>CM067555.1:43792254-46267254 GCA_034509755.1 Anisodus tanguticus
TTTTTGGCAACTTCTCAATTGATGGAATGAATTAAGATTGAGAGAGGATGGAGAAATCTTGTGGTGAAAATGTGGTTCTTATAGTTCGTTGATAGAGTTGAAGTGTCCAATTTGGATCTACATGCCTAATAAAGTGACGTCTAAATCCTACCAATATATAACATGTGGATACATAAGACTTCTTATTACTCTAAACCCTACCAATAAAGTCCACCGATATACACGGGAAAGTCCAAACCGCGTATATCACATAACCATATTTTGTATATATTTTATCCTACTTGTACAAGTGTAATTCTTGTATTAGTTTGCAAGTGTAATTATGGTATTAGTTTGTATTAGGGAAAGGTAGATTTATTTTCCATAATTAAATATTGTATCTCATGTATATATACATATTCATTAATGAAAATAATCAAGGGATTATTCTCTTTCATGGTATCGTAGTCTAGGCAAATTTTCCTTCCCCAATCATGTGCTTCCGCCGCCCCTACTACACCTTCGGCTGACCAAAAACCTCCGTTCAATATTTTTTAAATTCTTTTTTTTTTTTCGAATCCTTAATTCTCCTCCCTGTTCTTTCATTATGTCTATATCAAATAACACATTTCATCCCGCCCTTGCATAAGTCTCCAACTATCAAGAATAACATCCCTATTGTTCTTGAGATGGAAAACGTTCAATACGCGACGTGGTATAACTATTTAAAGTTCACGCACGGTCTAATCGAGTCCTTCAACACATCATTTCATCGGCAATGGGCAATGAGAAGGTGCCTACCACCCAAACTAATTGCTTCCAAAGTCGAATTTCATCCACTATGTGTCCTATTGATTTATGTTCGAGCACTTGTAATTGTGGACACCATGACACCACTAAGCCTTTATTCTCACTTGCTAATTTTAATCCTTTATAAAGTTCTTGGGAAGTTTGGGTTCTTCAGTGGATCTAACTACCCACAAAAAGTTCTTGTTGCTATTCTTCAAACCCCATGCCAATTCTTCCAATTTATCAGATTCTAATTTGGCCATACTTCCAAATGATACATACACCACTGAGCTAATTGGTTGATAATTTTACCAATTAAGGCACTCATTTGCCATTGGTTTGAAGAGACTGAGGCCATACTCTTTGTCATTTGGTAGCCTCTTGTTAGGTACATGGATGGTATTGTTGGTCCAATTGTCTTGATTGGATAAAGCTTGGCTATCCAATCAATTACCTACATGTCAAGCAATTAGAAACATGGTAATCTGAATACACTGACAATAAGATCTTTTTACAATGCTTATTAGTGCAGTTTAACATGTTATATTAGGTTAGTTACCATTTTTTATGTTACTAGTTAATTACGTAGTATTTATATTTTGAGTTAAATTGGTATCATTTACTTCAAAATGTTAATAGATTCACTCCATAATGTATCTTTTTAAAGGTTTTACACGTGATTTAAGAAAGATATTTTAATCGCCTTAATCATAAGAGTATTTGTCTAAACTATCATTTACTTTCTTTGTAAACGTTTACCTTAATTAATACTCTACAACAATAACAACAAAATAACATATCAAGTGTAATCCCACAAGTGGGGTCTCGAGATGGTAAGATGTACGCATCTTACATCTATCTTTACCGAATAGAGAGGTTGTTTCCGAGAGATAAGGTAATACTCTACTAGAACTATAGGAAATATTCTTCCTTGATTTTATTCATTAATTATTTACAATATATAGAGTTACAGAAATATTTACTTTGCTATACACTAGGTAACTAATCAATCATAATTACAAGAGAAATATAATTCTACATAATATAGGAGATATACAATTAATTATTAGAAATATTCTATTACACCCCGCAATGTCGAAGCGGGAGGTCTGCGTATGCTGAGACTATCCCGAAAGTCTTCAAATAAAGCCGCCAAGACCTTTTTGTAAAAATGTCGACAATCTGATAACGTGACGGGACATGTAAGACACGTACTTGTCCACGAGCAACCTTTTTGCGAACAAAGTGAATATCCACCAATATGTTTAGTGCGTTGGTGGTGACCCGGATTCCCGAGAGATAAATTGCATTAACATTATCACAATAAATCAATATCGCCTTCGGACCCGAACAGCTTGAGCTCTAAAAGAAAGTTCCGTAGCCAATAAGATTCGACACCACATTGGCAACTCCTCGTATTCTGCTTCTGCAAGACCGGATCCGGACAAAGTTGCTTGCCGTTTTGAGGACCAAGAGACCAAATTGTCACCAAGAAAATACACACAAACCTGGGGACGTGAGCGTCCGGTATCCGACAACTACCCCAATCGACATTTGTGTATGAAACAAAAGTGGTTGTCGAAGACGGATATAAAAATGCAAGCCATGATCGAGAGTACCTCGAATATAACGCACAATGCGTTTGAGAGCATGCATGTGATCCTCCATCGGTTATGCATGAATAGACAAACCTCGTTGCACAACATAAGAGATGTTTCTGTCTCGTGAATGTGAGATACCGCAGGCTCCCCGTTGCAAGGCCGCGGCAGTAATGTGATGGATCGACATATAACTTGCACGGAAGTTAAGCACTCAACTTCGTTTAGTGTCAACTAGGCCGCCACTGGCTCTGCCGTCAGCCCGATTCTTCCCCGCCCGTCCCGTTTACCGCCCCGATCCCATAAAAAAAATGGTGTACGGGTTTGAAATCGAGACGGACTAGGCTCGTCCCGCCCATCCCGATCCGCCCGTCCCGCCCCCATCCCGACCCGCTCACGTGCCCCATCCCGCCCCGTCATCCCGACTCCGCCCCCTTTGCATAATAATCTGTTGCACAATGACCAAATTAAGATTTGGACATTGTGCAACGTCTATAATGGCCATTTTGGCCCCCCACCCCATAAATCCACCTACCCTTAATATTTATTTTTAACCCCTAAGTTAGTATATTTACACTTTAACTCTATTTCTCAACTATAAATACCTCATTTTTCTCTACAAATCTTACTAAGAATGTCTTCAAAAGTGATAGACCATCCTTTACAATTAAGTTATATATATGACACGCACATTTTATATGAAAATGATCTCGAAAAGACGGAGTTAAACTATTTTTTAAAATTGTAATAGCGTAATTGTTAAGAAGAAGCGTTATCTAATGTAATAGTCATAATTTTACCTGCTATTCCATAATAATGGCCCACTTGATAAATATTTTCTCGCAATAAAAGCACTAAAGGTGCCTATCATCTATATATCTATACGCTAAGATACGTTTTTGCATAGACCATTTATAATTTATCCAATGACAAGTTATCATAAATAATCATGGTTTAGTACTACGACCTATATCGACGTGATAGATACTTTGCCATTAAAATGATATAATGAATAATGTAAATATTGTTGATATTCATGTGCGAATTTAAATACATCTCTTAACAGCTGATCTAGGAAAACCGTTAAAAGCATGATTATATATATCTCTAATATAATGAATAAAATCGGGAGATGAAGGAAATGAAAAGGCAAACCCTCCACAACAACTAATTTTGATATTGCTTCCCTATCTCTATGTTTATTGTATTTAGGGCCTACAATCCCCCCCCCCCCCCCCCCGTCATAGGGTTAATTTGACCATGTACTTGGTCCCGACGCACGTATGTGAACCTTGTCCCGATGGGATGAGCGCGTTACGCACCCGGCTTTTGAAGCCCGGTATTTGGGCATACCTAGCTGGATGAGCCCTTACTACGTGTCTCATTAAACCCCCCACCGTCCCACCGTGACCTTTTCCGCTTTTAAATTTTAAAACATCTTTACAAATTTTACATCTAGCTACTTAATTTCTACGTCCCTATCAAAAATATCCATGCATCCGATTTTAATGTTCGCTTTGCCGGACCTCGTCTCATACTAGGGGAATAGTGAGGCATTTCACTGGAAGGTGCACTAGCCAAGGTGTGTTGTCATCAACATTAGTGGGTGTATCATCTAGATCATCGTCTAAATTAAAGTCTTCTTTAGTTCCGTAAAATAGCTCCTCATCTAAATCTAATGGTATTGTAGGAAAATGTTCAAAGATCAACAAAATCATCCCGTGTAGAAATAGAATGACTAGAAGAAGTACCCTTGCCCTTGTTGCCTCCTACAAGAAGAAGCTTCCGACTCCTACCCGTAAGCATACGTTTAAATCCTTCCATTATAAACTTATAATTATACTAATAAATAATTAAAGTAAATGAAATTAAGTGCTCTAAATAAAATAAACAGACAATAATAATTTAATGAAAGAACGATCGTACTAAACGCCGACGTAACGTCGACGTGTAATCGAGAGGTTGAAAATTGAAACTTTGCTCGATGGAAGATCCTCAAGCTAGTTGCCAACTTCACTCCCAATTTCCAAATGAATAAATAAAATTGAATATTTAGTAAATAATGTAGACTTGTAGAGAGATAGATTGAGAGATTAGAGAGATTGTAGGAAGATTTGTGAGAAAGATGAAGAGAAAATGAGTTATTTATAGTTGAAAAATTGAGTTAAAGTGTAAATATAATAACTTATGAGTTAAAAATAAATATTAAGGGGTAGGGGAGTCAGGGGGAGGCTAAAAATGGTTGTTGCACAACGACCAAAATGTAAAATGGTCGTTGTTGCAACGGTTATTTTTGCAAAAGGGGGATTACGGGCGGGATCGGGGTGGACTCGGGATCGGCTCTGGGACTAGCGGATCGGGGCGGGCCGGACGGTCGGGACGAGACATTGTCCTGTCTCTGCTCGAGTCCCGAAACCGATTATATTTTTTTTACTACTCGGTTCGAGGCGTGCCGGCCGGGACCGGACCGGCCTGTCTTACCACCGGCCACCCCCTAGTTCAAAAAGGGGTGAGAAGGAGGCAAATACTATTTATGGAACTTGTTCAACCTATTTCCATTAGGCAAGTTATTTTCCTAATTTTTAAAATATTTTGATCAATCAAACATCCAAATATTAGGAAACTCTTTTTAGGAAAAGGCGAATAACATGATTCTCGTGAGTTACAAGACTACCATGTGATGATGCATCAAATAGATGCAAGGGTGGATGACTCAAGAGGGTAAAAAGTAACCCCAAAGATTTGGGGCCAAAAGCGGTTAGCGGTGACTATTGAATAAGTTTCTTCGCTTGAATTGAGTTAAAAGCACGGAATGTATTTTGAATAGAGAAGAAAGATCCAACCATGGGTAGAGAAAGGTATTGGAGGGGTAGGGTGAGAACTTAATTGAGGAGACACACAATATTAGTACATAGTTGGTTATATTTTTCTACTGATTACAAAAAAATCAAAAGCATAAATGATCCAAATTTTTACTATGATAACATTTTCACACACACATAAGGAGATTGAAGAAGAAGAGAAAAACATTCAGTTTGACACAAATCAAATCTTGAAGAGTCAGTTTGAGCTAAGTCAATGTTGATACATTGTTGAATGTATCACATGAGAAACTCTGCCAGTATATGAATGCTTTAAATGAGTTACTGATTACAAGTTTAACACTTCAGGTTACCATCTTAATCAAGGAGATGAAAAGATTGACAGGCTTTAGAGATCAGTAAACTTTTCTTTTGTTTCTCCTAAAATTTCTCACTTAATATATCTGTATCTTATCTTGAATGAAGATGAAAATTCACAAACTTTTCAGTCTTAGGAGTTCAACTTATATTCATTGATAGTGTAACGAGTCTTTGTGCTATCATTGCATTTTAATCCATTGTAGCATGTTTTACACTTTATTTTTCAGGTTACTAAACTGTTACTAGTAGTTATCTTGTAGGTGAACTGACAAAGTAAAAAGGTCCGGATATGGGAGTTGAACTCTTAGCTAATTACATCCAAAAGTTCAGATTGCAAATAAAGCAAACCTACAGTTTTAGCAAATAAGCACAGAATGACCCATTGACCATCTCATGTCATCAATCCATATCTAATTATCAAATAAACAACACATTACAGCTTGTTACTTTTTCAGCAAAATTTCTTTAGCTCTCCACAAAAATGGGAAAAAAAGGAAAAAAATAAAGGAAATTCAGGTCAAGCTTTGCTACTTTCAACTTGAAAAATAACCACAACAACATACCATATCCAAGTGAAATTCCACAAAGTAGGGTCCGAGGAGTCACAGAGCGTACGCAAACCTTACCCCTACCTTGGGTGGAGGTAGAGAGACTGTTGGCACAAGCAAAATATGAAGTAGCTTCTTGTTTATTTTTCTAGGTTAAATCTCCTATTTAAGAAATAGTCATCAACTTGGAAACAAATTCTTCAATGTTTTTATCTGAACTCCCTCCTTCATCCATAGCATTTCTAGCCAATTCCTTCCATTTCTTTGCATTTCCCTTATCACGTTTCCTTTCTCTTCTTCCATCACTAATTTTATACATTCTTCAATAACTTCTTCTTACTATCCCCTTTTCATCTTGTTTCGCTTTAATTCCCATCTCCCAAACATCCTGCACAAGCTTTGTATTTGTAGGCTGATCTGACCATTGTGGCATTGTCACCATTGGCACTCCCAAACTAATTGCTTCCAAAGTCGAATTCCATCCACAGTGAGTGAGAAAGCACCCTATTGATTTATGTTCCAATACTTGTAATTGTGGACACCAAGATATCACTAGACCTTTTTCACTTGCTAATTCGTCTAAAAAGTTCTTGGGAAGTTTGGGTTCTTCAGTGGATCTAACTACCCACAAGAAGTTCTTGTTGCTATTCTTCAAACCCCATGCCAATTCTTCCATTTGCTCAGCTTCTAATTTGGCCATACTTCCAAATGATACATACACCACTGAGCTAATCGGTTGACGATTTAACCAATTTAGGCACTCATTTGCCATTGGCTTGAAGAGACTCATGCCATACTCTTTGTCATCTGGCAGCCTCTTGTCTAAGTACATGGATGGTATTGTTGGTCCGATTGTCTTCATTGGATAAATGTTGGCCATCCAATCAATTACCTACATGCCAAACAATTAGAAACATGATCATTTTGCTCGCACTCCTTAAAAATGTCGCTAAGCATGCGTGTTGATCCTTCAAAAGAATTCAGCTTTTGGAGGATCCGACATGGATGTAACAATATTTTTATAGCAATATAGATAATAAGTTTTCCATGTAAGAATTTAAATCAATTCACTGAAAAAATGAAAATTAAGATATTTTTATTTTATATATTAGTGCAATTTAACCCATTATAATAGGTTAGTTATCATTAATTTATACTAGGTTACCGATTAATTAATACTTATTATAAAGAATTATCTATAATTACAAATTACCATATAAGTAAGTTTCGATTGTGTAGACATCCGCCGCACATTCCGACCGTAGAGCAAAAGTTTAATAAAGACTTAGATGTAACTTAGGTGACAAAAATTGAACTCTAACGTATGATTTGGTTCTCTTCTATGATTTTTTCGTACTACATTATACCTCAGTATTGGATAATATTTGTCAAATACAAGTGTGGTTGAATTAATAGTTTATGGAAGAGACATGCTTTGAGACAAATATATTTCGAAAGTAATACTTTCGAAAATATTAAGATCTCTTGTGAGGTGAACATTTTATAAATTGTGTAACTTTTAAGGTTCTATGGGAAAGAAAAGAATTTCTATGGATACGATACCGCAAATAGGCCGATTTTATATTGCACTTCAATTCGGATTAGCAAAAGCAATATCTCCTATCATAGTATGGATTAAACTAATGTCATTTACTTCAAAGTATTACTACATCCGCTTCATATTATATGTCTTTTAAGATTTTGAATGTCCTTTGATAAAGACATTTATAGCCTTATCATAAAAGTATTTGTCTAAACTACTCTTTACTTCTATGTAAACATTTCACTTGATTTAACACTCAACTAATTGGAACAAATAAGGGTAAATTTGAAAATACTCAATGACATTTTGTCTTTTAAAAAAACTAGTATATATTTCGTAATAAATTCAAATTGTCAAAACAATTGTCGAATAATAGCTTTGGAATCCGGATGAGAACTTTCAAGAACATATAGGCTATGCTACGCACATATTCTCTAAAAAAAGTTGTCGTCCCCTTCAAAAAGGCATTACCTTTGAGGCCTAGACATGCATCCGACGACATTTTTTAACAAAGATTTAGCAATATAACATATATGAAGCCAAAGCAGAGTTCCAAATGAATTTAATAGACAAAGCAAAAGAACTAAAGTAGAAGAATGTTCTCTTACCTCTTTCTCCAACTCATAGAAGCCGTTGATTAGGATCCAATCAACTTTCTGAAGATTTGAGAATTGATTCACCAACATTTCAACTAATATATCCGATTCAAGAGTAGAAACAAAACTAGGTACATCCGAAGTCTCAATTGTACATGATAATCCAGAAGTAAGATTTCTTCATCAACTTGAGTAGGAGGAAGTTTTATTACCCCTTTATCTACATAGTAGTAAATGTTATCCACCGTACAATTTTGTGTGAAAAAAGCAAGACTAACTAATCCAAACTTTTTTGCTACTTCAACAAATTTCTCAAGGAAGGATCGGATCATAAACTATGCAATTTACAAAGGCACCCACAATTTCTCAATTTTTGAATAAGTTGAGACAAGAGTATCCAAGCCAACTTCTTTGAATCTTGTTATGTAGACCAATTAAGATCCTCGCTTGTCGAGACCACCATCATCGTAGCCACCTGGAGATGGCCTCGATTGACACTGAGTTGGCAATTCTTTCATGGTTTTCAAGAAGGATTTTGTGGGTGCTATAGTGATTTTGACACCTTTGGATTGTAAACGTTTGGAGAATTGGAGCATTGGGTTGATATGACCTTGCATTGGATATGGTAGGATCAAGCAGTGAGCTTTGTGAGTAGTACTCATTTATTTTTGGCAACTTCTCAATTGATGGAATGAATTAAGATTGAGAGAGGATGGAGAAATCTTGTGGTGAAAATGTGGTTCTTATAGTTCGTTGATAGAGTTGAAGTGTCCAATTTGGATCTACATGCCTAATAAAGTGACGTCTAAATCCTACCAATATATATTGTGGATACCGACTTCTTATTACTCGAAACGGAAAGTCCACCGATATACACGGCCCAAACCGCGTATATCACATAACCATATTTTGTATATATTTTATCTACTTGTAGAATTCTTGTACAAGTGTAATTATGGTATTAGTTTGTATTAGGGAAAGGTAGATTTATTTTCCATAATTAAATATTGTATCTCATGTATATATACATATTCATTAATGAAAATAATCAAGGGATTATTCTCTTTCATGGTATCGTAGTCTAGGGCAAATTTTCCTTCCCCAATCATGTGCTTCCGCCGCCCCTACTACACCTTCTACCGACCAAAAACCTCCGTTCAATATTTTTTTAAATTCTTTTTTTTTTTTCGAATCCTTAATTCTCCTCCTGTTCTTTCATTATGTCTATATCAAATAACACATTTCATCCTCGCCTTGCGCTTCCAACTATCAAGAATAACATCCCTATTGTTCTTGAGATGGAAAACGTTCAATACGCGACGTGGTATAACTATTTAAAGTTCACGCACGGTCTAATCGAGTCCTTCAACACATCATTTCATCGGCAATAGGCAATGAGAAGGTGCCTACCACCCAAACTAATTGCTTCCAAAGTCGAATTTCATCCACTATGTGTCCTATTGATTTATGTTCGAGCACTTGTAATTGTGGACACCATGACACCACTAAGCCTTTATTCTCACTTGCTAATTTTAATCCTTTATAAAGTTCTTGGGAAGTTTGGGTTCTTCAGTGGATCTAACTACCCACAAAAAGTTCTTGTTGCTATTCTTCAAACCCCATGCCAATTCTTCCAATTTATCAGATTCTAATTTGGCCATACTTCCAAATGATACATACACCACTGAGCTAATTGGTTGATAATTTTACCAATTAAGGCACTCATTTGCCATTGGCTTGAAGAGACTGAGGCCATACTCTTTGTCATTTGGTAGCCTCTTGTTAGGTACATGGATGGTATTGTTGGTCCAATTGTCTTGATTGGATAAAGCTTGGCCATCCAATCAATTACCTACATGTCAAGCAATTAGAAACATGGTAATCTGAATACACTGACAATAAGATCTTTTTACAATGCTTATTAGTGCAGTTTAACATGTTATATTAGGTTAGTTGCCATTTTTTATGTTACTAGTTAATTACGTAGTATTTATATTTTGAGTTAAATTGGTATCATTTACTTCAAAATGTTAATAGATTCACTCCATAATGTATCTTTTTAAAGGTTTTACACGTGATTTAAGAAAGATATTTTAATCGCCTTAATCATAAGAGTATTTGTCTAAACTATCATTTACTTTTTGTAAACGTTTCACTTAATTAATACTCTACAACAATAACAACAAAATAACATATCAAGTGTAATCCCACAAGTGGGGTCCGAGATGGTAAGATGTACGCAGATCTTACATCTATCTTTACCGAATAGAGAGGTTGTTTCCGAGAGATAAGGTAATACTCTACTAGAACTATAGAAAATATTCTTCCTTGATTTTATTCATTAATTATTTACAATATATAGAGTTACGTAAATATTTACTTTGCTATACACTAGGTAACTAATCAATCATAATTACAAGAGAAATATAATTCTACATAATATAGGAGATATACAATTAATTATTGTGGAAATATTCTATTACACCCCGCAAATGGGGCGGGAGGTCGGCGTATGCCGAGACTATCCCGAAAGTCTTCAAATAAAACCAAATGGAAGACCTTTTGTAAAAATGTCGATAATCCGATAACGTGACGGACATGTAAGACACGTACTTGTCCACGAGCAACCTTTTTGCGAACAAAGTGAATATCCAAATTTCAATATGTTTAGTGCGTTGGTGGTGACCCGATTCCCCGAGAGATAAATTGCATTAACATTATCACAATAAATCAATATCGCCTTCGGACCCGAACAAATTGAGCTCTAAAAGAAAGTTCCGTAGCCAATAAGATTCAGACACCACATTGGCAACTCCTCGCATTCTCGCTTTCAAGACCGGATCCGGACAAAGTTGCTTGCCGTTTTGAGGACCAAGAGACCAAATTGTCACCAAGAACTACACAATAACCGTACGTGAGCGTCCGGTATCCGGACAACTACCCCAATCGACATTTGTGTATGAAACAAAAGTGGTTGTCGAAGACGGATATAAATGCAAGCCATGATCGAGAGTACCTCGAATATAACGCACAATGCGTTTGAGAGCACGCATGTGATCCTCCATCGGTTATGCATGAATAGACAAACCCGTTGCACAACATAAGAGATGTCGGGTCTCGTGAATGTGAGATACCGCAGGCCTTCGCAAGGCCGCGTAATGTGATGGATCGACATATAACTTGGCCGGAAGAAGCACTCAACTTCGGTTTAGTGTCAACTAGGGTCGTCTAGTGGGTCGGTCGCCCCCCGATCTCCCCCGGCCCGTCCCGTTTACCGCCCCGATCCCCCATAAAAAAAATGGTAGCGGGGTTTGAAATCGAGACGGGACAAGGGCTCGTCCCGCCCATCCCGATCCGCCCGTCCCGCCCCCATCCCGACCCGCCACACCCCATCCCGCCCCGTCATCCCGACCCGCCCCTTTGCATAAATAATCGTTGCACAATCACCAAATTAAGATTTGGATATTGTGCAACGTCTATAATGGCCATTTTGGCCCCCCACCCCATAAATCCACCTACCCCTTAATATTTATTTTTAACCCCTAAGTTAGTATATTTACACTTTAACTCTATTTCTCAACTATAAATACCTCATTTTCTCTACAAATCTTACTAAGAATGTCTTCAAAAGTGATAGACCATCCTTTACAATTAAGTTATATATATGACACGCACATTTTATATGAAAATGATCCGCAAAAGATGGAGTTAAACTATTTTTTAAAATTGTAATAGCGTAATTGTTAGAAGAAGCGTTATCTAATGTAATAGTCATAATTTTATCTAAGTTATTCCATAATAATGGCCCACTTGATAAATATTTTCTCGCAATAAAAGTACCAAAGTGCCTATCATCTATATATCTATACGCTAAGATACGTTTTTGCATAGACCATTTATAATTTATCCAATGACAAGTTACCGTTAAATAATCATGGTCGTTAGTACTACGACCTATATCGATGTGATAGATACTTTGCCATTAAAATGATATAATGAATAATGTAAATATTGTTGATATTCATGTGCGAATTTAAATACATCTCTCTTAACAACCGATCTAGAAAACCGTTAAAAGCAGGATTATATATATCTCTAATATAATGAATAAAATCGGGAGATGAAGGAAATGAAAAAGGCAAACCCTCCACAACAACTAATTTTGATATTTCTTCCCTATCTCTATGTTTATTGTATTTAGGGCCTACAATCCCCCCCCCCCGTCATAGGGTTAATTTGACCATGTACTTGGTCCGAGACAAAGATCGTGATGTGAACCTTGTCCCGATGGAGTGGGCGTTTGCGCACCCGATTTTGAAGCCTGGTATTGGGCATACCTAGCCGATGAGCCCTTACTACGTGTCTCATTAAACCCCCGTCCCACCGTGACCTTTTCCAGCTTTTAAATTTTAAAACATCTTTACAAATTTTACATCTAGCTACTTAATTCTCTACGTCCCTATCAAAAATATCCATGCATCTGATTTTAATGTTCGTTTTGGCCGGACCTCGTCTCATACTAGGGAGAATAGGAGGCATTTCAAATTGAAGCGTGCACTAGTGGGTGTGTTGTCATCAACATTAGTGGGTGTATCATCTAGATCATCGTCTAAATTAAAGTCTTCTTGAGTTCCGTAAAATAGCTCCTCATCTAAATCTAATGGTATTGTAGGAAAATGTTCAAGATCAACAAAATCATCCCGTGTAGAAATAGAATGACTAGAAGAAGTACCTTGCCCTTGTTGCCCCTACAAGAAGAAGCCCGACCCCTACCCGTAAGCATACGTTTAAATCCTTCCATTATAAACTTATAATTATACTAATAAATAATTAAAGTAAATGAAATTAAGTGCTCTAAATAAAATAAACAGACAATAATAATTTAATGAAAGAACGAATGTACCAAACGCCGACGTAACGTCGACGTGTAATCGAGAGGTTGAAAATTGAAACTTTGCTCGATGGAAGATCCTCAAGCTAGTTGCCAACTTCACTCCCAATTTCCAAATGAATAAATAAAATTGAATATTTAGTAAATAATGTAGACTTGTAGAGAGATAGATTGAGAGATTAGAGAGATTGTAGGAAGATTTGTGAGAAAGATGAAGAGAAAAATGAGTTATTTATAGTTGAAAAATTGAGTTAAAGTGTAAATATAATAACTTATGAGTTAAAAATAAATATTAAGGGGTAGGAGGAGTTGGGGAGGCCAAAATGGCCGTTGCACAACGACCAAAATGTAAAATGGCCGTTGTTGCAACGGTTATTTTTGCAAAAGGGGGATTACGGGGCGGGATCGGGGCGACTCGGATCGGGCCTGGACTAGCGGACCGGGGCGGGCCGGGACGGGTCGGGACGAGACATTGTCCCGTCTCGGCTCGAGTCCCGAAACCGATTATATTTTTTTTACTACTCGGGTTCGAGGCGGTGTCGGCCGGACCGGATCGGACCGGCCGTCCCGCCCACCGGCCACCCCCTAGTTGGGGGTGAGAAGGAGGCAAATACTATTTATGGAACTTGTTCAACCTATTTCCATTAGGCAAGTTATTTTCCTAATTTTTAAAATATTTTGATCAATCAAACATCCAAATATTAGGAAACTCTTTTTAGGAAAAGGCGAATAACATGATTCTCGTGGAGTTACAAGACGGCCATGTGATGATGCATCAAATAGATGCAAGGGTGGATGACTCAAAGAGGTAAAAAGTAACCCCAAAGATTTGGGACCAAAAGCGGTTAGCGGTGACCATTGAATAAGTTTCTTCGGCTTGAATTGAGTTAAAAGCACGGAATGTATTTTGAATAGAGAAGAAAGATCCAACCATGGGTAGAGAAAGGTATTGGAGGGGTAGGGTGAGAACTTAATTGAGGAGATACACAATATTAGTACATAGTTGGTTATATTTTTCTACTGATTACAAAAATCAAAAGCATAAATGATCCAAATTTTTACTATGATAACATTTTCACACACACATAAGGAGATTGAAGAAGAAGAGAAAAACATTCAGTTTGACTCAAATCAAATCTTGAAGAGTCAGTTTGAGCTAAGTCAATGTTGATACATTGTTGAATGTATCACATGAGAAACTCGCCAGTATATGAATGCTTTAAATGAGTTACTGATTACAAGTTTAACACTTCAGGTTACCATCTTAATCAAGGAGATGAAAAGATTGACAGGCTTTAGAGATCAGTAAACTTTTCTTTTGTTTCTCCTAAAATTTCTCACTTAATATATCTGTATCTTATCTTGAATGAAGATGAAAATTCACAAACTTTTCAGTCTTTGGAGTTCAACTTATATTCATTGATAGTGTAACGAGTCTTTGTGCTATCATTGCATTTTAATCCATTGTAGCATGTTTTACACTTTATTTTTCAGGTTACTAAACTGTTACTAGTAGTTATCTTGTAGGTGAACCGACAAAGTAAAAAGGTCCGGATATGGGAGTTGAACTCTTAGCTAATTACATCCAAAAGTTCAGATTGCAAATAAAGCAAACCTACAGTTTTAGCAAATAAGCACAGAATGACCCATTGACCATCTCATGTCATCAATCCATATCTAATTATCAAATAAACAACACATTACAGCTTGTTACTTTTTCAGCAAAATTTCTTTAGCTCTCCACAAAAATGGGAAAAAAGGAAAAAAATAAAGGAAATTCAGGTCAAGCTTTGCTACTTTCAACTTGAAAAATAACCACAACAACATACCATATCCAAAGTGAAATTCCACAAAGAGGTCCGAGGAGTCAGAGCACAGACGCAAACCTTACCCCTACCTTGGGTGGAGGTAGAGAGACTGTTGGCACAAGCAAAATATGAAGTAGCTTCTTGTTTATTTTTCTAGGTTAAATCTCCTATTTAAGAAATAGTCATCAACTTGGAAACAAATTCTTCAATGTTTTTATCTGAACTCCTCCTTCATCCATAGCATTTCTAGCCAATTCCTTCCATTTCTTTGCATTTCCCCTTATCACGTTTCCTTTCTCTTCTTCCATCACTAATTTTATACATTCTTCAATAACTTCTCTTCTTACTATCCCCTTTTCATCTTGTTTCGCTTTAATTCCCATCTCCCAAACATCCTGCACAAGCTTTGTATTTGTAGGCTGATCTGACCATTGTGGCATTGTCACCATTGGCACTCCCAAACTAATTGCTTCCAAAGTCGAATTCCATCCACAGTGAGTGAGAAAGCACCCTATTGATTTATGTTCCAATACTTGTAATTGTGGACACTAAGATATCACTAGACCTTTTTCACTTGCTAATTCGTCTAAAAAGTTCTTGGGAAGTTTGGGTTCTTCAGTGGATCTAACTACCCACAAGAAGTTCTTGTTGCTATTCTTCAAACCCCATGCCAATTCTTCCATTTGCTCAGCTTCTAATTTGGCCATACTTCCAAATGATACATACACCACTGAGCTAATCGGTTGACGATTTAACCAATTTAGGCACTCATTTGCCATTGGCTTGAAGAGACTCATGCCATACTCTTTGTCATCTGGCAGCCTCTTGTCTAAGTACATGGATGGTATTGTTGGTCCGATTGTCTTCATTGGATAAATGTTGGCCATCCAATCAATTACCTACATGCCAAACAATTAGAAACATGATCATTTTGCTCGCACTTTAAAATGTCGTCAAACGTGTTGATCCTTCAAAAGTAATTCAGCTTTGGAGGATCCGATATGGATAACAATATTTTTTGGAGTCTGAAAGAATATGTATAATAAGTTTTCCATGTAAGAATTTAAATCAATTCACCGGAAAAAATGAAAATTAAGATATTTTTATTTTATATATTAGTGCAATTTAACCCATTATAATAGGTTAGTTATCATTAATTTATACTAGGTTACCGATTAATTAATACTTATTATAAAGAATTATCTATAATTACAAATTACCATATAAGTAAGCTCGATTGTGTAGACATCCACGTACATTCCGACCGTAGAGCAAAAGTTTAATAAAGACGGTATGTAACTTAGGTGACAAAAATTGAACTCTAACGTATGATTTGGTTCTCTTCTATGATTTTTTCGTACTACATTATACCTCAGTATTGGATAATATTTGTTAAATACAAGTGTGGTTGAATTAATAGTTTATGGAAGAGACATGCTTTGAGACAAATATATTTCGAAAGTAATACTTTCGAAAAATATTAAGATCTCTTGTGAGGTGAACATTTTATAAATTGTGTAACTTTTAAGGTTCTATGGGAAAGAAAAGAATTTCTATGGATACGATACCGCAAATAGGCCGATTTTATATTGCACTTCAATTCGATTAGCAAAAGCAATATCTCCTTTCATAGTATGGATTAAACTGATGTCATTTACTTCAAAGTATTACTACATCCGCTTCATATTATATGTCTTTTAAGATTTTGAATGTCCTTTGATAAAGACATTTATAGCCTTATCATAAAAGTATTTGTCTAAACTACTCTTTACTTCTATGTAAACATTTCACTTGATTTAACACTCAACTAATTGGAACAAAGAAGGGTAAATTTGAAAATACTCAATGACATTTTGTCTTTTAAAAAAACTAGTATATATTTCGTAATAAATTCAGCTTGTCAAAACAATTGTCGAATAATAGCTTTGGAATCTGATGAGAACTTTCAAGAACATATAGGCTATGCTGCACATATTCTCTAAAAAAGTTGTCGTCCCCTTCAAAAAGGCATTACCTTTGGAGGCCTAGACATGCATCCGACGACATTTTTTAACAGTACGAGCAATATAACATATATGAAGCCAAGAGAGTTCCAAATGAATTTAATAGACAAAGCAAAAGAACTAAAGTAGAAGAATGTTCTCTTACCTCTTTCTCCAACTCATGTGGTCATGATTAGGATCCAATCAGCTTTCTCAAGATTTGAGAATTGATTCACCAACATTTCAACTAATATATCTCGATCTGTGAGTAGAAACAAAACTAGGTACATCCTCAAGTCTCAATTGTACATGATAATCCAGAAGTAAGATTTCTTCATCAACTTGAGTAGGAGGAAGTTTTATTACCCCTTTATCTACATAGTAGTAAATGTTATCCACTCGTACAATTTTGTGTGAAAAAGCAAGACTAACTAATCCAAACTTTTTTGCTACTTCAACAGCCTCAAGGAAGGATCGGATCATAAACTATGCAATTTACAGGTGGCACCCACAATTTCTCAATTTTTGAATAAGTTGAGACAGAGTATCCAAGCCAACTTCTTTGAATCTTGTTATGTAGACCGCATAAGATCCTCGTTTCGTCGAGACCACCATCATCGTAGCTTACCTGGAGATGGCCTCGATTGACACTCGGAGTTGGCAATTCTTTCATGGTTTTCAAGAAGGATTTTGTGGGTGCTATAGTGATTTTGACACCTTTGGATTGTAAACGTTTGGAGAATTGGAGCATTGGGTTGATATGACCTTGCATTGGATATGGTAGGATCAAGCAGTGAGCTTTGTGAGTAGTACTCATTTATTTTTGGCAACTTCTCAATTGATGGAATGAATTAAGATTGAGAGAGGATGGAGAAATCTTGTGGTGAAAATGTGGTTCTTATAGTTCGTTGATAGAGTTGAAGTGTCCAATTTGGATCTACATGCCTAATAAAGTGACGTCTAAATCCTACCAATATATATTGTGGATACCGACTTCTTATTACTCGAAACGGAAAGTCCACCGATATACACGGCCCAAACCGCGTATATCACATAACCATATTTTGTATATATTTTATCTACTTGTAGAATTCTTGTACAAGTGTAATTATGGTATTAGTTTGTATTAGGGAAAGGTAGATTTATTTTCCATAATTAAATATTGTATCTCATGTATATATACATATTCATTAATGAAAATAATCAAGGGATTATTCTCTTTCATGGTATCGTAGTCTAGGGCAAATTTTCCTTCCCCAATCATGTGCTTCCGCCGCCCCTACTACACCTTCGCTGACCAAAACCTCCGTTCAATATTTTTTTAAATTCTTTTTTTTTTTTCGAATCCTTAATTCTCCTCCTCGTTCTTTCATTATGTCTATATCAAATAACACATTTCATCCTCGCCTTGCAGCTTCCAACTATCAAGAATAACATCCCTATTGTTCTTGAGATGGAAAACGTTCAATACGCGACGTGGTATAACTATTTAAAGTTCACGCACGGTCTAATCGAGTCCTTCAACACATCATTTCATCGGCAATAGGCAATGAGAAGGTGCCTACCACCCAAACTAATTGCTTCCAAAGTCGAATTTCATCCACTATGTGTCCTATTGATTTATGTTCGAGCACTTGTAATTGTGGACACCATGACACCACTAAGCCTTTATTCTCACTTGCTAATTTTAATCCTTTATAAAGTTCTTGGGAAGTTTGGGTTCTTCAGTGGATCTAACTACCCACAAAAAGTTCTTGTTGCTATTCTTCAAACCCCATGCCAATTCTTCCAATTTATCAGATTCTAATTTGGCCATACTTCCAAATGATACATACACCACTGAGCTAATTGGTTGATAATTTTACCAATTAAGGCACTCATTTGCCATTGGCTTGAAGAGACTGAGGCCATACTCTTTGTCATTTGGTAGCCTCTTGTTAGGTACATGGATGGTATTGTTGGTCCAATTGTCTTGATTGGATAAAGCTTGGCCATCCAATCAATTACCTACATGTCAAGCAATTAGAAACATGGTAATCTGAATACACTGACAATAAGATCTTTTTACAATGCTTATTAGTGCAGTTTAACATGTTATATTAGGTTAGTTACCATTTTTTATGTTACTAGTTAATTACGTAGTATTTATATTTTGAGTTAAATTGGTATCATTTACTTCAAAATGTTAATAGATTCACTCCATAATGTATCTTTTTAAAGGTTTTACACGTGATTTAAGAAAGATATTTTAATCGCCTTAATCATAAGAGTATTTGTCTAAACTATCATTTACTTCTTTGTAAACGTTTCACTTAATTAATACTCTACAACAATAACAACAAAATAACATATCAAGTGTAATCCCACAAGTGGGGTCTCGAGATGGTAAGATGTACGCAGATCTTACATCTATCTTTACCGAATAGAGAGGTTGTTTCCGAGAGATAAGGTAATACTCTACTAGAACTATAGGAAATATTCTTCCTTGATTTTATTCATTAATTATTTACAATATATAGAGTTACGTAAATATTTACTTTGCTATACACTAGGTAACTAATCAATCATAATTACAAGAGAAATATAATTCTACATAATATAGGAGATATACAATTAATTATTGTGGAAATATTCTATTACACCCCGCAATGGGTCGGGAGGTCGGCGTGATATGTCGAGACTATCCCGAAAGTCTTCAAATAAAACCAATGGAAGACCTTTTGTAAAATGTCGACAATCTCGATAACGTGACGGACATGTAAGACACGTACTTGTCCACGAGCAACCTTTTTAAGAACAAAGTGAATATCCAAAATTTCAATATGTTTAGTGCGTTGGTGGTGAACCGGATTCCCCGAGAGATAAATTGCATTAACATTATCACAATAAATCAATATCGCCTTCGACCCGAACAAATTGAGCTCTAAAAGAAAGTTCCGTAGCCAATAAGATTCAGACACCACATTGGCAACTCCTCAGTATTCTGCTTCGGCACTGGATCTGGACAAAGTTGCTTGCCGTTTTGATGACCAAGAGACCAAATTGTCACCAAGAAATACACAATAACCGACGTGGAGCGTCCGGTATCCGAACAACTACCCCAATCGACATTTGTGTATGAAACAAAAGTGGTTGTCGAAGACGGATAAAAATGCAAGCCATGATCGAGAGTACCCTGAATATAACGCACAATGCGTTTGAGAGCATGCATGTGATCCTCCATCGGGTTATGCATGAATAGACAAACCCGTTGCACAACATAAGAGATGCTCGGTCTCGTGAATGTGAGATACCGGGCAGGCCCCGCAAGGTCGCGTAATGTGATGGATCGACATATAACTTGTCGGGAAGTTAAGCACTCAACTTCGCTTAGTGTCAACTAGGGTCGTTTAGTGGGTCGGTCGCCCGATCTCTCCCCGCCCGTCCCGTTTACCGCCCCGATCCCCCATAAAAAAAATGGTAGCGGGTTTGAAATCGGACGGACTAGGCTCGTCCCGCCCATCCCGATCCGCCCGTCCCGCCCCCATCCCGACCCGCCACACCCCATCCCGCCCCGTCATCCCGATCCGCCCCTTTTGCATAAATAACCGTTGCACAATGACCAAATTAAGATTTGGACATTGTGCAACGTCTATAATGGCCATTTTGGCCCCCACCCCATAAATCCACCTACCCCTTAATATTTATTTTTAACCCCTAAGTTAGTATATTTACACTTTAACTCTATTTCTCAACTATAAATACCTCATTTTTCTCTACAAATATTACTAAGAATGTCTTCAAAAAGTGATAGACCATCCTTTACAATTAAGTTATATATATGACACGCACATTTTATATGAAAATGATCCTGGAAAAGATGGAGTTAAACTATTTTTTAAAATTGTAATAGCGTAATTGTTAGAAGAAGCGTTATCTAATGTAATAGTCATAATTTTATCTGCTTATTCCATAATAATGGCCCACTTGATAAATATTTTCTGCAATAAAAGTACCAAAGTGTGCCTATCATCTATATATCTATACGCTAAGATACGTTTTTGCATAGACCATTTATAATCTATCCAATGACAAGTTATCGTTAAATAATCATGGCCGTTAGTACTACGACCTATATCGTACGTGATAGATACTTTGCCATTAAAATGATATAATGAATAATGTAAATATTGTTGATATTCATGTGCGAATTTAAATACATCTCTCTTAACAAAATGATCTAGGAAAACCGTTAAAAGCAGATTATATATATCTCTAATATAATGAATAAAATCGGGAGATGAAGGAAATGAAAAAGGCAAACCCTCCACAACAACTAATTTTGATATTGCTTCCCTATCTCTATGTTTATTGTATTTAGGGCCTACAATCCCCCCCCCCCCCCCCCCCGTCATAGGGTTAATTTGACCATGTACTTGGTCCGGACAAGACGTATGTGAACCTTGTCCCGATGGAGCGGGCGTTTGCGCACCCGGCTTTGAAGCCTCGGTATTGGGCATACCTAGCCGGATGAGCCCTTACTACGTGTCTCATTAAACCCCCGTCCCACCGTGACCTTTTCCAGCTTTTAAATTTTAAAACATCTTTACAAATTTTACATCTAGCTACTTAATTCTCTACGTCCCTATCAAAAATATCCATGCATCCGATTTTAATGTTCGTTTTGTCGGACCTCGTCTCATACTAGGGGGAATAGGAGGCATTTCAAATGAAGGTGCACTAGTGGGTGTGTTGTCATCAACATTAGTGGGTGTATCATCTTGATCATCGTCTAAATTAAAGTGTTCTTGAGTTCCGTAAAATAGCTCCTCATCTAAATCTAATGGTATTGTAGGAAAATGTTCAAGATCAACAAAATCATCCTGTGTAGAAATAGAATGACTAGAAGAAGTACCCTTGCCCTTGTTGCCCCTACAAGAAGAAGCCTGACCCCTACCCGTAAGCATACGTTTAAATCCTTCCATTATAAACTTATAATTATACTAATAAATAATTAAAGTAAATGAAATTAAGTGCTCTAAATAAAATAAACAGACAATAATAATTTAATGAAAGAACGAATGTACCAAACGCCGACGTAACGTCGACGTGTAATCGAGAGGTTGAAAATTGAAACTTTGCTCGATGGAAGATCCTCAAGCTAGTTGCCAACTTCACTCCCAATTTCCAAATGAATAAATAAAATTGAATATTTAGTAAATAATGTAGACTTGTAGAGAGATAGATTGAGAGATTAGAGAGATTGTAGGAAGATTTGTGAGAAAGATGAAGAGAAAAATGAGTTATTTATAGTTGAAAAATTGAGTTAAAGTGTAAATATAATAACTTATGAGTTAAAAATAAATATTAAGGGGTAGGGGGAGTTGGGGAGGCCAAATGGCCGCTGCACAACGACCAAAATGTAAAATGGTCGTTGTTGCAACGGTTATTTTTGCAAAAGGGGGATTACGGCGGATCGGGCGACTCTGGATCGGCCTGGACTAGCGGATCGGGGCGGGCGGGACGGGACTCGGGACGAGACATTGTCCTGTCTCGGTTCGAGTCCCGAAACCGATTATATTTTTTTTACTACTCGGTTCGAGGCGGTGTCGGGCCGGGACCGTCGTCCCGCCCAATCGGCCACCCCTAGTTGGGGGTGAGAAGGAGGCAAATACTATTTATGGAACTTGTTCAACCTATTTCCATTAGGCAAGTTATTTTTCTAATTTTAAAATATTTTGATCAATCAAACATCCAAATATTAGGAAACTCTTTTTTAGGAAAAGGAGAATAACATGATTCTCGTGGAGTTACAAGACGGCCATGTGATGATGCATCAAATAGATGCAAGGGTGGATGACTCAAAGAGGTAAAAAGTAACCCCAAAGATTTGGGGCCAAAAGCGGTTAGCGGTGACCATTGAATAAGTTTCTTCGGCTTGAATTGGGTTAAAAGCACGGAATGTATTTTGAATAGAGAAGAAAGATCCAACCATGTGTAGAGAAAGGTATTGGAGGGGTAGGGTGAGAACTTAATTGAGGAGATACACAATATTAGTACATAGTTGGTTATATTTTTCTACTGATTACAAAAATCAAAAGCATAAATGATCCAAATTTTTACTATGATAACATTTTCACACACACATAAGGAGATTGAAGAAGAAGAGAAAACATTCAGTTTGACACAAATCAAATCTTGAAGAGTCAGTTTGAGCTAAGTCAATGTTGATACATTGTTGAATGTATCACATGAGAAACTCGCCAGTATATGAATGCTTTAAATGAGTTACTGATTACAAGTTTAACACTTCAGGTTACCATCTTAATCAAGGAGATGAAAAGATTGACAGGCTTTAGAGATCAGTAAACTTTTCTTTTGTTTCTCCTAAAATTTCTCACTTAATATATCTGTATCTTATCTTGAATGAAGATGAAAATTCACAAACTTTTCAGTCTTAGGAGTTCAACTTATATTCATTGATAGTGTAACGAGTCTTTGTGCTATCATTGCATTTTAATCCATTGTAGCATGTTTTACACTTTATTTTTCAGGTTACTAAACTGTTACTAGTAGTTATCTTGTAGGTGAACTGACAAAGTAAAAAGGTCCGGATATGGGAGTTGAACTCTTAGCTAATTACATCCAAAAGTTCAGATTGCAAATAAAGCAAACCTACAGTTTTAGCAAATAAGCACAGAATGACCCATTGACCATCTCATGTCATCAATCCATATCTAATTATCAAATAAACAACACATTACAGCTTGTTACTTTTTCAGCAAAATTTCTTTTAGCTCTCCACAAAAATGGGAAAAAAGGAAAAAAATAAAGGAAATTCAGGTCAAGCTTTGCTACTTTCAACTTGAAAAATAACCACAACAACATACCATATCCAGTGAAATTCCACAAAGTAGGGTCTGAGGAGTGCAGAGTGTACGCAAACCTTACCCCTACCTTGGGTGGAGGTAGAGAGACTGTTGGCACAAGCAAAATATGAAGTAGCTTCTTGTTTATTTTTCTAGGTTAAATCTCCTATTTAAGAAATAGTCATCAACTTGGAAACAAATTCTTCAATGTTTTTATCTGAACTCCCTCCTTCATCCATAGCATTTCTAGCCAATTCCTTCCATTTCTTTGCATTTCCCCTTATCACGTTTCCTTTCTCTTCTTCCATCACTAATTTTATACATTCTTCAATAACTTCTCTTCTTACTATCCCCTTTTCATCTTGTTTCGCTTTAATTCCCATCTCCCAAACATCCTGCACAAGCTTTGTATTTGTAGGCTGATCTGACCATTGTGGCATTGTCACCATTGGCACTCCCAAACTAATTGCTTCCAAAGTCGAATTCCATCCACAGTGAGTGAGAAAGCACCCTATTGATTTATGTTCCAATACTTGTAATTGTGGACACCAAGATACCACTAGACCTTTTTCACTTGCTAATTCGTCTAAAAAGTTCTTGGGAAGTTTGGGTTCTTCAGTGGATCTAACTACCCACAAGAAGTTCTTGTTGCTATTCTTCAAACCCCATGCCAATTCTTCCATTTGCTCAGCTTCTAATTTGGCCATACTTCCAAATGATACATACACCACTGAGCTAATCGGTTGACGATTTAACCAATTTAGGCACTCATTTGCCATTGGCTTGAAGAGACTCATGCCATACTCTTTGTCATCTGGCAGCCTCTTGTCTAAGTACATGGATGGTATTGTTGGTCCGATTGTCTTCATTGGATAAATGTTGGCCATCCAATCAATTACCTACATGCCAAACAATTAGAAACATGATCATTTTGCTCACTCCTTAAAAATGTCGTTGGGTGCGTGTTGATCCTTCAAAAGTAATTCAGCTTTTGGAGGATCCGACATGGATGTAACAATATTTTTGGAGAGTCTGAGCAATATAGATAATAAGTTTTCCATGTAAGAATTTAAATCTGAATTCACTGGAAAAAATGAAAATTAAGATATTTTTATTTTATATATTAGTGCAATTTAACCCATTATAATAGGTTAGTTATCATTAATTTATACTAGGTTACCGATTAATTAATACTTATTATAAAGAATTATCTATAATTACAAATTACCATATAAGTAAGCTCGATTGTGTAGACATCTGCGCACATTCCGATCGTAGAGCAAAAGTTTAATAAAGACTAGATGTAACTTAGGTGACAAAAATTGAACTCTAACGTATGATTTGGTTCTCTTCTATGATTTTTTCGTACTACATTATACCTCAGTATTGGATAATATTTGTTAAATACAAGTGTGGTTGAATTAATAGTTTATGGAAGAGACATGCTTTGAGACAAATATATTTCGAAAGTAATACTTTCGAAAAATATTAAGATCTCTTGTGAGGTGAACATTTTATAAATTGTGTAACTTTTAAGGTTCTATGGGAAAGAAAAGAATTTCTATGGATACGATACCGCAAATAGGCCGATTTTATATTGCACTTCAATTCGGATTAGCAAAAGCAATATCTCCTTTCATAGTATGGATTAAACTCGATGTCATTTACTTCAAAGTATTACTACATCCGCTTCATATTATATGTCTTTTAAGATTTTGAATGTCCTTTGATAAAGACATTTATAGCCTTATCATAAAAGTATTTGTCTAAACTACTCTTTACTTCTATGTAAACATTTCACTTGATTTAACACTCAACTAATTGGAACAAGAAGGGTAAATTTGAAAATACTCAATGACATTTTGTCTTTTAAAAAAACTAGTATATATTTTAATAAATTCATTGTCAAAACAATTGTCGAATAATAGCTTTGGAATCTGGATGAGAACTTTCAAGAACATATAGGCTATGTCGCACATATTCTCTAAAAAAGTTGTCGTCCCCTTCAAAAAGGCATTACCTTTGGAGGCCTAGACATGCATCCGACGACATTTTTTAACAGTACGAGCAATATAACATATATGAAGCCAGCAGAGTTCCAAATGAATTTAATAGACAAAGCAAAAGAACTAAAGTAGAAGAATGTTCTCTTACCTCTTTCTCCAACTCATGTGCCGTTGATTAGGATCCAATCAGCTTTCTGAAGATTTGAGAATTGATTCACCAACATTTCAACTAATATATCTGATTCAGGAGTAGAAACAAAACTAGGTACATCTGAAGTCTCAATTGTACATGATAATCCAGGAAGTAAGATTTCTTCATCAACTTGAGTAGGAGGAAGTTTTATTACCCCTTTATCTACATAGTAGTAAATGTTATCCACGTACAATTTTGTGTGAAAAAAGCAAGACTAACTAATCCAAACTTTTTTGCTACTTCAATGTACCCAAGGAAGGATCGGATCATAAACTATGCAATTTACAGGGCACCCACAATTTCTCAATTTTTGAATAAGTTGAGACAGAGTATCCAAGCCAACTTCTTTGAATCTTGTTATGTAGACCGCATAAGATCCTCGCTTGTCGAGACCACCATCATCGTAGCCATCGGAGATGGCCTCGATTGACACTCGGAGTTGGCAATTCTTTCATGGTTTTCAAGAAGGATTTTGTGGGTGCTATAGTGATTTTGACACCTTTGGATTGTAAACGTTTGGAGAATTGGAGCATTGGGTTGATATGACCTTGCATTGGATATGGTAGGATCAAGCAGTGAGCTTTGTGAGTAGTACTCATTTATTTTTGGCAACTTCTCAATTGATGGAATGAATTAAGATTGAGAGAGGATGGAGAAATCTTGTGGTGAAAATGTGGTTCTTATAGTTCGTTGATAGAGTTGAAGTGTCCAATTTGGATCTACATGCCTAATAAAGTGACGTCTAAATCCTACCAATATATATTGTGGATACCGACTTCTTATTACTCGAAACGGAAAGTCCACCGATATACACGGCCCAAACCGCGTATATCACATAACCATATTTTGTATATATTTTATCTACTTGTAGAATTCTTGTACAAGTGTAATTATGGTATTAGTTTGTATTAGGGAAAGGTAGATTTATTTTCCATAATTAAATATTGTATCTCATGTATATATACATATTCATTAATGAAAATAATCAAGGGATTATTCTCTTTCATGGTATCAGTAGTCTAGGGCAAATTTTCCTTCCCCAATCATGTGCTTCCGCCGCCCCTACTACACCTTCGGCTGACCAAAAACCTCCGTTCAATATTTTTTTAAATTCTTTTTTTTTTTTCGAATCCTTAATTCTCCTCCTCGTTCTTTCATTATGTCTATATCAAATAACACATTTCATCCTCGCCTTGCAGCTCCAACTATCAAGAATAACATCCCTATTGTTCTTGAGATGGAAAACGTTCAATACGCGACGTGGTATAACTATTTAAAGTTCACGCACGGTCTAATCGAGTCCTTCAACACATCATTTCATCGGCAATAGGCAATGAGAAGGTGCCTACCACCCAAACTAATTGCTTCCAAAGTCGAATTTCATCCACTATGTGTCCTATTGATTTATGTTCGAGCACTTGTAATTGTGGACACCATGACACCACTAAGCCTTTATTCTCACTTGCTAATTTTAATCCTTTATAAAGTTCTTGGGAAGTTTGGGTTCTTCAGTGGATCTAACTACCCACAAAAAGTTCTTGTTGCTATTCTTCAAACCCCATGCCAATTCTTCCAATTTATCAGATTCTAATTTGGCCATACTTCCAAATGATACATACACCACTGAGCTAATTGGTTGATAATTTTACCAATTAAGGCACTCATTTGCCATTGGCTTGAAGAGACTGAGGCCATACTCTTTGTCATTTGGTAGCCTCTTGTTAGGTACATGGATGGTATTGTTGGTCCAATTGTCTTGATTGGATAAAGCTTGGCCATCCAATCAATTACCTACATGTCAAGCAATTAGAAACATGGTAATCTGAATACACTGACAATAAGATCTTTTTACAATGCTTATTAGTGCAGTTTAACATGTTATATTAGGTTAGTTACCATTTTTTATGTTACTAGTTAATTACGTAGTATTTATATTTTGAGTTAAATTGGTATCATTTACTTCAAAATGTTAATAGATTCACTCCATAATGTATCTTTTTAAAGGTTTTACACGTGATTTAAGAAAGATATTTTAATCGCCTTAATCATAAGAGTATTTGTCTAAACTA
The DNA here is from genome assembly GCA_034509755.1 of Anisodus tanguticus. Taxonomy (NCBI): domain Eukaryota; kingdom Viridiplantae; phylum Streptophyta; class Magnoliopsida; order Solanales; family Solanaceae; genus Anisodus; species Anisodus tanguticus. Next base: position 43,820,287 of record CM067555.1, read on the forward strand.
TCATTTACTTTTTGTAAACGTTTCACTTAATTAATACTCTACAACAATAACAACAAAATAACATATCAAGTGTAATCCCACAAGTGGGGTCCGGAGATGGTAAGATGTACGCAGATCTTACATCTATCTTTACCGAATAGAGAGGTTGTTTCCGAGAGATAAGGTAATACTCTACTAGAACTATAGGAAATATTCTTCCTTGATTTTATTCATTAATTATTTACAATATATAGAGTTACGTAAATATTTACTTTGCTATACACTAGGTAACTAATCAATCATAATTACAAGAGAAATATAATTCTACATAATATAGGAGATATACAATTAATTATTGTGGAAATATTCTATTACACCCCGCAATGGGCGGGAGGTCGGCGTATGCCGAGACTATCCCGAAAGTCTTCAAATAAAACCAAATGGAAGACCTTTTGTAAAAATGTCGACAATCCGATAACGTGACGGACATGTAAGACACGTACTTGTCCACGAGCAACCTTTTTGCGAACAAAGTGAATATCCAAATTTCAATATGTTTAGTGCGTTGGTGGTGAACCGATTCCCCGAGAGATAAATTGCATTAACATTATCACAATAAATCAATATCGCCTTCGGACCCGAACAAATGAGCTCTAAAAGAAAGTTCCGTAGCCAATAAGATTCGTACACCACATTGGCAACTCCTCGCATTCTCGCTTCGACCGGATCCGGACAAAGTTGCTTGCCGTTTTGATGACCAAGAGACCAAATTGTCACCAAGAAATACACAATAACCGTACGTGGAGCGTCCGGTATCCGAACAACTACCCCAATCGACATTTGTGTATGAAACAAAAGTGGTTGTCGAAGACGGATAAAAATGCAAGCCATGATCGAGAGTACTCGAATATAACGCACAATGCGTTTGAGAGCATGCATGTGATCCTCCATCGGTTATGCATGAATAGACAAACTCGTTGCACAACATAAGAGATGTCGGTCTCGTGAATGTGAGATACCGGCAGGCCCCCCCGCAAGGCCGCGTAATGTGATGGATCGACATATAACTTGTCGGAAGAAGCACTCAACTTCGGTTTAGTGTCAACTAGGGTCGTTCTAGTGGGTCGGCCGCCCGATCTCTCCCCGCCCGTCCCGTTTACCGCCCCGATCCCCCATAAAAAAAAATGGTAGCGGGGTTTGAAATCGGACGGACTAGGCTCGTCCCGCCCATCCCGATCCGCCCGTCCCGCCCCCATCCCGACCCGCCACACCCCATCCCGCCCCGTCATCCCGATCCGCCCCTTTGCATAAATAATCGTTGCACAATGACCAAATTAAGATTTGGACATTGTGCAACGTCTATAATGGCCATTTTGGCCCCCACCCCATAAATCCACCTACCCCTTAATATTTATTTTTAACCCCTAAGTTAGTATATTTACACTTTAACTCTATTTCTCAACTATAAATACCTCATTTTTCTCTACAAATATTACTAAGAATGTCTTCAAAAAGTGATAGACCATCCTTTACAATTAAGTTATATATATGACACGCACATTTTATATGAAAATGATCTGAAAAGATGGAGTTAAACTATTTTTTAAAATTGTAATAGCGTAATTGTTAGAAGAAGCGTTATCTAATGTAATAGTCATAATTTTATCTGTTATTCCATAATAATGGCCCACTTGATAAATATTTTCTAATAAAAGTACCGTGTGCCTATCATCTATATATCTATACGCTAAGATACGTTTTTGCATAGACCATTTATAATCTATCCAATGACAAGTTACTGTTAAATAATCATGGCCGTTAGTACTACGACCTATATCAGACGTGATAGATACTTTGCCATTAAAATGATATAATGAATAATGTAAATATTGTTGATATTCATGTGCGAATTTAAATACATCTCTCTTAACAGTTGATCTAGGAAAACCGTTAAAAGCAGGATTATATATATCTCTAATATAATGAATAAAATCGGGAGATGAAGGAAATGAAAAAGGCAAACCCTCCACAACAACTAATTTTGATATTGCTTCCCTATCTCTATGTTTATTGTATTTAGGGCCTACAATCCCCCCCCCCGTCATAGGGTTAATTTGACCATGTACTTGGTCCGGACAAAGACGTATGTGAACCTTGTCCCGATGGAGCGGGCGTTTGCGCACCCGGCTTTTGAAGCCCGGTATCGGGCATACCTAGCGGATGAGCCCTTACTACGTGTCTCATTAAACCCCCGTCCCACCGTGACCTTTTCCAGCTTTTAAATTTTAAAACATCTTTACAAATTTTACATCTAGCTACTTAATTCTCTACGTCCCTATCAAAAATATCCATGCATCCGATTTTAATGTTCGTTTTGCCGGACCTCGTCTCATACTAGGGGGAATAGAGGCATTTCAAATGAAGGTGCACTAGTGGGTGTGTTGTCATCAACATTAGTGGGTGTATCATCTTGATCATCGTCTAAATTAAAGTGTTCTTGAGTTCCGTAAAATAGCTCCTCATCTAAATCTAATGGTATTGTAGGAAAATGTTCAAAGATCAACAAAATCATCCCGTGTAGAAATAGAATGACTAGAAGAAGTACCCTTGCCCTTGTTGCCCCTACAAGAAGAAGCCTGACCCCTACCCGTAAGCATACGTTTAAATCCTTCCATTATAAACTTATAATTATACTAATAAATAATTAAAGTAAATGAAATTAAGTGCTCTAAATAAAATAAACAGACAATAATAATTTAATGAAAGAACGAATGTACCAAACGCCGACGTAACGTCGACGTGTAATCGAGAGGTTGAAAATTGAAACTTTGCTCGATGGAAGATCCTCAAGCTAGTTGCCAACTTCACTCCCAATTTCCAAATGAATAAATAAAATTGAATATTTAGTAAATAATGTAGACTTGTAGAGAGATAGATTGAGAGATTAGAGAGATTGTAGGAAGATTTGTGAGAAAGATGAAGAGAAAATGAGTTATTTATAGTTGAAAAATTGAGTTAAAGTGTAAATATAATAACTTATGAGTTAAAAATAAATATTAAGGGGTAGGGGAGTTGGGGGAGGCCAAATGGGTGCGTTGCACAACGACCAAAATGTAAAATGGTCGTTGTTGCAACGGTTATTTTTGCAAAAGGGGATTACGGCGGATCGGGGCGACTCGGGATCGGGCCGGGACTAGCGGATCGGGGCGGGCGGGACGGGCTCGGGACGAGACATTGTCCTGTCTCGGTTCGAGTCCCGAAACCGATTATATTTTTTTTTTACTACTCGGGTTCGAGGCGGTGTCGGGCGGGACCGGCCGTCCCGCCCACCGGCCACCCCTAGTTGGGGGTGAGAAGGAGGCAAATACTATTTATGGAACTTGTTCAACCTATTTCCATTAGGCAAGTTATTTTCCTAATTTTTAAAATATTTTGATCAATCAAACATCCAAATATTAGGAAACTCTTTTTAGGAAAAGGCGAATAACATGATTCTCGTGGAGTTACAAGACGGCCATGTGATGATGCATCAAATAGATGCAAGGGTGGATGACTCAAGAGGTAAAAAGTAACCCCAAAGATTTGGGGCCAAAAGCGGTTAGCGGTGACCATTGAATAAGTTTCTTCGGCTTGAATTGAGTTAAAAGCACGGAATGTATTTTGAATAGAGAAGAAAGATCCAACCATGGGTAGAGAAAGGTATTGGAGGGGTAGGGTGAGAACTTAATTGAGGAGACACACAATATTAGTACATAGTTGGTTATATTTTTCTACTGATTACAAAAATCAAAAGCATAAATGATCCAAATTTTTACTATGATAACATTTTCACACACACATAAGGAGATTGAAGAAGAAGAGAAAAACATTCAGTTTGACACAAATCAAATCTTGAAGAGTCAGTTTGAGCTAAGTCAATGTTGATACATTGTTGAATGTATCACATGAGAAACTCGCCAGTATATGAATGCTTTAAATGAGTTACTGATTACAAGTTTAACACTTCAGGTTACCATCTTAATCAAGGAGATGAAAAGATTGACAGGCTTTAGAGATCAGTAAACTTTTCTTTTGTTTCTCCTAAAATTTCTCACTTAATATATCTGTATCTTATCTTGAATGAAGATGAAAATTCACAAACTTTTCAGTCTTAGGAGTTCAACTTATATTCATTGATAGTGTAACGAGTCTTTGTGCTATCATTGCATTTTAATCCATTGTAGCATGTTTTACACTTTATTTTTCAGGTTACTAAACTGTTACTAGTAGTTATCTTGTAGGTGAACCGACAAAGTAAAAAGGTCCGGATATGGGAGTTGAACTCTTAGCTAATTACATCCAAAAGTTCAGATTGCAAATAAAGCAAACCTACAGTTTTAGCAAATAAGCACAGAATGACCCATTGACCATCTCATGTCATCAATCCATATCTAATTATCAAATAAACAACACATTACAGCTTGTTACTTTTTCAGCAAAATTTCTTTTAGCTCTCCACAAAAATGGGAAAAAAGGAAAAAAATAAAGGAAATTCAGGTCAAGCTTTGCTACTTTCAACTTGAAAAATAACCACAACAACATACCATATCCAAAGTGAAATTCCACAAAGTAGGGTCTCGAGGAGTGCAGAGTGACGCAAACCTTACTCCTACCTTGGGTGGAGGTAGAGAGACTGTTTCTAGTAGCACACAAGCAAAATATGAAGTAGCTTCTTGTTTATTTTTCTAGGTTAAATCTCCTATTTAAGAAATAGTCATCAACTTGGAAACAAATTCTTCAATGTTTTTATCTGAACTCCCTCCTTCATCCATAGCATTTCTAGCCAATTCCTTCCATTTCTTTGCATTTCCCCTTATCACGTTTCCTTTCTCTTCTTCCATCACTAATTTTATACATTCTTCAATAACTTCTCTTCTTACTATCCCCTTTTCATCTTGTTTCGCTTTAATTCCCATCTCCCAAACATCCTGCACAAGCTTTGTATTTGTAGGCTGATCTGACCATTGTGGCATTGTCACCATTGGCACTCCCAAACTAATTGCTTCCAAAGTCGAATTCCATCCACAGTGAGTGAGAAAGCACCCTATTGATTTATGTTCCAATACTTGTAATTGTGGACACCAAGATACCACTAGACCTTTTTCACTTGCTAATTCGTCTAAAAAGTTCTTGGGAAGTTTGGGTTCTTCAGTGGATCTAACTACCCACAAGAAGTTCTTGTTGCTATTCTTCAAACCCCATGCCAATTCTTCCATTTGCTCAGCTTCTAATTTGGCCATACTTCCAAATGATACATACACCACTGAGCTAATCGGTTGACGATTTAACCAATTTAGGCACTCATTTGCCATTGGCTTGAAGAGACTCATGCCATACTCTTTGTCATCTGGCAGCCTCTTGTCTAAGTACATGGATGGTATTGTTGGTCCGATTGTCTTCATTGGATAAATGTTGGCCATCCAATCAATTACCTACATGCCAAACAATTAGAAACATGATCATTTTGCTCGTACTCCTTAAAAATGTCGTTGGGTGCGTGTTGGATCCTTCAAAAGTAATTCAGCTTTTGGAGGATCCGACATGGATGTAACAATATTTTTGGAGAGTCTGAGCAATATAGATAATAAGTTTTCCATGTAAGAATTTAAATCTGAATTCACCGGAAAAAAATGAAAATTAAGATATTTTTATTTTATATATTAGTGCAATTTAACCCATTATAATAGGTTAGTTATCATTAATTTATACTAGGTTACCGATTAATTAATACTTATTATAAAGAATTATCTATAATTACAAATTACCATATAAGTAAGCCGATTGTGTAGACATCTCACGCACATTCCGACTGTAGAGCAAAAGTTTAATAAAGACGGTATGTAACTTAGGTGACAAAAATTGAACTCTAACGTATGATTTGGTTCTCTTCTATGATTTTTTCGTACTACATTATACCTCAGTATTGGATAATATTTGTTAAATACAAGTGTGGTTGAATTAATAGTTTATGGAAGAGACATGCTTTGAGACAAATATATTTCGAAAGTAATACTTTCGAAAAATATTAAGATCTCTTGTGAGGTGAACATTTTATAAATTGTGTAACTTTTAAGGTTCTATGGGAAAGAAAAGAATTTCTATGGATACGATACCGCAAATAGGCCGATTTTATATTGCACTTCAATTCGGATTAGCAAAAGCAATATCTCCTTTCATAGTATGGATTAAACTGATGTCATTTACTTCAAAGTATTACTACATCCGCTTCATATTATATGTCTTTTAAGATTTTGAATGTCCTTTGATAAAGACATTTATAGCCTTATCATAAAAGTATTTGTCTAAACTACTCTTTACTTCTATGTAAACATTTCACTTGATTTAACACTCAACTAATTGGAACAGTAAGGGTAAATTTGAAAATACTCAATGACATTTTGTCTTTTAAAAAAACTAGTATATATTTCAGAATAAATTCAGTTGTCAAAACAATTGTCAGAATAATAGCTTTGGAATCTGGATGAGAACTTTCAAGAACATATAGGCTATGCTGCACATATTCTCTAAAAAAGTTGTCGTCCCCTTCAAAAAGGCATTACCTTTGGAGGCCTAGACATGCATCCGACGACATTTTTTAACAGTACGAGCAATATAACATATATGAAGCCAGCAGAGTTCCAAATGAATTTAATAGACAAAGCAAAAGAACTAAAGTAGAAGAATGTTCTCTTACCTCTTTCTCCAACTCATAGAAGCTGTTGATTAGGATCCAATCAACTTTCTGAAGATTTGAGAATTGATTCACCAACATTTCAACTAATATATCCGATTCAGAGTAGAAACAAAACTAGGTACATCCGAAGTCTCAATTGTACATGATAATCCAGAAGTAAGATTTCTTCATCAACTTGAGTAGGAGGAAGTTTTATTACCCCTTTATCTACATAGTAGTAAATGTTATCCACTCGTACAATTTTGTGTGAAAAAAGCAAGACTAACTAATCCAAACTTTTTTGCTACTTCAACAAAATTTCAAGGAAGGATCGGATCATAAACTATGCAATTTACAGGTGGCACCCACAATTTCTCAATTTTTGAATAAGTTGAGACAGAGTATCCAAGCCAACTTCTTTGAATCTTGTTATGTAGACCGCATAAGATCCTGCTTCGTCGAGACCACCATCATCGTAGCCATCGGAGATGGCCTCGATTGACACTGGAGTTGGCAATTCTTTCATGGTTTTCAAGAAGGATTTTGTGGGTGCTATAGTGATTTTGACACCTTTGGATTGTAAACGTTTGGAGAATTGGAGCATTGGGTTGATATGACCTTGCATTGGATATGGTAGGATCAAGCAGTGAGCTTTGTGAGTAGTACTCATTTATTTTTGGCAACTTCTCAATTGATGGAATGAATTAAGATTGAGAGAGGATGGAGAAATCTTGTGGTGAAAATGTGGTTCTTATAGTTCGTTGATAGAGTTGAAGTGTCCAATTTGGATCTACATGCCTAATAAAGTGACGTCTAAATCCTACCAATATATATTGTGGATACCGACTTCTTATTACTCGAAACGGAAAGTCCACCGATATACACGGCCCAAACCGCGTATATCACATAACCATATTTTGTATATATTTTATCTACTTGTAGAATTCTTGTACAAGTGTAATTATGGTATTAGTTTGTATTAGGGAAAGGTAGATTTATTTTCCATAATTAAATATTGTATCTCATGTATATATACATATTCATTAATGAAAATAATCAAGGGATTATTCTCTTTCATGGTATCGTAGTCTAGGGCAAATTTTCCTTCCCCAATCATGTGCTTCCGCCGCCCCTACTACACCTTCGGCTGACCAAAAACCTCCGTTCAATATTTTTTTAAATTCTTTTTTTTTTTTTTCGAATCCTTAATTCTCCTCCTGTTCTTTCATTATGTCTATATCAAATAACACATTTCATCCTCGCCTTGCAGCCTCCCAACTATCAAGAATAACATCCCTATTGTTCTTGAGATGGAAAACGTTCAATACGCGACGTGGTATAACTATTTAAAGTTCACGCACGGTCTAATCGAGTCCTTCAACACATCATTTCATCGGCAATGGCAATGAGAAGGTGCCTACCACCCAAACTAATTGCTTCCAAAGTCGAATTTCATCCACTATGTGTCCTATTGATTTATGTTCGAGCACTTGTAATTGTGGACACCATGACACCACTAAGCCTTTATTCTCACTTGCTAATTTTAATCCTTTATAAAGTTCTTGGGAAGTTTGGGTTCTTCAGTGGATCTAACTACCCACAAAAAGTTCTTGTTGCTATTCTTCAAACCCCATGCCAATTCTTCCAATTTATCAGATTCTAATTTGGCCATACTTCCAAATGATACATACACCACTGAGCTAATTGGTTGATAATTTTACCAATTAAGGCACTCATTTGCCATTGGCTTGAAGAGACTGAGGCCATACTCTTTGTCATTTGGTAGCCTCTTGTTAGGTACATGGATGGTATTGTTGGTCCAATTGTCTTGATTGGATAAAGCTTGGCCATCCAATCAATTACCTACATGTCAAGCAATTAGAAACATGGTAATCTGAATACACTGACAATAAGATCTTTTTACAATGCTTATTAGTGCAGTTTAACATGTTATATTAGGTTAGTTACCATTTTTTATGTTACTAGTTAATTACGTAGTATTTATATTTTGAGTTAAATTGGTATCATTTACTTCAAAATGTTAATAGATTCACTCCATAATGTATCTTTTTAAAGGTTTTACACGTGATTTAAGAAAGATATTTTAATCGCCTTAATCATAAGAGTATTTGTCTAAACTATCATTTACTTCTTTGTAAACGTTTCACTTAATTAATACTCTACAACAATAACAACAAAATAACATATCAAGTGTAATCCCACAAGTGGGGTCTGGAGATGGTAAGATGTACGCAGATCTTACATCTATCTTTACCGAATAGAGAGGTTGTTTCCGAGAGATAAGGTAATACTCTACTAGAACTATAGGAAATATTCTTCCTTGATTTTATTCATTAATTATTTACAATATATAGAGTTACAGAAATATTTACTTTGCTATACACTAGGTAACTAATCAATCATAATTACAAGAGAAATATAATTCTACATAATATAGGAGATATACAATTAATTATTGTGGAAATATTCTATTACACCCCGCAATGAAGCGGGAGGTCGGCGTATGCTGAGACTATCCCGAAAGTCTTCAAATAAAACCAGCGGAAGACCTTTTGTAAAAATGTCGACAATCTGATAACGTGACGGGACATGTAAGACACGTACTTGTCCACGAGCAACCTTTTTGCGAACAAAGTGAATATCCAGCTCAATATGTTTAGTGCGTTGGTGGTGAACCGGATTCCCCGAGAGATAAATTGCATTAACATTATCACAATAAATCAATATCGCCTTCGGACCCGAACAAATTGAGCTCTAAAAGAAAGTTCCGTAGCCAATAAGATTCGTACACCACATTGGCAACTCCTCGCATTCTCGCTTCGCAGACCGGATCCGGACAAAGTTGCTTGCCGTTTTGATGACCAAGAGACCAAATTGTCACCAAGAAATACACAATAACCGTACGTGGAGCGTCCGGTATCCGAACAACTACCCCAATCGACATTTGTGTATGAAACAAAAGTGGTTGTCGAAGACGGATAAAAATGCAAGCCATGATCGAGAGTACCTCGAATATAACGCACAATGCGTTTGAGAGCATGCATGTGATCCTCCATCGGTTATGCATGAATAGACAAACCTCGTTGCACAACATAAGAGATGTCGGGTCTCGTGAATGTGAGATACCGCAGGCCCCCGCAAGGCGCGGTAATGTGATGGATCGACATATAACTTGTCGGGAAGAAGCACTCAACTTCGGTTTAGTGTCAACTAGGGTCGTTAGTGGGTCGGGTCAGCCCGATCTCTCCCCGCCCGTCCCGTTTACCGCCCCGATCCCCCATAAAAAAAATGGTAGCGGGGTTTGAAATCGGACGGACTAGGCTCGTCCCGCCCATCCCGATCCGCCCGTCCCGCCCCCATCCCGACCCGCCACAGCCCCATCCCGCCCCGTCATCCCGATCCGCCCCTTTGCATAAATAACCGTTGCACAATGACCAAATTAAGATTTGGACATTGTGCAACGTCTATAATGGCCATTTTGGCCCCCACCCCATAAATCCACCTACCCCTTAATATTTATTTTTAACCCCTAAGTTAGTATATTTACACTTTAACTCTATTTCTCAACTATAAATACCTCATTTTTCTCTACAAATATTACTAAGAATGTCTTCAAAAAGTGATAGACCATCCTTTACAATTAAGTTATATATATGACACGCACATTTTATATGAAAATGATCCGGAAAAGATGGAGTTAAACTATTTTTTAAAATTGTAATAGCGTAATTGTTAGAAGAAGCGTTATCTAATGTAATAGTCATAATTTTATCTAAGTTATTCCATAATAATGGCCCACTTGATAAATATTTTCTGCAATAAAAGTACCGGTGTGCCTATCATCTATATATCTATACGCTAAGATACGTTTTTGCATAGACCATTTATAATCTATCCAATGACAAGTTATCGTTAAATAATCATGGCCGTTAGTACTACGACCTATATCGTACGTGATAGATACTTTGCCATTAAAATGATATAATGAATAATGTAAATATTGTTGATATTCATGTGCGAATTTAAATACATCTCTCTTAACAAATTGATCTAGGAAAACCGTTAAAAGCAGGATTATATATATCTCTAATATAATGAATAAAATCGGAGATGAAGGAAATGAAAAAGGCAAACCCTCCACAACAACTAATTTTGATATTGCTTCCCTATCTCTATGTTTATTGTATTTAGGGCCTACAATCCCCCCCCCCCCCCGTCATAGGGTTAATTTGACCATGTACTTGGTCCGGACACATCGTATCGTATGTGAACCTTGTCCCGATGGAGTGGGCGTTTGCGCACCCGGTTTTGAAGCCCGGTATTGGGCATACCTAGCCGGATGAGCCCTTACTACGTGTCTCATTAAACCCCCGTCCCACCGTGACCTTTTCCAGCTTTTAAATTTTAAAACATCTTTACAAATTTTACATCTAGCTACTTAATTCTCTACGTCCCTATCAAAAATATCCATGCATCTCGATTTTAATGTTCGTTTTGTCGGACCTCGTCTCATACTAGGGGGAATAGGAGGCATTTCAAATTGAAGGTGCACTAGTGGGTGTGTTGTCATCAACATTAGTGGGTGTATCATCTTGATCATCGTCTAAATTAAAGTGTTCTTGAGTTCCGTAAAATAGCTCCTCATCTAAATCTAATGGTATTGTAGGAAAATGTTCGATCAACAAAATCATCCCGTGTAGAAATAGAATGACTAGAAGAAGTACCCTTGCCCTTGTTGCCCCTACAAGAAGAAGCTCGACCCCTACCCGTAAGCATACGTTTAAATCCTTCCATTATAAACTTATAATTATACTAATAAATAATTAAAGTAAATGAAATTAAGTGCTCTAAATAAAATAAACAGACAATAATAATTTAATGAAAGAACGAATGTACCAAACGCCGACGTAACGTCGACGTGTAATCGAGAGGTTGAAAATTGAAACTTTGCTCGATGGAAGATCCTCAAGCTAGTTGCCAACTTCACTCCCAATTTCCAAATGAATAAATAAAATTGAATATTTAGTAAATAATGTAGACTTGTAGAGAGATAGATTGAGAGATTAGAGAGATTGTAGGAAGATTTGTGAGAAAGATGAAGAGAAAAATGAGTTATTTATAGTTGAAAAATTGAGTTAAAGTGTAAATATAATAACTTATGAGTTAAAAATAAATATTAAGGGGTAGGGGGAGTTGGGGGAGGCCAAAAATGCCGTTGCACAACGACCAAAATGTAAAATGGTCGTTGTTGCAACGGTTATTTTTGCAAAAGGGGGATTACGGGCGGGATCGGGCGACTCGGGATCGGCCTGGACTAGCGGACCGGGGCGGGCCGGGACGGGTCGGGACGAGACATTGTCCCGTCTCGGTTCGAGTCCCGAAACCGATTATATTTTTTTTACTACTCGGGTTCGAGGCGGTGTCGGGCCGGACCGGCCGTCCCGCCCACCGGCCACCCCTAGTTGGGGGTGAGAAGGAGGCAAATACTATTTATGGAACTTGTTCAACCTATTTCCATTAGGCAAGTTATTTTCCTAATTTTTAAAATATTTTGATCAATCAAACATCCAAATATTAGGAAACTCTTTTTAGGAAAAGGCGAATAACATGATTCTCGTGGAGTTACAAGACGGCCATGTGATGATGCATCAAATAGATGCAAGGGTGGATGACTCAAAGAGGTAAAAAGTAACCCCAAAGATTTGGGGCCAAAAGCGGTTAGCGGTGACCATTGAATAAGTTTCTTCGGCTTGAATTGAGTTAAAAGCACGGAATGTATTTTGAATAGAGAAGAAAGATCCAACCATGGGTAGAGAAAGGTATTGGAGGGGTAGGGTGAGAACTTAATTGAGGAGACACACAATATTAGTACATAGTTGGTTATATTTTTCTACTGATTACAAAAATCAAAAGCATAAATGATCCAAATTTTTACTATGATAACATTTTCACACACACATAAGGAGATTGAAGAAGAAGAGAAAACATTCAGTTTGACACAAATCAAATCTTGAAGAGTCAGTTTGAGCTAAGTCAATGTTGATACATTGTTGAATGTATCACATGAGAAACTCGCCAGTATATGAATGCTTTAAATGAGTTACTGATTACAAGTTTAACACTTCAGGTTACCATCTTAATCAAGGAGATGAAAAGATTGACAGGCTTTAGAGATCAGTAAACTTTTCTTTTGTTTCTCCTAAAATTTCTCACTTAATATATCTGTATCTTATCTTGAATGAAGATGAAAATTCACAAACTTTTCAGTCTTAGGAGTTCAACTTATATTCATTGATAGTGTAACGAGTCTTTGTGCTATCATTGCATTTTAATCCATTGTAGCATGTTTTACACTTTATTTTTCAGGTTACTAAACTGTTACTAGTAGTTATCTTGTAGGTGAACTGACAAAGTAAAAAGGTCCGGATATGGGAGTTGAACTCTTAGCTAATTACATCCAAAAGTTCAGATTGCAAATAAAGCAAACCTACAGTTTTAGCAAATAAGCACAGAATGACCCATTGACCATCTCATGTCATCAATCCATATCTAATTATCAAATAAACAACACATTACAGCTTGTTACTTTTTCAGCAAAATTTCTTTTAGCTCTCCACAAAAATGGGAAAAAAGGAAAAAAATAAAGGAAATTCAGGTCAAGCTTTGCTACTTTCAACTTGAAAAATAACCACAACAACATACCATATCCAGTGAAATTCCACAAAGTAGGGTCTGAGGAGTGCAGAGTGTACGCAAACCTTACCCTACCTTGGGTGGAGGTAGAGAGACTGTTGGCACAAGCAAAATATGAAGTAGCTTCTTGTTTATTTTTCTAGGTTAAATCTCCTATTTAAGAAATAGTCATCAACTTGGAAACAAATTCTTCAATGTTTTTATCTGAACTCCCTCCTTCATCCATAGCATTTCTAGCCAATTCCTTCCATTTCTTTGCATTTCCCCTTATCACGTTTCCTTTCTCTTCTTCCATCACTAATTTTATACATTCTTCAATAACTTCTCTTCTTACTATCCCCTTTTCATCTTGTTTCGCTTTAATTCCCATCTCCCAAACATCCTGCACAAGCTTTGTATTTGTAGGCTGATCTGACCATTGTGGCATTGTCACCATTGGCACTCCCAAACTAATTGCTTCCAAAGTCGAATTCCATCCACAGTGAGTGAGAAAGCACCCTATTGATTTATGTTCCAATACTTGTAATTGTGGACACCAAGATACCACTAGACCTTTTTCACTTGCTAATTCGTCTAAAAAGTTCTTGGGAAGTTTGGGTTCTTCAGTGGATCTAACTACCCACAAGAAGTTCTTGTTGCTATTCTTCAAACCCCATGCCAATTCTTCCATTTGCTCAGCTTCTAATTTGGCCATACTTCCAAATGATACATACACCACTGAGCTAATCGGTTGACGATTTAACCAATTTAGGCACTCATTTGCCATTGGCTTGAAGAGACTCATGCCATACTCTTTGTCATCTGGCAGCCTCTTGTCTAAGTACATGGATGGTATTGTTGGTCCGATTGTCTTCATTGGATAAATGTTGGCCATCCAATCAATTACCTACATGCCAAACAATTAGAAACATGATCATTTTGCTCGACTCCTTAAAAATGTCGTTGGGTGCGTGTTGGATCCTTCAAAAGTAATTCAGCTTTGGAGGATCCGACATGGATGTAACAATATTTTTGGAGAGTCTACGAGCAATATAGATAATAAGTTTTCCATGTAAGAATTTAAATCAATTCACTGGAAAAAATGAAAATTAAGATATTTTTATTTTATATATTAGTGCAATTTAACCCATTATAATAGGTTAGTTATCATTAATTTATACTAGGTTACCGATTAATTAATACTTATTATAAAGAATTATCTATAATTACAAATTACCATATAAGTAAGCCGATTGTGTAGACATCTCGCACATTCCGATCGTAGAGCAAAAGTTTAATAAAGACGGTATGTAACTTAGGTGACAAAAATTGAACTCTAACGTATGATTTGGTTCTCTTCTATGATTTTTTCGTACTACATTATACCTCAGTATTGGATAATATTTGTTAAATACAAGTGTGGTTGAATTAATAGTTTATGGAAGAGACATGCTTTGAGACAAATATATTTCGAAAGTAATACTTTCGAAAAATATTAAGATCTCTTGTGAGGTGAACATTTTATAAATTGTGTAACTTTTAAGGTTCTATGGGAAAGAAAAGAATTTCTATGGATACGATACCGCAAATAGGCCGATTTTATATTGCACTTCAATTCGGATTAGCAAAAGCAATATCTCCTTTCATAGTATGGATTAAACTGATGTCATTTACTTCAAAGTATTACTACATCCGCTTCATATTATATGTCTTTTAAGATTTTGAATGTCCTTTGATAAAGACATTTATAGCCTTATCATAAAAGTATTTGTCTAAACTACTCTTTACTTCTATGTAAACATTTCACTTGATTTAACACTCAACTAATTGGAACAAAGAAGGGTAAATTTGAAAATACTCAATGACATTTTGTCTTTTAAAAAAACTAGTATATATTTCGTAATAAATTCATTGTCAAAACAATTGTCGAATAATAGCTTTGGAATCTGGATGAGAACTTTCAAGAACATATAGGCTATGTCGCACATATTCTCTAAAAAAGTTGTCGTCCCCTTCAAAAAGGCATTACCTTTGGAGGCCTAGACATGCATCCGACGACATTTTTTAACAAAGACGAGCAATATAACATATATGAAGCCAAAGCAGAGTTCCAAATGAATTTAATAGACAAAGCAAAAGAACTAAAGTAGAAGAATGTTCTCTTACCTCTTTCTCCAACTCATAGAAGCCGTTGATTAGGATCCAATCACTTTCTCAAGATTTGAGAATTGATTCACCAACATTTCAACTAATATATCCGATTCAGGAGTAGAAACAAAACTAGGTACATCCGAAGTCTCAATTGTACATGATAATCCAGAAGTAAGATTTCTTCATCAACTTGAGTAGGAGGAAGTTTTATTACCCCTTTATCTACATAGTAGTAAATGTTATCCACTGTACAATTTTGTGTGAAAAAAGCAGCACTAACTAATCCAAACTTTTTTGCTACTTCAACAGCCCAAGGAAGGATCGGATCATAAACTATGCAATTTACAGGGCACCCACAATTTCTCAATTTTTGAATAAGTTGAGACAGAGTATCCAAGCCAACTTCTTTGAATCTTGTTATGTAGACCGCATAAGATCCTGCTTCGTCGAGACCACCATCATCGTAGCCATCGGAGATGGCCTCGATTGACACTGGAGTTGGCAATTCTTTCATGGTTTTCAAGAAGGATTTTGTGGGTGCTATAGTGATTTTGACACCTTTGGATTGTAAACGTTTGGAGAATTGGAGCATTGGGTTGATATGACCTTGCATTGGATATGGTAGGATCAAGCAGTGAGCTTTGTGAGTAGTACTCATTTATTTTTGGCAACTTCTCAATTGATGGAATGAATTAAGATTGAGAGAGGATGGAGAAATCTTGTGGTGAAAATGTGGTTCTTATAGTTCGTTGATAGAGTTGAAGTGTCCAATTTGGATCTACATGCCTAATAAAGTGACGTCTAAATCCTACCAATATATATTGTGGATACCGACTTCTTATTACTCGAAACGGAAAGTCCACCGATATACACGGCCCAAACCGCGTATATCACATAACCATATTTTGTATATATTTTATCTACTTGTAGAATTCTTGTACAAGTGTAATTATGGTATTAGTTTGTATTAGGGAAAGGTAGATTTATTTTCCATAATTAAATATTGTATCTCATGTATATATACATATTCATTAATGAAAATAATCAAGGGATTATTCTCTTTCATGGTATCAGTAGTCTAGGGCAAATTTTCCTTCCCCAATCATGTGCTTCCGCCGCCCCTACTACACCTTCGGCTGACCAAAAACCTCCGTTCAATATTTTTTTAAATTCTTTTTTTTTTTTCGAATCCTTAATTCTCCTCCTGTTCTTTCATTATGTCTATATCAAATAACACATTTCATCCTGCCCTTGCAGTCTCCAACTATCAAGAATAACATCCCTATTGTTCTTGAGATGGAAAACGTTCAATACGCGACGTGGTATAACTATTTAAAGTTCACGCACGGTCTAATCGAGTCCTTCAACACATCATTTCATCGGCAATAGGCAATGAGAAGGTGCCTACCACCCAAACTAATTGCTTCCAAAGTCGAATTTCATCCACTATGTGTCCTATTGATTTATGTTCGAGCACTTGTAATTGTGGACACCATGACACCACTAAGCCTTTATTCTCACTTGCTAATTTTAATCCTTTATAAAGTTCTTGGGAAGTTTGGGTTCTTCAGTGGATCTAACTACCCACAAAAAGTTCTTGTTGCTATTCTTCAAACCCCATGCCAATTCTTCCAATTTATCAGATTCTAATTTGGCCATACTTCCAAATGATACATACACCACTGAGCTAATTGGTTGATAATTTTACCAATTAAGGCACTCATTTGCCATTGGCTTGAAGAGACTGAGGCCATACTCTTTGTCATTTGGTAGCCTCTTGTTAGGTACATGGATGGTATTGTTGGTCCAATTGTCTTGATTGGATAAAGCTTGGCCATCCAATCAATTACCTACATGTCAAGCAATTAGAAACATGGTAATCTGAATACACTGACAATAAGATCTTTTTACAATGCTTATTAGTGCAGTTTAACATGTTATATTAGGTTAGTTACCATTTTTTATGTTACTAGTTAATTACGTAGTATTTATATTTTGAGTTAAATTGGTATCATTTACTTCAAAATGTTAATAGATTCACTCCATAATGTATCTTTTTAAAGGTTTTACACGTGATTTAAGAAAGATATTTTAATCGCCTTAATCATAAGAGTATTTGTCTAAACTATCATTTACTTCTTTGTAAACGTTTCACTTAATTAATACTCTACAACAATAACAACAAAATAACATATCAAGTGTAATCCCACAAGTGGGGTCTGGAGATGGTAAGATGTACGCAGATCTTACATCTATCTTTACCGAATAGAGAGGTTGTTTCCGAGAGATAAGGTAATACTCTACTAGAACTATAGGAAATATTCTTCCTTGATTTTATTCATTAATTATTTACAATATATAGAGTTACAGAAATATTTACTTTGCTATACACTAGGTAACTAATCAATCATAATTACAAGAGAAATATAATTCTACATAATATAGGAGATATACAATTAATTATTGTGGAAATATTCTATTACACCCCGCAGTCGAAGCGGGAGGTCGGCGTATGCTGAGACTATCCCGAAAGTCTTCAAATAAAACCAAAAAGACCTTTTGTAAAAATGTCGACAATCTGATAACGTGACGGGACATGTAAGACACGTACTTGTCCACGAGCAACCTTTTTGCGAACAAAGTGAATATCCAGCTCAATATGTTTAGTGCGTTGGTGGTGAACCGGATTCCCTGAGAGATAAATTGCATTAACATTATCACAATAAATCAATATCGCCTTCGGACCCGAACAACTTGAGCTCTAAAAGAAAGTTCCGTAGCCAATAAGATTCGACACCACATTGGCAACTCCTCGCATTCTGCCTTCGACCGGATCCGGACAAAGTTGCTTGCCGTTTTGATGACCAAGAGACCAAATTGTCACC
The DNA here is from genome assembly GCA_034509755.1 of Anisodus tanguticus. NCBI lineage: Eukaryota > Viridiplantae > Streptophyta > Magnoliopsida > Solanales > Solanaceae > Anisodus > Anisodus tanguticus. The sequence goes on from CM067555.1 coordinate 43,838,707, forward strand.
AAGAAATACACAATAACCGACGTGGAGCGTCCGGTATCCGAACAACTACCCCAATCGACATTTGTGTATGAAACAAAAGTGGTTGTCGAAGACGGATAAAAATGCAAGCCATGATCGAGAGTACCACGAATATAACGCACAATGCGTTTGAGAGCATGCATGTGATCCTCCATCGGGTTATGCATGAATAGACAAACTCGTTGCACAACATAAGAGATGTCGGGTCTCGTGAATGTGAGATACTTGCAGGCCCCGCAAGGCTGCGGTAATGTGATGGATCGACATATAACTTGTGGAAGAAGCACTCAACTTCGGTTTAGTGTCAACTAGGGGTCGTTGTCTAGTGGGTCGGGTCGCCCGATCTCTCCCCGCCCGTCCCGTTTACCGCCCCCGATCCCCCATAAAAAAAATGGTAGCGGGGTTTGAAATCGGGACGGGACTAGGCTCGTCCCGCCCATCCCGATCCGCCCGTCCCGCCCCCATCCCGACCCGCCACAGCCCATCCCGCCCCGTCATCCCGATCCGCCCCCTTTGCATAAATAACCGTTGCACAATGACCAAATTAAGATTTGGACATTGTGCAACGTCTATAATGGCCATTTTGGCCCCCACCCCATAAATCCACCTACCCCTTAATATTTATTTTTAACCCCTAAGTTAGTATATTTACACTTTAACTCTATTTCTCAACTATAAATACCTCATTTTTCTCTACAAATATTACTAAGAATGTCTTCAAAAAGTGATAGACCATCCTTTACAATTAAGTTATATATATGACACGCACATTTTATATGAAAATGATCTGGAAAAGATGGAGTTAAACTATTTTTTAAAATTGTAATAGCGTAATTGTTAGAAGAAGCGTTATCTAATGTAATAGTCATAATTTTATCGGTTATTCCATAATAATGGCCCACTTGATAAATATTTTCTGCAATAAAAGTACCGGTGTGCCTATCATCTATATATCTATACGCTAAGATACGTTTTTGCATAGACCATTTATAATCTATCCAATGACAAGTTACTGTTAAATAATCATGGCCGTTAGTACTACGACCTATATCAGACGTGATAGATACTTTGCCATTAAAATGATATAATGAATAATGTAAATATTGTTGATATTCATGTGCGAATTTAAATACATCTCTCTTAACAGTTGATCTAGGAAAACCGTTAAAAGCAGGATTATATATATCTCTAATATAATGAATAAAATCGGGAGATGAAGGAAATGAAAAAGGCAAACCCTCCACAACAACTAATTTTGATATTGCTTCCCTATCTCTATGTTTATTGTATTTAGGGCCTACAATCCCCCCCCCCCCGTCATAGGGTTAATTTGACCATGTACTTGGTCCGGGACAGTATCAGTATGTGAACCTTGTCCCGATGGAGTGGGCGTTTGCGCACCCGGTTTTGAAGCCTGGTATTGGGCATACCTAGCTGGATGAGCCCTTACTACGTGTCTATTAAACCCCCCGTCCCACCGTGACCTTTTCCGCTTTTAAATTTTAAAACATCTTTACAAATTTTACATCTAGCTACTTAATTCTCTACGTCCCTATCAAAAATATCCATGCATCTGATTTTAATGTTCGTTTTGCTGGACCTCGTCTCATACTAGGGGGAATAGGAGGCATTTCAGTTGAAGGTGCACTAGTGGGTGTGTTGTCATCAACATTAGTGGGTGTATCATCTTGATCATCGTCTAAATTAAAGTGTTCTTGAGTTCCAGAAAATAGCTCCTCATCTAAATCTAATGGTATTGTAGGAAAATGTTCAGTATCAACAAAATCATCCTGTGTAGAAATAGAATGACTAGAAGAAGTACCCTTGCCCTTGTTGCCCCTACAAGAAGAAGCCTGACCCCTACCCGTAAGCATACGTTTAAATCCTTCCATTATAAACTTATAATTATACTAATAAATAATTAAAGTAAATGAAATTAAGTGCTCTAAATAAAATAAACAGACAATAATAATTTAATGAAAGAACGAATGTACCAAACGCCGACGTAACGTCGACGTGTAATCGAGAGGTTGAAAATTGAAACTTTGCTCGATGGAAGATCCTCAAGCTAGTTGCCAACTTCACTCCCAATTTCCAAATGAATAAATAAAATTGAATATTTAGTAAATAATGTAGACTTGTAGAGAGATAGATTGAGAGATTAGAGAGATTGTAGGAAGATTTGTGAGAAAGATGAAGAGAAAAATGAGTTATTTATAGTTGAAAAATTGAGTTAAAGTGTAAATATAATAACTTATGAGTTAAAAATAAATATTAAGGGGTAGGGGAGTTGGGGGAGGCCAAAAATGGCCGTTGCACAACGACCAAAATGTAAAATGGTCGTTGTTGCAACGGTTATTTTTGCAAAAGGGGGATTACGGGCGGGATCGGGGCGGACTCGGGATCGGGTCGGGACTAGCGGGACCAGGGGGCGGGCCGGGACGGGTCGGGACGAGACATTGTCCTGTCTCGGTTCGAGTCCCGAAACCGATTATATTTTTTTTACTACTCGGGTTCGAGGCGGTGTCGGGCCGGGACCGGGCCGTCCCGGCCCACTGGCCAGCCCTAGTTGGGGGTGAGAAGGAGGCAAATACTATTTATGGAACTTGTTCAACCTATTTCCATTAGGCAAGTTATTTTCCTAATTTTTAAAATATTTTGATCAATCAAACATCCAAATATTAGGAAACTCTTTTTAGGAAAAGGCGAATAACATGATTCTCGTGGAGTTACAAGACGGCCATGTGATGATGCATCAAATAGATGCAAGGGTGGATGACTCAGTAGGTAAAAAGTAACCCCAAAGATTTGGGGCCAAAAGCGGTTAGCGGTGACCATTGAATAAGTTTCTTCGGCTTGAATTGAGTTAAAAGCACGGAATGTATTTTGAATAGAGAAGAAAGATCCAACCATGGGTAGAGAAAGGTATTGGAGGGGTAGGGTGAGAACTTAATTGAGGAGACACACAATATTAGTACATAGTTGGTTATATTTTTCTACTGATTACAAAAATCAAAAGCATAAATGATCCAAATTTTTACTATGATAACATTTTCACACACACATAAGGAGATTGAAGAAGAAGAGAAAAACATTCAGTTTGACACAAATCAAATCTTGAAGAGTCAGTTTGAGCTAAGTCAATGTTGATACATTGTTGAATGTATCACATGAGAAACTCGCCAGTATATGAATGCTTTAAATGAGTTACTGATTACAAGTTTAACACTTCAGGTTACCATCTTAATCAAGGAGATGAAAAGATTGACAGGCTTTAGAGATCAGTAAACTTTTCTTTTGTTTCTCCTAAAATTTCTCACTTAATATATCTGTATCTTATCTTGAATGAAGATGAAAATTCACAAACTTTTCAGTCTTAGGAGTTCAACTTATATTCATTGATAGTGTAACGAGTCTTTGTGCTATCATTGCATTTTAATCCATTGTAGCATGTTTTACACTTTATTTTTCAGGTTACTAAACTGTTACTAGTAGTTATCTTGTAGGTGAACTGACAAAGTAAAAAGGTCCGGATATGGGAGTTGAACTCTTAGCTAATTACATCCAAAAGTTCAGATTGCAAATAAAGCAAACCTACAGTTTTAGCAAATAAGCACAGAATGACCCATTGACCATCTCATGTCATCAATCCATATCTAATTATCAAATAAACAACACATTACAGCTTGTTACTTTTTCAGCAAAATTTCTTTTAGCTCTCCACAAAAATGGGAAAAAAGGAAAAAAATAAAGGAAATTCAGGTCAAGCTTTGCTACTTTCAACTTGAAAAATAACCACAACAACATACCATACCCAGTGAAATTCCACAAAGTAGGGTCTGAGGAGTGCAGAGTGTACGCAAACCTTACTCCTACCTTGGGTGGAGGTAGAGAGACTGTTTCAGACTGTTTGGCACAAGCAAAATATGAAGTAGCTTCTTGTTTATTTTTCTAGGTTAAATCTCCTATTTAAGAAATAGTCATCAACTTGGAAACAAATTCTTCAATGTTTTTATCTGAACTCCCTCCTTCATCCATAGCATTTCTAGCCAATTCCTTCCATTTCTTTGCATTTCCCCTTATCACGTTTCCTTTCTCTTCTTCCATCACTAATTTTATACATTCTTCAATAACTTCTCTTCTTACTATCCCCTTTTCATCTTGTTTCGCTTTAATTCCCATCTCCCAAACATCCTGCACAAGCTTTGTATTTGTAGGCTGATCTGACCATTGTGGCATTGTCACCATTGGCACTCCCAAACTAATTGCTTCCAAAGTCGAATTCCATCCACAGTGAGTGAGAAAGCACCCTATTGATTTATGTTCCAATACTTGTAATTGTGGACACCAAGATATCACTAGACCTTTTTCACTTGCTAATTCGTCTAAAAAGTTCTTGGGAAGTTTGGGTTCTTCAGTGGATCTAACTACCCACAAGAAGTTCTTGTTGCTATTCTTCAAACCCCATGCCAATTCTTCCATTTGCTCAGCTTCTAATTTGGCCATACTTCCAAATGATACATACACCACTGAGCTAATCGGTTGACGATTTAACCAATTTAGGCACTCATTTGCCATTGGCTTGAAGAGACTCATGCCATACTCTTTGTCATCTGGCAGCCTCTTGTCTAAGTACATGGATGGTATTGTTGGTCCGATTGTCTTCATTGGATAAATGTTGGCCATCCAATCAATTACCTACATGCCAAACAATTAGAAACATGATCATTTTGCTCAGACTCCTTAAAAATGTCGTTGGGTGCGTGTTGGATCCTTCAAAAGTAATTCAGTTTTGGAGGATCCGACATGGATGTAACAATATTTTTGGAGAGTCTGAGCAATATAGATAATAAGTTTTCCATGTAAGAATTTAAATCTGAATTCACTGGAAAAAATGAAAATTAAGATATTTTTATTTTATATATTAGTGCAATTTAACCCATTATAATAGGTTAGTTATCATTAATTTATACTAGGTTACCGATTAATTAATACTTATTATAAAGAATTATCTATAATTACAAATTACCATATAAGTAAGCTGATTGTGTAGACATCTGCTGCACATTCCGACTGTAGAGCAAAAGTTTAATAAAGACGGTATGTAACTTAGGTGACAAAAATTGAACTCTAACGTATGATTTGGTTCTCTTCTATGATTTTTTCGTACTACATTATACCTCAGTATTGGATAATATTTGTTAAATACAAGTGTGGTTGAATTAATAGTTTATGGAAGAGACATGCTTTGAGACAAATATATTTCGAAAGTAATACTTTCGAAAAATATTAAGATCTCTTGTGAGGTGAACATTTTATAAATTGTGTAACTTTTAAGGTTCTATGGGAAAGAAAAGAATTTCTATGGATACGATACCGCAAATAGGCCGATTTTATATTGCACTTCAATTCGGATTAGCAAAAGCAATATCTCCTTTCATAGTATGGATTAAACTGATGTCATTTACTTCAAAGTATTACTACATCCGCTTCATATTATATGTCTTTTAAGATTTTGAATGTCCTTTGATAAAGACATTTATAGCCTTATCATAAAAGTATTTGTCTAAACTACTCTTTACTTCTATGTAAACATTTCACTTGATTTAACACTCAACTAATTGGAACAAGAAGGGTAAATTTGAAAATACTCAATGACATTTTGTCTTTTAAAAAAACTAGTATATATTTCAGAATAAATTCAGTTGTCAAAACAATTGTCAGAATAATAGCTTTGGAATCTGGATGAGAACTTTCAAGAACATATAGGCTATGCTGCACATATTCTCTAAAAAAGTTGTCGTCCCCTTCAAAAAGGCATTACCTTTGGAGGCCTAGACATGCATCCGACGACATTTTTTAACAGTACGAGCAATATAACATATATGAAGCCAGCAGAGTTCCAAATGAATTTAATAGACAAAGCAAAAGAACTAAAGTAGAAGAATGTTCTCTTACCTCTTTCTCCAACTCATAGAAGCTGTTGATTAGGATCCAATCAGCTTTCTGAAGATTTGAGAATTGATTCACCAACATTTCAACTAATATATCTGATTCAGGAGTAGAAACAAAACTAGGTACATCTGAAGTCTCAATTGTACATGATAATCCAGGAAGTAAGATTTCTTCATCAACTTGAGTAGGAGGAAGTTTTATTACCCCTTTATCTACATAGTAGTAAATGTTATCCACTGTACAATTTTGTGTGAAAAAAGCAGCACTAACTAATCCAAACTTTTTTGCTACTTCAACAGCCCAAGGAAGGATCGGATCATAAACTATGCAATTTACAGGGCACCCACAATTTCTCAATTTTTGAATAAGTTGAGACAGAGTATCCAAGCCAACTTCTTTGAATCTTGTTATGTAGACCGCATAAGATCCTGCTTCGTCGAGACCACCATCATCGTAGCCATCGGAGATGGCCTCGATTGACACTGGAGTTGGCAATTCTTTCATGGTTTTCAAGAAGGATTTTGTGGGTGCTATAGTGATTTTGACATCTTTGGATTGTAAACGTTTGGAGAATTGGAGCATTGGGTTGATATGACCTTGCATTGGATATGGTAGGATCAAGCAGTGAGCTTTGTGAGTAGTACTCATTTATTTTTGGCAACTTCTCAATTGATGGAATGAATTAAGATTGAGAGAGGATGGAGAAATCTTGTGGTGAAAATGTGGTTCTTATAGTTCGTTGATAGAGTTGAAGTGTCCAATTTGGATCTACATGCCTAATAAAGTGACGTCTAAATCCTACCAATATATATTGTGGATACCGACTTCTTATTACTCGAAACGGAAAGTCCACCGATATACACGGCCCAAACCGCGTATATCACATAACCATATTTTGTATATATTTTATCTACTTGTAGAATTCTTGTACAAGTGTAATTATGGTATTAGTTTGTATTAGGGAAAGGTAGATTTATTTTCCATAATTAAATATTGTATCTCATGTATATATACATATTCATTAATGAAAATAATCAAGGGATTATTCTCTTTCATGGTATCAGTAGTCTAGGGCAAATTTTCCTTCCCCAATCATGTGCTTCCGCCGCCCCTACTACACCTTCGGCTGACCAAAAACCTCCGTTCAATATTTTTTTAAATTCTTTTTTTTTTTTCGAATCCTTAATTCTCCTCCTGTTCTTTCATTATGTCTATATCAAATAACACATTTCATCCTGCCCTTGCAGTCTCCAACTATCAAGAATAACATCCCTATTGTTCTTGAGATGGAAAACGTTCAATACGCGACGTGGTATAACTATTTAAAGTTCACGCACGGTCTAATCGAGTCCTTCAACACATCATTTCATCGGCAATGGGCAATGAGAAGGTGCCTACCACCCAAACTAATTGCTTCCAAAGTCGAATTTCATCCACTATGTGTCCTATTGATTTATGTTCGAGCACTTGTAATTGTGGACACCATGACACCACTAAGCCTTTATTCTCACTTGCTAATTTTAATCCTTTATAAAGTTCTTGGGAAGTTTGGGTTCTTCAGTGGATCTAACTACCCACAAAAAGTTCTTGTTGCTATTCTTCAAACCCCATGCCAATTCTTCCAATTTATCAGATTCTAATTTGGCCATACTTCCAAATGATACATACACCACTGAGCTAATTGGTTGATAATTTTACCAATTAAGGCACTCATTTGCCATTGGCTTGAAGAGACTGAGGCCATACTCTTTGTCATTTGGTAGCCTCTTGTTAGGTACATGGATGGTATTGTTGGTCCAATTGTCTTGATTGGATAAAGCTTGGCCATCCAATCAATTACCTACATGTCAAGCAATTAGAAACATGGTAATCTGAATACACTGACAATAAGATCTTTTTACAATGCTTATTAGTGCAGTTTAACATGTTATATTAGGTTAGTTACCATTTTTTATGTTACTAGTTAATTACGTAGTATTTATATTTTGAGTTAAATTGGTATCATTTACTTCAAAATGTTAATAGATTCACTCCATAATGTATCTTTTTAAAGGTTTTACACGTGATTTAAGAAAGATATTTTAATCGCCTTAATCATAAGAGTATTTGTCTAAACTATCATTTACTTCTTTGTAAACGTTTCACTTAATTAATACTCTACAACAATAACAACAAAATAACATATCAAGTGTAATCCCACAAGTGGGGTCTGGAGATGGTAAGATGTACGCAGATCTTACATCTATCTTTACCGAATAGAGAGGTTGTTTCCGAGAGATAAGGTAATACTCTACTAGAACTATAGGAAATATTCTTCCTTGATTTTATTCATTAATTATTTACAATATATAGAGTTACAGAAATATTTACTTTGCTATACACTAGGTAACTAATCAATCATAATTACAAGAGAAATATAATTCTACATAATATAGGAGATATACAATTAATTATTGTGGAAATATTCTATTACACCCCGCAGTCGAAGCGGGAGGTCGGCGTATGCTGAGACTATCCCGAAAGTCTTCAAATAAAACCAGCGGAAGACCTTTTGTAAAAATGTCGACAATCTGATAACGTGACGGGACATGTAAGACACGTACTTGTCCACGAGCAACCTTTTTGCGAACAAAGTGAATATCCAGCTCAATATGTTTAGTGCGTTGGTGGTGAACCGGATTCCCTGAGAGATAAATTGCATTAACATTATCACAATAAATCAATATCGCCTTCGGACCCGAACAGTTGAGCTCTAAAAGAAAGTTCCGTAGCCAATAAGATTCAGACACCACATTGGCAACTCCTCAGTATTCTGCTTCGGCACTGGATCTGGACAAAGTTGCTTGCCGTTTTGATGACCAAGAGACCAAATTGTCACCAAGAAATACACAATAACCAGACGTGGAGCGTCTGGTATCTGAACAACTACCCCAATCGACATTTGTGTATGAAACAAAAGTGGTTGTCGAAGACGGATAAAAATGCAAGCCATGATCGAGAGTACCCTGAATATAACGCACAATGCGTTTGAGAGCATGCATGTGATCCTCCATCGGGTTATGCATGAATAGACAAACCTGTTGCACAACATAAGAGATGTCGGGTCTCGTGAATGTGAGATACTGCAGGGCCCCTGCAAGGCTGCGGTAATGTGATGGATCGACATATAACTTGCTGGAAGAAGCACTCAACTTCGGTTTAGTGTCAACTAGGGCTGTCTAGTGGGTCGGGTCAGCCCGATCTCTCCCCGGCCCGTCCCGTTTACCGCCCCGATCCCCCATAAAAAAAATGGTAGCGGGGTTTGAAATCGGGACGGGACTAGGGCTCGTCCCGCCCATCCCGATCCGCCTGTCCCGCCCCCATCCCGACCCGCCACAGCCCATCCCGCCCCGTCATCCCGATCCGCCCCCTTTGCATAAATAACCGTTGCACAATGACCAAATTAAGATTTGGACATTGTGCAACGTCTATAATGGCCATTTTGGCCCCCCACCCCATAAATCCACCTACCCCTTAATATTTATTTTTAACCCCTAAGTTAGTATATTTACACTTTAACTCTATTTCTCAACTATAAATACCTCATTTTTCTCTACAAATATTACTAAGAATGTCTTCAAAAAGTGATAGACCATCCTTTACAATTAAGTTATATATATGACACGCACATTTTATATGAAAATGATCTGGAAAAGATGGAGTTAAACTATTTTTTAAAATTGTAATAGCGTAATTGTTAGAAGAAGCGTTATCTAATGTAATAGTCATAATTTTATCGGTTATTCCATAATAATGGCCCACTTGATAAATATTTTCTGCAATAAAAGTACCGGTGTGCCTATCATCTATATATCTATACGCTAAGATACGTTTTTGCATAGACCATTTATAATCTATCCAATGACAAGTTACTGTTAAATAATCATGGCCGTTAGTACTACGACCTATATCAGACGTGATAGATACTTTGCCATTAAAATGATATAATGAATAATGTAAATATTGTTGATATTCATGTGCGAATTTAAATACATCTCTCTTAACAGTTGATCTAGGAAAACCGTTAAAAGCAGGATTATATATATCTCTAATATAATGAATAAAATCGGGAGATGAAGGAAATGAAAAAGGCAAACCCTCCACAACAACTAATTTTGATATTGCTTCCCTATCTCTATGTTTATTGTATTTAGGGCCTACAATCCCCCCCCCCCGTCATAGGGTTAATTTGACCATGTACTTGGTCCGGGACAGTATCAGTATGTGAACCTTGTCCCGATGGAGTGGGCGTTTGCGCACCCGGTTTTGAAGCCTGGTATTGGGCATACCTAGCTGGATGAGCCCTTACTACGTGTCTCATTAAACCCCCCGTCCCACCGTGACCTTTTCCAGTTTTAAATTTTAAAACATCTTTACAAATTTTACATCTAGCTACTTAATTCTCTACGTCCCTATCAAAAATATCCATGCATCTGATTTTAATGTTCGTTTTGCTGGACCTCGTCTCATACTAGGGGGAATAGGAGGCATTTCAGTTGAAGGTGCACTAGTGGGTGTGTTGTCATCAACATTAGTGGGTGTATCATCTTGATCATCGTCTAAATTAAAGTCTTCTTGAGTTCCAGAAAATAGCTCCTCATCTAAATCTAATGGTATTGTAGGAAAATGTTCAGTATCAACAAAATCATCCTGTGTAGAAATAGAATGACTAGAAGAAGTACCCTTGCCCTTGTTGCCCCTACAAGAAGAAGCCTGACCCCTACCCGTAAGCATACGTTTAAATCCTTCCATTATAAACTTATAATTATACTAATAAATAATTAAAGTAAATGAAATTAAGTGCTCTAAATAAAATAAACAGACAATAATAATTTAATGAAAGAACGAATGTACCAAACGCCGACGTAACGTCGACGTGTAATCGAGAGGTTGAAAATTGAAACTTTGCTCGATGGAAGATCCTCAAGCTAGTTGCCAACTTCACTCCCAATTTCCAAATGAATAAATAAAATTGAATATTTAGTAAATAATGTAGACTTGTAGAGAGATAGATTGAGAGATTAGAGAGATTGTAGGAAGATTTGTGAGAAAGATGAAGAGAAAAATGAGTTATTTATAGTTGAAAAATTGAGTTAAAGTGTAAATATAATAACTTATGAGTTAAAAATAAATATTAAGGGGTAGGGGGAGTTGGGGGAGGCCAAAAATGGCCGTTGCACAACGACCAAAATGTAAAATGGTCGTTGTTGCAACGGTTATTTTTGCAAAAGGGGGATTACGGGCGGGATCGGGGCGGACTCGGGATCGGGTCGGGACTAGCGGGACTGGGGCGGGCTGGGACGGGTCGGGACGAGACATTGTCCTGTCTCGGTTCGAGTCCCGAAACCGATTATATTTTTTTTACTACTCGGGTTCGAGGCGGTGTCGGGCCGGGACCGGGCCGTCCCGGCCCACTCGCCAGCCCTAGTTGGGGGTGAGAAGGAGGCAAATACTATTTATGGAACTTGTTCAACCTATTTCCATTAGGCAAGTTATTTTCCTAATTTTTAAAATATTTTGATCAATCAAACATCCAAATATTAGGAAACTCTTTTTAGGAAAAGGCGAATAACATGATTCTCGTGGAGTTACAAGACGGCCATGTGATGATGCATCAAATAGATGCAAGGGTGGATGACTCAGTAGGTAAAAAGTAACCCCAAAGATTTGGGGCCAAAAGCGGTTAGCGGTGACCATTGAATAAGTTTCTTCGGCTTGAATTGAGTTAAAAGCACGGAATGTATTTTGAATAGAGAAGAAAGATCCAACCATGGGTAGAGAAAGGTATTGGAGGGGTAGGGTGAGAACTTAATTGAGGAGACACACAATATTAGTACATAGTTGGTTATATTTTTCTACTGATTACAAAAATCAAAAGCATAAATGATCCAAATTTTTACTATGATAACATTTTCACACACACATAAGGAGATTGAAGAAGAAGAGAAAAACATTCAGTTTGACACAAATCAAATCTTGAAGAGTCAGTTTGAGCTAAGTCAATGTTGATACATTGTTGAATGTATCACATGAGAAACTCGCCAGTATATGAATGCTTTAAATGAGTTACTGATTACAAGTTTAACACTTCAGGTTACCATCTTAATCAAGGAGATGAAAAGATTGACAGGCTTTAGAGATCAGTAAACTTTTCTTTTGTTTCTCCTAAAATTTCTCACTTAATATATCTGTATCTTATCTTGAATGAAGATGAAAATTCACAAACTTTTCAGTCTTAGGAGTTCAACTTATATTCATTGATAGTGTAACGAGTCTTTGTGCTATCATTGCATTTTAATCCATTGTAGCATGTTTTACACTTTATTTTTCAGGTTACTAAACTGTTACTAGTAGTTATCTTGTAGGTGAACTGACAAAGTAAAAAGGTCCGGATATGGGAGTTGAACTCTTAGCTAATTACATCCAAAAGTTCAGATTGCAAATAAAGCAAACCTACAGTTTTAGCAAATAAGCACAGAATGACCCATTGACCATCTCATGTCATCAATCCATATCTAATTATCAAATAAACAACACATTACAGCTTGTTACTTTTTCAGCAAAATTTCTTTTAGCTCTCCACAAAAATGGGAAAAAAGGAAAAAAAATAAAGGAAATTCAGGTCAAGCTTTGCTACTTTCAACTTGAAAAATAACCACAACAACATACCATACCCAGTGAAATTCCACAAAGTAGGGTCTGAGGAGTGCAGAGTGTACGCAAACCTTACTCCTACCTTGGGTGGAGGTAGAGAGACTGTTTCTAGTAGACTGTTGGCACAAGCAAAATATGAAGTAGCTTCTTGTTTATTTTTCTAGGTTAAATCTCCTATTTAAGAAATAGTCATCAACTTGGAAACAAATTCTTCGATGTTTTTATCTGAACTCCCTCCTTCATCCATAGCATTTCTAGCCAATTCCTTCCATTTCTTTGCATTTCCCCTTATCACGTTTCCTTTCTCTTCTTCCATCACTAATTTTATACATTCTTCAATAACTTCTCTTCTTACTATCCCCTTTTCATCTTGTTTCGCTTTAATTCCCATCTCCCAAACATCCTGCACAAGCTTTGTATTTGTAGGCTGATCTGACCATTGTGGCATTGTCACCATTGGCACTCCCAAACTAATTGCTTCCAAAGTCGAATTCCATCCACAGTGAGTGAGAAAGCACCCTATTGATTTATGTTCCAATACTTGTAATTGTGGACACCAAGATATGTTGCTCAGACTCCTTAAAAATGTCGTTGGGTGCGTGTTGGATCCTTCAAAAGTAATTCAGTTTTGGAGGATCCGACATGGATGTAACAATACTTTTGGAGAGTCTGAGCAATATAGATAATAAGTTTTCATGTAAGAATTTAAATCTGAATTCACTGGAAAAAATAAATTAAGATATTTTTATTTTATATATTAGTGCAATTTAACCCATTATAATAGGTTAGTTATCATTAATTTATACTAGGTTACCGATTAATTAATACTTATTATAAAGATTTATCTGTAATTACAAATTACCATATAAGTAAGCTGATTGTGTAGACATCTGCTGCACATTCCGACTGTAGAGCAAAAGTTTAATAAAGACTGTATGTAACTTAGGTGACAAAAAATGAACTCTAACGTATGATTTGGTTCTCTTCTATGGTTTTTTTCGTACTACATTATACCTCAGTATTGGATAATATTTGTTAAATACAAGTGTGGTTGAATTAATAGTTTATGGAAGAGACATGCTTTGAGACAAATATATTTCGAAAGTAATACTTTCGAAAAATATTAAGATCTCTTGTGATGTGAACATTTTACAAATTGTGTAACTTTTAAGGTTCTATGGGAAAGAAAAGAATTTCTATGGATACGATACCGCAAATAGGCCGATTTTATAATGCACTTCAATTCGGATTAGCAAAAGCAATGTCTCCTTTCATAGTATGGATTAAACTGATATCATTTACTTCAAAGTATTACTACATCCGCTTCATATTATATGTCTTTTAAGATTTTGAATGTCCTTTGATAAAGATATTTATAGCCTTATCATAAAAGTATTTGTCTAAACTACTCTTTACTTCTATGTAAACATTTCACTTGATTTAACACTCAACTAATTGGAACAGTAAGGATAAATTTGAAAATACTCAATGACATTTTGTCTTTTAAAAAAACTAGTATATATTTCAGAATAAATTCAGTTGTCAAAACAATTGTCAGAATAATAGCTTTGGAATCTGGATGAGAACTTTCAAGAACATATAGGTTATGTTGCGCAAATTCTCTCAAAATGTTGTTGTTCCCTTCAAAAATGCATTACCTTTGGAGGCCTAGACATGCATCCGACGACATTTTTTAAGAATACGAGCAATATAACATATATGAAGCCAGCAGAGTTCAAAATGAATTTAATAGACAAAGCAAAATAACTAAAGTAGAAGAATGTTCTCTTACCTCTTTCTCCAACTCATAGAAGCTGTTGATTAGGATCCAATCAGCTTTCTGAAGATTTGAGAATTGATTCACCAACATTTCAACTAATATATCTGATTCAGGAGTAGAAACAAAACTAGGTACATCTGAAGTCTCAATTGTACATGATAATCCAGGAAGTAAGATTTCTTCATCAACTTTAGTAGGAGGAAGTTTTATTACCCCTTTATCTACATAGTAGTAAATGTTATCCACTGTACAATTTTGTGTGAAAAAAGCAGCACTAACTAATCCAAACTTTTTTGCTACTTCAACAGCCCAAGGAAGGAACGGATCATAAACTATGCAATTTACAGGGCACCCACAATTTTTCAATTTTTGAATAAGTTGAGACAGAGTATCCAAGCCAACTTCTTTGAATCTTGTTATGTAGACCGCATAAGATCCTGCTTCGTCGACACCACCATCATCGTAGCCATCGGAGATGGCCTCGATTGACACTGGAGTTGGCAATTCTTTCATGGTTTTCAAGAAGGATTTTGTGGGTGCTATAGTGATTTTGACACCTTTGGATTGTAAACGTTTGGAGAATTGGATCATTGGGTTGATATGACCTTGTCCTGGATATGGCAGGATCAAGCAGTGAGCTTTGTGAGTAGTACTCATTTATTTTTGGCAACTTCTCAATTGATGGAATGAATTAAGATTGAGAGAAGATGGAGAAATCTTGTGGTGAAAATGTGGTTCTTATAGTTCGTTGATAGAGTTGAAGTGTCCAATTTGGATGCACATGCCTAATAAAGTGTCTGGGATTCTTCCTATTGTCGATACCAACTTTTTATTGCCAACATGTGCAATGACATAAGAAAATCCTACCAATATATATTTTTTATAATTAAATATTGTATCTCGTGTATATATACATTTTCATTAATGAAAATAATCAAGGGATTATTCTCTTTCATGGTATCAATAGTCTAGGGCAAATTTTCCTTCTCCAGTCATGTGCTTCCGCCGCCCCTACTACACCTTCGGCTGACCAAAAACCTCCGTTCAATATTTTTTAAAATTCTTTTTTTTTAAATCCTTAATTCTCCTCTTGTTCTTTTATTATGTCTATATCAAATAACACATTTCATCCTGCCCTTGCAGTCTCCAACATCAAGAATAACATCCCTGTTGTTCTTGAGATGGAAAACGTTCAATACGCGACGTGAGTAGAACTATTTAAAGTTCACGCACGGTCTAATCGAGTCCTTCAACACATCATTTCCTCGGCAATAGGCAATGAGAAGGTGCCTACCACCCAAACTAATTTCTTCCAAAGTCGAATTTCATCCACTATGTGTCCTATTGATTTATGTTCGAGCACTTGTAATTGTGGACACCATGACACCACTAAGCCTTTATTCTCACTTGCTAATTTTAATCCTTTATAAAGTTCTTGGGAAGTTTGGGTTCTTCAGTGGATCTAACTACCCACAAAAAGTTCTTGTTGCTATTCTTCAAACCCCATGCCAATTCTTCCAATTTATCAGATTCTAATTTGGCCATACTTCCAAATGATACATACACCACTGAGCTAATTGGTTGATAATTTTACCAATTTAGGCACTCATTTGCCATTGGCTTGAAGAGACTGAGGCCATACTCTTTGTCATTTGGTAACCTCTTGTTAGGTACATGGATGGTATTGTTGGTCCAATTATCTTGATTGGATAAAGCTTGGCCATCCAATCAATTGCCTACATGTCAAGCAATTAGAAACATGGTAATCTGAATACACTGACAATAAGATCTTTTTACAATGCTTATTAGTGCAGTTTAACATGTTATATTAGGTTAGTTACCATTTTTTATGTTACTAGTTAATTACGTAGTATTTATATTAATAGATTCAGACACCGCTTAATATATTACCAAATTTTTATTGCCAACATGAGCAATGTCATAAGAAAATTATGGGGTCCTATGCAACGAGTGACGTCTAAATCCTACCAATATATATTGTTGATACCGACTTCTTATTACTCGAAACGGAAAGTGTTGGTTATTGATATTGGTGAATGGAAAATGATGGGATAAAAAGTGAAGGGAATGTAAAAGGTCCCTTTTGCCTTGGGTAAACCAGTTGTTCCACATCGGAAAAAGAAAGGAAAAGAGAGGTGTATATATTACATTACACCTTCTCTAGTCACTAAAAGGGTTGAGGGGGCAAGGACTCCTCGCGCCGTCGTCGTCGCTCGGCTCGGCTTCGGATTTGGTGATCTGATTGATTGATAATCTTTTTGGACCAAATTTTCTTTAATTTTAATTATTTAATTAAATTAATGACCCGGATCCGCGTGTCTGACCCGCGACCCGGTTTCTTTCCCATATTTAAATTTCCCACCAGTTTTTAGTGGCTGTTCAGAAAGGCGAGAGTCATTCTTTCGATTCAGTAGAGCGATAATCCCAATTTTAGGAGTATACCGGGGCCATTCTTCTAAGAAATAAGAAAAGTAGGGCAATAGTTGACTCTTCACACTTACCCCATCTTAGCTTTCATTGAAAATCTCGTCAATAAAATGATCAAAAACCACATGGTCGAGTTTTTTAGTGGTGTTCGGAAAGGGTTGCAAGCCTTCGAAACATTACTTCCATGGCTATAAATTCGTTTGATTCCTCGAATTTTACTTACTAATTTTCGAACAACACAAACTTCTTCTTCTTCTACACAAATAAATTATGTGTGATATACTTGTCGTTGAATGGTTCGTTGCTACCTGAATTTGGAGTACTACTATTCTGGTAAGATAATCGTTCTATCCTGGGAGGGGATATTCCATCAACCTCGAGTACCGTGAGGGGAATAATTTCCTTAAGGACACACTTTGAACTAAGTGGGCTCGATTATATTCGAAAAAAAAATTATTCTTATTTTTTCAACACTGATTCTGTATATTTTCAGAAATTAATTTTACTGCTTCATCGATTTTGCAATACAGATTAATAACAATCTTAAGGAAATTATATTTTTTAGAGTAATCTGTATTCTGTTTTGGAGACTAAAACCCGTGTGGTTTTCTACTCCGTATGAAATTTCATATTCTGACTTGAACACATAAAAACTTCGTTGGAATATTAAAGTTCATACTTGTACGACGATTTGAAGAACATAAAAACTTCATCGTTGATGTATTATGGTTTGGAGATTAAAACTTGTGTAGTTTTCTACTCCATATGAATATTAGTATTCTGACTCGAAGATATAAAAACTTCGTTGGAATACTAAAGTTTCATAATTATACTGCGATTTGAAGAAATAAAATCTTCATCCTTTAAGTCTGTGATTGAATTGCTATTCTGGTTTTATTAACTAAAACAGTTTGTCGATTTGACAGTGACAAACGAATAATGGCAATTGAGACTGGAACTACCTCTCGCAAACACTTTGCACCATCGGTTACTCCTACAACCCGTACCGCCGTGCCACCGGCCGAGAAACCCGCAAAGTTTACCTAAGTGCCAACTTTAAAGGATGGCGAAAAGAATGTTCTTTTGGCTTACCACCCTTGGTATGCAAAAGTTCACCGATGAGGACCCTCCCGTGCCTGCCGCCGACATGCCTGACAACCAACAGTTCATGGTTACTGAGGCTTGGAAACAGGCTGATTTTTTATGCAAAGGCTACATTTTGAGTGCCTTAGAAGATGACTTGTACAACGTCTACAGTGCAGTAGAGACTTCCAAAGAACTATGGAGTGCACTTGAAAAGAAGTACAAAATCGAAGATGCTTGCTTGAAGAAGTTTGTGGTTGCCAAATTCCTAGACTACAAAATGGTGGATGGAAAAACCGTTGGAACCCAAGTTCAAGAGCTTCAACTTATCTTCCATGACCTTATTGCTGAAGGTATGGTAGTAAATGAAGCGTTCCAAGTGGCTGCAATGATTGAGAAGTTGCCGCCCTTATGGAAAGATTTCAAGAATTATCTTAAGCACAAAAGAAAGGAAATGAAGTTGGAAGATCTTGTGATTCGCATCAAGATCGAGGAAGATAACAAAACCGCTGAGAAGAGGTACCGTAAGACTTCACCAATTGAAGGGGCAAACATCGTTGAAGATGCTGCTCTGAAAAAGAACAAGAAAAGGAAGAGGCCTTCTGGAAAGGAGAAGGATTCCAACAAGAAAAAGTTCAAGGGCAACCGCTTTAATTGTGGGAAAGGCGGCCACAAAGCCCCGCAGTTGTCGTCTCCCGAAAAAGAACAAGGGAAAAGGACAAGCCAATATGGTGGAAAAGAATGATGATATGGATGATCTGTGTGCAATGCCATCGGAGTGCAATTTGGTTGGAAACCCAAAGGAGTGGTGGCTTGATTGTGGTGCCACTCGACATATTTGCGCTACAAAAGAAGCATTTGCAACCTATGCTCCCGCCGGACCCGAAGAGGTACTTGTTTATGGGAAATACTTGCAACAGACCAAGGTTGAAGGATATGGGAAGATACTTCGAAGATGACTTCCGGCAAGGTCCCGACTCTCAACAATGTTATGCACGTTCCAACAATTCGGAAGAATTTAGTTTCAAATTTTGACTACTCGTCAAAAACGGGTTTAAGTGCGTGTTGGTTAGTGAGAAAATTGTAATAAGTAAGAATGATTTATTCATAGGAAAGGGCTACCTCACCGAGGGCCTTTTCAAACTCAATGTAATGGTTGTTGACAAGTATTAATGAAAATTCAGCTTCGTCTTACTTATTGGAGAAATGATTTATGGCATGTTCGTTTAGGACACGTCAACTACAAAACCTTGCGAAAATTGATTAATTTAGAAGTGTTGCCTAAATTCGAGTGTAATAAATCTAAATGTGAAATCAGTGTTGAATCTAAGTTTTCTAAACATCCATATAAGTCTATTGATAGGAATTCAAATCCTTTAGACTTAATTCACACAGATATATGTGATATGAAGTCAATACCATCTCGCGGTGGGAAAAAATATTTTATAACTTTTATTGACGATTGCACTCGATATTGTTATGTGTATTTGCTTAATAGTACTTGATGATGCAATTGATGCTTTTAAGCAATACAAGAACGAAGTGGAAAATCAATTGAATAAAAGGATAAAAATGATTAGAAGTGATAGGGGTGGAGAGTACGAATCTCCTTTTGCAGAAATATGTTTAGAATATGGAATTATTCATCAAACTACTGCCCCTTACACACCACAATCAAATGGAATTGCGGAAAGGAAAAACCGAACATTAAAGGAAATGATGAATGCCTTACTAATAAGTTCCGGTTTACCGCAAAGCTTGTGAGGGGAAGCTATCTGAATACTCAACAGGGTGCCCCACAACAAAACACAATTTATTCCATATGAACTATGGAAAGGAAGAAAACCCAACTTGAAATATTTCAAAGTGTGGGGGTGTTTTGCAAAGGTCCAAGTTCCTTTGCCCAAAAGGGTAAAAATCGGACCAAAAACTGTGGATTGTGTTTTTATTGGCTATGCTACAAACAACAAATCTTGTCGGTTTTTGGTTCACAAATCGGAAAATCCCGAAATTCATGTTAATACGATAATTGAATCAGATAATGCTGAATTCTTTGAAAACATTTATCCGTATAAAACTGAATGTGAGTCGTCAAGTGAAAGATCTAAACGATCGCGGGAAGAACCAAAGGAAAGTACACCAAGTAAAGAGGATCCAAGGCGTAGCAAACGTCAAGGGACATCTACTTCCTTTGGACCAAATTTTGTGACATTCTTGCTTGAAAATGAGCCAGAAACATTTAAAGCAGCGATGTCTTCTTCTGATTCAACATTTAGGAAAGAAGCAGTCAATATTGAGATTGAATCAATTTTAAACAACCATACATGGGAATTGGTTGATCTTCCTCCTGGAAATAAACCTTTAGGATCAAAATGGATTTTAAAAGGAAAATGAAAGCTGATGGCACTATTGACAAATATAAGGCAAGACTTGTGGTCAAAGGTTATAGACAAAAAGAAGGCCTTGATTACTTTGACACATACTCGCCGGTAACAAGAATAACATCTATTCGGGTGTTAGTAGCACTGACGGCCGTATATGGTCTTGAAATCCATCAAATGGATGTCAAGACAGCTTTCTTAAATGGAGAATTGGAGGAAAAAATTTACAAGGAACAACCTGAGGGTTTTGTGATTCCTGATAAAGAAAGGAAAGTGTGCAAACTTGTTAAGTCACTTTATGGACTTAAACAAGCACCCAAACAATGGCATGCGAAATTTGACCAAACAATGTTGGCAAATGGATTTAAGATTAATGAGTGTGACAAATGTGTTTACATTAAAAATACTCCAAATCATGAAGTCATTGTTTGTTTATATGTTGATGACATGTTGATAATAAGTAGAGATATTACCGATGTAAATGCTACGAAGCGTATGCTGGCTAGCAAATTTGATATGAAGGACTTAGAAGTTGCTGATTTGACCTTAGGCATCAGAATTCATAAAACTCCACAAGGTCTAGCATTATCGCAGTCTCATTATATTGAAAGAGTACTTGACAAGTTTAAGTATTTAAATTTCAATGTTGCAAAGACTCCAATTGATGTAAGTTTTGCACTTCAAAAGAATAAAGATAAAAGTGACTCACAATTGGAATATGCAAGAGTGTTGGGAAGTTTGATGTATATCGTGAATTGTACACGACCAAATATAGCATGTGCTATAAGCAAGCTGAGTCGATTCACGAGTAATCCCAATCAAACTCATTGGATGGCAATGAAACGAGTCTTGGGGTATTTAAAACACACCCAAACCTATGTTTTGCATTATAATAAATATCCCGCAGTAATTGAGGGATATAGTGATGCAAACTGGATCAC
The DNA here is from genome assembly GCA_034509755.1 of Anisodus tanguticus. Taxonomy (NCBI): domain Eukaryota; kingdom Viridiplantae; phylum Streptophyta; class Magnoliopsida; order Solanales; family Solanaceae; genus Anisodus; species Anisodus tanguticus. Next base: position 43,860,006 of record CM067555.1, read on the forward strand.
CGGATCATCGAAGTTAAATCCACGAGTGGATATATTTTCACAATTGGTGGAGGAGCAGTGTCTTGGAAATCATCAAAACAGGACATGCATCGCCCGCTCTACAATGGAATCTGAATTTATAGCTTTAGACAAGGCCGGTGAAGAAGCTGAATGGCTCCGGAATTTCTTAGAAGATATTCCATTCTCGCCAAAACCTTTGGCTCCTATATGTATACATTGTGATAGTCAAGCAGCAATAGGTAGGGCAGGGAGCATAATGTACAACGGAAAATCTCGTCACATATGACGAAGACACAATACCGTTAGAGAACTCCTCTCTAGTGGTGTTATCACGATTAACGATGTAAAGTCAAGAGATAACGTGGTGGATCCGCTTACAAAAGGCTTATCTAGAGAGGGAGTTAGTAGATCATCAATGGGAATGGGGTTAAGGCCGAGGACAAGTCATCATGGCGGTAACTCTACCTAGCGATGGAGATCCCAAAAGCTAGGTTCAAGGAGATCAAACAAAGTTGTGACTGACGGTTCAACATTGTCAAATAACTCAACCCATTCTCGGATGAAGACAATGTTCAGAAATAAGAATAAAACCTTATGGCTTGTTAATGAGTTAATAAAGCATTAAGGTTCTTTAATGATTATCTAAATCTGGCAGTGTATGGCCAGATAATGTGGCTATAGGACCACATGTTTAGAAATCACCTATGTGAGTGTTAAGTGTAAGCCGCTTTAAAGGGGAATGACAGTGAATGCCCATTCTCTATGCACTCATTAAACCAAGAGGTGTTCATGGCTTAAACGAACACAACCGTGAGAACCATAAACGTTGAGGGTTGATTGTGTGTCTTATGTTGTCTAGGTATACAACAAAGTTCGACGGTTCAAAGATATCAAATCTACCGATTGATCGAATATATCCGATATAAGTTCACTACGGAAAGTTCAAAGGGAAACCTACTTATCCAGATGCCGTCAATCCTCGCTTGTATATCACTCTTGTCCGCGCATTCTTTTATATTATAGTCATTCCCATTCATGTGGGGGATTGTTGGGTATTGATATTGGTGAATGGGAAATGATGGGATGAAAAGTGAAGGGAATGTAAAAGGTCCCTTTTGCCTTGGGTAAACCAGTTGTCCCACATCGGAAAAAGAAAGGAAAAGAGAGGTGTATATATTACATTACACCTTCTCCTGTCACTAAAAGGGTTGAGGGGGCAAGGACCCCTCGCGCCGTCGTCGTCGCTCGGCTCGGCTTCGGCTTCGGATCTGATTGATTGATAATCTTTTTGGACCAAATTTTCTTTAATTTTAATTATTTAATTAATTATTATTTAATTAAATTAATTAACTTATCCAATCCTACCCGTTAGTGACCCGGATCCGCGTGTCTGACCCGCGACCCGGTTTTTTTCCCATATTTAAATTTCCCACCGCTTTTTAGTGGTACGTTCGTAAAGGGTTGCAAACCTTCGAAACAATACTTCCATGGCTATAAATTCATTTGAATCCTCAGAATTTTACTTACTAATTTTCTGAACAACACAAACTTCTTCTTCTTCTACACAAATAAATTATGTGTGATATACTGCCGTTGAGTGATTCGTCGCTACCTGAATTTGGAGTACTACTATTCTGGTAAGATAATCGTTCTATCCTGGGAGGGGATATTCCATCAACCTCGAGTACTGTGAGGAGAATAATTTCCTTAAGGACACACTTTGAACTAAGTGGGTTCGATTATATTCTGAAAAAAAATTATTCTTACTTTTTCAACACTGATTCTGTATATTTTCAGAAATTAATTTTACTGCTTCATCGGTTTTGCAATACAGATTAATAACAGAAAGTCCACCGATATACACGGCCCAAACCGTGTATATCACATAACCATATTTTGTATATATTTTATCTATTTGTAGAATTCTTGTACAAGTGTAATTATGGTATTAGTTTGTATTAGAAAAATGTATTAGTTTTGTATTAGGAAAAGGTAGATTTATTTTCTATAATTAAATATTGTATCTCATGTATATATACATTTTCATTAATGAAAATAATCATCAAGGGATTATTCTCTTTCATGGTATCAGTAGTCTAGGGCAAATTTTCCTTCTCCAATTATGTGCTTCCGCCGCCCCTACTACACCTTCGGCTGACCAAAAGCCTCCGTTCTATATTTTTTTTTAATTCTTTTTGTTTTTCCGAATCCTTAATTCTCCTCTTGTTCTTTCATTATGTCTACCTCAAAGAACACCTTTCATCATGCCCTTGCAGTCTCCAACATCAAGAATAACATCCCTATTGTTCTTGAGATGGAAAACATTCAATACGCGACGTGGGTAGAACTATTTAAAGTTCATGCACGGTCTAATCGAGTCCTTCAACACACCATCCCCTCGGCAACGTGCAATGAGAAGGTGCCTACCACCGATGATGACATAGAGTTATGGGAAACTCTTGATGCTACGGTACTCCAAAGTGGATTTATTCTACTATCTCTACGGACCTCTTGCGGACTATTATTGAACCGGACGCCACGACGATGGACATTTGAAATAGGTTACGTGATATATTCCAGGATAACAAAAATTCACGTGTCGTGACCCTTGAACAGAAATTCTCCCACATCGACATGGAGAATTTTTTGAATGTCTCGACCTATTGTAAAAGGCTCAAAGAGTTGTCGGATCAACTCAAGAACGTTGGTGCGCCCGTCACGAATGATCGTCTTGTTCTTCAGATGGTTGCAGGCCTATCCGAGGCTTATAATGACGTTGGAACGCTTTTTCCTCAAAGTAATCCTCTCCCACCGTTCTACGAACACGTTTCATGCTCACATTGGAAGATGTCGACTTGGCTAACAAGGCGGCTACCGGAGCAAATTCCGTCATGATGATGGCCACTTCCGATGACCCCCACTCATTCTCGGACAATTCTAATTTCTATCCAAAATCGTAACAAAGGTGGCGGCAAAAAGGGTCAAAATTTAAAAAATGGTGGCAAGAACCGCAGCGGCGGTCGCGACAGTAGCAGTGGAGGGGGGGACGTGGTGGCAGTGGACCGACTGGGCCGCAGAACATATTTTTTTTAAAATGTTATTTTTTTAATTGCAATTTTACTATGTAATTTGCAACATTTGAACAACACCACAAAGTTGCAATTTTGACAATTATATTTGTATTACAGAAAAAATCATATGTCTATTAAATAATATAAGAGGCACAAAAATAGTGGGATGTTTTTATTACACTAACTTGTTTAATTATTGGGTTTTTTTATATATATGTTATTTTTTAAATTAAGTGCAAAAAAAAAACGATCCCGACCCGATCCCACCCCGCCTCGATCAGAAACGGTACGGGACGGCGGCATATCCCGCCGGTCCCAACCATACCCGATCCCGCCCCTACCCGATCCTGCCGGTCCCAACCCGAAAGACCCGATCCCGGCCCACTGGCCACGCCTAGTTAAAGGGCAGGTTGCAAATAAAGCAATACAATACCCATTCACCACCACATGTCATTAATTCATATTATCAATAGAAAAAAAACACATCCCAATGAACTAAGCTTCCACTATGCGCGAGATCCGAAAAAGCTTGTTACAATAATAAACAATGTTACAATTATAGCTTGTTACATTATCAGCCAAATTTCAATAGCCTTCCACAAAAATGGGATAAAAGGAGAAAATAAAGGAAGATTCAGGTCAAAATTTGCTACTTTCAACCTGAAAAATAGAACTTGCAAAGTACAAATTAGCTTTTTGTTTATTTTTCTATGGCTAAATTTCCTATTTCAGAAATAATCAACTTGGAAACAAATTCTTCCATGTTTTTATCTGAACTCCCTTCTTCATCCATAGCATTTCTAGCTAATTCCTTCCATTTCTTCGCATTTTCCCTATTCACTTTTCCTTTCTCTTCTTCCATCACTAATTTTATACTTTCTTCAATAATTTCTCTTCTAACTATCCTCCCTTTGTCATCTTGTCTGGCTTTAATTCCAATCTCCTAAATATCATGCACAAGCTTTGCATTTGTTGGTTGATCTGACCATTGTGGCATTGTCACCATTGGCACACCCAAACTAATTGCTTCCAAAGTCGAATTTCATTCACTATGTGTGAGAAAACACCCTATTGATTTATGTTGGAGCACTTGTAATTGTGGACACCATGACACCACTAAGCCTTTATTCTCACTTGCTAATTTTAATCCTTTATGAAGTTCTTGGGAAGTTTGGGTTCTTCAGTGGATCTAACTACCCACAAAAAGTTCTTGTTGCTATTCTTCAAACCCCATGTCAATTCTTCCAATTTATCAGATTCTAATTTGGCCATACTTCCAAATGATACATACACCACTGAGCTAATTGGTTGATAATTTTACCAATTTAGGCACTCATTTGCCATTGGCTTGAAGAGACTGAGGCCAAACTCTTTGTCATTTGGTAGCCTCTTGTTAGGTACATGGATGGTATTGTTGGTCCAATTATCTTGATTGGATAAAGCTTGGCCATCCAATCAATTACCTACATGTCAAGCAATTAGAAACATGGTAATCTGAATACACTGACAATAAGATCTTTTTACAATGCTTATTAGTGCAGTTTAACATGTTATATTAGGTTAGTTACCATTTTTTATGTTACTAGTTAATTACGTAGTATTTATATTGTTGATACCGACTTCTTATTACTCGAAATGGAAAGTGTTGGGTATTGATATTGGTGAATGGAAAATGATGGGATAAAAAGTGAAGGGAATGTAAAAGGTCCTTTTTGCCTTGGGTAAACCAGTTGTTCCACATCGGAAAAAGAAAGGAAAAGAGAGGTGTATATATTACATTACACCTTCTCTAGTCACTAAAAGGGTTGAGTGGGCAAGGACTCCTCGCGCCGTCGTCGTCGCTCGGCTCGGCTTCGGATTTGGTGATCTGATTGATTGATAATCTTTTTGGACCAAATTTTCTTTAATTTTAATTATTTAATTAAATTAATGACCCGGATCCGCGTGTCTGACCCGCGACCCGGTTTCTTTCCCATATTTAAATTTCCCACCAGTTTTTAGTGGCAGTTCAGAAAGGCGAGAGTCATTCTTTCGATTCAGTAGAGCGATAATCCCAATTTTAGGAGTATACCGGGGCCATTCTTCTAAGAAATAAGAAAAGTAGGGCAATAGTTGACTCTTCACACTTACCCCATCTTAGCTTTCATTGAAAATCTCGTCAATAAAATGATCAAAAACCACATGGTCGAGTTTTTTAGTGGTGTTCGAAAGGGTTGCAAGCCTTCGAAACATTACTTCCATGGCTATAAATTCGTTTGATTCCTCGAATTTTACTTACTAATTTTCCGAACAACACAAACTTCTTCTTCTTCTACACAAATAAATTATGTGTGATATACTTGTCGTTGAATGGTTCGTTTGCTACCCGAATTTGGAGTACTACTATTCGGTAAGATAATCGTTCTATCCTGGGAGGGGATATTCCATCAACCTCGAGTACCGTGAGGGGAATAATTTCCTTAAGGACACACTTTGAACTAAGTGGGCTCGATTATATTCGAAAAAAAATTATTCTTATTTTTTCAACACCGATTCTCGTATATTTTCGAAATTAATTTCTTGCTTCATCGATTTTGCAATACGATTAATAACAATCTTAAGGAAATTATATTTTTTAGAGTAATCGTATTCTTTTTGGAGACTAAAACCCGTGTGGTTTTCTACTCCGTATGAAATTTCATATTCTGACTTGAAGACATAAAAACTTCGTTGGAATATTAAAGTTCATACTTGTACGACGATTTGAAGAACATAAAAACTTCATCGTTGATGTATTATGGTTTGGAGATTAAAACTTGTGTAGTTTTCTACTCCATATGAATATTAGTATTCTGACTCGAAGATATAAAAACTTCGTTGGAATACTAAAGTTTCATAATTATACTTGCGATTTGAAGAAATAAAATCTTCATCCTTTAAGTCCGTGATTGAATTGCTATTCGGTTTTATTAACTAAAACAGGTTTGTCGATTTGATGACAAACGAATAATGGCAATTGAGACCGGAACTACCTCTCGCAAACACCGCACCATCGGTTACTCCTACAACCCGTACCGCATGTGCCATACCTGAGAAACCCGCAAAGTTTACCGGTGCCAACTTTAAAGGATGGCGAAAGAATGTTCTTTTGGCTTACCACCCTTGGTATGCAAAAGTTCACCATGAGGACCCTCCCGCACTGCCGCCGACATGCATGACAACCAACAGTTCATGGTTACTGAGGCTTGGAAACAGGCTGATTTTTTATGCAAAGGCTACATTTTGAGTGCCTTAGAAGATGACTTGTACAACGTCTACAGTGCAGTAGAGACTTCCAAAGAACTATGGAGTGCACTTGAAAAGAAGTACAAAATCGAAGATGCTTGCTTGAAGAAGTTTGTGGTTGCCAAATTCCTAGACTACAAAATGGTGGATGGAAAAACCGTTGGAACCCAAGTTCAAGAGCTTCAACTTATCTTCCATGACCTTATTGCTGAAGGTATGGTAGTAAATGAAGCGTTCCAAGTGGCTGCAATGATTGAGAAGTTGCCGCCCTTATGGAAAGATTTCAAGAATTATCTTAAGCACAAAAGAAAGGAAATGAAGTTGGAAGATCTTGTGATTCGCATCAAGATCGAGGAAGATAACAAAACCGTGAGAAGAGGACCGTAAGACTTCACCAATTGAAGGGGCAAACATCGTTGAAGATGCTTTGCTCTGCGAAAAAGAACAAGAAAAGGAAGAGGCCTTCGGAAAGGAGAAGGATTCCAACAAGAAAAAGTTCAAGGGCAACCGCTTTAATTGTGGGAAAGGCACACAAAGCCCCGATTGTCGTCTCCCGAAAAAGAACAAGGGAAAAGGACAAGCCAATATGGTGGAAAAGAATGATGATATGGATGATCTGTGTGCAATGCCATCGGAGTGCAATTTGGTTGGAAACCCAAAGGAGTGGTGGCTTGATTGTGGTGCCACTCGACATATTTGCGCTACAAAAGAAGCATTTGCAACCTATGCTCCCGCTGGACCCGAAGAGGTACTGTTTATGGGAAATACTGCAACAGCCAAGGTTGAAGGATATGGGAAGATACTTCGAAGATGACTTCCGGCAAGGTCCCGACTCTCAACAATGTTATGCACGTTCCAACAATTCGGAAGAATTTAGTTTCAAGGGACTACTCGTCAAAAACGGGTTTAAGTGCGTGTTGGTTAGTGAGAAAATTGTAATAAGTAAGAATGATTTATTCATAGGAAAGGGCTACCTCACCGAGGGCCTTTTCAAACTCAATGTAATGGTTGTTGACAGTATTAATGAAAATTCAGCTTCGTCTTACTTATTGGAGAAATGATTTATGGCATGTTCGTTTAGGACACGTCAACTACAAAACCTTGCGAAAATTGATTAATTTAGAAGTGTTGCCTAAATTCGAGTGTAATAAATCTAAATGTGAAATCTGTGTTGAATCTAAGTTTTCTAAACATCCATATAAGTCTATTGATAGGAATTCAAATCCTTTAGACTTAATTCACACAGATATATGTGATATGAAGTCAATACCATCTCGCGGTGGGAAAAAATATTTTATAACTTTTATTGACGATTGCACTCGATATTGTTATGTGTATTTGCTTAATAGTACTGATGATGCAATTGATGCTTTTAAGCAATACAAGAACGAAGTGGAAAATCAATTGAATAAAAGGATAAAAATGATTAGAAGTGATAGGGGTGGAGAGTACGAATCTCCTTTTGCAGAAATATGTTTAGAATATGGAATTATTCATCAAACTACTGCCCCTTACACACCACAATCAAATGGAATTGCGGAAAGGAAAAACCGAACATTAAAGGAAATGATGAATGCCTTACTAATAAGTTCCGGTTTACCGCAAAGCTTGTGAGGGGAAGCTATCCTTACAGCTAACCGAATACTCAACAGGGTGCCCCACAACAAAACACAATTTATTCCATATGAACTATGGAAAGGAAGAAAACCCAACTTGAAATATTTCAAAGTGTGGGGGTGTTTAGCAAAGGTCCAAGTTCCTTTGCCCAAAAGGGTAAAAATCGGACCAAAAACTGTGGATTGTGTTTTTATTGGCTATGCTACAAACAACAAATCTTGTCGGTTTTTGGTTCACAAATCGGAAAATCCCGAAATTCATGTTAATACGATAATTGAATCAGATAATGCTGAATTCTTTGAAAACATTTATCCGTATAAAACTGAATGTGAGTCGTCAAGTGAAAGATCTAAACGATCGCGGGAAGAACCAAAGGAAAGTACACCAAGTAAAGAGGATCCAAGGCGTAGCAAACGTCAAGGGACATCTACTTCCTTTGGACCAAATTTTGTGACATTCTTGCTTGAAAATGAGCCTCAAAACATTTAAAGCAGCGATGTCTTCTTCTGATTCAGCATTTAGGAAAGAGGCAGTCAATATTGAGATTGAATCAATTTTAAACAACCATACATGGGAATTGGTTGATCTTCCTCCTGGAAATAAACCTTTAGGATCAAAATGGATTTTAAAAGGAAAATGAAAGCTGATGGCACTATTGACAAATATAAGGCAAGACTTGTGGTCAAAGGTTATAGACAAAAAGAAGGCCTTGATTACTTTGACACATACTCGCCGGTAACAAGAATAACATCTATTCGGGTGTTAGTAGCACGACGGCCGTATATATGGTCTTGAAATCCATCAAATGGATGTCAAGACACTTTCTTAAATGGAGAATTGGAGGAAAAAATTTACATGGAACAACCTGAGGGTTTTGTGATTCCTGATAAAGAAAGGAAAGTGTGCAAACTTGTTAAGTCACTTTATGGACTTAAACAAGCACCCAAACAATGGCATGCGAAATTTGACCAAACAATGTTGGCAAATGGATTTAAGATTAATGAGTGTGACAAATGTGTTTACATTAAAAATACTCCAAATCATGAAGTCATTGTTTGTTTATATGTTGATGACATGTTGATAATAAGTAGAGATATTACCGATGTAAATGCTACGAAGCGTATGCTGGCTAGCAAATTTGATATGAAGGACTTAGGAGTTGCTGATTTGACCTTAGGCATCAGAATTCATAAAACTCCACAAGGTCTAGCATTATCGCAGTCTCATTATATTGAAAGAGTACTTGACAAGTTTAAGTATTTAAATTTCAATGTTGCAAAGACTCCAATTGATGTAAGTTTTGCACTTCAAAAGAATAAAGATAAAAGTGACTCACAATTGGAATATGCAAGAGTGTTGGGAAGTTTGATGTATATCGTGAATTGTACACGACCAAATATAGCATGTGCTATAAGCAAGCTGAGTCGATTCACGAGTAATCCCAATCAAACTCATTGGATGGCAATGAAACGAGTCTTGGGGTATTTAAAACACACCCAAACCTATGCTTTGCATTATAATAAATATCCCGCAGTAATTGAGGGATATAGTGATGCAAACTGGATCACCGGATCATCTGAAGTTAAATCCACGAGTGGATATATTTTCACAGTTGGTGGAGGAGCAGTGTCTTGGAAATCATCAACACAGACACGCATCGCCCGCTCTACAATGGAATCTGAATTTATAGCTTTAGACAAGGCCGGTGAAGAAGCTGAATGGCTCCGGAATTTCTTAGAAGATATTCCATTCTCGCCAAAACCTTTGGCTCCTATATGTATACATTGTGATAGTCAAGCAGCAATAGGTAGGGCAGGGAGCATAATGTACAACGGAAAATCTTGTCACATATGACGAAGACACAATACCGTTAGACAACTCCTCTCTAGTGGTGTTATCACGATTAACGATGTAAAGTCAAGAGATAACGTGGTGGATCCGCTTACAAAAGGCTTATCTAGAGAGGGAGTTAGTAGATCATCAATGGGAATGGGGTTAAGGCCGAGGACAAGTCATCATGGCGGTAACTCTACCTAGCAGACTGGAGATCCCAAAAGCTAGGTTCAAGGAGATCAAACAAAGTTGTGACTGACGGTTCAATATTGTCAAATAACTCAACCCATTCTCGGATGAAGACAATGTTCAGAAATAAGAATAAAACCTTATGGCTTGTTAATGAGTTAATAAAGCATTAAGGTTCTTTAATGATTATCTAAATCTGGCAGTGTATGGCCAGATAATGTGGCTATAGGACCACATGTTTAGAAATCACCTATGTGAGTGTTAAGTGTAAGCCGCTTTAAAGGGGAATGACAGTGAATGCCCATTCTCTATGCACTCATTAAACCAGGAGGTGTTCATGGCTTAAACGAACACAACCGTGAGAACCATAAACGTTGAGGGTTGATTGTGTGACTTATGTTGTCTAGGTATACAACAAAGTTCGACGGTTCAAAGATATCAAATCTACCGATTGATCGAATATATCCGATATAAGTTCACTACGGAAAGTTCAAAGGGAAACCTACTTATCCAGATGCCGTCAATCCTCGCTTGTATATCACTCTTGTCCGCGCATTCTTTTATATTATAGTCATTCCCATTCATGTGGGGGATTGTTGGGTATTGATATTGGTGAATGGGAAATGATGGGATGAAAAGTGAAGGGAATGTAAAAGGTCCCTTTTGCCTTGGGTAAACCAGGTTGTCCCACATCGGAAAAAGAAAGGAAAAGAGAGGTGTATATATTACATTACACCTTCTCCAGTCACTAAAAGGGTTGAGGGGGCAAGGACCCCTCGCGCCGTCGTCGTCGCTCGGCTCGGCTTCGGCTTCGGCTTCGGCTTCGGCTTCGGATCTGATTGATTGATAATCTTTTTGGACCAAATTTTCTTTAATTTTAATTATTTAATTAATTATTATTTAATTAAATTAATTAACTTATCCAATCCTACCCGTTAGTGACCCGGATCCGCGTGTCTGACCCGCGACCCGGTTTTTTTCCCATATTTAAATTTCCCACCAGTTTTTAGTGGTACATTCGGAAGGGTTGCAAACCTTCAGAAACAATACTTTCATGGCTATAAATTCGTTTGATTCCTCAGAATTTTACTTACTAATTTTCTGAACAACACAAACTTCTTCTTCTTCTACACAAATAAATTATGTGTGATATACTGCCGTTGAGTGATTCGCCGCTACCTGAATTTGGAGTACTACTATTCTGGTAAGATAATCGTTCTATCCTGGGAGGGGATATTCCATCAACCTCGAGTACTGTGAGGAGAATAATTTCCTTAAGGACACACTTTGAACTAAGTTGGTTCGATTATATTCTGAAAAAAAATTATTCTTATTTTTTCAACACTGATTCTGTATATTTTCAGAAATTAATTTTACTGCTTCATCGGTTTTGCAATACAGATTAATAACAGAAAGTCCACCGATATACACGGCCCAAACCGTGTATATCACATAACCATATTTTGTATATATTTTATCTATTTGTAGAATTCTTGTACAAGTGTAATTATGGTATTAGTTTGTATTAGAAAAATGTATTAGTTTTGTATTAGGAAAAGGTAGATTTATTTTCTATAATTAAATATTGTATCTCATGTATATATACATTTTCATTAATGAAAATAATCATCAAGGGATTATTCTCTTTCATGGTATCAGTAGTCTAGGGCAAATTTTCCTTCTCCAATTATGTGCTTCCGCCGCCCCTACTACACCTTCGGCTGACCAAAAGCCTCCGTTCTATATTTTTTTTTAATTCTTTTTGTTTTTCCGAATCCTTAATTCTCCTCTTGTTCTTTCATTATGTCTACCTCAAAGAACACCTTTCATCATGCCCTTGCAGTCTCCAACATCAAGAATAACATCCCTATTGTTCTTGAGATGGAAAACATTCAATACGCGACGTGGGTAGAACTATTTAAAGTTCATGCACGGTCTAATCGAGTCCTTCAACACACCATCCCCTCGGCAACAGGCAATGAGAAGGTGCCTACCACCGATGATGACATAGAGTTATGGGAAACTCTTGATGCTACGGTACTCCAGTGGATTTATTCTACTATCTCTACAGACCTCTTGCAGACTATTATTGAACCAGACGCCACGACGATGGACATTTGAAATAGGTTACGTGATATATTCCAGGATAACAAAAATTCACGTGTCGTGACCCTTGAACAGAAATTCTCCCACATCGACATGGAGAATTTTTTGAATGTCTCGACCTATTGTAAAAGGCTCAAAGAGTTGTCGGATCAACTCAAGAACGTTGGTGCGCCCGTCACGAATGATCGTCTTGTTCTTCAGATGGTTGCAGGCCTATCCGAGGCTTATAATGACGTTGGAACGCTTTTTCCTCAAAGTAATCCTCTCCCACCGTTCTACGAACACGTTTCATGCTCACATTGGAAGATGTCGACTTGGCTAACAAGGCGGCTACCGGAGCAAATTCCGTCATGATGATGGCCACTTCCGATGACCCCCACTCATTCTCGGACAATTCTAATTTCTATCCAAAATCGTAACAAAGGTGGCGGCAAAAAGGGTCAAAATTTAAAAAATGGTGGCAAGAACCGCAGCGGCGGTCGCGACAGTAGCAGTGGAGGGGGACGTGGTGGCAGTGGACCGACTCCGCAGAACATATTTTTTTCAAAATGTTATTTTTTTAATTGCAATTTTACTATGTAATTTGCAACATTTGAACAACACCACAAAGTTGCAATTTTGACAATTATATTTGTATTACAGAAAAAATCATATGTCTATTAAATAATATAAGAGGCACAAAAATAGTGGGATGTTTTTATTACACTAACTTGTTTAATTATTGAGTTTTTTTATATATATGTTATTTTTTAAATTAAGTGCAAAAAAAAAAAACGATCCCGACCCGATCCCACCCCGCCCCGATCAGAAACGGTACGGGACGGCGGCATATCCCGCCGGTCCCAACCATACCCGATCCCGCCCCTACCCGATCCTGCCGGTCCCAACCCGAAAGACCCGATCCCGGCCCACTGGCCACGCCTAGTTAAAGGGCAGGTTGCAAATAAAGCAATACAATACCCATTCACCACCACATGTCATTAATTCATATTATCAATAGAAAAAAACACATCCCAATGAACTAAGCTTTCACTATGCGCGAGATCCGGAAAAGCTTGTTACAATAATAAACAATGTTACAATTATAGCTTGTTACATTATCAGCCAAATTTCAATAGCCTTCCACAAAAATGGGGTAAAAGGAGAAAATAAAGGAAGATTCAGGTCAAAATTTGCTACTTTCAACCTGAAAAATAGAACTTGCAAAGTACAAATTAGCTTTTTGTTTATTTTTCTATGGCTAAATTTCCTATTTCAGAAATAATCAACTTGGAAACAAATTCTTCCATGTTTTTATCTGAACTCCCTTCTTCATCCATAGCATTTCTAGCTAATTCCTTCCATTTCTTTGCATTTTCCCTATTCACTTTTCCTTTCTCTTCTTCCATCACTAATTTTATACTTTCTTCAATAATTTCTCTTCTAACTATCCTCCCTTTGTCATCTTGTCTGGCTTTAATTCCAATCTCCTAAATATCATGCACAAGCTTTGCATTTGTTGGTTGATCTGACCATTGTGGCATTGTCACCATTGGCACACCCAAACTAATTGCTTCCAAAGTCGAATTTCATTCACTATGTGTGAGAAAACACCCTATTGATTTATGTTGGAGCACTTGTAATTGTGGACACCATGACACCACTAAGCCTTTATTCTCACTTGCTAATTTTAATCCTTTATGAAGTTCTTGGGAAGTTTGGGTTCTTCAGTGGATCTAACTACCCACAAAAAGTTCTTGTTGCTATTCTTCAAACCCCATGTCAATTCTTCCAATTTATCAGATTCTAATTTGGCCATACTTCCAAATGATACATACACCACTGAGCTAATTGGTTGATAATTTTACCAATTTAGGCACTCATTTGCCATTGGCTTGAAGAGACTGAGGCCAAACTCTTTGTCATTTGGTAGCCTCTTGTTAGGTACATGGATGGTATTGTTGGTCCAATTATCTTGATTGGATAAAGCTTGGCCATCCAATCAATTACCTACATGTCAAGCAATTAGAAACATGGTAATCTGAATACACCGACAATAAGATCTTTTTACAATGCTTATTAGTGCAGTTTAACATGTTATATTAGGTTAGTTACCATTTTTTATGTTACTAGTTAATTACGTAGTATTTATATTTTGAGTTAAATTGGTATCATTTACTTCAAAATGTTAATAGATTCACTCCATAATGTATCTTTTTTAAGGTTTTACACGTGATTTAAGAAAGATATTCTAATCGCCTTAATCATAGGAGTATTTGTCTAAACTATCATTTATTTCTTTGTAAACGTTTCACTTAATTAATACTCTACAACAATAACAACAAATTAACATATCAAGTGTAAACCCACAAGTGGGGTCTGGAGAGGGTAAGATGTTCGCAGATCTTACCTATATCTTTACCGAATAGAGAGGTTGTTTCCAAGAGACAAGGTAATACTCTACTAGAACTGTATGAAATATTCTTCCTTGATTTTATTCATTAATGATTTGTGTTACAGAAATATTTACTTTGCTACAAACTAGGTAACTAATCAATCCTAATTACAAGAGAAATATAATTCTACCTAATATAGGAGATGTACAATTAATTATTGTGGAAATATTCTATTACACCCCGCAGTCGAAGCGGGAGGTCGGCGTATGCTGAGACTATCCCGAAAGTCTTCAAATAAAATCGTGAATACCTTTTGTAAAAATGTCGGCAATCTGATAACGTGACGGGACATGTAAGACACGTACTTGTCCACGAGCAACCTTTTCGCGAACAAAGTGAATATCCATCTCAATATGTTTAGTGCGTTGGTGGTGAACCGGATTCCCTGAGAGATAAATTGCACTAACATTATCACAATAAACCAATGTCGCCTTCGGACCCGAACAGTTGAGCTCTAAAAGAAAGTTCCGTAGCCTAACAAGATTCAGACACCGCTTAATATATTTGTATCTTATCTTGCATGAAGTTGAAAATTCACAAACTTTTCAGTTTTAAGAGTTCAACTTATATTCATTGATAGTGTAACGAGTCTTTGTGCTATCATTGCATTTTAATCCATTGTAGCATGTTTTACACTTTATTTTTCAGGTTACTAAACTATTACTAGTAGTTATCTTGTAGGTGAACTGACAAAGTAAAAAGGTCCGAATATGGGAGTTGAATTCTTAGCTAATTACATCCAAAAGTTCAGATTGCAAATAAAGCAAACCTACAGTTTTAGCAAATAAGCACAGAATGACCCATTGACCATCTCATGTCATCAATCCATATCTAATTATCAAATAAACAACACATTACAGCTTGTTACTTTTTCAGCAAAATTTCTTTTAGCTCTCCACAAAAATGGGAAAAAAATAAAGGAAATTCAGGTCAAGCTTTGCTACTTTCAACTTGAAAAATAACCACAACAACATACCCAGTGAAATTCCATAAAGTAGGGTCCGAGGAGTGCGAGTGTACGCAAACCTTATGGACCTTGGGTGGGAGGTAGAGAGATTGTTTCTAGTAGACTGTTGGCACAAGCAAAATATGAAGTAGCTTCTTGTTTATTTTTCTAGGTTAAATCTCCTATTTAAGAAATAGTCATCAACTTGGAAACAAATTCTTCAATGTTTTTATCTGAACTCCCTCCTTCATCCATAGCATTTCTAGCCAATTCCTTCCATTTCTTTGCATTTCCCCTTATCACGTTTCCTTTCTCTTCTTCCATCACTAATTTTATACATTCTTCAATAACTTCTCTTCTTACTATCCCCTTTTCATCTTGTTTCGCTTTAATTCCCATCTCCCAAACATCCTGCACAAGCTTTGTATTTGTAGGCTGATCTGACCATTGTGGCATTGTCACCATTGGCACTCCCAAACTAATTGCTTCCAAAGTCGAATTCCATCCACAGTGAGTGAGAAAGCACCCTATTGATTTATGTTCCAATACTTGTAATTGTGGACACCAAGATACCACTAGACCTTTTTCACTTGCTAATTCGTCTAAAAAGTTCTTGGGAAGTTTGGGTTCTTCAGTGGATCTAACTACCCACAAGAAGTTCTTGTTGCTATTCTTCAAACCCCATGCCAATTCTTCCATTTGCTCAGCTTCTAATTTGGCCATACTTCCAAATGATACATACACCACTGAGCTAATCGGTTGACGATTTAACCAATTTAGGCACTCATTTGCCATTGGCTTGAAGAGACTCATGCCATACTCTTTGTCATCTGGCAGCCTCTTGTCTAAGTACATGGATGGTATTGTTGGTCCGATTGTCTTCATTGGATAAATGTTGGCCATCCAATCAATTACCTACATGCCAAACAATTAGAAACATGATCATAAGCTATGTTGCTCAGACTCCTTAAAAATGTCGTTGGGTACGTGTTGGATCCTTCAAAAGTAATTCAGTTTTGGAGGATCCGACATGGATGTAACAATATTTTTGGAGAGTCTGAGCAATATAGATAATAAGTTTTCATGTAAGAATTTAAATCTGAATTCACTGGAAAAAATAAATTAAGATATTTTTATTTTATATATTAGTGCAATTTAACCCATTATAATAGGTTAGTTATCATTAATTTATACTAGGTTGCCGATTAATTAATACTTATTATAGAGATTTATCTGTAATTACAAATTACCATATAAGTAAGCTGATTGTGTAGACATTTGCTACACATTCCGACTGTAGAGCAAAAGTTTAATAAAGACTGTATGTAACTTAGGTGACAAAAAATGAACTCTAACGTATGATTTGGTTCTCTTCTATGATTTTTTCCGTACTACATTATACCTCAATATTGGATAATATTTGTTAAATACAAGTGTGGTTGAATTAATAGTTTATGGAAGAGATATGCTTTGAAACAAATATCTTTCGAAAGTAATACTTTCGAAAAATATTCAGATCTCTTGTGATGTGAACATTTTACAAATTGTGTAACTTTTAAGGTTCTATGGGAAAGAAAAGAATTTCTATGGATACGATACCGCAAATAGGCCGATTTTATATTGCACTTCAATTCGGATTAGCAAAAGCAATGTCTCCTTTCATAGTATGGATTAAGCTGATATCATTTACTTCAAAGTATTACTACATCCGCTTCATATTATATGTCTTTTAAGATTTTGAATGTCCTTTGATAAAGACATTTATAGCCTTATCATAAAAGTATTTGTCTAAACTACTCTTTACTTCTATGTAAAGATATCACTTGATTTAACACTCAACTAATTGGAACAGTAAGGGTAAATTTGAAAATACTCAATGACATTTTGTCTTTTAAAAAAACTAGTATATATTTCAGAATAAATTCAGTTGTCAAAACAATTGTCAGAATAATAGCTTTGGAATCTGGATGAGAACTTTCAAGAACATATAGGCTATGGTGCGCGGATTCTCTAAAAATGTTGTCGTCCCCTTCAAAAATGCATTACCTTTGGAGGCCTAGACATGCATCCGACGGCATTTTTTAAGAGTACGAGCAATATAACATATATATATATATATATGTGAAGCCAGCAGAGTTCCAACTGAATTTAATAGACAAAGCAAAAGAACTAAAGTAGAAGAATGTTCTCTTACCTCTTTCTCCAACTCATAGAAGCTGTTGATTAGGATCCAATCAGCTTTCTGAAGATTTGAGAATTGATTCACCAACATTTCAACTAATATATCCGATTCGGGAGTAGAAACAAAACTAGGTACATCCGAAGTCTCAATTGTACATGATAATCCAGAAGTAAGATTTCTTCATCAACTTGAGTAGGAGGAAGTTTTATTACCCCTTTATCTACATGGTAGTAAATGTTATCCACTGTACAATTTTGTGTGAAAAAAGCGACACTAACTAATCCAAACTTTTTTGCTACTTCAACACCCAAGAAAGGATCGGATCATAAACTATGCAATTTACGGGGCACCCACAATTTCTCAATTTTTGAATAAGTTGAGACAGAGTATCCAAGCCAACTTCTTTGAATCTTGTTATGTAGACCGCATAAGATCCTGCTTCGTCGAGACCACCATCATCGTAGCCATCGGAGATGGCCTCGATTGACACTGGAGTTGGCAATTCTTTCATGGTTTTCAAGAAGGATTTTGTGGGTGCTATAGTTATTTTGACACCTTTGGATTGTAAACGTTTGGAGAATTGGAGCATTGGGTTGCTATGACCTTGCAGTGGATATGGTAGGATCAAGCAGTGAGCTTTGTGAGTAGTACTCATTTATTTTTGGCAACTTCTCAATTGATGGAATGAACTAAGATTGAGTGAGGATGGAGAAATCTTGTGGTGAAAATGTGGTTCTTATAGTTCGTTGATAGAGTTGAAGTGTCCAATTTGGATCTACATGCCTAATAAAGTGTTGGATTCTTCCTACTGTCGATACCAAATTTTTATTGCCAACATGTGCAATGACATAAGAAAATTATGGGGTCCTATGCAACGAGTGACGTCTAAATCCTACCAATATATATTGTTGATACCGACTTCTTATTACTCGAAACGGAAAGTGTTGGGTATTGATATTGGTGAATGGGAAATGATGGGATAAAAAGTGAAGGGAATGTAAAAGGTCCATTTTGCCTTGGGTAAACCAGTTGTTCCACATCGAAAAAAGAAAGGAAAAGAGAGGTGTATATATTACATTACACCTTCTCTAGTCACTAAAAGGGTTGAGGGGGCAAGGACTCCTCGCGCCGTCGTCGTCGCTCGGCTCGGCTTCGGATTTGGTGATCTGATTGATTGATAATCTTTTTGGACCAAATTTTCTTTAATTTTAATTATTTAATTAAATTAATGACCCGGATCCGCGTGTCTGACCCGCGACCCGGTTTCTTTCCCATATTTAAATTTCCCACCAGTTTTTAGTGGCAGTTCAGAAAGGCGAGAGTCATTCTTTCGATTCAGTAGAGCGATAATCCCAATTTTAGGAGTATACCGGGGCCATTCTTCTAAGAAATAAGAAAAGTAGGGCAATAGTTGACTCTTCACACTTACCCCATCTTAGCTTTCATTGAAAATCTCGTCAATAAAATGATCAAAAACCACATGGTCGAGTTTTTTAGTGGCTGTTCAGAAGGGTTGCAAGCCTTCAGAAACATTACTTCCATGGCTATAAATTCGTTTGATTCCTCAGAATTTTACTTACTAATTTTCTGAACAACACAAACTTCTTCTTCTTCTACACAAATAAATTATGTGTGATATACTGTCGTTGAATGGTTCGCTGCTACCTGAATTTGGAGTACTACTATTCTGGTAAGATAATCGTTCTATCCTGGGAGGGGATATTCCATCAACCTCGAGTACCGTGAGGGGAATAATTTCCTTAAGGACACACTTTGAACTAAGTGGGCTCGATTATATTCTGAAAAAAAATTATTCTTATTTTTTCAACACTGATTCTGTATATTTTCAGAAATTAATTTTACTGCTTCATCGATTTTGCAATACAGATTAATAACAATCTTAAGGAAATTATATTTTTTAGAGTAATCTGTATTCTGTTTTGGAGACTAAAACCCGTGTGGTTTTCTACTCCGTATGAAATTTCATATTCTGACTTGAAGACATAAAAACTTCGTTGGAATATTAAAGTTCATACTTGTACGACGATTTGAAGAACATAAAAACTTCATCGTTGATGTATTATGGTTTGGAGATTAAAACTTGTGTAGTTTTCTACTCCATATGAATATTAGTATTCTGACTCGAAGATATAAAAACTTCGTTGGAATACTAAAGTTTCATAATTATACTGCGATTTGAAGAAATAAAATCTTCATCCTTTAAGTCTGTGATTGAATTGCTATTCTGGTTTTATTAACTAAAACAGTTTGTCGATTTGACAGTGACAAACGAATAATGGCAATTGAGACTGGAACTACCTCTGCAAACACTGCACCATCGGTTACTCCTACAACCCGTACCGCTGTGCCACCGGCTGAGAAACCTGCAAAGTTTACCGGTGCCAACTTTAAAGGATGGCAGCAAAGAATGTTCTTTTGGCTTACCACCCTTGGTATGCAAAAGTTCACCAGTGAGGACCCTCCCGTGCCTGCCGCCGACATGCCTGACAACCAACAGTTCATGGTTACTGAGGCTTGGAAACAGGCTGATTTTTTATGCAAAGGCTACATTTTGAGTGCCTTAGAAGATGACTTGTACAACGTCTACAGTGCAGTAGAGACTTCCAAAGAACTATGGAGTGCACTTGAAAAGAAGTACAAAATCGAAGATGCTTGCTTGAAGAAGTTTGTGGTTGCCAAATTCCTAGACTACAAAATGGTGGATGGAAAAACCGTTGGAACCCAAGTTCAAGAGCTTCAACTTATCTTCCATGACCTTATTCTTTGAAGGTATGGTAGTAAATGAAGCGTTCCAAGTGGCTGCAATGATTGAGAAGTTGCCGCCCTTATGGAAAGATTTCAAGAATTATCTTAAGCACAAAAGAAAGGAAATGAAGTTGGAAGATCTTGTGATTCGCATCAAGATCGAGGAAGATAACAAAACCGCTGAGAAGAGGTACCGTAAGACTTCACCAATTGAAGGGGCAAACATCGTTGAAGATGCTGGCTCGAAAAAGAACAAGAAAAGGAAGAGGCCTTCCGGAAAGGAGAAGGATTCCAACAAGAAAAAGTTCAAGGGCAACTCGCTTTAATTGTGGGAAAGTCGGCCACAAAGCCCCGATTGTCGTCTCCCGAAAAAGAACAAGGGAAAAGGACAAGCCAATATGGTGGAAAAGAATGATGATATGGATGATCTGTGTGCAATGCCATCGGAGTGCAATTTGGTTGGAAACCCAAAGGAGTGGTGGCTTGATTGTGGTGCCACTCGACATATTTGCGCTACAAAAGAAGCATTTGCAACCTATGCTCCCGCTGGACCCGAAGAGGTACTGTTTATGGGAAATACTGCAACAGCCAAGGTTGAAGGATATGGGAAGATACTTCGAAGATGACTTAGAGCAAGGTCCTGACTCTCAACAATGTTATGCACGTTCCAACAATTCGGAAGAATTTAGTTTCAGCCGGACTACTCGTCAAAAACGGGTTTAAGTGCGTGTTGGTTAGTGAGAAAATTGTAATAAGTAAGAATGATTTATTCATAGGAAAGGGCTACCTCACCGAGGGCCTTTTCAAACTCAATGTAATGGTTGTTGACAGTATTAATGAAAATTCAGCTTCGTCTTACTTATTGGAGAAATGATTTATGGCATGTTCGTTTAGGACACGTCAACTACAAAACCTTGCGAAAATTGATTAATTTAGAAGTGTTGCCTAAATTCGAGTGTAATAAATCTAAATGTGAAATCTGTGTTGAATCTAAGTTTTCTAAACATCCATATAAGTCTATTGATAGGAATTCAAATCCTTTAGACTTAATTCACACAGATATATGTGATATGAAGTCAATACCATCTCGCGGTGGGAAAAAATATTTTATAACTTTTATTGACGATTGCACTCGATATTGTTATGTGTATTTGCTTAATAGTACTGATGATGCAATTGATGCTTTTAAGCAATACAAGAACGAAGTGGAAAATCAATTGAATAAAAGGATAAAAATGATTAGAAGTGATAGGGGTGGAGAGTACGAATCTCCTTTTGCAGAAATATGTTTAGAATATGGAATTATTCATCAAACTTCTTGCCCCTTACACACCACAATCAAATGGAATTGCGGAAAGGAAAAACCGAACATTAAAGGAAATGATGAATGCCTTACTAATAAGTTCCGGTTTACCGCAAAGCTTGTGAGGGGAAGCTATCCTTACAGCTAACCGAATACTCAACAGGGTGCCCCACAGCAAAACACAATTTATTCCATATGAACTATGGAAAGGAAGAAAATCCAACTTGAAATATTTCAAAGTGTGAGGGTGTTTAGCAAAGGTCCAAGTTCCTTTGCCTAAAAGGGTAAAAATCGGACCAAAAACTGTGGATTGTGTTTTTATTGGCTATGCTACAAACAACAAAGCTTGTCGGTTTTTGGTTCACAAATGGGAAAATCCCGAAATTCATGTTAATACGATAATTGAATCAGATAATGCTGAATTCTTTGAAAACATTTATCCGTATAAAACTGAATGTGAGTCGTCAAGTGAAAGATCTAAACGACCGCGGGAAGAACCAAAGGAAAGTACACCAAGTAAAGAGGATCCAAGGCGTAGCAAACGTCAAGGGACATCTACTTCCTTTGGACCAAATTTTGTGACATTCTTGCTTGAAAATGAGCCTCAAACATTTAAAGCAAATGATGTCTTCTTCGATTCAAAGATTTAGGAAAGAGGCAGTCAATAGTGAGATTGAATCAATTTTAAACAACCATACATGAGAATTGGTTGATCTTCCTCCTGGAAATAAACCTTTAGGATCAAAATGGATTTTTAAAAGGAAAATGAAAGCTGATGGCACTATTGACAAATATAAGGCAAGACTTGTGGTCAAAGGTTATAGACAAAAAGAAGGCCTTGATTACTTTGACACATACTCGCCGGTAACAAGAATAACATCTATTCGGGTGTTAGTAGCACCGGCGTCGTATATGGTCTTGAAATCCATCAAATGGATGTCAAGACAAATGACTTTTTAAATGGAGAATTGGAGGAAGAAATTTACATGGAACAACCTGAGGGTTTTGTGATTCCTGATAAAGAAAGGAAAGTGTGCAAACTTGTTAAGTCACTTTATGGACTTAAACAAGCACCTAAACAATGGCATGCGAAATTTGACCAAACAATGTTGGCAAATGGATTTAAGATTAATGAGTGTGACAAATGTGTTTACATTAAAAATACTCCAAATCATGAAGTCATTGTTTGTTTATATGTTGATGACATGTTGATAATAAGTAGAGATATTACCGATGTAAATGCTACGAAGCGTATGCTGGCTAGCAAATTTGATATGAAGGACTTAGGAGTTGCTGATTTGACCTTAGGCATCAGAATTCATAAAACTCCACAAGGTCTAGCATTATCGCAGTCTCATTATATTGAAAGAGTACTTGACAAGTTTAAGTATTTAAATTTCAATGTTGCAAAGACTCCAATTGATGTAAGTTTTGCACTTCAAAAGAATAAAGGTAAAAGTGACTCACAATTGGAATATGCAAGAGTGTTGGGAAGTTTGATGTATACCGTGAATTGTACACGACCAAATATAGCATGTGCTATAAGCAAGCTGAGTCGATTCACGAGTAATCCCAATCAAACTCATTGGATGGCAATGAAACGAGTCTTGGGGTATTTAAAACACACCCAAACCTATGCTTTGCATTATAATAAATATCCCGCAGTAATTGAGGGATATAGTGATGCAAACTGGATCACCGGATCATCTGAAGTTAAATCCACGAGTGGATATATTTTCACAGTTGGTGGAGGAGCAGTGTCTTGGAAATCATCAAAACAGACATGCATCGCCCGCTCTACAATGGAATCTGAATTTATATCTTTAGACAAGGCCGGTGAAGAAGCTGAATGGCTCCGGAATTTCTTAGAAGATATTCCATTCTCGCCAAAACCTTTGGCTCCTATATGTATACATTGTGATAGTCAAGCAGCAATAGGTAGGGCAGGGAGCATAATGTACAACGGAAAATCTCGTCACATATGACGAAGACACAATACCGTTAGACAACTCCTCTCTAGTGGTGTTATCACGATTAACGATGTAAAGTCAAGAGATAACGTGGTGGATCCGCTTACAAAAGGCTTATCTAGAGAGGAGTTAGTAGATCATCAATGGGAATGGGGTTAAGGCCGAGGACAAGTCATCATGGCGGTAACTCTACCTAGCGATCGGAGATCCCAAAAGCTAGGTTCAAGGAGATCAAACAAAGTTGTGATCGACGGTTCAACATTGTCAAATAACTCAACCCATTCTCGGATGAAGACAATGTTCGAAAATAAGAATAAAACCTTATGGCTTGTTAATGAGTTAATAAAGCATTAAGGTTCTTTAATGATTATCTAAATCGGCGTGTATGACCGGATAATGTGGCTATAGGACCACATGTTTAGAAATCACCTATGTGAGTGTTAAGTGTAAGCCGCTTTAAAGGGGAATGACAGTGAAGGCCCATTCTCTATGCACTCATGAAACCAGGAGGTGTTCATGGCTTAAACGAACACAACCGTGAGAACCATAAACGTTGAGGGTTGATTGTGTGACTTATGTTGTCTAGGTATACAACAAAGTTCGACGGTTCAAAGATATCAAATCTACCGATTGATCGAATATATCCGATATAAGTTCACTACGGAAAGTTCAAAGGGAAACCTACTTATCCAGATGCCGTCAATCCTCGCTTGTATATCACTCTTGTCCGATCATTCTTTTATATTATAGTCATTCCCATTCATGTGGGGGATTGTTGGGTATTGATATTGGTGAATGGGAAATGATGGGATGAAAAGTGAAGGGAATGTAAAAGGTCCCTTTTGCCTTGGGTAAACCAGTTGTCCCACATCGGAAAAAGAAAGGAAAAGAGAGGTGTATATATTACATTACACCTTCTCCAGTCACTAAAAGGGTTGAGGGGGCAAGGACCCCTCGCGCCGTCGTCGTCGCTCGGCTCGGCTTCGGCTTCGGCTTCGGCTTCGGCTTCGGATCTGATTGATTGATAATCTTTTTGGACCAAATTTTCTTTAATTTTAATTATTTAATTAATTATTATTTAATTAAATTAATTAACTTATCCAATCCTACCCGTTAGTGACCCGGATCCGCGTGTCTGACCCGCGACCCGGTTTTTTTCCCATATTTAAATTTCCCACCAGTTTTTAGTGGTTGTTCAGAAGGGTTGCAAACCTTCAGAAACAATACTTCCATGGCTATAAATTCGTTTGAATCCTCAGAATTTTACTTACTAATTTTCTGAACAACACAAACTTCTTCTTCTTCTACACAAATAAATTATGTGTGATATACTGCCGTTGAGTGATTCGCCGCTACCTGAATTTGGAGTACTACTATTCTGGTAAGATAATCGTTCTATCCTGGGAGGGGATATTCCATCAACCTCGAGTACTGTGAGGAGAATAATTTCCTTAAGGACACACTTTGAACTAAGTGGGTTCGATTATATTCTGAAAAAAAATTATTCTTACTTTTTCAACACTGATTCTGTATATTTTCAGAAATTAATTTTACTGCTTCATCGGTTTTGCAATACAGATTAATAACAGAAAGTCCACCGATATACACGGCCCAAACCGTGTATATCACATAACCATATTTTGTATATATTTTATCTATTTGTAGAATTCTTGTACAAGTGTAATTATGGTATTAGTTTGTATTAGAAAAATGTATTAGTTTTGTATTAGGAAAAGGTAGATTTATTTTCTATAATTAAATATTGTATCTCATGTATATATACATTTTCATTAATGAAAATAATCATCAAGGGATTATTCTCTTTCATGGTATCAGTAGTCTAGGGCAAATTTTCCTTCTCCAATCATGTGCTTCCGCCGCCCCTACTACACCTTCGGCTGACCAAAAGCCTCCGTTCTATATTTTTTTTTAATTCTTTTTCTTTTTCCGAATCCTTAATTCTCCTCTTGTTCTTTCATTATGTCTACCTCAAAGAACACCTTTCATCATGCCTTGCAGTCTCCAACATCAAGAATAACATCCCTATTGTTCTTGAGATGGAAAACGTTCAATACGCGACGTGGGTAGAACTATTTAAAGTTCATGCACGGTCTAATCGAGTCCTTCAACACACCATCCCCTCGGCAACAGGCAATGAGAAGGTGCCTACCACCGATGATGGCATAGAGTTATGGGAAACTCTTGATGCTACGGTACTCCAGTGGATTTATTCTACTATCTCTACGGACCTCTTGCAGACTATTATTGAACCAGACGCCACGACGATGGACATTTGAAATAGGTTACGTGATATATTCCAGGATAACAAAAACTCACGTGTCGTGACCCTTGAGCAGAAATTCTCCCACATCGACATGGAGAATTTTTTGAATGTCTCGACCTATTGTAAAAGGCTCAAAGAGTTGTCGGATCAACTCAAGAACGTTGGTGCGCCCGTCACGAATGATCGTCTTGTTCTTCAGATGGTTGCAGGCCTATCCGAGGCTTATAATGACGTTGGAACGCTTTTTCCTCAAAGTAATCCTCTCCCACCGTTCTACGAACACGTTTCATGCTCACATTGGAAGATGTCGACTTGGCTAACAAGGCGGCTACCGGAGCAAATTCCGTCATGATGATGGCCACTTCCGATGACCCCCACTCATTCTCGGACAATTCTAATTTCTATCCAAAATCGTAACAAAGGTGGCGGCAAAAAGGGTCAAAATTTAAAAAATGGTGGCAAGAACCGCAGCGGCGGTCGCGACAGTAGCAGTGGAGGGGGACGTGGTGGCAGTGGACCGACTGGGCCGCAGAACATATTTTTTTCAAAATGTTATTTTTTTAATTGCAATTTTACTATGTAATTTGCAACATTTGAACAACACCACAAAGTTGCAATTTTGACAATTATATTTGTATTACAGAAAAAATCATATGTCTATTAAATAATATAAGAGGCACAAAAATAGTGGGATGTTTTTATTACACTAACTTGTTTAATTATTGAGTTTTTTTATATATATGTTATTTTTTAAATTAAGTGCAAAAAAAAAAACGATCCCGACCCGATCCCACCCCGCCCCGATCAGAAACGGTACGGGACGGCGGCATATCCCGCCGGTCCCAACCATACCCGATCCCGTCCCTACCCGATCCTGCCGGTCCCAACCCGAAAGACCCGATCCCGGCCCACTGGCCACGCCTAGTTGAAGGGCAGGTTGCAAATAAAGCAATACAATACCCATTCACCACCACATGTCATTAATTCATATTATCAATAGAAAAAAAACACATCCCAATGAACTAAGCTTCCACTATGCGCGAGATCCGGAAAAGCTTGTTACAATAATAAACAATGTTACAATTATAGCTTGTTACATTATCAGCCAAATTTCAATAGCCTTCCACAAAAATGGGGTAAAAGGAGAAAATAAAGGAAGATTCAGGTCAAAATTTGCTACTTTCAACCTGAAAAATAGAACTTGCAAAGTACAAATTAGCTTTTTGTTTATTTTTCTATGGCTAAATTTCCTATTTCAGAAATAATCAACTTGGAAACAAATTCTTCCATGTTTTTATCTGAACTCCCTTCTTCATCCATAGCATTTCTAGCTAATTCCTTCCATTTCTTTGCATTTTCCCTATTCACTTTTCCTTTCTCTTCTTCCATCACTAATTTTATACTTTCTTCAATAATTTCTCTTCTAACTATCCTCCCTTTGTCATCTTGTCTGGCTTTAATTCCAATCTCCTAAATATCATGCACAAGCTTTGCATTTGTTGGTTGATCTGACCATTGTGGCATTGTCACCATTGGCACACCCAAACTAATTGCTTCCAAAGTCGAATTTCATTCACTATGTGTGAGAAAACACCCTATTGATTTATGTTGGAGCACTTGTAATTGTGGACACCATGACACCACTAAGCCTTTATTCTCACTTGCTAATTTTAATCCTTTATGAAGTTCTTGGGAAGTTTGGGTTCTTCAGTGGATCTAACTACCCACAAAAAGTTCTTGTTGCTATTCTTCAAACCCCATGTCAATTCTTCCAATTTATCAGATTCTAATTTGGCCATACTTCCAAATGATACATACACCACTGAGCTAATTGGTTGATAATTTTACCAATTTAGGCACTCATTTGCCATTGGCTTGAAGAGACTGAGGCCAAACTCTTTGTCATTTGGTAGCCTCTTGTTAGGTACATGGATGGTATTGTTGGTCCAATTATCTTGATTGGATAAAGCTTGGCCATCCAATCAATTACCTACATGTCAAGCAATTAGAAACATGGTAATCTGAATACACTGACAATAAGATCTTTTTACAATGCTTATTAGTGCAGTTTAACATGTTATATTAGGTTAGTTACCATTTTTTATGTTACTAGTTAATTACGTAGTATTTATATTTTGAGTTAAATTGGTATCATTTACTTCAAAATGTTAATAGATTCACTCCATAATGTATCTTTTTTAAGGTTTTACACGTGATTTAAGAAAGATATTCTAATCGCCTTAATCATAGGAGTATTTGTCTAAACTATCATTTATTTCTTTGTAAACGTTTCACTTAATTAATACTCTACAACAATAACAACAAATTAACATATCAAGTGTAAACCCACAAGTGGGGTCTGGAGAGGGTAAGATGTTCGCAGATCTTACCTATATCTTTACCGAATAGAGAGGTTGTTTCCAAGAGACAAGGTAATACTCTACTAGAACTGTATGAAATATTCTTCCTTGATTTTATTCATTAATGATTTGTGTTACAGAAATATTTACTTTGCTACAAACTAGGTAACTAATCAATCCTAATTACAAGAGAAATATAATTCTACCTAATATAGGAGATGTACAATTAATTATTGTGGAAATATTCTATTACACCCCGCAGTCGAAGCGGGAGGTCGGCGTATGCTGAGACTATCCCGAAAGTCTTCAAATAAAATCAGCGGAATACCTTTTGTAAAAATGTCGGCAATCTGATAACGTGACGGGACATGTAAGACACGTACTTGTCCACGAGCAACCTTTTCGCGAACAAAGTGAATATCCATCTCAATATGTTTAGTGCGTTGGTGGTGAACCGGATTCCCTGAGAGATAAATTGCACTAACATTATCACAATAAACCAATGTCGCCTTCGGACCCGAACAGTTGAGCTCTAAAAGAAAGTTCCGTAGCCTAACAAGATTCAGACACCGCTTAATATATTTGTATCTTATCTTGCATGAAGTTGAAAATTCACAAACTTTTCAGTTTTAAGAGTTCAACTTATATTCATTGATAGTGTAACGAGTCTTTGTGCTATCATTGCATTTTAATCCATTGTAGCATGTTTTACACTTTATTTTTCAGGTTACTAAACTATTACTAGTAGTTATCTTGTAGGTGAACTGACAAAGTAAAAAGGTCCGAATATGGGAGTTGAATTCTTAGCTAATTACATCCAAAAGTTCAGATTGCAAATAAAGCAAACCTACAGTTTTAGCAAATAAGCACAGAATGACCCATTGACCATCTCATGTCATCAATCCATATCTAATTATCAAATAAACAACACATTACAGCTTGTTACTTTTTCAGCAAAATTTCTTTTAGCTCTCCACAAAAATGGGAAAAAAATAAAGGAAATTCAGGTCAAGCTTTGCTACTTTCAACTTGAAAAATAACCACAACAACATACCCAGTGAAATTCCATAAAGTAGGGTCTGAGGAGTGCAGAGTGTACGCAAACCTTATGGACCTTGGGTGGGAGGTAGAGAGATTGTTTCTAGTAGACTGTTGGCACAAGCAAAATATGAAGTAGCTTCTTGTTTATTTTTCTAGGTTAAATCTCCTATTTAAGAAATAGTCATCAACTTGGAAACAAATTCTTCAATGTTTTTATCTGAACTCCCTCCTTCATCCATAGCATTTCTAGCCAATTCCTTCCATTTCTTTGCATTTCCCCTTATCACGTTTCCTTTCTCTTCTTCCATCACTAATTTTATACATTCTTCAATAACTTCTCTTCTTACTATCCCCTTTTCATCTTGTTTCGCTTTAATTCCCATCTCCCAAACATCCTGCACAAGCTTTGTATTTGTAGGCTGATCTGACCATTGTGGCATTGTCACCATTGGCACTCCCAAACTAATTGCTTCCAAAGTCGAATTCCATCCACAGTGAGTGAGAAAGCACCCTATTGATTTATGTTCCAATACTTGTAATTGTGGACACCAAGATACCACTAGACCTTTTTCACTTGCTAATTCGTCTAAAAAGTTCTTGGGAAGTTTGGGTTCTTCAGTGGATCTAACTACCCACAAGAAGTTCTTGTTGCTATTCTTCAAACCCCATGCCAATTCTTCCATTTGCTCAGCTTCTAATTTGGCCATACTTCCAAATGATACATACACCACTGAGCTAATCGGTTGACGATTTAACCAATTTAGGCACTCATTTGCCATTGGCTTGAAGAGACTCATGCCATACTCTTTGTCATCTGGCAGCCTCTTGTCTAAGTACATGGATGGTATTGTTGGTCCGATTGTCTTCATTGGATAAATGTTGGCCATCCAATCAATTACCTACATGCCAAACAATTAGAAACATGATCATAAGCTATGTTGCTCAGACTCCTTAAAAATGTCGTTGGGTGCGTGTTGGATCCTTCAAAAGTAATTCAGTTTTGGAGGATCCGACATGGATGTAACAATATTTTTGGAGAGTCTGAGCAATATAGATAATAAGTTTTCATGTAAGAATTTAAATCTGAATTCACTGGAAAAAATAAATTAAGATATTTTTATTTTATATATTAGTGCAATTTAACCCATTATAATAGGTTAGTTATCATTAATTTATACTAGGTTGCCGATTAATTAATACTTATTATAGAGATTTATCTGTAATTACAAATTACCATATAAGTAAGCTGATTGTGTAGACATTTGCTACACATTCCGACTGTAGAGCAAAAGTTTAATAAAGACTGTATGTAACTTAGGTGACAAAAAATGAACTCTAACGTATGATTTTGTTCTCTTCTATGATTTTTTCCGTACTACATTATACCTCAATATTGGATAATATTTGTTAAATACAAGTGTGGTTGAATTAATAGTTTATGGAAGAGATATGCTTTGAAACAAATATCTTTCGAAAGTAATACTTTCGAAAAATATTCAGATCTCTTGTGATGTGAACATTTTACAAATTGTGTAACTTTTAAGGTTCTATGGGAAAGAAAAGAATTTCTATGGATACGATACCGCAAATAGGCCGATTTTATATTGCACTTCAATTCGGATTAGCAAAAGCAATGTCTCCTTTCATAGTATGGATTAAGCTGATATCATTTACTTCAAATTATTACTACATCCGCTTCATATTATATGTCTTTTAAGATTTTGAATGTCCTTTGATAAAGACATTTATAGCCTTATCATAAAAGTATTTGTCTAAACTACTCTTTACTTCTATGTAAAGATATCACTTGATTTAACACTCAACTAATTGGAACAGTAAGGGTAAATTTGAAAATACTCAATGACATTTTGTCTTTTAAAAAAACTAGTATATATTTCAGAATAAATTCAGTTGTCAAAACAATTGTCAGAATAATAGCTTTGGAATCTGGATGAGAACTTTCAAGAACATATAGGCTATGTTGCGCGGATTCTCTAAAAATGTTGTCGTCCCCTTCAAAAATGCATTACCTTTGGAGGCCTAGACATGCATCCGACGGCATTTTTTAAGAGTACGAGCAATATAACATATATATGAAGCTAGCAGAGTTCCAAATGAATTTAATAGACAAAGCAAAAGAACTAAAGTAGAAGAATGTTCTCTTACCTCTTTCTCCAACTCATAGAAGCTGTTGATTAGGATCCAATCAGCTTTCTGAAGATTTGAGAATTGATTCACCAACATTTCAACTAATATATCTGATTCAGGAGTAGAAACAAAACTAGGTACATCTGAAGTCTCAATTGTACATGATAATCCAGGAAGTAAGATTTCTTCATCAACTTGAGTAGGAGGAAGTTTTATTACCCCTTTATCTACATGGTAGTAAATGTTATCCACTGTACAATTTTGTGTGAAAAAAGCAGCACTAACTAATCCAAACTTTTTTGCTACTTCAACAGCCCAAGAAAGGATCGGATCATAAACTATGCAATTTACAGGGCACCCACAATTTCTCAATTTTTGAATAAGTTGAGACAGAGTATCCAAGCCAACTTCTTTGAATCTTGTTATGTAGACCGCATAAGATCCTGCTTCGTCGAGACCACCATCATCGTAGCCATCGGAGATGGCCTCGATTGACACTGGAGTTGGCAATTCTTTCATGGTTTTCAAGAAGGATTTTGTGGGTGCTATAGTTATTTTGACACCTTTGGATTGTAAACGTTTGGAGAATTGGAGCATTGGGTTGCTATGACCTTGCAGTGGATATGGCAGGATCAAGCAGTGAGCTTTGTGAGTAGTACTCATTTATTTTTGGCAACTTCTCAATTGATGGAATGAATTAAGATTGAGAGAGGATGGAGAAATCTTGTGGTGAAAATATGGTTCTTATAGTTCGTTGATAGAGTTGAAGTGTCCAATTTGGATCTACATGCCTAATAAAGTGTCTTGGATTCTTCCTATTGTCGATACCAAATTTTTATTGCCAACATGTGCAATGACATAAGAAAATTCTGGGGTCCTATGCAACGAGTGACGTCTAAATCCCTACCAATATATATTGTTGATACCGACTTCTTATTACTCGAAATGGAAAGTCCACCCAACCGTGTATATCACATAACCATATTTTGTATATATTTTACCTACTCTTGTACAAGTGTAATTATGGTATTAGTTTGTATTAGAAAAATGTATTAGTCTTGTATTAGAAAAAGGTAGATTTATTTTCCATAATTAAATATTGTATTTCATGTATATATTACATTTTCATTAATGAAAATAATCAAGGGATTATTCTCTTTCATGGTATCAGTAGTGTAGGGAAAATTTTCCTTCTCCAATCATGTGCTTCCGCCGCCCCTACTACACCTTCGGCTGACCAAAAACCTCCGTTCAATATTTTTTTAAATTCTTTTTCTTTTTCCGAATCCTTAATTCTCCTCTTGTTCTTTCATTATGTCTAACTCAAAGAACACATTTCATCCTGCCCTTGCAGTGTCCAACATCAAGAATAACATCCCTATTGTTCTTGAGATGAAAAACGTTCAATACGCGACGTGGGTAGAACTATTTAAAGTTCACGCACGGTCTAATCGAGTCCTTCAACACATCATCCCCTCGGCAATAGGCAATGAGAAGGTGCCTACCACCCAAACTAATTGCATTACCAACATTTACACTCTTTAACTTTTTCTTCTTTAGTTTTATCTGTTATTGGATTTACATTTCTTCTTTTTCTAAATTTTCTTTTATATTTAAATTTTTTCCTTGTTTCAGGATTATTTTTATATCTCTTAAATCTCTTTCTCTTATAAGATTTATAATAAGGTTTTCTCTTATGTTTCTTATCTTTATGACTTCTCTCATATTTGTCTTCGTGTTTTCTATACCTTTTATGTTTTTTATATTTCTTTTCTTTCCTCTTATCGTCGCATCCAAATATTAATCTTCTTTCTGTAAATCCACAGATTTCTCTTAATCCTATCTTCTTATCTTTCTTAATCTTTTGTTGTAATCTATGTTCTTCACATTTTCTCATTAGATATGCTCTTAGTACTCTTATTCTTTCTCCTAGAGTATTTTCTTTTGGTTCTAGTTGGATGTATTCTTTTGATATCTCAATATTATACGGTATAGGTAAGTGATCATAGTATAATTGTTGATAAATTATTCCTTCTTCTGATAAGAATCTTGCTTCGTAAAAGAATTTACTAAAGCTAATCGTATATTCTGGTAATTTATTTATTTTACAACATCTCATGTTATTCAGATTCATTATTATCTCAGTTTTTCTTTCTGCTAATACATTTTCTCTAGCAACTAGCCATTTTTCTCCTAAGAATTCTCTTTTCAATAGTAAATCAAATATCATTAACATTGATTTCCAATCTGTTGCATGACTTAATACTTCTCCTCTTAGTTGGTATGCTATTGATTCTATCCAGTATGCTGCTTTTCCAATTAATGTTTTAGATATTAGATCATACATGTAATCTAAGTTTTCTGTTTGAGTACTATTCATTAATGCTATATACATTCCTAAATTCCAGTCTGTTATTCTTCTTCCTACTTCTTGTTCATCGTAAACGTTATCTAAATCTAGAAAGTATCCGTTATAATTTACTCCTTGAGTCATTGATCCTACAAATTCTTTAAATTCAGCTTGTTGTCCTATATGTATATGATCTGGTAATCTAGTTCTTCTTCTCGTTACTACTTCTAGATTAGGGTCTACTAATTCTTCTTCAGGATAATCATTTGCATCTTCGTTTATTATATCTTCTTATTCTATTTCGGTTTCTACCTATCCATTATAGTCATCTTCTATATCACTGTCTGGTTCATCTTCTATTATAGCATTTACTCTTTTCATATTCTGTAAGGCTTCTATT
Organism: Anisodus tanguticus; assembly: GCA_034509755.1. Taxonomy (NCBI): domain Eukaryota; kingdom Viridiplantae; phylum Streptophyta; class Magnoliopsida; order Solanales; family Solanaceae; genus Anisodus; species Anisodus tanguticus. The sequence continues at coordinate 43,894,271 of CM067555.1, forward strand.
ATTTGGTTATTTTCTTTTACTGTTTCTGTATTTTCAGAATTTTCTTCTTCCTCTATGAATTCTACTGCTTGTAATTCTTGGTTTATTTGTTTATCATCGTTACTCTGTTTATCTGTGTTGTTATCAGTTTTTTCATCACTGCTTGTAGTAGTTTCATCACTTAATCTTATTTTCTTTACTTTCTTTTTTCCTTTTAACCTTTTCAATTGTTCTGTTAAGATGTGTACTTCTTCTTTAAGTTCTAATAACTCTTGCTTTACTTCTCTTAGTTCCATCTTTGTTTCTATTAATTCTACCTTTGTTTCTTTTAGTAGTTTCTTCGTATCCTTGTATTTTATTTTATATTTTTTATACTTGTCATACCATTCTCCGTTATTATGTAATTTTAACTTTAAATTTTCTTCTTTTAATTCATTTATTTGTTGCTCTTGTCTGTCTAGTCTTAAGTTTAGGTATTCGTAGGTTGTTTTTTCTACTTCTTTTAAAGGTATTTTTACTTCCTTTGGTGTTTCTTCCTTTATTGGCTTTGTTCTCGTAGGTTCGTACTTATATTTTTCTCTTTCTATAATCTGTTTTCCATGAGTTTTTAAGAACGTGATCGCACTAGGTTCCATTAAAATTTTCCTTCTTTATTTAATATTACTAGTCTGTCTAGAGTTTTTGTTACATTTTCTGATAGTCTTGGTTTTATTTTGCTAATGTCTACCATTATTGGTACTTTACTTCTTCTCCAAGCATCTATTGGTACTATTTCTGGTTTATGAGTATTCGTTTTTGTTATCGTGGTTTCTTTACTCGTACTAGCTTCACTGTTAGTTTCTACTTGTTCACCTTTGACTTTTTCTTCAAGTAACATGTTAAGTTTTTCTAATATTAATTTGAACGTTGGTATTTCAGATACGTTCCATAAATTAGTTAATTCTTCTCTAATAATTTGTTGTGTTTTTGTTTGATTTTCCTTTATTTCATCCATTAGCGATAAGACACTTTTCATTTTTTCTTTTAATAATATTTCTTCCCATAACGCAGTTATTTTTTCGTTAGAATTAGTCAGGATTGTTTATTCGTTTTTTCCATCCGTTTTCCATGTCTATCCATATTTTATCAAACTTATCACATTGTTTTTCTAGTTATTTTATGTCGTTTTCTAACTTTATTTCTTTTGCGCTGTATTCTATGTATTTTAGTTGGGAATATATTTCTCCTGATAAGACCGTCTTTATAGTCTTTAATTTTTGTTTTTTCTTTATTATTCTTAGTTGTACATTCATATTTTATTTATAAATCTCGTTTTTCCTTGATCATTTATTTCAATTCCGTCGTTATTTATCTTATAGTTTATCATAGTTTAAAAATCGCTTCCTAACATTAATTCATTAATACTATCGTATTCTATTACTCCTATGTTTATCTTATATTCTAAATCTTGGATTTTAAATCTTAAATTTATACTTTTAGTAATTATTAATTCTCTTTCATTCTCAGGGTAATTATACGTTTGTGGTTCTATTATACTACATTCTTCTTCGTTTATCTTGCTTATGTGTATAAAACTTTTAATTGCTCCTGTGTTTATTTCTGTTATACCGTCTATTGTTATCATCTTTTAAATATTATAACTTTGATTCTTAGTCTACTACTCTCTATATTTATCAGGTCTATTATTCTGGGTTTTATTCTTGGTAAACTATCTTGTCGTGTGATTAATGATTCTCTAGTTATACTTAATCTAGATCTTTCTATTCTTGGTATTAATCTTCTTGACGGAGTTAATGTTTTTATATTAAAATCCATAACTATTTCTTCTGGTATAGTTATTTTAGAGTTTTCTTTATGCTCTATCTGTTCTAGTATTTCTTTATACATTTTTGGTACTATTATATTCATTTCATGTTGTTTCTTCACATGGTGGTTTCTTGTTAAGGCATAAATCATTTTTGTTTCTATACTCATTACTTTACTCCCTGGTGGCATGTTTATTCCTTCTAACTTATAGTATAGGGTTAAAGCTAAATCTTTGTGTTCATCTTTTAACGATATGCTAAAGTCTGGTTGTATAGTAAATTTTAGTTTTTGATATATTAAATTTCCTTTTATTACAGATATTAATGCATCTTGTAGGTTTCCTAATATTCTGTCATCTAATACGTAGATTTGTATAGGTGTGTCAATATTCTTTTGAAAGTAAGCTTTTATTGTAAATTCTACTCCTCCAAAGTAGATATTTCTATATTTCTTTGCCTCTTTTGTTTGTAACTTTGCTAATTCTCTTTTTATTATTTCATTAGTTATCAAATTTATTTTTGTTCTTCCATTAGTACTGGTAATATCAATTATATTCTCATGCTTTTGAGCTATATATCTTATTTCTTTGTTTCTTTCAAACCATTTTGTTTTAAATATCTTTTTTACATATAATTCTTCTGTTTCATCCTGTATTTTCTGGTAGGTTTCTAGTTTAAAACTTAATGTTTGGGTTGTTCCCCCTTCATAAGTAATTCATATGGTAAAGTGTTAATCCTGAATCTTCTATAATTTCTTTTCCTTTATCCATATTTTAGTAAATCAATATATTTATATTGTTCTTTTATAATTTCTTTTAAATCTCTTATTTCGTTTTCATTTTTTATTTGTTCTCCTAATTTTTGTTCTTTTATTTTTTCGATTTCTTCATCTTTCTGTCTTAGTCTTTCTTCTCTTAATGCTGATAAATTTTTCAAGAATATTATTTTTTCTTTCTTTTCTTTTATTTCTGTATAATTTTCTTGTAGTTGTTTATCTTTTTCATTTATCAGATCTATTCCTATTCTGCAACTTATGATATGTTGGTTGTCGCGCCCGTTTTTGACCCGACCCCCGCACGAGAGGTCGGAGCGGAGCACAGACTTATTCCGGTGAATCCTGGGTAAAAAGGATTAAGGAGTCGCCACCTAATTATTTTTTACGGTGAATTAGGACACCTAAATATTAAACTAAATGCTGCAATGTAACTCCAATTCTAAGGTCTGCGAAACTAGTGAGATTCTAGGTAAGGGTTCTTTATTATCTTAAAGGGAAGGGGTTAGGCATCCTTTAAGATCCGCTAACTTGCGGTTATCCGGTCAAACTCAGGTTAATTATTGCTAAGAAAAAATACATGTTTAAAGTATGAAGTTTAAGGAAAGGATTTTGCAAATAATTTGATTTAAAAAGGATGCATTTTTACCAAATTGCATGGCTATGTTAAAAATTAGTTTGTTAAAAATATGTATTTTTGCATGACATAACTTATAAAGTGTATGTAGGAAAACATACATTTGTAAAGCATTATTTATCATATATACATGTAGAGTTGAGAAAAGTATGCATTTCATAAGACACTATTCATAACAAATAGATATAAAATTCATTCGTTTACAAAAAATATGTATTTGGTGATTTAATAATAAAAGTAAATTTTATGAAAATCTTTCAATGTTGCAAATCGGATAAAATGCAAACCTTATTTTTTTAAAAGAAAATGAATAATAGATTGCCAAATTATTTTTTGAAAGATATTAGAGCATGCATAATGAACCTAAAAAATAGAACAAAGTAACTAGAGGCTAAGTTTGGAACACACAAGACGGCCCTAAACAGATAAAGCTAGAGGTTGGTTTCAAAATTTTAAACTACCATATGAAATAATTCTAAGTTTGCCTATTCTAAGCATTTCAATAATTACATAAGTGCGATAAATAATATTACAATACAAAGCGGGATAAAAGCTGAATTAAAGAAAGTAAACAAAATAAATAAACTCCGAGGAATATTTGTCTTTATTTACTTTAATCCCTGCAAGCTGTCAAGAACAAACGATTAGAAACAGTTAAATACAAATAACTTCGGATCCGTGTCCAAAATAGTAAATGTTTTGATCACGGAGGGCTCAGACTTAAATTTTGAAAAGACCATTCCAATCACGTCGTGGCTGCAAACATATGACTAATGTGGTTATTTTGATTGCCTCGCCTACTAAACGTGTTGGTCTCTTGGATGAAAAGACAAGATCATTATAATCACGTCGTGGCTGCGAATATATAACTTGTTGGTTATTTTAGTCACCTCGCCTACTAAACATGTTGATCTCGGATGAAATAAAAAGGTTTAAGTCTCATCATTGCCCATAAGTTATATTTTCCGTCTTTACAACTGTGGAGGCCTCAAAATCGACGGATATTTTTCGTCGGCCAGTGTAGTATCGTGTTCGAATCAGCAAAATTAAATCGAACAGTAAGCCGCAGCAGTAAGCAGTAGGCGAAAACAGAGAGGCATATTTCCGAAAAGACACGGTGTTTAGTTTAAAACAGTAAAAACAGTAAAAACAATAAAACAGTAATCTGAAATCGAGCAGCAAACTGAAACAGAAAACAGTGCCCGAACAGAGGCGGTATTTGTTTAAAAACAAGAAAAAACAAGAAAACAATAAGATATCCGTTGCACGGATGTTTAAAACAATAAATTGAAAAACAAGAATCAAAACCGAGCAAAGAACGAAACAAAAACAAAAGCGTCCGAACAGACGCGGTATTTATTTAAAAACAGTAAAAACAGTAAAACAGTAAGATATCCGTTGCCCGGATACTTAAAACAGTGCTGAAAAACAGAGAAATGAAACGAAAGAGAAGCGCGGCTTCGAAGTTAATTTCATCGGCCTTAATGCGATACTAATAAAATAATAAAACAGTAAAAGAAACGAGCAGTGAGCAATTAAAGTATCCGACCCAAATTCTGAAATTTTGGAACCGAAACAGGATTAAGAAGTATTTATGAAAGATCCGACCCGGATCATGAACAGTGACCTGAATAGGTGACCCAATTCCGAAAACAGATTTTTTCAGATAACCAACAAATAAGATGCGAAAATGCAAGAATTCTCGAAATATCCAAATCGGGTCGACCCGACCCGAATCAAGTATCAAATCCGAATCAGATTTTTCACCAATTTCAGATAACCAACATACAAAAATATGAAATGCAAGAATTGTGGAAATATTACCCAAACCGGGTCGACCCGACCCGGGTCAGTGATTCGACCCGAAATGAGATTGTTGAACCAATTTCAGATAACCAACATGAAAAAATATGAAATGCAAGAATTCTGGAAATATTATCCAAACCGGGTCGACCCGACCCGGGTTAGTGACCCGACCCGAATCAGTGATTCGACCCGAAATGAGATTTTTGAACCAATTTCAGATAACCAACATGAAAAAATATGAAATGCAAGAATTCTGGAAATATTATCCAAATCGGGTCGACCCGACCCGGGTCAGTGACCCAACTCGAATCGGTTATCCAACCCGAATCAAATTTCAGCACCAATTTCAGATAATCAATAACAAGAATATGAAATGCAAGAATTTCAAAAAATATTCGCATTGGGTCAGTGACCCGACCCGAATCAGTGATCCAAACCCGAATCAAATTTCAACACCAATTTCAGATAACCAATAACAAGAATATGAAATGCAAGAATTCCGGAAAATATTCGCACTGGGTCGACCCGACCCGGGTCAGTGACCCGACCCGAATCAGTGATCCAAACCCGAATCAAATTTTGTACCAATTTCAGATAACCAACATGCAAAAAATGCGAAATGCAACAATTCTAAAAATATATCCAAAACGGGTCGACCCGACTCGGGTCGACCCGACTCGTAATCAGTGAAGAACAACAACAAAAATGCAAACAGATTTTCGGATTCGATTTACAAAGCCGAATAGAAGTATTTAAAACCCAAGTTCAAGAACGAAACTCACCCCTTTTCTTTCGAATCTTGGACCTATTTCGGACTTGTATCTTGAACAACAAAGAAGGCAAATGCTTTAAAATCAAGAATACAACAAATATTTTATATATATGGAATAGTCTTCCAAAAAAATCTCCTCCAAAAAAATCCTCTGAAAAATCCCCTTCGAAAAAAATCCCCCCTTTGTAGAACAAAAAAAGGGGGTATTTATAGGTGGATTCCCCCTCTAAAACGTTCAAGGAATGAGTTTGAATTTCAAAAATAAAGAGCTAAAAATCGCGGATTTGAGGGGCATGGGTTGCGGATTTTTGGGATAGGGGTATGGGATGTGTCGGGTGTCAGGGGCAGAGGGGTTTGGTGGTGGTGTCGGGTGAGGTGACCGGCGACGTGGGGTCGCCGGTATGGGGTGTGCGGCGATTTTAGTGAGGGAGAGAGTTAGGGTTTTATTTTTTTGTTTTGTTTTTTTGGGGGGGGCTTTTGGGCGTTGGGTTTAAAGGGTAAGGGGAATGGGTTTGGACCGACGGGTCGGCCGGTTGGGCCTGGGCGAATTGGTTGTGGGTTGAGGGAGTTGGACTCGCGGGTAGGCCTGGTGGGGATTTTATTTGTGGGTTATGTTTTGGTTAGGGAAATGGTTGTTGGGCTTCGGTTTTGGGCTGGGGTAATGGAATTTCGGGTGGGCCGAAATAAGAGAATGGGAAGTTGAATTGTTTTGGGCTGAGTAGAATTTGTTTTGGGTAGGATTTGTATTGGGTTGGGAAAATGAAATGGGTTATGGATTAAAAAATATAAAAGGGGTTTAACATTAAATATATATTTTTTTTTTGTAAAAGATGTGAATTATTTAAAATAACATAACGATGTGATAATAATATAATATTTGCGAAATGTTTAATGCTTAATAAAAAATGGAAATGCGATGCAATTTTGCGAGAATAAAATAACATAAAATTTTTGGATAAAACTTATGATTATGATTAAAAAAATGCAAATGATAGTAAAAATGCGAATAATGATAATAATAAGAGAATAATAAGATATATATATATATATATATATATAATTGTTTTTGAGGTATCCGAAAGTATTTAAAATTGCAAAATAAAATAGGAAAAAGACGGGACAAAATTGGGTGTCAACATTGGTTTATGTCTCTGTTATATCTAAGTGGTTTTTAGGCTATTCTTGCTAATTGTAACATTTTTTCTTGCTGTTGTATTAGTCTATTTTCATCCATAGTGTTCTATTTCCATTCTTAAGTCTGATTCTATTTCTGATATCATTAGATCTAGTGAATATATTTCTGTATTCAGTCTTACTAGTCTTTCATAAGAATGTTCTTCTTCTTCCATGGTAGTTATTATTTCTTCTAAACATGCATCTTTATTTCCTTTTTCTGGTTCATTGATTTTAAAGACTCTATATTCTTCTCTCCATTTTGCTTTTAAATCAATTATCATCTTATGCTGGTCTCTAGTTTCTACTAATAATTCTTTTGATCTTCTATGTCGTCATAGAATTCTATTCAAAATTCTAACACTTCTAAACGATGGATGTTTTCTCATTGTTTATTACTTGTTCCTATTACAAGCTCTGATACCAAAATTTGTACGGGCTGTACGGCAGATCTTTTCATTATCTAATAACCCCTAGAGGTCGGAATCTAAATGGTAATCATGATTAATCAATTTTATTAAACCTTTTTCAAAGTTAATCAAATTATATAGAGTTGATAATCTAAATTGTAATTTCATTTTTTAATAAAGAGTCTATAACCTTCTATCAATATCCAGATAATCGTCTATCAATATCCAAACATTATAACAATAATCGTCTATCAATATCTAAATATCATAACAGTAGAGTAATATATTTATCAAAATCATAATTAGAAACACATAGTTTGAACACATACCTTTATTCAGATTTTCAGATCACATGAGTAGCTCAACCCACCTATGGCACTGCCTCCCTGCGTCCTCCTGACTTTACGGGATAATGGCCTGGGTGCTTGGGAGTCCTCACGGATATCCTCTGATAATCTTCTAAAAGATGTTGTGTTCTTACTCATATGGTTCTAATCATAAGTTTTCAAAGCAGTCTACTCTTGCTTTTATGATATTCTTCGTTGATATTCAATTAATCTTATGATGTTCTTCGTTGATATTTGATTATGGACTTGATATTGGATTATAGACTAAGAGTTGTTTAGCTGAACATTGAGAGAGTTTTTTGTAAGGTGTAAGAGTTGTATTTCAAATTTCGAATGTCTTTCCTTTGTATAAGAGGCTCCTTTTATAGATAACCTCGGATATTCAACTATTTAACTTTAATCAGAAAGTTATAAAGTAAATAGTAATAGACAAAAATCTTTTTAAAAAGTCTTAAAGGCTACAGTGCCTTGTCTGTTACTTTTCTAAAAGTTGTTTTGTCTTCTTCTTCTTTTTTCAAAGTTGTTGCTTTTTCTCAAGTCCTTATTCGGCTGCTTTTCAGATGCTTTTTCAACTGTCTTGTTTTGTAATGACTTCTTGTCAGGATGTCATTTTCTTGTCTGGCTGCTTTTCTGTTTAGTGCTTTCCAGTTGTCCGGTTGATTTTCTTGAAAATTTTCTTCCAGTAATCCAGTGTATTCTGTTAATCTTTTTTGGGCTTTACCGTAGTTGAAATCTACGTTGGGCCATAAGGCCTCTTTTTTGGGTTATAGGTAGTAAAACTACATATTCCCTGCCATAATAATCTTTTGGGCCGTGAGGCTCCTAATCAGTTGTTGGGTTATACGTAGTAGAACTACATATTCCCTGCCATGATAATCTTTTGGGCCGTGAGGCTCCTAATCATGGCAGGGAATATGTAGTTTTACTACGTGTATATCACATAACCATCTTTTGTATATATTTTATCTACTCTTGTACAAGTGTAATTATAGTATTAGTTTGTATTAGAAAAATGTATTAGTCAAGTATTAGGAAAATGTAGATTTATTTTTCATAATTAAATATTGTATTTCATGTATATATACATTTTCATTAATGAAAATAATCAAGAGATTATTCTCTTTCATGGTATCAGTAGTGTAGGGCAAATTTTCCTTCTCCAATCATGTGCTTCCGCCGCCCCTACTACACCTTCGGCTGACCAAAAACCTCCGTTCAATATTTTTTTAAATACTTTTTCTTTTTCCGAATCCTTAATTCTCCTCTTGTTCTTTCACTATGTCTAACTCAAAGAACACATTTCATCCTGCCCTTGCAGTGTCCAACATCAAGAATAACATCCCTATTGTTCTTGAGATGGAAAACGTTCAATACGCGACGTGGATAGAACTTTTTAAAGTTCACGCACGGTCTAATCGAGTCCTTCAACACATCATCCCCTCGGCAATAGGCAATGAGAAGGTGCCTACCACCCAAACTAATTGCTTCCAAAGTCGATTTTCATCCACTATGTGTGAGAAAACACCCTATTGATTTATGTTCGAGCACTTGTAATTGTGGACACCACGACACCACTAAGCCTTTATTCTCACTTGCTAATTTTAATCCTTTATAAAGTTCTTGGGAAGTTTGGGTTCTTCAGTGGATCTAACTACCCACAAAAAGTTCTTGTTGCTATTCTTCAAACCCCATGCCAATTCTTCCAATTTATCAGATTCTAATTTGGCCATACTTCCAAATGATACATACACCACTGAGCTAATTGGTTGATAATTTTACCAATTTAGGCACTCATTTGCCATTGGCTTGAAGAGACTGAGGCCATACTCTTTGTCATTTGGTAGCCTCTTGTTAGGTACATGGATGGTATTGTTGGTCCAATTATCTTGATTGGATAAAGCTTGGCCATCCAATCAATTACCTACATGTCAAGCAATTAGAAACATGGTAATCTGAATCTTTTTACAATGCTTATTAGTGCACTTTAACATGTTATATTAGGTTAGTTACCATTTTTTATGTTACTAGTTAATTACGTAGTATTTATATTTTGAGTTACATTGGTATCATTTACTTCAAAATGTTAATAGATTCACTCCATAATGTATCTTTTTTAAGGTTTTACACGTGATTTAAGAAAGATATTTTAATCGCCTTAATCATAGGAGTATTTGTCTAAACTATCATTTATTTATTTGTAAACGTTTCACTTAATTAATACTCTACAACAATAACAACAAAATAACATATCAAGTGTAATCCCACAAGTGGGGTCTGGAGAGGTAAGATGTACGCAGATCTTACTTCTATCTTTACCGAATAGAGAGATTGTTTCCGAGAGACAAGGTAATACTCTACTAGAACTGTATGAAATATTCTTCCTTGATTTTATTCATTAATGATTTGTGTTACATAAATATTTACTTTGCTACAAACTAGGTAACTAATCAATCCTAATTACAAGAGAAATATAATTCTACCTAATATAGGAGATGTACAATTAATTATTGTGGAAATATTCTATTACACCCCGCAGTCGAAGCGGGAGGTCGGCGTATCCTGAGACTATCCCGAAAGTCTTCAAATAAAATAAGCGTAAGACTTTTTGTAAAAATGTCGGCAATTTGATAACGTGACGGGACATGTAAGACACGTACTTGTCCACGAGCAACCTTTTCGCGAACAAAGTGAATATCCAGCTCAATATGTTTAGTGCGTTGGTGGTGAACCGGATTCCCTGAGAGAGAAATTGCACTAACATTATCACAATAAACCAATGTCGCCTTCGGACCCGAACAGTTGAGCTCTAAAAGAAAGTTCCGTAGCCAATAAGATTCAGACACCGCTTAATATATTTGTATCTCATCTTGCAAAAATTCACAAACTTTTCAGTTTTAAGAGTTCAACTTATATTCATTGATAGTGTAACGAGTTTTTGTGCCATCATTGCATTTTAATCCATTGTAGCATGTTTTACACTTTATTTTTCAGGTTACTAAACTGTTACTAGTAGTTATCTTGTAGGTGAACTGACAAAGTAAAAAGGTCCGGATATGGGAGTTGAACTCTTAGCTAATTACATCCAAAAGTTCAGATTGCAAATAAAGCAAACCTACAGTTTTAGCAAATAAGCACAGAATGACCCATTGACCATCTCATGTCATCAATCCATATCTAATTATCAAATAAACAACACATTACAGCTTGTTACTTTTTCAGCAAAATTTCTTTTAGCTCTCCACAAAAATGGGAAAAAAGGAAAAAAATAAAGGAAATTCAGGTCAAGCTTTGCTACTTTCAACTTGAAAAATAACCACAACAACATACCATATCCAGTGAAATTCCACAAAGTAGGGTCTGAGGAGTGCAGAGTGTACGCAAACCTTACCCCTACCTTGGGTGGAGGTAGAGAGACTGTTGGCACAAGCAAAATATGAAGTAGCTTCTTGTTTATTTTTCTAGGTTAAATCTCCTATTTAAGAAATAGTCATCAACTTGGAAACAAATTCTTCAATGTTTTTATCTGAACTCCCTCCTTCATCCATAGCATTTCTAGCCAATTCCTTCCATTTCTTTGCATTTCCCCTTATCACGTTTCCTTTCTCTTCTTCCATCACTAATTTTATACATTCTTCAATAACTTCTCTTCTTACTATCCCCTTTTCATCTTGTTTCGCTTTAATTCCCATCTCCCAAACATCCTGCACAAGCTTTGTATTTGTAGGCTGATCTGACCATTGTGGCATTGTCACCATTGGCACTCCCAAACTAATTGCTTCCAAAGTCGAATTCCATCCACAGTGAGTGAGAAAGCACCCTATTGATTTATGTTCCAATACTTGTAATTGTGGACACCAAGATATCACTAGACCTTTTTCACTTGCTAATTCGTCTAAAAAGTTCTTGGGAAGTTTGGGTTCTTCAGTGGATCTAACTACCCACAAGAAGTTCTTGTTGCTATTCTTCAAACCCCATGCCAATTCTTCCATTTGCTCAGCTTCTAATTTGGCCATACTTCCAAATGATACATACACCACTGAGCTAATCGGTTGACGATTTAACCAATTTAGGCACTCATTTGCCATTGGCTTGAAGAGACTCATGCCATACTCTTTGTCATCTGGCAGCCTCTTGTCTAAGTACATGGATGGTATTGTTGGTCCGATTGTCTTCATTGGATAAATGTTGGCCATCCAATCAATTACCTACATGCCAAACAATTAGAAACATGATCATTTTGCTTGCTCGCACTCCTTAAAAATGTCGTTGGGTGCGTGTTGGATCCTTCAAAAGTAATTCAGTTTTGGAGGATCCGACATGGATGTAACAATATTTTTGAAGAGTCTGAGCAATATAGATAATAAGTTTTCATGTAAGAATTTAAATCTGAATTCACTGGAAAAAATGAAAATTAAGATATTTTTATTTTATATATTAATGCAATTTAACCCATTATAATAGGTTAGTTATCATTAATTTATACTAGGTTACCGATTAATTAATACTTATTATAAAGATTTATCTGTAATTACAAATTACCATATAAGTAAGCTGATTGTGTAGACATCATTCCGACTGTAGAGCAAAAGTTTAATAAATACTGTATGTAACTTAGGTGACAAAAAATGAACTCTAACGTATGATTTGGTTCTCTTCTATGGTTTTTTTCGTACTACATTATACCTCAGTATTGGATAATATTTGTTAAATACAAGTGTGGTTGAATTAATAGTTTATGGAAGAGACATGCTTTGAAACAAATATCTTTCGAAAGTAATACTTTCGAAAAATATTAAGATCTCTTTTGATGTGAACATTTTACAAATTGAGTAACTTTTAAGATTCTATGGGAAAGAAAAAATTTTCTATGGATACGATACCGCAAATAGGCCGATTTTATATTGCACTTCAATTCGGATTAGCAAAAGCAATGTCTCCTTTCATAGTATGGATTAAACCGATATCATTTACTTCAAAGTATTACTACATCCGCTTCATATTATATGTCTTTTAAGATTTTGAATGTCCTTTGATAAAGACATTTATAGCCTTATCATAAAAGTATTTATCTAAACTACTCTTTACTTCTATGTAAAGATATCACTTGATTTTAACACTCAACTAATTGGAACAGTAAGGGTAAATTTGAAAATACTCAATGACATTTTGTCTTTTAAAAAAACTAGTATATATTGTTGGAAATTAGCCTTTGGCGGGGAGATGCGTCCACCCATCTTTGATGAATTAAACACTAGTGTTTCGCATGTTGGAGACCTTGTCTCTTCGCACATGCATGATCTACGAAGTGAGTAGATGACCGTAGGGCCAAGAATCGTCTAATTTCGTTGAGAAATGAAAGAGATATTGGTCCACGAAGTAAGGTGTTTGAGACATGGAAATGTGGTGTGGGACAAATCTACCACATCGGTGGGAATAGGAAGAATTGCTCTATATATAAGTCTCTAATGTGGTAAAGGGTTTGGATCCCCAAGGGGTATCCCATGTGTTTAAAGGAGGGAAGACCTAGATGTGCTTAGGTTCAAGGCTAAGCCCACACGCGCGCCGCCCGCCCGTCCCGTCCGGCTCGGGCTCGGGGCTGTGGGGCCGCGGGCGTGGGGCGTGGGCCTTTCGATATTATCTTTTTGGACCGAGAACTCGCCGATGTACGCTTTGATCCCCGAAGTTTCGGATGTACGGTTTGGTCCCCGAAGTTTCAATATTTACGCTTTGGTCCCCAAAATTTCGGGAAGGTGACGGAAGGCGTAAAGCCTACCGTTGGGACTGTTTTTTGAGGCATTAATCAGCCATTACTTGGCTGATTAACTCCTCCATTAACAGCCAATTACTTGGCCATGAGCAACCTTAAATCGCCCTCCTTGATGGCCATTTATCGCCCTTACTTGGTCGCTTTAATGGCCTCCTAATGGCCATTAACAGCCATGTTTTGGGCAGTTGTACAGCCCCTTTTCCTTGCTATATATTGAGCCTTCTTTGGCTCAATTCAAAGAGGAAGAAACAGGCAGAATATAGACGAAAAATAGGCCACAAAACAGACGAAAAAGACACTCGAAAAATCAGCAAACCAAAGGCTGAAAAATCAGCAAACCAAAGGCTGAAAAATCAGCAAAACAAAGGCTGAAAATCAGTCAAAAACATAAAGTGACCAAACCCTCACGTATACACAAGATATACACTACAGAGACACACTATATACACAGACACAAAAGAGAAGAGTAAAGAGAAACTCTTCCTTCCTATTCCATATCTTCAAAAGTCGAGTCATATTTGTTTTCTTCGACAGTGCTCAACCTATTGGCTTTGTAGTGTTGAGATTAAAGTGTTGTTTTATCTTGGGAGACTATTGCCCGCTAACGTAAAAACATATATACGGGGCAATCTTGTCTTAAGGATAGAGGGCTATCCTCGACTCAACACACAACGTTGTAACCTTCCAGATTTAGTTGTTTCTTGATTTCAGGATATCAAGATTCAAGACACAACATACTTGCGTGCAGCTTCTCAAAGTTGGCTTTGCAAGGTGATCAAGATTCAAGACACAACGCACTTGCGGCAGTTTTGAAGTTTGACCATTTATTTATCCTTTCGAACATTTGTAATAGTTATTTACATCCCGTACTGCTTTATAAAGTACGATAGAGTACCAACATATATTTCAGAATAAATTCAGTTGTAAAAACAATTGTCATAATAATAGCTTTGGAATCTGGATGAGAACTTTCAAGAACATATAGGCTATGTTGCGCGGATTCTCTAAAAATGTTGTCGTCCCCTTCAAAAATGCATTACCTTTGGAGGCCTAGACATGCATCCGACGGCATTTTTTAAGAGTACGTAATATAACAATATAACATATATATATATGTGTAAGCAGTTCCAAATGAATTTAATAGACAAAGCAAAAGAACTAAAGTAGAAGAATGTTCTCTTACCTCTTTCTCCAACTCATAGAAGCTGTTGATTAGGATCCAATCAGCTTTCTGAAGATTTGAGAATTGATTCACCAACATTTCAACTAATATATCTGATTCAGGAGTAGAAACAAAACTAGGTACATCTGAAGTCTCAATTGTACATGATAATCCAGGAAGTAAGATTTCTTCATCAACTTGAGTAGGAGGAAGTTTTATTACCCCTTTATCTACATGGTAGTAAATGTTATCCACTGTACAATTTTGTGTGAAAAAAGCAGCACTAACTAATCCAAACTTTTTTGCTACTTCAACAAAATTCAAGAAAGGATCGGATCATAAACTATGCAATTTACAGGGCACCCACAATTTCTCAATTTTTGAATAAGTTGAGACAGAGTATCCAAGCCAACTTCTTTGAATCTTGTTATGTAGACCGCATAAGATCCTGCTTCGTCGAGACCACCATCATCGTAGCCATCGGAGATGGCCTCGATTGACACTGGAGTTGGCAATTCTTTCATGGTTTTCAAGAAGGATTTTGTGGGTGCTATAGTGATTTTGACACCTTTGGATTGTAAACGTTTGGAGAATTGGAGCATTGGGTTGATATGACCTTGCAGTGGATATGGTAGGATCAAGCAGTGAGCTTTGTGAGTAGTACTCATTTATTTTGGCAACTTCTCAATTGATGGAATGAATTAAGATTGAGAGAGGATGGAGAAATCTTGTGGTGAAAATGTGGTTCTTATAGTTCGTTGATAGAGTTGAAGTGTCCAATTTGGATCTACATGCCTAATAAAGTGTTGGATTCTTCCTACTGTCGATACCAAATTTTTATTGCCAACATGTGCAATGACATTAGAAAATTATGGGGTCCTATGCAACGAGTGAGTCTAAATCCTACCAATATATATTGTTGATACCGACTTCTTATTACTCGAAACGGAAAGTGTTGAGTATTGATATTGGTGAATGGAAATGATGGGATAAAAAGTGAAGGGAATGTAAAAGGTCCCTTTTGCCTTGGGTAACCAGTTGTCCCACATCGGAAAAAGAAAGGAAAAGAGAGGTGTATATTACATTACACCTTCTCTAGTCACTAAAAGGGTTGAGGGGGCAAGGACTCCTCGCGCCGTCGTCGTCGCTCGGCTCGGCTTCGGCTTTGGTGATCTGATTGATTGATAATCTTTTTGGACCAAATTTTGTTTAATTTTAATTATTTAATTAAATTAATGACCCGGATCCGCGTGTCTGACCCGCGACCCGGTTTCTTTCCCATATTTAAATTTCCCACCAGTTTATTTCCCACCAGTTTTTAGTGGCTGTTCAGAAAGGCGAGAGTCATTCTTTCGATTCAGTAGAGCGATAATCCCAAATTTAGGAGTATACCGGGGCCATTCTTCTAAGAAATAAGAAAAGTAAGGCAATAGTTGACTCTTCACACTTACCCCATCTCAGCTTTCATTGAAAATCTCGTCAATAAAATGATCAAAAACCACCTGGTCGAGTTTTTTAGTGGCTGTTCAGAAGGGTTGCAAACCTTCGAAACAGTACTTTCCATGGCTATAAATTCGTTTGATTCCTCAGAATTTTACTTACTAATTTTCTGAACAACACAAACTTTTTCTTCTTCTACACAAATAAATTATGTGTGATATACTGCCATTGAGTGGTTCGCCGCTACCTGAATTTGGAGTACTACTATTCTGGTAAGATAATCGTTCTATCTTGGGAGGGGATATTCCATCAACCTCGAGTACGTGAGGGGAATAATTTCCTTAAGGACACACTTTGAACTAAGTGGGCTCGATTATATTCTGAAAAAAAATTATTCTTATTTTTTCAACACTGATTCTGTATATTTTCGAAATTAATTTTATCGTTTTCATCGGTTTTGCAATACAGATTAATAACAATCTTAAGGAAATTATATTTTTTAGATTAATCTGTATTCTGTTTTGGAGACTAAAACCCGTGTGGTTTTCTACTCCGTATGAAATTTCATATTCTGACTTGAAGACATAAAAACTTCGTTGGAATATTAAAGTTCATACTTGTACGATGATATGAAGAACATAAAAACTTCATCGTTGTTGTATTCTGGTTTGGAGATTAAAACTTGTGCAGTTTTCTACTCCATATGAATATTAGTATTCTGACTCGAAGATATAAAAACTTCGTTGGAATACTAAAGTTTCATAATTATACTTGCGATTTGAAGAAATAAAATCTTCATCCTTTAAGTCTGTGATTGAATTGCTATTCTGGTTTTATTAACTAAAACAGCTTTGTCGATTTGACAAAGACAAACGAATAATGGCAATTGAGACCGGAACTACCTCTCGCAAATACTCGCACCGGCGGTTACTCCTACAACCCGTACCGCTGTGCCACCGGCTGAGAAACATGCGAAGTTCACCGGTGCCAACTTTAAAGGATGGCAGCAAAAAATGTTCTTTTGGCTTACCACCCTTAGTATGCAAAAGTTCACCAGTGAGGACCCTCCCGTGCCTGCCGCCGACATGCCCGACAACCAACAGCTTCATGGTTACCGAGGCTTGGAAACAAAGCTAATTTTTTGTGCAAAGGCTACATTTTGAGTGCCTTAGAAGATGACTTGTACAACGTCTACAGTGCAGTAGAGACTTCCAAAGAACTATGGAGTGCACTTGAAAAGAAGTACAAAACCGAAGATGCTTGCTTGAAGAAGTTTGTGGTTGCCAAATTCCTAGACTACAAAATGGTGGATGGAAAAATTGTTGAAACCCAAGTTCAAGAGCTTCAACTTATCTTCCATGACCTTATTGCTGAAGGTATGGTAGTAAATGAAGCGTTACAAGTGGCTGCAATGATTGAGAAGTTGCTGCCCTCATGGAAAGATTTCAAGAATTATCTTAAGCACAAAAGAAAGGAAATGAAGTTGTAAGATCTTGTGATTCGTATCAAGATCGAGGAAGTTAACAAAACCGCTGAGAAGAGGTACCGTAAGACTTCACCAATTGAAGGGGCAAACATCGTTGAAGATGCTGCTCTGAAAAAGAACAAGAAAAGGAAGAGGCCTTCTCGGAAAGGAGAAGGATTCCAACAAGAAAAAGTTCAAGGGCAATCGCTTTAATTGTGGGAAAGTCGGCCACAAAGCCCCAGATTGTCGTCTCCCGAAAAAGAACAAGGAAAAAGGACAAGAAAATATAGTGGAAAAGAATGATGATATGGATGATCTGTGTGCAATGCTATCGGAGTGCAATTTGGTTGGAAACCCAAAGGAGTGGTGGCTTGATTCTGGTGCCACTCGACATGTTTGCGCTACAAAAGAAGCATTTGCAACCTATGCTCCCGCCGGACCCGAAGAGGTACTCGTTTATGGAAAATACTGCAAACAGTACCAAGGTTAAAGGATATGGGAAGATACTTCGAAGATGACTTCCGGCAAGGTCCTGACTCTCAACAATGTTATGCACGTTCCAACAATTCGGAAGAATTTAGTTTCAGTCGGACTACTCGTCAAAAATGGGTTTAAGTGCGTGTTGGTTAGTGAGAAAATTGTAATAAGTAAGAATGATTTGTTCATAGGAAAGGGCTACCTCACCGAGGGTCTTTTCAAACTCAATGTAATGGTTGTTGACAGTATTAATGAAAATTCAGCTTCGTCTTACTTATTAGAGAAATGATTTATGGCATGTTCGCTTAGAACACGTCAACTACAAAACCTTGCGAAAATTGATTAATTTAGAAGTGTTGCCTAAATTCGAGTGTAATAAATCTAAATGTGAAATCTGTGTTGAATCTAAGTTTGTTAAACATCCATATAAGTCTATTGATAGGAATTCAAATCCTTTAGACTTAATTCACACAGATATATGTGATATGAAGTCAATACCATCTCGCGGTGGGAAAAAATATTTTATAACTTTTATTGACGATTGCACTCGATATTGTTATGTGTATTTGCTTAATAGTAAAGATGATGCAATTGATGCTTTTAAGCAATACAAGAACGAAGTGGAAAATCAATTGAATAAAAGGATAAAAATGATTAGAAGTGATAGGGGTGGAGAGTACGAATCTCCTTTTGCAGAAATATGTTTAGAATATGGAATTATTCATCAAACTACTGCCCCTTACACACCACAATCAAATGGAATTGCGGAAAGGAAAAACCGAACATTAAAGGAAATGATGAATGCCTTACTAATAAGTTCCGGTTTACCGCAAAACTTGTGGGGGAAGCTATCCTTACAGCTAACCGAATACTCAACAGGGTGCCCCACAACAAAACACAATTTATTCCATATGAACTATGGAAAGGAAGAAAACCCAACTTGAAATATTTCAAAGTGTGGGGGTGTTTAGCAAAGGTCCAAGTTCATTTGTCCAAAAGGGTAAAAATCGGACCAAAAACTGTGGATTGTGTTTTTATTGGCTATGCTACAAACAACAAAGCTTGTCGGTTTTTGGTTCACAAATCGGAAAATCCCAAAATTCATGTTAATACGATAATTGAATCAGATAATGTTGAATTCTTTGAAAACATTTATCCGTATAAAACTGAATGTGAGTCGTCAAGTGAAAGATCTAAACGACCGCAGGAAGAACCAAAGGAAAGTACACCAAGTAAAGAGGATCCAAGGCGTAGCAAATGTCAAAGGACATCTACTTCCTTTGGACCAAATTTTGTGACATTCTTGCTTGAAAATGAGCCTCAAACATTTAAAGCAAATGATGTCTTTCTTCGATTCAAAGATTTAGGAAAGAGGCAGTCAATAGTGAGATTGAATCAATTTTGAACAACCATACATGGGAATTGGTTGATCTTCCTCCTGGAAATAAACATTTAGGATCAAAGTGGATTTTTAAAAGGAAAATGAAAGCTGATGGCACTATTGACAAATAAAAGGCAAGACTTGTGGTCAAAGGTTATAGACAAAAAGAAGGCATTGATTACTTTGACACATACTCGCCGGTAACAAGAATAACATCTATTCGGGTGTTAGTGGCACTGGCGGCAGTATATGGTCTTGAAATCCATCAAATGGATGTCAAGACAAATTTTCTTAAATGGAGAATTGGAGGAAGAAATTTACATGGAACAACCTGATGGTTTTGTGGTTTCTGGTAAAGAAAGGAAAGTGTGCAAACTTGTTAAGTCACTTTATGGACTTAAACAAGCACCCAAACAATGGCATGCGAAATTTGACCAAACAATGTTGGCAAATGAATTTAAGATTAATGAGTGTGACAAATGTGTTTACATTAAAAATACTCCAAATCATGAAGTCATTGTTTGTTTATATGTTGATGACATGTTGATAATATGTAGAGATATTACCGATGTAAATGCTACGAAGCGTATGCTGGCTAGCAAATTTGATATGAAGGACTTAGGAGTTGCTGATTTGATCTTAGGCATCAGAATTCATAAAACTCCACAAGGTCTAGCATTATCGCAGTCTCATTATATTGAAAGAGTACTTAACAAGTTTAAGTATTTAAATTTCAATGTTGCAAAGACTCCAATTGATGTAAGTTTTGCACTTCAAAAGAATAAAGGTGAAAGTGACTCACAATTGGATTATGCAAGAGTGTTGGGAAGTTTGATGTATATCATGAATTGTACACGACCAGATATAGCATGTGCTATAAGCAAGCTGAGTCTATTCACGAGTAATCCCAATCAAACTCATTGGATGGCAATGAAACGAGTCTTGGGGTATTTAAAACACACCCAAACCTATGCTTTGCATTATAATAAATATCCCGCAGTAATTGAGAGATATAGTGATGCAAACTGGATCACCGGATCATTTGAAGTTAAATCCACGAGTGGATATATTTTCACAGTTGGTAGAGGAGCAGTGTCTTGGAAATCATCAAAACAGACATGCATCGCCCGCTCTACAATGGAATCTGAATTTATAGCTTTAGACAAGGCCGGTGAAGAAGCTGAATGGCTCCGGAATTTCTTAGAAGATATTCCATTCTCGCCCAAACCTTTGGCTCCTATATGTATAAATTGTGACAGTCAAGCAGCAATAGGTAGGGCAGGGAGCGTAATGTACAACGGAAAATCTCATCACATACGACGAAGACACAATACCGTTAGACAACTCCTCTCTAGTGGCGTTATCACGATTGACTATGTAAAGTCAAGAGATAACGTGGCGGATCCGCTTACAAAAGGCTTATCTATAGAGGGAGTTAGTAGATCATCAATGGGAATGGGGTTAAGGCCGAGGACAAGTCATCATGGCGGTAACTCTACCTAGTAGACTGGAGATCCCAAAAGCTAGGTTCAAGGAGATCAAACAAAGTTGTGACTGACGGTTCAACATTGTCAAATAACTCAACCCATTCTCGGATGAAGACAATGTTCAGAAATAAGAATAAAACCTTATGGCTTGTTAATGAGTTAATAAAGCATTAAGGTTCTTTAATGATTATCTAAATCGGCAAGCAGATGACCAAATAATGTGGCTATAGGACCACATGTTTAGAAATCACCTATGTGAGTGTTAAGTGTAAGCCGCTTTAAAGGGGAATGACAGTGAAGGCCCATTCTCTATGCACTCATGAAACCAGGAGGTGTTCATGGCTTAAACGAACACAACCGTGAGAACCATAAACGGTTGAGGGTTGATTGTGTGACTTATGTTGTCTAGGTATACAACAAAGTTTGACGGTTCAAATATATCAAATCTACCAATTGATCGAATATATCCGATATAAGTTCACTACGGAAAGTTCAAAGGGAAACCTACTTATCCAGATGCCGTCAATCTTCGCTTGTATATCACTCTTGTCCGCGCATTCTTTTATATTATAGGCATTCCCATTCATATGAGGGATTGTTGGGTATTGATATTGGTGAATGGAAAATGATGGGATGAAAAGTGAAGGGAATGTAAAAGGTCCCTTTTGCCTTGGGTAAACTAGTTGTCCCACATTGGAAAAAGAAAGGAAAAAAGAGGTGTATATATTACATTACACCTTCTCTAGTCACTAAAAGGGTTGAGGGGGCAAGGATCCCTCGCGCCGTCGTCGTCCTTCGGCTTCGGCTTTGGCTTTGGCTTCGGCTTCGGATTCGGCTTAGGCTTCGGATTCGGTCAAATGATCTGATTGATTGATAATCTTTTTGGACCAAATTTCTTTAATTTTAATTATTTAATTAATTATTATTTAATTAAATTAATTAACTTATCCAATCCTGCCCATTAGTGACCCGGATCCGCGTGCCTGACCCGCGACCCGGTTTCTTTCCCATATTTAAATTTCCCACCAGTTTTTAGTGGTCGTTCGTATGGGTTGCAAACCTTCAGAAACAGTACTTCCATGGCTATAAATTCGTTTGATTTCTCAGAATTTTACTTACTAATTTTCTGAACAACACAAACTTCTTCTTCTTCTACACAAATAAATTATGTGTGATATACTGCCGTTGAGTGGTTCACCGCTACCTGAATTTGGAGTACTACTATTCTGGTAAGATAATCGTTCTATCTTGGGAGGAGATATTCCATCAACCTCGAGTACTGTAAGGAGAATAATTTCCTTAAGGACACACTTTGAACTAAGTGGGTTTGATTATATTCTGAAAAAAAATTATTCTTATTTTTTCAACACTGATTCTGTATATTTTCAGAAATTAATTTTACTGCTTCATCGGTTTTGCAATACAGATTAATAACAGAAAGTCCATCGATATACACGGCCCAAACCGTGTATATCACATAACCATATTTTGTATATATTTTATCTATTTGTAGAATTCTTGTACAAGTGTAATTATGGTATTAGTTTGTATTAGAAAAATGTATTAGTCTTGTATTAGGAAAAGGTAGATTTATTTTCCATAATTAAATATTGTATCTCATGTATATATACATTTTCATTAATGAAAATAATCATCAAGGGATTATTCTCTTTCATGGTATCAGTAGTCTAGGGCAAATTTTCCTTCTCCAATCATGTGCTTCCGCTGCCCCTACTACACCTTCGGCTGACCAAAAACCTCCGTTCTATATTTTTTTTAATTCTTTTTCTTTTTCTGAATCCTTAATTCTCCTCTTGTTCTTTCATTATGTCTACCTCAAAGAACACCTTTCATCCTGCCCTTGCAGTCTCCAACATCAAGAATAACATCCCTATTGTTCTTGAGATGGAAAACGTTCAATACGAGACGTGGGTAGAACTATTTAAAGTTCATGCACGGTCTAATCGAGTCCTTCAACACATCATCCCCTCGGCAACAGGCAATGAGAAAACACCCTATTGATTTATGTTGGAGCACTTGGAATTGATTTATAAAGTTCTTGGGAAGTTTGGGTTCTTCAGTGGATCTAACTACCCACAAGAAGTTCTTGTTGCTATTCTTCAAACCCCATGCCAATTCTTCCATTTGCTCAGCTTCTAATTTAGGCACTCATTTGCAATTGGCTTGAAGAGACTGAGGCCATACTCTTTGTCATTTGGTAGCCTCTTGTTAGGTACATGGATGGTATTGTTGGTCCAATTATCTTGATTGGATAAAGCTTGGCCATCCAATCAATTACCTACATGTCAAGCAATTAGAAACATGGTAATCTGAATCTTTTTACAATGCTTATTAGTGCACTTTAACATGTTATATTAGGTTAGTTACCATTTTTTATGTTACTAGTTAATTACGTAGTATTTATATTTTGAGTTAAATTGGTATCATTTACTTCAAAATGTTAATAGATTCACTCCATAATGTATCTTTTTTAAGGTTTTACACGTGATTTAAGAAAGATATTTTAATCGCCTTAATCATAGGAGTATTTGTCTAAACTATCATTTATTTCTTTGTAAACGTTTCACTTAATTAATACTCTACAACAATAACAATAAAATAACATATCAAGTGTAATCCCACAAGTGGGGTCTGTAGAGGGTAAGATGTACGCAGATCTTACTTCTATCTTTACCGAATAGAGAGGTTGTTTCCGAGAGACAAGGTAATACTCTACTAGAACTGTATGAAATATTCTTCCTTGATTTTATTCATTAATGATTTGTGTTACATAAATATTTACTTTTCTACAAACTAGGTAACTAATCAATCGTAATTACAAGAAAAATATAATTCTACCTAATATAGGAGATGTACAATTAATTATTGTGGAAATATTCTATTACACCCCGCAGTCGAAGCGGGAGATCGGCGTATCCTGAGACTATCCCGAAAGTCTTCAAATAAAATAAGCGGAAGACCTTTTGTAAAAATGTCGGCAATCTGATAACGTGAGGGGACATGTAAGACACGTACTTGTCCACGAGCAACCTTTTCGCGAACAAAGTGAATATCCAGCTCAATATGTTTAGTGCGTTGGTGGTGAACCGGATTCCCTGAGAGAGAAATTGCACTAACATTATCACAATAAACCAATGTCGCCTTCGGACCCGAACAGTTGAGCTCTAAAAGAAAGTTCCGTAGCCAATAAGATTCAGACACCGCTTAATATATTTGTATCTTATCTTGCAAAAATTCACAAACTTTTCAGTTTTAAGAGTTCAACTTATATTCATTGATAGTGTAACGAGTTTTTGTGCCATCATTGCATTTTAATCCATTGTAGCATGTTTTACACTTTATTTTTCAGGTTACTAAACTGTTACTAGTAGTTATCTTGTAGGTGAACTGACAAAGTAAAAAGGTCCGGATATGGGAGTTGAACTCTTAGCTAATTACATCCAAAAGTTCAGATTGCAAATAAAGCAAACCTACAGTTTTAGCAAATAAGCACAGAATGACCCATTGACCATCTCATGTCATCAATCCATATCTAATTATCAAATAAACAACACATTACAGCTTGTTACTTTTTCAGCAAAATTTCTTTTAGCTCTCCACAAAAATGGGAAAAAGGAAAAAAATAAAGAAAATTCAGGTCAAGCTTTGCTACTTTCAACTTGAAAAGTAACCACAACAACATACCATACTCAGTGAAATTCCACAAAGTAGGGTCTGAGGAGTGCAGAGTGTACGCAAACCTTACCCCTACCTTGGGTGGAGGTAGAGAGACTGTTGGCACAAGCAAAATATGAAGTAGCTTCTTGTTTATTTTTCTAGGTTAAATCTCCTATTTAAGAAATAGTCATCAACTTGGAAACAAATTCTTCAATGTTTTTATCTACTCTTGTACATGTGTAATTATGGTATTAGTTTGTATTAGAAAAATGTATTAGTCTTGTATTAGGAAAAGGTAGATTTATTTTCCATAATTAAATTTTGTATTTCATGTATATATACATTTTCATTAATGAAAATAATCAAGAGATTATTCTCTTTCATGGTATCGTAGTCTAGGGCAAATTTTCCTTCTCCAATCATGTGCTTCCGCCGCCCCTACTACACCTTCGGTGACCAAAAACCTCCGTTCAATATTTTTTTAAATTCTTTTCCTTTTTCCGAATCCTTAATTCTCCTCTTGTTCTTTCATTATGTCTAACTCAAAGAACACATTTCATCCTCGCCCTTGCAAAGTGTCCAACATCAAGAATAACATTCCTATTGTTCTTGAGATGGAAAACGTTCAATACGCGACGTGGGTAGAACTATTTAAAGTTCACGCACGGTCTAATCGAGTCCTTCAACACATCATCCCCTCGGCAATAGGCAATGAGAAGGTGCCTACCACCCAAACTAATTGCTTCCAAAGTCGAATTTCATCCACTATGTGTGAGAAAACACCCTATTGATTTATGTTCGAGCACTTGTAATTGTGGACACCATGACACCACTAAGCCTTTATTCTCACTTGCTAATTTTAATCCTTTATAAAGTTCTTGGGAAGTTTGGGTTCTTCAGTGGATCTAACTACCCACAAAAAGTTATTGTTGCTATTCTTCAAACCCCATGCCAATTCTTCCAATTTATCAGATTCTAATTTGGCCATACTTCCAAATGATACATACACCACTGAGCTAATTGGTTGATAATTTTACCAATTTAGGCACTCATTTGCCATTGGCTTGAAGAGACTGAGGCCATACTCTTTGTCATTTGGTAGCCTCTTGTTAGGTACATGGATGGTATTGTTGGTCCAATTATCTTGATTGGATAAAGCTTGGCCATCCAATCAATTACCTACATGTCAAGCAATTAGAAACATGGTAATCTGAATCTTTTTACAATGCTTATTAGTGCACTTTAACATGTTATATTAGGTTAGTTACCATTTTTTATGTTACTAGTTAATTACGTAGTATTTATATTTTGAGTTAAATTGGTATCATTTACTTCAAAATGTTAATAGATTCACTCCATAATGTATCTTTTTTAAGGTTTTACACGTGATTTAAGAAAGATATTTTAATCGCCTTAATCATAGGAGTATTTGTCTAAACTATCATTTATTTCTTTGTAAACGTTTCACTTAATTAATACTCTACAACAATAACAATAAAATAACATATCAAGTGTAATCCCACAAGTGGGGTCTGTAGAGGGTAAGATGTACGCAGATCTTACTTCTATCTTTACCGAATAGAGAGGTTGTTTCCGAGAGACAAGGTAATACTCTACTAGAACTGTATGAAATATTCTTCCTTGATTTTATTCATTAATGATTTGTGTTACATAAATATTTACTTTTCTACAAACTAGGTAACTAATCAATCGTAATTACAAGAAAAATATAATTCTACCTAATATAGGAGATGTACAATTAATTATTGTGGAAATATTCTATTACACCCCGCAGTCGAAGCGGGAGGTCGGCGTATCCTGAGACTATCCCGAAAGTCTTCAAATAAAATAAGCGGAAGACCTTTTGTAAAAATGTCGGCAATCTGATAACGTGAGGGGACATGTAAGACACGTACTTGTCCACGAGCAACCTTTTCGCGAACAAAGTGAATATCCAGCTCAATATGTTTAGTGCGTTGGTGGTGAACCGGATTCCCTGAGAGAGAAATTGCACTAACATTATCACAATAAACCAATGTCGCCTTCGGACCCGAACAGTTTGAGCTCTAAAAGAAAGTTCCGTAGCCAATAAGATTCGACACCGCTTAATATATTTGTATCTTATCTTGCAAAAATTCACAAACTTTTCAGCTTTTAAGAGTTCAACTTATATTCATTGATAGTGTAACGAGTTTTTGTGCCATCATTGCATTTTAATCCATTGTAGCATGTTTTACACTTTATTTTTCAGGTTACTAAACTGTTATTAGTAGTTATCTTGTAGGTGAACTGACAAAGTAAAAAGGTCCGGATATGGGAGTTGAACTCTTAGCTAATTACATCCAAAAGTTCAGATTGCAAATAAAGCAAACCTACAGTTTTAGCAAATAAGCACAGAATGACCCATTGACCATCTCATGTCATCAATCCATATCTAATTATCAAATAAACAACACATTACAGCTTGTTACTTTTTCAGCAAAATTTCTTTTAGCTCTCCACAAAAATGGGAAAAAAAGGAAAAAAATAAAGAAAATTCAGGTCAAGCTTTGCTACTTTCAACTTGAAAAGTAACCACAACAACATACCATATTCGGTGAAATTCCACAAAGTAGGGTCCGAGGAGGAGTGCGAGTGTACGCAAACCTTACCCCTACCTTGGGTGGAGGTAGAGAGACTGTTTCTAGTAGGCACAAGCAAAATATGAAGTAGCTTCTTGTTTATTTTTCTAGGTTAAATCTCCTATTTAAGAAATAGTCATCAACTTGGAAACAAATTCTTCAATGTTTTTATCTACTCTTGTACATGTGTAATTATGGTATTAGTTTGTATTAGAAAAATGTATTAGTCTTGTATTAGGAAAAGGTAGATTTATTTTCCATAATTAAATTTTGTATTTCATGTATATATACATTTTCATTAATGAAAATAATCAAGAGATTATTCTCTTTCATGGTATCAGTAGTCTAGGGCAAATTTTCCTTCTCCAATCATGTGCTTCCGCCGCCCCTACTACACCTTCGGCTGACCAAAAACCTCCGTTCAATATTTTTTTAAATTCTTTTCCTTTTTCCGAATCCTTAATTCTCCTCTTGTTCTTTCATTATGTCTAACTCAAAGAACACATTTCATCCTCGCCCTCAGTCCCAACATCAAGAATAACATTCCTATTGTTCTTGAGATGGAAAACGTTCAATACGCGACGTGGGTAGAACTATTTAAAGTTCACGCACGGTCTAATCGAGTCCTTCAACACATCATCCCCTCGGCCTACCACCCAAACTAATTGCTTCCAAAGTCGAATTTCATCCACTATGTGTGAGAAAACACCCTATTGATTTATGTTCGAGCACTTGTAATTGTGGACACCATGACACCACTAAGCCTTTATTCTCACTTGCTAATTTTAATCCTTTAAAAGTTCTTGGGAAGTTTGGGTTCTTCAGTGGATCTAACTACCCACAAAAGTTCTTGTTGCTATTCTTCAAACCCCATGCCAATTCTTCCATTTATCAGATTCTAATTTGGCCATACTTCCAAATGATACATACACCACTGAGCTAATCGGTTGATAATTTTACCAATTTAGGCACTCATTTGCCATTGGCTTGAAGAGACTGAGGCCATACTCTTTGTCATTTGGTAGCCTCTTGTTAGGTACATGGATGGTATTGTTGGTCCAATTATCTTGATTGGATAAAGCTTGGCCATCCAATCAATTACCTACATGTCAAGCAATTAGAAACATGGTAATCTGAATCTTTTTACAATGCTTATTAGTGCACTTTAACATGTTATATTAGGTTAGTTACCATTTTTTATGTTACTAGTTAATTACGTAGTATTTATATTTTGAGTTAAATTGGTATCATTTACTTCAAAATGTTAATAGATTCACTCCATAATGTATCTTTTTTAAGGTTTTACACGTGATTTAAGAAAGATATTTTAATCGCCTTAATCATAGGAGTATTTGTCTAAACTATCATTTATTTCTTTGTAAACGTTTCACTTAATTAATACTCTACAACAATAACAATAAAATAACATATCAAGTGTAATCCCACAAGTGGGGTCTCGTAGAGGGTAAGATGTACGCAGATCTTACTTCTATCTTTACCGAATAGAGAGGTTGTTTCCGAGAGACAAGGTAATACTCTACTAGAACTGTATGAAATATTCTTCCTTGATTTTATTCATTAATGATTTGTGTTACATAAATATTTACTTTTCTACAAACTAGGTAACTAATCAATCGTAATTACAAGAAAAATATAATTCTACCTAATATAGGAGATGTACAATTAATTATTGTGGAAATATTCTATTACACCCCGCAGTCGAAGCGGGAGGTCGGCGTATCCTGAGACTATCCCGAAAGTCTTCAAATAAAATAAGCGGAAGACCTTTTGTAAAAATGTCGGCAATCCGATAACGTGAGGGGACATGTAAGACACGTACTTGTCCACGAGCAACCTTTTCGCGAACAAAGTGAATATCCAAATTTCAATATGTTTAGTGCGTTGGTGGTGAACCGGATTCCCTGAGAGAGAAATTGCACTAACATTATCACAATAAACCAATGTCGCCTTCGGACCCGAACAGTTGAGCTCTAAAAGAAAGTTCCGTAGCCAATAAGATTCAGACACCGCTTAATATATTTGTATCTTATCTTGCAAAAATTCACAAACTTTTCAGTTTTAAGAGTTCAACTTATATTCATTGATAGTGTAACGAGTTTTTGTGCCATCATTGCATTTTAATCCATTGTAGCATGTTTTACACTTTATTTTTACAGGTTACTAAACTGTTATTAGTAGTTATCTTGTAGGTGAACTGACAAAGTAAAAAGTTCCGGATATGGGAGTTGAACTCTTAGCTAATTACATCCAAAAGTTCAGATTGCAAATAAAGCAAACCTACAGTTTTAGCAAATAAGCACAGAATGACCCATTGACCATCTCATGTCATCAATCCATATCTAATTATCAAATAAACAACACATTACAGCTTGTTACTTTTTCAGCAAAATTTCTTTTAGCTCTCCACAAAAATGGGAAAAAAGGAAAAAAATAAAGAAAATTCAGGTCAAGCTTTGCTACTTTCAACTTGAAAAGTAACCACAACAACATACCATATTCAGTGAAATTCCACAAAGTAGGGTCTGAGGAGTGCAGAGTGTACGCAAACCTTACCCCTACCTTGGGTGGAGGTAGAGAGACTGTTGGCACAAGCAAAATATGAAGTAGCTTCTTGTTTATTTTTCTAGGTTAAATCTCCTATTTAAGAAATAGTCATCAACTTGGAAACAAATTCTTCAATGTTTTTATCTACTCTTGTACATGTGTAATTATGGTATTAGTTTGTATTAGAAAAATGTATTAGTCTTGTATTAGGAAAAGGTAGATTTATTTTCCATAATTAAATTTTGTATTTCATGTATATATACATTTTCATTAATGAAAATAATCAAGAGATTATTCTCTTTCATGGTATCAGTAGTCTAGGGCAAATTTTCCTTCTCCAATCATGTGCTTCCGCCGCCCCTACTACACCTTCGGCTGACCAAAAACCTCCGTTCAATATTTTTTTAAATTCTTTTCCTTTTTCCGAATCCTTAATTCTCCTCTTGTTCTTTCATTATGTCTAACTCAAAGAACACATTTCATCCTGCCCTTGCAGTGTCCAACATCAAGAATAACATTCCTATTGTTCTTGAGATGGAAAACGTTCAATACGCGACGTGGGTAGAACTATTTAAAGTTCACGCACGGTCTAATCGAGTCCTTCAACACATCATCCCCTCGGCAATAGGCAATGAGAAGGTGCCTACCACCCAAACTAATTGCTTCCAAAGTCGAATTTCATCCACTATGTGTGAGAAAACACCCTATTGATTTATGTTCGAGCACTTGTAATTGTGGACACCATGACACCACTAAGCCTTTATTCTCACTTGCTAATTTTAATCCTTTATAAAGTTCTTGGGAAGTTTGGGTTCTTCAGTGGATCTAACTACCCACAAAAAGTTATTGTTGCTATTCTTCAAACCCCATGCCAATTCTTCCAATTTATCAGATTCTAATTTGGCCATACTTCCAAATGATACATACACCACTGAGCTAATTGGTTGATAATTTTACCAATTTAGGCACTCATTTGCCATTGGCTTGAAGAGACTGAGGCCATACTCTTTGTCATTTGGTAGCCTCTTGTTAGGTACATGGATGGTATTGTTGGTCCAATTATCTTGATTGGATAAAGCTTGGCCATCCAATCAATTACCTACATGTCAAGCAATTAGAAACATGGTAATCTGAATCTTTTTACAATGCTTATTAGTGCACTTTAACATGTTATATTAGGTTAGTTACCATTTTTTATGTTACTAGTTAATTACGTAGTATTTATATTTTGAGTTAAATTGGTATCATTTACTTCAAAATGTTAATAGATTCACTCCATAATGTATCTTTTTTAAGGTTTTACACGTGATTTAAGAAAGATATTTTAATCGCCTTAATCATAGGAGTATTTGTCTAAACTATCATTTATTTCTTTGTAAACGTTTCACTTAATTAATACTCTACAACAATAACAATAAAATAACATATCAAGTGTAATCCCACAAGTGGGGTCTGTAGAGGGTAAGATGTACGCAGATCTTACTTCTATCTTTACCGAATAGAGAGGTTGTTTCCGAGAGACAAGGTAATACTCTACTAGAACTGTATGAAATATTCTTCCTTGATTTTATTCATTAATGATTTGTGTACATAAATATTTACTTTTCTACAAACTAGGTAACTAATCAATCGTAATTACAAGAAAAATATAATTCTACCTAATATAGGAGATGTACAATTAATTATTGTGGAAATATTCTATTACACCCCGCAGTCGAAGCGGGAGATCGGCGTATCCTGAGACTATCCCGAAAGTCTTCAAATAAAATAAGCGGAAGACCTTTTGTAAAAATGTCGGCAATCTGATAACGTGAGGGGACATGTAAGACACGTACTTGTCCACGAGCAACCTTTTCGCGAACAAAGTGAATATCCAGCTCAATATGTTTAGTGCGTTGGTGGTGAACCGGATTCCCGAGAGAGAAATTGCACTAACATTATCACAATAAACCAATGTCGCCTTCGGACCCGAACAACTGAGCTCTAAAAGAAAGTTCCGTAGCCAATAAGATTCAGACACCGCTTAATATATTTGTATCTTATCTTGCAAAAATTCACAAACTTTTCAGTTTTAAGAGTTCAACTTATATTCATTGATAGTGTAACGAGTTTTTGTGCCATCATTGCATTTTAATCCATTGTAGCATGTTTTACACTTTATTTTTCAGGTTACTAAACTGTTACTAGTAGTTATCTTGTAGGTGAACTGACAAAGTAAAAAGGTCCGGATATGGGAGTTGAACTCTTAGCTAATTACATCCAAAAGTTCAGATTGCAAATAAAGCAAACCTACAGTTTTAGCAAATAAGCACAGAATGACCCATTGACCATCTCATGTCATCAATCCATATCTAATTATCAAATAAACAACACATTACAGCTTGTTACTTTTTCAGCAAAATTTCTTTTAGCTCTCCACAAAAACGGAAAAAAGGAAAAAAATAAAGGAAATTCAGGTCAATCTTTGCTACTTTCAACTTGAAAAATAACCACAACAACATACCATACTCAGTGAAATTCCACAAAGTAGGGTCTGAGGAGTGCAGAGTGTACGCAAACCTTACCCCGATCTTGGGTGGAGGTAGAGAGACTGTTTCTAGTAGACTGTTGGCACAAGCAAAATATGAAGTAGCTACTTGTTTATTTTTCTAGGTTAAATCTCCTATTTAAGAAATAGTCATCAACTTGGAGACCACCTATTTAAGTGCGAGGACGGGCCGCCTCAAATGAACGCACTTAAGAATCCAAGAAGTTGTCCATGGCCAAAACGGACAAAACATTATGAAGAAGAGAGTAAGGGAATTTGTTGTGTTGGTACTATTGACTTGGCTTACACTAAACACTGACGGTTCAAGACATCACGTTCACCGTGCGGTAAGTAAGTCCGATGGTATTTAACTATGGAAGGTTCAAAGCTGAGGCTACCTCTCCTTATGCAACATCGGTCCACTGAAATATTACTGAAATGGAAAAGGCACCATGTGAGTGCGCCAAAATCTCTTTCAAGGGGGGATTGTTGGAAATTTGCCTTTGGCGGAAGTTGCGACCGATCAACTTTAACGGCTTAAACACTAGTGTTACGTATGTTGGAGAATCCGGTTCTTCACACATGCATGATCTACTAAGTACGTAGATAACCGTAGGGCCAAGAATCGTCAAATTTCATTAAGAAATGAAAGAGATATTGGTCCACGAAGTGAGGTGTTTGAAGCATGGAAAAGTGTGGTATTGTGTTCAATTCTCCCTCATCGGTGGAGGAAGAAAGAATTGTTGTGTATATAAGACTCAAAATTGGTTTGGGGTTTGGGACCCCAAGGGGTATCCTATGTGTTTAAAGGAGGGAGGACCTAGATGTGCTTCGGTTCGAGGAAAGCCCACACGCGCACCGCCGCCGCCCGCCCGTCCGGTCCGGTTCCGGGTCACGGATCGTGGGCTGTGGGATTCTTCTGATATTATCTTTTTGGGCCAGAGAACTTTGCCAGATGTACAGTTTGATCCCGTGTTTCATATGTACAAGCTTTGAACCGAATTCTTTCATATGTACGCTTTGATCCCCGAAGTTTCAAGATGTACGCTTTGGTCCCCGAAGTTTCCGTAAAGTCGAATTTGGGCAGACAGAACAGAAACGCCTCAGCACTCAATTCAGCCATTTATTTTGGCTGAATTACTCCTCCTATAATGGCCAATCCGTTGGTCTTTCTCACCATTTATTTTGGTGGCATTACTACCTCTATAATGGCCATTACTTGGCCGGTAATGGCACTTATGGAGGCAGTTTCACTGCCCCTCCTTCACCCATATAAACAACCCCTTACACCATTATTGAGACACTTACACTATCAGAAAAACAGAAATGAATTCTTCTTCCTACAATCTTCCAAGTATCATTTCGTTACTCAATATTCTTCACGGTAGCATTTAAGTTTTCTTTACTCAATTGTTCCATTGATGTTTTATCTTGGGAGACGAATTGTCCAAGACGTATAAATGATACATACAGGGCAATAATGTCTTAAAGACAGAGTGCCACACTTGACTCAGCAAAAACAAAATAGTTTCCAGTTTTCCTTCTTCAACAGAATTGTAATTTCACTTTTGTTGTTGTATTGTAATTTTCAGTTCTTGTATTACTTTGCAGTTATTTGTAATTTTCGTTTCCTGCACCTTTGTAACCAACACTAACTACCCACAAAAAGTTCTTGTTGCTATTCTTCAAACCCCATGCCAATTCTTCCAATTTATCATATTCTAATTTGGCCATACTTCCAAATGATGCATACACCACTGAGCTAATTGGTTGATAATTTTACCAATTTAGGCACTCATTTGCCATTGGCTTGAAGAGACTGAGGCCATACTCTTTGTCATTTGGTAGCCTCTTGTTAGGTACATGGATGGTATTGTTGGTCCAATTATCTTGATTGGATAAAGCTTGGCCATCCAATCAATTACCTACATGTCAAGCAATTAGAAACATGGTAATCTGAATACACTGACAATAAGATCTTTTTACAATGCTTATTAGTGCACTTTAACATGTTATATTAGGTTAGTTACCATTTTTTATGTTACTAGTTAATTACGTAGTATTTATATTTTGAGTTAAATTGGTATCATTTACTTCAAAATGTTAATAGATTCATTCCATAATGTATCTTTTTTAAGATTTTACACGTGATTTAAGAAAGATATTTTAATCGCCTTAATCATAGGAGTATTTGTCTAAACTATCATTTATTTCTTTGTAAACGTTTCACTTAATTAATACTCTACGACAATAACAACAAAATAACATATCAAGTGTAATCCCACAAGTGGGGTCTGTAGAGGGTAAGATGTACGCAGATCTTACTTCTATCTTTACCGAATAGAGAGATTGTTTCCGAGAGACAAGGTAATACTCTACTAGAACTGTATGAATATTCTTCCTTGATTTTATTCATTAATGATTTGTGTTACATAAATATTTACTTTGCTACAAACTAGGTAACTAATCAATCGTAATTACAAGAAAAATATAATTCTACCTAATATAGGAGATGTACAATTAATTATTGTGGAAATATTCTATTACACCCCGCAGTCGAAGCGGGAGGTCGGCGTATCCTGAGACTATCCCGAAAGTCTTCAAATAAAATAAGCGGAAGACCTTTTGTAAAAATGTCGGCAATCTGATAACGTGACGGGACATGTAAGACACGTACTTGTCCACGAGCAACCTTTTCGCGAACAAAGTGAATATCCAGCTCAATATGTTTAGTGCGTTGGTGGTGAACCGGATTCCTTGAGAGATAAATTGCACTAACATTATCACAATAAACCAAAGTCGCCTTCGGACCCGAACAGTTGAGCTCTAAAAGAAAGTTTCGTAGCTAATAAGATTCAGACACCACATTGGCAATTCCTCAGTATTCTGCTTCGGCACTGGATCTGGACAAAGTTGCTTGCCGTTTTGAGGACCAAGAGACCAAATTATCTCCAAGAAATACACAATAACCAAACGTGGAGCGTCTGTTATCTGGACAACTACCCCAATCGACATTTGTGTATGAAATAAAAGTGGTTGTCGAAGACGGATATAAATGCAAGCCATGATCGAGAGTACCCTGAATATAACGCACAATGCGTTTGAGAGCATGCATGTGATCCTCCATCGGGTTATGCATGAATAGACAAACCTATTGCACAACATAAGAGATGTCGGGTCTCGTGAATGTGAGATATTGCAGGGCCCCTGCAAGGCTGCGGTAATGTGATGTATCGACATATAACTTGCTGGAATAAGCACTCAACTTCGGTTTAGTGTCAACTAGGGCTGTCTAGTGGGTCGGGTCAGCCCGATCTCTCCCTGGCCCGTCCCGTTTACCGCCCCGATCCCCCATAAAAAAAATAGTAGCGGGGTTTGAACTCGGGACGGGACTAGGGCTCGTCCCGCCCATCCGGATCTGCATGTCCCGTCCCCATCCCGACCCGCCATAGCCTATCCCGACCCGTCCCCTTTGCGTAAATAGTCGTTGCACAATGGCCAAATTAAGATTTGACCATTGTGCAACGTCTATAAGGGCATTTTGGCCCCCCACCCCATAAATCCACCTACCCCTTAATATTTATTTTTAACTCCTAAGTTAGTATATTTACACTTTAACCCTATTTCTCAACTATAAATACCTCATTTTCCTCTTCATTTTTCTCACAAATCTTCCTATCATCTCTCTAACCTCTCTATCTATCTCTCTACAAGTCTACATTGCCTACTAAATATTTTCTTTTATTTGCTTATTTATATCAAAGTTCAAAAATTGGAAGTGAAGTTGACCACTAGCTTGAGGATCATCCATCGAGCAAAGTTTCAATTTTTAATCTCGATTACACGTCGACGTTAAGTCGACGTTATATCATGTGTTATTGTACGTCTATCATTTTCAAGTTCACATGCATAATTCCAAAACCAAATAACTACTAAGAGAAGCTAAAGAGTTCACTTGTCCCAATGTTTGCCTAATATCTTGATTATTCTGATCAGTCATCTATCATAAAATTAAGTGAGATGCATTAACTAATTAAAACATGAATAGAAAATTATCCGGTGTATATACACATTTATAAACTAGGGACACGAAAGATAAACTTTTGGTCTTAATAAGAATCAGTATCCAAAATTTTCAATGAAGTATGATTGACATTGGGGTGTATTCGAAATAGAATGTATAGTGGTTCAAGTGCTTTAAAAATTAGCGAGTTTGATGTTTATGTGTTTGCAGGGTGTTGTACCGTTCGAATCAATTGCTAATGAAAATGGACGTGAAGACTTGCTGAAATACTGGAGAGAGAATGATAAGACATTTCCAACTCTATCAAAGATGATCCGAGATGTGTTGAATATTCAAGCGTCATCAACAGCTTCTGAAAGCGCTTTTTCTGCTCGAATGTTTTAAATAGGAGAGCACATACACTCATTGGCGGGAGACAGTTTGAATATTGCAGTTTTATTTAGAGATTAGATTAGAGCGGAGCGTAGAAAATGTGGTCAACCAGAGATCAATGAAGAAGACGACTACAATTACAACAAAATCTTATCCGATGGAGAAGGGAGCGACGTTGAACAATTTGACCAACAACTTCCAAATCCAACAGAAGATCCTCAACAGATTATCAGAAAATTAGAAAAAGTATGGTTGCATATGTAATTTCTTAATGTCAATTTTATTATGTGATTTATAACTTCTGAACTACGAAACAAAATTGTAATTGTAAAAAAGTATTATAAAAAATCATATTTCTATTAAATAATATAAGAGTTAATTAGCCTTAGAGAATTTTTTTTCACTATCTTATTCAATTATTTAAATATTTAAATATATATATTTTTAAAATTAAGTGTCTAGATTTTTTTTTAAAGTCCCCAAATCCCCTATTCGACCCGCCAAATCCCGTCCCCTCTGCTGGCTGGATATGGGACGGAACGTCCATTCCCCCATCCCGCCAAACCCGATGCCGACCCCACTCCGTCCCCAAAATCCCATCCCACTTGACACTCTTCCTTCAGAACCGAAAAACAACTCATACTCTGATAGCCCAAAAAGTAGGGGTGAGCACGGGTATAAGGTACCCAGATACCCGACCGGAACCGACACTAACGGGTAGGTTCCGGGTAGATATATTATAATAACGGGTAGGGTCCGGGTAGTAAAATTAAGAACCGATCAATGTCGGGTCCGGTTCCGATTCCGGCAAATAGAGACAGGGTACCCGGACCCGGAACCGATACCCGGAACCTATAAAATATTAAATATTTTTACTTTTTTGAGAAACATTTGGACCACTTTTAACTTTCTCCAAAATTGTTTTTTGCACGCCTGCACATTGATTTTCCCCACCCCAAGACACAAATATTTAAGCTTTTTCTCCCCTTTATTCTAGAATGCTTTTTGTGCCCCAAGAGAAAACACACACAAACTCTCTCAATAGCAATGGCGTTTTAGCTACACCACCGAGCTTCATCATCGTCGTTGTTGAAGCTTTCTCTCAGGTACTTTCATCATTGTCGTCGTTGAAGCTTCACCTTTACCTCTTTCTCTCCCTTGGTTGTGTTCACGTCGTTCCTAAAAATGCATATGGGTTCATATCTAACTCTTCAATTTCTTTTTAATATCCTATGCTTCTGTTCTATTTCAGGCGATACTCATCTTCAATTTGTATTACTTTTTGATTTGAAATGTAAATCTATTTTTAAAATTTGTGTATATTTTGTAGCTCTGAAGATGAAATTTAGAGATTTACTAGTATAAGAAAGCTTTTCTTTTGTATCGAAGAGCCTATGAACACGAAAATAAGTTTAATTCAGATATTTCCAAATTTATTTTGAAATCAACACGTTCAATTAATTGAGTGTCAAATTTGGCTTACAATTTTAGGTTTTGGTTACAGAATTAGCTTTTCTACAATGAATAAGTTTTCTAAAACTTCTTATAAGGGTACTAAAAACTCCGATTGCAGGCTAAAAAACTAATGGATGAAATTATTTTAGAACTCTTTTTTATTCTCATAGGCTAAAAAATTGTTACTTAATCTGTGTTTTTTTATTTACAGGGTACCCGGGAACCTATCCGGACCCTGCGGGTCGGGTAGGTTCCGGATAATGATTGCTACGGGTAGGTTCCGAATAGTAAATTTATGAACGGATCTTTTATCGGGTAGGGTCCGGATAGTTAAAAAATGTTAGGTTCCGACCCGTTCACCCCTAACAAAAAGGGTAGAACGGAAAAACAAAACAAAACAAAGAGAAATTATATATATAAATATATATTCAATTGAAACATATAGATTTATTTTGAGATTTCAATATAGAACTCGAAAGGCAACCGAGTCGTTCATTTCATTTGGATTTTTCAAATTAGGTATTCTGATTTTATTGGATTTTTGCAGTTCGATCATTGAAGGTAATGGTGATAGGAAAGCATTAATAGAATTGGAGGTGTATTGGATCGGATCGGATGGATAAGAACAAGAGCCGAACCGATCTGCTTACTGCCGGTCGTAAAAAGGTAAATGCTTCCGTACTCCTTGTTCATTTTGTACAGTTCTATTTTGTTTCTTAGTTGTAAAAAACACTAGGTAGTTTATGCCCTATATACGTGGTAGAGTTACTCGGTATCTGTGTGGGGTGTGGATGGGAGTGGGAGATAATAGGTACCTGATGGAATATTTGAGGTGCGTGCAACTGTTGTATAAAATGTGTTGCTAAACTGTAATTTACACTAGGTGGTTTCTGCCCTATTTGACTCGACCTTGGTGGCAGAGTTACTCGGTATCTGTGTGGGGGTGGGTGGGAAGTAGGTAGCTGGTACCTGACGGAATAGTTGAGGTGCGTGCAACTATTGTAAAAAATGTGTTACTAAGCTATAAAAAACACTGGTTGATTTAGTATATATTAATTTCTATCTGGATTATATATCTATATTATATTAAGTAGATTGTAGATTTCGATGTATATCTATCATATGGTGGCTTCATGTACCAAATATTTCAATATCTTTGCATACGGTATTTTGGTTTTGTTCCAACAGTGTGATGAAGAATAGATCCGAGGAAGAGACTTTCATTTACAGTCTCCTATTTGGTGGCAGAGTTACACAATATCTGTGTGGGTGGGAATGGGGAGGTACCAGTTACCTGGTGGGAATAGTTGAGTTGCGTGCAACTGTCATAAAAAAAATGTGTTGCTAAGCTCTGTAATTGCAGTTGTGAAGTATAAGAAATTAGGGAAATTGGAGAAGTATAGCCATTCCTAAGTCCAAATAATAGAGGAGGATGTGGTCAAATGGTCAATGAAGTGGGCTGAGAACCGTGAGGTCTCCGGTTCGTATCCCAGCTGAGACAGAAACACTAGTT
This sequence comes from Anisodus tanguticus, assembly GCA_034509755.1. NCBI lineage: Eukaryota > Viridiplantae > Streptophyta > Magnoliopsida > Solanales > Solanaceae > Anisodus > Anisodus tanguticus. The sequence continues at coordinate 43,933,906 of CM067555.1, forward strand.
GATTTCTTTCCATCTGTCCTAGCCTTGGTGGACAGAGTTACCTGGTAACTTTTGATGGTGAGAGATGGCAGGTATCATGTGCAATTAGTCGAGGTGTGTGCAAGCTGGCCCGGACACCACAGTTATTATAAAAAAAAGAAGAGGAGGATTGAGTCAGACTATAAATAGTCTAATGCTGATGAATCTTCGTTATACTGAATTCTGAAACCTACTTGTGCCGTATCGAGCAAAATGAAGATTCATATAGATAATTCGGACTAGTTTTGGATTGAGGTGTAGTTGATATAATAAGAAGAAATGAAGAAGTCAGTGATTATAGTATTTCTTCTAGTGAATTACCCTTTGCTTGCTAATTTGTAAGCTTCTTTTGACCCACAGTTTTTGGTATGTGCACGACTAGCTGTGCACATATGTTTTCGGATGATCTTTTTTTGCTTAATGTTTGCATTGAAGTTACCATAGAGCTGTGAGGGACAAACTGATTCAATCTCTTTGCTATCGGATATCAGATGTCTCCTCTTTACATTTTTTTCTTGAAACTGGGAACTGTGTCTCCTCTTTACATTTATTAAGTACAATTCTTTCTCCAAGGACGTTGCTGGAGCATCTGCTCTGATTACTAACCATGTTATACCGTAGGTATTAAGATCCCCTTTATGACAAATTAGGAGAGAAGAAAAATAGGGAATTCAGAAAATTAAGACTGCTATGCCTTATGGGTGATTTTGAGCATGCATGCTTTTTTCCTTCCGAGTAGAACTCAATAAAACCTGGTATAATGACCTTGATATTCAGTACCAACGTGGATAAACTACCCCCTTGTGCTTTGGTTTATTTTGTTATATCGAGTAAAATAGATATTGGTCGTCCCGAATATCGGTAGAGAAAGGAAGTTAGCAGGGAAGACTACATCATTGTGCATCTCTTGGCTAATTTCGAATGAAAGAAATGAGACAATGGTCCAGGATGCCAAAACAGATTGAATAGCATCAACTTTTTCCCCCTCATAGTTCATGTATTCTTTTGGTGCAAGGAGAAGATACCTACATTTACTGTCTATAGATCATGGGATAGTAGATGAATGTGGGTAAGCTTACTAGATTTTATGTGTTGATTTTTTTAGCACCTGCTTGGTGTGGTGTTGATTTTTCTTTTCATCTTTCTAAAAAATGAAACATTATGAGGAACAAGCACATAGTGCTCATATCTACTGTACGCTTGTCCAGCATGTTTTTCAAGCACAATACTTAAATAAAAATGTTATATACCTCATGCCTTGTGCAAGTATGAAAATTAGGCTATGAGTAGGGTTATCAACCTTCAAAGCTCTTAAACTCTTATGCGATAATTTCTACAAATATGTTGATATTACCAGAGAATTGGGGATTTGATCTTTTTTTTTTAAATGGAGAATTGGGGATTTAATCATTAGGAAATATAATATAGGATTACCCTTAAATTCTGCTATTTTCCCTTAATCCTTGCTAAACCCAACTCTAATTATGAGTTAATCTCAAAGCTAGGAACACTCATGATGTAACTCAGCCCAACCCCATTAGATTCGAGTTTAAATCTTACTTTCGAGTCTCATCTGTCGAATTAGAATCTTAATTTTGAGTCTTGAAGAATCTCAATCTTGATTCGGTTCACCCTAATGTTGTTCTCCTTCTATTCAGTGACTGAAAATAGCTGTCAAAATCCTTAATACGCATTAGGGTTGAAACTTATATAGTTACAGTGTAAAAACATTAAAATCCCAAAAACATTGCACCAAAACAGGATTTACCGCGATGCTTTAATCCTTGTCCATCCTGTAACCCTCAGCTTTGCATGCCAAACTATTCTTGTTTCACCGCGTCGCCATACGTTTCTTCTTCTTGATGAGGTAGCCTTCTTTACTTTGGCCACCATAGTCTCAGCATTGGTCTTCCTCCCAACCAACATGGCAACATTCTGTGTTCATCAAACCAATTTCGATTCATGCTTTTCATCTTTAGGCATATTGACAGTACTTTTTGGGGCTTGTTAGGGGGTGTGGGGCAGTACAAATTAATAATGTTTTGTTTTCTATGTTCTTTTTAGTTATCAACACAATTTAAGGAGTTATTTATGGTCTCTGTATGTATATGTGTGCATGTAAATTATTCAAGAAAAGAAAAAAGAAAAAAGAAAAAAGAAAAAAATATGTCTACCTAATTTTGGAAGATTTCACATGTTCATGTGTGACTCAATGTCGTATAGGACTTGTGACACTTGTGTCTTGTGCCCGTGCTAGTATTGGAGGAAACTCAGATTATAAAGATTTTACTAGCTATGTACGGACGACTTTCATTATGTCCTGTATGGCCTCTTTCGTAAATTACACCTACCCTGCATTGTTTTATTTTTAATGTGATATTTTTATGTTTACCAGCTTCAACAATTCAGACAGAAGAAAGACTGTAAAGGTGGTAAATCAAGTAAAGCCAGTAGATCTGCTGGTGATGCTACTCCAGATCTTGTTGATGTGACGGCAAAATCAGACCAAGTTCCTGATGGAGAAAAACCACTTCGCAGAGGTGATGATACTTCTACTTCCTCGGAGTCACTTACCAAAAAGGGTCTCCCCGCAAAACATGCTGAAGCACCTCCTCTTGATGAGTCAAACAATGTTGACACAGCTGAAACAGCACCAGCTAGTGGCAAGCTGGTAAAAGAGGATGCCGGTGGACCTGAAGCTGCGTTGAATTCAGATTCTGGTGATCAGGGTATTGTTGATTCATCTTCAATTTCTGAACATGCTAATGCTAAAATGGTAAATGGGGATGTAAAAGATGATCATTTGGAAGCTCCAAGAATTATTGCTTCTGATGTGTCCATTAAAAGTTCTGCAACGGATGTGCCTGTTGAATTCTCATCTTATTCCAGTGCTGATGAAGCAGTTGCTCACCAAGTAGAAGTGGAAAGGCTGCATGTGCAGGAGCAGGTAACAGATGTAGGTTGTGCCTTCTCTCTTGACATCCATGCCCTTTGCATGTCATATATCCAGTTGTGTATATTTGCCTGTAATGAAAGTATCATTGTTGCTGGGTAGGGACAATGCAGGAATCACATAATTCAGGTTCGAAGAAAGGTGATTCAAGCAGTGAGGTAGAGGTTGAAGGAGACAAAAATCTTCCTTTGAACGAACCAAGTGAGACTTCTATTAGCCAGACAGCCACTCTAGTGGGAGATGAGGGCAAGGAGGAGACAAAAGCCGAATACATTCAACTCAGCGAGCCAAATAATGTTCCATCAACGGTTTTAGCAACTCAGAACGCTGAAATAGCTGAGGACAGGGGTAGGCGCCTAAATACTGTTTACTCTTTACCTGAAATATATGAACTCTCTTTAATAAGTTCTCAAATGGTAGGTCATCAGATGGAAGATGCAGTTTCTGGTTCGCGCAATGAAGAAAAACTACAAATGCCTTCAGTTGCTGGTGATTACAGGGATGAGGTTCAAATTTCTGACTCCAGAGGTATTGCTTCTGAGAATTCTGTGGAGAATAAAATGGTGAACATCTCATCTAGGTCAGATGCAAGTTTTATTAGCTTGTCTCAGTTGGCGGAGGTGGTACGAGACCTCGATGAAGATGACTTTAGGTTCTTGTTCATGTGCAGAGACTCAGTTGCAAATGCACCTTCTTTGAAACTTTTTGACACTTTTGAGAAGCTCAAAGAACAGCTATACCTAGCAAGTCTTGTAAAAGATGTATCTTGTTTGCAGCTAGCTGAAGAGTCAAAACTTCAGATGGAACTCAGTCGTCAACATCATAAGTTGACTGATCAAATATCTGCGGCCAAAGCTTCATCCACTGAACTTGTAGAGAAGAATGATATCCTTGCTGATCAGCTTGCACAATCGAGATCTGAATTTCAATTGATTGTATCTGAAAGGGATGACCTCCAAAAGCAGCTTCACATTTCTAAAGGTGAGGTTAGAGAACTTTCTGAAAGAATAAATGAGTTGCAGAGTAAATTGGAAACGTCACTTGGTGAAAGTGCAAGTCTGTCTTCAGAGATGGTTGACTGCCGGAATTTGGTGGCTACTTTACAGGTTCGAAATGAGAGCTTAATAGGAAGCCTTAATTTGTTGTCTGAAGAGAATAAGAAGCTTTTGGAGGAGAAGGAGAATCTTGTTCTTGAGAATGAGAAATTGGGAACAGATCTAGCACAGTCTAAAGCTTTGTTCGGATCATTGCAGCTGGATAATGAAGAGTTATCTCAGAATTTCACTTCTTTGAGTGAGGAGAAAATGAAGCTTCATGGAGAGAAGGAATACCTAATCAGTGAGAATGAGAAACTGGTTGCTCAATTGTCGGACTACAAAAATGTTGTGGAAGCTCTTCAGGTTGAGAACAAGAACATAAACGAGAGTTTGATATCTGTAACAGAAGCAAAGAAACAGCTTCAGGAGGAAAAAAAGTCTTTGCTCAGTGAAACTGAGAAACTAGGATTGGAGTTTAAGGAATCGAGGTCTCTAATTGAAGCTCTGCAGATGGAAGCGGCCGAAGCAAAGGGGCATTTGGCTTCGGTGATGGAAGGGAGAAATGAGCTTGAGGAGCAGAAGAAGTATCTTCTCTCTGAGACTGAGAAACAGTCATTTCAGTTGGCAGAATACAAGAACTCGTGCAATAAGGTGGAAGATGACCTGAAAGACGCAACTCTGCGTATTGAACATCTAACCAAGGAGAACATGCATCTGAAGAGAAGCTTGGAGTTGTCTGAAACGGTGAAACCAGAGTCACCTAACCAAAGTAGCGTTGCATATCAATCTAAGGAAGAAGCTGGCCATCAACTTGAAGGTTCTTGCCACTCTAGCTTTGCACCAGCAGATCTAATTGATGATAATGGTTCAAATTGGTTTGGAGTTATGAAAAGACATGCGGAGGAGGCAGAGAGAGTACTTGAAAAGCTTGAGAAAGCAGTTGAAGATATGCACACTCAGTCAGCTTCTATGAGTAGGTCGTCTGGTAAAGCGGTTTCACCCATTCAAGCTTTTGAGTCAAAGGACCATGATGAGGAGCACCAACCAGAGGAGTTCCAGTCCTCTGAAAACCAAACAGATGCAGATCTTGTGCTAATTCAAGGGCTAACAAAAACATTAAGGGCGTTGCTGAAAGATTTGGTGTTGGGAGCTGGTAACGGCTACCAATTTCTTGAAGGAGAGAAGAGTAGTAAAACAGCCACTGAGGTTGCTGCTGAAGAACCGAGGGCCAAATGTGAGTCTCTGAATGAACACATTGATCTTTTGGAAGGAGCAAACATTGAGTTAATGGTTTTCAATGAAAGCTTAGGGGGATGTTTCTGGAATGCTAAAGAAAGAGAGGGAGAGCTTATGGTCCTAAATGAAGCTTTGCACAAGAAAGAAGTTGCTACAAAAGCTGAGAACAGTCAGTTAAGGGGAAATCTTAGTAGCTTTCAGGAGAAACTCTCTCATTTGCAAAACCAGCTGGGTGAAATGCGTGAAAGCTGCAAAGAAATGGGTTCTTGCATCTCTAATCAGGTAGAAGCTCTTTACAAGGAAGTTGCTGACAGAGGATCAATATTTCAAGAAGAATGGAACTCTACAATTGATCAGGTTTTTCAGACACTTTGGAAGTTAGATTTGTCTGTTGAGACCGTTGGCTCCTCTTCGCCGTCAAGAGTAGACCATGGTCTAGGGTGCATAAACTTAAGTAGCCATACTGCTGTATCTATTGATGCTGCTATCAATGTGATTGAGGCATTGCAGGGTCAAGTTGAAGCTGCTCGCCATGAGTCAATGTTGAGTACCAAAGTCAGCGAGAAGTTAGACTTCTTACAAGTTGAAAATGAAAGGTCTGTCGGTCTTTTGCATAAGATTTATGGTAACCTCAAGAAACTTGTGAATGAAATGCCAGGGCATCTTCAAGAAGCTGAAGTTGATGATGCTGAGAAATCTGTAGATCTTTCTCATCCTGGTGCTTTTGATTCCCTACTGGAGCAGTTGCAAAGGTTTCTTGATGAGAAAACACAAGTTGATTCTGTAAATGAAAAGCTGAAATCTGAGTTGATGGCCAGGACAACAGAGTTTGAAGAACTGAGCAAAAGAGTTGGATCAGATTCTATTTTAAAGGTGGTTCAAGTGGTTGAAGGAGTCATTTCTCTAGATAGCTTTGAAATCAACATTAATGAGCCAGTATCATGTCTAGAGTCCCTGACCTTTCTCCTTGTTCAGAAGTATAAAGAGGCAACTGAAGAGGTGAGGTTGTCCAGGGAGGAATATGCTTCCAAGGAAGCACAAGTGATTGATTTGCAAGGACAAGTGGATCACTTGAGCTTATTACTTGTTCAATGTGAAAATGAAGTTGTAGTCCTTAAGGAAAGTTTGAAGAGAGCTGAGGAGGATGTTGTATCTGTTGGTTCTCAATATCAGGAGAAAGTTGCTGAATTTGAACAGTCTGAGCAACGGGTGTCATCTTTAAGAGAGAAGCTTGTCATAGCAGTCACCAAGGGCAAAGGTCTGATTGTGCAGCGTGACAGTCTAAAACAGTCTCTTGCAGACACATCCTCTGAACTGCAGAAATGCTCTGAGGAGTTGCAGTTGAAAGATGCAAGGCTTCAGGAAGTTGAAATGAAACTCAAGACCTATTCGGAGGCAGGTGAGCGCATGGAAGCTTTGGAATCCGAGCTCTCATACATTCGCAATTCTGCTACTGCATTAAGGGAATCATTCCTTCTCAAAGACTCTGTTCTTCAGAAAATAGAGGAGATTTTAGAGGATTTGGAGCTTCCGTATCATTTCCATTCAAAGGATATCATTGATAAAGTTGATTGGTTGGCGAAGTCAGTTGCTGGGAACTCTTTACCTCTGACTGATTGGGATCACAAGAGCTCTATTGGAGGATCATACTCTGATGCAGGATATGCACTTGCTGATGGATGGAAAGAGGCGTCACAGCCAAACTTGGGTTCTTCCGAAGACCTTAGAAGAAGATTTGAGGAGCTCCAGGGCAAGTTTTATGGGTTGGCAGAACAAAATGAGATGCTTGAACAATCATTGATGGAAAGAAACAACCTTGTTCAGAAGTGGGAAGAGATGTTGGACAGAATAGACATGCCTTCACTCTTACGATCTTTGGAGCCAGAAGATCGGATTGGTTGGTTAGTGCTTGCTGTTTCAGAAGCTAAAAACCAGTACGACTCTCTCCAACAAAAGTTTGATAATTTTGAATCAGTATTTGCATCAACAAATGCTGAACTTGAAGAGTCACACAGAAAAATATCTGAGCTAGAAAATGCGTATCAATTGGTTGTCAGTGAGAAAGAGCTGCTTTTGAAGAGTTTGGAGTCTCTGAACTTTGATTATGAGGAAATGTCAAGGAAGGCTACCCAATCTGAAATTAATAATGATGACTTGCAGAGCAGAGTAGTTGACTTGCAGAAGAAACTGAACGAAATGCTTTTAGCAGAGGAGCGTATTCATCATCTTGAAGGTGAAATAAGAAGATTGGAAGATATGGTCAAAGATTCCCTTTGGACTTCTGAAACAGATGATGTGATATTTAGCTCTGGTAGAACTGAATCTTTGGAGCAGCTAATTAGGAAACTTATAGATAAGTATACCTCACTTTCTTTGGGGAAACCTTCTCAGTCTGATACAACTCTTGAGCATGTTGATAAAGGGGCTGATCTCTCTCATGAAGAAAAGAGAGAAAGTAATGTCAGTTGTGAAGACGCAGATGGAGGTGCTCTCAGCAGAAAATTGGAGGATGCTCTAAGCGAATTGTTGTCATTGAAGGAGGAGAAGGAGAATTTTCTGTTGGCTAATCAATCATTGGTGCGTGAACTTGAAGAATTGGGTATCAAAAATAAAGAATTGCAAGATCTACTCAGTCAAGAGGAACAAAAGTCATCTTCTTTAAGAGAAAAATTGAATGTTGCAGTTAGGAAAGGCAAGTCGTTGGTGCAACATAGGGACAGCCTGAAGCAATCAATTGAAGAGCTGAATGGTGAAGTTGAGCGCTTAAAGTCTGAGATTAGATTGCAGGAAAATGCTATTTCAGACTATGAACAAAGGATAAAAGATTTATCTCTATACCCTGAGAGGATAAAGACTATAGAATCTGAGAATTCAATCCTGAGAGATCAATTGGCAGAAAAAGACTACACCTTGAGCATGATTTTGAGTACCTTGGATGAAGTTAATGTTGGCTCGAACATCGGTAATCCAGTTGAGAAGCTAAAAAGAGTTGGGCAATTATGCCATGATTTGCAATCAGCTCTTACATCTTCTGAACATGAAGCAAAGAAATCTGAAAGAGCAGCTGAGCTACTTCTTGCGGAGTTAAATGAGGTGCAAGAAAGAAATGATGGCCTCCAAGAGGAGCTAGCAAAGTCTCTTAGTGAACTCTCTGGACTGTCCAAGCAAAAAGAATCTGCTGAAGTTGCTAGACATGAAGCTCTTGCTCATTTAGAAAATCTATCTTCCGCTCACTCAGAAGAAAGAAAGAACCAATTAGCTGAAATCACGATGCTAAAATCGGGTGTGGATCAGCGAAGGGAGGATCTGTTTGTTGTTGACCGTTTGCTCAATGATGTTTTATCCATGGATTTGGAGACTATGCACCATCTTGGCTCTAGTATGCAAGTTTGCCTAGAACCAACTGATCAAAATCACTTTCCTCTACGTGTGACTGATTCAAGTGGCCTTACCTTTGCGGAACCAGAAAACAAGGTACCTTATTTTTATTATTTTTTGGCATTTTAAGATTTTACAACCATTCTTTTAACCTAGTTTATTTGATGATGTGGCATTTAATAATGAAGAACCTTGATAATCTTATTAAGGTTGATTAAAGGTAGATTTCCTCTTAACATTGATTCTGGGCTGGGAACAACATACATTGTAGGACATGCTTCAATTTTTGAAGTTTGCTATGCTAGTTGCTTTCAACTTTTCAAAATAAAATAAAATAAGGTAGTTGCTTTTCAAAAAGTTTGGTGAAGGAAAGAAAGATTTTATGGGGGATCAAGAACAGGAAATATATTTTCATGTCACACTACATTTGTTTAATCTCCCCCGCAATTGATTTACCATATGTGAGAAATTCACCAGACATATTAGTAAATGCTGTTAGTGTCAAACCTTTTGAAATTCACTGGTACTGGTATATAGCAGTTCTCATTCATTTCTTTACCAGATCAGGAGTAGGAATTCATCAGTGTTTTTGTCTCATGACGTAATTTTTATTGAGTTCCCTTCCTATTTGTAATAGTCAGATGACCGCTCTGTATTATACATTTCCTGCTTCCACAGTCTCTGCTCGACTGCTTTCTTTTGTGCTTTCAATTACTTCTTCCTTGAATAGCTGTGTACATTATTTAAGTTGAATTACTGTACATAGGATTGAAATTTGCTACTGCACTTTTCATCCTCATGTCATTCTTTCATTAAAAGATATGTTTCTTAGATCTTTTTCAACTTTTTGTTTCAAACAATTTGTTAGTTTAATGCCCTTTCTAGTCTGAACTTCATTCAGGACAATTCCATTGTATAGTCTCCCACAAATTCTTAGATGATGGAGAATTGAAAGGACCATTGAAGTAAGAATGTTTGTGTACTTGCTGCAGGTTTTTAATAAAGAAATTGGTTCTATCAACCAAAAGTTAAACAGGCACTCCCATTTATTGCATGAAGAAGCTGCTCGTGTAACTGAAATATTAAGAACCATACATGAAGAAATCTCCTACCACAAGCAGCACTCAAATTCGTTGAAGACAGATGTGATGCGGTTAGAATCTAATCAAAAGGAGAAAGATGCAGAATTGCTTACGGTGCAAAGACACAATGCAATGCTTTATGAGGCTTGTACCACTTTGGTCATGGAAATTGAAAGCAGAAAATCCCAATTGGTTGGAAACAGCTTAGCTTCTGGAGCTTCCAGAATCAATCATGTGTATCAAAGTTTAGCTGACGGAAATGATTTAGCTGAAAAGACTGACCGGTTTTCTGAGGAAGGTATTAGGTCAGTAGTAGAGAGATTATTCATGGCTGTGAAAGATATTATGAGTGTGCAAAGTGATATTACTGAATTTGGTCAAAAGGATATGAAAGCTGCTATATCAAATCTGCAGAAAGAACTTCAGGAGAAAGACATTCAGAGAGAGAAAATATGTGCAGAACTTGTTAGTCAGATTAAGGAAGCTGAATCTATTTCAAAGAGTTATTCACAAGAGCTTCAGATAGCAAAATCTCAGATGGGTGATTTACACAGGAAGGTGAAACTGATGGAGGAGGAACGGGATTCTCTGGCACACAGGATAAAAGAACTGCAAGATCAGGAATCCAACTTTGCTGACTTACAGTTAAGAGTTAAATCACTTGAAGACAGGCTAGCTGCAAAGGAACAAGGTGATTTTATTGAAGTTTTGAACTTAAATCTTTTTGTTGTTATCAGCTTTAACCTGAATTCTAACTTAATGGAAGTTAAATTTTGTATTACAATAGAAAATGAGGCACTGATGCAAGCACTTGATTGGGAGGAGGCCCAAATGGAAGACATGACAAACAAGATTGAGGAAATGGAGAGAGTCCTGCTTCAGAAAAATAAAGATATGGAGAACCTTGAAGTTTCCCGCGGGAAGACTATGAAGAAGCTTTCTGTTACAGTAAGCAAATTTGATGAACTTCATCAACTATCTGATAGCCTTCTGTCCGAGGTTGAGAATCTTCAGTCACAACTACAAGAGCGAGATACAGAGATTTCTTTCTTGAGGCAAGAAGTTACAAGATGCACTAATGATGCAATAGCTTCTGCTCAGATGAGTAGCAAAAGAAATACTGATGAAATCCATTACTTTTTTACTTGGGTAGACAAGATGATTTCCCGAGTCCAGTCTCATGATATGAATTATGATGATGCAAAAGTTAACCAGATTCATGAATATAAGGAAATGTTAGAGAAACAGCTCGTGTCTCTGATATCTGAGCTGGAGGATCTGCGTGCACTGGCACAGACAAGAGATTTAATGTTGAAAGTAGAGAAAGATAAAGTAGAACAGCTGGTGAGGAAAGAAGAATTTCTTGAGAACTCTTTGTGTGACAAGGAATCTCAATTAACCATGCTTCGAGGTGCTAGTGACATGAGTCAACTAGCAAATTCTATGTCGGAGATTATAGAGATAGAGCCAGTGGTATGTCGTTTCATTTATTTACTTCTATTCATTAAATTATTTTGTTGTTTCCATCACGCTGCCTCAACTACTTTATCATTGATAATATTACATCTCAGCCAATTGAAGTGTAGCATATTGAAATGTTTGCTTTCTACGTACTTTTGTATTCAAAATTTGAATATGGTTAATTGTTGATCCATTTTTTCCGTTTAGTAATTAACAAAAAACGACAACAAACATCTAGCATATCAGTAGCGCAAGAATAAGAAGGTGATGTGTTTCATATTATCTTCATATAGATATACCCTTCGGAAGCTTGCTTTTAGCTCTTGTTTTTGAAGAAAATCATCTATTGTCAGTCTTGAATAGGACACCTAGTGGGAACATTAGCTTTTGATATGAACAAGGTCAAAGTGGAAGCAGGTAGGATTTGCATTAAATAAGAAAAACCAAAAGGGACTTACATATCAGTCAATTGGAATTTTTAAGTTCAGGTCCTCATTGAGGAGGCGAAATGTAGAACATTAAAAATGCAAATGCTAAATGCTGCAAGATTCTGTGGGTCTCCATTACTAAGATTCCCTGAAAGAACTGACTCAGGGGAATTAACTTGCCTATTCCAAAAAAAAAAAGGATTCAGGTGATTTTTTTTTTTGGAAACAGCAAGTAAATGGAGGGATAGGTGCGCTTGGGAACAGAGGAAGACGATAAAATGTGGGATATATTAGAATGAGAGCATGTCTGCCAATGATCCTTCATAATAACTAAACAGACTACCATTTTTCACCTTGGATCAAAGAAAAACATGTGAAGGATGTACTAATAAATGAATTTCTGAGGACACTTATAGAGTCTGCTCTGCACATCACTCTGTACAAAGTATATGTACTTTGTGACAATGTCCGCTAAAGTTTGAGTTCTGAAGAAAAACTATAAAATTACTTCCTACTTAAAAAGAAAAATAGAATCACTTCCCAGGAAATGCTTTTGTCACGAATTACCAGATGGAACCCCTTCATTCAGTGGGAGGACTCTACTTTTCTTTCCCCTGATAATTCAGTTGAGGACGATCTTTACCATGTGTTCTTCATCTCTTACCCATAAATGCAATATCTGCATAGTCTTCTCAATCTAGAAGCTGCTTCTTTTAGCATTTTAAACAAACCCATATGTTGGGTTGTAGCTAGAAAGACAAGACTGAGTGAACTTATTGAAACTTTTTTTCCCTTGGTAGTAAGTGAGCTTCTTGAACCTCCAAGGTTAAAATGACCTTATTATCTATCCAGCCTCCATGAAACTCATGGCTAATGGGATCTGAAATGATTTCCAATTTAAGTAATGGGCTTACAGACAGTTCAACCAGTGCTAGAAATACGAAGCACCATGTACTTGGTGTTATTATTCTATAAGGTGGTGCTTGGACAGTTGATTTACAGGTAACTTTTTAAATTTTTTTACCACGTTCCGGAAGTTGAGAGGATCTGCTGGGGACCATAGAAATAATTGTTTAATATGCAAAGCGGATTATCAACACACTTCTCTACTGATCTTTCAACCGGTATATCACTTGCGATCTTCTTTTTCAACCCTAAGTCTGTTGAAGACATCCCAAATATGGCCAAATAGAAACAGAAGTAGAGGGTCACACTCTCCCTCTAGTCCTTTGAAGCTTTAAAACAGAGATTTGGGTTACTATGATCCACAACTCAGTAACTTATAAAAAACAACGGTTAAGAAAACGGATCTTGGGCCTACCTCAATTCCAAAAGGCTAAAACGAGTTCATGAGGCGAAAATTGTCCAAAACCATATAAGGAGATGATAATGCATTTGCTCAACTAATTTGGGACACTCTAACAACTCTCCTGCACCGCATGCCCAAGACTAGACATTTAGAGCGTCGACAACATAATATGGGGTCCCACATTGGGTAACCAAACCAAAGAGAATAGGGATGAGTCTGACTCTAATACCATGATAAGAAAATCGATTTTGGGCCTAATTCAACTCCAAAAGCTAGCTCATGAGGCGAGGATCATCCAAGATTATATAAAGAGACCACAACCCATTCCTTCAACCAACTTGGGACTCTATAACACCAACCGTGACTGAGCAGTTACTAGAAGTGAATCTGTCATCGACCCACCTTCAACCACTCCTTCCGAGTTGCTACTCCATCAACTTACCAAAAAAGCTCCAAGAATCTCTCCCGAAGGTTTCTCAAATTTCTTTGTTATCTCGCTTGTCTGCTTTGGCACCTTTGTGCATCCTAGGAATGCTTTAACTACACGTAAGACCCTCATTTTGATTTTTCTTTTATATTCTCTTGTTTTCTCTAATATTCAATGACACCACAAAATTCTATTTGTTTTCTTCTTTTTTGAGATTTGATGATGGGAAGGGAGCAGTAAATCTGAAGTTCTATATTGATGTAAGAGTTTCTTGAGAATTTCTTCTGGAGGGCAATTTTTGATTGGAGGATTGTTTTCTGGAGAAAAGTTTTTGAAAACAAATGTGTTTAGATTGGGATTTTGAAAACATGAAACTAAACAATCCTCTACTATGTATAAGTAAAACTATGGATCATTCCTTCACTTTACGGATTCCACGTGCTTTATGTGAGAAAAATTATAACAATGATCCTAAACAAAGTACTTATTTAGGCTAATAACAACAAAACTTTACAGAAAACGTAAATTGTTATTTTGTATTTTTGAACAAAATCAGAAGATGAAAGGAATCATAAATGAAATATTTTTATGATTATGAGCAAGTTTAAAATGGGAGGATCAAAATGATAACTTTTGAAAGTTTTGGGTCTGTTTGGGAATTACTCTTTTTGGGTTTGATTTGACATGCAACAACGCCGCTAGGTTTCTGATTCTCTTTGTTTCCTCTTATCCATTGATGTGAATGGTCTAATACATCATCATTTAGAATCTGTATGGTCTATTCTGGGTCTGACTGGATTTGGGAACATTTGAACATGGTTTTTTAATCAGTTTTTCACATGCTCAATACTCTTTTTAAGGATGGCTTCATTAATTACATCAAATTTTGAGTTTTGATGTCGGAACAAATGAACACATTCTTGGATGACAGTAGTGGTAGTAATGATTATTCCTAGTAGTGCTTGCTATGTGTGAGAGTGACCTTGAGTTTAATCATTGTTTTTTACAGGATTTGTATTATCTTTTTATCTATATATCAGAGTAAAAGGAAATGGAAATGTAATTTGAAAATTTTGTGATGAGAGTGCAATTTTTTCAGATTCAAGATGTTGTATAATAATTTAATATCACCAACCTATAGACCTGTAGTAACTAGTAAGACTAGGAGCGTACTTAGTATATAAAATCTAGTCTGAATTGGAATATGATAATTACATGCTATGGATTTGCACTGAAAGCTCTTTGTATCTTATCTCTAAAATATTTTTAGTATTACATGACTAAGCCTCATGTTCCTGGGGCTATACTTCTTGGCATTACTTTCTTCTGATTTTCAATGCAGGCCAACAAAAGGGTAGTGCCTGGAACTGTCGCGTCTCAAGTTCGCAGTCTGCGAAAAACTAATAATGACCAAGTAGCTGTTGCTATAGATGTGGATCCTGATAGTGGGAAACTAGATGATGAAGATGATGATAAGGGTAATGACTTCCTATTGCTAGTTTATTTTGAATCTTTTTGATTGGTAAGCATGTTTACTGTATTCTATTATCATGTTTTCCAGTTATATATATACTGTAAGTAGACTCCAATGTTGTGCTAATGTCAGATGGTTTGAGATTGAGCTTCCTTTCACTGTGGTTGTGGATGTGGCTTTGTTAGGGCTGTAACATAGTGCATGAAGGTCTTCAAACATCATATCTTCAGATAAAATAATTTTCCGCTCTTATATAACCTCGACAGTTTCACTTTTTTTAAATCTTGTGTTTCATAACTTGTCAGATCTCTCTCTCTCTCTCTGGTTTATACTCAATTCTTGATGGGTGCTAGATTGAGTTTTCCTGATGATAGATAATCTTAGGAAGACATGGTTTTAAGAAGGCACTCCGATGTTTGGTTAGGAAATATAAAGTCCTTTCTTTTCCCTTTGCTTTCCTTCCTCTTCTGGGTAGTAGGCAGAGGGTGTTGGAAGGGGTATTTGATTTTTTTTCATTTGTATTTGAGGTCATTTTTTGAGCTAGGTATGTAGTTGGGGAGCTTTCTGTTAGTAACATGTTTTGTTTGTTTTGAAGATCGAATGCCAAGATTGGTGCTAAATTTACCAGTTTTGTCTTTGTTACTTTCATTTACGTAGTCTTCTCTCCTTATGGTTTGGATGGTATTCACATCTTTGAACTGCTGATAACACCTTTCTTTCCTCTCAGCTCATGGTTTCAAGTCAATGACGACATCAAGGATTGTCCCACGGTTTACAAGACCCATAACTGACTTGATAGATGGTCTATGGTAGACAAATTTCATCTCTTGTTTTCATTTTTCGATGCATTTGGAATTTTGTTATCTAACTAAAGCAATATTGTGTTTGAACACTACTAGGGTATCCTGTGATCGGACACTAATGCGGCAGCCTGTTCTACGACTTAGTGTGATCATCTATTGGGCTGTGTTGCATGCTCTTCTTGCGACATTTGTAGTATGAGAAGAATAGGTCAGATCTCTCTTCTCGTCTCTCTAATTGTTTTCTGCTGTACCTTGATCCTAGTATTGGGTTGTCTTTACAAATTTCTTCTTGCTGTATGCGGAGAATTAAGTTGCCTAAATAAACTGATGATAAGATCCTAAGTATTTTATCTGTGATAAGCCAGTATTGGCATTTTTTCTGTTAAGCACTGGTGTTGACATGACAAGACCTTGGGTGTGGGTGGGTATTGTGTCAAATCTGATCAAATGTGGTTGAAAGAGACTCAGTTTGGGCTGAAGGAGATGGATAATATGAGAAGGGCGTAGGGAGGAGAAGTACAACATGATTTCTATTGATGCAGTTTCTCTTTTTTTTTAGGCGGGGGGGGGGGGGGGGGGGGGGGGCAAAGAGAAAGTGGGATGAAGAGGAAGACCGGCTTGGAATCCTGTATGCTCCTCAGATCTGATCGTCGGTCGTCGGAATCACTGTTCCGACCAGATCCTTTGACCTTTTGATTTTCTCTCTTAAAAACCCTAACCGACTCTCTGACCTAAAATCCGGTCGTAGGAATCACTGTTCCAACCAGTCCATTTTTTTCTCTTAAAAACACTAACCGACCTCTTCTGGCACTTTCCCCGACCTTCTCTTTCATCAAAACCCTCTCAAATTCACTACCTCACCTTCCTGCAACTCTGTAACCATCAGAAACACCTTTCTTCTGCCATCCCTAAGCTGTCACCTTCTGTGATAATTTCACCTTATTTTTTCAACCTTCTTCTTTCTCGAATAGTCATCAATTTCTGATTTTCCAATGGAAGAAAATAGAATTTATTTCAATGCAGGCTTCAAATCTTTTGACATCACTGGATGATCTGTTGGCAGACACTTGGTTTGAATGGTTGGAGAGAAGTCGCAACATGATGAGAAGATCAACTATGAGTCTGATGAGCATGAGTTGGGTCTGCTCTATTCTCAAAGAAACGTCTAAGGATGGGAAGAATGAGATCAGGAGGTGGAAAACCAAGGAGAAACTTTCAGAAATCTTCTGTACGAGGAAAGCAAATGAGTATGGAAGATACATGAGTATTATCTTGCTGCAATGAATAGAGAGATCAGTTATTATAATTCCAGAACTGGCCCTAAATGCAGGTTGGAAAGAGATAGCATTGAAGATAGAAAGGTTCATTCAATGCTCCAAGCAACCTAGGATTGCAGAACCTCCCAGACTTGTCAAAAAAGATTTCTCTTTTGCCAGAGCAGTACGAAAGAGTAAATGGCAATCCAACACTCTTCGAGAATCGACAGTCACATCCAACAAAGGAGAGATGTGTCACAGAGTCTTCAGGGGTCAAAAGATACTGGAATTTTCAAGAGGTGTATTGTTGGTTCTTTTGCTGCAGAAGAAACAAAGATCCCCACTTTGTCAGAAATTAGGAGATGGGTGGTGGTTACATGGAAAGCGGTGTTTGGGATCAATATTTATGAAATGACCAACAATATGTTCCTATTTGAGTTCCTTAATAGGAACATGGTAGAACAGATCATTCAGAAGGAATGGAGGTGGAAGAAGACCAAACTAAAGCTCCAATGGTGGAACCCCACAACCGGATGCGAACCATTAACTCAAATTGCAAATACCACTTGGATAAGAGCTTTGGGAATCCCTCTTCAACTATGGTCTCAGAGGATCTTCACTGAAATTGGGAACATTTGTGGTGGATGGGTCTCTTGATGGGTCTCTACTGAAGAAGAGACTGACCTGAAAAATCATATGAAGTGGGCCCGAATTCAAATCTCAGGCGATGACCAGAATTGCCCTAGCGAAGTAACAATAGTAAGAGATGGTATCAAGTTTTTTTATTTCGATATGGGTGGAACAGAGAGTTCGTTTCCAAATTGTTTCGCCGCCGACACGATCTGGGTTGCCAGATTTTGAGTCCTTAGAAGAACCCAGAGGTACGAGGTCGGCTACGGACCTTTGGATAAAAGAATCGAACGTTTCGAAGAAAGTATAGGGGAGCATGCAAATCTCTGAAGATGGACATGGGATCACGTGGGACCTGCAAACTCAGCTGGAAGATTTTTTAAAAGAATTTGCAGGCACGTGACAATGAGAAGGTTGAACCCTTGCTCTCCACTTATTGGTCTTTGGCCAAAACAAGCCCAAATCCAAAAAATGGTCCGGCCTAGATGGAGCAGCCCATGTCATCTTTAATGATTTAAATTGGCCACATGCTGAAAAAAACTTTGATCCTTTAGTTGTAGACTATACGACAGTTGAGTCTCAGTCGTTGTATCCAGAAACAGAGATTTCTATTCTTGAAGAAACTTCTACGTACCTGGGAACAGGATATTACGGGGGAGAAGATTCAGATAAAGGCAACGCTGACATGCATATGAAGGAAACCATCGAAAATATGGTGATAACCCTAATCGCCGATAATCCTGAATCTGAGGCACAATCACAAAAAGATCAACTTGCCACGGTATTTAGGCAAGATGATACAGAAATAGAAGAATGAGTACTCGAAGATGCAGAACCAATTCAGCAAGACATGAGTTTAATTCTGCAGAAGGAGGTGACTACATCTACATAGGTAAAACAAAACATACTGAGATTGAGGTGACTACCTAATTGCCAATGAAGCAGTGGATTCTAGTATTAAACAAGGCAAGCCAGGAGTTTTGTGCAAGTTGGACATTGAGAAGGCATATGATCATGTTAACTAGGTATTTTTGCTGAAAATACTTTCGTGTATGGGTTTTGGAACGAAATGGATTAAGTGGATGGAATATTGTATTTCTACTATCAGGTTCTCAGTCCTTATCAATGGATCACCTGAAGGGTTTTTTCCAGCACATAGAGGGTTAAGGCAAGGCTCTTTTCTTGTTCATTTTAGCCATGGAGGGTCTGAATAATATGATCAAAGTGGCAAGAACCAACAACTGGATCAGAGGTTTTGAAATTGCCACAAGCTCCAACACAAATGCCAACATGGAAATCACACATTTACGGTAGGCAGAAATCACACTATTTTGGTACTGTTTGAAGGAATTTCTGGTTTACATGTTAACTGGAGAAAGAGTCGTATGTATCCTATCAATGAAGTGAATAACATGGAAGAGTTGTCCAGGATTCTGGGTGGAGAAGTAGGGTCATTGCCAACTACTTATCTGGGAATGCCTCTGGGTGCCAAATCAAAGTCAATGAACATTTGGAATTCAGTGATTGAAAAATGTGAGAAGAAATTGTCTAGGTGGAAGTCACAATATATATCATTAGGGGGCAGAGTCGCTCTCATTAATTATGTACTGGATGCACTCCCAACCTATATGATGTCCATCTTCGCCATTCCAGAGGGGGTTATCCAAAGACTTGATAAAATCAGAAGGGGTTTTCTTTGGAAAGGTAATCACGACAAGAAGGTATTCCATCTAGTTAAATGGTGTGATGTGCTATTGGGAAAGAAGCAGGGTGGTTTAGGAATCAGGAACTTAAAGTTGTAGAGTAAAGCCTTAAGACTTAAATGGCTATGGAGATATTCACAAACACCTCAATCTTACTGGGGAAGAATCATCAAAACAAAATATGGGGAAGACAACAAGTGGATGGCCAAAGAGGTGAACACCTCTTATGGAGTCAGTTTGTGGAGATCCATAAGAAACTTTTGGCCTTTCCTGAGGATCCACTCCACTATCAAAGTGAACAATGGTGAAAGCACTTCTTTCTGGGAAGACAAATGGTTGGGTAACATTCCTTTAAAGGAGCTCTTTCCCAGCATTCATGGACTGGCAGTACATCAACATTGACAGAATTCTTCAAGAAACTGGAGGA
This sequence comes from Anisodus tanguticus, assembly GCA_034509755.1. Lineage (NCBI taxonomy): Eukaryota > Viridiplantae > Streptophyta > Magnoliopsida > Solanales > Solanaceae > Anisodus > Anisodus tanguticus. Next base: position 43,953,528 of record CM067555.1, read on the forward strand.
ATTTAAAGGCATAGAGGAAGGAGCAGACAAACTATGGTGGCAAGAAGACAGTAAAGACATTTACAAAGTGAGCTCAGCTTACAAATTTTTGATCCAGGGAAATCAACAAGTGCAAACTTGGCCCTGGAAGCACATATGAAAAATGAAGATGCCTTACAAAGTTGCATGCTTTACTTGGTTGGTGGCAAGGGAAGTTGTTTTGACTCAAGAAAACCTCAAGAAAAGGAAGTTCTCTCTATGTTCGAGATGCTATTTATGTGGTGAAGAGGTTGACACAGTCAGTCATCTATTCTTACACTGTAGGATTGTAGCTCAGCTATGAAGGATCTTTATTAATCTAAGAGGCATTGTCTGGGTGATGCCAAAAAGGATAATCGATTTACTTTATAGCTGGGAGGAGGCAGGAGGAGGAGTATCAGACAGAGACAGATGGAGGATTGTCCCAACCTGCATTTGGTGGACAATATGGAAGGAGAGAAACACTAGGTGTTTTGAAGACAACAACAATGAAGTTCAAAAGATTAAATTGAATTGCATTAAACTTTTTTGTTTTTGGTGTAAACAGATCTACCTTGAGGATACTGAGTCCATAATAGAAATCCTAGGTTCTTGTTAGAATTTCTCTTCATGGATCAGTTCCAATGCTGTGATGTAAATATGGTTTTCAGTACAACCGATATATTGATTTAGTCAAATACATACAACAGTTACCTTTTCAAAAAAAAATATATATATTGATCCTATCAATAACAAGTGTTTAAATGAACATTGAGATTTTTTTTCCCTACCAATAAAAGTTTGATGACTAAGTTATATATTGTTAGCCTTCATGTATCTATGACAAGTTTTCATGTGTGTCAAGGTAAACTCAAACTTAAATGAGACACCTCTCATTCTTCTAGTAGAATTCGGGCAATTCAAATCTCTAGCTCAATCATCAATAAATGGCATGATAGATCGTGTAACATATAAAATAAACATAAGAAAATTGAAATAGAGAGTGCTATGGAAGTTTATGTGGTAGAAAGAACCTACTAAAAGGCAAATTTTATAGTATGTTATGTAAGATAAACTGTATGCAGTTTGACCGTGGTCATTAGATGTAAGAAATAGACTGGGGAGTTTTAGTGTTTGTTTTCCTTTTTCTAAATCAATAAGACTGAGGTTACTGGTTTTCGTTTAAAGAAAATAGAAGAAAGTATTAACTGAAGGGGACTAGGTAGTAGCGTCCACAAAAATACAAGTAAGGAGGGTGTACCTTCAAATCTCTATGCTATATTTTTAATTTGTAATTTATTGTTGGAGTTGGACATGATTATTTTACAAATTTGATAAGCACACTTGGAACTGTTGATTCCTTCCTCCATAATTGTAAGAGAATGTATTTTAGGAATCTCGGAATGCAATTATAAATAGCCTTGTTTAACATTTCTTTTCTCATACAGATGAATTTTGAACGGTTCACAGGCCTTAATTTCTTATTGAGTGATGAAATGCAGTTTTGCTGATTGTCTCCATATTCTGCAGGTCCATTGTCTGATTTTCTCACTGTGATTACTTGTGGAGTCACGGGCAAGATAGTGCACTGCTGTCTTCACAATTTTCTGTAAATCATCCAAGTTAGTTTGACTAGATTGTGGTTGATCACTTCATTATTTTGCTCAACCAGGAATTCGTGATTTGTTCTGTTTTTATGTGAATCACGTTCTTGGTTGTATTCATATAGGCAATCCATAGTACTGTAATCCAAATAAGAGATTTCATAGCAGTAGGGGCACATGGATGGAAAGTTAGTTTAGTGAGATCACAGTTAAAGATGTGTAAATTTTTTATTAGTACCGATTTGTTACAGATTTTCATAAGAAATGTGTAGGTTGTTCTTGTACTACCACATTGCTTTTTGTCTATTAATGTTGGGGTTTAGGTGCAGCCACATACACGAGTTACATAATTTCGATTTTGGAGGGGACTATATTAATGATGAAATGGGAAGTTATGGTAAATGTACGTTCTTTCTTGTGGTTATTTTTTAAAATTTATCAAAATGTCTCATGTGAATGATCATACTTTTTAGTTGTTTAAAAGTCATTATTGGATGGTCCATGTTGATTCCTACTTTGCAGTTTGCACTACTGAATTAGATATATTTGAATCTGGATAGTATCTATTTGTATTGTCCTATTTGATCAGTACAACTTTTATCCTATTTTTGTCCAACTTGTTATGTCAGGCCAACACCACTGGCAGTCCCATTGTAACTTTTAGCACATGTGAAGTAGGAAAAAATTGTCAAATATTCTTTCTTTTGCGATTCTTGTATTAAAAATAATCTTTGGTCTTTATATTAACAATCTATTTTATCCCTTATCCTATTTCTATTTTATTTGTTATGTACGGGGAATGCTGGCAAATCCAAAACTTAAGCTGCAGATTCTTCAAAATCAAACGCCTTTGCTTTAAATTATGTAGACGTACTTATAAATTTATTTGAGAAAAAGAGACATTTTCATTACACATTATTATTGTTACTTAACAATAATAATGAGTATAATACACATGGTTAAAATCTTAGACTTGTCGTTTGAGGAGTCACTGGTCCGATAAATTTAGATTCACGCTACATATATTGTATTAGATGAGGAAGGCTCCATTCCAGATACAATTTCTATCAGGGTGTGTATTTGTGTCACAATTTTTGGATATGTGATCATGAAAGAGGGATTAAATGAAACATAATTGACTATGTGATAGAGTCATGGAAATGCTGACCAAGAAAATGCGTCCATTAAAGAACGATGGAGTTCAACTTATGGATTGAGCTAAGATTAAAAAAATCAAATTCGTATGGCTCAATCAAATTATTACATCTTAAATGTATAAATGGGGCTGGGAAATTTTTTTTCTACGTCAATATAGCAACATAAATCTTTGAAAGGGATTGATCGTGATTTAGGGTTTACCAATTCCATTGACTTCGAGCATTGAAAACGGCCATAGAAAAGTTCAGTTTTCACCCATGCATCCTCTTCATTTCATTTTAATCTCTCCTCTCTTAAGCTTTGTTTGTAGTCTTTTTCAGTTCATGAATCATTTGACTGATAAATCATCATAAAGCAAAAATAATTAGTAATTGCTTAATATTTAAGAATTAAAAATTTATTAAAATTTAATTATTAAACCTTTCCTTATTGAGTTAAGCACTTAAAATTTAGGATTTGAAATCAACTGAAATTTTAATCTATAATTTTTCCTTATTTGATTTATATATAATATAACATATATGGACAAAAAATTTAGTAACACGTGAAATTACATTACGAAATTTGGAATAGTTATTGTAATATGTTGCATTTGTCGTAGGCTAAAAAAAGGAATTAGTAGGAGACAAGTAGGAAACTTATCACTACTCCATATTCCTATTAAAGAAGAAGTCAAATTGGTCGCAAGTTCAAAAGGAAAAAAGAATAATTGAATTAGTAGGAAACTTATTAGTATTTAGTGTGGGATACAACAATTGCAGGGAACGGGAAGTAAGTAAATATTACAATTGCTAGAAAGGATAAATTAAAGATTACAATAAAATTGAAAATCAAGAATGGAACAAACACCTTGTATGATTTGCTGAGTCGAGTGATGACACTCTGTCTTTAAGACAAGATTGCCCCGTATATCTCCTTTTACGTTGTCGGGCAATAGTCTCCCAAGATACAACAGCAACTTAACAATTGAGCAAATGAAACTCAAGTGTTACTCTTGAAGAACTTTGAGTGTAGTAGACTTGCTAGAGAGGAAGAAGATGAAATCAAAAATTCTATAGATATTTCTAAGTGTAGTGTAGTCTTCAACAATTGAGCCAAAGGCCTCAATTTATAGTGTAGTGAGATGTCCCTTCAACTAGCCAATTAATGGCCTTCAATAGCCATGTAATGACACGTATTGAGAGGGGTTACATTCAACCAAGTAATGGAGATTGAATGCTCCAAAACCAGCCCAAAGGTCAGAACTTTCCAACTTCCCGTCGCAGCATTCTGCCTCCGAAGGGCGCCGCGACTCCGACGGTGTGGCGTCGCGGCCCTTCACGGCTCCGCAGCGATTTACGACTCGTTTCATCTTACACTTCGTACACTTCTTCCTTCGTTTACCAACGTGGAATACTTTGTCATTTGTCCAATAACCGTCCATCATTCTATGTCTCAAACGTATTACATACTTACCAATATCTCTTTCACTAATGAAATTTGCGATACTTGGCACTACGAGTGCACGTGTGTGGAAATGACGTTTCCGACGTGCGGGCCCCCAATTGTTTGAGTCATAAATAATGGGATATACTTAATCCACATTAGTAAATTTCCAACAGTCCCCTCTTGAAAGAGATTTTGGCGCACTCACATGGTGCATTTTCCAGCAATCTTTCAGCGGACTGATGTTGCATCTGTATAGGTAGCTTCTGCTTTAAACCTTCCATAGTTGAATACCATCGGACTTACTTACTGCGCGGTGAACGTGATATATTGAACCGTCAGTGTTTAGTGTAAGCCAAGTCAACGGTACCAACACAACAACTTTTCTTACTATGTTCTTCGTAATGTTTTGTCCGTTGTGGCCGTGGACACTTCTTGGATTCTTAAGTGCATTCATTTGAGGCGGCTTGTCCTCGCACTTAAATAGGTGGTCTTCTACAAGGTATCATGCTATACCCCACTTTACAAGTGTTAGGAACCATTAAAAGTTTCCCCAAACCTAACCTCAACCGGTGAGGATCATTAAAGGTTTTGAAAAATTAACCTTTACCCACACTGCAGATAGCACTTATAGTCTATCGCGGGAACGACTTTGGATTTGGTGTTTCTTTACAGAAATCACTATTCGAAGTACTCATGCTTCCACCGAAGCGCTCAACTAAACCTTTACAGCTTAGTTTTCCCATTGAACCTAATTCCTGGGATCTCCAATCAGTAAGGTTGGGTTACTACTGTATTGGTCCTTGTACCTTGGGTTTTAAGCCCATTCTCTTAGACAGACAGAACATCTGATCTTTGGGTAAGCCCTTTGTCAGTGGGTCCGCTATGTTATCCTTTGATTTTATGTAATCAATGGATATTATACTCGTGGTGATCAACTGTCTAACGGTCTTATGTCTCCATCGAATATGACGAGACTTGCCATTGTACATAGAACTCTGTGCCCTTCCTAGAGCCGACTGACTGTCGCAGTGGATCATTACAGAAGGTACGGATTTGTTCCAACAAGGAACATCCTCTAAGAAGTCGTGAAGCCACTCAGCTTCTTCTCCTGCTTTGTCTAAAACGATAAACTCCGATTCCATCGTGGATCAGGCGATGCAAGTTTGCTTAGAGAATTTCCAAGACACAGCCACACCACCAATTGTAAATACATACCCACTGGTGGAGTTGGTGTTCTCTATATCAAATATCCATTTTGCATCACTGTACCCCTCAAGTACAGATGGATATCTCGAATAATGCAACCCGTAAGTTAACGTGTATTTCAGGTATCGTAGTACCCGATTCAACGCCTTCCAATGATCATTACTCAGATTACGGGTAAACCTAGCCAACTTGTTGACTGCATAAGCAATATCAGGTCGAATGCAGTTTGTTATATATATCAAACTCCCAATCACATGTGCATATCGCTCCTGTCATACGAGTGCACCACAATTTTTATCAAGCTTTTGATTTCTATCCATTGGTGACTTCATAGGCGAACTGTCAAACATCTCGAACTTTCTCAACACATCCTCGATGTAGTGAGACTGAGATAAGATCAGTCCGTCAGACATCTTAGAGATCTTTATCCCTAAGATGACATATGTGATACCCATATCCTTCATATCGAAGCACTGTTTCAACATGTTCTTAGTCTCTAGAATCAAGCTAGGACTGCTCATTGTGATCAACATGTTATCTACGTACATGCATATCATGACGAACGAGTCAGAATTACCTTTCATGTAGACGCATTTGTCATACTCATTAATGGAGAAACCTTTTGATAGTAGAGTACTATCAAATTTTTTGTACCATTATTTCGGGGCTTGTTTCAGCCCGTACAGAGATTTGACAAGTCGACAGACTTTCTTCTCTTGCCCTGGAACCACATACCCCTCGGGTTGTTCCATATAGATTTCTTCTTCCAAATCACCATTTAGGAAGGTTGTCTTGACATCCATTTGATGTATCTCAAAGTCACACAACGCTGTGATCGCAATGAATACTCGTATGGACGTCATCCTAGATACCGGGGAGTATGTGTCAAAGTAGTGAAGACCTTCTTTCTGCTGATAGCCCTTGACTACCAACCTGTCCTTGTACTTATCTATAGACCCATCTGCTTTATATTTCTGTTTGAGTATCCACTTACAACCCAACAGTTTATTTCCCGGAGGAAGATCAACCAACTCCCAAGTATGGTTATGCAGAATAGAGCCTATTTCACTCTCAATAGCTTCTTTACAGAGCGGTGCCTATGGAGTTGACAATGCTTTAGCAATTGTCCTTGGTTCATCATCAACCATATAAGCTACAAAGTCAGGACCGAAAGATTTATCCTTTCTGGCCCTTTTACTTCGCCTTAGTTCCATCTCATGGGTCTCCAAGTTTTGAGAATCTGGAACACTAGATTCTGGATATTCAGCCACTTCGAGATTCGCTAGATCTGAACCATCTAGATCTGGGCCATCAACGACTCCCGGTTCCTGAGAGTTTTGTTCATAACTTCGTTTGCGAGAGGTTATGTCATTTTCCTTTCTAGGAAAGATACCTTCAAAGAATTGAGCATTCCTTGATTCCATGATTGTACCCCGATGGATATCTGGAATATCTGACTTATGCACTAAGAAGCGATAAGCACTACTGTTATTTGCATATCCGATGAATATACAATCTACAGTCTTAGGCACAATATTGACCTGCTTTGGCTTGAGTATTTCAACCTTTGCCAGACAACCCCATACCTTTAAATATTTATAGGTGGGTTTCTTTTGCTTTCATGATTCATATGGAGTTTTGTCCTTACCCTTATGTGGGACTCCGTTTTCAGCGGAAACCCGCCTTAGAGATTGAACGACAATAAGATAAGTGGGACTCTGTTAAGAATCGTATTAGTGGTAAGGACGGCTTCTCCCCACATGTTTTGGGGAAGACCGGAATTGATGAGCAATGCATTCATAATTTCCTTCAATGTGCGGTTCTTACGTTCCGCCACACCGTTGGATTGAGGTGAGTATGGAGCCGTCATTTGATGAACAATGCCTGATTGGGCACAATATTCCTCAAACGATGCTACGTATTCTCCACCTCTATCGCTACGAATTGATTTAATCTGCATGCTTAGTTGGTTCTCAACTTCTGCTTTGTAACGTCGGAACGCTTCAAAGGCTTCATCCTTACTTTTAAACAAGTAAAGATAGCAATACCTTGTGCTATCATCAATGAATGTCACAAAGTACTTGCTCCCCCCTCTAGTTTGTGCGAACTTCAAATAACATATATCTGTGTGAATAAGTTCTAGAGGAGCGGTATTCCTTTCGACGGATCGAAAAGGAAGCTTTGTGAGTTTTGCCTCTACGCACACCTCACACTTAAGTTGAGGGTTTACATCGATAGACGGTAACAACTCCAACTTTACCAACCGTTGGATGGATTTGTAATTAACGCGTCCTAATCTATGACGCCATAAATTAGAAGACTCCAGCAAATAAGAAGAAGGTTCAACTTTATTACTTGGACGCATTACAGACATGGCATTGACTTTGAAGAGGCCATCACAGACGAAGCCTCTCCCCACAAAAATGTCATTCTTAGTGAGTACAAATTTATTAGATTCAAACACTAGCCTAAAACCAGCATTAACCAATAAAGATCCTGAAATTAAATTTCTCCTAATCTCAGGGATGCATCACTTCATTCAGAGTGAGCTCATTTCCAGAAGTCATCTTCAGGACCACATTTCCTACCCCAGCACGTCAGACGAAACGTTGTTGCCCATGAACAGCTTCTTGTCGTTGACCGGTGTATACGTGGATAAGGTATTTCTGTTGGAACAAATGTGTCTGGTAGCACATGTGTCCATCCACCACTGCATGAGATACTCAACCAGGTTTGCTTCAAGCACCACTGCTGAGAACTCCTCAATCATGTCATCCAGGAGCGTGTCCTTGACGACGTTAGCATGCACCTTGCCTTTAGCCTTGACTTTCTGTTGTTGTTCAGTCTTGAGCTTGCGGCATTCCTTGATCTTATGACCAGGTTTTCCACAGTGGTGACAGTTACCTCTGAACATCTCCGCTACGTGGGTCTTGTCGTCTTTTTGTAACTTTCGCTTCTTGCTTGGGTTCCCTTTGCCTCAGCCAGATTTGCCTTTGCCTCAGAAGGTTGTTTACCCTTTGACAAGGCCTGCTTATTATCTTCCTGAATTTGGAGTTTGATAATAAGTTCTTCAAAGGTCATCTCTTTTGTCTTGAGCTTTAAGTAGCTCATAAACTCATTCCACGAAGGATGTAACTTTTCAATCAGCGATGCAACCAAAAACTGCTAATTTGGTTTCATTCCTTCCAAATCCAGGTGATGTAGAATCATTTGGAATTCCTGGACTTGGGACATCACTGTCTTACTATCCACCATTTGAAATTTTAGAAATTTCCCAACAATGAACTTTTTAGTACCTGCATCTTGTGCGTTGTACTTCTTTTGCAGCTTTTCCCACAGCTCTTTGGCAGTGCCAACAGTGCAATAGACCGTGTAGAGAGGGTCTGCCAAGCAATTCAATATGTAATTCTTACACATGAAATCACTATGATTCCATGCATCAAGAACCATCTTCATGCCATTAATGACATAGATTCCTAGGCCCCCTTCACCCGTTTCAGAAGGCGAGGGGTCCATTTCATCTCCAGCTTGTGGAGAATCTTCTGTTAGAAAACGTGTCATTCCCATAACAGTCAAGTAGAACAACATCTTCTGCTGTCATCTATTAAAGTTTGAGCCCATGAATTTTTCAGGGCGTCCATGGTGGAATGCGGAGGGTGGAGCAGCAAAAGCAGCATACGTGCCTTGGGCAACAGTGGGGAAAGCAGATGAGTTGCTGCCTTGGACAGTAGCGACAACAGCAGGGAAAACAGAATTACTGCCTTGATTGGCAGCAACATCAACAGTGTTTCCAGTCATATTGCAGCAGTTACAGAAGTAAAATCTTGTCTTAAAATTGTTGTTCACAATGATGCAGGAAACGAAAATGAGTAACTGCTAAGTATTACAACACAATGAAATTACAATAAACTGAAATTTCAATGAACTTGAACAAGAAACTGGAACAGTTTTGGTATCCTGAGTCGAGTGATGACACTCTATCTTTAAGACAAGATTGCCCCGTATGTATCTTTTCTACGTTCTGGACAATAGTCTCCCAAGATAAAATAGTAACTGAACAATTGAGTAAAGGAAACTCAAGTGCTACCCTGGTCCAAAAAAATAATATCAGAAGAATCACAACCCACAGCCCACAGCCCAAGCCCGGACCGGACGGGCGGCGGCGGCGCGCGTGTGGGCTTATCCTCGAACCGAAGCACATCTAGGTCATCCCTCCTTTAAACACATGGGATACCCCTTGGGGGTCCCAAACCTCAAGCCAACTTTGAGACTTATTAACTAAACAAATCTTTCTTCCCCCACCGATGAGGGAGGATTGCTCTTTACCACATTTTTCCATGCTTCAAACACCTCACTTCGTGGACCAATATCTCTTTCATTTCTCAATGAAATTTGACGATCCTTGTCCCTACGGTCATCTATTTACTTAGTGAGAATGTTACATATGCTAAGAACATGGTTATAAAAAATATATTATGTGAGATACAACAACATAATATATTTGTCTCATATACTAAAATATCTATATTTACAAATAATATATAATTAATTTAACTAAATTCACATTGTTTGCATGTTCAGTAAATATTGAATTCAACTATTATATCCACGTAATAACATTCATTTTCATCATTTAGACAATTGCATTTATTTTAATGAAAAAGCATTCTTCTTATATAAATTATTTATCTATTTACGTGATGCACACATGCAACACACGTACGCTTACGACTAGTACGTTAAAATGTCGAGACTAGAAATGCATGAATTAAAATTACTAAACTAACCATGAGGAGATTGTTTCTCCTTTAATCAGAGGTCTCGATTTCGAGCTTTGTGTATAAATAAATTCTTGGTAGGGAGCGCTTCCTCCGAATGGGCCTTACGCGGTGCGGATCCGGATTAGTCGAGTTCCAATGTGAGTACCGGTCATCGAATGAAAAACCAAAAAAATTACTAAACTAACAAAAATAATCTCTACAACACATTCAACCATTACTAATCTATAAATTATTCATTTATCTATTAAAGTTTCTACATTATTAATTCCTATGTTACGATCCAAAAGTAATTAAAAGTCTAGAAAGTAGCATATATAACACAAACTAGAAAAAAGAACTCACTCCGGTAACAAACTTGGAAAGGAAAATATGTACTTTTGTTATTCATGTGAATAGACGGGAAATTCCGTGTTTCACATGTTGTTGTCCTGTCAAAGAAGGATACAAAGAGGAAAAAAACACAAAGATATCGACACATTTTGAACATTAATTTTCAAAGAAGTCATTGCCACGCATGCTTGACTCGGAGTTGATATATTTTTTCTTATTTATTTTAAGGAATGATTATCTGATTGAAACGTTTTTTCTAATTTAGATTTATAATGGGAAATGTGTACTCTAATACCTAAAATTGATTAGTTGTTTCAAAATATTTACGAGGACGACACTAGATGAATCACTTGCATGTAACAATAATTGTTGAGTAATTTTCCCTCATGTGATCGTAAAAGGATCATTAGTTCTTGAATTCAAACGTTGAATTTTGTGATGGTTGATGATATACTACTAAAAAAAAATAGGAATTAGCGATATACAAAATTCGTAGCTAAACAGTAAAATTCATCACTAATTTTATTTAGCGATAAATTAAAGGATAAATTAAAGACGATTTTGTTAGCTACGAGTAATGAATTAGCGACGTAGTTCATAACTAATTTCAGTTTTTTAGAAGTTGCTCATTACCATTTAGCTATCGCATTTATTTTTCATTATTAATCATATGTATAGAACCAATTTCGAAATTATACACAATATGAAAGATTTTTTACATACACATATAACCCAGCAGACGATTAATGCCTTAGAGAAAGGGTACCTCAATTTCACTTTAAAAACATTACATTTAATTTTGAGGTGTGTCTATGTTATGAAGAAAAATGAAATTTTAGTAAGTTATCTTTCCGAATAATTTGAGATTTGAATATTCATCTCTTTTTGAGGTATAAATATATAATATAACGTCCAAAACATCGCATTATAATATCACTTACATTACATAATTAAGTTTTGGTCTTTCTAAAGGATTAGTGGGTCATCCTTAAGTTAGACTTTCTAAGTGCAATATACTTTGGGAATATTTTTCCAGATATTTTATATGACGAGATTATCTTTATTGTTTTGTCATTATTATTAGTGAATATTCTCCGAATATTCACAGTATATTTTATAATTATGATAGATGTATATTTAAGGTAACTTATGATTCTTATTGTATTAGGAATCAACCATTTAAGGTAAGTTAAGATTCTTATTGTATTAGGAATCAACATCTGTACAACTATATATATTGTGGCTAATGAAAGGAATCTCTAAAGAAAATTATTCAAATCTTACATGGTATCAAGAGCAAAACCCTAATCCCTAATCCTCTTTTTTCTCCCTCTCGGTCGACGCCTCCCCAAACCTTTCTGTTTCCCTCTCGGCCGACGGCAACAATTTGCCGCCATGTCTCGCCCTGCTTCCCCTACCAATTCAGGCTCTTCCACTGGCACACTTGATGCCGCCATGTCTCGCCCTGCTTCCCCCACCAATTCAGGCTCTTCCACTAGCACACTTGACAACCCCAATCAACGTTCATCGTCTTCTTTTCATCCGGCATTCGCCGTTACCAACATCAAGAATTTTATTCCTATCATTCTTGACCAAGAAGACTGTCAATATTCTATGTGGATAGAACTGTTCTATATTCATGCATGTGCGTACAATGTGCTCGACCATATTGATGATTTTGTTCCTCGTCCAACTGATGTTACAGACTCGACCTGGCGTCGCCTTGACGTCATCGTCAAACAATGGATCTACGGCACCATCTCTAAAGACTTGTTGTGTACTATCATGAAAACATGTGCTACGACACGTGAACTTTGAGTACGGTTAGAAGAAATTTTTCAGGATAATAAAAATACTCGGGCCGTGTATTTGGAAGAGCAGTTAAACAATACGCGTCTCGAAAATTTAACAACATGTCCGAATACTGTAAACAACTGAAACTCATAACCGACCAACTTTCCAACGTAGGGACGTCTGTTTCAGAGACCAAGATGGTACTTCAACTAGTTGCGGGTTTATCGAAAGGTGAATATGATACACTTGCAACGATGATTCAACAGGCTGACCTCCTACCAAGCTTCAATAAAGCATGTTCGCAACTTTTGTTGGAAGAGACCCACCGTGCTAAATAAGAGAAGTAGAATCACAAGGCATTAGTCGTTGACGGCATGACACTACCGGCGGCATCCACCACCCAGCCACCACCACAAGACCACCAACAACAGCAGTCCTATGGCGGAGGGCTTGGGCTCCATCCCCACCAATCGGCGAGCCCAACAAGCGGAACATGCCCACTGGTAGCAAACGAACCAAAGACCTGCAGGCGGCCACTGCCACCACCGATTTAGGCTAGGCCTTCAACACCGTGAACCTTCAACAGCCCAACGAAAATTTGTACATAGACATCGGAGCCACATCTCACCTCACCCGGTCGTTAGGTAACTTATCTCAACTACTTCGGTTAAAGTGTCCACAATTTATTACTGTCGGCATTGCATTCCAATTGAAGGTTACGGTAACACACATACCACACATCCCCCACCCATCTTTCTCCCTAAATCACATCCTTTACACCCGTAACATCATTAAAAACTTAATCTCTATTAGAAAATTGACTCGCAATAATTCTATGTCTGTTGAATTTGACCCTTTTGGTTTTTCTGTGAAGTATTTCAATACGGGAAAAATTCTTACGCGCTGCAATAGTGTGGGAGACCTCTACCCCTTTACTCAATCTTCCGCTGTCAGACCGCGATCACCTTTATCCATTGCGACTATCTTTCCCTCAACTTGGCACAACAGACTCGGACACCCGGAGACCCTGTTTTTACTTTTCTTAGGACTACTAAGTGTATTCAATGTAATAATGGAAAACTTGCCCAACACTGTTTTTCTTACTCACTCGGCAAGCATACTCGTCTTCCATTTATGTCATCCAACAATGTTACTTTTTCTCCTTTTGATATTGTTCATGCTGATTTGTAGACATCTCCGGTTGTTAGCTCTTTGGGTCACAAATTTTATCTAGTATTCTTAGATGATTTTTCACATTTTGTCTGGATTTACCCAGTGAAATTCAAATCTGAAGTTTTTGCCAAATTCCTTGAATTTTTCAAAAATTCATTAAAACACAGTTTGAAAAATCTATCAAATCATTCCAATGTGATAATGGACGTGAATTTAATAACTCGGCATTTCACAATTTCTGCTCTAAACAAGGCATAGTTTTCCGTTTTTCCTGTCCCTATAGTTCCTCCCAAAACGGAAAGGCTGAACGAATTATACATACCATCAATAACATGGTTCACACCCTTCTGTTTCATGCATGTCTTCCACCACCTTTTTGGGTCTATGTTGTTAAAATGGTAGAATCTCTTCTTAATATTTTACCAACTAGCACTCTCCAAAACAAGACCCCTACCGAAATCTTATACCGTAGGTTCCCATCCTATGACCATCTCCGTATTTTCGGCTGCTTATGCTACCCCAACATAGCCTCCACTACACCTCACAAGCTTGCCCCTCGCACCATGCCTTGTGTCTTCGTTGGTCTCTCTCCTACTCATCGGGGCTACCTGTGCTATGACATTGCCACTCGCAAAATCATCGTCTCCCGTCACGTCACCTTTGATGTTCCAAAAATTTCAGACCATCGATTACACCTTTCTCAATGAACTAAGTCTGTCCCCGGCTATCCAATCTTTGTACCACCGGCAGTCCACTATTCCGACAGAGCCTGCAGCTCCGTCCCAGCCACTGTCCGGCACCATCTCCGACCAAAAAACTCCCAGCTCTCAGTCGAACACCCCACCAGTACCCTTGCTGCCTCCAGCCACGTCTATTGCCCCTCCAGCAGCACTACTACCTCCCGAACCCGACAACCCATAACCTCCAAACCCAGACCTCCCACTGCTGCCTACCCACCGCATGGAGACTTGTGCCCAACACGGGATATTCAAACCCAAGGCTCACTTCAACCTCTCCACACACACCTTATCACCCATTCCAAAAAATCCAAAAATAGCCAAACTGGACCCTAATTGAAATGCGGTCATGTGCGAGGAGTTTAACGCTTTAACCAAGCAGAACACTTGGGGTTTGGTACCTAGACCAGACGGTGTGAATGTTATCCGGTGTATGTGGCTATTTCGTCACAAGTTCAAAGACAGTGGTGACTTGGAATGGTATAAGACAAGACTGGTTGCCAATGACACTAATCAACAGGAGGGTATTGATTGTGGTGAGACATTCAGTCCGGTTGTTAAACTGGCTACTATTCAGATTGTTCTCAGTATTGTTATGGGGATGCATTGGCCGATTCATCAGCTTGATGTCAAGAATATATTTCTTCATGGGGATTTGAAAGAAACTGTGTACATGCATCAGCCCACTGGCTTTGTTCATCCGGCAGTTCCGCAGTTTATATGTCATCTCAGGAAGTCATTGTATGGCTTGAAACAGACACCCCGCGCTTGGTATAATCGTTTTGCCATATATCTTATGCAGATCGGATTTGTATGTAGCATATGTGATAACTCTCTCTTCACTTTTCATCAAGGTAGCAACACTGCTTACTTGCTATTATATGTGGATGACATTGTTCTTACTACCTCCTCTGACGGTTTGAAGAATGAAATCATTGCTCTACTCAAAACTGAATTTGCTATGACCGACTTGGGCAAACTGAGTTATTTCTTGGGTATATCAGTGACCAGATCTGCAGCTACTATGTTCTTGTGTCAGCGCAAATATGCAGAAGAGATAGTGTTCAGGGCTAAGATGGCAAATTGTAAAATTATGCCAACTCCGGTTGACTCGAAATCCAAGCTCAATGCCAATGAGGGTGCGCCAGTTTCTAATCCCACTCTATATCGGAGTCTTGCAGGTGCCCTTCAGTATCTTATATTCACTAGGCCTGATATTGCATATGTCGTTCAGCAGGTGTGTCTGTTTATGCATGACCCTCGAGAGTCCCATTTTGCGGCCCTCAAACGTATTATCAGATACGTTAAGGGCACACTGGACTTTGGACTACATCTCTACCCCAAACAAGTTACTCTCCTACACTGATGCAGATTGGGCAGGATACCCAGACACACGTCGCTCCACCTCAGGCTACTATGTATTTCTTGGGGATAATCTTATTTCATGGTCCGCCAAGCGGCAGGCCACGCTATCCCGTTCTAGTGCTGAAGTAGGGTATCACGGAGTTGCTAATGTCGTTCCTGAGATCTGTTGGTTTCGAAATCTTCTTTTGGAGCAACAATGTCCACTGCGAAAAGCGTTTATAGTCTATTGTGACAACATATCTGTCATCTATATGTCTCACAATTCGGTCCAACATCAGCGGACTAAGATATTGAGATGGATATTCAATTTGTACGAGAGAAGGTTTCCCTTGGTCAGGTCAAACTATTATATGTGCCTTCCTCCTATCAGTATGCAGATATTTTCACAAAGGGACTACCGAGACAACTCTTCACCGACTTCCAATCCAGCCTTAGCGTTCGGCCTCCTCCCGCTCCGACTGAGGGGGAGGATTAGCGAATATTCTCCGAATATTCACAATATATTTTGTAATTATGATAGATGTATATTTAAGGTAACTTAGGATTCTTATTATATTAGGAATCAACCATTTAAGGTAAGTTAGGATTCTTATTGTATTAGGAATCAACCTCTGTACAACTATATATATTGTGATTAATGAAAGTAATCCCTAAAGAAATTATTCCAATCTTACAATTATACGTCGAGATTATCTTCATTCTAGAATTAAAGACAATGTTTAACCTGTCTTTTTTATTTTTTTAACGTCTAAAAAATGCAAGACTTGTTACAATTGTAAAGCTTAGATGAAGTTTATATTCATTCTAAAGAATCTTCGAATAATTTTATAGTGTTTCGAAAAGAAATTAGAGTAAGGAGTAGGGATGGCAGGTGGGCCGCACCGCACCCACCCCAGTTGGGGCGGGTATGGGTATAACTTTGACGGGTAGTAGGCGGGTATAAGTATTAAAAATGTACCCGCCACGGGTAGGCGGGTAAGTGGTGAATTTACAATTATACCCGCCTACCGCCCGCCTACCCGCCCCATAAGTACAGTACTATTTATAGACTTTTAGCATTTAGTAAGCCCATAAACTGATAAGCCCGGTATCAATAATTAATAAGCAGTAGGGTTCACTTCTCAGAGCTCACTCTTTTTTTTTCTTAACCCTTCCCTTACGCCTCCCTCTCACTTCAGCACTCTCACTGTTACGCCTTCACGCCTTCACACTCACTTCTCAGCCGTCTCTCATTCTCTCTTACAGGTATTCCTTCTAAGCTCTCACTCTCTTCCTCTGTAGTTTCTAGTGTGTTCTTATCTTCTCATTGATCCATAGTGGAAACACACCTAGGGGTTTCCAAATTTTCAGATCTCTGATACAGTTTCGAATATTATCTTCTTTGCATAGTCCATAGTGGGTTATGAAAGAAAGTAAAAGGAAGATCTGTGCGCAATATGCGCTACTGCTATTGGCATGTTGCTTTTTCTCTCATCTTTACGCTTCTTCTGATGTGGTAAGATTAATATCGGTAAATTTATATTTGCGATTTTGTATTCTTTCAAAGAACCTAAATCATGAAAGGCACACCGGTCCTTATTCATTTGGTAGGTTGAATAAATTTAAATTATTCCTTATTGGTTTCGACTTTAGACTTTTGTCTGCTTACATGGTTTTTTTCGTGCCAGATTATATCTTTGACCCGACGTGTTCAACTAGTAAGGTTTATGAACAAGGGGCTAGAGATGTTGCTCTGTCTGCTCTAAATGGGATAAATGGTAGAACCACTTTACATTTTAGTTTAGTCCTAAAGTTTAGATCTAATATACTCATTTGGTTTATTGTTTGAACAGAGACCTTTCAATTAATCTCATAGTTCTTTTGTAGCAACTATATTTGCATATGGGCAGACAAGTAGTGGGAAGACATTCACAATGAGGGGAATAACTGAAAGTGTTGTTAACAACATTTATGAGCACATCAAATTTGTAAATCAAACTTTCTCCAGAATGTTTTCTTGTTTTATGATTGAGAAGTTGTGGTTTTGATATCCGGATGCTTTTTTTTCCCGCATTACAAACTACTGAGAGGGACTTTGTGTTGAAATCCGGATGCTTTGCTGCTAAAGATATGCGGTTATTTCAACTGATGTTGCTGCTAAAGATATCTAAAGATATGGACATGCATTTTCACAGAATTGGGAGAAGAACCAACAGTATCTTGTTCTTTCCAGTTCTTGTTGTATCATGTTCTTTCCATTTAGCAGTAAATATAGCTAGTTTAATGGTTTTTGTCTTGACCCAGGGCTTCCTTGTGAATGTTTTCTACTAGCAGTAGTTTAATGGTTTTTGTCTTGATTTGATTTCAAACTTTGAAATTCTATTGGCTAATTGATTTTAGAGGGATTTACCCCTCTTTTTCACTTATCCCAAATCGATTGGGATCCAAAGTTTTTAGGGGTTGAGTAAGGGAATTGATGACTAAAGGTTTTATCAGGATTTAAAAATTTATACAGGCGGGTACAGGCGGGTATTGACGGGTAGCGGATATCCACTTGGATGGTGAATCAGGTGTGGATTTAGGAATATACCCGCCTAGGCGGGTATGGATGTTGAAATTGTACCCGCCACGGGTGGTGGATAGGTAGCGAGTATAAATGTTTTTGGCGGGTACGAGTGCGGGGGAGGGGTACCCGCACCCGCCCCGCCCAATTGCCATCCCTAGTAAGGAGTAGCAATAAAAGAATTAATATAGAAAATGTTATTTTAAGAAGAATTTGGATTGGAGCGTACATGATGACTGGGAATAAATATGTGCATCGTCATACGTGGTAGCAGTCGTTTTCATGTTGAAAACCCAAGTAGATAACAATATTTAATATCTGTTTAATAATTTATCAACACATTCAATGGATGTCAAATTGCGTTACTAAAGTTTCTAGATAGTTTGAAATAAAGAGCTATACTTACTACTAGTGTATAAAGTTTAAATATGTATGTATATCCGTGTAAGTGAAGAAAAGTCTTGAAATAATGATAAAGTTATATCCGTGAGATTTACATACATATGTCGATTTAGAATTTTAATTTTATAATTTTAAATTCTAAAACGAGTATCAAAGTGTTAGTAAATAAATTTTAAATATAATTTTTATTCATATTTAACGTATTTCTTAATCCACACAAAATTTGAGTAAAAGATCATGTTAACAAAATCCCGAGCTTGCCCCCAAACAAAGTAAATTAATTACCATGAAATTGCGGTGGGCTTGAGATGCCTTAATGCGGCGTCCTTTGTGAATTTAATTGGGGCTGTCTCTGCCTCCCTTTATTTTGATTTTTTTTTTTGGTCTATTCTCCTTTTAACCTTTTATCTTTTAATTTCCTTTATTTTTGTTTTTGTTTTATTTCGCTTTTGGTTAGTTTATCTTCTGTGTTTTTTGTTCCTTTCTCTATTTTTATCTTTTATTTTCTTTTTAAAGATAAGAAAATATATTTTAAAAAATATTAACTAATTATTCTTACATTAATACAAATATAAGAATGTGAAGCTTTATTTCAGAAATCAAATGTTGTACCAATAATTATCCTTTTCTGCCACCAACAATAGGATTTTTATTAATTACTTATAAAAAGTCTGTACTAATGAAGAGTTGTATGTTGAAAATTAAACATGCATAACTTGCACATAATTTTGTGCCTATATTTTGTTTTCTTATACAGTACACAAACCAAATGAGACCATGTGATCATGATCAATGAAGTTATTTAATTTTATATGTCCTACATATCTAATGATCCAAAACTGATACACCCAAATCCTCATTTAGTAAACGTGAAAGTAGAAAATATTTTCTTGAAAAAAAGTGAAGGCAAACCGTAACTCCAAATGAAATTGTGAATTCAACATTCCTTCGTAATGCCATCATGATATATACCATTTCAATATATTTTTATATCATGATGGTATCATGGAGGACAGTTGAAGAGTGTCTCATTGAAGAACTGCAACAATTATGCATGATACCATCTCGGTATATTTTTATACCATAATGTTATCATGGAGGACTGAGAATTATTTCATTCAAGGGCTTCAGCAGACCTTCATGATATATATCATGCGCGTCATTGATTCATGATAATGATATATATATCATGCGCGTCATTCATTCATGATACGTTGTTAGTATGTGATATATACCATGTGGATATCATAGATGATTGAGTTGTGTTTTTATTGAAAGGAGAATGATACCCACATGATATATAGGACTAATTAGTATTTTTTGAATGAACGAATCAATCTCCCATGATATCATGTTAGTATATGATATATACCATGTGAGTATCATAGATG
Organism: Anisodus tanguticus; assembly: GCA_034509755.1. Taxonomy (NCBI): domain Eukaryota; kingdom Viridiplantae; phylum Streptophyta; class Magnoliopsida; order Solanales; family Solanaceae; genus Anisodus; species Anisodus tanguticus. Next base: position 43,973,436 of record CM067555.1, read on the forward strand.
ACTGACTTGTGTGTTTTATTGTTGGGATAAATCAGTCCTCTATGATACTTTGTCTGTATATTATATATATCATGTGAGTATCATAATATACTGTAAAAATATACTTCAACTGCTACTGATTTGATATACTATATGCTAGATTTTTTTTTTTGAGATATAAAAAGATAAAATAAATAAAAAGATAATATAACAGTTATTCTTTTTATTGAAAAAGATAAAGAAGCCAAAAGGTTTGTAGAATTATAAAAAAAATAAAAATAAAAATAAAAATAAAAATAAAAATGGAAAAAAATGAAATTAGAAAAAAATAAAAAAATAAATGAAAATCACCTGATTAAAAAAGAAAATAAATAAAAATAGCAAAAAGGTGAATAAAATTAAATTATGAAGATAAAAAAATAAAAAGAAATAAATGAAATTTAAAAAGGAATTAGAAATAAAGAAATAAAAAATACAAAAAAAGGAAAAGAAAGGAGTTAAAATTAAATATGAAATCAGATTATAATGAAAAATATAATAAAACATAATATGAAAAAATAAATGAATAAAAAAGGAGAAAAAAGAAAAGAATAAAAGAAAGAAAAGAAGAAAAGATTTTTTTTTAAAAAGAGACAATTACAGTTATAGCATCTCGCTTCTTGTTACAAAAGAAATTTCATAAGAGCAGAAGATGAGACAAAGAAAGAATTGATAGAGGTACGTCGAGACCTACAAAAGCTATAATAGATACTAAGAATAAATAATTTTGAGAATATAAAAGTAAAAAAATATAAAAAAATAATTCTTTTATATTTAGTGGACATGAGTGTTCTTTCCCCTGTAATTAAATCTGACTCTGCGTTTGTTTATAAATCAAAAGTTGGAACCATGAAATCAATCAGTCAATAATCTTGCGTCACATAAAGTGCCTAATCACATTCTCTAATCACATTCTCTGTGTAAATGTAAAATGCTTTGTACAATGGTTATTACCATCTCCGTCTTAATTTATATGATGTGGAATCTGTTTGTTCAAGCGATTTTAAGGCTGAAAACGCTTTTTCCTGAGAAAAAAAAAATTATTTTGGTTATTTGACTTGTTTGGCAAATCAGTTAAACTGCTTTTAAAATAGAAGCAATTTTTTTTTGCATTTGGAGAGAAGTAGAAAATTTATTTTCTTCAAAACAAAAATATCTCTATCATAAATATATATTTACCAAATATATCCCTCATTAATCCATTAACATTCTTTTATTTTATTTTACGTAGTATTTTTGTGTTGATTTTTTCACTTGTGGTATGATTTGAAATTTTATTTTGATTGATGTCTTTTATCACCATGTTGATATTATATTAATATTTAATATTATTTTTTGATTTATCTCTATATTATATTAATTGAAAATTCATGTACTTTAAATTTTTAATTAAATAAAGGTAAAAGTTAATTAAAGTCAATTCATATAGATATTTAAAATAATTTCTCCCTATAAAATAATCTTAATTACAAACGTTCATTGATACTTGTTTAATCAAACACAAAGCGCAATAATCAATTTTAGCTAGAATCGTTTGTAGGGGAACCCTACATACTTATCAAAAATACTTTTCAAATAAATTAATCAAACATAAACTACTTCTCACCACAAGTATTTTTTCAAAAAGAAATTTAAAAACACTTCTCGAAGTATTAGTGTAAGTAGTCTTGGTAAGTATGTTATATACGTGGAATTTAATCCTGTAGAAACATTGCCATTCTGCTTTGCTTATACAACTCGAGAAACTCTCACTATTCCCTCTACCAACACAAAAACCACAGTAAAAACACACACACACACACACACACACACACAAATGGCGAATCCCATCGAAATGTTTGATGTAATAGTGATTGGAGCAGGTATAATGGGTAGCTGCACAGCTTATGAAACATCAAAACGCAACCAAAAAACACTCCTTTTAGAACAATTCGATTTCTTACACCATCGTGGTTCTTCCCATGGCGAATCAAGAACCATACGTGCCACTTATCCCGAACTCTACTACCCAAAAATGGCCTTAAAATCCGAGACCCTTTGGAGAGAAGCTGAAGAACAAATAGGATACAAAGTCTACTTCAAGACTTCACAGTTTGACATGGGTCATAAATATAACAAGGCTCTTCAAGCAGTTATATCCAGCAGTGAGAAAAACTCGATCCCCGTTCGTGTTCTTGATCGAATTCATGTTCTTGAAGAGTTTGATGGATTGATTAACTTGCCTGAGGATTGGGTTGGAGTTGTTACTGAGTATGGTGGTGTTATTAAGCCAACAAAAGCTGTGTCCATGTTTCAAACACTTGCTGTGAAAAATGATGCTTTCTTGAAAGATAACATGGAAGTTGTTGAAATCAAGAAAGTTGGAGGGGGTGTTTTGGTTAGTGTGAAAAGTGGAGAGGTGTTTTGGGGTAAAAAATGTGTGGTGACAGTTGGTCCATGGATGAAAAAGTTAGTTAAAAGTGTGACAGGGTTTGTACTTCCAATTCAACCTTTGGAGACAACTGTGATTTATTGGAAGATTAAAGAAGGGTTTGAGTCAAACTTCACTATTGAGAATGGTTTTCCAACTTTCGCGAGCTATGGTGAGCCGTACATATACGGCACACCGTCGCTCGAGTTTCCAGGATTGATTAAAATCCCCGTGCACGGTGGGCGTCCGTGCGAGCCTAATGACCGGATGTGGGTGCCCACACTGCCTCTGGATCCGCTGAAGCAGTGGATCCAGGAGAAGTTTGGAGGCGTCGTGGATTCCACGAAGCCGGTCATGATGCAGTCGTGTATGTATTCCGTGACCCCGGATGAGGATTTTGTGATTGATTTTCTTGGTGGGGAATTTGGGGAGGATGTGGTGATTGGTGGTGGATTTTCAGGGCATGGGTTCAAAATGGGACCAGTTGTTGGGAAAATATTAGCTGATCTTGTTATGGATGGAGAAGCAAAAGATGTGGAGTTAATGCACTTTAGAATTGATAGATTTGAGAAGAATCCTAAAGGAAATTTGAAGAACTTTGATGATCAAGTGAGTTCAGCCCATTAAGTGAAACATATCATATTTTTCTTTGTCTTTTCCATTGGTATTATTGTACAATTGTACTTATGTGGTATCTTATCAAGTGATGGTCTGTCTTGATCTTTTATGTTCTATTGTTTTTGGGATCTTTAAGTGAAAATAATATTGTAAAAGATTGCTTCTGTTTGGCATTTGATTGAACAATTGATGCGCATTTTATTTTTCTTTCAAGTCAGGAGCGGAGTAACTTTGATTCAAATCCTATATTTGTATTTTGAAAAATCTTATTTGATATGTATAAATAATTTGTTCAGAACTCAATCAGAGTCGTATCATGGATTTTAATGGGATGATTATACTTTTATGAAGAAGTGAATTTAGATTTTATTTTTGACGAGTTCAACTTTTAGGTTCTTAGCATGAACTCATTATACCTTTGAGAATATATGTTCAATTCTTTTTGATAATTTCAATAATTTTTCATATATGTATTTATTATTACTTCGTATAAAAAATATTGAGATAATTAAATTCATTGACTCTATGCTACATCCTCCATTACTGCTAATTTTAATATAAGCATTGACAAAATTTATTGACTATAACAAAAGAAGAATAAGGATTTCAACGTGTCAAGCTTGAGGATCAATCCAAAAGAATAAACCATGAGAAGAAAGAAAGAGAGAAACAGAGGTACTTGATGAAACACAAGACATGGTCATCCCTCATGGGTGAACTCAATTCTATAAAAAGAAAGGAAAAAGTAACAAGATAGATGTGTGATTTGAAAAGTCTAATTTTAATTATACATAATAAAGTAATTAAAAAATATTATGATATACCCTTTATAAAATAACCGACCAAACCTAATTATTAACATCCTTTTATATATTAACATTTTTTTTATTTTACCGTTGAGTTCTGACATCACGTTTGAGTTCAAATAATGTAGATTCGTGCTGAAGCTAAAGCTTGGTGCAAGTCAGGAATTAGATGCTACCTAGAAATCATTGGAACCTAGCTAGTAAAATTCTAGCTAGCTTGCTTCTTCATCACCTAGACAATTAAACAAACAAGACAGAATCAAATTCTATATATCTTCTTCACTTGTGTGTTTCTTTCTCTTAAACTTTATATATACTTAACAAATTCTGTTTGTTCATATTGGCAAAGATAATGGGTCTATGCATGAGCTTCACAGAAAGTCAGTAATCTTCACTTCCTTAATTCTTAATTCTGCCAATTAGTTTCTCTACTCGTTTTTTCTTCTTCTTTTGGGTAACATAAACTTCTACTTCCTTCCTCTATTTTTAAATTATTAGCTTTGTTAACTTTGAGTGCTCTTCGCGTAGTTTTCAAATATGTAAAATTTATTTAAAAAAAATTGAAAAAAAAAAAGTAATTAACCCTGAGCCCTCAAGGAGTCATTTGAAACCTCAACAATTTTTCAACTCCAACACAGTGTGCTGGAATTTCATTTGTCAAAATTTCGAAATCCAGCATAATTATAAAAATTGTGTTGAAGTTTTTTGTGTTTTAGCTGGGAATATTTTCAAATTTTATTTTCACATTAAAAATTTATTATTTCTCAATTACATTTACATTTCAAAATGTGACTAAATATTAGTAGTAAGAAAAAATTGCTTGATTTTCCTTCAAATCTTGTCTTTAAATTTTCCCTTCGAAATTGAACTAATGCATTGTGGGGCATAAGTTTATTAAGATCGTGAGGTATAACTTGCAAAAAATTATTATGTGAAAATATAAATTTATGCCTCGCGAAAAAATTATTCGCGTTGAGGGACAAAATTAAAAGAACAACACAAAAGATGGTCAAAAGTGCAAATGACCCTATTAGTAATAGGCGTAAAAATTCTGGCCCCGTGTCTATTCTAAACCTCACAACGGTAGGCAACAAGTAATTGCACGGTGTTCCTTTAAATAGATTTCTTTTTAATTTTTTCCCTTTAAATGGGCTGGTCTTTAATTTTCCTCCTTTAACATTGAACTTATGCCTATAGGAGAATAAATTTTTTATTTAACTTGTGAATATTATAATGCATAATTTATGTTCCTATGGACATAAGTTCAATTTTGAAGCACAAAATTAAAAATCAGTCCGTCTGAGTGGCAAAAATAAAGACAAGCACAAAATAGGAACAAAAGTGCAAATAGGCATAGGCCCAAATATCGGGATCAGGTCTCTTGGGCTAACCCAGTGAAGGTCCATTCAAAGTAGTATCTCAACACTTCCCTTTTAATAGTCCTTTCTCAGCAATCGTGTTGACCTAGGGTTTTTTGTCGCGTTCTTCACTAGGGTTTCAGGTTTGCTCAATTCACCTATAGATCTCTATATATTTTGATCTCATGTTTAATATTATTGAAGCTATTATTATATCTTTAGTTGTTGAATTTTGTGTTATTTTGCCGAAAATTTCACAGAATTGATAAAAAATATTATTCATTTATTGAATTCGATCATATTTCGGAGAGTTAGGGTAGTATATTATGATTTGTGTATGAATATTATAGTGGGTCGTTGAACTCTTCGATTAATTGCCTTTTCTTGTGACTAATTTCCAATCTGAGCATAGTTAAAAGCAGTTTTAAACTTTTAATAGGCTAGCCTCGCTCTTTCTTTTTTAAAATTTAAATAAATACGCCCTCTGTCCCAATTTATGTGTCATAGTTAGGATTTTGCGAGTCAAACGGTTTAATTTTGACCGTGAATTCAGACATGGAATTTTAAGTTTTTTTTTTGAAATAAAATTACTCCCTCTGTCCGAATTTATATGTTTTAATTTGACTGGCCACAAAGTTTGAGAAATAAAGAAGACATTTTAATCTTGTGGTCTAAAACAAGGCAAATATATTTGTGTTGTTATAAATATCTCGTTAAGCGTAAAAGATAAAATTTAAAGTTAATTGTTGCCAAATAAGTAAATGTGTTATTCTTTTTGGGACTGAATAAAAATGAAAGTGTGTTATATAAATTGAGACGGAGGGAGTAACATATTGGGAATCTACATAAAAAGTACTATACAACAACAACATACCAGTGAAATCACACAAAGTGGGGGTATGGGGAGGGTAGAGTGTACGCAGACCTATAAGTCACAATAATTGATAATTCAAAATATTTAAAAGATGTTTGAATAAATTATGGTCAAAGAAAGACTTGTTTGAATCTCGAAATCTTAGAGGTGCCACATAGATTGGGATGGAGGGACTAATTCTTTTTGAAAAATTGTATTCCAAAGTGCATAGTATCTGCCACGAAGAATAATTAATGGTGTAGTTAATTCTTAATCACTAGCAGTAAAACTATATCTTACACTGTCATACAACTGTAGCTTAATGTTTTTAGTAAAATTGAGTTGCAGATATTGCATCATCACTATCAAGCCGTGGAAACAGCCTCTTGCAGAAATGTGAGGTGAGGCTGCGTACAATAGATCCTTGTGGTCCGGCCCTTCCCCGGACCCCGCGCATAGCGGGAGCTTAGTGCACCGGGCTGCCCTTTTTTATATTGCATCATCAGTGTATACAACTTAAATCCTTAATAATTTAGGCATACTACAGTGCTACCAAGAAAACTGAGTTGAAAAGACCTTTCTGTTTCAGATTATTTTGGGAAATTTATGACACAGTACCATTATTCAATTTCTTAATTGCCTTGTGAATTGTAAGGTTTTATATATGTCTGACTGAGATGGATATTCCTTTATAGGTTATTATTCCGAGATGTCAAGAGTTTATGTTGGAAATCTTGATCCTAGGGTCACTGAAAGAGAACTAGAAGATGAATTCCGTACCTTTGGAGTTATAAGAAGGTAAAGCAAATTCTACATTAACCATGCATTTTTAATTCGTATGCATCGACTACCTTTTATGTATAGGATGTGCAATTTTTTTTTGTAATTGTCTGTTATATTTAGTTTATAACTAAAACCTATTATAAATAATTTGCTAGTTATCCGTCCTTCATTGCTTGTATATCTTCTTCAGTTCGTGAATGACGCATGCAGTAACAATCTAACATGGAGGAGCATTTAAGTCTTATTTTGTGATCAGATAGAAGATAATGTTAGTCTAACTTGCTAGTATACTTGTTTCTCTAAAGCAGTATTTAGATGTAATGGAGGTTTTATTTTGCTAATTTATATCAAATGGGCGGCTGCCAGCACATATTTTCCTAGCATTCATGACTAACATCTGATGGGAGCTTCTAGCGAAATGGATCTGATATAAAAGATTTGTGCTTTTGTTACTCTTTGATCTGTTGAAACTGTACTATGTACTGTATACTTACCTGGATGGGGTTAATGCATGATCCTGAGGGGGGGGTTGCTATGTATGTTCTGAACTCTTAAAAAAATGACACTGATTATTGGATGTCAAAGTTAGTGACATGTTGAGATTCAAACCAAAGGGATTTGGTTTGTGACTTCAGCTATTAAGAACATTGGTAGCACTTTCAGTATCACTCAGGTCTATTTCTTTTATGCAACTTGACTACCTCTTTTTCCATCTTTCTTCTTTGCTGTAATTCTTTCTGATTTGCAATCTTGATTCAAAAAAATAAAAATGATTGCAGTGTCTGGGTTGCAAGACGCCCACCTGGTTATGCTTTTATTGACTTTGATGACCGAAGAGATGCACAAGACGCAATTAGGGAAATAGATGGTATGGTCCCTTACTCTGCGTATGGTCGAACCTTCTGAATTTGTTCTTTTAGCTTATTTATGGCTATGAAATATTTAGCCTTTTCCTTTTTATCTCTTTCAAAATTTTATGCACGTTTGTACAAAATTAGTTTTATTTTGTTGCTGCACACTTTATAATCTGTAATGTCTGCAAAAATGTCAAATACTGAAGCATTTGAAGCTGTTCTCTTCCTGATACATTAAACAGGTAAGAATGGATGGAGAGTAGAGCTCTCGCATAATTCTAGAGGAGAAAGGGGTGGGGGCCGTGGAGGAGGTCGTGGTCTCTCTGGAGGCTCTGATTTGAAGTGCTACGAGTGCGGTGAGTCTGGTCATTTTGCTCGTGAATGCCGAGGTCGTGGAGCTCCTGGAAAACGTAGCAGTCGTAGCCCTCCTAGATATCGGAGGAGCCCAAGTTATGGTCGCAGGTCAGAAGAGAACTTTTCAAATATACAGTAGGACATGACGTTCACTTTTACCCCCTCATAATGTCTTTTTTGAAGCAGGAGTTATAGTCCTCGTGGACGTTCCCCCAGACGCCGAAGCCCGTCACCTCGTGGTCGTAGCTATAGCCGATCTCCATACCGCGGACGAGATGAAGTTCCTTATTCCAATGGGTGAATACTAACTTTGGGATCTTTTCTTGTGTCATCTCTGTTGATTGGGTATTCTTTTTATAGTTCTCGTACCTGATCAAAGTTGGGTGTTCAGATAAATGTGCATGTATATATATTAGGATTTGTCTCTTGGATCTTTATTTGAATTATTTTGTATTCATTTTGGTGTTTCATGACTTAGTTGGTGTAGGCGTGTAGCGTATATTGACCATGTTGCTGCCTACTTTTTTGGGTTTTTGATTTGGGACATTGTTTGGTCTCATGCAATACAAATATGTTTGTTTATTTATCTTTCATATTGATAACGAATCTGATCAATGCTCTCGTTTTCCTTCTCTTCTGCTTTGTATGCAGAAATGGCCTCAGGGACCGAATCAGAAGCAGGAGCTGAACGGAGAAGATGATTACTTGTCTCATTCAGGAGTTTTTGGATATGTGTGTTACTATGCTTGACTTAATCGCAGCTGTGTAAGTGAGGCAATGCCCTCAACTTCAACGGCTTTTAATTTCGTTTGATATTACAAGTGTGTTTTTTAATTTCTTAACTTTTCTCATTTGAAGAACCAGATCTTAGCAACTTAGACCTTTTGTACTTTATGACATCTATTATCTTTAGAAAGAAAATATCCTAAAGAATGCTGCTAAAAATTTACTTTTGTTTTCTTGTGTCGAGGTGTCTTCCGGTACTGCTTCGTTGGTTTTCTGCTCCCACACTCTGTGGTTTCGTTCTTCACTGCCCTGCTGTGGGATCTTCAATTTCAAAGATTGTGGATCCCAGCTAGCTACATCACTAGATGCTTCTGTTTGATTGAATCTCTGTGCGGCTATGACACGCCTCACCTCAAAGTGTATTGGTATATTTAAGTAGATTTTAAGGATGATGGATGGCATCACAGTCATATGGCAGGTCCCTAATCTGTTACAGAGAGGTTGAGGAACTCACATTCTCGTTAAACAATTGATCGCCACTTCAGCAAGCTCATTGGGCAGGGTATCTGTGTTATATGAAAGCTTACTCATGGAAGTTCATTGCATCAAGAGTTGCATGAAACAACCCATGTCCTGTGGTTCCCTTTGTGTATACTGCTTCGCCCTCTTTCTTTTTTGTTTCCCTTTTTAAATAATAATCAGCCTCTCCTTTTATGCTGTTTTGAACTACGTTTTGTGTTCATTTTCTTTTCATCATATTTTTTATCAAAATCTTTTTTCCGATCACGTTTCACTGTCATTGGGGAGAAGTTAACAAAATTTCCCATATTTTTTTTCCTTTTTATAAGTGGCCTTGTAGTCTAAAGAAGTTCAGAATTTTCAAAGATGTTTCACCTAGAGTTGAGTGCTACCAAAGTATGGATCTGTGGTACACTTGGCTTTTAAACCCCCCCCCCCCAATTAACTTTGTTTTGTATTGCAAATCCATTTTAATCTCTTTTGCTGGAAGAAGGAAGATGGTTTTGATTTTCTTTTTCAAAATTTTGCTACTGACTTGGGTTTCAAGATTAAACTTGCTCCATGCTTTCCTATTCAAATTCAGACAGTTTTATTTCGCTCAAGTGCCCTTGTTTTTTTTAAATTTTGTAGAAGGTGGTGAATTGCTTAAGAGTGATTACATCAAACTTCATTTGCTTCAGATTAGATCGGTTCATTGAATATTAGCTGCCAATGTACTTTTTGCTCGGCCTTTGATAAAAGAGTCTGCTCTTACCCCCATGGGAGACATCATTGAGTTGACTAAGGTTTTCAAACCCGGTAGAGCTTTTCTTCAAACCCGCCCTTCCACAACACTTGCTGCTTGATTTTGCTAGCTGTTGGTAGAAATTCAAGTCATTAAAGCTTTGTCTCTTTGGCCCCCCTGTCTTCTCGAATTGCCTGCTTGCTAGAGCTTTGAGTGCGTACTATGATCTATTTTGTATTCAATTAGCTTGAAACTTTCAAGGATATTTACCTGATCTTGCTTCGAAGTGTTATATTGCTTGTGATGTCCTTATCAATCATCAGTTTGTGTGCTTTTACTTCATGCCTACTTTAAATCCGTGGCAGATTTATTTTTGAGAAAGGGAACGCGTGTATTCCTCTCTTTAACGAGATTTATTTCGAGAATGTAGGGAACATGTGTATTTCCCCTTTTAATGATTGAAGTACAGGATTTATGTTGGTCATCTGTGCATAGATATTTGTTTGGAAGCTAGTAATGGTGTTTCTTTAGACGTGAAAATCTACCTTTCAATGCATTTGTACCTACTGATTATAGCGACTCCAGAAATTTGATGTATCAGATGTCCATTGATTGTTAACACTATTGGTTACCTAAAAATGGGTGAAACTTTCAGCGGCTCATTATGATCAAGTGATTTGATATATTAATCAACCATTGTTAAGTAATTTAAGTCTATGCAAAACCATATTATATCTTTATTGGTTCGGTGTAAACATTAGATGAACAATGTACTCTTTTCAGCACAAGTGTATCAACCATGAAATGCCCTTTTCAAAAGAATCAACCAATAGCCTTTTGGATCCTTCAGAAACTTACTATGTACGTTGTTTTTTTCTTTAATGAATCCTCATGGGACAGGTGATATAGGGATGGTCCTTTTATCAATTTCGAGTTAGTTCTGTTAGTATGAAAATGGTATTGCGGAAGAAACTTCTCTTCTTTTCATGTTTATTAGTCCTAGTTATTTTACATAATTTTTTTACCTAATAATTTTATGTTTGTTAATTTTATTTACATAAAAATATTTCTAATCTCAAGTTATTGTTATCAAAAGTAGGATTAGTACTTATTTGTTTAATTTCTAGTCTCAAGTTATTGTTATCAAATCTATTACTCTTATTCTTGAAAAGAAAAGACAATCAAACCAATGATATATTACAATAAAAAAGAAACGGAATTCTTGCAATGTAATGGTTATATTGTACTTTGCGTGAAATTTCTCTATAATATTATTTCGGAAAAGGGCCTAAAATGCCTCTGAATTATTATTTTTGGTACAATAATATCTTCCATTCACCTTTTGGGCCAAAAATGCCTGAGTACTTTTTTTGTTCTCTTATTTGGATTGAAAGAAAGAAAAAACTTCCCTTTCTTTCTTATAAGTGAACTAGATAAAATGGAATTTCCATCGTCAATCTTTTGTCTCTAAAATACCTTATTTTTAACGGCTACCTCTGAAATTAAAATTAATGAATTTAATTATTACGTGACACAATTCTATTGGCTAATTTTGAAATGATTTAAATAAATAAATATTTCAACCCAAAATTCGAATCCATCTAAGAGTCTTGCCCAAAAGTCCAATTTAACTAAGAAAAAAACCTCAATTTTCATTTTGTTAATTGTTCTAAATCTAATTTGGTCTTCAAAATGTTGATCATCTTCTTCATTGAACTCAGCTTCAAAATCGACTCAAGCCACCTTAATCCATCTTCAAAGCGCTCCAAAATTAAAATACACCTTCACAATGATGGCAAGAACAATAATCCGAACCATCTACTTCAAAATAAGTAATAAATTATGGATCAAAATTTTGAAATCTCCATTAGATGTTCATCCGAGCTTCAATGGCGTTCAACAAATTTTAAAATCAGATTTTTTTCTTATCAATATTCAGCTGATTTACAATAAGTTTTAAGTTTCAAATAGAACACCAATCAAATTTAAGCTCAAAATCACACATTTACTAAAATCAAATTTATCTACTGTGCTCTTCCCCGGACGCTGCACATAGCTTAGTGCACCAAGATGACCTTTTAAAAAAAAACTTATTTACTGATTTAGGGTTCAAGGATTTCGAATCTTTTTACAGTTGTAACTTGTTGAATCTTTGAGGTCATTTTGATTTGACCGAATTTGATTTAGTTGTTGATTTGGTGAATAAAATGGAAGAAAAGGTTGAAGAACACTCCATTTTATAACTGAAGGATTTCCAATTCAATCAATTCAAAATCTGAGAACTAAAGTTTGTAGGTTACCCATTATTAAAATCGTTTGAAAAAAACATTGTTGTACTTAGGTTTAGATTTACTTACTAATTTAGGGGATGTATTTAAAGGAAAATTATAATCACCATTTGAGGGTTTAAAAAAGCTTGCAGAACACCCAAATGGGCCTGTTGTGAATCCATGAGAAATTGGGCTTTTAGGCGGGGTGGATAGGGCTCTTAGATGGATTTGGATTTGGGTTGGAATTTTAATTAATTAGGATCATTATAAAATTAGCCAATAGAATCGTGCCATGTAATAAATGAATTCATTAATTTCAATTTCGGAGGGGCCCTTAAAAATAAGGGATTTTAGAGTCAAGAGATTTACAATGGGGGCATTTTTCGCCTAAAAGGTTGACGGAGGATATTATTGTACAAAAAATGATAGTTCAGGGGCATTTTAAACTCTTTTCCGATATTATTTTAACGACTAATTATTAACCCTTCCTTCCCGATTATGCAAAGGTGTTTCATTGAGGACAACGTTTAAGAAAAAAATGATGACTTTTGGAACTTGTGGTCTAAAATAAGTTATAGATATTTGTGTGGTTATAAATTAGGAAAAATGGTCAAACATACCCATCTATTTTGGCAGTGAAATGAGTTTTGTTGATTCAATATTTATTTGAAGAAATTTGTGGTTGGGATTTGTTCACTAAATTTTGAGGAAGTTGCATCTCAAATTTAAGCTCATTTGATTGAGAATTAAAGGAGTCTGGAGCAAATTTTTTTGAACATTCTTCTTGGAGAAGAAGATGAAATCAGGCCTGGGTCGAGGCGGTCAGGGATTGAGTAATTTTTTTAAATCGGGTAATTTAATTTGATTTGAGTTTTTTCCATTCAAATAAGGGTACATGTAAATTTTGTAGACAACAGTGGTATATTTATTCACAATCATTAACGAAAGATAAAGTTAGCTAATAAAACAAAGTAGAGGGGTATATTTGACCATTTTCCCTATAAATTATTTCATTAACGATAATATAGAAAGTTCAAAATTAAATTATCGCTAAACTCACAAAAATTTATTCTTTTGAGAGATTAAAAAGGAGTTTCACATCAATTGAGAAAGCCAGTAGTAGTATGATCTACTTTAGTCTTTTTTCTTCTTCGACACAAGAATAACAAAAGGAACGTAGGATAACATAACTAAAGTTACTAATGACTGCCATTTTCATAATCTCTTTATAAATTTTATGTTAATCTCCGTATGACCTTTTGAACATTTATAGTGGTGATATCTTATATTATTAATTTCTTATGACGAATTTCTTTCACCAAAAAGGATCAGATCCATAGGTTTTTACTAGCTAGATCATTATTACTTACTCCCGTTCGTTCCATTTTGTATATATAGTAAATTCAAAAGGTCAAGCATGTTTAAGTACCTTCACGTATGAAATACCGATCGTATTATATAGTTTCTAAATATATAAATATTATTTTAAAAAAGTTAATAAATTGATTTTTTTAGTTTATAATAGTGGGAATATAAGTTAGATGAGTTGACCCATACTTCACACCCTGTCATTATTATTTTTGAGAAGTGCAAAAAACATGAGTCCAGGTCAGGTTCAACCAAATTTAACAAGCTCATGTTTTTAGCTTTATGAATCTTGACCTTTAGTAAACGTGAGGTACTTGATCTGTATTGGGTAAAAATATTCCCGGAAAGACTAGCGTATCCGAGAAGCCTAACGTCCCTGGATTTTCACACAACTGTTTGCCACTTCCAACAACTTACGTCACATTAGCTCTTCTACATCAGAGCGCCGCAGTGTGCGTGAGTATGATGACATCAGCACGCTCACGTTGTCACAACTTTAGGAGGGCATAATAGTCTAATTTTGTCTTATATATACAAGCCTTAGAAGAGAAGCGAAGACACATTGTATTCTCTAAGCTTACACTTGTAACAAATACTCTCTCTCTCAGATTAATATACCAAAGCACTTCTTCATTATTCATTCCGGATCTAGCATTTATGCATTTTATTTGCTTATTATTTTACTTACCGAATCTCGTATTCCGAATCTCGTATTCTTTACTCTTATAGCTTAGCTCGTGATACTAGACTCATTAAGGAGTTTTCCGGATCGAATACAACCTACTTGTCTTTAAACCTTAAAATATAATTCTTTAACTAGTTTTTGGTTAGAACCAATTTCACCGAAAAACAGTTTGGTGTCGTATGTGGAGATAGACAATTGTGGTGTTGTCTCGATATGTAGCTGATCTCCTTGAAAAAACTAAACAGAATTGTGACACTTAGAAAGAGAAAAATATGTCAGGACAAAACAATAGCGCTCACGGATCACAGGGACTCAGAGAGGAACAAGTACCCATTGAACATCGGGACCTGATGGATCGTTCAGAAATACTACACACGGAGTCAGAGAAGTGGCCCGAACAAGAGCAGCAGAGCAGTGAGAGGGGATCCCTACCAAAACAACCTGGCAAAGAGTGGAGTAAGGAACCCCAGATAGCGAGAAGGATGAAAGAGCCCGAAAGAAGGCGCCCAAAGGAAGGAGTTCGGCCAAGTCTCAAACCGGCAAACCTAGACCCGTTGATAAAGGAGGATCTTTCACCAAGGAAACAATCACAATTGTCCTAGAAGCGCTAAATGAGATGATGCCGCGTATAGAAGCGACAATGGCCGCTATAGCTACTCATTCTAGGATAGAGACTCTAGCGTCAAACCAAAATGCCCCAAAGACCTTTGTTTCACCTGAAGCCAGCAAGAAGAGGACGATGGCAGAAAGGACCGGATGGACGCATTCACAAAGGGACTACATCAGGTGGAAAATGAAATGAATGAGAGAATGAGCCAGATACTCGAGCACCGCCTATTATAAAGGGCACATGAGCCAGGAGGTACGATGTCTTGCCATATTCGAAAAGCGCTGCCCCCGTCCTTATCCTAAATAAGTTTAAGATGCCCGACATACCGAAGTATGACAGCACCACAGATCCAAAAAAGCACATCATGACCTTCAAAGCAACTATCACCGGGCATGATCTCAAACAACACAAAATCGAATATGTTATGTTGAAGAAGTTCAGCCAAACACTCATAAAGGTAGCACTCTCTTGGTATACTCATTTACCCCAAAACTCTATTGATTCCTTTGCTACTCTTGCAAATACTTTTGTCAAGGCTCACGTAGGGGCCCGAAGGGTAGAAACGCACAAGCTGGACCTATTTACAATAAAACAGTGGGGGAGATGAACTACTGCAAGGATTTGTAGATAGGTTTCAGAGTGAAAAAATATTATTGCCGACCATCCCAGATGATTGGCAGAACCGCGTTTGCATATGGGTTAAACCCAAACAGTTCAAATGCCTCCAGAAAGCTAAAAGAATGCCTAAAGGAGTTCCCGACAAAAATGTGGAGTGAAATAAATCTCAAGTACACAACCAAGATGCAGATTGAGAAAGACCAGTGAGTGATGACATCGGCATACATGAAGGGTCGCCTCCCAAGAAGGTAGTTTCACGGATAAAACACTAATACTACAAATGGGGGACAGTACGAGCTATATGATGCCAGGAGATTCTCGAGCATAGGGGCAAGCCGAGAAAACACCCAGAATCATAAAAGCCTTATTGAACGAGGCCTCGGCAATCAAAGAGTCCACATCAAAAGGGACTCGTCCCTTAAAGCTATCTGATCATAATTTCAACATATATGCGGTGGAGTTAGTAGCGGTAATGAAGAACATGAAGGAAGCCATGTTCCTGGATGATATGTGCACCAATCCGAAGAAAATGAACACTAGGTTGTGGTGCCATTTTTATAGTACGCACGGTCACACCACGGAGGATTGCGCCAACTTAAGGATCAAAGTGGTGCAACTACTGCGCGAATGGTACTTGAGGGAGGATATCAGTGACCGAGCGAAGATTAATCTAATCAGGAATGTTGGAAAGAGACTGAACCAAGTGCCTCCGCCTACTCACACTATCAATATGATCTTTGGGACAGTAGTGGTCAACAAGATCACATATACATCAGTGAAAAAAATCTAATATCTCAATCACAACCACGAGTCACGGACAGAAACCTGTGGAGATTCAGGATATCACTTTCTCTAACGACGATGCGAGGACTTCGCTTCACCTCATAATGAGGCCTTGGTAATATCTTTGTAAAATTATAAATCTTTTACTAAATGTGTTTTGGTTGATCCAGGGAGTTCAACGAACATTATCCAGCTACGGGTCCTGAAAGAAATGTGAATGGACGAGTTAATCACCCCCATAACAAAGGTTCTGGCAGGCTTCAACATGTCCAGCGAGCTGAAAGGGGAGAAGTTGAATTGATGGTTCACATCGACGACATGAAATAGGTCATGAACTTCGACGTCATATCCGGAGATATGCCATACAACACAATACTAGGACGGTTATGGTTGCACGCAATGTAGGCGGTTCCTTCAACTTATCATCAGAAGGTCAAATTTCCTACACCTTTGGGGATCGGAAAAATCAGAGGAAGTAACAATTGATCCCGGCCGTAGGACACATTAATAGTGGCGGTTTCGTAAGAACAAGAGACGGATAAATAGCAGTTATAGACACCAGGCCTAAAAGAGATGATGGGAGGAAGAAGAGAACAATGTATGGAGGAAGGGTGCTCGGATCTAGGCATCCCAAAAGGATTTGTATTGCCATCAGAAAAGGACCCGCAGACTCAACCATCGAGAAGTTGGAAAACACGTCACTTTTAGAGGAATATCCCAAAAAGAAGGTATACCTAGGCTCGGAGTTCTCACCCGGGCTCAGGAGTGCATTTTAATGTTATTTAAAGACTAATTTTGATAGCTTTGCTTGGTATCACCTTGACATACATAGATATTCCCCCGGAGATAGATATTCACGGCTGAGCACTGATTCCAATCATACCCCAGTAAGACAAAGAAAACAACCAATATATGTTGTCAGGGATCAATTCGTAAAGGAAGAGGTGACACACCTACTTAATATAGGGTTAGTACGGAGGGTAAAGGTCCCCACGTGGCTGACTAATGTGGTAGTGGTCCCCAAAAAATTCAAAAAATTTAAAATGTGTGTGGATTTTAAGGATTTAAATGAGGAGTGCCCTAAGGATTCATTTCCTTTGCCACACATGATCAAACGATTGATTCCACACTCGGGCATGAACTGCCCAATTTTCTAGATGCATACTCCGGATACAATCAAATTAGCTTACACCAGGAAGACTAGGAAAAAACTTCTTTCATGACAAATCATGGTAATTTGTGTTACAATGTAATACCTTTTGGTCTCAAGTATGCAGGGGAAACTTACCAGAGATTGGTGAATAAAATGTTCGAAAAAAATCGGCCATACAATGGAAGTCTACATCGACGACATGCTGGTTAAATCCCAAGAAGTTGAAACCTACCTGGCCTCCTTAGTTGAAACCTTCAACGTCTTGCGTCGCCACGACATGAAGCCAAACTCAGAGAAATGCGTCTTCGGAGTTAGGTCTGAAAGTTCTTGGGTTTTCTCGTCTCCAATCGCGGTGTCGAGATGAACCCCGACAAAGTTAAGGCCATCTAAGAGATGCCATGCACATTGAATAACATCAATATGGTTCAAAGAATGAAAAGATAAGGTTGCGACCTTGGTAAAATTCATATCACGATCAACAGACCGGTGTCATGAATTTTTCAAACTCATGAAAAAGGATCGTCATTTCCAATGATGCAGGAGTGCAACCAGAGCTTGCAGGACCTCAAAGCTTACTTGGCTAGCCCTCATATGATGGATAAACCTGAAAAAGAGAAAGACTACTCACCTATGTGAGTGTCTCGATTGTGTCGATTAGCATTGCTCTAGTGCAGGAAGAAGGAGAGGCACAACTTCTCATTTATTACGCAAGCAAGACATTAAATAGGGCTGAGTCACGGTACCCAAATGTAGAAAAGCTAGCCTTGGCCCTCATCACGGCCACGCGAAAGCTACGACCATACTTCCAACGCCATCCGATAATAGTTGTAACAGATGCCCTCTCTGCAGACCCTATTACGAGGGGAAAATCTCACAAGCCGACTATCAAAATGGTAAGTCAAGATAAGTGAATACGATCTGACATACCAACCTCGACCATCGATACAAATGATAAGTTTGCCAGAATTTGCAGATAATTTCGCCCCCACAATACGACCTTAAAAGTCGCAAGGTATGTATTCACCCTCTTTTCTTTTTTTTGTTTTCCATAATCATTTTTGATCACATGGCTAGGACTGGCATCAAGACTGGAACTGGTCGTTCAAATCACGTTCCCAGTGGACGTGAAAGTGAAGACCGGAAAATGCGTGTTACGCTCTTTTCCTTGACCGACTTTTTTCCCGAATGGGTTTTTGCCAGCAAGGTTTTTAATGAGGCAACAATTGTAAATCGTATTTCTTAGATGAATCTTTGTGGAAATGCAAACACAAGGGAATAAGATTTGCTCCTAACTAAAGGGCCATTGGCCTTCGCCTTTTTGTATTTTCTAAGTTTTGTCAGAAACATACATGTACTCGGGTCTACATGCCGAACACAATGAATAAAAATAGGCTTGCTTTGTGCTTCCTACACTCTAAAGTTGTTGGTACAAACATATTTTGCCAGACTCGATAATATCCACCACGAACAGATGATACAACCAATATGCCTCATAACGTGAAGGAAAGATAACCTTATGCCAATATAAGATGAGGTCGGGAAGTCCTCATCATCGACACCAAAAAAGGGGCCCCTCATTTTATTATAAAATGGATGATTTAAATTCCCAATCATAAAATACGCGGTTGGAAGTAACATTCCCGGATTGGGGGAAATGATTGCTCAAATCCCGCACACATTGTGAAGAAATAAAAATGCAATTGTGGAACTTAAATACAAGCGTTCAATTTGCCATAGAGCATATTCCCGATGAGGAGGTCCTTGGGTGGAAGGATCCTATGATTGAACTGCTCCACTTCAAAGGACCTGGTAATTTCTACACCCAACCACAAAGCATACCAACATAACCAGAGTGGCAAGAAATAGATAATGCCTCCCACATGGGACTTAGGAAATTTAACGTAAATATTCTACAATTCAAGAGGCAAATAAATACGAGATCACTTAAAGGCATTTAACAAAAGGCCCGAAAACATGAGCAATATTAGCAAATAGTACAAAAAGCAAGCAAACATATCTGAAATATTAAAAAATCACGTAGGGAGTACTAAAATCAAGCATCAATGATCGGGGTTTCTGAGGTTCCAACGGGGAATGCATATCCAGAGCCGAGGTTGCTGGGGGTCCTTTGGGAGGGACACTCCCGCATTATTTTCCTGTGCCTCTGGAGCCTCGGAAGGGTTTTAGAATGGGTCATCTCCTTGTTGCATTTCTCACTTTCACTCTCAGCCACGAGGACCCAGAAGAATGCTCCTCGTATCCGATCGGGGCTTCCCCCTCACCCTTATGAGACCAGCTTTCAGTCTCAGAAGATTGAACAAGGTCCATGGATGGGGGATGCACGGCAAAGCCTTATGGGCCATATCTTCCACTTTTAAAGTAGGGGCCACGATAGCGTTAACATTTTTCGATCCCCCAAAACCTCCTGGAGAGCTTACCGTCGGGCCTGATACACCGCGTGGGTCTTTTCAAGAATGAATTCCATCTTCAGTTGCTAAACTATGGCATCTATGTTAGACATGTTAACCTTTTGCATAGCTTTACAGAGGGAAATGTTGCTCTCGATCAGGTCCTTGTTGTGCTTGTCTAGAGGAGAGACATTCAACTCTAGAGGGCAACCCGTGTGAAGAAGATGAAATGCATGGAACAGATGCAGGCCCGGAGTCACGTCTCCAACTCTAACGGGAGCAAGGGAGAAAATGGCACAAGAATTCATTTTTTCAGATAAGTCCATCTCCCTAAAAAGACCAGTGGTTATAGCCTCCTAGCTACTTTTTGGTGAGAAAGCCCCAAAATAGAATCTCCTTCCTCTTCACTGAGTCGGATGCCAAGTCAATAGCCACGGGAGGAACGATTGGAGCTACCGAAGTCAGCCCTTGACTACCCTGCTCCCCAACACTCGATCTAACTCTTTTGATTTGAGGAGGGAGGAGGGATATAATGACCTTTTGGATCCGACAGAAGCAGTAGCCTCCAGATTCCATCCTAATTGAGTTGCAACTTGTATAACTTGCTGCAGAGCCGCGTCTAGATCCTTAGGAACCTCCGCAAAAGATTGGACTAATGCTCCCTTTGCAATACCATGATCTTCCATTTCCAATTGTGTTTCAACGCGATCTCCTACCACGTACGAAGGGTGGAAGACGTATAGTCCAAGATTTTTTTGGACCCATCGGGCCAAGCCCGACGCTGGATCCGGTTGCCAAGCTATGGTTGTTAAAAGAAGAAACGTAAAATTCAGAGACATCATTTAAAACCCAAAAAGATGAAACAGAGAAGACAAGTGTAGATAAAACACTTATGCTCAAAGTTCTATTACTTTGGGATTAGAGCCTCCGGTGGCTTGATAGATACCCTGGTCGCAATGATGACGTATCTCTCTGTCCACCCTCGATCGGAATCATCGTCAATATTGGATATTAAAGCATTTTGTCCACGACAAGACAATTGAATGACTCCTACCTTGAAAATTTTGGGGGAATAGATGCGGATTAAGCGGGCAAGGGTAAAATACTCCCCCACTTGTGATGAGAGGTATCGGAGGTCATGCGACCGTCCTCCACGCCACGAACCAATATGCGCCGCATACCTTGTATTTTCGACAAAATCACACGGGATCAATGAGTTTGCTCATCCTCAACGAAAAGTGATACATATATTTGAAGGAGTATCTTTGCCGGTAGGAGATGATGTTCTCCTCTTCCCAAGGGAGGAACACCTCTATGTCAATCCAGCCGTAGTCTACTTTTACCCGATTCAAATAACGAGTGCTAATAGAAGATTTGTATTTACTAGCAAGCCAGGATCGCTCGGACTCAGGAGCCGTGGAAGTCGATCACTTTGTGAGGTCTTTTAAAGAAGATGAGGTGTTGGAGATATAAGCGTTAACTTGGAGATTGGAGGAAGAAACTGATGATTTATTTTTTCTCGACGTCCTACTGATCGACGGTAGACAATCTACGATGGGCACCTGATGAATAGGGATATCGGTATTACCACGAGTGAGGTTTTGAGCCCGGTAGTAACACCGGTGACGATTGAAGGATTTGAAGACAAGGTAGAGAGATTTGAGGAAGAAAGGGATAGAAAACAATTTCTCTTTTCAAAGAAGTAGAAAAGAGTGCTGAAAGATGGGGTAAACAAATGAGAGTCCTTGAACGAGAGGGGATATGTATAAGGTAAGGGAAGAGGTGACATTTTGTTTAAAAGAAAGGAAATCAAATCGTCGTTACGATACCTACTCCTGAGGGAATCATGTGGATGAACACGCGACGCGTGTAAAGTAGATCTTATAGGGGTCATAAAGCATTTATTGAAAAAGTCGGCGTGCGGAGAAGGACAATCACTCAAATTAGTGCGCAAGTTTCGAGAAGTATCATGACAGGGCAAGAATTGATGGTAGGATAAACTCTTTCACTTCCCGGTCCCATGGGTTCAAAGGCTTTGGAAAGTGGGGCACTATCTGTATTGGGTAAAAATGCCCTCGGGAAGACTAGCGTATCCGAGAAACCTAATGTTCCCGGGTTTCCACACACCTGTTTACCACTCCCAACAACTTACGTCAAATAAGCTCTCCTAGATCAGAGCGCCGCGGCACGCGGGGTATGATGACATCAGCATGCTCACGTCGTCACAACTTTAGGAGGACATAATAGTTTAATTTTGTCTTATATATTCAAGCCTTATAAGAGAAGCGAAAGCACATTGTATTTTCTAAGCTTACAGTTGTAACCAATACTCTCTCTCTCTCTCTCCTAGATCAATATACCAAAGCACTTCTTCATTATTCATTCCGGATCTAGTATATTTACTCATTTTATTTGCTTATTATTTTACTTACCGAATCTTGTATTTTTTACTCTTATAACTTAACTCTTGATACCGGACTCATTAAGGAGTTCTTGAGATCGGATACAACCTACTTGTATTTAAATCCTAAAATACAAATCTCTAACTGTATTTTTAGTTAGAATCACTTTCACCTGGAAAACACGATCCAACATTAATGAAGTGACCAATCCATTCTAATTAGCAGATGAACAACTATATTACTACCTTGCTCACTGCCCTCTGCAAATAAAACTGTTCGAATTAAGAATGCCAAAAGACGTCAAGTATAACTCAATCCTAAAAGCTATGTCATGAGGTGCTAATTATATAATCTACTAAACTCGCAACCACTTAATTAAGGGGTTGTGGGATGAGCCAGGTCCAACTAAAATTTCTCAAAATCAGGCCCTTTTACCCAACCCTCTTACCCTTTGTCCGGGTCGGCCCTACCCCAATGAAAGACAAATAACAATCCATATCCTCGACCTATGTGGGACAATCTAACCCCCTTTCTACGGTTAATTAATTAGAGCATGGATAACATAATATAGTGGTCCAACATTGTGTGAACCAATTGAATATGGATGAGTTTAACTCTAATAGCATGTCAAGAAACTAGGTTTTAGTTTTTGGGATCAAGTCAACCCTTCTGAACAAGTAGAGGTTTTATGTTTAAGTCTAACACACTGTTAGCCCATCACTTATAATCAGAGATAATTTAATTTTTAAGTGCTTGGTCCATGAAAAAGTTACTTAAATTTGCACGTAAGGAGACATGTTGAAGATATAATTAAAGAAGCAAAATAGTGACTTATTTAACAACTTAAATTTTTAGATGTGACCGTCACACAATCTAATAAATAAGTACTAATAGTAAATATTATTTGAGTCATTGAGAACTAAGGTTCAACTCAAATTAACCAAACAGTTTTTGTGACAAGTAGGAAAGATCAAACTAAGGTTCAACTCTGTGGTGTGAATAATAGTTTTTTTTAACTTTGCTGGCCAAACCGTGTAACTTCTCTCACAATTTATCAACTCACTTTTATTTCTCTTCCTCTATATATATAATAGACCCCTTAGCTTAATCACTTCATATATTCCCACTACTCTCTCCAACACAAAAGACCAAACAATTCTCTAGCAAAATTACTTAGACATGAAAACACAAAATTGGTCACTATTAAAGTCACTCATGAGCAAAGCAACCAAGAATATAACATTTCTACTTAGCTCTAAAATGCACAAATGGAAATTAACTTCAAAATTTCTAAGCTTTCGAAGGAAGCATCCTATAAGGTTATTCAAGAAGTTGGGGAGCTCCTCGTTATACGATGAAATTCGCGACATTGATGATCAATTTGAACAACAAGAGGATCCTTCTATACATTGTATTCGAAGAATTAGAAGTACTGTTGGTTGCAATAATGTCAGTAATGACGATGATGATGATGAAAACGACGTTGATAAGAGAGCGGAGGCGTTTATTGCTAATTTTAGAAGGCAACTTAGATTGGAAAGACAGATTTCTTTGGAGCTTCGATATTGCAAATGATCCATGAAGATTTCTTGTTGAGCAAGTAATAAAAATATTGAGAGGTTTGGAGGACATAATTTATTATATTTATTTGTATATTAATTTTATTGATCAAACTGGCACTTAATTTTATTTATTTATTTATTATTGTTGTGATGATTACTGTTATTATTACTATTACTTCTCAATTTGAGTATTGTAGCTTCTTTTTGTTTTTTCCTCGACGTAGTATTGCATTCAATAATCAAATAATTTCTCCTTGTTTGATACAGGAAATGAAAAGATAAAAGAAGTATTTTTGACTGATAGTAGACTATAAGTTCAACCTTTAAATCCCTTTGTATATGAAGTTAGACCAAGTGAAACTTTTGTCCTTATTGGAGCAAAAAAACATTTTTTTCTTAGAACCCAAGATTAATGGAGTAACTCTTTCCATTATAATAGTATATGTAATATAATTTGAATAGATATGAGTTTAAAAATAAACTTTAAAATTTGTGGTCTAAAATATATAATGACTAACATTTGTATGGCTATAAATTTTTTGAAAATTATGGTCTTAAACATAGTATAACATTACGTGTTATAAAAGCTTCTCATTAAGGGGTAAATGAAAACTGCAAAAATATTTTCCAAATTTAAAAGTGTATTATTTTTTCGGAGCAAATTAAAAAAAAGTGTATTACATGAACGGAACGAAAAAGTAGCTTATACTATTATTAAGGGACAATGGACCATGCCAAAAGTTGGTTAAAGTTTGTCCTTGGAGTCCAAGTTTAATTAGCAACTTCAAAACCATGCTTAAAGCTATGTATAAGGTTTAGTTTTGCATAATCAATATTTTTGTTAGAAATTAAAGACCTCACTTTTACTTAAGTCTACAAAGAGGCGTCCAAGATTTTACTAAAGGAAAAAAAAAAGGAAGGGGGACTATATATGAAACAACAGTAAAACCAAACTAAGCATATAATGTCCTATTGCTCCTTTCTCTTTCGTTCATATTTATAATTTTTTTTATTTTTGTGTGAAGGAATTCATATATCTAAAAGCGTATACAATAACAAGATATTCAGTGTAATCGCATAAATAGAAAAATATTTAAAAATATATGAGATATAAAAAGCAGCCACTTGACATCCAGTCCATTTGTCAGGACGAACTCATAATCCTAATGTAGGAAATGCAGTATCTTTTATTCGGTATCTGAAACTCGCTTGACTAATTAAAAATTCACACCAGTGAAATGCAATGCTGTAGAGTTTATCTTTAAAAAGAAATTATTAGTTGTAACATGCTAGGTCTTACTTAAGTACATAGTTGCAAAATAAGAAAAAGAGTTCATAAACCTAAATCAATTATTATCTTCAATATTGTTTTGTTTTCAATATAACTTATTAAGTTCTTTTTATGGAATAAATGGCATCAGGAGTACACATTTTTGAATAGTGATTTAACATTTATGAAAAAAACTAAGTTTTACAAGAGTGGTACATTCCAAATATTATGATGAGCCCCCAGGACCTTGCATGGTATATATATTAGCTTCTGTTAATTGTGAACTATTAAAGATCATATCACCCACATATTCTACAATTATATCATGAAATTGATGTGGGTTTCACTTTAGCAGATAAAACTGAGCTTGATTAGTTGCTAGACGAAATATGTATACATAATAGGAAATTTATATAGTCAGACTTTTCTATAATAGTCATCCTCTATAATAAACCAATTTTTTTGAATTGATTTTTCATGTTATTATATATGTTTTCCATAACAACATTTCACTATAACAATTAAGAAAAATCGAAACAAACCGCCCTATTATAGAGAGGTTTGATTGTAAAATGTCATGGTTATATATGATGGTAAACATTAGAATTAAGAAAATAACAATTACCCCACATTTTCGTGTACTACATGCAATTCCTTTTTCATATTTCTCCAGAACAAATGTAAGAAAAGTTGTTACAATGTTCACTTAAAAGATTTAAAAGAGACATGGTACATTTCTTTGAGAAAACAATAAGCATACAATAAATGAATGATTATTCATACAAGTAGTCACTTTGGATCTTGCAAAGAGATGACAGTTTCAAAGGCGCTAGCCAATGCTTTCACCCTATTCTTCCTTTGCTCTCTAAGTTTACTTGCTGTCTCTTCAATAACATCATTAGATACTACACTTTCCTTCTTACTATTATTATTCCCCTTCACCAAATGAGGATAAGCCTTTGCGAATGCCATTGTAGTAGTGCTAATTTTATTGTTATTCTCTTTCTTTCCTTTGTTGTTTATTCCTTCACTTTCCTCTTTCTCTTCTTGATCAATATTCAAATCCAATTCTTTTCCCTCCTCTTTATCTTTTTCACAATCATCCAATGCTTTTACTAATATTGCACTTTCTTCACCTTTCTCTTTGTCCTCTTGATTCTCATTTTGTGTTGTTATCACACTTTCTTGTTTTTCTATCGCTTCGAGATCAAGATTACTAGGCTCAAGATTCTTGATTTCTTCTACTTCTTTATGGTTCTTGATGATGTTTGTTTCTTCAACTTGTAGTTGTTCTTCTGGTATTTCCATCTTGACGACTTCTTGATTTTCCATAACATATAATGAGGATGATTCAGAAGCCTTGAGGTATTCATCAATGTTTACAATGTCACTTAGCTCTTCATGATCTTCAATGACTAGTTCTTGGTGTTCCTCTTGCTCTAACTCTTCACCCTCATGAGGATCAATATTCTCAACTATATCTATCAAATTTGATGTCATAATAAATGCTTTTGGTGTTAAACAAACAGGACTATCTTGCTTCCTAGTAATTGTGTTGTTTATGCCCACTGCCCTAGCATAGAGGCCAGCATCATGTTGTTTCAAAACAACATCCTTATAACTAGGATGAGGTGCTTTGGACAATTTATTCATAAGGGGTTTTTGGGATGTGGAATGCTTACTTGAAGATGACAAGGATGGTTTGAGAATTCTCTCCTTAGGATTAGGGGATGTTCTGTTTATAAGCACGGGAGAAGACAGGGGAGGCTTATGATCGAACGATAATCTCCTTCGAGCTAGAGTTTGTTTGTTGTGAATGTTGGGATCACTAATTGAGGAGGCTAGTTTCTTGGCTTGAGTATTGTGTTCAAGACTAGAAGATTGGGGAGACCTATTATCGATCGATAATCTTCTTTGAGCTAGAGTTTGTTTATTGTGAATGTTAGGAGGAACACATGATGATGAGGCCAGTTTCTTGCCTTGAGTATTGTCAAGACTACTAGAAGGTTGAGAAGGCCTATAATTGAACGAGCTTCCTCGAGCTACGTTTGGTTTATTGTGGATAATGTTGAGATCATTCGACAAGGGTGGATTCTTCTTGACTTGAGAATTATCTAGACTAGATGGAGGCTTATCGATCGATGTTCTATGATTTAGAGTTTGTTTATGGTGAATGTTGGGATAAGTTGATGGAGCTGGTTTCTTGGCTTGAGTTTCATCAGGACAAGAAGAAACTTTGGACTTGAGATAGGTATTGTTCCTATTTGAGGCAATAAGATTAATGGCAGTTGTGTGGACAAGAGACTTTGTCTTGGATGTGTTGGGGCTCCTCTTGCCCTTTACTAAAGGGGCAATGTCCCTTGTCTTTGTTGCCATTCCTTTGCCTCAAGTCCTCCACAAGATTTTCTGGACCTGCGAAAGGTACTAAGTTTCAACTATGATTATATATAGTTAACTTTAGTCATTTAAATGATCTGATTATAATGTAAAAAAATTTAGACTGTCGGTATATATAAGTTAAACTGTTTAAGTAATAAGAACGTGATGAATAAGAACTTCTCCACATAACAAGGTTGTTTCAACTATGATTATAACTGACATAGTTAACTATAATTGCCTTTTAAATGACCCGATCATAATGTTATAACTTTTAGACAATCAATAAGTTAAACTCTTTAACCAATAAGAACACAGTGGATAAGAAATTCTCAATAGTATGTGGAGATCTTTTTATGACCTATTGCTTACCATTTATGTATAGGATAATACAAGAGGAGGAGCTTACCATTAGCAAAAAGAAGTAGAAATGTAATGCATATGCTACTTTTTACAACTCAAAAGGAAGAAACTAAGAATTTTGGTTGTATTAGTTGATAACAACTATAATTGCATTCATCAAGTAATTGAATTATTTATTTATGTTACACCAAGCTTGATCTCTATGAACACTTTGGTAGGAAAGAGGATTCCTACAATTTTTTAACAACAGAAAAATTAAGAAATAAATAAATTTAATGCTGAATTTTTTTTTAGGAATCGGATATTCTCAGTGTTAAAAATAATTTTCTTTCATGTTTTTTCCCCTCACCATTGAATTGTACATGACTTCTCTTTTCCACCAAAATTTTATAAAGAGTGCTACTTCTCTGGAACTTTATCTCTAGATTTAAATAATAATTTTCTGGAGAACATAATCACATAAATATAAATCTCATTGAATTCAATAAAAGAAGAAAAACTCATTCCT
This sequence comes from Anisodus tanguticus, assembly GCA_034509755.1. NCBI lineage: Eukaryota > Viridiplantae > Streptophyta > Magnoliopsida > Solanales > Solanaceae > Anisodus > Anisodus tanguticus. Next base: position 44,001,835 of record CM067555.1, read on the forward strand.
GTAAATCTCAACCAATTCGTAAAAAAATCCAAAAGAAAATACATTTTTCTCATGCACTTTGTGCACAAAAGAACTTATTATATCTCATTTTTTTTCAATTTTAATTTTAATTTACTATCATCATAACATATATCATACTTTTCTAGAAATCATCAAAGGAAATAAAATGAAAAAAGAGAGGAGGAAATGCACCTTATTAATAAAGAATATGAACAAAAGCCTTCATATTAAATAAAGATAATTGATAGGGAAAGAAATGAGGGATTTGAGAGGAAATAAAGAAAGAAGGAAGAAAAGGAAAGAAAGGAAAGAGGGAAAAAGTTTATAAGAGGCGGAGTTGTTAATCAATGGTGAGGATATTTGACAGTTTGGTTGTTATGATTTATGCGTAAAATATGCACAACCCAAGGTTGTTGAAATCATATAAAAACACAAAGATGTGATTTCTTTTTTACTTTTAATTATTTGGTATTTGAAGTTCACTAATTTAATTAATTTGGATTGAAATCAAAATTGTTTGTGTGTCCTAGAAAATTGGTAATCATTTGTTTTCCACGTTTTTGCATATATTGCAAACTAGGCATGTTTGCATGTGGGTAACTCAAGTGATATATGTATCCTTGCAACAGAAGTTGGCATAGAGAAATTGTGATAATTCGGTATGATTTGTGATTAATCCAACAAGACAATCAGGTTTCATATATGTAACACGAAGTTATAGTTGCTTGTAATAACTTGAATAAAACATACTTCTTTGTTTGTAACTTTAAAATCATGATGATCTGGTATGGTTTATGAGTAATTTTATATATTTATATATATGCGAATATCGCATGAAATCATAACGATATGTCATGACTTGCATTCCAAATTTTTAAACTTGTATTTTTTGTGTAGCTTGGGGATTATAATTGAAGGTTGATAAATTTCTCATCAACCTTCAATTGTTGAAGCACTCTTTTCAACCTTCAATTATTGACACACTTCTCTAAAGCTCCCATTCTTGCACCTTTATACACTTGCAATTTTTTTAATTTCTTTTTCTTTGTCCGCTTCTCTCCAATTTTAGATAAGTGTTTTTTTAGGACTAACTATCTTCATTGAGAATAATAGGTATTAGCAACCCTATTTGTAATAGTGCAAAACTGCAAACCTAATTTAGCTAGAAACTAGAAAATCTACTCCTATATAATTTTAATTACAAATTCTATTTAGACATGAAATTAAATAATCTAACAAATATCAAATCCTAGATAATGTTGGTTTTCCACGACTCTAAATTAGTCTTCCAACAATGAGTACTGTATAAAGAAGGAAAGGACGTGTCGTTGGATTTATATATTTATAAGATTTCAAAAAACAAGGAGAAGTTAAACCACGCGCATCCGCCATAAATAATCTATATTTGTGCAATTTTTTGCATATTCTAATTGATAGAAAGGTTATTCAACTAGAATTGAGATAGGGAATTAAATAAGCATATTAAGAACAACTACGATAATTTCACTTCTAGTTAATAGATAAAGAAATTACAATAATGATATAGTTCGTGTTATATGTTACGACCCAAATCGGAGGGTCATGACGGGCACCCGGACATTGAGAATATTAACATCTTTCCCATATACCTCAATAAAGATTTAGGAACATATTTAGACATGCTTTTTAACATAGGAATCAATAACATGAACATCCTTAATTACTAAGAGTAGAACAATTTATGAAACAATATTACGATTACGTTTTATACTTAGAACATGCCAAACGAAGAAATGATTTTCCTTAACATACCTCGAATCCAAGCTTAATAACTCGAAGTGAAATTTTTATATTTAATTTCCATGCTCAATTATCTCCACTTGACGTTGGTATTTCCATGATTCAACAATTATTATCTACTGGATTTGTCAAGAATTATTTGGACAAAGGAGTTCTAGTAGTACTACTACTACTACTTCGTGCGTTTCTCAATTGAAAAGTGATGTTGCCAGGAAACCAATTTCACGTTACAACCCTCTATATAGCACTCACTATGGTAGAATCTTATTATGATTAAGTTAGGGATAAAAATGTGTTATGTAAAAGCTTAGGGTGGTTTGTCCTCTACATGTGTCACTTAGCGTGTGATATGCTATTTGACTCACCCAAGTCCCCTACGACTACCTCATTCCATCCATCGGCTACTTCATGCCATGTGTCAACCCAAAAAAAAATATATTCAATTAATTACACACTTAATTTCTTGATCCTAATTCACTTAAATCTTGATGACTTATAAAACCTTCATATACTAAATGTCATAAACGTGTAATATAGCACTAGTCCATAACCTCTTTGGGGACATACAACTATTATTACCAATCCCCATCGTCACACTTATTAAGTCCTAAATTATTTTGGGACCACGTCCTTATATATACTAAGCTCTTGATTTGCATATATATAGATGCTCAAACCATCGCCCAAAATACGGGGTGTTACATCCTTTCTCCCTTAGAAATATTTATCCTCGAATGTTGAGGTGACATATCTAATTCCCGTTACGTAGCTTGAGAACATAACCTCTTCTTTTCATGGGGCCATATAATTATAACATATATCATTACATTTACATCAGACTTCTCATGGTCTTTAAGCATTAATTATAACACCATGAAATAGAGCTTATCTTATGCTTCTTTTGGAACCTCGGCGTTGGTCTGGAATAGGAATGGATATTTGTGTTTCATCTCCTCTTCCGCCTCCCATGTCATTCTTCTATGTTTTTGTTCCGCCATAGGACCTTCATGGAGGCTACTTCTTTAGTCCTCAACTTGCGGACTTGTCGATCTAAGATAGCAATAGGAACTTCTTCATATGATATATTCTCCGTAACCTTCACATCGTCAATTGGTACAATTAGGGAAGGATCTCCAATACATTCTCTCAACATAGAAACACGGAAAATCGGATGAACAAATTCCAACTCCGAAGGCAAGTCCAATTCGTAAGCTACTTGACTGATTAGTCTAATTATGCGATATGGCCCAATATACCTTGATCTAAGCTTTCCCTTCTTCCCGAACGTCATTACACCCTTCATAGGAGAAATTTTCAAAAAGACCCAATCATCTACCTGAGATTCTAAGTCTCGCCGTCACACATCTGAATACGATTTCTGACGACTCTGAGCGGTTAATAGTCGTTCTTGGATCAGCTTCACCTTCTCTATGGCTTGGTGTACTAGGTCAGGCCCAAATAACTCCGATTCGCCTACCTTGAACCATTCGATAGGAGATCTACATCTCTGCCCATACAAAGCCTCGTATGGAGCCATTTTAATGCTAGCATGATAACTGTTATTGTATGCAAACTCAATAAGGGGTAAATGATCATCCCAATTTCACTTAAAGTCAAATACACAAGCTCATAGCATGTCCTTGAGCGTCTGAATTGTACGATCGGCCTGTCCGTCTGTCTGAGGGTGGAAAGTTGTGCTACGATTAACTTGGGTGCCTAAACCTTTTTGAAATGATTTCCAAAAATTAGCTGTGAACTGTGCATCTGGTCAGATATAATAGAAATAGGCACACCATGAAGGCTAACAATCACCTTAACATACAACTTCGCATAGTCCTCGGCTGTGTAGGTAGTTTTAACTGCTAGGAAATGAGCTGATTTGGTCAGTCTATCAACGATTACCCAAATAGAATCAAACTTATGATAAGAGCGAGGTAAACCCGTAACGAAATCCATATTAATCATTTCCCATTTCCACATCGGAATCTCAATGTTCTGAGGAGTGATTCGGGGTGCTAATTTGTGAGTGTCAGTAGAGGCAAGATTAGGGTAGCAAAGGCAACCAAATATCCGATTGTGATCATAGGAGGGGATCCGACGGTATAAAATTTCGGTCGGGGGGTCATATTATAAAAAGTGCTAGTGGGTAAAATATTTAGGACATATTCTACTATTTTGACTGCATAGACCCAAAAGGACGGAGGGAAAGTCTGTTTTAACTTCAAAAGAATCATTCTTTATGAATCAAGTACCATTCAAACAAAGGGTGCATTGCCTCTTTGAGTGAAGAAGATAGGGGCTATAGACAGTCTTGAGCTGAGGCGTGAAATAGGAGAGTGCGAACCATGTTATTTATGGTGCGGATGATTCATTCTGCTTTACCATTCTGAGGGGAGGTGTGGGGACATGAGAACCGAAAACCCATGTCATTAGTAGAGAAAAAATTATGAAATAAGGAATTATTGAACTCACGACCGTTATCACATTGAAGTGATTTTATGTCTTTTTCAAATTGTGTTTTAACATAGACACGGAATGTAAGAAACTTGACAAAAATTTCAGACTTGAATTTAAGCTGATAGACCCAGACAAAGTGAGAAAAGTCATCTAATAAGACGAGATAAAATTTATGACCCAGTGAACTAGTAATGGGAGATGTCCATAAATCTGCATGAACAATGTCAAAGGGAGAATATGTAACAATTGAATAAGACTGAAACGGAAGGCGAACATGTTTTTCCAAAGGACAAGAAAGACACTGTAGGACAAATTTTTCATTATGACAACGAATTAAATTATTGTTCCGAAGAAAATTAAAAACATGGCTCCTGGCTGTCCAAATCTATTGTGCCAGGTTGACGGAGAGATTTTTGCTAAACCGGTGGGAGGAGAGACTTGGGCATTTAGAGATGTGGGAGGGGTGACACTGGCAGCAGACGTGGATAGGGGTCCCCCTTACTATTGCATCGGGTAAAGAGTTTCCCGATACGTAGGTCTGTTATAGAAAACCCAAATGGGTCAAAGTTAATTGATACAGAATTATCTGTGGCAAATTTTCTAACGGATATTAGGTTCTTTATAATGTGTAGGGCATAGAGGACGTTATTTAGTAAGAAGCGGGGATGCGGTGGTGGGGTTATAGTGTGGCCAAAATCCTGAATTGGAATACGATGGCCATTTCCAATCAGAATAGATTGCAGAGTATTTAAATTACACATTTGAAGAAGATTACCATAATTGTTGGTGAGGTGAGACGTGGCGCCCGTATCCATATACCACGCATTATCAGGCTTCCGAGAAGTCAATTTGCCGAAAGCCTAGCCCAAACTGGATTGAGGAAGGCTTGGGGTAGAGAAGTGGGCCCCAGGAAATTGGGCCTGACTTCTGTAGGCCATCTGACATGATCCCAGACTGCTGGGCCGTTGCTGGACTAAAGGATGGTGGGCCGGATGACCGTGGCCCAACAACTGGTCTGGGGCGAGTTGCATTGTTGCTGGAACTTGGGTCGCAGCTTCTGGGTTGTGTCTGGTGGCCACAACTGATGGGCTCTATCTGGGGGTTGCTGGGCCCAAGCTGGAAGCCCAGTTCCTAGCTCGACCCCTGCGGACACCCATGCACCTCTGTCCACAACCATATCCGTAGTGGTTTCCGACCATGGTGGCTGCCGGAGATCGGATAAGAGAGAAATCAGTAAGGGGGTTGGGACGTATACAAGGTATATAGCGGCTTAGGGAGGCAGTATACGGATAGTATACAATGGCAGGGATGGTATATCAGCCGTATACAGCGTGTATATCGGCGTTTATAGGTTGTATACAAGGGGTATACGACCTGTTGGAGAGATAGGGAAGGAGGGATGGCTGCATATCAGCATTATACCAGGTGTATACATGGTGTTAGCAGATTTGGGGGGCTGGGCAGCTGTATATCAGCGTATATCGAAGGTATACCGACAGTAGACGATCAGTTTGGCGTCGGAAAAGAGGGGAATGGGTGGCCGAAACTAGGTTTTGGGTTGGGAAGAATTGTTGGCTTCTGATACCATGTAGAATTATATTAATCTCCCTTGGGGAATCTTTCTTATTAATACAAATATATATAGTGTGTACAATGTGGAATCCTAATACAATAAAGATCATATATCTACCATAATTATACAACACTAAATATTACAAAATATATTAACGTATATTTTATTAATATACGTTAATATCCTCGACTATTACATTGCCAGAAAATTCTGGTTAGACCTTGGTCTCAACATACATCAAACTACCACTTCCTACTCTCACTGGCTACACAACATTCACAATAACAATCTTCCCATCAATAATAACCTTATTGATTGGCAAGAATTCTACCCCTATGAGTTATGGCACCTATGGTTAAATCGCAACCACAATTTCCACAACCATAAAACTGATATGCTCAACCCTGTCATCATGAGGGCCATGGAATACAAATATACCACTCGTCCTACTCACATTCAGCAAGACAAAAAGGTCATTGCTGTTCGATGGATCCACCCTCCTCCAAATCAATTCAAATAAACATTGATGGTGCTTTCAATATCTATGATAATGTTGGTGGCATTGATGGTCTCATCCGAAACTCTAATGGAGACTGGGTCATTGGTTACTGGAAGAAAATCTGTACCACTAACCATCTCCTAGCAGAAGTCCAAGGTCTTCACCAAGGCCTTAAAATCCTTGAGCAACACCTTTATCTCCCTATTGAAATTGAAACAGATTCAATTGAGCTTTTGCAACTCCTCCAAACAGATGTTAACTATTACCCTCTTGTCCATCAATGCAGGTACCTATTGAGGAAGTTGGGAAGTCCAGTGGTCAGACATAATTTCAGAGAAGGAAACAGAAGTGCTCGTATTTTGGTGAAGTTAGGATCCAAGTTGCCATCGTTTAACCTACTATGTAGTCAATCAACCACATTAGCAATCTATTCCATAAGTCTTGAGCAAATTTGCATTCTCCAAATAGATGATCCCTGGACTCCAATACTTGTGAACACAGAACACAAGTAGCGCGAACTTGAATTCCCCATTTATGTATCCTGTCGACAGTCATAAGTCTTACATGACAATGAAGCTGATAGCGTAATTACACACTAATATTAATAACAGAATATATATCAGAAGCCACATAGTTAAAATAGCTTCAGGTCTAGCATTGTTTCTACATACCAAATGCCTCCATTCGATCTTTGGATAATCTGGTATCATTTTCACCATCCAACTAGCACCTTGTGGGATTATCATATTAATCATTTATTGCCCTTTGATATAATACCCATGAATTCACCTTATTCAAAGCTTGTCTTCCTTATGCGTCAAATCCCAGTGAGTCTTTGCAATAGCAGCCTTGTTCCAAATAGCCAAGTTACACAAATTCAGGCCTCCTACAGTTTTTGGAGAACACACTTTTTCCCAAGAGACAAGAGCTTGCTTTGATATCTCATTCATCGCTGACCACATATAGCTTCTACAGTAGGCTTCAATCATCTTCATTACCTTAGCCGGTAGTATAAAAATTTGGCCCCAGTAAGACTGAATACCAAATAACACAGTTTGAACAAGCTGACTTCTCCCAGCATATGAGAGTTTTTTTGATGTCAATGAGGATATTTTTGCCACAATGTTTTCAATGATAGACTGCCATTGTATCATTGTAAATTTCTTTGTATCCAAAGAGATCCCCAAGTACTTGCATGGGAGTTGGCCTTGGATATAGCCTAATGTAAGCAAAATTTTAGTTTTTGTGCAATTGTCCACTCCTCCAAAATACACAATACTCTTAGAGAGGTTGGCTTGTAATCCTGATGCAGCTGAAAATACATTCATGAAGTTTCTGGAGTAATTCTTGATCTCCCTTGGAAAACAACAATAAAACTTCTGCAAAGCTCAAATGAGTTATGTTGTGTCTACCACATTTTGGATGAAACTTATAATACTTTTCCTGTTTCAAGCCGTGTGAATTCCTACTGAGATACTCCATAGCAATGTCAAAGAGGTACGGGGAGATAGGATCCCCTTGCTGCAGACCTTTAGCAGCTACGAAAGGATTCTGCGGTTCACCATTGACTAAGACAGTATAGGACACTATTGTGACACAAGCCATCAACCAACCAATAAACTGAGTGGGAAATCCCAATCCTTCTAACACTTGTTCTAAATAGGGTCATTCCATCGAATCATATGCTTTTTGCATATCCACCTTGATCATGCACCTTGGGGAGATATATTTTATGTTGTACGCTTTAACTAATTCATGTGCTAAAATGATATTATCTGCAAAAAAAAATTCCGGGACAAACCCTGCTTGAGCCTCTGGTCACACTACTCATCACCTTTTGCATCTTGAATACCAAGACCTTAGCAATTAGTTTATACAACATTGTACAACAAGCAATAGGCCTATAGTCTTTGATAGTCTCTGGATTAGCTTTCTTGGGTAGTAGAGTTATAGTAGTTTAGTTAATATCCAAGTACAATAGCCCAGTTGCAAAGAAATCAATCACTGCACCACAAACCTCATGTTTAATAATAGTCTTATGATTTTTGAAAATACTGCATTGTACCCATCAATACCTGGGGCTTTATCATCTCCTATGGTACATAACCCTATATATATCTCCTCTTCTGTGACCTCTGCACACAACTCAACTTGTTGGGAGTGCCTAAGTGTTGGTCCATTCTTCATAATCCTTTGATTCACTGCTGGTTTACTAGCAGCTATTGAACCCATCAGAGACTTGTAGAATTTGATAATTTCCTCTTTAATCTGTCTAGGATCAGTTAGGTTGTGCCCATCCAATGAAGTTAGCTCAATTATTTGCTTCATTTTTTTCTTCTCAATCATCACAGCTGAGAAATATTTAGAGTTTGAATCTCCTAGCCTTATCCAGTTGACCCTAGCCTTTTGGTGTAGGGCACTCTCTTCAATCATAGACCATCTTTCAAGCTGCTGTATGTAAAATGTTTCTAGATTTGCCAAGGCATCAGTGTAACTGGTCTACATCTCAATCCGTATGGTCTTTAAAGCTGCTCTTGCTTCCACTATCTTTCCAGATATACCCCTGAAATCTTCAGCATTCGACTATTTGAATTTTATTTTCATGACTTTAAGCTTAAGCCATATATTTTTCATCCTTGTTGTTGTACTATTCTGTGCCCATCCATCAGTTACAATATCTTTAAATTTAGAGTGTTGAGCCCAAATATTGAAGAATCTGAATGGAGATCTAACATTGTTCACAGGCTCTCTGATTTAGATAATCATGGGAGTATGATCAGATATAAAAGGCTCCCCATAGTGTGTAGTTAAATGTCCAAATTGAGTCATCCAGTCATCATTTTCTAGCATTCTGTCAAGTCTGCTCCATACTCTGTCACTCCCCATCTGGTTGTTAGTCCATGAATAATATTCTCCCTCCAAGGCACTTCATTCAACACAAGAGTTTGACAACATTCACTGAAGTCCTTGGTTTCTGCAAGTGTCAATGGAGCACCTTGTAACCTGTCTTGAGGAGACATAATTGCATTAATGTTCTCCCTATGAGCCAAGGCTGTGTGACCAAAGGAGCTAGGCTCAACAGTTGATTCCACAAGGATTTTCTTTGTTCAATTGTATTATACCCATAGACAATAGTTACAACGCAGTCCACGCCACTCAATTTCCCTTTCACATGACAATGAATTAGTTGAGCTTGACTATCAAGGAGTTGAATGTCATACGATTTAGCATCACAAATGACCCATACTCTTCTATTAGGAGCATCAACATAGTTGCATATCATTTCCCAACCTGGAGCTATGTTATTGCATACTTTCCTTGCATTTTACACTTTAACTTTAGTTTCCACCAAGCCTGCTATTTTTATATGATTCTATGATAAGAACAACTTCAACTCTTTCTGCTTATATCTCTTATTTATTCCTCTTACATTCCATACCAACCAAGTCATTATTGTTTTGTATCAGGAGGTTTTGCCATGTGAGTTACTACTTCCTCACTGTTACCACTTTGTAAAGGCAGGAACCCATTTGTAGTTGATATGTCATAAGAAGTAGTCTCTTCAGCCTGCTTAGCTTTCGTGTTATCAATAGACATCACTGGTAGTTTCACTATCTCTGTATGAGTAGCCTGAGTGCTTTATACCACCCCTTGTTGTACCTCAGCTATCTTGCTCTCCTGTGATGCCTTTGTTATCTTGTTTTCATTTGGTTTTTGTGTAGATTGTGGCTGCTTATGCTCTTTTGTAAACCATTTAGGCAGTATCTTCTTTGGTTTCCTCCTTTGTTCCTCAAGGATTTTGATCTTCGAAACCCATTGGAAAGGGCAGTGCAAGAGAAATCATACAAAAATGATCGAATCTTCGGACGCCCCAAAAAAGATATGAGGTGCTCAGAAATGGTCGAAGTAGTTGAATAGGAGGATCACTATGACTATAGCCCTCGGTAATGTTTCTCATTGTTTCTAAAGAACTCAACATTGAAATCCATATTAGGTGTCCACTATTTCAGAATAGTTGGTCTGCTATTAATGCTATAAGGTCCCCCATATAGTATATCTCGCAGATCATCAATAGTTTGAAATCGAACAATATAATACCCTTCTTCATGTAAATACAATTCAGGCTCAGCCACATTCCCCCAATTTTGTGCCACATACCTACTCATATAATTATAGCCAGTTAGATCCCCAACTACATAAACAATTAGGGCTCGTACAATAGATCCCATAGAATCCGAGTTCATGGCGTGGAAACAATCTCTTACAGAAATGTGAGTTAAAGTTGCGTACATAGACCTTTGTGGTTCGGTCCTTCTCCGGATCCCGCACATAGCTGGAGCTTAATACACCGGACTGTCCTTTTATTCTTAATACTGTACTTTGATAAAAAAAAACCTTTTTTTTTTTTACCTTTTCTTGTCTCCCGGGAAAAAGAGAACATATTATTCACTTTCCTAAAAAGAAAAAAAAATGGGAGTCAGTGACTCGGTGGTAATAAAGCAAATAATTAATTAAGAGATATTATAATTTAGACATAAATAAAAATAAAGTAATTAAATATTTCTTCTTATTAATATTTTTTTAAGGAGCGTGTAAAATAAAAAATAAAAAATAATTTGAAATGTAGGGAGTACTATAATTTTTTATTTTTTATTTTTTATTTTTTAAGGGAGTTAGATTCTTAATATTGTACTTTGGTAGGAAGCTTTTTTTACCTTTTTTTTTTTTTTTTTTTTTTTTTTTTTGATGATCCAGGTTTCCAGGCTTGCGCCTGACTACTTCACTGGTATTACCCAGATGTCCCGGAGGTAATAGCACCGGTCCTTCAAAGAACTATCACCAGGTAAATCGCGGGATGTGCTCCGTGGCCGCTTTACGGGAGCGTACAACCGAACAATGAGACAAGGTCAAATTCCCCAACAAACAGGTATCCCTCGTGCTTGCGGGGAATCGAACCCACGTTGTCCATGCCAGAGCGCCTTATAGCGCCCAGGCTTTGCCACTGGACTATGCCCCGGAGGACTTACCTTTTCTTGTCTCCCTCAGAAAAAGAGAGAACATATTATTCACTTTCCTAAAAAGAAAAAAAGTTGGGAGTCAGTGGTACTGTTTTAGTTAAGTGGGGACACAATACAAGTAAAAGTGGTCCATAATTTTTGACTTTCTATATACAATAAAATATAACTTTGATCCAACGGTTGATATTTCTTTTCAATACATTGGTAGGACGGCATTTCAGTATTTATCTGTTTGAGAATTAATTTCTCTCTCTCATTTCGCCCTCTCCACTAGCTTCCCATCTTTACATTATTTACACGTTTCTTTCTCTCTCTTTATATATATATATAATATATATATATATATTTTCCTCATTTTATTCTCTCTAAAGAACAAGAAGGTAGAGGAACAAATAAGTAAAGTTCTAATCTTTTTTTAAGGATGATATGATAACTGTAATGCACACTAAAAACTAATTTCAATAGTCTCTTTGACTGATGATATGTCAATATTATGATTTTCTTGACATAGGTTTGTCTCCAAGTTTGTATTTTTTGATGTGTTCTGGTTTGCTTGATAGGCTCTTATGATAATATTTCATTTTAAAATTTGGTTTTTTCGCTCTCATTGTTTCTTGTAATATTTGATATGGGTTGAGTGTAGAGAATTGAAAAAAAACTTATTTCAATAGTCTTTTTGACTGATGATGTGATAATAATATGGTTTTCTTGATATGGGTTTTAATCCAAGTTGCTATTTTTGATGTGCTTTTTCTTTCTTGATTGGCTCTTATGGTAATATTTCATTTCAAAATTTAATTTTTTTCCACCTTTGTTGTTTGTTATTATGCTCAATTTTATTGGGATTATGTTTTTTTTCCCTTTATCATAATATTTTGATGTTTAGAGAAGTAAAAAGAGCTATTTTGATGGTCTTTGATTGATGATTTTCTTGACATGGGTTTTTCTCCAAGCTGCTATTTTTTTATGTGTTCTGGTTTTCTTGATAGGCTCTTATGGTAATATGTCAATTAAAAAGTTGAAATTTTCACCTTATTGTTTGTTATTATGCTCAATTTTGTTGGAGTTAATGTTTTTTTTTCCGTTTCTCATAATATTTGATATTTTACAGAATTAAATAAGCTAGTATTTCAATGGTCTTTTACTGATGATATGTCAAAATAATAACTTTCTTGACATGGAGTTGTCTCCAAGTTGTTATTTTTTATGTGCTCTGGCTTCCTTGATAGGCTTATTGTAATATCTTCAATTTAAAAGTTGATATTTCCCTTTTATTGTTTCTTATTATGCTGAATTTTATTGGAGTTGCTGTTTTTTTTCTTTCTCATAATATTCTGATATTTAGAGAACTACTAAAAAAAAAAGGTAGGATTTCAATGGTCTTTGGCTGATGATATGTTAACAGTATGATTTTATTTACATGGGTTTGTCTCCAAGTTTCTATTTCCGATGCTTGTTGGCTTCCCTTGTAGACTCCAATGGTTTTTTTTTTCCATCTTTTAAGATTGAATTTTACTGGATTTTTTCTTGTTATGCTCAATTTTATCGGGATTCTCTGTTTTGTTTTTATTTTATTGTTATTATTTTGACTACTTATGTGCCAAAGATGAAATCTTTGATAGCTATTGTTTTAAGTCTGTAAAGGTTCAATCTTTGAATTCATAACTGCTGTCATCCGTTTGATTATATTGCTCTCTTCCTTATCCTCTTACCTTTTGTTTGCTTAGTAAGTCTTTTGGAGGATCTTCTTTAGTTGGTTCTTTTTTTTTTTGATTACTGGATAGTTCTTTCGGATTTATATATGTGATACTCATAGTTGTCTGAGCAATTTTACTAATATTAAGGTTTACTTGCCGCCTATGTGAGTTTCGTAGGGTCCCAAGTCCGGTTAAAGGAGAAAGGTTGCATCAAATGTAGTAAGTTATGACAAATCATCAGAATAATATTACTTTTGGTGTTTCCATTGAAAGATTCTCCGGTTCCTAAAGGAAACTGGACGTACGAGTTTTGATGATAGGATTAGAGAAAGTTTTCGTCATCTATGAATTATGAATCCGTGAATTTATTTTTTGTTTGAGGTTTTCCTTATATTCATCACCTTGAAAGTGAATGTCAGAGTGGTATGAATGAGGTTTTTTCTCTATTGCAATATACTTGGTCATTCTTCTTGACACTCTGTGATTGAAATAATATTTGACTTCATGATTTTAAGGCCTAAATAATAGTAACGTTAGGCTATTTTTGTTTTGACAGAAATAAGAAGTCGTATGTAATCTATGGATGAATATACGAGCAAAAGAGCCGTTAATAATGGGCTTTACGTTCCCAAAATAGGTTTGAGGGACATAGCTGACAGCAGAGATGTAAATGTTCAGTTGTGCTCCCGGTATGGATGCTGCAGCAGCAGCAGCAGCAGCTCAACTCTATGAAGAGCCCACAAATTAGAAGTATAACAGAGAAACCTAGACCTCTCCGGCCTTCTTTCTCTTCTTCAAATGGAAAAGAAGTTGTTGGAAGTTCATGTAGGACATCGTCGTCTCCGATGGCTAATGCTAGAAAGTCACTCAAAGACAGGAAATCTTTTTCTCACCTCGGAAATGATCAATCTGAAAATACTTGTTTACATGGTGAGCCTGAAGCTTCCGGAAACATGAAGTCATCAAAAGGGCATCGAGATGCTGGATCGAGTAAAATTCCGTTGACAGAAGTTGGTTGCTCTAGTGGACCTTCAAGCAGTAAACCTCGTAGGTTATTTAGTCCCAAGTATTCCAATCAAAATAGTCCAGTAGGTCCGACAAGGGGCACTGCTAGTGGGACTGGATATGTGCCGAGAAATCCAAAATGCAACTCTTCAGTATCAGACGTCTCTCCACAAAGTTGTTCGACAATGGAATCAAGATTTAGCAGAAAGGACATGGTAAAGAAAAGAAATTCAGAAGGTGAAAGCGCTTCATCATCTTCTAAAGGGAAGAAAGTAAGTGGATCACTACCGACTCGTGGTATCTCAGTTTCTGATTCAAGGAGTAGTAAAAACTTTGATATTAGGGAGGATAGTCGTGCTGTATCAGTTAGGACTCGCAGGTCAATGAATGTGCCTAGGTTTAGGGATTCAATACGAGATTCATCATCTGGATTTTTCCAGAATTCATCTCAGCCGGAATCTCCGAATCTCAGTCTGCAGTCATCGAGTCAATTTTTCTCAGATGCCTCTTCGAGTGATTCAAGTGCTTATAGTTTTCCTGGAAATGATGTTGAAGATCTCCCAGCTGAAGTGTCCGGCACTTCTGCAGAATTAGGCATCAACCAATTGATGAACCGTGATGCGTTGCAGCAATATAACATGGATGAAGTTACTCAGGTATTTTACCCAAAAGAATCTCGGTCACTCTGTTTTTTTCAGCTCAGGTTTACCTGATGGTTACAGTATTTCACCTTGGTCACTGCTTTTCTTTACAGGTATTGGTGGCACTTGAGAGAATGGAACAAGATGAAGAATTGACATATGAGGTACCCCACCTTTGAGTATTTCTGACCATCCAGGAGTTACCCTATTGGGATATTTACAGTTTTGGACCGTTCAAAAGAATAATAGCCAACAAATGTATAGGTTTTGTATATTAAATATACATATTTTATACACAAAATATACATAATCGGTGTATAAGTTTTGTATATTTTGGCCAGCGCCCGTAATCAATTTCAGCCAGCGGGCCAAAAATGAAAAACAAAACTTTCCTATTTGTATTTATGATGAACTCTTATTTTCCATGTACAGCAACTACTTGTGTTGGAGACCAACTTGTTTCTTGGTGGCCTTAACTTCTACGACCAGCATAGAGGCATGAGGCTGGATATAGACAATATGTCCTATGAGGTCTGTATTTTCTCTTCAGTAGTATATGAAACTGATTCTGTTCAACAATACTCATTTTCATCAAAATGTAGAGGTTTTTTTTGGGGTGGTGGAGTGAGGTGTATCTGATAGCTTAAAGATCATTGACTAGTATTTTCTTTCGGAACAAAAATAATATATTTCTATGTCACATTTCTAGGTCGATCAAAAGATAAGTTCCCCCGATAGTAATACCTTTTATGGCCTGCAGAACTTAATCTTTTGCCTGTTAACAGGAATTATTAGCTCTCGAGGAGAGGATGGGGAGTGTTAGCACAGCTCTGTCAGAGGAGGCATTGTCAAAGTGCCTCCAGAAAAGCATTTATCAGGCTATGCCTTCAGAAATAGGGGAATTTGGAAGCAATGAGAGTGAAGATGAGGTCAAATGTACTATTTGTCAGGTTTGTCCAACTAATATTTCGAGCAATATTTTGTATATTCCGAAGTGCCTGCTGCCTTGTACTTATTCTAATTCATCAGTGGTGATGTTTTTCACTCCCTTTCTAAGTTTGTCGCCACCTTTGTCAATTTGGTATTTTTTTTCGATGCAATGTTACTTGAAGTGCAGTTACCACTATATTAGTTTTACGTTGTACATCCTAAGATGTTTTAGTTCATTAATTAGGTAACTTTTTAGGAAGGTTCTCTAGGTTTATGCCTTGTTAAGCTCTCTTCTTGAACACGATGGAGTAGAAAAATTCTTGACCTAACTAGTGCCATAATTTGAGTGAAAGTCACTAAATTTAATTCTGTTACTAGTACTTTCAATCTTTCAATATTTTGGTCAAACATGCAGTTTGACTTCTTTTGCTAGTTCCCTGCATCTAGTCATCCTCTATTCCAACATTTCACTATAATAGTCATCCTCTATTCCAACATTTCACTATAATAGTCATCCTCTATTCCAACATTTCACTATAATAGTCATCCTCTATTCCAACATTTCACTATAATAGTCATCCTCTATTCCAACATTTCACTATAACGACCAAGTTTTCTTTGGAACCGATTTTTCATGTTATGTTTATATTATATGTTCTCTATAACATCATTTCGCTATAGCAACCAAATGATATCTGGACAAATAACGCCATTATAGAGAGGTTTGATTGTATACATATTTGTGACTTTTTTTATGAAAAGGTGTCAGGTGACACCTGTTGTAGGAAGGTGTCTCCGCCACTGCATGCATCTAGGATATTTCATACCAAAATGAATTCAAAGTTGTAACTCAGTTGAGTAATGATATGTTTTGCAGGAGGAATATGTGATCGGAGATGAAATAGGAAGTTTGGAATGTGAGCATGGGTATCATGTGGAGTGTGTAAAGCATTGGTTGAGGCTCAAGAATTGGTGTCCTATATGCAAAGCTGAAGCAGCTCAACACCATCTTAGCTTCAATTTTTAAATTCCAACCCCAGATGTGGGAAGCTCAATATAGTTTCCCTATATGTACAAATTCATCAAGTTGAAGGAGGTGTGGGGGTGTTTCTGTTCATTGTTTGAATACTTTTTAACTTTTGTGTACATATACAGTTCTTGTCACATCAACCAGTAAACCCAAACCAGTACAGGCTTTGTGGTGATAGCTGATGAACATTGATATTTATTTCCTTAAATCCTTAGTGTTTTGTAACTTAGTGGTGTCGTCATCTCTATTTCAACTTCCAGATTTTGATCTGCTACTCTATTTGCATTTGCCGCTATGACATTCGGGTTTAAGGATGATTTAGGATTCGACGAGAAAACCAACTAGGAGAGAAGCTCAATGAGACAAGTTATAGGAATCTATGTTGCTCGGACTCTTGAAAAATATTGTCGCACTTGTGTCGGATCTTTCAAAACTACACTATTTTTGGAGAATCCTACACATACCTATTGAAATTATTGTAGATCGAAATTGCCGGAAGGAGATCCCTTTTTCATCATTTGCTGTCCACATTTATTTGGGTTCTTTTATTGTTGGAAACTGATTAAAGATGAAATAGTGGTCATTCTGGTCCCCTTGGTTGATGGGGTATCAATCTTCAACATCCAAAGTAGGCAAGTCCAACCAAAGGTACCAAAAGTATACTTTCTAAGGGTCACTTTGGTCTGCTTTGATTTTTCATTTTCCCCATGAAGTGGTTTGTGGTTCTCTTTCAATTAGATGCAACACTTTATTGATGAAGTGTATTTTTGTTATTTTCACAAGCAATTGAGAACTTAACACTAAAGATTAATACTCCTTTGTTTCACTTTATATGCCATTTTTTATTGGTCCACTTAAAAAGAAAGACATCTTTTTATATTAGGAGATGATTTAATATTTAATTTTTTTATTTACCTTTATTGACATGATATGTTATATGATATATTCACAATTATAAGTTCCACATTTCTTTCTTTTTTAAATTTGTGTCCAAAATCGTTAATAACCATCCACTAATAACTATGAAATTTTTGCACAGATTTCCCTTGAAAGTTTGTTACACCCCGTACCTTGTATATCGTTTTCATTGTAAGTTAACTAACGTAAAGCTCGGAGAGGGTGAGATACCTCTACAAGGTTAAGGAAGGTTTATTGGAGTGTTAAGTAAGTTTTCGAAAAGTTTTGAGACTAATCGGATTGAAAAAAATAAGTTTCGATGAAGTTCAACAATATTGGTGTGATATATGGAGCAATATGCCCCGCAAAAGTGATTATGCCCCACATATCTTGCTGCATATTGTTCCTAAGTTTTCTGTTTCAATATGCCTTAGCAATATGCCCCACAAATCTGACCGCGGATTAGAGGCGGTGCATCCTTATCCACTTATTTAAAATGGTGGCTTCACCTTTCTCCTTCATTTTTTTACCAAATTGGATCTCAAACACCTCCAAGCTCTCTTTAATCATATCCTCGAGGTCTCTAAGAAAATCCAAGGCTAAACCACCTAAATTCTTCATCAAAAGTGTTGTAGATGATGAGAAGATCACTTGTATGATGTTGTTGATAAGTTATTGGTTCTTCCAAGTTGAAGGAGATTTGTTTTAAGTGTTATTCTTGTTGTTGAAGGTAAGTTCTACCTCTCCTCCATGGATTTAAGTATAACTAATGTCCTAGCTAAGTTATATGGTTGAGAAGTTGCAAGATAACACTTGAGAATGGGTTGTAGTGTTGTTGTGCCTTGTTGGGTTGTTTGGTGGTGTTTTTGTGATGGGTATAAGGTTGGATATTGTTGGATATTGTTGTGTATGTAGTTGTTTATGATGTTTTTGTGGCTTTTGATATTGTTCTTGATTTGGAGAAGGTAACGAAACGGGGAAGATGTTGTCGATTCACCGTAAAGTAAGTTTGTGCTTGCCGCTATTAGCCTTTTCATTGATGTTGGTGTTGTTTGTTGTTGTAGACGGATTGTGAGGAGGCGGATCGCATCGTCGTTATCGAAGAGTCAGGTCAAGTTATGTAAGGGATACATTTTCTTCTCTTCGGCATGAATACATAAGTATGTTCTCTTTATTAGAAGCGGAATGAGGCTAGTTCACATCTATGTTCCTTAGTGACAGATTAAAATCGTCTAAGAATTTATGAGTCGATCTTGAGTAAATCTCCCGTGTAAGCCTTATGAATCAAAATTAGTAACGTCTCTAAGATATTGGTAAGCTATATATAAGCTAGAGTTCCTAGTAGATTGAGGATCGAATGAACGAGCTAATGAACTAGTAGTGGAATATAAGTAAAGAAAGGTGAGGTTGTACTAATTATAAGATCATATTATAATAGTCTAGCGAGATAACCGTGTACGTATATCTGAGAATGATTAGGGACTCCCTAAGGCTAAGAGAAATGGAGTATGAACTACGACGTTATAAGTCATCTAAAAGAATATAGGATAAGAGTTGTACAAGGTACTCATCAAACTTAAGAAAAGTAGAGATATGTGAATTATAAAGATAGATCGAGTGGTATAACAAGATAGTCGGACAAGACTAAAGATAGTACAAGTCTCCTTAAAGCTAAAAAGAGTAGGTCGCGAGTTAACAAGTATGAACCGTGAATTACATAAAGTACTGGATAAGTTATGATTTATAGATGCAAGTACCTAACCTCACATATTATTAGCTAGTTGTTAAATGTATTCACTTACCTTCGTGGCTATGCACTTGCCTTCGGGGCTATTCAGATGCACTTGCCTTCGGGGCTATTCAAATACACTTGCCTTCGGGGCTACCCAGATACACCTGCCTTCGAGGTTATGCATTTACACACCGGATCCCTTGTGAGGCCGGAATGTTGTGCTCAGTATTTCAGATATGATAAGAGTCGATTTCTATTAATCTGCATGAATAGATGACAATGTAGTAAAGATCACTAATCAGAGTTAGTAGACATAGTACATAGATTTATGATAATATAAATTGTATAGGTAGACAGAGGGGTCAAGCGATCCAAGCGACAATGATATGGTAAGCCGATCTACGGTACATGGTAAGTCCACTCTCGTTCTTACCTTTCAGTAGAAATTTCATTGTATTTATTCATGTTCTTCAGCTTCAGAGTATATGTTTATATATTATTTTCTGCCTTACATACTTGGTACATTTCATTGTACTAACGTCCCATTATTGCGGTGCTGCATTCATGACTGCAGGTGCAGGTAATCAATTTGACGAGTTCTCTCAATAGACGAGATTGAGATTCAACGAAGGATCGACAAGACTCCATCTCTTCTGGGTGTAGCCGAGTTTAGAGGTCATGTATCAGATTTTGTACAGACTATGGATAGGCCGGAGCCCTGTCCCGATCATGTTTGATGTCAGTTATCTTTATAGGATTTGTAGACACAGCTCCTCCTACCCGACCGTTAGTGGCCTTGCTAACAAACGTTTATGTTTTCATAAGGATTCAAATGGATGAATGTTTACGGTGGTTTCCTCGGCCCACAATAGCTTATAGTAAGAATAAGTTCGACCAAGTCGGCCTATGTATGTCTTAGTTACGTCCATCAGTCATGAGTTACAGAGTGGTTCTCTCGAGCCAGCATGATACCGGGTGCCAGCCACGCCTCACCTAGGTTGGGGTGTGACATTTAATATATGCTCCTCATATATGTGGTATTTAATTTTGTCGTTGCTTCTTATTTAATTAAAATATCCAGATATTCTTCGCTCGACATAAGTTTTGTAATATTTTTATCTTTGAAAACTGAATTTTGCCTCTCTCGGCACAAATTCTATACGAATGAAGTTACCCGGATTAAGTTGTATAGTACATTTCAAATTATGTTGAGTGTTGAAAATTTTGTATTTTCCGACATAACTTCTGTCGTTATGATGATACATATGCTAAAGCTAAATGCTAACTATGTCAAGAGAAATGGAAATTTATGCATTTTTTCAGATTATGTTGAATGTTGAAAGTTTTCTTTGTTCGGCATAACTTGTGGGATATTACGAAACATATGTCAACGCTAAACGCTAATTACGCCGCTCGAAATTTAATTTATGTCGTATCAAAAGTGCTAAATGAAAAGAATTAAAGGCCATAAATTCGAGGGAAAAAATATAAAAACCATCATGAAATAGGGCATTTGTGTGAATGACCCAATAACTATCACAAATTGAAATGGAATAACTGTCACATAAATTGAAACGGAAAAAGTAGACTAGTAGTTTAACACTTTAAGCATTACTTTGCAAACACACTTTTTCCAAACAATCCTCTTCAACACGACATAGGTTTGAGAGAACTAATAGTAAAGTACAACTAATAGCATGTTTGACCAAACTTCTTAAATCAGCTTATTTTGAAAAGTTTTTTTTTAAAAGCGTTTTTTAAAAAAGTACTTTTGGCGAAAAATAATGTGTTTGGCCAATTAATTTTAAAAACACTTTTGAGCAATAATTATGTTTGGCCAATCTTTTAAAATGTGTTTCTAATAGTACTTTTCTCAAAAGTATTTTTCAAAAAAGTATTTTTAGCAAAAACTATTTTTTTTTAGTTTTTGAAAAACTGCTTCTGCTACTCTTCAGAAGTCCTTATTTTCTCCAAAAGTTTGGTCAAACACCTCACTTTTTTAAAATAAGCATTTATTGGGAAAAAAATAAGCACTTTTGGAAAAAAATAAGCTTGGTCAAACATATTATACTCTCCGTTTAGGGCTAACGAACAAGGTTGCAATTAGGACTATCTGTTTTGAATTATTTCTTGATTTAGTTTAGTATGTGCATTCAACTTATTTAATCTTCTTGATTACTTCTAACATATGAAGACTTAAAATGTACCTAAGAGTGTAAAATTGAACGTGTTTGGCTAAATCATTAAACGTATTGGGTCTTAACAACCTCAATTTCAAAATTACCTAAGAGTGTCAAATGAACGTGTTACCTTTGGGTAAATCATTAAATGCATCAGCTCATAATTTGTTCCAAGTTTATACGATCAAAGATAGATTTGATAAATTCAAGCTAAATAATATAGCTCATAACCTAATTCAAAATTCCAGGTGTTTGGTTACCATATCATATTGAGAAAAAGATTTTCATTTTTCTGATTACATCTAACAAAACCAAATCAAAAACATATTTCTCTTCAAATTTTTAACTGTTGTGCATATTTGACTCAAACTTCTAAATGAGCTAATCCGTTTGTTCCTATATTTTTTGCATTTTTTTTAAAGAAGAATTAAAAGTAGCATTTGATTATATATTGAACTGATTTTTAGATTATTTTTTTTTGGAGTGAAAGTATTCATTTGGGCGATTTTTTCCACCACAAAACTTTAATCTTTTTCTAAAGTAAATGCATATCTAAAAAACTTTAATTCTAAAATTCAATTTTTAAATATTATTCTCTCTGTCCCTATTTATGTGATACACTTTTTCTTTTAGTCTATTAAAAAAAGAATGATACATTTCTATATTTAGAAATAATTTAACTTGAAACTTTTCTTTTTACTTTTAATGAAATAATTTACAATCACACAAATATCTATGACTCATTTTAGACCGCAAGTTTCAAAAGTCTTAAGTTTTTTCTTAAATTTTGTGTCTAATCAAACTATATCACATAAATTGAAACGGATGTAGTAATATTTTCTAAATTCACAGTTTTACCTCCAAACGGTTACTTAATTGAGCTAAATTTGACGCTCCCTTTCTATATGCGATAAAGTCAATTGGTCAGAGTATCTCTTCCTTAACTTTGCCGACCTGCGACCACCGCCAAACAACCCCTTAAGCTGCTATATATATAAGGAGTAAAAATAAAAATAGAAGCCAACAAATAACAAACTCAATTTGAATCAAACAAATTAAAAAAGAAGAAGTAGAAGAGGAAAGATTTTAAATGCGGGGCTTAACTTGTAACGCGGAGTTTTTTGGCGAAAATGACCAAAGACTTAAACGAAAGGTAACTGCTAATTTGCGTATTTGGAAAGTAGAATGATTTTTATTACATGAAGATTCTTTTATTTTTTGCGTGTATTTTATGGGATTCTTCTTTCTTTTTTGTTTTACTGCCTGCATAAACTTAGTTTTCTTTGTCCGTTTGTTATTTATTTTATGGCTGATTATATTTAGTAGGAAAAAAGCTCAAATATGTCATTGAACTATCGAAAATGGCTTATATGTCACTCGTTAGTAGATCATTTATGTCATCGTCTTCACCAAAATAGTTCATCCATGTCATTTTCATTAACGCCGGTTTTACAATACCATTTTTCATTAATCGTTAATGAAAAATGGCATGGATGGACCATTTTGGTAACGATGATGACATAAATGAGCCAAACTATTTGATCGAATATTACCATATCATTGTATATCTTTTATATTTTGTTAGTTAATATTCTCATTGTAATTAATCGGATTAGTTACCTAGTTTGTATCATTGTCAATAACCATGTATTACTATATATTTACAGAAATAATGAATGAAAAGGCAGGAAACATATTCCTTTATGGTATCAGAAGTCAAACCCTAAACCTAAATTCCCCCTAGCCATCGTCGGCCTCCCTCCTACCGTCACCGACCTCTCGGCCTCTCTCTCTCATCTCTCTCTCCCTTTCTCCCAATTTTCAATGGCCGAACAACCCAACTTCCATCCAGTTCTTGTTGTTAACAACATCAAGAACTTCATTCCCATTACTCTTGAGAAGGAAAAAGTTCAGTATTCCTCATGGGTGAAATTGTTTAAGATCCATTGTCGTGTGTACAAAGTCATCGATCACATCATCCCTCCTAAATCAAAGCCCACTGCCGAGCCCCTGGAGAAACATGATGGTTATGATGATGAACTTTGGTCACGATTAGATGTGATTGTTCTATAATGGATATACGGCACAATCTCGAATGATCTATTATATACAATCATTGAAATCGATGCTACTGCACGACAAACATGAGAGCAATTGAAAAGTATTTTTCATAATAACAAGACACGTGTCAAGAACTTAAGATGATTGTCGATCAACTATCCAACGTCGGTGCACCGGTCACAAATCAACGATTGGGGATGCAACTCATTGCGGGTTTAAATGAAAATTATGATGGTGTTGCCACCATCCTCCAACAAAGCACGTCGTTGCCTCCATTCTATGAGGCTCGTTCAAGACTTATCCTTGAAGAAACCCAAAAAACCAAGCGGGCAGCGGCTAACACTAGCACCGCCGACGCCGCCCTCCTTACCGACGGCGGCCCACCTACTGTCGTAAGGGGCTCGGGTTCCAGTCCATATCACCGGCACACCAACGATCCAAAATGGGGTCCACATATTCGGAACAACAACAGAGGTAAAAATTCTAGCAAAGGTCGCGGTGGCCGAGGCAGACGCAAGCAGCAGCGGCGGCCGCAGATGACAGCCCCCGCCAGCCGGCAGCTACTCATAATGGCAGCAGCAGTGGCAGTAGCCTCCGCCATGGGCTGCGTACCCACCGTGGGCAACGTGGGGCCAACAGGCGTGGGATGATCCACCCTGCCCCTACCCGACATCATCTTAGGCCCACTTACTGGCTCGACAACCATAACCCAGAATTTTGGAGCACGTCCACCGCAAGCATACAGTGTACAAGTCTCTCCTCATTCAACCTACGCACCAACGGATATTGAGGCGACAATGCACACGATGTCTCTCAATGTTCCAGATGACACTTGATACATGGATACTGGCACAACATCTTATATGACGGCATCCTAAGGTACTCTCTCGTCTTATTTCAATATGAGCAATTCAAACCGTAATATTATTATTGGTAGTGGACAAGGAATTCCAATTCGAGGTTATGGACAATCATCCATCACCCCACCACACCCCCCATTAACTTTAAAAAATGTCCTCCATGCCTCGAAACTTATAAAAAATTTGATCTATGTGCGTCGTTTCATAGCCGATAATAATGTTTCCCTTGAATTTGATCATTTTGGTTTTTTGTGAATGACCTTCTAACAGGGATGCATATAATGAGATATGATAGCACCAAGGACCTTTATCCTCTCACCACCACCATCGGCCATCTAGCCTCC
This sequence comes from Anisodus tanguticus, assembly GCA_034509755.1. Taxonomy (NCBI): domain Eukaryota; kingdom Viridiplantae; phylum Streptophyta; class Magnoliopsida; order Solanales; family Solanaceae; genus Anisodus; species Anisodus tanguticus. Next base: position 44,026,538 of record CM067555.1, read on the forward strand.
TCTCCATCGACCTTTGCAACTATTTTGTCTGTTCTATAACATAATATATTAGGACACCGGGAGACTCTGTTTTATGCTCCCTTAGCAAAAATAAATTTATTGATTGCAAAAATTTCACTTGCCCTCCTGTTTGTGAATATTGTGTTTTTGGGAAACATGTCAAGTTGCCATTTTGTTCTTCATCCTCTAGTACTTTAATGTCTATTTGATATGATACACAATGATTTATGGACATCTCCTATTTTAAGCACGGCTGGTCATCACTATTATATGTTGTTTTTGGATGATGATTATTCCAATTTCTTGTGGACTTTTCCTATTGGCAATAAGTCCCAAGTCTATTCTATTTTTCATCATTTAGTGTTTTAATTAAGACAAAAAAAAAATATCAAATGTTTTCAATGTGACAATGGGAAGGTTAGACAATAAATAATTCAAACTCTTTTACGCCAAAAACGATCTTGTTTTTCGATTTTCTTGCCCCCATACCTCTCCAAAAAATGGCAAAGCAGAACGAAAAATAAGAACCATAAATAACTTAGTTCGTACCTTCCTTGCCCATGCCTCTATCCCCCTATTTTTGGCATCACGCTCTATCAATAGCAACATATCTCTCAAATATTCTCCCAAACAAGTATCTCAAACATAAATCTCTAACTCAAGTTTTCTATCTTCAAGATTATTCCTATAAGCATTTACAAACTTTCGGGTGTCTATGCTACCCTCTTCATCCTCCACCAAAATCAATAAGTTGCAACCTCGTTTCAACCCGTGTGTCTTTCTTTGTTACCCGTCTAATCATCGAGGCTACAACAGTTACGACTTGTCCAGCCAAAAAATAATCATTTCTCGGCATGTTATATTTGATGAGTCTCAATTCCATTTTCCAAACTACATTATCCACCTCCGAATTCCTATGACTTCTTAAATGATGACCTCAATCCCTTTTAATTCATCACTTGCAAAATCACTCTACCGTCACCGGCGCCCGATCCAATTCCCACTGTCCCGTGTCGAGTGTGCCAACAAACCCAACCACGGGAACCTCAGACCAGCCTTTCTTGGCTTCCTAATTCCGCTACCTCTTCTCGGCCAGCTCCTCCGCCCCGCCTTTCTGATCCCGCTGCCTCCTCTCGGGCAGCGCCTCCACCCCACTTCTCGATCGCATATCATTTGGCTTCCCTCTTAGACAATAACATGCCCAGCCACATCCCTTCTAGACCCCCGTGGCACCCCTATGGATGATGAAAACTCATTCTATGCACGGTATTTCCATACCCAAACGGAAATTTGATTTGTCGACTTCGGTTGCCCCTTCACCTTTTCCTCGCAACCCGAAAAATGCCTTGTCCGATCCAAATTGGAAAACTGTCATGATTGACGAATATAATGCTCTTATTTAAAATAAGATCTGGGATCTAGTACCCTCCTCTTGATGCTAATGTTATTCGCTCTATGTGGATTTTTAGACATAAAAAGAAATCTGATGGTTTTTTTAGAGGCACAATGCCCATCATGTAGGTGATGGCAGGTTTTAACTTGTTGGTGTGGATTGTGATGAAACTTTTAGCTCGGTGGTGAAATCGGCAACTATTAAGACCATTCTCAGCATTGCTTTGTCAAAATCATGGCTTATTCATCAGCTTGATGTCAAACATGCCTTCATGAAACCTTCATGAAACCGTGTATATGCATCAAACCTATGAGATTCGAATCCGATTCATCCAGATTATGTGTGTCATTTGAAGAGATCACTCTATGGACTGAAACAGACTCCTCGTGCATGGTACCAACGGTTTGGTGAATTTGTATCCTCTATCGGTTTTTCACATAGAAAATCTGATCATTCACTTTTTATCTATAGCAAGGGTAATGACATGACATACATTCTGTTATATATTGATGATATCATCCTAACTACCTCTTCTGATGCACTTTGTCGATCCATTATGTCACTCCTTGCTTCTGAGTTTGCTATGAAGGATTTGGGTCCCTAAGCTATTTTTTGGGCATTGTTGTTATGAGACATGCATGTGGCTTATTTCTTTGTCAAAAGAAGTATGCCGAAGAGATTCTTGAACGAGTAGGCATGACGTCTTGTAAATCGGCCCACACCGGTGGACACTAATTCAAAACTTAGTGCCTCTTCGGGTTCTCCATATGCTGACCGACTCACTATCGCAGTTTAGCATGAGCATTGTAGTATCTCACTTTCACGAGATCATATATATCATATGCCGTGCAACAAATATGCTTACATATTCACAACCCGACAGATGAACATATAAATGCTCTCAAACGTATTTTGCGACATGTCCAAGGTACTCTCCATTTCGACTTGCACTTGTACAAGTCCTCAGTCTCTGGTCTCACCTCTTACACTGATGCTGACTGGGGTGGATGTCCCACACTCGACGATCCACGTCGGGTTACTGTGTCTTCCTAATAACTTGAATTTCTTGGTCTTCTAAACGACAACCTACTTTGTCTCGATCCTGCCGAAGCCGAGTATAGAGGAGTAGCGAATGTCGTTTCTGAGTCTTGTTGGATAAGCAACCTTTTGTTGGAACTTCACTGCACAATACGCAAGGCTACATTAGTTTACTGTGACAATGTAAGTGCGATATATCTTTCCGGCAATCATGTTCAACATCAGCGCACTAAACACATTGAAATGGATATTCACTTTGTAAGTGAGAAAGTTGCTCGTGGACAAGTTCGTGTCCTTCATGTTCCTTCTCGGTATCAAATTGCTGATATATTTACTAAGGACTTTCGCGCATACTCTTTGATGATTTCTGAGTGAGTCTCAGCGTACGAGAACCTCTCATTTTAACTACGGGGGTGTGATAGAATATTACCAAAATATTACCATATCATTGTATATCTTTTATATTTTGTTAGTTAATATTCTCATTGTATTTAGTCAGATTAGTTACCTAGTGTGTATCTTTGTCAATAACCATGTATTACTATATATTGTACACAAATAATGAATGAAAATGCAGGGAACATATTCCTTTACTATTGACGAGTGACATAAATGAACCATTTTCGATAGTTCAATGGTTTATTTGAGTTTTTCACTACTTACTATCATGTTTGCCCGTGCTTCAAACTGAACACTTTTTTTTTCGGGAGTTTTTGTGTAGATCATTTGAAATATAGGTGGTTTAATTTGTCTTGTTTTTAAATTTTTGCTCAGAATTATCCTCTTGTTCAAATAGAATGATTTCTCTAGCATAAAAATTCTCTTTTTCGAGTATTTGATGGGATATCTTGTTTCCTTTTTGTGTTGTCTTTGTTGCATTGAGTGTTCACACAATTCAGAATTAATGTTTTTTATATAAGGCATTCTCTTGTGGTTATTGATGCAACTATGCAAGTTCAAAATGAACAACTGAAAGCAATGACGATTAAATAATTTCATTTTACCAAATAACTGTGCACCTGGCTGCCCTGCCCTTTATTTTACCAAATTAGGATAATTAAGAGTTCATTGGTCGGGTAAACAACCTGTGAGATATAACATTGTTTGTTCTTCCAGAATTCCTTGATTACTTGTAATTTGTAAGAATTATTAATACAAGTTCGACGTGCAAATGAAAGCAATGATGATTAATGAATAGCATTTCACCAAACTAGGATAATTACGATGGTTGGATAACGACCTATGAGCTTTCATTACATTGTTTAATCTTCCAGTATTCCTTGATTCCTTGTAATTTGTAAGAATTATTGATGCATGTTCGACAAGCAACTAAAAGCAATGATGATTTAGGATCGTATTTATAACCAAATTAGGATAACTTATTGCATAATCTTTTATTAACTTTTACAATTTGGGACTACTCTATGTCGTCCGTGTTGATTGCTGAATAGATAAGAACTCATTGTTCTGTTTCTTGGTATTTATTTCATGTTGCTGGAGTTCCTGGATTGACAGAGGCACTCTTTGTAGCCAGGCAGTCGGCACTTGCAGAAGAAAAGAAAAAACTAACCGAAACTCCGTTGCTATATAGTTGTGGTCATTGTGGCAAAGAATACAGAAGTTCCAAGGCTCATGCTCAACATCTGAAATCTAAAACTCACTTAGCACGGGCTTCTCCTGCGCCAGGACATCACAACGAGAATAGTGTTATCGTCAAGCCTCTTCCACGCCAACCTTCGAATGAACCTTCCGACAAGGAAGATGAATATATTAGCAGAAGTGATGAGAGCGAGTGGGAGGAGGTTGAGCCCGAGGAAGAGATGGTATGTGAAGCCACCATCTCATTGAGGCAATTAAAGATGGATGAAGATAGCGATCTTGATGAATATATTGAGGAGTTGGACCCGTGTTGTTGTTTCATATGTGATTTAGAACACGATACTGTTGGAAATTTAACTATGTGTGATTGAGTTTTTCCCGTCTTTAGTGACTTAAACACATGGTTTAAACATCGTAAACATCGTTTCTTCGCACATGCCTAATCTACTAAATGAGTAGATGATATTAGTGCCAAGTATCGTCAAATTTCGTTAAGAAATGAAAGATATATTAGTACACAAAGTAAGGTGTTTGATACATGAATAGATGGATTGTTTTGGCCAAATAACAAATCTCCCACATAGGTAGAAGATGGAACAATTGAGCACTATATAAACTCTAGTTTTGAGTAAGGATTTTGGACCCTAAGGGGTAACCCATGTGTTAAGAAGAGGGAGGACCTAGGTGAGCTTGGGTTTAGGGCTAAGCCCCACACGCGCGCCGTCGTCGCCCGTCCGGCCCTGGCTCGGGCCACGGGATGTCTTCCATAATTTTCCTTTTGGTCTCTGAAATGTTTCTTATTTACATTTTGATCCTGAAAGTTTCGGAGATAACCAAACGTTGCAACTAATCTGACTTCAAACAGTCAGGAACGCCTTCCTCTTTCCTATAAATTAAACACTTATATTCAGTTCAAAAAAGATATACAGAAACACAAACATAACCTCTCATCTTCAGCAGTCTATTCTATATTTATTTTCTTTGCTAGAATCAACCTTATTTGCTTTGTATTGTTGATTGTTGTTGTTTTATCTTGGGAGACTATTGTCCATTACCATAAAAGCATATATACATGACAATTTTGTCTTAAAGAGAGAGAGTCATCTCTCGACTCAACTTTTGTTATGTTTAACCTTTCTGACACCAATTATCCCTACATATACAATCAAAAGTTGCATGGTCTACATGCACAAGAAGCAAAAATTCTTCATTCCTGATGTCGAGTATCTAAAAGATCCTAAAGGCTTCTGTAGATCAATGTAAATCTCCTTGTCGGAGTTCTCTTATTAATGTAATATATATATATATATATAGAGAGAGAGAGAGAGAGAGAAAGAGAGTATACAATTGTAGTCCTAATAGAATTAGGATATTTAATTACACTAAATATAAATTATATAATGTATTATGAATATATGTGGAATATATTCATTATCACACCCCCTCAGTTGGAGCGGGAGGAGGCCGAACGCTGATACTGAATCTGAAGTCAAGGAACAGTTGCTGAGTAAGTCCATTTGTGAAGATATCTACGTACTGATACGAAGAAGGAACATGTAACACCCTAACGTGACTCATTGCAACCTTCTCACGAACAAAGTGAATATTCATCTCAATAAGCTTGGTTCGCTGATGTTGAACCGGGTTATGAGACAAGTAGATAACATATATGTTATCATAATAAATCAAAAGATGCCTTACGTATGGGAAAATGAAGCTCACGAAGGAGATTTCGTAGCCAACATAGCTCGACAACAACGTTCACAACGCCTCGATATTCTACTTCTGCACTCGAACGAGAAAGCGTGGCTTGCCGCTTGGCAAACCATGATATGATATTATCCCCCAAAAACACACAATAGCCGAACGTAGAGCGACGGGTGTCCAGACAACACCTCCAATCTGCGTCTGTGTAGGAGTGCAATCTAGTCGGTTCTGAGGGATATAAATGAAGTCCATAGTCAAGAGTGTCCTTAACGTACCGAATGATACGCTTAAGAGCTGTAAAGTGAGGCTTCCTATGAGCATGCATGAACAAGCACACCTACTGAACCGCATATGCAATATCTGGCCGAGTAAAGGTGAGATACTGAAGAGCACATACGAGACTCCTATAAAGAGCGGGATCACTGACCGGATCCCTATCATCTGCACTGAGTTTGGACTTGGAGTCGACGGGAATGGGCATGATCTTACAATTTGTCATTTTATCCCTTTAGATGATCTCCTCTGCATACTTATGCTGACACAAGAACATGGCATGTGCGGATCTGATCACTAATATCCCTAAAAAATAACTCAACTTACCCAAGTCAGTCATAGCAAATTCGGACTTGAGTAAAACAATGATCTCTTACTTCAGGACATCTGAAGAAGATATCAGTACAATATCATCCACATATAACAGAAGGTAAGATGTGTCAGTACCTCGATGAAAAAGAACAATGAATGATCATTCTTGCTACACACGAAACCGATCTGTATGATGTAAGTGGGAAACCTCTCATACCAAGCCCCGGGGGCTTGTTTCAGCCCATTGGCGACTTACGAAGAGGAAAAACATGATGAGGAGCCTCCGGATGCACAAAACCTAGTGATTGATGCATATAAATGGTTTCTTTTAAATTCTCATATAAGAAAGAACTATTTACATCAAACTAGTGAATAGGTCAATTCTTCCCCCATAGCGATGCTCAAAACCGTGCGGATGGTAGCTGGCTTAACCACTGGACTGAAAGTCTCACCACAATCAACACCATCATGTTACCTTAAGCCATTTACCACAAGTCTGGCCTTATTACGTTCAAGGGCACCATTATCTCTGAACTTATGACAAAATAGCCACATACAATATATTACATTCACTCCCTCAAGTCGCGGAACAAGATCCCAAGTGCGCTGTGAAGTAAGCGCATTAAACTCCTCTCGCATGGCCACATTCCAATTCGGATAAAGTTTGGCTAAGTTTGGGTTTTTAGGTAGCGGGGAGATGGTTTGAGTGGACAAATTAAAGTGGATTTTGGTTTGAAAATCCCGTGTTGTGCACGAGTTTCTATACGGTGGGTTGGGGGATGAATTGGGTGTGGTGGGGACTGCGGGTTGGGCTGGATGTTTGTGGGACTGGGTCGTGAGGTAGTTGGCTGGGTAATGGCGGGTTGGGCAAAAGGACTGGGGGGTTATTGGGCTGGGCAATTTGGTTAATTGGCTGGGCAGTGGGATTGGGTCGTGGGGTATTGGGTTGGACATTGGTTTCGTTGGGCTGGGCAGCATTGTAATGTGGTTGGGCAGTGGGTAAATTGGGTTGGGTAGTATTGTTAATTGGCGACGGGTATAGGCGGATCAGACCGGGTATAGTGGGTGGGGCCGACGGGATGGGTGACATGGCAGTGGGTCCCGTAGATGGGGCAATGGGTGACGGGTTGGTATTTGGCCTATATAGTGCATTTTGAAGTAGAGAGAAGGTGTCCGAGTCATCAAGGAAACTGTGATCAATGACTCGAAATTTTTGGATGTTGTCAAACGGAAAAACGTACTCAACAAACGTGATATGGAGTGAGACTAAGATTTTGTATGTGGCTAACTCATAGCACAAGTACCACATATGGTTCGACGGGAAACCTAGGAAGATGCACGAAGTGGAGCGAGGTGCTAATTTGTGAGGGACCGTGGAGGCCAGATTTTGGTAACAAAGACAACCGAAAATTCGAAGGTAATCATAGGAAGGGATCCGACGGAAGAGAATTTCGGTAGGTGTCATATTTTGGATCGTACGGGTAGGTAAGATGTTAAGAATGTGTTATATCATTTTTAATGCATATACCCAAAAGGTAGGGGGAGATGCATGAAAAAGAAGGGTACAAATTATATTGTTAATGGTGCGGAGAGTTCTTTCGGCTTTACCATTATGAGAGGAAGTATAAGGGCAGGAGAAACGAAAAACCATGTCATTAACCGCACAAAACATATAAAAAATGAAGTAATTGAACTCACGACCATTATCACATTGAAATGTTTTTATGTCTTTTTCAAATTGCGTTTTAACCAATGTACAAAATTCAAGGAATTTGGAGTAAACTTGAGACTTAAGTTTAAGCGTATAGACACAAAGGAAGTGAGAGAAGTCATCCAAAAATACCAAATAATATTTATGACCTAGGTTTCTAGTTATAGGAGATGTCCATACATCCGCATGAATAATATCAAGGGAGAGAAAGTAATACTTAAAGAATACATAAATGGAAGTCTAACATGTTTCCCTAGATGACAAGAGGAGAAACTATGAGAAAGTTTCCCTTTATTACATTGGATTAAATTGCGGTTTTTAAGGGAATAAAAAACATGAGCTCCCAGATGACCAAGTCTACTATGCCACATTGATGGAGATATTGCAGCTAAAACGGTGGGTGGAGTGACATGGGCAGTGGACGTGGATAGGAAAGGATAGAGGTCCCCCATACTATTGCATCTCGTGGAACGAAATTATCGTGGCAAATTTTCTAACAAAGATCGTTCTTGATAATGTTAGGGGCATATAAGACATTTTTAAGGGAGAAGTGAGGATGCGGTGGTGGAGTTAGTGTACGTAGCCGGGCCTAGCACGGAAATGGGTCAGTCGACAATGCCAATTGTGGCTGGGCTATTGTATAGTGGGCCTCGGTAGTGCCCACTGTTCCTACTAGGCATGGCCTGTGAAAGAGGTTGGTCGATGGGGCCCAGTGCCCGAACTGTTGTTGAGGACGTAGGTTGGACCATTGTTTCGGGTACTGGGCTTGCAGCTGCAGGTAATGCCATGAGGGTTGCCGAAAAATTGGTAGAAGGATATAGGGTTTGGGGCAGCCATATATCAGTTGTATAACAGTGGTATACATGCCTTTTCGGGTGATAATGGGTTTAGATGTTGTGTATATCACTTGTATACCAAATGTATACGGGCGAGATAGGTAGAAAAGAGGTATGATTTGGTCGTATATCACTAAATATCACCTATATATCGAATGTATACGGGCGAGATAGGTAGAAAATAGGTCTGATTTGGTTGTATACGGCGAGATATCACCCGTATACCAGATGTATACAACGAGATATCTAAATAGGAGGGTCGGTGTGGCTGTATATCAGTAGATGTTACATGTATACCAGGTGTATATATGTTAATATTGGTAAGGAAGAGGGCTGATTTAGATGTATATCAACGAGAAACAGATGTATACCGGTGGTATAAGGCAATTTTGCGGCGGCAGAAGGGGGATGATATTTAGGGTATGGCGGCCGAAAATAGGGTTTAGGGTAGGGAGGGATTTTTGTCTCTTGATACCATGTAGAATTAGGATCTCTATTTTACATTAATTACATAATATATTGTGAATATATATGGAATATATTCACTATCAGCTTCCTCACTTGTCTTGGTCTCAAGGTAATACTACATGTTTCTTTTCTTTTTCTTGAAGCTTAATTCACTGACGAAAAAAATTAGAATTAGCTACAAACTTCGTCGCTCGTAGCTAACATAATTTTTTGATAATCCGTCGCTAAATCGGATTAGATGAGCGATGAATTTTGCTGTTTAGCTACAAAAAGTTTGTTCATCGCTAATTTCTATGTTTTTAGTAGTGATTAGATATATATGTAATTCTTACTCACTTACCTTTTCCTTACCTATCAAAAAACCAATGAAAATAAAAAAGTAACAAATTCTTTTTTATCTTTTATGTCCTTAGGTTAAAAGGGATTATATGTGTCTCTATTGCAACGATAGATGCCAGTCTTTCAGTAGTTTGGAAGCAGTTCGAAAGCATATGGAAGCTAAAAGTCATTGCAAAGTGCATTATGGTGATGGTAGTGATGATGAAGAAGCGGAATTAAAAGAGTTTTATGACTATAGCAGCAGGTATACTTTGGTGATAAAATAGTTTCTGATACATTACAACAAACGTATATTAAACGCATTTAACTAAAGCCAATATATTCGACGTGGACAGAAGATATATTTATATGTGTGTGAAATCCACTAAAATTTCAACGAATATTGAATTATGAATCCATAAATTCAAAAATAAAATGTGTTTAGTGTTGGAAATTAGCCTTTGGCGGGGAGATGCGTCCACCCATCTTTGATGAATTAAATACTAGTGTTCCGCATGTTGGAGACCTTGTCTCTTCGCACATGCATGATCTACGAAGTGAGTAGATAACCGTAGGGCCAAGAATAGTCAAATTTCATTGAGAAATGAAAGAGATATTGGTCCACGAAGTAAGGTGTTTGAGGCATGGAAATGTGGTGTGGAACAAATCTACCACATCGGTGGAAATAGGAAGAATTGCTCTCTATATAAGTCTCTAATTGGTAAATGGTTTGGGACCCCAAGGGGTATCCCATGTGTTTAAAGGAGGGAAGACCTAGATGTGCTTGGGTTCAAGGCTAAGCCCACGCGCGCCGCCGCCTCCCGTCCCGTCCGGTTCTCGGGTTCACAGGCCACGGGCTGTGGGCTCTGGGGGGACTTTCTGATATTATCTATCTTTTTGGATCAGAGAACTCTGTCAGATGTACAGTTTGGACCTGAATTCTTTCATATGTACAGTTTGGTCCCCAGAGTTTCTGGAAAGTTGGTTCTGCCTCCGTTGGAACTATTTTTTGAGGCATTAATCAGCCATTACTTGGCTGATTAACTCCTCCATTAACAGCCCATTCTTGGGCAGTTGGGCAGCCTCTTTCAATGGCCATTACCTCCATGCTATTTATTGAGTTGTTGTTAGCTCAATTCGGGACTGCACAGATGACTGAAAACACACTAGAAAAACACGAAAAAGACACTGAAAAACAGGCAAAAACAGTCACGAAAACAGTGGCAAAAAACTGCTCGGAACAGTGACTGAAATTCAAGGAAAAACAGTGACCAAACCCTCACATATACACAAGATATACACTACAGAGACACACTATATACACATAGACAAAAGAGAAGAGTAAAGAGAAACTATTCCTTCCTATTCCATATCTTCAGCAAGTCGATTCATATTTGTTTTCTTCGCCAGGCTCAACCTATTGGCTTTGTAGCGTTGAGATTAAAGTGTTGTTTTATCTTGGGAGACTATTGCCCGCTAACGTAAAAGCATATATACGGGGCAATCTTGTCTTAAGGACAGAGGGCTATCACTCGACTCAACACACAACGTTGTAACCATCCGATTTAGTTGTTTCTTGATTTCCAGGTTATCAAGATTCAAGACACAACAAGCTTGCGACAGTTTTGAAGATTGACCTATTTGTTCAACAAGATTCAATTTCTGAAGATTGAATATTTGTTCATCCTTTCGAATACTTGTAATAGTTATTTACCTCCCGTACTGCTTTATAAAGTACCATAGAGAACCAACATTTAGTGCTAAGAACTTTTATGGAAGGTTGAACTGATCAGAGTTAACTCCTAAGTCCGTCTCTTCATTAGTTGCATGTAATTTTATTTCTCCTTGTGTTACATCTTTACTAAGACTTCTATTTTCCATGTTCTAGCTATGTCGATGCAATTGGAAAACAGCTTGTTTCGTCCGAAGATTTTAACGACAGTGTGGAACTTGGAAGTGGTGGATCTGAACTCGTAATAACCACAAGAACTGATGATGGAGTGTCTGTTAAAGTGCTCGGCTCAAGAGAGTTCTTGCGATATTACCACCAGAAACCTAGGCCTACGCGCACTAACGATGTAGCTATAAGTGTTGCCTTAGCCTCTAGGTACGTATTTGACTTGTTACATGGCACGCAATGCCAATTAATATTTAGTCGTTTGAGTGAACATTTATTTTCACGTCTCAGGTATCGAAGCATGGGTCTAGCAACCGTGCAGTCGAGGGAGCGAGTGGTTAAGATGAAGGTGTTGAAGGCCATGAATAGATGTGGTGTGGATGCTATTGAAGTGTGTGACCATCTGATCTAAAAGCTTAAGCTGTTAGATAGAACACACTTTTAATATTTGATTATATTCTCAACACGCCCCCTCACGTGTTGGCCTGATTTTTTTCATGGTCCAAGCACGTGGAAATTCTTTTTTTGAGAATGGGTGGCGGTGAGGTTCAATCCCAGGACCTTGGGCCTGCTTTGATACCATATTGAAGTGTGATCATCTGATCTAAAAGCTTAAGCGGTTAGATAGAACACACTTTTAATATTTGATTATATTCTCAACAGATGTCATGCGCTCTAAGATTGGCGTGAAAAGCAATGTCATCCGCAACCTCCCTAAAAATATACCATATTAGTCTCTTCCATATAATATTGTTGCATTGAATTGCAATATTTCTAGGAGTACTGTAATAATTTATCTGGAAATGGGTAGGTGAGTGAATTGATTGAATTAGCACCAGGGTCAAATTTTCACCTTTGCTGATGGAGAAGAAAACAAAAGTGCAAGTAATGGAGAGTTATTCATCTTGCTATTCTGTAGGGTGATTGTGAAAATTTTGTTTTGGTGTGGAAGTGACAATTTTCTCAGTTTCAGCATCATTCCTTCTTGTCTTCTTTCCATCTTTATATGTTAGTGGTTTATTTTGTAACCTGTGCTTTATTTGTTAAAAGTTTTATAATTCATGAACTTTATCATGTCATCTAAAAAAAGAACGTCATTCTCTATCTGAAAACTGTTAAATTTTACCTGCTATTTTATTTTTAATGACACTTGTTGGGTTCAATTCCACCACAATTATTTAAAGAATAATTTTGATATTAGTATATAATTGACTTTGATGTTAGAAGTTCTTTTAATTTCTCAAGTACCGTGTGAAGAAAATATCGTCAAACATCACTTCCTGCAACAATGGCTTACCCTATGTAAAAATTTCGATCGCCAAAAGATCAAAAAGGACTTCTAGAAAATTTCTTGGTATGCCTGCTTGAAGGTACTAGAAATACATTAAATGTTTAAATTTATAGGGTGATAAGTTTTTTACGTAACTTGTGGATATTATGATGCGTTACTTATGCCCTTTAGGTATAAGTTTAATTTTAAACGTTAAAACTTGAAGACCAGTCCATTTGAAGGAAAATATTAAAAAATATGGTCAAAAGTGCAAGTGACCTGTTGCCCATTTGTTAAGCCCAAGGAGATAATGCAATGTGATTATCATAAGTAGAGGCCCAATAGAGTGATTCAGTATCAATCTTTCAAAGGTTCTAATTCGTTCATATTGAGTGTGGTTAAAGTGAATAAGTGATATCATTATGTGAACAAAAAGGAGTGTACAAATGTGGTAGTTATATGAGATTATTGATTATATTATTGTGATTAAGACAAACGAAAAATTCATGAGAAATCAGAACAACTTTCACAAAGATTATGGAATACAATACTTTTCTTTCTGAAAATAGAAGAGAAAAATTTTCAGCAGTAATTATGTTGTGAGATAAAATTTATTTATGCAAGTTTCTTTAAGATATACTTCTTCTTTTTTCTTATTTGTCCCCGCATCTGGTAAGCTCACAAAAAAAAAAATTATAATGAAATAAACCGTGAAAGCTATTACCAAAAAAATGTGTTGCTTATTTTTCCCCGGATTTGGTAAGCTCACACAAAAAATCAAAATATTTTTATAATTAAATAAATCGCGAAATCTATTACCAAAAAATAGTTGTTGTTTATCTGTCCCCGCATTTGGTAAGCTCACACAAAAGACCAAAAAATACTTGTATAATGAAATAAATCGCGAAATTATGACCAAAATAATTTGTTACTTGTTTGTCCCCGCATTTGGCAAGCTCGCACAAAAGACCAAACAATAGTTTTATAATGAAATACATCGCGAAATCTATTACCAAAAAAAGGAATTTGCAAAATTCAAAAATAGATTTAGCATAATTCAATAAAACCCAACAAATAATAAGAAATAGGCATGTTATTAATAGTTCACAAAATTTCTTATAAATATGGCCTTTAAGTTACAAGGGGAGTCACATTTGAATTCACTCTTTGGTAGATCAAACTCGCTCTCGCTCTCCTTCGTGGGTAAGTACATTAGTTATCGTATTATCGTCATGCTATTTCAATAATAATTTTGTATTTATAGTTTTGAGCATGGAATGATTACTAACATTTTAATCAATTGTTTAATTAATTATTGATCTGAGAAATCATTTCACCCTGCAATTTAATTAAGCAAGAAATGATATAACGAGGTATTTAAAATTATATATGCCTTGTAAACAAGGCTAAATTGATATTAAGTTATAGATTTTAATAACTAAATCAAGATCAGATCCAAACTAGATAAAAGAGTTTAAATTAATTAAAGTTGAACAGAGAGGTTGCATGATTGGAATTAAGTTATATACACTAAATCAATAGCAATAGCCGCATCATAAGTTTTTTTTTTATATGGAAATTCTATGCTTTCTAATCTAAGTACAAAAAAAATTTACCTTTTCTTTTTAGTCCAGTGACGGATTTGTTCCCTCTTTCAGTAGACTATTTTTGTATTGATAGTATAACATACGATATAATTAATGTTGGGATACAATTGTTGTAGGAACGGGAAGTAAGTAACAATTACAATGGTAAGAAAGGATAAACTAAATATTACAATAAACTGTAAATCAAGAACTTAACAAACTGCTTTGTGATTTGTTGAGTCGAGTGATGACACTCTGTCTTTAAGACAAGATTGCCCCGTATATCTCCTTTTACGTTGTCGGGCAATAGTCTCCCAAGATACAACAACAACTTAACAATTGAGCAAAGGAAACTCAAGTGTTACTCTTGAAGAACTTTGAGTATAGTAACTTTGCTAGAGAGGAAGAAGATGAATTCAGAAAATTTTGGAGTATATTCTAAGTGTTGTGTAGTGTTCTTCAATTGAGCCAAAGGCCTCAATTTATAGTGTAAGGAGAAGACCCCTCAACTAGCCAACTAATGGCCTTCAATAGCCATGTAATGACACTTAATTGAGAGGTTATATTCATCAAAATAATGACTGAATTCATGTCCCAAGTAATGGAGAATCAATGCTCCAAAATCAGCCCAAAGGTCAGAACTTTTCAACTTTCCGTCGCAGCATTCTGCCTCCGAAGCGCCGCGGCTCCAGTAACTGAAGACCCAATTAGCGCTACGGCGCTCCGGCACCTCGGCTCCTGAAGGGGCTGCGCCGCGGCCCTTCGCGGCTCCGCGGTGAAATCCGACTCGTTTCATCTTACACTCCGTACACTTCTTCCTTCGTTTACCAACGTGGAATACTTTGTTATTTGGCCAATAACCATCTAGAATTCTATGTCTCAAACGTATTACATATGTACAAATATCTCTTTCACTAATGAAATTTGCGATACTTGGCACTACGTGTGCACGTGTGTGGAAACGACGTGTCCGATGTGCGGGGCCCCAATTATTTGAGTCATAAATAATGGGATATACTTAATTTCACATTTAGTAAATTTCCAACAATCCCCTCTTGAAAGAGATTTTGGCGCACACACATGGTGTCGACCGATGTTGCATCTGGATAGGTATACGCTTTGAACCTTCCATAGTTGAATACCATCGGACTTACTTACTGCACGATGAACGTGATGTCTTGAACCGTCAGTGTTTAGTATAAGCCAAGTCAACGGTACCAACACAACAACTTCCTTTACTCAGTTCTTCGTAATGTTTTGTCTGTTGTGGCCGTGGACACTTCTTGGATTCTTAAGTGCGTTCACTTGAGGCGGTCTGTCCTCGCACTTAAATAGGTGGTCTCCAACAAGGTATCCTGTTATACCCCACTTTACAAGTTTTAGGAACCATTAAAAATTTCCCCAAACCTAACCTCAACCGGTGAGGATCATTAAAGGTTTTGAAAACTTAACATTTACCTACACTGCAGATAGCACTTATAGTCTATCGCGGGAACGGCTTTGGATTTGGTGTTTCTTCACAGAAATCACTATCTGATGTGCTCATGCTTCCACCGAAGCGATCAACTGAACCTTTACAGCTTAGTTTTCCCATTGAACCCATATTCCTCATGTCAAAACATCTGTGATACCCATATCCTTCATGTCGAAGCATTGTTTCAACATGTTCTTAGTCTCTAGAATCAAGCTAGGACTGCTCCCTGTGATCAACATGTCATCTACGTACATGCATATCATGACGAACGAGTCAGAGTTACCTTTTATGTAGACACATTTGTCACACTCATTAATTGCGAAACCCTTCGATAGTAGAGTACTATCAAATTTTTCATGCCATTGCTTCGGGGCTTGTTTCAGCCCGTACAGATATTTGACAAGCCGACAAACTTTCTTCTTTTGCCCTGGAACCACATACCCCTCAGGTTGTTCCATATAAATTTCTTCTTCCAAATCACCATTTAGGAAGGCTGTCTTGACATCCATTTGATGTATCTCAAGGTCACGCAATGATGCGATCTCAATGAATACTCGTATGGACGTCATCCTAGACACCGGGGAGTATCTGTCAAAATAGTCAAGACCTTCTTTTTGTCGATAGCCCTTAACTACCAACCTGGCCTTGTACTTATCTATAGACCCATCTGCTTTATACTTCCGTTTGAGTATCCATTTACAACCCAATGATTTATTTCTCGGAGGAAGATTAACCAACTCCTAAGTATGGTTATGCATGATGGAGTCTATTTCACTCTCAATAGCTTATTTCCAGAGCGGTGCCTCTGGAGTTGACAATGCTTCAGCAATTGTCCTTGGTTCATCATCAATCATATAAGCTACAAAGTCAGGACCGAAGGATTTATCATTCCTGGCCCTTTTACTTCGCCTTGGTTCCATCTCTGAAATCTCCAAGTTCTGAGAATCTGGAACACTAGATCCCGGATATTCAGCCACTTCAAGGTCCACTAGATCTGAACCATCTAGATCCGGGACGTCAATGACTCCCGGTTCTTGAGAGCTTTGTTCATAACTTCGTTTGCGAGAGGTTATGTCATTTTCCTTTCTATGAAAGGTATCTTCAAAGAATTGAGCATTCCTTGATTCCATGATTGTACCCCCGCGGATATCTGAAATATCTGACTTATGCACTAAGAAGCGATGAGCACTACTGTTATTTACATATCCGATGAAAATGCAATCTACAGTCTTAGGCCCAATCTTGACCTGCTTTGGCTTGGATACTTTGACCTTTGTCAAACAACCTCACACCTTTAAATATTTAAATGTGGGTTTCTTTCCCTTCCATGATTCATATGGAGTTTTGTCTTTACCCTTATGTGGGACTCTGTTAAAAATCGTATTAGCGGTAAGGACGGCTTTTCCCCACATATTATGTGGATGACCGGAATTGATGAGCGAGGCATTCATCATTTCCTTCAATGTGCGGTTCTTGCATTCCGCTACACCGTTCGACTGAGGTGAGTATGGAGTCATCGTTTAATGACCAATTCCCAATTCGGCACAATATTCCTCAAATGGCGCTACATATTCTCCCTATCTATCGCTACAAATGGATTTAATCCGCATGCTTATATGGTTCTCAACTTCTACTTTGTAACATCGGAACGCTTCAAAGGCTTCATCCTTACTTTTCAACAAGTAAAGGTAACAATACCTTGTGCTATCATCAATGAATGTCACAAAGTACTTGTTCCCCCGTCTAGTTTGTGCAAACTTCAAATCATATATATTTGTGTGAATAAGTTCTAGAGGAGCGGTATTCCTTTCGACGGATCGAAAAGGAAGCTTTGTGAGTTTTGCCTCTACGCACACCTCACACTTATGTTGAGGGTTTACGTCAATAGACGGCAACAAATCCAACTTGACCAACCTTTGAATGGAATTGTAGTTGACATGTCCTAATCTATGATGCCATAAATTAGAGGACTTAAGCAAGTAAGAAGAAGCTTCAATATTATTGCTTGTACGTAATACCGACATGGCATTAACTTTGAAGAGGCCTTCAATGGGGCCTGAAAAACGTAATAGGTTGCTACTGATGAATCCACTTCCCACAAACATTCCATTCTTAGTGATTACAAATTTATTGGACTCAAACACTAGCCTAAAACTAGCATTAACCAATAAATGACCTGAAATTAAATTTCTTCTAATCTCAGGAACATGCATCACCTCCTTCAGAGTGAGCTCATTTCCAAAAGTCATTTTCAGGACTACCTTTCCTACCCCCAGAACGTTAGAGGAAGCGTTGTTGCCCATGAACAACTTCTTGTTTGTAACCGGTGTATAAGTGGAATAGGCATCTCTATTGGATCAGACGTGTCTTGTAGAATCTGTGTCCATCCACCATTGCATGGGATTCTCAACAAGGTTTTCTTCTAGCACCACCGCTGAGAACTCCTCAATCATGTCGTCCAGAAACTTGTCTTTGATGACGTTAACATGTGTCTTGCCCTTAGCCTTGGCCTTCTCTTGTTGCTCAGTCTTGAGCTTACGACAATCCTTGATCATGTGACCAAGTTTCCCACAGTAGTGACAGTTTTCTTTGAACTTCTTCGCTGCTTGGGTCTTCCCGTCTTTCTGGAACTTGCGCTTCTTGCTTGGGTTCCCTTTGGCCTCAACCAGATTTGCCTTTGCCTCAGCGGGTTGTTTACCCTTAGGCAATGCCTTCTTATTATCTTCCTGAATTTGGAATTTGATAATAAGTTCTTCAAAGGTCATCTCATTTGTCTTGAGTTTTAAGTAACTCATAAACTCATTCCACGAATGAGGTAACTTTTCAATCAGTGATGCAACCAAAAATTGCTCATTTGGTTTCATACCTTCCAAATCCATGTGATGTAGAATCATTTGAAATTCCTGGACTTAGGACATCACTGTTTTACTATCCACCATTTGAAATTTCAGGAATTTCCCAACGATGAATTTCTTAGTACCTGCATCTTGTGCGTTGTACTTCTTTTGTTTTTCCCACAACTCTTTGGCGGTGCCAACGGTGCAATACACCATGTAGAGAGGGTCTGACAAGCAGTTCAATATGTAATTCTTACATATGAAATCACTATGACTCTATGCATCAAGAACCATCTTCATGCCATTAATGATAGGGATACCTAGGCCCCCTTCCGCCGTTTCAGAAGGCGAAGGGTCCATTTCATCTCCAGCTTGTGGAGGATCTTCTGTTAGGAAACGAGTCATTCCCATAACAGTCATATAGAATAGCATCTTATGTTTCCATCTCTTGAAGTTGTAGCCCATGAACTTTTCAAGGCGTTCATGGTGGAATCCAGCGGGTGGAGGAACGACAATGTTCCCTTGAGCAGCAGTAAAGGCGTTGGATGAGCCTTGAGCAACCGAAAAGGCATTAGGTGTGCCTTGAGCAGTGGGGAAGGCAGAGGGATTGCCTTGAGTAGCAGTAGCAGCAGAATCAGAAGTAATTTGTTTTTTTCCAGTCATCTTTCTAAGTACTTACAACAAATCTTGTCTTAAAATTGTTGGGATACAATTGTTGTAGGGAACGGGTGTAAGTAACTATTACAGTGGTAAGAAAGGATAAACTAAATATTACAATAAACTGTAAATCAAGAACTTAACAAACTGCTTTGTGATTTGTTGAGTCGAGTGATGACACTCTATCTTTAAGACAAGATTGCCCCGTATATCTACTTTTACGTTGTCGGGTAATAGTCTCCCAAGATACAACAACAACTTAACAATTGAGCAAAGGAAACTCTCAAGTGTTACTCTTGAAGAACTTTGAGTATAGTAACTTTGCTAGAGAGGAAGAAGATGAATTCAGAAAATTCTGGAGTATTTTCTAAGTGCTGTGTAGTGTTCTTCAATTGAGTCAATGCCTCAATTTATAGTGTAAGGAGAAGACCCATCAACTAGCCAACTAATGGCATTCAATAGCCATGTAATGGCACTTAATTGAGAGGTTACATTCGGCCAAATAATGGCTGAATTCATGTACCAAGTAATGGAAAATTAATGCTCCAAAACCAGCCCAAAGGTCAGATCTTTCCAACTTCCCATCGCAGCATTCTGCCTCCGAAGTGCCGCGGCTCTATGAATTAGCGTCGTGGCGCCGGTAACTGAAGACCCAATTAGCACCGCGACGCTCCCTGGGAGGCGCTCCGGCGCCTCAGCTCCTGACGGGGTTGCGTCGCGGCCCTTCGCGGCTCCACGGCGATTTCCGACACGTGTCATCTTACACTTCTTCCTTCGTTTACCAACGTGTAATACTTTGTCATTTGATCAATAACTGTCCATCATTATATGTCTCAAACGTATTACATACGTACCAATATCTCTTTCAGTAATGAATTTTGCGATACTTGGCACTACGTGTGCACCTGCGTGGAAACGACGTTTCCGACGCGCGGGGCCCCAATTGTTTGAGTCATACATAATGGGATATACTTAATTCCATATTAGTAAATTTCCAACAATTAATCATTTTTGAAAATCTTACGTGATTTTTGCAAGTTGGGGCTATCATGGCTAAGGATGGCAACAGATCGGATCTGGACCGGATCCTACTAGATCCAGATCCAGATCCAATTTTCATACCTGAATCCGGATCCGGATCCAGATCCGTCGGGTCCATAAAATTCAGATCCAAATCCGAATCCATCGGATCCACCGGGTCCACGGATCGGATCTGGATCCACATGTAAAAAAAATTTGCCTTGCTAAAAAAAAAAATAAACTGACAAACGATTTTTACTTAGCTAACAGTTTCCTGTGTTTCAATTTTGAAATGTTCATATGAGATACTTTGTTCGTTGTCTCGTTTTGATTGTGAGCTATTAATTAAAAATGTTGGACAATGACAATAGTTGTGGAAAATGTTGACTAGTATTTTCACAATGCAGAACTTGCATGTAATTGGAATCTTCACAAATGAAGTGAATATAATTTTAACTACTTGTCTATGGAGATGTTAGTCATTCACTAATATAACATTGATTTTATTATCGAAGTTACCTATTTATTTTTGGGTTTTTGAGTTAACGCGGGATAAATTAAACTTGTTTTGAGAATTAAACTTGCAAGGATGTGCTTAGCAATTTTAAGAAAATACTTATAAAATTACATTCTAGGTTATGAATATATTTAATAAAAAATGGATCCACGGGTCGGATCTGGACCGGATACGGATCTCAAATACAAGATCCAGATCCATATCCGATCCATCAGAAATGGATCCGGGTTCGATCCGGATCCGTCGGGTCCAAATTTTGAAGATCCATATCCTATAAAACGGATCTGAATCCACCGGATCCGGACCGGGTCCAAGATCCATTGCCATCTCTAATCATGGCCATTTTAAGTTATATCGATTTCTTTTTTATAAGTGTGCAGGTAAAGCAATAACACTAATAATTTGTTGTTAATAAATTGGTTAGAAATAATAAATTCATATCAATATCTGATTTCACTCGAGTGTCTCCACATAAAAGTAAAATTTTGTGGATAAAAATACTTGGTCTGAAATGAATTGGGCTAAAAAGCGGGTCCTAACTCAACCAACCCAATTCTCACTAAATTTTAATTTCTTTGTTTGTTCTTTTATAAAAATTGTAAGTATCAAATAAAATTATTTTTTCCTTTATTATTGTTATATATGAGGTCCGGCTAAAATTTATTATCAACGAAAAAGCTAGAAAGCACATCATCCTTACGAAAGCAGAAAAAATAAAAGACCATTATTTTTCTCAATCTTAGAACGGTTCTTTATTTTCAAGTTTTGCTCAACTCTTTTGAGCCATGTCAAAACAATCAAATGCAGAACGATGATACTTGTCAGTTCACCAGCCCAAACAAAATTGATTAGTTGAAGCCGAGTGAACATGAAATGCACGAATTCTCAGGTAGCATAACTGACACTCTCTTATCTCACACGAAGCAAGTGTTCTCGAGCTTGTTCCACTCTTTAATACAACCAACATGGTATAGATGTCCATAATTAATTTTTCCAAGTTCTTCCCATCAGAATACTCATCCAAGTTGGTGCAGCATGGATGAATATTTCGACGGGAAAGAACATGGAAAAACTAATTGTAGCCATTTATACCATGTTGGTTGCATTGAAGAGTGGAACAAGCTCGTGAACATTTGTCCCGTGTGCAATAAGAGAGTGTCGGTTATGCTACCTTAAGAATTCGTGCATTCCATGTTCACTCGACTTCAACTAATTATTTTTGTTTTGGCTGGCTGAACTGACTAGTGGCATCGTTTTGCATCTGGTTGTTTTGACGCAACTCAAGAGAGTTGAGCGAAACTTGAAAATAAGGAACCATTCTAAGATTGAGAAAAATAATGATATTTTATTTTTCTGCTTTCGTAAGTTTGATGTGCTTTCTTGCTTTTTTGTTGATAATAAGTTTTAGCCCGACCTCAGATAGATTTTTTTATAAAAGAACAAACAAAGAAACTAAAACTTCGTAAGAATTGGATAGATTAGGTTAGGATACTCATTTTTCAGCCCATTTTAGTTCAATCCATTTCAGGCCAAGTAACTTCATCCACACAAATTTTACTTTTACGTGGAGATACTCGACTAAAATAAAATAATGGTATGGATGTACTATTTCTAACCAATATTGTCAAGGGATTATTGGTTATGCAAATGCAGGAAGAATATTTTATCTACATAACGTTTGATCACATGCAAGTTATTTATTTGCATACAGGGTACTGTCATATTTAAGTTGTTCGACTAAGAAGTCACTTATTTGTTATTTACGCAAATCATGTCAAAATAACAATGATTGTGAAGCAAACAAATGATATATCGAGATGAGATCAAGAATGCAACATCTTCATGATTGTGATTTGATCACAAAAAAATGTCAATATCAATATTTGGAAAATCAATATATACGATTGAAGGAATCATCTACAAGAATTGATACAATTGAAGGTGGAATAGAAGAAAACACATTTCGCTGAAAGTTATATTTCCACACGATCTTCAAAAAAATGGTGAAAAGATATTCAAGAAATTCAAGTGACAAATTAGAAGATTTGTTAATTAACACATTGTCATCCTCACAATTTGAGAAGCTAATATATAAGATCCGTATGTATTGTCTCCGAAATATCAAATGATATTTTTACCAGGGGAGTAAAACGTGTATTGTACTCTTTTTTTCTTAACTGAGGTTTTGTCCGACTGAATTTTCATGGCAAGCTTTTTAATGAGGCAGAAAACAATGTGTATATAAAGATATGAATTTTTTTCCCACAGAATTTTTTCTTAAGATTTTAACAAGGCACATTGACAAGCGCAAAAACACATTTTAATTTTTCTGTGTTTCTCTAGTCAGAAATAGTATAGTAATTAGATCGTCTCCATAAGGATTAATACAATTAATAACTCAAGTGAAACATTGCTCAGTATTATTAAAAAATAAAATCTTTGGAGTTTTGTGGTGTTTAGTCACGAGTAACAACTTTAACTATTAAACTAAAAGAATACTAAGAACTTAGAGGTGCAATCAAATGATTACTATCAATAGGAGAAATTAGGGTAAATGACAAGTTAGGTGCCTAAGAAGTATTAAAGTTAACAATCATTTAAGGCTCTTGCCAAAAGTTAGTTGACACTTTTGATTTCGATAGTTTGAATTAGGAAAGATAAATATAATAGGAGAAGAGATAAAACTAGAAATCAGTAGGGATCTAGTAGCTCAGTTAGCTAGTTACATGAACTTTCACTTTATTGGTGAGGGTTTGAATCCCCACATTGTCATTTCCTCCTCATTTCTCCTTTTCCTATCTCCTATATAATAATTAAAAAAAACTAGAAATTATTATAACCAACTTTGAATCCAAACTTCCCCATTTAATCAATTATAGACAGTAGTGAAATCGTCGTTCGAACTCTTAGTCTCTTCCCACAAGTCTGGTCGTCTAAAGAAATCTCCAAAAAACGTGTTTCTGGTGTTTTTTATATCATGTCTAAAATAAATTCAGATCAAAGAACCCTTAAAAGTTCGGAAATCTGAAAATTGCCAAAAATTGGCCTACCGCGACACACGGCAAGCTATAGTTACAGAATCTGAGAAATTCGGCTGCAGGAGTGCAGGCGCGCCGCGCCAAACTTCTCGTGCGACGTAGTATGTTTTCTTCAATATTTTACATGCATACTCGGTCCTTAACCCCTGACTCAATTCCGATTTGTTCATTGGACTTCTACTTAGACTTCGAAATACCAAAACCTTCTTTTAAGCTCTAAAAATTGTTCGTTTGCTCCGGAACAAGTCATACACAAGAAAATAAACGCAATAAGTATAAAATATTACATTATAGCTATACAATTAAAGTGTAGTCAATAAATATGTGAAATATAGCTAGAAATTCGTATTTATATTCTATCATCAGTCATCACACATTATCTATGAACATCCAAAGGGGAATATTACAAAATATTATAGTTAGTATGGATGTCCACTACTTTTCTTCATGATGTAGATATTAACTCTCACACTTGTACAACCTCTCCCATGATCGTCATCCATGATTTCAAATGAGTTAAATTCCATTTTTATGGTAATTCCTTGTATCGCACAATATAATCTTATAAATAGTGATATTGGATATCACATTGTAGACACTTGAAAACATATGGAAGAATAAAAAGGTTCTCTTGCTCTCTACATTTGTTGTCTACTTTCTAGTTTTATATTGTTTAGCTTCATTTTGTAACAAAATAAGTGTTGTTTAGACTTATTGAAAATATTTTAAGGAGGTGTTATGCACTTTTATACCGTATATATATTTTACGCACTATTATATATAATATATTATTTATGTAGGTGTATAAATATTAAACACTGTTGTAACTATGCGGATATAAAATATGGTTACACAAGTGCAATATATCTCCTTTCCATTTTGCATTAACAGTACATGTCACTTTTAGATAAATGACGCTCACACATTATTAATATTATTATTTTATTTTTTGATATCCAGCTTTCCGGCTTACGTCAGACTATTTCTAGAGATAGTAGTCTCGGTCCTTCAGCACTACTACTAGTAAATATAGTAGTTCTGAACCCTCAACACTACTACCAATAAATCGCGGGATGTACCTGAATGACCAGGGTTTGAGAACAGAGCAATTGATATCACCTACAAGGTCCTACCCCAGAAGAGAGCAAATTACTCCCACCAGGGTTCGAACCCACGCTTGTGCCTCCAAAATTTGGATTTTAAGTTCCACTAATTTGTCATCCAGCTATGCCGGGGTACTACGCTACGCTCACACATTATTAGTTAGTATTATGCGTGTGAGTTCTTTCAGACATCTAATGACATATCGTGGATGTGATATACATATTTATATAAAGAATTAAAGTTGAGAGTCTTCATGTCGTAATAGGCCATCCTTATAAATGATTTATACGAATCAGACAACAATATTTCTCTGTTCGATAAAAAATTTCTAAGAAGGAAGGGAAAAAAGAAAAAGGTTGTTTAAAATTTGAATAAATCAGATCAGTGATTAGAAGTTGACTTGCTCGAAGTAAAACTTCATACTAGTATGAAGTTTAAAGTACTACAATCAGTATCTCTATAACAACATTTTTATATAATAAATCTCACTATAACAATCAAGTTTTCCTTGAAATTGATTTATTATGTTATATTTTACCTTTCTATAGCAACTTATTACCTAAACAGTCTCTCTACTTCCTGAGGTACATATAAGGTCTGACGTACATTCTACCCTTCCTAGACCCCACTTGTGGAACTTCACTAGATATGTTGTTGTTGTATAACAATTTTTTACCTATAACAGTGTACACTCTTTATAAAATTACCCTATAACAACTATCTTATTTTTAGTAATATAATAATTAATTATCTTTACATAAATAGAATCTCTAAGATTACCAATAATAGGTCTAGAGATTTTGACCAATATTTTTGATACTGTAATACACAATTTATGACAGAATATTATATGAATATATATTTCCATCACTAAAAGATTTTTCTTCTTTATATAAACTGTGATTAAGCTTAGGATTTGATATTAAACTTCTCTATAACAATCAAATATTATATGTGCAAATATCAAATGATGTTATAAGTGTATAACAGTTATTCACTATAGCGGTCAAAAAATTTTGAAACCAACAATGATGTTATAGAAAGGTTTAACTGTATAATTACATTTTAAATTACTATTGTGAAGTTTGAATTGCTATAATTAAACTCAAACCGATGATTTTAAAGTATGAATCGCTACAACTAAACTTCATATTATCAGTCCAAAGTTTAAACAACTACAATAACTATCAGTAATAACTCTTTCTGTTACATCTCCACCTCCATTCACAAACCAACTGTCCTTCCACTTATCAATTCGTTATTTTTTCATCAATAATATTTGTATAAAAAGAAAGCGATCTAAAGTTTCACCATTTAAGAAAATAAAAAATGGCCCGAAATTTCATCAGAGTAAGAAGAAAGGACAGACCGCGAGCTCTTTTTTTAGACCATGTTTATAAAATGGCGGAAGGGAGTCTTGGAATAACTAGTAAAATTGTTGTCATGTAACCAGGAGGTCATGGGTTCAAGCCGTGGAAACTGTCTCTTGTAGAAATGCAAGATAAAGCTGCGTACAATAGATCCTTGTGGTCCGGTCCTCCCGAACCCCGCGTATAACGAGAGCTTAGTGCAGCGGTTGTCCTTTAGGTTTATAAAAATGGCTAACTTTTTAATACAAGCCAAAAAAAGTAGTTATACCATGTAAAAATTATGTGATTTATAAAAATGACTTTTGCAGTGAGTAATCTTAAACTTTTGAACTCTGCTTTTTTATTATTTTTTTAAGTTTAATAAATTTTAATTTTTTTACTTTAAAAGTTTACTCATAGAACAAGCGGGAATCAAAAGTTACCACCCATCTCCTAGGATGTTGGGTGTAATTTCAAGCAACGCTAATAGAAGCCCAAAGAGACAGCCTTTAAGACATGCCCAAGAGAATGCAGTGTGAATAGGGTAATTCGCACTATTCCCCCTATTTTAGGGCGGTCTTTAATTTTTGTTTTTTGTCTAAAAAATGGTAGAAAATATCCCTGAGGTTGTGGATTCGAATCTCAGCAGAGTCAAAAAGAAAAAAAAATTCGCAAGGCAATATTTCATTGAAATTATGTCTATTCAGACAAAGTTGTATAGAGATTATGCCTTAAGGGGCATAGTTTTATGTAACTATGCTTGAAGACAAAATTTCGTTGAAAAATTAAGATTATGCCTTGTCCGGCTAGTTATATAGAAACTATGCCTAATAGATATAATTTTTATGAAAATCTTGCCTTGCGTTTTTTTTTTCCTCTGCTGGGATTCAAGTCCAAAATCTTTGATTTAGTAGACCCGTTAATAAAGAATACTTTGACCCACAATTTTTTATTAAATGAGAAATAGAGGCAAAAATTAAAGACCGGTAATTTAAGGGGCAATCCAAATGAGGGAAATCCGCGCCAAAAAAAAGATCATAATAAGGGGAGGCCCAATGGAATGATCCAGTATACATCTTCCAAAGGGTTATAATTCATTCACATTGAGTGTTGTTAAGTCTCAAGTGATACCATTATGTGAACAAAAAGGAGAGTACAAATGTAGCATTATTGCTGAGATTATTGATTATTTTATTGTGATTAAGATAAAAGAAAAATTGATGAAAAAACAGAACAATTTTCACAATGGAATACAATAAACTTTTCTTTCTGAAAATAGAAGAGAATTTCTCAGCAGTAGTTATGTTGTAAGATAAATTTATTAATGCAAGTTTCTTTAAGATTTACTTTCTTTCTTTTTTTTGCTTATTTGTTTCTCATTTGGTAAGCTCACACAAAAGATCAAAAACATCTTATAATGAATAAATCCCGACATCTATTACCAAAAATAATTGTTTCTTATTTGTCTCTGCATTTGGTAAGCTCACAGAAAAGACTAAAAAAAAATTATAATAAAATAAATCGTGAAATCTATTATGAAAAGAATTTTTTGTTTTGTACCCACATTTGGTAAGCCCACACAAAAGACCAAAAACTATTTTTATAATAAAATACATCGCAAAATCTCCCCCCCCCCCCCCCCCCCCCCCCCCCCCCCCCCCCCCCATTTGGTAAGCTCACATAAAAGATTAAAAAATAGTTTATAATGAAATAAATCGCGAAATCTAATTATAAAAAAATTACTTATTTGTCCCCGAAATTTGGTGAGCTCAGACAAAAGACCAAAAAATACTTTTATAATGAAATAAATCGCAAAATTTATTATCAAAAATAAATTAAATTCGGCATAATTCAATAAAACCCAGTAGATGATAAGAAATAGGCATGTTAACAATTGCTTCGTTCACAAAATTTCCTACATATACGACCTTTATGTTACAAGGCGAGTCACATTTGAGTTCACTTTTTCGGATTAAACTCGCTCTCGCTCTCTTTTCTCGCTCTCTTTTATCGGTAAGTACATATGTTATTGTATTATTCTCATTCTATTTCAATAATATTTTTGAATTTATAGTTTTAAGCATGAAATTATGACTAACATTTTAATCAATTATTGAATTGATTAGAGGTATGAGAAATCACCCTGCAATTTAATTAAGCAACAAATGTTATAAGGAAGTATTTTAAATTTATATATGCCTTGTAAACAAGGCTAAATCGATATTAAGTTATAGAACTTTTAATTTACAATGGTTTATCATTGTTTTTCCACTAATAAATTATCTAGCTTTGTCACACTCCCCTGTTAGATGTCAAATGAGGAATCCAACATCAGAACAAAGGATTCTTCAATTTCATAAATATTCAAAATTTAATTTTAATAACTAAATCAAGATCAGATCCAAACTATATAATGGAGTTTAAATTAATTAAAGTTAGACAGAGATGTTGCATAAGTGGAATAATTTATTTGTATTTGATATCACTAAATGAATAACTGCATCATAAGTATCTTTTATATAAATTTTATGCTTTCTAATCTATTATTTATCTTGTACAGATTTTGCTTGCCTTTTTTTTCTTGTCCAGTGACAGATTTGCTCTTGTGCAGATTTTTCTTGCCTTTCTTCCTTGTCCAGTGACGGATTTGCTCCCTCTTTCAGTAAGTCTTCTGCTTAATTATAATTAGGGTTATAATAGTTTTGGTTCTTCGACTATTGGTAAATTCTAGTTTTGATCCTTGTGATATCTGACTAAGCATATAAAACCTTCAATTAATTTTTTGTGTAAAGTTCATCCTCATATAATGCTATTAGCTATCAGGGCAATAACTTATTTGTGTAAAGTTCATCCTCGTTCTTCGGTATACCTTATTAATTAAAAGAATATAATTCCTTGATTATTTTCATTAATGAAAGAGTATATATATAATTTACAATTTTTCATAATAGGAAAATCATATTCCTATTCTACTCCCAAAACCCTATTCTAGTAGTACAAGAATCCTATAATTATGGTAAGTGTACAATACTAATTAATACAATTATTTACACTACAAATCAACCACAAAACCGTGATATACACTAATTATGGTAAGTGTATATCACGGATACAATATAGCTACATAACCGTGATATACACTACTTATGGTAAGTGTATATCACGTGTATATTTAACATTAATCATGATGTAGTTCATGTCCTTTGTCAAAGACTAAGCATTGAGTAATTGGATATGACTAAACAGGTATGCTAAAAAAATTATCAATAATTCATCTCTTTTAAGCTAAATTAAAGAGTAGAAAGCTTTTTAGGTGGATTCTTGTGATTGATTTTTTTGGGAAAGGGTCAAATTTGTACTTTTACTATGCGAAGATGATTAATTTTATCATCTATTATATGATCGGTAAGAAAATACCCTCGAGTTGTTACCTAAATGGTTTAAAAGATCCTCCTTCGTTCATGTTGTTCAAGGTGGACCCAATCCCATATGACACTAACATTTTGATGAGGTGGATGCCACATCGCTCCAACCAATTTTCCCCTCCCTCCACTTGTTCATCCACTAGTTGAACCATTTAGGTAACAACATACTATATTTGCACTGGTAATATAACATAGGATAAAATTAATCCTTTCCGCATAGTAGAAGGGTAAATTTAACCCTTTTTCCTTTTTTTTTTTTACAACTCCTCTGATTGATTTTATTTCTCTTCAACTAATTAGTGTTTGCAAGCATTAGAGAAAATCTCACGTGATGTTTGCAAGCTGGGTGTATCATGGCTATTTTAAGTTATATCGATTTCTTTTCGACAAGCATGCAGGTAAAGATATAACATTAATAATCTGTTGTTGATAAACTGGTTAGAAATAATAAATTCATACCAATATTTGATTTCACTTGAATATCTCCACGTAAAAGTAAAATTTGGTGGGTAAAGTTACTTGGTCAAAAATGGATTGAGCTAAAAAGTGGGTCCTAACTCAACTCACCTAATTCTTACTAAGTTTTAGTTTTGTTGTTTGTTCTTTTATGAATTTTTTAAGTATCGAATAAAATTATTGTTTTCCTTTATTATTGCTATATATGAGGTCGGCTAAAACTTATTATCAATTAAAAAGCAAAAAAACACATCAAACTTACTAAAGCGGAAAAAAAGACCATTGTTTTTCCCAATCTTAGAACGGTCCCTTATTTTCAAATTTCAATAAACTCTTTAGAGCTTTGTCAAAACAACTAGATGTAGAACGATGCCACCAATTTGTTCTCCCAACCCAAACTAAACTGATTAGTTAAAGCCGAGTGAACATGGAATGCACGAATTCTCAAGGTAGCATAGCCGATACTCTCCTTTTGCACAAGGGGCAAGTTCTCAAGCTTGTTTCACTCTTTGACGCAACCAACATGGTATATATGGCCACAATCAATTTTTTCAAGTTCTTCCCCGTCGAAATATTCATCCAAGTTGGTGCAGCTTGCAACTTGGATGAATATTTCGACAAAAAGAAATTGAAGAAATTGATTGTGGCCATGTATACCATGTTGGTTGCGTCAAAGAGTGAAACAAGCTTGAGAACACTTGCCCCTTGTGCAAAAGGAGAATATCGGCTATGCTACCTTGAGAATTTATGCATTTCATGTTCACCCGGCTTCAACTAATCCGTTTAGTTTGGGCATGGTGAACTAACTTGTGGCATTGTTATGCATGTGGTTGTTTTGACATAACTCAAAAGAGTTGAGCAAAACTTGAAAAAAGAAATCGTTCTAAGATTGAGTAAAATAATGATCTTTTATTTTTTCTGTTTTCACAAGTGTGATACATTTTTTTGCTTTTTCGTTGATAATAAGTTTTAGCCATACCTCATATATAGCAATAATAAAGAAAAAATAGTTTTGTTCGATACTTTAAATTTTTATAAAAGAAACTAAAACTTCGTAAGAATTTAATGGATTGGGTTAGGATCCGCTTTTTTAGTTCAATCTCTTTCAGGCCAAGTAATTTTCAAAAAGGACAGCCCGGTGCACTAAGCTCCCGCTATGCGCGGGGTTTGGAGAAGGTCGGACCACAAGAATCTATTGTATGAAGTCTTACCTTGCATTTCTGCAAGAAGCTGTTTTCACGGCTTGAACCCATAACCTCTTGGTCACATGGCAACAACTTTGCCAGTTACTCCAAGGCTCTCCTTCAGGCCAAGTAACGTTATCCACCCAAATTTTACTTTTATGTGGAGATAGTCAACTGAAATCAAATAATTGTATGTATCTATTATTTCTAACCAATATTGTCAAGAAATTGTTGGTTATGCAAATACAGAAAAATTATTTTATCTACATAACGTTCGATCACACGCAAGTTATTTGTTTACGTATGAGATGCTATCATATTTATGTTGTTCGACTAATCAGTCAATTATTTGATATTTACACAAATCATGGACATATAACAATAATCGTGAAGCAACGAAGTGATATATCGTGTTGTGCTCAAGAATGCAACATCTTAGTGAATGTGATTTGATCACCAAAACACTGCCAATATCAATATTTGAAAAATTGGTACATAAGATTGGAAGGCATCATCTACAAGAATTGATACATTGAAGGTGGAATAGAAGAAAACACATGTCAGTTATTTTCCCACACAATCTTCATAAGAATGGTGAAAAGATGTGAAATTCAAGTGACAAATTAGCAGATTTGTTAACTAAAGCATTGTCAACCTCAACATTTGAGAAGATGATATACAAGATCAGGATGTGTTGTCCCAGATTTGTTAACTAAGGCATTGTCAACCTCAACATTTGAGAAGATGATATACAAGATCAGGATGTGTTGTCCCCGGATATCAAATGATTTTTTTATCAGGGAGAACAAAATATGCGTTGTACTTTTTTTCCCTAAACTGAGGTTTTGTCCTAGTGAATTTTCCGAGTAAGATTTTTAACGAGGCACCAAACAATGTGTACATCAAGATATGGATCTTTTCACTGAGTTTTTTCTAGTAAGGTTTTAACGAGGCACATTGACGAGTGGAGAACACGGTGTAACTTTAAGCATTTCGCTATTAAAGATAATACAATAATTAGATCGTCTCCACAAGAATTGTAAATTAATAGCTAAAACGAAACCTTGATTAGTATTATTCAGGAAACAATATCTTTACAATTTTGTGGTGTTAAGCCACGAGTAATAACTTTAACTATTAAATTAAAAGAATAATGAGAACTCAGAAGTGCGAGGAGAAATAAGGGCAAATGACAAGACGTGCCAAAGTAGTATTCAGGTTGATTGTGTTGGATGTAAAATCAAAATCTAAAACATCTGAAGACGCATGAAGTTACAAACACACTCTTAGCTAAAGGGGGGAAAATGACAACAAAAAATCGCTTTTACTTGGTGACTAAACGTGGGAATTAGTACACTTGCCTCATTGTTCAGATCTCTCTCAAAATGTCAACTAACAGAATTGAATAGGGGTCTCCTTTTCCCCTTTATCCACCGACATCAAAAAGAAACTCCTGCTAAAACCTCAAGGAAGATTGAATCCCCTAGGTGCGAGTTAACTATCAACTCAAGAAAGTAATAGGTGGAGGGCAGCAGCTACTTCGTACTCTTTTTCCTTTGTTCATATATCTTAGAAAACATTTTTTTGTGCATTTGCAGAATAATAATTTTTAACAGAACCTCTAAAATTTCATACTTTGTGTAATCGACATAAACCACATAGGGAATGTTGTACCCCCCCCCCAAACCCTCAATAATAAAAACATGCCAGAAGGTTAAGAAAAACCTCAAATTTAAGAGACAAGGAATGGTTAGTCTCCTACATGAACTTGCAAATAATGCTAGAGGGAATGGTTAGTCTCCTACATGAACTTACAAATAATGCTACACACGTGGTCTTTAAAAAAAAAAAAGGAGAGATGAATCAAGGATCTCCTACAATAGCTCAAGTTTCTTCTTTAAGCTAATATACAACAGCTTCAGGTCTACAGACTGCCTGGTCTTCATATCTCATCATTTACCTCTTTGCTCTGGTCTTTCGAGCATTTTGCACCGGTCTCTTTCCTTGTTGCTTCACAACTTTCCCATTCTTTGCCAAGTCACGTACCAACTCCGGTTCCTCCTGCGATATATCTTCACTAGGCATGTCAGGACTCCCTGTTGTTTCGTTCATGTCTGGTACATCCACAGCAGATTCGCTAAGAAGCTCACACTTATCCTCCACTTGGTTAGATTTAGTCGACTTGTCCTGACTTGATGTTCCTGGTTTCAGCTTCTCACCACCAACATACACGTCGTTTTCTCCCCTAGACAAACTATCGACAGAAGAACCAGCATTATTGGGATTCGAGCTCCAGAAAAATAAAAGAGCTACATCATTCATTCTTTTACCTGGGTTCTAATGATGTATAGCCATTAGAACTTTGCGCTAAATTTTGTTGAGTCTCTTCCTGTGCGTCAGATCCAGTTATATCAAAACCTGAACTTTTAAGAAGGGGTAAAATATAAGAGATAATTGGCCATATTGGAGAAAAAGAGATCAGCAGTTAACCCCGCCCCTGCAGAACATAAGGAAAAAAGAGAGAAAACCGCATATACCAAAAACAACATACCCAGTGAAATCCCACAACATGGGGTCTGGGGAGGGTAGAGTGTACGCAGAACTTACTTCTACCTTGGTGGGTAGAGCGGTTGTTTCCGAGAGACCCTCGGCTCAAGACAAAGCACAAGCAAAGCAAGAGACACGGTCAGCCCCGGACAAGAAATTTAAAGCGGTATGAAAATGCTGGTATCAAAAGCGAATAAGCCATGATAGCACATTCTGAAAAAAGAAGCAGTAACTAATGCAGGTAAATAAGATAAACAAAGTACACTAGAGAACACATAGCAACAAAAATCAAACGACAAGGGACTATAAAGCAATATTGCGCCTACTAGTATGATAGGCTAAGCGGGCCTACAATAATAACACTACAACTACCAATTTGTAAGCGTAAGTAGGACTACGCTGAACTACCTACTACCTTTCTACCCTAATCCGTGTCCTCCATAACTCCCTATCTAAGGTCATGTCCTCGGTAAGTTGCACATGCGCCATATCCCTTCTACTAACCTCTCTCCAATACTTCTTCGGCCTACCTCTACCCCTCCTGAACCCGTCCATAGTCAACCTCTCACACCTCCGCGCTGAGGCATTTGTGTCTCTCCTCTGCACGTGCCCGAACCATCTCAACCTCGCTTCCCGCATCTTATCCTCCACCGAGGCCACTCCCACTCTGTCCCGGATATCATCATTTCTAATTTTATCCCTCCTTGTATGCCCACACATCCATCTCAGCATCCTCATCTCCGCAACTTTCATCTTTTGGGTGTGCGAAGTCTTGAACGGCCAACACTCCACCCCATCCTCATCTCCGCCGCATATACCAAAAACCACTTGCAAATTTCAGGACATATAATTAACCAATTACAAGCGCTGCCATTATCACAAGAAAGATCAATGAGGAACAAATGTGACTCTTGAACATGATACACGAGCTATTTTAATATTGGTTGCACGTGTTTTGCAAGAGGATATACGAAATCTGGAACTATAGTTCATATTCTGTGAAAAGTGCTTAATCTTCTGTAGTCTTACCCTAGATCATCCACCAGTAGTGGTAGCCAAATGCTTTTTTTATAAGGTAAAAGAGTGGTAGCCAAATGCTAGTGGAGCCTGTCAATCAGACAGCTTTTTAAACTTGACGACCAATGCAGGTCAAGCTGGTTTCGCTCACATCATATGTGATGTTGGAATGCAATATTTTGATGTAAATGCAATTTAGTTTTAGATATTTGGAAGTGAACAACTAAGAGCTGAGCATTTTCTTTAAGGTAATTTTTCTGGCCCAAGTTTTAAATTCTTCGCAGGTGCCATCCTCTTTTTGTTATTACTTCACGGGCCTTACGGTTCAAAACTTGCTCTAAACTAAACCAGATATCAGAATCCATTTCACCACATTAGTCACAAGCCCAAGCTTTCTTGGTTTGCATCTAGCTCCTTTACATCCATAACTACATAAGATATAAGTGGGATTCAAATTTGTATTCCTCCACGGGCCATCCTGACCATTCTAGGCCCTACCATTGGTTACACTTTTCCAGTCAACCACAGTTCTCTCTCATATATCCTCCTTACTCCCCCCCCCCTGTAACGACCCGCCTAGTCGTTTATTACTAAAGACCCTTATTTGTTTGTATGACCCTTCCCGTAGACTTTTTGTGGGGTTTGTAATGCGCGGGGATCCCGAGGTCCATTTATATGAGTTTCGGATGAAAAGCCCAGTCTGAAAACTTAAGTTGGTTAGTTTGACTCAAAGTTGACTTGTGGCTAGATGGGTTCGTTTCCGGGTTCCGTCGCTTCTGATAGTTCCGGAGGGTCACTTATGACTTAGTCAAGTCATTGGTTCGCTTCCCGAGGCAATCGTGTATTTTGTGGCCTTATTTGTAAAGTTTGGATTACGGTTTTGTCCCGGATGATTTTTTAGAAAAGTATGTCTTGGCTCGGTTATTTGTGAAATCCGAGGGTACAATCGAGTTCGTAGCACTGTTAACCATAGACGAGCACGATTGGTTTGTGTCCGGGGGTTCCGGGAGTGTTTCGGGTGTTAGATAGAGGTTTTTGGGCTATGTTTCACTACTGGTGTCCGCCACGGCGGAAGTCGAGGAAATGGAAAGTTCCTCCACAGCGTAATCGGATCCGGTGTGGCGAGGTATGAGGTGTCAAGTGACATCCGTTACGGCGAAGGCATTTCCACCGCAACGGGTATGCTCCAACGGTATTGATTCCGCCGGGGCGGATCACTGTTCAGGTGTCCTATATATAATTCTAGGTCAGATTTTCTTTCCTAAAATAGTGTGTTCTAGAAACCAGCGACCGCTCTAGGGTTATTTCAGAGCCTTAGAAGCATTTCCCACCTTGACATAATAGATTTTTTCCCTTTTTGGTTTAAGTTTATGTTTCTAAGCTTATTAATGGTGGTTTAGCTTATTGTTTGAATTGAGAAAGATGAGTTTTGCATATTGTTTTAATGGGGATTTATGGATTGAATGATGTTAATATCATGAGTTAGGAGTGATTATGTTAGATTATCATGTTATAAGTCTTAATTTGGTGATAGAAGCATGTTTTCAATTAGGAGAAATTTCTAGGATTTCAAATTGGGGCTTTTTGATTGTTGTCCAATTGAGGGTTCAAATGTGAATACATTTTCAATTAATCTAAGGATATGATTGTCTAGTATGTAATCTTGGGTTGTGTAATAAAGCTCGAGTCTTGGTGGCGTGGGCCCGGAATGGGTATTTAAAGTCTTACTTTTGTTGTGTTAAGCTTATTATTAACTATGTAATACGCGTGAATAGACTTCGATCATCGCGAGGCAAGAAGAAAGGGTAAGGCTGTATTCGAAACTTGATTTGGTAGCGCTCCCGCTCGGCTTTGAGGTAGGCTACGGTTTAGCTTTTCGAGACTCCATAGAAGTGCGTAATTAGTTTAAAATATTGAGCGTGTTTGGGGTCCCACTCAGACGATTGTGACGAACGGTTGAGTAGGTACCATTGTTGAACTATGATGATGGGGTTTGGAGAACAAACCTTGTGTTGGTTCTGACTGCTGTTTATTTGGGCTCGTCGCCATATGTGGGCTTGTTGCCATGTTTGTTATTGGTTGGTTACTCATCACACATGTTTTCGATTGATATCCTGATTTGACTGGATTTGCTTACGTGTTGTTGAATTCTTGAAAGCATGTGTATATCATCTCTATACTTGATTGCATCTCATTATATCATGATATTTTGTATTGTATTGTTATTGCATTCATACACGTATGGTTCTATGATTTGATGTGAGAGTGGTATGGATATGATGTGATCCAAGAGACCGGAAAGGTAAGAGTAATATGAGATTATGACAAGATATTATATTGATACGCGGGGAGCGGATTGCACGCCTGCAACATGATTGAGACTCGAAAATGAGTCATGGGCTCTAGTCAGATTCGTGTGTGGAATTCCGACTGGCTAGGAGCGGTGGACTTCGTGGTTCCCCCATAGGTGTACGATCATAATTAAACCTTGACGTACTGTATACCAAGTTGAGAAAGGTACCTTACATATGCATTGCATTCACATCATACATGTTATGACATATCATTGATAAACTGTGGCTGAGACTTGCTATTGAGTGATTATGAACATCTTGGTTGGATTTAGGACTTGAAAAGATTATTCAAGCCACATGATATTTGATATGTTGTTGAACTCTATGAAACATCTTGGTGATTATGTGATATACTTGGTCATTGATATGCTAGTGTAGGATTATTTGGTGTCAACTTGGTATTTATCTTTGATTATATATCTTTCGTCGTTGTTGGCCTATGATGTCTACGGTGGTACGTTGTGTACTCATGCTACACTTGTTGCATTCTTTTTTGATGCAGATTAAGTACCTTCCACCTCCGCGGCACCGCGTAGCTGAGAGTTCCAGTTGGTGATCCCGAGCATTCAGGGTGAGGATGCTATCTCCAGCATATCCCTGGATACTCTTTCTCTATTTACTGTCTTTTGTTCGCACTTGAGAGACATATTCGGACTATGCATTCAGTTTTGGCCTGCGTGTCACTTTTTCAGGCTTGTTTCATATTATGTTAGTGCTCTTGTATCTACATACTAGATCTTTGGGGGTATTTGTTGATGTTTCAGACTTGTTACTTATTCCGCATTTATAGTATGAGACAACTTTTGTAGTATCTCGTTATCTTCTATTTTTATTTATGTTGTATCATGTTAATGATTTGAGATTGGTTCACCTACGTGGTGGGATTATGTAGGTTCCACCACGACTCCTAGAAATGGGTCGTGACACACACCCAAATCAACAGACTAATGTCAATACCAGATAAAATCCACCATTGGCCTGACCTGAAAACTGCTTAGAAGATAAGTAGCCAAGAAACCACTTCCATCTCCGAAGACACTAGGGAAGCATCAGATGCCTCCATCTTTGTTTACATCTCTATCAGACCATAAACCCACATTCCTAGTAAGCTAACTTTGAACTCCTATCTGACCAGGTAATAGTGGAAACAATTTTGACTTGTACAGATGATCAAATATGAATTGGATGCCCAGGAAACTTCATATATTGTAGTGGTAAGTAGTAGTAAGTTGACTTCTGAACCCATTACTTCAATTATCTTCACAACATAAAACGAACAGAAAAGATCATAAAGATTGCCTCAAGTACCATCATTGTGCTCTGAGGGAACAGCTGGATCACTAGGCATGTAAGATTCAGAAGCAGCATGCTCACCAACCCGAATTGCCTCAATAGCCTGTAAGTTTGAACAGTTCAAAGACAAAAGTACACAAGTAAACACAACATCTTGTTGTCCATATGAAATGCTATCTTTTTTAGTACAAATGCTGAATAAGGTACTGAAATCCCCAAGACAAACGGTTACCTGATCTTGCAGCTGAATAGGAGAGGCAGGATTTAAAGGCCCACTCTCACTTTCTTCACCATCTTGTGTTATTTCTACATCTGAAAGAAAAGAAATGAGGTTCCACAGAATGCTAGTAATTTGCAGAAGAAGACAAAATTAAAACCAAGACAAGACCGTAAGACCAGTGTAAGAAGCCAAGATTAGAGCACAACACACCTGACCACTTAATGGGTACATCTGACAGTTTAGAAAGTCTCAAAGAACTTGAGTCATTTATCTTCTCTGTGGTACTGGTTCCTGTCAAATCACCAACTGCAGATTTTGGTTCTGCTTTGTGTTCCACCAAACGTAATTGGTAGTCAGTTTCCTTGAAAGGGTGGGCACGTAACATATCTTCAGTTGCTTTTGACCGGACTTTTCGTATTTCCTCATGAATATTCCATGAGCCAGATGCAAAAGAATTTTTTTTCTGTGATCCAGTTGCAAAGCATATATCAGAAAGCAAATAATAGAAAATTGATAAAGTAAAAGTAAAATGGATTTAGCACTACTTAGTAGTTGTTTCATCATCCTTGACAACATGACATGCCTAACTTACTCAGTTTAAAAATAGGGGCTCCTTCAAATCACTATATTGATGAAGTGTGATCAAGGGTACTGTTTGAAACATGACATAATATTTAATTCAGTATTCTGAGGAATTGCCAAGAGAGGAAGGAGGAAACAAAAGTGTTTTACCTATTTAGCAAATTAAAATAACACATATGCACCAAAAATGAATTTGTTGATGCAACAACTAAACATGCAAAGATAAGAACTAGTCACTTGGGAAACTGTTTGATAAATCTAGTCTCTGTTATGAAGTTGTACTAATCAAGGTGAGACTAATAAATTTCACACACACTAACCATTTTTATTATTAGAATGATAGCATTTCAAGTTAATAAGTTGCTATTAAGGTTAGATCTTAAGTCAAAGCATCAAACATTTGTTTCTTGCACAGTTCTAAGTTTATCAACCGGATGCAAGTCATTAGATCCTATATCAATGTCCTCTAAACCACGTGGACATATCGGAGTACATGGATGAACTCGTGCATGGCTGCTTTAAAAAAAATTTAATTTCTTTAGCTTACAACCTTTGGCAAAGCTCTTTAATAATTGATTGATAACAATTCGATCTAATGTAAAACGACTTAATTCTTCCAAAAGTTATAAATTTATCAATCCATTGCAAAGCAATGAGATCCCTTCCTAAATATCTGCCAACCCAATTGTACATATCAAATTCCAAATATCAACTTGTGCATGGCTGCTTTATAATTTTCATCATCTCATTAGTTTGAAGCTTTTGCAATGTTAGATAGCTCATGTATCCAGTACTATACTTAGTGTCCTACATTGGAAAACATTTATTATATACTATGTAAAGTATAGATATAAATAGGGCACAGTGCAAGGCAATAGTGATACGATCTTCATTCTGCTGTGTAGAAAAATTTGAGAGATTAATGTCAGTCACTGCTAGTGTCAGAAAACAACGAGAGCAACAATAGAAGATGTTTGTAGTTCTTATACTTGTTGGACTTCCAAGTGACCAAATATTAGCTAGTCCTATTGTTCCCTATAATGGATGACCTATCCTCTCGGTTATTTCGCCTTGCTGCACCATCCAATCACACAATGACCTTTCCATCACCGACCGTTGACTCCTCTATTCTCGTATATCAGACAACTGAAAATCAGACATCTCAGATTACGGAGAAGGGAACAGAAGGCAGTTTTTGGAAAATTTTGACCTAAGTGTAGTTATTGTAACAAGATTAGACATACTCGTGAAGTATGTTATACTTTACATGGTCGACCACCCAAAAATGCTCATGTTGCTCAGACGAACATTACAAGTAACAGGGGTTTTCTTTATCTGAAGGAGAATATAACGAGTTCCTTTAGTATCATGCAAGTATGCAGACATCTTTACAAGGAGCGCTTGTTGCTAAGACTGATGATTCTGTTGCTTGTCTTTCATAGTCTAATCTATTGGACCGTGGGCTCTTGACACAGGTGTTTCTATTCATATTTCTGATAATAAATTCCTTTTGTCTGCTATTGTTTATTCAGTCTCTTCCCACTGTCACTTTCGCCAGTGGATTCCAAACAAAAGGAAAGTAGTTGGATAAGCTATTCCCCTACCTCTATCACTCTAAATTATATTCTCTACGTCCCTGGTTGCCTTTTTAATCTTATATATGTTAGTTGAATGTCTCGTACCCTACATTGTACAATAACATTCTTTAATCATTTTGTTGTTATACAGGACCACGGTACAAGACAGACGATTGACGCAGGGCGTGAATCACAAGGCCTTTATTACCTTCTCTCTCCTAATTCCTCCACAGCATGCCCAATTACAAATCCTCAAGACTTAATTTACAGATGTTTGGGACATTCAGGTGTATCCAAGTTTCAGAAGGTGCTACCTAGTTTGTCTACATTAGATTGTGAGTCTTGTCAACTTAAAAAACATACTTGCGCCACCTTTCCACATAGCACTGAGGACTGTGCAGAATTTGTTTTTTTCTTTAGTTCATTCTGATATTGGGAGTCCTACTAGAATCAATTCACCTTAGGATTTTGTTATTGTGTTACTTTCATTGACGATTATTAAATATGTACTTGGATTTACTTAATGAAAGATCATTCGAGGGTTTCTGGGCTGAAAATACCAAATCAATTTGGTACTTCTATTCACATTTTTCTTAGTGTTAACGCCTTAGAATACTATCTTCTCAATTTCAATAATTTATGACTTCTCAAGTAATTATTCATCAGACATCTTGCTCATATAGCCCTAAGCAGAATAGGGTAACAGAGAGGAAGAATAGGCTCTTCATTGAGACTGCTCACACTCTTCTCATTCAGTCGCATTCCCGCTGTGTTTTGGGGCGATACATTTCTCACGTCTTGTTATATGATTAATCAAATGCTTTTGTCTTCCTACAGAACTAAATTCTGCATTTAGTATTGTTTCCTCAGTCACTAATACTCTATTCGCCCTCGTGTCCTTAGAAGCACATGTTCTATTCATAATGTAGCTCCGGGAAAAGATAAATTAGCTCTATATGCTCTCAAGTTTGTCTTTCTTGGTTACTCTGAATTCAAAGGGGATATTGTTGCCACTCATCTGGTCTTCGTTGGTATCTTATGTCAGGAGATGTCACATTTTTTTAGTCTCCGCCTCACTTTGCACATTTTGATCATCCTGATATCTTACCTATACCGATTTTTGAGGAGTCTGTTGTTGCTCCTCCTACAATCCCAACCACAATGCTACCTCTTCCAAATTATCATCATCGTCTCGTTCAATATCAAGCACAGAACTGATGATTCACGTCCTGCAACGGTCTGAACCTATTGTGGACTTGTCTCCTTCTAATCCATTGACTGCACTTCAGAAAGGTATATGATCCACTTGTGATACTAACCCTTTTATACATTTTAAGTTATCATCTATCATCAGCTCATTATGCCTTTTGTATCATGTCTTCTGTTTCCATCCCTAAGTCTACAGGTGTAGCGCTCTCTCATCCAGGATGACAACAAGTTATGATTGACGAGATGTCTGCTTTACAAGTCAGTGGTATTTGGCATTTTGTCTCTCTTCCTTCAGGTAAATATACTGATGATTTCCTTTGTTGTAAGTCAATTTATGAACTCTCCCAGTGACAATCATGGGATGAAATTATCTGCAATCTTTGATATATTAAAAAAATCAAAGGGCTACTCTTCAAGGATAGAGGACATAAGAAAATCGTTGGATACACGGATGTTGATTGGGCAAGATCACCTTGTGATAGACAAGAACGTTTGGACTTTGGATATTGTGTTATAGTAAGAGGTAATTTGGTGTCTTGGAACTTGGAAGAGCGAGAAACTGAAGGTGGTTGACCAATCTAGTAAAGAAGCAGAATACCGAGCAATGGCTATAGCAACTTGCAAGCTAGTTTGGATCAAAAAGTTGCTCAGAGAATTGAAATTTGGAGAAATCAGTCAAATAGAACTTGTGTGTGACGATCAAGCAGTCCTTCTTATTGCATCAAACCCGATGGAGGACTAAACACATTGAGATTGATTGTCAAAGTGTCACTTCATTGTGAGAAAATATACTCTCAGGAATTATTGTTACAAATTTGTGAAGTCAAATGAACAGCTTGTAGATATTTTACCAAGTCTCTCACTGGTCCTTGTATTACATTTGTAACAAGCTTGATACATATGACTTTTATGCACCGGCTTGAAGGGGAGGGGGGTTAGATAGTTCATATTTATAGTATGACACTTAGTGTCGCACATTGGAAAACGTTTATTACATACTGTGTAAAGAATAGGTATAAATAGGGCTCGCTGTAATTCAATAGTATTAGCGCATCTCAATGGTATTTTTCTCGGGCCTTT
Source organism: Anisodus tanguticus (assembly GCA_034509755.1). Taxonomy (NCBI): domain Eukaryota; kingdom Viridiplantae; phylum Streptophyta; class Magnoliopsida; order Solanales; family Solanaceae; genus Anisodus; species Anisodus tanguticus. The sequence goes on from CM067555.1 coordinate 44,069,886, forward strand.
ATTTTTCACAGCAACATTCTTTGGCAAGTTTTTTTGCAGTTTAAGCACCACTGTTAAGTGGAGTCAAGAAGCACATTCCTTTGATTGAAACAGAGTGCGGACACAAACCAGATTTAAGTTTGAGAATAGCACGTAAAACAGCTGATATGCATCTAGGCAACCTTTCTTCTCTGTCTTCCCTCTTCAACCCTTTTTTTAACAAGAAAGTAGCCTGGTCTCCAATTTATTGCTTTACAAATAAGTTCTTTCTATCTGAACAAATGTTAGCGCTCTGAATCATCAAAGCTTCTAGTGCTAATTGTAGGTCATTGTTGTCTAATGTTAGAAAACTAAGGTTCAACCACTGTTTCATAAATAGGAGCTTTGCCTTCATTTGCCTTCGAACTGAAGGTGAAAAGGCAGTAATAAAAGAAAAAGTGAAATCTTCAAATACCTTCAAGGAAGACAGAGAGTCACCACTGACAGTATATGGTGTTTCTTCATCAAAGAGCTTTGCCTTCATTTGTAAGGGGGTTCCAAGTCCACTATGGTCAGCAGCAGGAGACGCCCATGGTGGACGAACCTTCATATATGACTTGGCCATTTCTACAGGTGAGCCAAAAGTATCATCCACCTATATTTTCACAAGAAAGATGTCGAAAACTGCATCAATAAACATTCTTATATAGCTGCACTTTGGTATCACATAGCTGAAAGCAGTAGATATGAGTCTTTGTGCAGGCAAAATATTACATGAGAAACACTAGTAGCACCAATAAGCTCCTTATAGAAAAAGAAGGGTTGAAGGTTCGAGGTAGAGTTAATATTATAGATATAATACATACAAACTAGGCAGCTAATTCAGATTAAGTGGGAAAAACACTCTCTCACTGTTCATGTTTCCAAAATCAAATTAGACTCAGCATTAAAATGACTTTTTTAAGAAACGGCACATAAAAAATGAAAAAACTAACAAGGGCAATTTATGTAATGCAACCAAAAAGAACTAAACAAGTTCATCCAGTATAAAAAAGGATAACCGGCCCAAATTTGGCCCATAAATTAGATATAGTTAAATACAAAGGAGGATCTTCTAAACTCGAGGAAATATTTTGGAGGCACAGTCAAGAAGTAATTGGCTTAAGCAGGGTGACAATAATACAAAGTTTCTCCAGAAAATGGTGAATGCACATCGAGAATATAATCACATAGATAGCCTGGTTATTAATGGTTGCACGGTCTCTAATGAGGGGTCGATTAACAATGAGATCCTATCTAAAAAACACATGGACACTCCAGGAAAAATAAACTTAGGTATGTGAAAGAGAGGAGACAAATCTGGTCAAGAAACTAAAAGAAGACAAACCATGCCAATGAAGGAAAAAAATTAACAATACCATACGAACAACTTCAAATTGATAAAGCTGGGAAGATCAAAATGTTGTAATTAACATAAACCATGTGAATAAATTAGATAATCCCACAGACAGATAAAAGGAGTTACTTACATTTTTAACTACGGAGCTTAAACCTCCAAGACTAATATCTGAACGCAATCCGTCTCTCTTTTCCTCTAACCATTTCCTCGCTTCTATAATTGCTCGACTGCTGTGGTCCAATGTATCTGAATGAGACATAGAAGACTATTCAGCTTTATGCAAACACTTTGCAGGAAGAACACCAGCAATAACCACATGATAGATTCATTAAATTATTACCATCTGCAATTGTTTGATTTCCTTCCCCTTCTAGTGATGAAGAATCTACAACCCTTGAGTTGATGATCGTTACTAACCGATCACGCTCCTTCCTGCAAAGTTATAGTATAACTAGGTTGAGAAAAAAGCTAGACAAAAATAAACATCATATTTCCTTCGTCCTCTTTTTTTTGGTGTGTTTTATAGACAAACATCATATTTTGCTCTTACAATACACATGCATGTCATCTGGCTGTCAAAGAGTCGAACCACTACTCAATTTTTATTCAAGATTCATCAATTCACAGCAGTATTCAAGGACAAAGTCAGAGCAAACTACAATATATTTTTTTGAAGATTGTAACAGAGAGCAAACTACAATATTGAAGACAAACATATAAAGAGGGAAATTGTCAGGCTGTTTATATGAAAAAGATAGGCATGCATACATAAAAAGAAACAGAAATAAGCTAACTGCAGCACTTTACAATTGTAAATGCAAAGGAATGACTGATTTTTCCAGTGAAAATGTTCCTCAGCTTGAAATACACTGTGATATCCAGGATTCCAGGAAAGTACGAGGAAATAGCATTGACTATCACCATATCCAAAGTAAAGACGGGAATCACCAGTATTACATGAGCTCAGCTTCTGTCATCTGATATGACGGACACAGTTAGCTATTGAGTAAGCCTTAGCCGCTTTATCTAGTTGGACCGCTTGTCATATGTACTAATTATGAATTCCATTTTCCTCTCACCTACTAGTATTAAGTGTAGACCCTTTCTTCCAAATTGCTAGCAACAAAGACCTGTTTCTTACTCATTGGTCTCTCTCCTGCTCTCTCTCTCTCTCTCTCTCTCTGTGTGAAGACAACTTTAGAATTTGGACAAGACAAAAGAAAGGCAGAATTAACTTCCTGAGATAGTAGTTTACAGTTCTTGACCAAAAAAGATTTACCGTTCACTCGATCTTAAGTACATCCATACCCTTTGATTACTACTTAAGATATCATTTGGTAATAGTTCCCAAATGTGCTAGGAAATTTTTTCTTCTGGTCAATACTAATTTTTTTCTTCTGGTCAATACTTACTCCCTCCAATTTATGTTGAACTTCCCATTTTGGATGCTCCAAAATGCTTGATACCCTTCTAGAATTAGTAATATCCTAGACGACCTTAAAGACTTTGTTGAAGTCCCACACTGGTTGTGAGAGGGAAAATTGGTCTCTTTATATGGTCTTAGGCAATCCTTACCTCATGAGCGGGTTGAGTTAGGCCCAATGTCCATTTCTTCTAATGGTATCAAAGTCGGACCCATCCCGATTCTTGGTTTACCCGATGATGGGCCCGCATATTATTGTCCATGCTTCGGATGTCCAATCCTGGGCGTGCGAGGGGGCATTGAAGTTCTACATCGGTTGCGGGAGGGAAATTTGGTCTATTTATATGGTCTTGGGCAATCTTCACCTCATGAGCTAGCCTTTGAGGTTGAGTTAGGTCCAATGTCAATTTCTTATCATATTGAAGTTTGTAATTGTCTTATCTAAAAGCTTAAGTTGTTTCAGAGAGGCCTGATTCTTTTTCATGGAGCAAGCACGTGAATATTCTTTTGATAATATAATATGTGGCGGTAAGACTCGAACACAGGAGCAGGCAAAGGTCCTGGATTCTTCATTAAGTGATCATAAATCAGTCTTTAGTTGAGACTCAATTAAATGATCATAAATATTTCTTCATTCATCAATTGTGATTCTTCAGGTTCTACAAATTTAGTTTTTGGGAGTTAAATACAATGGTAACATCCCCCACACACACACACATCAACACCAACGGTAACATCCCCAGCCCCCAAACCCCACCCCCACATCGACACACCACCACCACCACCACCGACCGCCGACCACCAGCGACCAGGTACACTACCCTAGCACTGCTATACTCCGTTTTCTCTTTCTTTCTTCCACCTTGCTACTCTTTCTCTATCTGTCTGCCACCACCGGTGGCCGAAGTTGTATCGTCGCAGTGACTACCACCATCGACCACTGACTGCCAACGACAGGCGACCAAGTACGCTACATGTTCCTCTCTCTTTCTCTTGCTTCCCCCTTTCTACTCTTTCTCTATCTTTCCGCCACAACCGGCGGCCGAAGTTGTACTGTCGCCAGTGATTACCAACCGAAACTCGTCACTCGACACCATCGACGAACATATCTGGTCAGTAAGGACTGTCGGAGACCAACATCACCTCCGTCGGCCGCCGACGAAGAAGACCAGGTTTCTTCGGGTTCTCAGGCTCAAAACAGAAACCCTATTGTGGGTTTCGGGCAGGTTTACATAGTTACGCAATTATTCGGCGGGAACAAGAATTTTCCAACAGAAGACAGACATTTGCACAACTGAATAGTGATTTTTAGCAGCAAGCAGGTTAGATTCACCTGGAGTTGGTACCTCCAGGTGCCCGTATTCATTCTTTGTCCTTACCTTCATAGTTAAATTTTGTCTGTTTTGTTGTATTGTATATTAACTTTACATTCTTGCCGTTACTAGTCTTCTCCTTAGCTATATCAGTTTTCCGTAGTGGCTAATTTGTGTTTGTCGCGTTGATTTGTGTGTTTCGCAATGATTTCTGCTTGTTTTAGGGTAAATAGCCGATTAGTCTATAGTTGTTTTAGTGGCTTTAACGACTGATGGTAGACTAGGGTCATGTTCTCGGTTGGGAACGGGGGCGAGGTTAGGGGGTAAGCGGGGTAGGGGAGATGTTAGGCTGAGAATAGGGTCTTGGAACATTGGGACTTTAACAGGGAAGTCCATAAAGCTAGTTAAGATTCTTAAGAAGAGAAGGATTAATATAGCATGTGTCCAGGAGACCAAATGGGTAGGACCTAAGGCTAAGGAGGTGGACGGGTATAAGTCATGGTTCTCGGGTAGGTCGGGGTATAGGAATGGGGTAGGCATTTTGGTAGACAGCGAGCTAAAGGACCAGGTGATAGAGGTTAGGAGGGTCAACGATAGGATGATGGCGATTAAGTTGATAGTTGGAAGGTCCACTATGAACATTATTAGTGCTTACGCGCCGACGGCGGGCTTGGCCGAGGAGGAGAAGAGGCATTTTTGGAGGATTTGGACGAGGTGGTGGCAAGAGTACCACCCACTAAGGGAAGTTATTTGTGGGTTGGGATTTCAATGGACATATCGGGTCACTTACGGGGGGCTACGACGACGTGCGTGGAGGATTTGGCCTCGGGGACAAAAATGGGGGAGGCGTCTCACTTTTGGAGTTCGCTAAAGCTTTTGGATTGGTGATAGCCAATTCGAGGTTCCTGAAGAAAGAGGAGCACTTGGTGACTTTTCGTAGTTCGGTGGCTAAGACTCATATAGACTTTTTGCTCCTTAGGAAGGTTGACAATGGTCTTTGTAAAGACTGCAAGGTTATTCCAAAGGAGTGTCTTACAACCCGACATAAGCTTTTGGTGATGGATTTGGAGATCAAGATGGAGAAGAAGAGAAGGGTTGTGGATGACAGGTTGAGAATCAAATGGGGGAGTTTGACCATGGCTAGTGCAAAGGAGATGAGGGAGTGGTTAACGGCCAAAGGAGGCTTGGGGGAGTAGTGGGGACGCGATCGGTATGTGGGACAAAACGGCCAGTTGCATCCGGGAGGTAGCTAGAGAACTGTTAGGGTCTCACGGGGTAGCCGTGGTGGGCATCGAGGGGACACGTGGTGGAATGGTAAATTTCAAGGGAAGGTGGATGCGAAGAAAGTGGCGTATGCGAAATTGGTAGAAAGCAAGAATGAAGTGGAGAAGTGAACGAATAGGGAACTGTATAAGATGGCGAGGAAGGAGGCAAAGCTAGCGGTCACGATGGCGAAAACGGGGGCTTTTGAATGGCTATACGTGGAATTAGAGAAAAAAGGCAGGGATAAGTTATACAGACTAGCCAAGGCGAGGGAAAGAAGGGCCCGTGACTTAGATCACGTGAGGTGCATCAAGGACGAGGACGGCAAAGTACTGGTGGAGGACGCGCATATTAGACAGAGGTGGCAGTCTTACTTCCATAAACTATTTAACGAAAAGGAAATAGAGACATTGTGCTGGGAGATCTGGAGCAATCTAGTAGGTATCGAAATTTTGGGTACTGTAGAAGCATTAAGATTGAGGAGGTTGAGGATGATGTTCGCAGGATGCGCGGGGGACGAACGGTCGGGCCTGATGAGATCTCGAGTTGAATTTTGGAAAAGCGCAGGCAGGGCAGGCTTGGAGTGGCTTACTGAGTTGTTGAACGTCATTTTTAAGACGGCGAAAATGCCCGAAGAATGGAGGTGGAGTACAATGGTTCCTTTGTACAAGAACAAAGGTGATATCCAGAGTTGTAACAACTATAGGGGTATCAAGTTGTTAAGCCACACTATGAAAGTTTGGGAAAGGGTCGTAGAGATGAGGGTGAGAAGAGGCGTGTCTATTTTTGAGAATCAATTTGGATTCATGTCGGGCGTTCGACTACAAAAGTCATTCATCTTATTAGGAGGTTGGTGGAGCTGTATAGGAAGAGGAAGAGAGACTTACATATGGTTTTCATCGACCCCGAGAAGTCATATGATAAAGTCCCTAGGGAGGTTCTTTGGAGATGTTTGGAGGATAAAGGTGTATCTATGGCGTACACTAGGGCGATCAAGGATATGTATAATGGAGCCAAGACCAGGGTACGAACAGTGGGAGGAGATTCGGAGCACTTTTCTGTGATGATGGGGATGCACCAGGGATCAACTTTTAGCCCATTCTTATTTGCCTTTGTGATGGATGGATTGACGCGACAAATCCAAGTGGAGGTGTCATGGTGTATGTTATTCGCAAACGACATAGTCCTGATTGATGAGACTCGCAGCGGGGTGAACTCTAAGCTCGAGGTTTGGAGACAGACTCTGGAGTCTAAAGGGTTCAGGCTGAGTAGGGCCAAGACAGAATACTTGGAATGCAAGTTCGGCAACAGGAGCGACCGTGAGACAAGCGTGGAGATGAGGCTTGAGACTCAAGTCATTCTGAAGAAAAGAAGCTTCAAGTACCTCGGGTCAATTATCCAAGGGAATGGAGAGATTGATGATCGATGTCACACATCGTATTAGGGGGGGTGGATGAAATGGAGGCTTGCATCTAGAGTCTTGTGCGACAAAAAGGTGCCACCAAAACTGAAAGGCAAGTTTTATAGAGTGGTGGTTAGACCGACTATGTTGTATGGGGCGAGTGTTGGTCAGTCAAGACGTCGCACACCCAAAGGATGAGAGTGGCGCAAGAAGAGGATGTTGAGATCGATGTGTGGGCATACAAGGAGGGATAGGATTAGAAATGATGATATCCGGGGCAAAGTGAGAGTGGCTCGGTGGAGGATAAGATGCCGCAAGTGATGTTGAGATGGTTTGGACATGTGCGGAAGAGAGACACAAATGTCCCCGTGCGGAAGTGGGAGAGGTTGGTTACAGACGGGTTCAAAAGGATAGAGGTAGGCCGAAAAAATATTGGAAAGATGTGATTAGACGGGATATGGAACAGGCGCAACTTACCTTAGATAGGGGATTGTGGAGGACACGGATTAGGGTAGAGTGGTAGTAGGTAGTCGAGCGTAGTCCTACTTACGCTTACAAACTGGTAGTTGTAGTGTTAGTACTGTAGGCCCGCTTAGCATATTATACGAATAGGGTAGTATTGCTTTATAGTCTTCTGTAGTTGTATTTCTTCTGCTATGCGTTATTTAAGGTACTTGATTTATCTCATTCATCTACGTTAGTTACTGCTTCTTCCTTCTTTTTCAAGATGCGCTATTATGGTGTATTCGTGTTTGTTATCAACATTTGCATCCTCCTTTAAATTTTTAAATTTTTTAAGTTTTTTAAACCGGGTCTGACTGTTTCTTTTTCTGGTTTGCATAACTTGAGCCAAGGATCTCTCGAAATCAGTCGCTCTACCTACCAAGGTAAGGTTTGCGTACACTTTACCCTCCCCGGACCCCACGGTGTGGGATTTCACTGGGTATGTTGTAAATATTGCTTCATTCATTCGAGATTAGCAGTACATGGTAATGTCAACATTCAACATCCATTCAATCATACAAGACTATTCCTCTTATTTTTTAGATGGTAGGTTGTAACTGAGTGTGTGCGGACGTGTGCATGCGCGTGTATGTGTATTTTTCAAGCACTGCTGGATCTCTTTAGTGTCAAGAGCAAGAGTTATGCATCAAACTAATTAAAAAACATAGACTTAGCTTTAAACATTCTGTATTGACTTATTTCTATGAATTTGAAGCATTGCAAACCATTTATAAAACACAACCAATTACAAAAAGAATATTAGAAAATATCTAAGCAATCAACATACCGTGCTGTTCCTCAACCAACTCAATCCCAAAAACAGATAAACGACACCCAACATTTTCATCAAATTGCATGAATGTTAAAAATAAAAAAAAGCCTAACGACAAAAACTCAGGAAAAGTTACCCTCTCTCTCTCCCTCTCTCAATCTAATCTATCTATCGATCGATTATTGAAGAGCTAAAAGCACTAAAGAAGACTCTTAAAGATATAAACAAGAAAATTTTGTTGATGAGTATAAATCACAGCGGAAACAGTCCAAATCGAACTTCATTTTTCGTGGAGAATTATACAAAGTACATCAGCATGAAGAGTTTCAAATGTTAGCAAAATTTAGAAAGGACCAAAGACACAAAAAGGGAGCAAACACGTACAATGCATTGATACAACAAGAACATACCCAGTAATCCCACAAGTACACAGACCTTACCCCTACATCATGGAGGTAGAGAGGCTGTTTCAAGCACAATGAATTGATAAATGCAAAAAGATCGAGATAGATATCACAGTAACATGCAAATGCTAAAATAGAAAGTTAAGATTTAAGATTAATCTAGCGGAATTTCCACAGAAAAGAGATGTGGAAATGACAGAAAAAATCACAGCATAGATAAGACACAAGTCTCCTCTCACATAGAAGAAATATCACTTTAACACTACGAAAACAGAAATTTCAGCATATTGAATAAATGAAAGTTTTGCAACTAACCTTGAAAATGTCTCCTGCAAAATTAGCTGCTCAATTAGGTGCTTGGTTTGACTTCTTTCTCCCCTTAATTGAGGATGCTACACACAAAAAAAGTTCAAAAGAGTAGAATTTTCTTACTTGATACTTCAAGTGTAATTTATTCATATTACACCTAGTTGGAACTAAAAACTTCAAATCTTTTCAATTTGAGCTCCAAAGTATCTATCCCAACTTTACGAAGTGGTATATTCCTTTTCCACAACAATACACAGATGACAAAGGGACCTTTCAGTCGTCCATGATCTAGAATCCTTCAAAAGCCCATCTATTTCTCTTTCCAAATGCACCAAAAAGGACATGTCACAACTAGATCCCAAACTTCCTTCCTTGCTTTGTCTCCATCTAGACCTTACATATAGAAAACTCATGACTAGTTTCACAGATTCTTTGCCACTAATGTTGGAAAACAAAATAAATAAAGGTAGCGAGCTGGAATATTGGATTATGACAATGATCTTTCCGTCTTCCAAAAGAGACGTAATAATCTCCTCAAAAACACCGTTCAAAACTGAAAAAGCGGAAAAGTGCTCTGCCATGAGCGAGAGTCCAGAATCAGTGCGATTAGGGATGTCAGTGGGGCGGGTAAATGCGGGTACCGCCCCGCACCCGCTCCAGTTGGGTCGGGTATGGGATGGTTTGGTGGGTGGTGGGGCAGGTATGGGTATCAAAAGTGCTACCCGTCATGGGTAGTGGGGCGGGGGTGGATTTCATATAAGACCCGCACCGCCCAAATAATGGGCCTGCAACTTGTTTCCTTAGCCCAAAGTCCAAATATGGTTTAAAAGTGAAAAAAAAGTAAAAAATAAATAAATAAATAAATAAATAAATATTCTCAGTTTCTCACATACACCGTACACTTATAACCCATCTTGCGAAATCCCAGGAATCCCAAAACTCAAAACCAAAAGCTTCCCAGGAAGAAACTCAAAAGCCAACCCTAAATCCCTAATTCCTAAAGCCAAACTCAAAAAAGGGACCCCCTGCGGCTGCCATGAATCCTTGATACCATCTTCATCTCTTTCTATTCAAGGTAAAACCCATCTTTATTTCTTCCTATTTTTTTCATTCTTTGTTAGGTCTTCACTTTTCAATTCTTATTAATTATTTTTCATTATTTTCAAATCCTACTTCTTCAGTTCTTTGTATTATTCAGGTAAATCTCATCTCTCTTCTAAAGTTAAAGTATTTATTCTAGTATTTATTTCGTTTTCAAATCCTACCATGGGAGATGAAAACTTTAATTCCGGGACAAGACCTTCCGGAACGGAAAGTGGTTTTGAAGGTTCTTCCAGTGCAAATCCAATTCCTTTAGAGGGTCCAAATGAAACAGAATCAGACCTAGACCCTTCTATTATACCTCTTACAAGTAGGCATACATCGGAAGTTTGGAAAAATTTATAAAAGGAAGAAGGTTAATGGTGAAACGAAAGCCGAATGTAACTTTGGTGCTAAGCTTTTGGCAGGAGGGCCAAAAGCTGGCACATCTCATTTGAGAGATCACACTAAGTCTTGTCCCAAGAGAGTATGCCAAGATCTTCGACAAACTAAATTGTTTGGGTCAATATCTAATCCCGCCAATAAGGGTGAAACACTATCATTGGCGCCATATGAGTTTCACCAAGCGGATGGGAGACGAGATTTGGCAGAAATGATTATCCTCCATGAATACCCATTAAATATGATTGAATGTTTTAAATAGTTCAACTTAATTAGGTGAAGGAGGTTGATGTATTAAGTGTTTTAAATAGTTCTACTTAATTAATCATTTGCCATATATCAGTCAAACAATGTTAAATTTTTAAATTTTTATATTTTAGGTGAAGGAGGTTGATGTATGATAAGGATTGATTGAAGAAGCCATGGATGCAAATGTTGAACTTCAGTAGCTGAAGAGTTGTATCAATCAATGTAGAATGTTTGTTTTTTTTAGTTGCTTTAAAAAAACTTGTGGAAGCCTTTTTTTTAGTTGCTTTGTTAAATGAACTTTGGTACATTGTGGTATCAATCAGTGTAGAATGTTTTAATCAAATGTTGAAGAGTTAACTTACTGATGCAGGATTTGAGCTTTGTTAATTTTATTGATACAGGTGGTGTAGAAGTGTAGAACATTGATTAGTTGAATATTTTAGGTGGGTAGGTGAGGCGGGTAGACGGGTATGCGGGTACCCAACGGGTGGTGAGGCGGGTAATGGGTACCCGCCGGGTAAGTGGGGCGGGGGCAGATGTAATCCTATACCCGTCATGCCCCCGCTAGGCGGGTACGGGTGGAGGAATTACTACCCGTGATGGGTGGTGGGACGGGTGTGGGGGTGGGTTTTAGGTGGTGGGACGGGTGTGGGGGTGGGTTTTAGGTGGCGGGTACGGGTATGGGGTACCCTTCCCCCGCCCCGTTGACATCCCTAAGTGTGATGCAAGTGAGGAGAGTCAATGACCTTTCTCTCTCTTTCTCCTTTTCATTTGGACATAGGGCAGATGGCAAGGTCAACCATTAACACATCCAAATTGTTGAATTGTGTGACTATCTAATCTAAAAACTTAAGTTGTTATAGATAACACACTTCTATTTACTTAATTATACCTTCAACATACCCCCTCACGTGCAAGCTTGAATTATTTAATGTGCCAAACACATGATTTTTTTTTATAAATGGGTGGCAGTGAGACTGAGTTTACTCTGATAACATGTTGAAGTGTGGAGATCACACTTTTATTTACTTAATTATACCTTTAACACAAAGCAATTATATCCCATAGAAGGGAAGCCCTATCTGATATGCTACTGATAACTTTCATATTCCAGATGAACAAACTGAGTTCATCTGGTATCACTGGGAGAATCATGGAATTCCCAAAAAAATTGATCCTTAATGCTTGAAAAATAATAACATAATCAGATGAGGTATATTACCTTGTTTAACTCATCCACTTCCGAGCAAATATCGTTCTCCTCTCTAGCATCATCCTCTACAATAAAAGCCAGATGTAAGCTAGTTGAAAAACAAAGAGAAATGAGAGCATTCCATGCCAAGATAGTTTCATTAGCCACCATGGTATTTGAGTTCATTCCGAGATGAAATTAATATTAAAATGTCAAAGAGTAGCTAATAGTATCAGTACAAGCGAGCTTTAACACTGCATAATGAATCCAAGGGAGTTACCAAATTCCACGTGTCAAAGTCTGCAAAGAAGAGCAATGCAACTAGACATGCACCAGATATTGTACAAGCTACAAGCCTACATAGCAATTCTAATGTTACGCCTTACTTTTCACCTTTCACTATTGCAGCTGGACTGACTAGTGACTTTAAACTAATTACCTTTACCACTAACATTAAGGACTGCACCACGTATGATAGGCGAGATTTGCCTACTACTTTTTTCTTTGTGTTTGTGTGTGTGCGGAGGAAGGCATAACAAGTCTCAACATGTCTTTTTAAGACTGCACACCTTTTTGAGAACACAACACAGTTTTGATATTTTATAGACAGACATCAATTACAAGATTACAACCTTTACTACATACAATGCAACCTTTTTTTGTTTTATTTTTAATATTTTGTAACATAATGCAACTTTTTTTTAAATACAATCCACATATGTAACTAGAAATTTGTTCCAAGCAAAAGCAGTTCAGTTGAATCAGCTTCAGTGAATATGCATCTGCCAAACTCAAAATGAATTGCAATATGTCCATACCACTAAAGTGGTATTTAGAAATCACATTACCAAACCACCCCCTCATTCAGATATGAATTTATATATCTATCTAATTCATAAGGGAAGAACTTGCATCAGTATCCCAATTTCAATTCAAACATGGGTTTGATTCACACTCTGTTTTGAGAAAGATTTATCATCCGAAAAGAGGAAAATGCAATATGTTTGTACCTATCTTTCCCTTTTTCAGTTACCAATGAGTTTCCTTTTAAAAAATCAAATCAAATGCTAGAAGGCAAAGGCGGAATTTTTTAAACAAGCAGCATCATTCATGTTATACCACTTAAGCACAACAGCAAGTGACATCAATTATCATGTGGGTATAACCTTTACTAGATGTACTATATATATAATTCCAAAAAACAAATTACATATGAAAATACTATTTTTTTCCCCACCGAAAAAAAAAGGGTTCTGCTGGCTTCCCCGATTCAGTAAACATGCATCTGCCTCTAGGTTAGAGGATCTCTCATAAACAATGCTCGAGACATTATGTCAGGTTTGGGTCTTTCAAAATTCATATCAGAACTAAATACACAATAACAGGCTCAACAAATCCTCATCATATCAGACATTATGTGCATGAGGTACTTATACTTCAATAATGTACTTGCACTAAACCATTATAGTCCAAAAACCTTAATTATCAATTCAATAGTACTTACCAAAAATATTTATCAACTAAATAGTATCTTTCAGAGACTACATCCACGAGACCAACTTATTAAGAATCTCAAGTTCTCTCTCTACCTCTGGAATTTCAAGAAAATGTCTTACTGAATTAAAATCTCCTACACTCTAGCGCCACGTGCACATACACACACACCCAAAAAAAAAAAAACTAAAATCATCTAGCGCATACAATATAACATTTCCAGACTCAACTTGTTTAACTTTATCCTTATCAAACACTATAACATTTCCAGAAAAGTTAGTATTTTGAACAAAAATCACAAAAACTAAAGCCAACCTAATACAAACTACAATTTACACTATAAAAACCACAAAAAGAGAAACTTCTTACTTAATAGTTAATATTCAAACAAACATCAATCAAAGGCACCAAAAAAAAAAACTGAAATCATCTAGTGCATGCTATAACATTTCCCGAAAAGTTAGTACTTTGAACAAAAATCACAAAACTTAAAGCCAGCCCGATATACAAACTACAATTTACAGTAAAAAAAACCCATGAAAAGAGAATTTTGTTAATACTCAAACAAACATCAATATAAGGCACCAAACTGCAACAATAAAAAAAACACCACTTTAAGATGAATAATAAGTGGCATTTTCAGGTTCTTTCTTTCATGTTCTGTTGCACTGCGTACACTTTACCCTCCTCAAACCCCACCGTGTAGGATTACACTGGGTATGTTGTTGTTGTCCCTTTTTTGGTTATTCTGGTTTACTTTAATTTTTACTTAATACTCAAACAAACATCAATCAAAAGCACCAAAATGCCAAAAATAAAATAAAATTTCACTACTTTAAGATGAACAATAAGTGGGATTTTCGTAGTTAAAGTCAACCAGACACACAAACTATAATTTACACTACAAAAACCACGAAAAGAGAAACAACATTTTACTTAATAAGCAAACAAACATCAATCATTAACACCAAAATGCAAAAAATAAACAAAAATCAACTACTTTAAGATGAACAATAAGTGGCATTTTCGTAATTAAATCCAATTAGACACAAATTACAATTTTGACTACAAAAAACACGAAAAGAGAAACTGTTTACTTTAATAGTCAAACAAACATCAATCAAAGGCACCAAAATTGGGGGAAAACACTATTTTTCGATGAACAGTAAGTGACATTATCGTAATTTATCACTTTCTAGATCACCAAAAAAAAGGAAAAAGGGAAAAAGAGAGTACCAAACATGGAATCGTTATCGGACTCAGACGACGACGACGAAGAAGAGCCTTCGGAATTGAAGACAGATGTCAAAATCTTAGCAGCACCGGAGATAATCGTACGTGTGGCTGGAAAAACATGTCCGGTTAGCCAATTAGGGCTTTTCTGAACCTGTTCTTCTTCTTCTTCTTCAACCGGTGGTTGTTGTTGTTGTTGTTGTTGTTGTTGTTGTGGACGGTCATAAGGACCAATAGCGTATCTCTTTCGCCTATTGTTAACAATTTTTCCTCCACTACGAGAATCCATGAAAGTATTTGTTACAATTTTTTGTCGGTTTTTTGTCTGAGAAAAGAGAGAGGTGAAGGGGATTCAAAAAGAAGTTGCATTTTTCAGGTTCTTTCTTTCATGTTATCTGTTTTGCAGTTTCTTTTTTTCCTTCTTTTAATTTGTTGTTTGAGAAATTTTCAAAAGTATACTGTCCGAAATAAAATATTATGATATATTACTCAATATACAACAACAACATAGTCACTAAATTTCATAAAATGGAATCTGAAGAGAATAAAATATATGCAGAGAGGTTATTTCCGGTATAAGGACAAGTAATATAAAACAGTATGGAAAAAAAATAACAAAAATAAATAATCAATGATAACATATTTTAAAAGTATGATAGAGAAGTAACGACAACAAAAGGAGTAATAACATCTACAAAGTAATTTGTAGTCAAAGAACATAAAATAATAAATAATAACATAAGTCAAAAGGCAAGAAACCACTAGAGTAATAATTACTAGTATGTATAGTAATATAATGTATCAATTTTGTATAATAATATTATATAAAAGTATGTAGAGTTATCTAATTGTTGGTGGGAGATAGCAGGTATTTCATCAAATTAATCGAGATGCACATAAATTGGTCCGGATACAATATGTGACATAAAAAAAAATTCCCAGTAGCGATATAGGATAATTTTCCCTTATTTTCGGCTTCTAATTTTTTTTAATAAAAGATTTATTTACCAATTGCTTGAGTTGGACAAAAATCCCAACCTCAGGCCTTGCTACTTAATGCAAAGATTTTTCAGTTTCTAACTTCTAATGATTCTTTTTTTTTTGTCTTTCGGAAGTTAGATTCGAAACAAATACAGTTAAACAAAAGCTTCTTTTCTTTCTGCAACAATTAAACAAAAGTTTAGAAAAGAGAATTCGGAACATTAGATTTTGAAATCCCATTATTTCAATTTAGATAACCCTATTTTCTTATTATTCATTTAAAAAAATAACACACTTTTATATTAAATACTCCAATTATTTTATACTTTACATTTTATCTTTAGTGAGAATTGTAGTCAGATAAATGTTAGTATAATTTATAACATGTTTGATAGCATAAGTTTTAAGAAAATATAATTACATAAATATTATGACATGTTTCAAATGAAATTTTTTTTTAAATATTTCTTAAACTTTATGCCAATACAAATTATGTCATGTAAATTAAACCAGAAAGAATAAAATAGTAGTTACATGTTTGATATCGGACATGTGGAGTGGATATCCCAGCTTTACGATAGTTTACATACCTTTGTTCTCTTTACGTTCGAGGACGAACGTGTGTTTAAGTGATGGATGATGTAACAACCCGATCGGTTATTTTGAGAACTGATGCTCCATTTTACGTGTCGCCTATTACAGAAGCTTCGTAATAATTATTTTGACTTGCTTGCAAAATTTGAAGTCAAACGGATAGCATTTCATCTACTATGGGAGAAAGTTTCATTTTGGAAATTTTGATATTTAATTATTTAGAGAAATTAATAGTTTGGGGAAAACAAGCTCTAATTGGCAATCTGAAGATTTCATTGAATTTGTAATAATATTTGTGACCTATAGAAATTTACAGAACTAAATTTCGAGTTCGTTTGATTATTTTTTCACAATTAAGTCATTTTCAGTACTGAATATGCTTATTTATGGCAAAAAGATGGTCACCAGAAGAAATAAGATCGGAATTGGAATTTGATTGATTTTGTTAGTTTTGTATTGATGTTTATGACTTGCAGGGATAGGTGGTGTGATTCTCGAGGCAATCAGATGAAAATCGTGGAAGAAAATCTAAGTTTTGAAATTTTGAAGTTCTAAGTTGAGAAGTTTGACTAGGAGTTGACTTTTGGGTTAATGCGTCCGGAATTGATTTCTGATAATTCACTTAGATCCGGAACGTAATTTTTAACTTAGATGGATGGTTGGAACGGGTACATAGTGATTTGGGCGAGTTTCGGATAAGAAAGTGAAATTCTAGAAGTTCTTAAGTTAAAAAATGAGATTAGTTTGACCAAAAGTTGACTTTTGGGTAAACGTGCCCGGAATTGCATTTCATCAATTTCATGAGGTCCGGAACGTTGTTTATGACTTAGTTGAGCCTTTGGTTCGGGTCCCGAGGCGTTCATGTGGATTTTGGGTAGTTAGTTGGTTAAAATGGAAATATGGAAAAGTTAGGTGATTTTGATGATCAATGTGTTATAATGATGCCGGATCACTGTTTTGAGTGCGAAAGAAAGTTTGTAGCGTCGTTTATACTTAAGTTACATATTTGGTTTGTGTCTCGAGATTCTGAATGAGTTTCGACGCGTTTGGATGATGTTTGGAGAAAATCCAAAGTGCCGAAACGTGGTTTTCTTACTTTAGCAGCAAATTTCTCAAAATCTATAAGGAATTTGGAGATGATGTCTTTATGAAAGTTGTATCCCTTTGAATATAATTTATCGCAGTTCAATTCGTTCGTGATTTCAACATCCGTGGAGGGAGTTATATCCATTTTAGCACAGACTGATGTACTATTTTTTTTACTGACAGTATGTAGCCTTCGGGTATTTTCAGACTTATATTTTTTGATTGTTTTTAGTTCTCTTGTACCCTTTGATCAGATCTTTTGGGGAAGTTGGATCTTTCTATTTATGATAAGTATTTAAGACTTGTTAACTTATTCTAATTTAATTTTTGCTTAATTAACTTGATAATTTTAGATGTTGGGATATGGTTCGCCTACCCGGGGATAGTGTAGGTGCCACTACGACCCGTGATTTGGGTCACGACAAATTGATATCAGAGCCTTAGGTTAATTAGTCTATTGAGTACAAGAGCAATGTCTAGTAGAGTATTGCGGATCAGTACAGAGACATCTGTACTGATCTTCGAGAGGCTATGTGACACGTAGGAAAATTCCATTCTTTCATTCCTTATCGTGCATATGTGATTTGGTTAAGGTCTAAACTTCATTGATCCAATCTCTCACTGATGGTGAGTATACGTTACCGGATTCGCACACGAGTGATCAAATGTGACATTGTGTGGCATGCTAAGAGGTGTGTCACCGTTATGAGGATGCGTGACCAGATTCAAGTTACTATGAATAAATTAATCTTGTAGAGAAATTCAAGTCTAGTCTTCTTGAAAAGGTCGTATTTGTAAGTTCGCTTGATATCCCGTAAATATAAAAGTAAGAAAATGTCATTTTTGACTATGAGATTGTTGATTCGGTAAGGACTACGCTATTTAAAAAGTGAATGTTAAAGAAACGTGAATCGAGCAATAAGTTTGACTTCGTCGTAGGCTTCTGGGAAACGGTGACAGATTTTAGGAATGACTCTAACTATGGACGAGTGTGAAAATATAAATATTTAAGGGTTATCAGTTATTGGACCTGAATTGGAGAAGGAATATAGAGGTTGTATATGTGGTGCATTTGGCTTAGATGAATGTTCAAATTTTAAGGTTCGAGTAAAGCAAGGGAAACTTTCAGATACTCAATATTAAGGGTTACTACTATCTCTATGTTTGACTTAGTTAATTTAAATAGGTATGATATTTCGGTCTACATCACACGTGAGTTTGAGTGATTTTCGATTGGTCGTGATAAATGTGATTATAATGGAACATAGAAATCGAAGAATTAAGGTACAATTATCCTATTATCAATTTAGAGGAGTGAGATTCGTAAGACTTAAATTTGAAGCAGCATGACTACTTGAATCATATACGTGTTATGGTGATATTATAATATATCATTCAAATAGGGGTGAAAGGTGATAAGTATTGATTGAGGAGGGGAGTCTATGGACAAATTGAATTAGTATGTGGCAAGGGCCACTGTGACTTTACGAATGAAAAATTTACGATGAGGTAATTTGTGCAGTACAAGGTTAGGTAATTCAATGGCATCCCTGAAATGATAAGTTAGAGTGGAATGATAAGAAGAAACTTTTACGATAAGAAATTAAAGTTATAAGGTATAGTTCATATGTACTTGGTTGACGACTTGAGCATATTTCAGCATTTGAGGTTTGGAACAACAGACTAAAATGAGTCACTCCAGATTTATAAAAGGCTTACTTTTCATTTTATAAAATTTTGGAAACAGTTCATGTGATTATTAATGACATTCAGGGAATGGTGCATTTTTAATCGGGTCAGGTCCGTTTACTTAAAGTAGGGTGGCTTATGAATACATTACCAGAAAGATTTATGGTTACTCTAGTTTTCCATTTCTGAATAATTGATGGATTTCAATTTAAAATAGAGGTATGACATGTTTTACCAAGCGTTATTGGCATTAACAAAGTGGTTTGACAGCAATTTTATTGATGACAGCTATACGAAAGTTCTAATAGTCTATGTGAATACTTGGTGATATTTTAGAAGAGGTACGAATGAATATGAGATGTCTTTGGAGTGATCAGTTGATTTTTATATATTTGGCACGACAAGATAATCACTAAGATGATGTGCATGTTATATTAGTGAAGGGTTAAGATGAATTGAATGATAAGTGTTGACTCAGTAGTTTCATCTCGTCTGGAAAAAAAAACTAATAGATTTGGAATTTGCTTAATCGACTTTGAATAAAGTTAGTTTTTGACAGAGATGCTTAAAATTACTCAGTACCAGCACAATTTTTTCCTGGTTAGATGGGGTCATATTTAGACTCGTGGTGTGTGACTGTGTGATTCTATGGATTACTGGTACGAAGGACGCTTGGAAGGTGTGGAAGAAAGATGAGTAGAATCATGGTACTTTACGAGTATAAGTTTGGTAATGAGTTGTGGCTTCAACTAAAGGATTGTTACAACTATGATGAAAATGGTGGAATCAACCAATTCCGTTTGAAGTTGTGGTTAAAATTAAAATTTGATATTTCAAGTGAAGCTAAATAAAATATGTGGGAATCACACTAATGAGCTAAGTTAAAAGATGATTTGGCAAATTAAGTGAGTACGAGAATTACTATGGAATTGGTTGTAGGGTTTTCATGGACTTTGGAAAAGTTTGATGCTACTTGAGTCATTGTGGGTCATTTGACTAAGTTGTCTCTCTTTTCGTACCGGATCATATTGCTTATAACTTGGATGAAACTGCACATTATTTCACTTTGAACAAATGGCTAGTCGGAGCAGACTATTCAAGTCCTTAGGGATATGTGTAGGCTTATATGTTACGCCCCGTATATTCACATATCGAATATACCTTAAGTCAAGAAGCCTAAGGGAAGGAAAAAGGCACCATTGGAAGGACTAAGGAATGATCGAGTTAAAACAGATGAAGTCATAAGAGTTAAAAAAAGTCGTTAAGCTCTCCGTGTTTGCATCCTTATGTTGAGTGCATTGTGTCAACCCGATGCAAGATGAGAAGAGAATAAGAAAGGCCTTGGGCCAAGACTGAAAGAACATTCAAAGGATTTCGAGTTATACACGTCGTCTCGCGCCCGTTTGAGGATCCGATTAATCAACTTAAGTTCTGATGACTCGAGCTCCATTTCGAGGATTATATATGACATAAATGAACATTAAGAAGGTCTAAGGATGGTTATAAATCACTAGGATCAAAGGAATTATACTTTGACAAAATTTGACGAAGATCGACCAATATGCTAGAGTGTTTTGCATCTCGGATAGGATCCGCCTCGCGGAAGTGGGAGCATATGAGCCTAGGGATCAGGCCCAGCTCACTTCCTTGATATGCCCTTGGATTTGCGGCCGTGTATGGCATATACGCCGCAAATGCCATCTCATATCAGAAGCGGTGGCCGACCATTTTAGCTTATTTAAGCGGTGGCTTACCCATTTAACTCGTAATTCAACCTAGAAAGATCCCTAACACCTCTAAATCCTCTCTAGACTTTCTCTTAAGGTCCAAAGGTGGTTACTAAGTGAATCTATCATGTCAACACACTAAAATCTAGCCTAGATGAGAGATAACACTTCCAAGGTATTCTAG
Organism: Anisodus tanguticus; assembly: GCA_034509755.1. Taxonomy (NCBI): domain Eukaryota; kingdom Viridiplantae; phylum Streptophyta; class Magnoliopsida; order Solanales; family Solanaceae; genus Anisodus; species Anisodus tanguticus. Next base: position 44,090,544 of record CM067555.1, read on the forward strand.
AGTGATCACGGGTGTATGAGAGCAAAGCTATGCTTGGATTTCAAGTTTTTTTCTTCTGGTTAAGGTATGTATAGCACCTCTTTATTATACATGAAGTTAATTTCATGCTAGATGAATTGTGTGGATAAGAATCATGGACTAGAACTTGAAATAAAGAGGAGATGTAATTGTCTTGTTGTTGGGTTGTCTTGGACCAATAATTGTAACTTGTTGAAGTTGGAGTTCATAGAGAGTAACTTAAATATGTTGTGTATGGTATTGTTGTACTTGTTTAAAGTATAGGTATTGAAGATTGATAAGTAAGATGAAGGAATTAGAAAGAGTTAGAGATATGATTTCGGTTTTAAGTTGCCATTGTTGCAAGAGTAAGAAATTTGATGTGCGTTAAGTGTTCGATGAATGGTCGTAGTGAATTGACTCCTAGATTATCAACCTCGATCTGATTCAAATTATCTCTATTGTGTAGATTATAATTCGTAGAACAAGCGAGGAATCATCAGAGTGGTATTGATCATCAACAAGGTATGTAAGGCTTACTTTTCTTTATTTTGGCGTGATCGACTTGAATACGACACTTGCGAGTTGCTCCCAAAATATAGACTCCACTCCAAATCGCTAAGAGTGTACTTGTGACTTATTCCATCGATTAGTTATTGATTTTGGTTGCTCCTTGTTAAATCTACTATTTGCAACCTATCGAGTCATGCTTAATGTGATATAACAAGGTTCCATGTTGACATTCTTGAAGTTAATTTGATTGTACATCATATTGTCCTTATTTATTCCTGAAAGATAAGCTAATAATGTGATTTATAAGTCTTATGAAGTCATTTAAAAAAGTAACATGTGATATGTTATCTGCATAAGGTAAGTCGGAGGTGTAACAACCTTACGTCACTCCGACGAGTTCAAAAGAGTGTTCCATGTTCCTTAAAGGTCTTCATATGCATGTATTATATATCTATATTGCCCTCAAATATGAGATTGATATATTGCCCACAGAGGCCTATAGCGCTACTTGCGCAACTTATACATCTACGATATTGATAATACTTCCCAAAGAGGCCTACGACATTATATATACACAATTATATTTCATTATGCATATTCTGGCCCACAAAGGCACTACGAGTACAAGTTGTCTTTCTATTGCCCTGCCTTACAGTTATGCATTCAGTTACAGTTTCAGCTTATGTTTTATTTACAGTGTTATACTTGTTTACAGTTTCCGCCTTACATATTCAGTACATCTTTCGTACTGATGTCCCTTTCTGGGAAACTGCATTTTATGCCCATATGTACAGATAGAGATTCAGACTATACCTCGTAATAGGTGACTCGACTCAGTTGATGATTGTCACGCTCCTTTCTTCCGGAGTTGTCTAGTGAGCTGATAGGTATAATGGTTGTATATATGTATATAGTTGGGCATGGCGGGGCCTTGTACCGACCAAATATTATTGATATATTCCCTAGAGGCTTGTAAACAGTCATTTTGTGTATACTGGTCTTGTGTGGCCTTGTCGGCCTCTTCAGTAGACTCGTTGTGTTCATCTCGGCCTTGTCGGCCTTATTATATATATATATATATATAATCTTCGCAAGAGGCCTTGTTGGCCCATGTTTTAATTAAATACGTTACAGTAACAAAATTGACACGTTCGGGCCTTAGGGCGCCATGTGCCGGCCACACCCCTCAAGGTTGGGGTGTGACAAACTTGGTATTAGAGCAGGTCAGTCCTCAGGATGTCTACAAGTCGTGTCTAGTAGAGTCTTGCTTATAAGTGTGTTGCGTGCCACACTTATAAACAAGAGGCTACAGGGCATTTAGGATGTTACCTTCCTTGAAATCTAGATTGTGTGTTAGAGCAAAGTCGTAAGTATTTGAATTCCTATTTTCCCACCTTGGTTCTCTTTTTTAGCAATGCCAATATCAAAGGAAAGTATCGCTAGCAGGAAACTGGTCAGAAATGCGAGGGAAGGTACCAGCTAGTTATCACCCGTTAATATGAATTCGAGGACTATAAGGACACCAGAATGAAATGTGAGTTATTCTATGGAAGAAGATCTGTCTATGGAGGAAGATCCGTCTATGGAATAAGATCCGTCTATGGAAGATGACCTATCTAATACCCAGAAGAATCACCCTTTTGAATGCCATCAATTCCAGTGGTGTTGCAAGATTATAGGAGGCCCGCACAAGATCAAAATTATCCATGCAATGGTCGTTTTCGGTCAGCTTGGGTATGAGTGGTACTATGTACGCAATAGTGCCCCCAGTCATCTTTCCAGAGCAATGTCATGTTCAGATGCTCCCACAGGTTAGACCTTTTGAGAGACTAAGGAGCCCATTATCATAGAAGTCGGTTAATCAAGGTTGCCAAGAACGAGTAGAGGTGAGGAAGAAGTAACCAGTGGACAGACCGAAAGGTTTGGAATTGAGGTAGGTAACGAAAGATTAACATTGCAAGATATGTCATATCAAAGTTCCCAGGTAAAATTCAAGAAAACACAAGGAGATGTTGGAAGTAGTAGACCGCACTGCCAGTAATGTGGAAGGAGGCATGACATAGAATGTTTACACGATACCGAGTTATGTTCTGGGTGTGGAGCCTTGGGCTATAGGGCTAGAGAATGCCTCGAGGTACTTCAGTCGATGTGCCACCAATGTGGACAAGTACATTTTGGGCAATGTCTGGGTGATGTTACGGAGTACTATTGGTGTGGAAGCAGAGGCCATAGAGTATATAGATGCCCAAGATTGAGTCAAGGGGAATAATAGGCTCCGATGTTATTCAGAGTTACACAACTAACCAGGTATGTTGATAATTTATTGGGGATAATTGTGTCTATGCTTATAAGCGGTTGGTTATCATTGTTGTAGGAAGTGTGTCATACAGATATATATAGACCATAAATGGATAATAGAAGTGGAGGGTGGCGAGTGAAACTAAAGTTATGTTCAATTTCCTAAGTAAAATAATTCAGGGACCAACCCTTTCTTAGCCACATGCATATCCAACATTCTTAGGTCCAGTAGCGTGCGTGATATCGGGACATAAAAGATATATGGATACACAATTTAAAAGGATACTCTCGAGTCCAAGAAATCAAGGGAAACCCCAGAAAATTGATAAGGAAAATAGATTTTTGGAGTTAAGTTACCTGAAGCTCCGTTTCAGGAAGCAGTCAAAGAAAATGGGCGCATGCCTAAACCAGTAACCCCAACTCCTCCACAAGGACTAGACCGTTTATAAATACTGAGAGATAAGATGAGTATTATCAGTTAAGGGCAAAATACATACCTTCTTTATGGTTAACAAATACGTGTGTAGGTAGCGGCAAAAGATAGCAAATCTTCAATGTGGTGATAAATTTTTTGAATTCTATGATGTAATTTGATAAGCCGACCGGACAAAAATATCTCGTTGAAGACCATTCGCGATAATGATTTTGATGTGATATGAAAGCGACTATAAGTGGTAAAAGGAAATGCAAGTAAAGTGTTATGATAAAGTAATAAGGCTGAAGGATGTTTCTCAAATGGATAGACATGCGGAAAGATTATAATAATAAGGATATCGATAACAAGACTATGGTGGGACCTACTGTCGCACCCGATTTTGACCTGCGGGCTTCGCGACGCGATGGCGTCGATCGCCTCTGGATGGGTTAAAAATGCTTGCTTGAAGAGTCGCCACCTAATTTTTCTAAGGTGAATTAGGGCACCTGAATGTTAACTAAAAGCTGCAAAATAACTCCAAATTTGTGGTCTACGAAACTAATGAGATTCTAGGTAAGGGTTCTTTATTATCCTAAAGGGAAGGGGTTAGGCATCCTTTAAGATCCGCTAACTTGCGGTTATCCGATCAATTCAGGTTAATTGTTATGCTAAGAAAAAGTGCATGTTTTACATGTATAAAAATAATGTTACAAGTATTTAATGAAATGATGCATTTTGTACAAGTATGCATTTGTATGGCATTAATATACATGTAAAGCTGGAAAAAAATATAAGTATGCATTTGTATGAAAATTGATAAGAATGTATGAAAAGTGATTATTATGGGCAACGGGCCTAAAATAAATAAACTAGCGATTTTCAATTTTAAAACTAACCGAGCCTAAAATAAATAAACTAGCGATGGGTTTCCAATTTTAGGCTACCCTATTAATTAATTCTATGTCTACCTATTCTAAATATTTCAATAATTTCACGAGTACAATAATATTACAATACAAAATGGAATAAAGCTGAATTAAAGAAAGTAAAAGACAACAACAAAAATAAGTAATCTCCGAGGGGTATTTGCCTTCTTTGACTTTATCTTTGCAAGCTGTCAAAAATAAACAGTTAGAAACAATTGAATATACATAACTTCGGATCCGTATCCAAAACAATAAATGTTTTGATTACGGAGGGCTCAGACTTAAATTTTGAACAGATCATTCCAATCACGTCGTGACTGCGAACATATGACTCGTTGGTCATTTTAGTTGCCTTGCCTACCGAACATGTTGGTCTCTCGGGTGAAAAAGATTTAAGTTTCATCCTTGCCCAGAAGTTTTATTTTCCGTCTTTACAACTGTGGAGGCCTCAAAAATCGACGGATATTTTTTCATCGGCCAAAATGCAGTATTTATATAAATAAGTAAGACAATCCGGACACGGATGTTTAAATGCCAAAACAGTAAACTGAAACAGAAACGGAAAAAAAAGCGCGGCCTCGAATTCAATTTCATCGGCCTAAATGCGTATTTAATTCAAAAACAAGAAACTAAACCAAAACAAGAAAAAACCGAAATCGAGAAGCAATTTCCGAAAAGACGCGATATTTAGTTTAAAACAAAAGAAGACAAGAAAACAAAATATCCGTTGCACGGATGTTTAAAACAGTAAATAGAGAAACAAACAAAAAAAGCACGGCCTCGAATTTAATTTCATCGGCTAGTGTAGTATAATATTCAAATCAGCAAAAAATGAAATCGGAACAAAGAAAAATGAAAGAGAAGGCGGTAAAACAAAGAAGCGTAAAAATATAATTTCCGAAAAAAAGACGCGGTGTTTAGTTTAAAACAAGAAAAAACGAGTAAAATATCTCATTGCCGGATACTTAAAACAAGATCTTTGAAAAACCGAGAAATGAGACAAAAGAAAAGCGAGGTCTCGAATTCAATTTCATCGACCTAAATGCGGTATTAATAAAATAATAAAATAGTAAAAAACAATAAGATATTCGTTGCCCGGATTCTGAAACAGTGCTAAAAACAGAGAAATGAAACGAAAGAAAAGCGCGGCCTCGAATTCAATTTCATCGGCCTAAATGCGATATTAATAAAATAATAAAACAGTAAAACAGAAAGATATCCGTTTCCCGTATTCTGAAACAGTGCTAAAACAGAGAAATGAAACAAAAGAAAAAGCGCGGCCTCGAATTCAATTTCATCGGCCAGTGTAGTGTTGGTTAAAACAAATAAAAAAGTAATCCGTTGCACGGATGTTTAAAACAGAAAACAGAAAAGAGAGAAACGAAACAAAAAATGCGGCCTCGAATTTAATTTCATCGGCCTAAATGCAATATTAGTTAAAAACAATAAAACAAGAAAACAACAAAATATCCGTTGCACGGATGTTTAAAACAAGAAAACGAAAAACGTAAAAGAGAAACGAAACAAAAAAAAGCGCGGCCTCGAATTTAACTTCATCGGCCTAAATGCAGTATTAAATCAAAATCAGTAAAAATAACAAATAGCCGTGTAATGGATATTCAAATAAAAATAAATTAACAGTCCACGATTAAAACATCCGACCTGAATTCTGAATTTTTGAACCGAACCAGGATTTGGAATGTTTTTCTGAAAATCTGACCCGAGTCCTGAACAGTGACCCGACCCGGATTTCGGGTAGACCCAACCCGAAATCAAACATTTTTTTTTAATTTTCAGATAACCAACAACAATATATAAAAATACAAAAATGAAATTTACTTGACCCGGGCTAATCCGGGCTGACCCGACCCGAATCGGCAAGCCTCGAACAGAAACAGAAATCCGACCCGAATCAGGTTTTCTCGTATTTTCAGATAGCCAACAACATAACATTAAACATATAAAAAACTGGAATTTAACCCAATCGGGTTGACCCGACCCGGATCAGTAACCCGACCCGAAATCGAATGTTTCAACCCGGATCGATTTCATTCCAAATTACAGATAACCAACAACAAAATATTAAAACACAAAAATCTGGAATTTAACCCAACCAGGTCGACCCGACCCGACCCGGATCAGTAACCCGACCCGAAATCGAATGTTTTCAACCCGAATCGATTTCATTCCAAATTACAGATAACCAACAACAAAATATTAAAACACAAAAATGCGGGAATCTATTCGAATCGGGTCGACCCGACCCGGATAAGTGACCCGACCCGAATCTGACATTTCAACCCGACTCGATTTCCTCCAAATTTCAGGTAACCAACAACACATATAAATGCATATAAAACAGGAAATTTTACCTAAATCGGGTTGACCCGACCCGAACAAAGAACGCAAATCGGAAACAAGAAAAAACACCACAAGGAACCGAGCTAAGGTCCCCGGCATTCATGGAGTTCGCCGGAGATAGTGAAGGTCGTATGGAGAACGGAGAGGCGAATCGGTCGGGTTCTAGTTCACCGGAGCTGGCGGTGATTCGTCGAACTTCGGCGTGGAGCCGACGGCAGTGAGGTAGCGGTGTGGTAGTTTGAGGGGTTGTTAGATTCGAGGTTCACCGGAGCTTGGAGCTCCGGCGTTGCAGTGACGGTAATGGCAGCGACGAAGGGTATGGGGGCGTAGTGGTGTGCGCGGCGACTAGTGGGGTAGGTTGTCCCACGTAGGTGGGGTAGGGTGGCCGGTGGTGTGGGGTTGCGGGTATGGGGGGTGAGCGGCGTGTGGGGGTTTGGGTTGGGAGAGAAATGAAAAGTCTGCATTTTTTTTTAGGGTTGTTGGTTTAAAAAGGAGGGGGAATAAAGGATATTGGGAGTTAAAAGGGAAGTGGGCCGATCCGGATGGGCTTCGGATGGGTTTGGAATTATTTTGGGTTGGGGAAATAAATGGGTGATGGATTGGGCTTGGACGAAAATGGGTTTTAGTTTGGGTTGGGTAGGAATTGTTTTGGGTTGAGTAGAAGTTGTTTTGGGGGAAATGAAATGGGTTATAGGTTTAAAAATACAAAAAGGGTTTTATTACATAAAAGTAAAATTTATAAATTGTAAAGATGATAATATGATAAAATATAATATTTACGAAATGCTTGATGCTTAAATAAAAAAATAAAAATGCAATGCCGTTTTGCGAAAATAAAAATAACATATAATATTAGGATAAAAGTATGCTTGTGATATAAAAATGCAAATGACAAATAAAAAATGCAAATAATACTAATAATAATGATATATATACATATGTATGCCTATATTTTAAAATTGTTTTAAAGTGTCAAAAATATTAAAAATTGCAAATAAAATCATAAAAGATGGGACAAAATTGGGTGTCAACAGATGCCCCTCTTTGGCCGGAGACGATGAAAGAGTTTTCGGACAAAAAAGTTGACTGAGTAGCCAAATTTTTTCCTAATCATCGGGACTCGAGGGAAGATTGGAGATGCATGGTAAGAAATAGAATCCCGAGGGGGAGAGAAGTTGTAAAAGATGGTGCAGATTCAAGAAACAATGCCCCAGTGTCGACTTATGATGACACTGATTGCAGATGTGGCGAGATACTGGGAAAGGGCTGAACGATGTTCGAAGTATTTCCCAATGTAGATGATGATGTAGCATATGCGTAATGAGGTGACGTCGTTGCTTAGACGTTATGCAGATGGCGCCGTTGCATAGGCGCGATTGAAATTAAAATACCCGCATTAGAAGGTGGGCGCTTGACAGAAATTGAAATACCCGCATTAGGAGGTGGGCGCCTGACAGAAATTGAAATACCCGCATTAGGAGGTGGGCGCCTGACAGAAATTGTAATACCCGCATTAGGAGGTGGGCGCCTGACTGAAATTTAAATACCCGCATTAGGAGGTGGGCGCCTGATTGAAACTTAAATACCCGCATTAGGAGGTGTGCACCTGACTGAAATTTAAATACCCGCATTAGGAGGAGGGCGCCTGACTGAAAATGAAATACCCGCATTAGGAGGTGGGCGCCTGACTGAAATTGAAATACCCGCATTAGGAGGTGGGCGCCTGACTGAAATTTAAAATACCCGCATTAGGAGGTGGGCGCCTGACTAAAATTTAAAATACCCGCATTAGGAGGTGGGGGCCTGACTGAAATTGAAATACCCGCATTAGGAGGTGGGCGCCTGACATAAATTGAAATACCCGCATTAGGAGGTGGGCGCCTGACTGAAATTGAATACCCGCATTAGGAGGTGGGCGCCTGCCTGAAAATAAAATACCCGCATTAGAAGGTGGGCGCCTGACTGAAATTGAAATACCCGCATTAGAATGTGGGCGCCTGACTGAAATTGAAATACCCGTATTGGAAGGTGGGCGCCTGACTGAAATTGAAATACCCGCATTAGGAGGTGGGTGCCTGACTGAAATTTAAATACCCACATTAGGAGGTGGGCGCCGATCGAAATTTAAATACCCGCATTAGGAGGTGGGCGCCTGACTGAAATTGAAATACCCGCATTAGGAGGTGGGCGCTTGACTGAAATTGAAATACCCGCATTATGAGGTGGGCGCCTGACTGAAAATGAAATACCCGCATTAGAAGGTGGGCGCGCCGATCGAAAATGAAATACCCGCATTAGGAGGTGGGCGCCTGACAGAAATTGAAATACCCGCATTAGGAGGTGGGTGCCTGACTGAAATTTAAATACCCGCATTAGGAGGTGGGCGCCTGCCTGAAATTTAAATACCCGCATTAGGAGGTGGGCGCCCGACTGAAATTGAAATACCCGCATTAGGAGGTGGGCGCCTGACTGAAATTGAAATACCCGCATTATGAGGTGGGCGCCTGACTGAAAATGAAATACCCGCATTAGGAGGTGGGCGTCTGACCGAAAATGAAATACCCGCATTAGGAGGTGGGCGCCTGACAGAAATTGAAATACCCGCATTAGGAGGTGGGCGCCTGACTGAAATTGAAATACCCGCATTAGGAGGTGGGCACCTGATTGAAAATGAATACCCGCATTAGGAGGTGGGCGCCTGACTGAAATTAAATACCCGCATTAAGAGGTGGGCGCCTGACAGAAATTAAAATACCTGCATTAGGAGGTGGGCGCCTGACTGAAATTAAAATACCCGCATTAGGAGGTGGGCGCCTGACTGAAATTTAAATACCCGCATTAGGAGGTGGGCGCCTGACTGAAATTTAAATACCCGCATTATGAGGTGGGCGCCTGACTGAAATTGAAATACCCGCATTAGGAGGTGCGTGCCTGACAGAAATTGAAATACCCGCATTATGAGGTGCGTGCCTGACTGAAATTGAAATACCCGCATTGGAAGGTGGGCGCCTGACAGAAATTAAATACCCGCATTAGGAGGTGGGTGCCTGACTGAAATTAAAATACCCGCATTATGAGGTGGGCGCCTGAAATGACGTCGTTGTTTAGACGTGATGCGTTTGTGACCTGCATGGGTTGAAATGACGTCGTTGCATAGACGTGGTGCGTTGAAGACGTCATTGTGTAGACGTGTTGTGCAGATGATGCCGTTGCATGGGCATGCTGTTGATGACGTCGTTGTCTGGGCGTGTTGCTGTCGTTGTAATGCTGTGAAAGATGTAAATGACGTCATTGCCATCTGTTTGCTGTAATATGATTCCACGTTGTGTTGAATCTTCTGCCGATTCAAATTTTTGTGGATTGTGAATTGAAATGTCGTCCTTGCACGGACGAAAAATGTGATGCGACGACTTTGCCAAATTGAGCACACATGTTGCGGCTTCTCTGCCTTTGTCAACCTCAAGACCTGCACTTAAAGAAATTTGTGAGTTTGGGGGGGCAGGGGCGGTTGATTCGCATTGACTTTTTTTTTCTTTCTTTTTTTACGCTTGCAAGCTCAGACTTGTTTAGATTGAAGACTTAATTGTCTGGCATTTTCCAGGTCCATTGGCATATTCTTGCAGTGAACCCTTAAAATATGCCCCAGTTTTTGATATATATGAAGATGTTGAACTTCCAACTGGACAAAATCGAGTTTATGCGGGCAACTTGCTTGTCCTGTTAAGGCAATCATGTGAGCCTATTGCGATGTGTGCAAGATAAGGGAAGAAAATTTCCAATGGTGTGACCGAAGCCGATATAGGCCGCCTACGTATCCCGACAAGGGAAATCAGGTCATATCGTAGTTCGCTGCAAGCAAAAAAAGGATTGTGCAGTTTTCCAAAATGGGACCGAAGCCGATGTGGCTGCCTACGTATCCCGCCGAGGGAATCAGGTCATAACGTAGTTCATGCCAAAAGGGATTGTGAAGATTTTTTCAAAAATGGGACCGAAGCCGATGTGGCTGCCTACGTATCCCGCCAAGGGAATCAAGTCATAACGTAGTTCATGCGGCAAAAGAGATTGTGAACTTTTCCAAAATGGGACCGAAGCCAATATGGCCGCCTACGTATCCCGCTAAGGGAATCAGGTCATAACGTAGTTCATGCCAAAAGGATTTTGTAAGGGTTTCTTTTTTAATGGGACCGAAGCCGATGTGGCTGCCTACGTATCCCGCCGAGGGAATCAGGTCATAACGTAGTTCATGCAAGCAAAAGAGATTGTAAGATTTTTTCAAAAATGGGACCGAAGCCGATGTGGCCGCCTACGTATCCCGCCAAGGGAATCAGGTCATAACGTAGTTCATGCGGCAAAATAGATTTGTAAGATTTTTTTTTTTTTTTTTTTTGTAAAAAAGAGTGACTAGAGTTTGAAAAAAAAACAATATTTTGAAAGGTTTTTTTTTTAATATTTTTTTTTTGAAAATATGATAAAGACAGAATCACGTCTTGACTTCAGTTGATACCAACCATTAGTAATGTGCTTAGAGTTCCCGCTCCTGCTCTATGTATAACCGAGACTGACTTCAGGGTAATTCCTACAGGTTCAGATGCTACCTCAGACATACCTGAGTATCGACACTTGCTTCAAGCCAAGGTTTTGACATATGCATCCTCATGTTTCAATTGCCCTCACTGAAAGAAAGTCCCTTTCTCACATGTATTTCAATATTTTGAACTTTGGGACGTCTAAAGAAGTACACTCACCCTCAGAAAGATGTTCAATGCATTCAATTGTGATACCATAGGCTTGGCCGTCATGTGAGTATCCACTAATGTGAGAATCCTCGGTATAGGATCATGTAGGGCTTGTTATGGGTTTGTAATGCAGGCTTGGGGAAAGGGAAGGATATCATTTGGGTAAGGAGTGACTAATCCTTCCTTGAGCGTTGGGATATGTCCGCGCTTGATATTTGTGTGTCTTGATGCCGATTTGCTTCTTTTTGCCCCCATTTGTTTTGTGCCGACTTCTTTTGAATATTTCGTTTGGAGCTTTTCCCCCTTTTTCGGAATTATTTCCTTCTCTTTTTTTTTTTTGATTTTTGATATTGTCGGGGTTTTTTAACTTCTTCTTTGTGTGAAGTCGTCCTTTTGTTTTGATTTCTCTTCCTCTTTTGGGAACATTGCAACTTCGACTCGGATCATTTTCAGCAATTTGCATGTTTCTGATGCGCTCAAGGAAGTCGGGCCAAGAGAGGGATAGTGCATGTACGCACTCAGAAAGGGTATAGGCATAATATGTGGTTGTTAAAAAAAATAGGCTCCAGGCTCAAAGGGGGAGTACTATGGATAATGTTATTTGGTAAGCTGAAAGGCTCAAACGGATCAAAGAAAGCCTACGATCCTTTCATATACCAAGTGTTACTCAGGATTTCGCCTCAACAAACATTCGAGTCAAGTTCTAGATCACAATGCAATGCAATTGAACTTATTCTAAAACTCACCACACAATGCATATGAAACGATGAGGTTGGCTTTGTAAATATCTTGGAAGCATGCAAAACAAAATTTTTAAGTGTCACCATAGGCGTGAATGAGAGGTACCAGAAGAATCCATGGTTTACCACGAAGTCAGTCCTCTCCACTTGTTCTTTCCTATGCACGCTCCTAACTGTGTTGGTATCAACCAAGTCAATCAATGATTCTTAGAAAATATATATATATATTTTGTATTTTTTTGTTTTTTTTTTTTGAATAAAGGGTACCGAACCCAAATAGGGCTGCCTACGTATCTCATCTTTGATGAGAATCAGGTGTGCGTAGTTCGTGCTGATAGGTTAAAAAATGTATGATTGAAAAAGGATTTATCCACGATAGGATAGTAAGTAAAATTGTATGCAATAAAAAAAAGTGATTGTCCATATTAGGATGAATGCAATGAAAAAAATAATAATCCACAATAGGATGTAATGAAAAAAAGATTGTCCATTAGGATGTAATGAAGAAAAAAAAGATTGATAATCCGGAATCATTTTTTTTTTGATTTGATTTTTTTTTTTTTTTAGGGGTGTCGCACCCGAGAAGGGTTACCTACGTATCACACCGTATGGTGAGAATCATACACTCGTAGTTCGTAAAGATATGTTAAAAAATGCATGATATAAAAAAAAAATTATGTAACGAAAATTAAGCATCTCAACTGAATTTGCAAAATTTATATAAAAAACAAGTATAGACAACTAAAGTGACGCCTCGTTGATTAAAATTGTTGGCTGACTTTTTCCGCTTAAAACATCTTCCTATCATCTTTGTGAAAGCCTTTGGCTTTGTTCTTTCCTGGAGTATATCCAGGAATAATGTTTTAGAACGACCCCCCCCCCCCCCCCCCCAATTGTTCGCGAGGACGATCTTCCTGCAAAAAATAAGAGCACCGGGTGAAAGGAGGAAAGTCACTAAAAGAATAATAAAATGTAAGAGTGTGAAAGTATGGTCAAAATCTCCCCTGATTGGTTCACGAGATCCGAGTCTTGATGTTCAAGAACGCTTTATCCTTGGGAAGTGACACAATTTCTGTTCAAGAGTCGCAAGCGACATAGTATGATATGTACAAAATTGAAGCAACTAATTATTGCATTAAATACTATGTACAGAGATAAAAGAAGAAAAATAGCAAACAAACTGTGCGGGAATTAAATATGCGTCCTATCATGCATGTAGCCTCTCTTATGCCAGAGGTGGGCCTAAACGCCAAATATGAGAGATTATGCCAGAATAATCCAAGTGTCAAACTACAGTGCTTTTGTTGGAAATGAAGACAAAATGTATGTACATTTTCCAATATCGGCATGTCATGATTAGGCTTGGATTAGTCCATCATTATCACGCTACAAATAATATGTTGATGGTCATTGGGGGAGCGAGACCCGTCGACAATTTAGGTGGATTTCTTAATTGTGGAGTCAATGCCAAGGATCGACCCACCTATGGTATATGCATGCATGACTTAAAAAAGGGTATAGCTTTATCTTAAATTTTCTAAGATTTGGCTGACTAGACTCAAGGATCCCGAGCGGACAACTCGAGTGAGAAGGCGACGCGGTCTCCGGATGATCCGGACACTCCACGCATATGCCAACTCTCCTAAAATTTGGTAAATTGAAAGAATTTGCGGGTGCGCAAAACACACCTCGCGTGTAATGTGTGATAGTGTCAATTTTCCGTAGTGGAAGAAATATGAGCGGAATGCCAATTTAAGGAAAGCAGTAAAAGAAAGTAGCAATTAAAGCAGTTCAACATACAAAATTTCAAAAAAAATAATACAATATGAAGCAGTAAGAAGCAAGATAAAACGCAATAATAATTAACCTGAATTTGCTATGGTTAAGAACCTGGTCTGCGAAACCAGAGATTCTGGGTTCGATCCCCAGTGGAGTTGCCATGCTGTCGCACCCGATTTTGACCTGCGGGCTTCGCGACGCGATGGCGTCGATCGCCTCTGGATGGGTTAAAAATGCTTGCTTGAGGAGTCGCCACCTAATTTTTCTAAGGTGAATTAGGGCACCTGAATGTTAACTAAAAGCTGCAAAATAACTCCAATTTTGTGGTCTACGAAACTAATGAGATTCTAGGTAAGGGTTCTTTATTATCCTAAAGGGAAGGGGTTAGGCATCCTTTAAGATCCGCTAACTTGCGGTTATCCGATCAAATTCAGGTTAATTGTTATGCTAAGAAAAAGTGCATGTTTTACAGGTATAAAAATAATGTTACAAGTATTTAATGAAATGATGCATTTTGTACAAGTATGCATTTGTATGGCATTAATATACATGTAAAGCTGGAAAAAAATATAAGTATGCATTTGTATGAAAATTGATAAGATGTATGAAAAGTGATTATTATGGGCAACGGGCCTAAAATAAATAAACTAGCGATTTTCAATTTTAAAACTAACCGAGCCTAAAATAAATAAACTAGCGATGGGTTTCCAATTTTAGGCTACCCTATTAATTAATTCTATGTCTACCTATTCTAAATATTTCAATAATTTCACGAGTACAATAATATTACAATACAAAATGGAATAAAGCTGAATTAAAGAAAGTAAAAGACAACAACAAAAATAAGTAATCTCCGAGGGGTATTTGCCTTCTTTGACTTTATCTTTGCAAGCTGTCAAAAATAAACAGTTAGAAACAATTGAATATACATAACTTCGGATCCGTATCCAAAACAATAAATGTTTTGATTACGGAGGGCTCAGACTTAAATTTTGAACAGATCATTCCAATCACGTCGTGACTGCGAACATATGACTCGTTGGTCATTTTAGTTGCCTTGCCTACCGAACATGTTGGTCTCTCGGGTGAAAAAGATTTAAGTTTCATCCTTGCCCAGAAGTTTTATTTTCCGTCTTTACAACTGTGGAGGCCTCAAAAATCGACGGATATTTTTTCATCGGCCAAAATGCAGTATTTATATAAATAAGACAATCCGGACACGGATGTTTAAATGCCAAAACAGTAAACTGAAACAGAAACGGAAAAAAAGCGCGGCCTCGAATTCAATTTCATCGGCCTAAATGCGGTATTTAATTCAAAAACAAGATAAACTAAACCAAAACAAGAAAAAAAGCGAAATCGAGAAGCAATTCCCGAAAAGACGCGATATTTAGTTTAAAACAAGAAGACAAGAAAACAAGAAATATCCGTTGCACGGATGTTTAAAACAAGATAAACAGAGAAACAAACAAAAAAAGCGCGGCCTCGAATTTAATTTCATCGGCCGAGTGTAGTATAATATTCAAATCAAGAAAAATGAAATCGAACGAAGAAATGAAGAAAGCGTAGAAAGCGGTAAAAAAGAATAGCGAAAAATATAATTTCCGAAAAAAAGACGCGGTGTTTAGTTTAAAACAAAAAACAAGATAAAATATCATTGCCGGATACTTAAAACAAGGTTTGAAAAACCGAGAAATGAGACCAAAGAAAAGCGAGGCCTCGAATTCAATTTCATCGGCCTAAATGCGGTATTAATAAAATAATAAAATAGTAAAAAACAAGAAGATATTCGTTGCCCGAATTCTGAAACAGTGCTAAAAACAGAGAAATGAAACGAAAGAAAAGCGCGGCCTCGAATTCAATTTCATCGGCCTAAATGCGATATTAATAAAATAATAAAACAGTAAAACAGAAAGATATCCGTTGCCCGGATTCTGAAACAGTGCTAAAACAGAGAAATGAAACAAAAGAAAAAGCGCGGCCTCGAATTCAATTTCATCGGCCAGTGTAGTGTTGGTTAAAACAAATAAAACAGTAATCCGTTGCACGGATGTTTAAAACAGAAAACAGAAAAGAGAGAAACGAAACAAAAAATGCGGCCTCGAATTTAATTTCATCGGCCTAAATGCAATATTAGTTAAAAACAATAAAACAGTAAAACAACAAAATATCCGTTGCACGGATGTTTAAAACAGTAAACAAAAAACAGAAAACTGAGAAACGAAACAAAAAAAAGCGCGGCCTCGAATTTAACTTCATCGGCCTAAATGCAGTATTAAATCAAAATCAGTAAAAATAACAAATAGCCGTGTAATGGATATTCAAATAAAAATAAATTAACAGTCCACGATTAAAACATCCGACCTGAATTCTGAATTTTTGAACCGAAGCAGGATTTGGAATGTTTTTCTGAAAATCTGACCCGAGTCCTGAACAGTGACCCGACCCGGATTTCGGGTAGACCCAACCCGAAATCAAACATTTTTTTTTAATTTTCAGATAACCAACAACAATATATAAAAATACAAAAATGAAATTTACTTGACCCGGGCTAATCCGGGCTGACCCGACCCGAATCAGCAAGCCTCGAACAGAAACAGAAATCCGACCCGAATCAGGTTTTCTCGTATTTTCAGATAGCCAACAACATAACATTAAACATATAAAAAACTGGAATTTAACCCAATCGGGTTGACCCGACCCGGATCGAACCCGACCCGAAATCGAATGTTTCAACCCGATCGATTTCATTCCAAATTACAGATAACCAACAACAAAATATTAAAACACAAAAATCTGGAATTTAACCCAACCAGGTCGACCCGACCCGACCCGGATCGGTAACCCGACCCGAAATCGAATGTTTTCAACCCGAATCGATTTCATTCCAAATTACAGATAACCAACAACAAAATATTAAAACACAAAAATCTGGGAATCTATTCGAATCGGGTCGACCCGACCCGGATAAGTGACCCGACCCGAATCTGACATTTCAACCCGACTCGATTTCCTCCAAATTTCAGGTAACCAACAACACATATAAATGCATATAAAACAGGAAATTTTACCTAAATCGGGTTGACCCGACCCGAACAGTAACGCAAATCGGAAACAGTGAAAAACACCACAGTGAACCAGTAGCTAAGGTCCCCGGCATTCATGGAGTTCGCTGGAGATAGTGAAGGCTGTATGGAGAACGGAGAGGCAGCAATCGGTCGGGTTCGAGTTCACCGGAGCTGGCGGTGATTCGTCGAACTTCGGCGTGGAGCCGACGGCAGTGAGGTAGCGGTGTGGTAGTTTGAGGGGTTGTTAGATTCGAGGTTCACCGGAGCTTGGAGCTCCGGCGTTGCAGTGACGGTAATGGCAGCGACGAAGGGTATGGGGGCTGTAGTGGTGTGCGCGGCGACTAGTGGGGTAGGTTGTCCGGCGTAGGTGGGGTAGGGTGGCCGGTGGTGTGGGGTTGCGGGTATGGGGGGTGAGCGGCGTGTGGGGGTTTGGGTTGGGAGAGAAATGAAAAGTCTGCATTTTTTTTTAGGGTTGTTGGTTTAAAAAGGAGGGGGAATAAAGGATATTGGGAGTTAAAAGGGAAGTGGGCCGATCCGGATGGGCTTCGGATGGGTTTGGAATTATTTTGGGTTGGGGAAATAAATGGGTGATGGATTGGGCTTGGACGAAAATGGGTTTTAGTTTGGGTTGGGTAGGAATTGTTTTGGGTTGAGTAGAAGTTGTTTTGGGGGAAATGAAAT
This sequence comes from Anisodus tanguticus, assembly GCA_034509755.1. Lineage (NCBI taxonomy): Eukaryota > Viridiplantae > Streptophyta > Magnoliopsida > Solanales > Solanaceae > Anisodus > Anisodus tanguticus. The sequence continues at coordinate 44,108,058 of CM067555.1, forward strand.
GGGTTATAGGTTTAAAAATACAAAAAGGGTTTTATTACATAAAAGTAAAATTTATAAATTGTAAAGATGATAATATGATAAAATATAATATTTACGAAATGCTTGATGCTTAAATAAAAAAATAAAAATGCAATGCCGTTTTGCGAAAATAAAAATAACATATAATATTAGGATAAAAGTATGCTTGTGATATAAAAATGCAAATGACAAATAAAAAATGCAAATAATACTAATAATAATGATATATATACATATGTATGCCTATATTTTAAAATTGTTTTAAAGTGTCAAAAATATTAAAAATTGCAAATAAAATCATAAAAGATGGGACAAAATTGGGTGTCAACGATGCCCCTCTTTGGCTCTCAAAAGGACGATCGAAAGAAAGAGTTTTCGGACAAAAAAGTTGACCGAGTAGCCAAATTTTTTCCTAATCATCGGGACTCGAGGGAAGATTGGAGATGCATGGTAAGAAATAGAATCCCGAGGGGAGAGAAGTTGTAAAAGATGGTGCGATTCAAGAAACAATGCCCCGGATGTCGACTTATGATGACACCGATTGCGGATGTGGCGAGATGAGGGAAAGGGATTTCGATGTTCGAAGTATTTCCCAATGTAGATGATGATGTAGCATATGCGTAATGAGGTGACGTCGTTGCTTAGACGTTATGCGGTAAGTAACAATAGGCGCGATTGAAATTAAAATACCCGCATTAGAAGGTGGGCGCTTGATGATTGAAATACCCGCATTAGGAGGTGGGCGCGACGAAATTGAAATACCCGCATTAGGAGGTGGGCGCCCGACGAAATTGTAATACCCGCATTAGGAGGTGGGCGCTCGAGATGAAATTTAAATACCCGCATTAGGAGGTGGGCGCCTGATTGAAACTTAAATACCCGCATTAGGAGGTGTGCACCTGACTGAAATTTAAATACCCGCATTAGGAGGAGGGCGCCTGACTGAAATTGAAATACATAAGAGGATGCACCCTTGAGGCGGGAAGGATTAATTAAGGATTATTGGGTGGCATGGGAATTGCTAAAGTTCATTCCATTGTCATCATAGACCATTCTGATCTGGAAGAATGATACATAAAGAGTTCAACGATTCACCTCGTGGTAATTAGGACCACCTATTGACCAACAAAGTTATATTAAGAGGGTTACCCATTTATTGAAAGTTACCTCGAATCAATATACAAGCACTTCCTCTTTGGTGAACAACCTTTAAGAAACTGGTTCGAAGAGGATTTTGGATGATTAGATTTATCCCCTCTCTCGTCCTAATAGGCCAGCCAAAATATGTCGACATATGAGACTTTGTGTAAGGAAGACGGACAAGACTTCTATGGAATAATGAAAAAGAAAATAATTTGTAGTAAAGGTAGTGAATTGGATACATTAAGTCAAGAGAAAATGCATGGGTTAATAGAAGTATGTTTTAGAAGACTTGATGACAAGAAAATAATAAAATTTGAAAAGAAGGAACAACTTAATCCGAGACATTAGCGATTGTAGTACCCGAATTGGACCAAGGAAATCAATGACAAGCCAACCTACCTATCCAGTTCTTACATTAGATACTAAGGACATTTATTGGGTATCCACTTCACATTTTACCATGGTAGATAGGTAGGAGTAAATAAGAAGTTATTAAATGAAACAACTATAACTGTAGTGTGACGATATGACTAAGGTAAGAAATGGATGTATAAGAGTATGGGATAGAGATGGAAGAAAATAATAGAAGAAAAACCGAACGTAGATAACCATATTGTTTCAAAAAGTCCTGACCTATGATGATTATCGCATAACGTCTTCTCATTGTCATTCTAATTATGCTCCATATATATGAATGTTTATCACACAAATCTTATCATAAGACGGAAATTGTAGCAAGGGACTAAAATGCGTAGTCCAGATTTCAGAGTATAATGGTTCGAATTAATTACAATTTACTAAGTGATATTGCAAAAAGAAATGTATGACTATGTGGAGTCAATGATGTACTGATAATATTGTGTTTGTATAACCTTATGAGGTGATGACTATGGTATCTTATTGTTTAAGATGGTCCTATGTATAAAAAAAAAGCTCTGCCAAAGTTGCTGAAGAATATAAGAATCACTGTAATCGAGTGATGATGACCCAATATTTGAGGATGAATGTTCTTAAAGGGGGAAGGATTTTACACCCCGTATATTCGCATATCAAATATACCTTAAGTCAAGAAGCCTAAGAGAAGAAAAAGGTTCTATTAGAAGAGCTAAGGAATGGTCGAGTTAAAACCAAAAAAGTCATAAGAGTTTAAAAGAGTCGTTAAACTCTCTGTATTTGCAATCCTTACATTAAGTGTGTCGTGTCAAGCCTATACAAGATGAGAAGAGAATTAATGTTCATAAGTGAATAAGAAAGGCCTTGGGCCAAGACTGAAAGAACATTCAAAGGATTTCGAGTTATACTCGTCGTTTCGCTCCCGTTTGAGGATCCGATTAATTAACTTATGTTCTGACGACTCAAGCTACATTTAGAAGGTTATATATGATATAAATGAATGTTAAGAAGGTATAATGATGGTTATAAGTCACTAGGATCAAAGAAATTTTATTTCGATAAAGTTTGACGAAGATCGGCTGATACACTAAAGTGTTTAATGTTGTGGATGGGATCTGCCTAGCGGAAGGGGGCGTATATGAGCCCAGGGATCAAACCCATCTCACTGCCTTGATATGCCCTTGGATCTGCAGCTGCATATGGCATATGTGCCGCAGATGCCATCGCATATCAAAAGCGGTGGCCAACCATCTTAGTTTATTTAAGCGGTGGCTCGCCTATTTAACTCGTAATTCAACCTAGAAAGATCCATAACACCCCTAAATCCTCTCTAGACTTTCTCTTAAGGTACAATGGTGGTTACTAAGTGAATCTATCATGTCAACACATCAAAAGCTAGACTAGATGAGAGATAACACTTCCAATGTGTTGTAGAGTGATCACAGGTGGATGAGAGCAAGGCTATTATTGGATTTCGAGTTGTTTCTTCTGGTTAAGGTATTTATAGCACTTATTTATTGTACTTGAAGTTAATTTCATGCTAGATGAGTTGTGTGGATGAAGAATCATGGACTAGAACTTAAAATAAAGGGGATATGTAATTGTTTTGTTGTTGGGTTGTCTTGGACCAATAATTGCAACTTATTGAAGTTGGAGTTCATGGAGAGTAACTTAAATATATTGTGTATGGTATTCTTGTACTTGTTTAAAGTATGGGTATTTAAGATTGATAAGTGAGAGAAAGGAATTAGAAAGAGTTAGAGATATGATTTGGGTTTTGAGTTGCCATTGTTGCAAGAGTAAGAAATTTGATGCGTGTTAGTGTTCTATGAATAATGTAGATTATCATTCGTAGAACAAGCGAGAAATCATCAGAGTGGTATTGATCATCAACAAGGTATGTAAGGCTTGTTTTTCTTTCTTTTGGCATGATTAACTTGATTATGACACTTGTGAGTTGCTCCCAAATATAGACTCCACTCCAAATCATCAAGAGTGTACTTGTGACTTACTCCATTGATTGGTTATTGATTTTGGTTTCTCCTTGTTAAATCTACTATTCGCAGCCTATTGAGTCATGCTTAATGTGATATAACAAGGTTCCATATTTACAATCTTGAAGGTTAAGTTGATTGTACGTCATATTGTCCTTATTTATTCCTGAAAGCTAAGCTAATAGTGTGATATATAAGTCTTATGAAGTCATTTAAAAGAGTAACATGTGATATTTTATCCGCATAAGGTAAGTCGGTGGTGTAACGACCTTACATCACTATGACGAGTTTAAAAGAGTATTTCATTTTCCTTAAAGGGTCTTCATATGCATGTATCATATATTTATATTTCCATCAGAGGTCTATGATGTTATATACGCGGCTATACAGATATGAGATTGATATATTGCCCACAGAGGCCTATGGCGCTACTTGCGCAGCTTATATAACTATGATATTGATAATACCTCCCATAGAGGCCCAAGATGTTATATATACATGATTATATTTCATCATGCATATTCTGGCCCACAAAGGCACTCCAAGTACATGTTGTCTTTCTATTGCTCTACTTTACAGTTATGCATATAATTACAATTTTAGCTTATGTTTCATTTACAGTGTTATACTTGTTTACAGTTTCAGCGTTACATATTTGATGTCCCTTTCTGTGGTACTGCATTTCATGCCTGTAGGTACAGATAGAGATTCAGACGATACCTCACAATATGTGACTCGACTCAGTTGATGATTGTCATGCTCTTTTCTTTCAAAGTTATCTAGTGAACTGATAGGTATGATTGTTGCATATATGTATATAGTTGGGTATGGCGGGGCCCTGTCTTGGCCAAATGATGTTGATGTTTTCCCTAGAGGCTTGTAGACAGTCGTTTTGTGTATACTGGTCTTGTATGACCTTGTCGGCCTCTTCGGTAGACTCATTGTGTTCATCTCGGCATTGTCGGTCGTGTTATATATATATATATATATATATATATATATGTGTGTGTGTGTGTGTGTTGGGCCTTTTCTGCGTGCAGGTGGGGCCCGTGTCTTGATAAGGTAATCTTCATTAGAGGCCTTGTTGGCCCATGTTTTATTGGAATATGTTATAGTATCAGGATTGACACGCTCAGGTCTTAGGACGTCGGGTGTCGGCCACACCCCCCAAGGTTGGGGCATGATATTATATGACTGACCTTAGTGGTTATATGTATCGTTTCTTTATTGGAATATGTTATAGTATCAGGATTGGCACACTCAAGTCTTAGGGCATCGGGTGCCGGCCACACCCCTCAAGGTTGGGGTGTGATATTATATGACTGACCTTAGTGGTTATATGTATCGGTTCTTGCCATTTGTAAAATTGCTTACAATGATAGTTATCATTCAAACATTGAGATGATACCATTTTGAGGCATTATATGGTATGAGGTGTCGTGCTCCGATTGTTGATTGATATGTTCGAAGTTAGGACTTGGAGTGTTGACTATTTGAGGGATTCTTTGAACAAGGTCAAATTGATTCAAGATAGACTTCTCATAACTCAGAGTAGGCAAAAGAGTTATGCAGATTGAAAGGTCTTTGATATAGAGTAAATGGTTGATGAGTGGGTTTTTGGTTAAGTTTCACCCATGAAGGGTGTGACGAGTTTTGAAAAGAAGGAGCTCGAAGTATATTGGTTCTTTGTGATTGTTCAACATATTGCTGTAGTGGCATACGAGTTAGATTTCCACTTGGTTTGTTAGGTGTCTACCCCATATTTCATATTTTAATGCTCGCGAAGTACCATTTTAATGATGCATATGTGATTCGATGTGGTTTCATGTCTGCTTAATCAGAATTTGACTTTTGAAATAGTTGGTAGCTATTTGAGTGGACAGATTTGGAAGTAAGATCCAAAAAGATAGTTTCATGAAGATTTAATAAAGTCATTGTCAGGTCGATAAGGCTACTTAGGAGACTGAATCAGACATGTGGAGTGGATATCCCTAACTTTATAATAGTTTAGATGCGTTTGTTCTCTTTGCATTCGAGGACGAACGTGTGTTTAAGTGGTAGATGATATAACGACCCGATCGGTCATTTTGAGAATCGATACTCCATTTTACGTGTCATCAATTCCAGAAGCTTCGTAATAATTATTTTGACTTTCTTGCAAAATTTGAAGTCAAATGGATACATTTGATCTACTATGGGAGAAGGTTTCATTTTGAAAATTCTTATATTTAATTATCTAGAGAAATTGACTGTTTGGGGAAAACGTGCTCTAAATGGAAATCTAAAGATTTCATTGGATTTGTAATAATATTTGTGACCTATAGAAATTTACGGAACAAAATTTTGAGTTCATTTGGTTGTTTTTTCACAATTAAGTCAATTTCAGTACTTAATATGTTTATTTATGGCAAAAAGATGGTCACCGGAAGAAATAAGATCGGAATTGGAATTTGGTTGATTATGTTAGCTTTGTATTGATGTTTATGACTTGCGGGATAGGTGGCATGATTCTCGAGGCAATCGGATGAAAATCGTGGAAGGAAATTTAAGTTATGAAATTTTGAAGTTCTAAGTTGAGAAGTTTGACTAAGAGTTGACTTTTGGGTTAATGCATCTGAAATTGATTTCTAATAGTTCCGTTAGATCCGGAACGTGATTTTTGACTTATATGGATGGTTGGAACGGGTACAAAGTGATTTGGGTGAGTTTCGGATAAGAAAGTGAAATTGTAGAAGTTCTTAAGTTGAAAAATGAGATTAGTTTGACCAAAAATTGACTTTTGGGTAAACGTGTCCGAAACTACATTTTATCAATTTTATGAGGTTCAGAACGTTGTTTATGACTTAGTTGAGCCTTTGGTTCGGGTCCCGAGGCATTCGTGTGGATTTTGGGTAGTTAGTTGGTTAAAATGGAAATATGGAAAAGTTAGGTGATTTTGATGATCAATGTGTTATAATGATGCCGGATCACTGTTTTGAGTGCGAGAGAAAGTTCGTAGCGTCGTTTATACTTAAGTTACATATTTGGTTCGTGTCTGGGAGATTCCAAATGAGTTTCGACGCGTTTGGAGGATGTTTGGAGAAAATCCAAAGTGCTGAAACATGGTTTTCTTTCTTACTTTAGCAGCAAATTTCTCAAAATCTATAAGGAATTTGGAGATGATGTCTCTATGAAAGTTGTATCCATTTGAATATAATTTATCGCAGTTCAAGCCGTTCGTGATTTCGACATCCGTGGAGGGAGTTATATCCATTTTAGCACAGACTCATGTACTATTTTTTTACTAACATTATGTAGCCTTCGGGTATTTTCAGACTTATACTTTTTGATGTTTTTAGTTCTCTTGTACCCTTTGATCAGATCTTTTTCGGAAGTTGGATCTTTCTATTGATGATAAGTATTTAAGACTTGTTAACTTATTCTTATTTAATTTTTGCTTAATTAACTTGATAATTTTAGATGTTGGGATGTGATTCGCCTACCCGGGGATAGTGTAGGTGCACTACGACCCGTGATTTGGGTCGTGACACTTACGGTTACGACTGCGTACATCCTACCCTCCCCAAACCCTACTTGCAGGATTATGATGGGTATACTATTGTTGTTTATGACTCCTAAAACATTATGGGTGCAACTATCCAATCCTTTTTAGTGATAACAGTAAAGGCGCTAGTAGTAGTAAACCTAAACGTGATAGTTCTAGTAAATACAAAATTAGAGTTAGAAATATGAAAGAATATACTCATGTTGATGAAACTGAATTTCCTCCCCTCCCCGTTTTGTTGATGTTAATCCTGAGTTTCAATTAGATCACAAAACTTACAAAGAGCTTATGGTAATTTAGAGGATTTTGATGATAGAGAAGAAGAATAGGAGAAATTATAAGAAACACCTACTAGTCTTGTTACAGAAGCTCCAAGTCGGACTCAATCTCAGTCTGGAGCTGGTCTTCCCCCTCAACCTTTACTCGGGATAGGACTAAGGTGGAACGTCCGAGAACTAGTATTATATGGAAGTTCATGTCTGTTAGTGAAGATAAAACTGAGGTCATTTGTAACAAATGTAAAAAAAGATTAAATTACGGATTCGGCGGAGGGGCAGGTGGGACGGGTGGTCTAAATAGACACTTGATTAAATGTGTTGAAGTGCCATATAACTAGCTCGAATAGAGGCCAACCTTGACCCGGATCCTAGCGGCGGCGCTACTAGTTTCTCTCCTATTGGATCTGTTAGGGGTTCTAATATGGTCCAACAAACATTAAATCCTTCTACCCTGTCACAACATGTCCATATGACAAAGATAGAGATCGCGAAGAACTAGCAAAAATGGTCGCATTGTGTGGCTTACTTTTTAGTGTTCCTTCTAACTCCGATTTTGTGCATTATATTCAAAACATGTATAACCCTGTTTTTCAAGGTATTCCTAGATCCATTGTTAGATCATATGTTTATTAAGTTTAAAGTGATTATTGTCAGTATATACGTGTATTTTACCATTTGTAGATTGTTTATCACTTCTGATATAGGACACATTCCTAATGGCAATGACTATTTAACTGTTACAACACAATAGATTGATCATAACTGGAATATGCAAAAACGTATTATTGAGCAGATGAAGGTCATGTAGGTATTGTTTCTTTTTAAAAATTATCTTTTAATATATTTTTCGTACTTTACGTGAAATAATTTAAAATTTTCCTTAAAAACGTGAGGAATTTAATATGATAGAGCTTTAATATTTCACTAGTTGCATAGCTTATGTGGATCTTTTTTATTATATTTTATTTGATTTTATACTAAGGGATCGAACAAGTTACGTAGAAATTGTAATACATGGCCTGAGTAGTAGTATAGGATTGTAATGACGGGATACGTGATCATAATGACGGGATTAGTTTAGTGAATCAATTTTTATTGGTAAATTTTTGGTTTGTTAGACTAAAAATAGAATATACGGGGTACTATAATATAAAATATGTGTTTAAATTAAACTGGATAAATTAGGATAATTTTATTTTCAATTTTAACTTTATCTTTCTTTAAAAGAAATTAGGGAAAAAGTTTTGGAGGACATATGTGTCATTTTGTTTTTTATTTGGAGATTAATAATCCTGAACTTGTTGTCGCACATAGAGTGTGGTATATAGATAATATCACAATTATGGGATAAACAATTTTGATTACAAATTCTAATATAAAAAATTATTACAAAACATAGAATAAAATAATCTCATAATTTATTGAAGGAAATGTTGGATCGGACAAAACAACTGAAACACATAATTTTAAATTTTTTACAATGAACCAACTTTCCAATCAATGATCTTTCTCATGAGATTACATGTAGATGATAAAATAGAGAAAAAGTGTATCAAACAACTCCTTTTCACCTTAAGCTTGTTGATGTTTATGTTTCCTTTATCTCCTAGAAGTTCAAGTGTCCTTCCTCCAAAGCTAGTCCACCAAGATCTTTTAAATATTTCTTCAACTAATATATAAGAAGACTATAGCTAAGTAGAGAGAGTACCTTGTATCTCATACAAGAGATGAAAAACTTATGTAACGACTTGTATTAGATTTTTCTATTTAAGGCCTCTTCTATAGAGCTCAAATGCTTACATGCAAAGAGATAATTGTCAAGTCTCAAGAACATGTGTCTCTCTACAAAGATAATTCTTAGACTTCAAGACAAGACAAGTGGCTTCTTAATAACACAAGTATGTAGTCTTTATGACACATGTAATATCTTTTATATTACATTATTTTTCTTTCTTTGTAGTAATTTTTCACTTGGGTCATCTAGCCCATTTTAATGGTTCAACAAGCCCATTGTGAAATTACACAAATACTAGATCATGCAATATTTTAAATGTTTCAAAGTCTATTCTTTTATTTTAAATGCATAGAAAATATTAATTAGGTGCTAGCCAAATAAATTATTTTCCAAGACATCTCTAAGTCTTTTAGACAATATCCAATTGAATCTTATACCATGTGATCCTTTAGGATCTCAATCAAAGCTAGACATGGACTACTACCCGACCAACGTTTGATCGATAGTCAATGCAAATAGTTTGTCAACTCTTTGACATAATTATTTGTTCCAATTAATCGATTAACTCTTTAATTGATTAAACCAATTAGAAGAACTCTTTCAATCTTATTGGGGCAGTCCAATAATCTAGATTACCGTCTAGCAACAAATCAAGACCCCAATGACTTAGGACTTAGTGGAGATACCAAAATCCCTTCCGCAATAGGTTAACGTGCAATTCAATCCTTCATGTTGTACATCCCGAATGAGCTAAGGGAATGGATATTGTCAATCTCAAATTCTCATCTCTATGTGTTCGATCTGTGAATGTATGACTTGATAACAAGACACTAGAAACTCTTTTCTAGATCTTGTCCAACTCTGGCCAGAGACTTCCAAGTCATAATCCTAAGAGATCACATTGTTAGTTTCAATCTAGTATCATCAATGATGAAATGAATTGAGCACAATAATAGAATAATAACTCAAAATAACTTGAAATCAACAACAATGAATTCAGCAAATTGAAAACACATACGAACTTGGTGTCGATAGAGGCCTGCTTGATGCAGTGTCCTAAGACAAAAATTCGCCCCCACTTATGTTGCAGTTTTACGGATGTCTGTCTAGAGGATACAACTATCTAAGTGAGAGTTCTAGCACAAGAACTTCACTTCTGGCGAATTTACTATATGTGTTCTTCAGAAACTTGTTTTGAAGAAGAAGAAGTAGAAGCCACAATCTTAAATCATTAATTGTGAAAAAACTGATTGATTGTAGTTTTTTCTGTCTTGTTGTGTATATTTTTTTCCAACCAAGTGATCAACCTTATTTATATAGAGTAGCATATGAACAGTTACAACCATTCATACCAAAGGTTGTAATTGTTCTGAAAAGTTGCAACCTTTGATTCAAATTTTCTGTCCGTTGATCACTTTATTTCTTCTTAATTCCATACAAGTTTCAACAATACCCCACATTTTCTATTCAAACATCAACAATACCCCCCACAATTGGATAGAAAATAAGATAATAAGGAACTTTTCGTTATTTCTTAACAACGCGATATGACATGCATCGGAAAAGGTGTATGGTGGACTTGAACCGTTCGTAGTGAATACCTATCGGATCTACTTTGTCAAATAGTGGACAAAATATCTTGAACTATTCACATTTTGTAGTAAATCAAGACAACAAGTATCACACAGATCATATCAACATATTTCAACTCTTACGGTTGTGTTCATTTCAGTCGTGAACAACTCCTTCTTCGTGAGATTTTCTAGAGAACGTAGCCATATCGATTCTCCCAGATGGGACCCCACATCAATCTCATATAGGTAATACCAAACAAGAATAGTCCGTACTATCCCACCATAGGCTTTTAGTATTATTAAGAATAAGTTTCAACCCTTAAAACATCAACGGATTAACACACTTAGTACACCATAGGAATGATCATATGTGTGTTTTATGCTCCTTGAGTCTTCCCCAACTAGTTTTCCTATTGAACCTAAACCATGGGATCTCCAATTATGATAGGTTAGGTTTCCGCCAGTTAACGACTCATTGTGTTGGCTTTAAGCCCATTCCCCTCGATGTAAATACGACTTGCTCTCTGTTAAAGCCTTTTGTCAAAGGATCCGCTATATTGTCCTTTGATTTCACATAATCAATGGAAATAATTTCATTCTTCAGCAAGCTTCGTATTGTATTATGACGTCGCCTTATATGTCTCGACTTGCCATTGTATATCTGATTCTTTGCCCTCGTCAGGGCAGCCATACTATCACAATGTATGCAAATGGCGGTCACAGGCTTTGTCCACAACGGAATACCTTCTAGGAAGTTTCTGAGCCATTCTGTCTCTTCGAAAGCTTTGTCTAAGGCTACAAACTCTGTTTCCATAGTTGATCGCGTATTTACCGTTTGCTTTGATGATTTCCAAGATACCGACGCTCCACCAAGTGTAAATACATAACCACTTGTGGACTTACTTTCCGACTGGTTGGAAATCCAATTAGCATCACAATATCCTTCTAACACATGAGGATATTTTGTATAATGCAATCCATAGTTCATTGTATGATGTAGATATCGGAGTGCTCGTCTTAGTGCAAACCAATGATCCTTTCCAGGATTATGTGAGTATCGACTTAGTCGACTCACTGTATATGCTAAATCCGGTCTCGTACAATTCATTATGTACATCAAGCTTCCAAGAACTTGTGTATACTCCAATTGAGACACACTTTCATCTTCATTCTTCTTAAGGTGACTAGCGGGATCAAATGGTGTAACAACCGGTCGATCATCATAGTGTCCAAATTTTTTGAGGACCTTTTCAACATAATGGGATTATGTTAAGATGTAACCATCAAAATTCTTTTGAATTCTAATACCAAGAATGACATCCGCTATTCCCATATATTTCATATCAAAAGCGGCATGCAACATCTTCTTAGTTTGGTTAATTACATCTTTATATGTTCCCATAATTAGCATATCATCAACATATAAGCATATAATGACACATGCATCTTTACATTGTTTAATGTAGACACATTCATTTATTTGAAAACCATTTGATAATAACGTATTATCAAACTTTTCATGTCATTGCTTTGGAGCTTGTTTAAGTCCGTATAAAGACTTAATTAATTTACAAATCTTTCGTTCTTGACCTTTAACAACAAACCCTTCGGGTTGTTCCATGTAAATTTCTTCATCTAATTCACCATTCAAGAATGCGGTCTTCACATCCATTTGGTGTATTTCCAAATTGTGAATCGCTGCTATAGCAATTAATGTTCTTCTAGACGTAATTCTCGTTACTGGTGAGTAGGTATCAAAGAAATCTACACCGTCTTTTTGTCGAAACCCTTTGGCTACTATACGAGCTTTGTATTTTTCTATAGTACCATCAGGCCTTAATTTCCGTTTGAAAATTCATTTATGGCCTAGTGGTTTTTGTCTCGGAGGGAGATCAACCAATATCCATGTATTATTTTGCACAATGGATTCTACCTCACTTTGAATAGCCTCTTTCCAATAAGGTGCTTCAGAAGACTCCATAGCAGCCCTATATGTTTGAGGTTCTCCTTCAACGGAAAAGGTCATGAAGTCCGGTCCAAAATCTTTGAAAATTTTCCCACGTTTACTCCTCCGTGGTTCAGACATTTTTTTCTTGAACAGATGAAGTAAGATTTTCATCATTATTAGTGTTTTGGTTTGACTCATCTTGAGGCAGTGTTCTTTTCTTATGATTAGGAACACTTTTATCCTTGTCTTTGTAAGGAAAAATATCCTCAAAAAATTCTGCTTCAACAGATTCCATAAGTGTGTTTTTGTGAATACCTTCAACATTGGAATGATACACCAAAAACTTAAATGTTGCACTATTAGTGGCATGACCAATATATATGCAATCCACCGTTTTTGGTCCAAGTTTAGTTCTCTTTGATAAGGGAACTTGAACTTTCGCTAGGCAACCCCACACTTTCATCTGTTTGAAAGTAGGCGATTTTCCTCTCCATAACTCATAGGGAGATTGGTCATTTTTCTTTTGAGGAATTTTGTTCAATATCATATTTGCAGTAATTAACGCCTCACCCCATAGACTAAGGGCTGCACCCGAACTAATCAACATTGAATTCATCATATTCTTCAATGTTCTATTTTTACGTTCGGCAACTCCATTTTGTTTTGGAGTATATGGTGCAGTGGTTTGATGAACTATACCATGAGTAGAACATAATTCTTTGAACTCATTTGATTGATATGCACCACCTCTGTCTGACCTTGGAATCTTAATTCTTTTGTCAAGTTGGTTTTCCACTTCAGTTCATAGAGCAATTTGGCAATATGCCTAACTTCACCATTCTTTGTAAAGAGCGATAATTAACATGGCCTAATCGTGAATGCCATAAAGAAGGGGAATCAACCATATACATAGAAGCAGTGATAGTGCCTGCATTTTCATTAATAATGGCAATTGCCTTAGTAGGTACACCAGATAGTTTGAAGAGTCCCTCACTGAGGTAACACTTCCCTACATACAACCCACCCTTGGTGAGTACAAATTTGTCAGATTCAAATACAATTTTGAAGCCCTTGTTACTAAGAACAGGCCCAGAAATCAAATTCTTACAAATTTTAGGCACGTGCAACACATTAGTGAGCACGAGATCATTCCCGGAAGTGAGTTGTAAAGTCACCTTCCCTTTCCCTTCCACTTTCACAGAAGCAGCATTCCCTACGAACAATGGTTCTCCATCCTTGATGGTCTGGTAGGATGAAAACATATCCTTTTCAGAACATACGTGCATTGTAGCATCCGTGTCCATCCACCAATCGGTTGAATTTGTAACCATATTTGCTTGAGCCACCACAACCCCAATGAATTGGTTTTTAGTTTCAGCCCGGTTGGATTGGTTGACATTACTCGAACCTCCAACACCACCACCTTGATTCTTGCGAAGGCGACAATCTTTTGCTCTGTGTCCAGGTTTTCCACATACCCAACAGAGTCCTGGTTGTGGTTTCTTGAATGCATTGATCCTTTGTAGGGCGAATGCATTCCTCCCGGTTGCAAAAGATGGCTTGACACCATTAAATTTGCCCTTGCTTTTCTGAAACTTGGCCTTAGAAGCATTGCCTTCAACCATGTTGGCATTAGGCTCCAATGAAACATCATCTGCCTTTTGATTCTTCCGGTTATCCTCTTCAACTCGAATTTTCAGAACCATTTGCTCAAAATTCATTTAATCGGTTAGATGCTTAAGATAAACCTTAAAATCCTTCTATGAATGAGGTAATTTCTCAATAATAGCACCAACAAGGAAATTCGGGTTAAGGCCCATACCTTCAACCTATAACTCATGAACAATGATTTGGAGTTCCTCCACTTTCTTGACAACTGCCTTGACATCACTCATCTTAAAGTTCAGAAACTTTTCGATGACGAACTTCTTGGAACAAGCAACCTCAGTTTTGTACTTGTTCTCCAACGATTGCCACAACTCCCGTGCCGTTCGAACGTGGAGTAGATGTCGTAGAGAGAATCATCCAAGGCATTGAGAATATAGTTTCCGCAAAGAAACTCCCTGACTTTTCCAAGTTTGAATGTCTTTCAGCCTTCTCCGCATCAGTCAGAGTATTCTCCCCTTCTCCTTCTGGCAAAGCCATAGGAGCCTCAGCAATCAATACGTTTGCCACGTGAAGAGTTGTCAAGTAGAACAACATCTTCTGTTGCCAACGTTTGAAATAAGAACCTTTGAATTTCTCAAGTTTCTCAACATGGTTTTTCACCATTGACGATCCAGATTGACCCATCTTTGCAAATCAGGAAATTGAATTCTCTGAAAATTTTTGCAACCTCAACAAATCAGGAAAAAATAATTCTGATTTTTTTGAATAGTAATTTTTGTCTTAGATTGTTAGTGTCAATCTATTATCATCAATGATGAAATGAATTGAGTACAATAATAGAATAATAACTCAAAATAACTTGAAATCAACAACAATGAATTCAGCAAATTGAAAACACATACTAACTTGGTGTCGATAGAGGCATGTTTGATGCAGTGTCCTAAGACAAAAATTTACCCCCACTTGTGCTGCAGTTTTACGGACATCTGTCTAGAGGATATAACTATCTAAGTGAGAGTTCTAGCACAAGAACTTCACTTATGGCGAATTTACTAAATGTGTTCTTTAGAAACTTGTTTTGAAGAAGAAGAAGTAGAAGCCACAATCTTAAATCATTAATTGTGAAAAAACTGATTGATTGTAGTTTTTTTTGTCTTGTTGTGTATATTTTTTTCCAACCAAGTGATCAACCTTCTTTATATAGAGTAGCATATGAACAGTTACAACCATTCATACCAAAGGTTGTAATTGTTCTGAAACAACCTTTGATTCAAATTTTTTGTCCGTTGATCACTTTATTTCTTCTTAATTCCATTCAAATTCCAACACACATAAGACATATACTCCTCATACTAAGAGCGATTGATCGCATCTTGATCCACTCATTATCTTCAATATACATTTTCCTACTTGCAAAACACCCCGTGAACATTCATACACGATGTGCCTAAGGTGAATCAATGCATAGGTTGGTGCATATAAGATATTTTGGTGATCTCGGGTCTAAGTATCACTTGCACAACCTCCGCAAGAGTACTTCATTATTGACAAGCTAGTAGGACATCCATTAAGGTTTTCTCATACGGGTCAATCCAGTGTACTCATTCTCTAATAAGTACCCACATTCTTGCATTAGTGTCACAGACATACAAGTAGCAATGAGATCAACCACCCTCTCTATTAAGCATACATAGAATGTGCTAGTCTAACCGATTTACCGATTCCCTTTCTCGATAAACCATAATAACTAGGGATATTTAAAGATTAGAGATTTTGAGGCATCGAGGTCTCATTGATATAAAGCTATCACACACCCTCAATTAATTGTCCTAATCCAAGGGTTTCATCATTGTCTACAAGTTATTTAAATAAGACACAACAAGATGATGAAGATTGCCTTTATTATAATTGTGCATACAATGATAGTATTTATTACAAGAATATTCCTATCGCATCTGCTTGAGGTCATATTTCCAACATTTATCCCCTTGTACATCCCCTAACATCCATTACTCACCGTGAAGCTTTTACGTTCGCCCACAGTTCGCCTTTTTTTAATCAAAAAGTTACTTCCACTCTTTTTATTGTGCCAAAGAAACAAACTTAGACATGGAAGTTTTAATGCAGAGAAATGCATTTAAAGAACAAATATGACAGCCCTATCACTTCAATTTCATTGAGTTGTGTCATTAGGGGCCAAAAACAAATGTGACAGCCCAAATGAGATCCCATTACAATCCATGTGTCCTTATCTGCTCTTTTTATACTCACTTCTCATTCCTCTATCCCTCTTAATGCCCAAATACTAACTCTTTCTCCCTTTTAGGGTTTTTTCTTAAACTATGGCGTCTACGTTGCCCTTTGTATAGACAAATTTTCCACATTTTTTCTCCATTTTCTAATTATTTTTATTTTATTTGATAAATATATGGAAATTATTTCGTTCTAAATTTTTAATTTTAGCCGTTAGTCATGCTATAAAACCCACAACATAACTATAAACTTTCTCCGTCTCTTGATTTGAACTTCAACAATGGATTATGTGGTAATCTCTATTATAATTAAGTGGCATGATTAGTTGTATAGGATTGTAATGACGGGATACGTGATCATAATGACCGAATTAGTTTAAACATCAACAAGTTTAAGGAGCAAATGAGTTGTTTGGTACACGTCTTCTCTATTTTATCATTTACATTTAATCTCATAAGGGTTGAAAAGTTGGTTCATTGTAAAAAAATTAAAATTATATGTTTCGGTTGTTTTGTCCGATCCAACGTTTCCTCCAATAAATTATGAGATTATTTTATTCTATGTTCGAAGTGTCACACACACAAGTGGCTATGAAATCAACCACCCTCTCCATTGAGCATACATAGAATGTGCTAGTCTAACTAATTTACCGATACCCTTTCTTGATAAACCATAACTACTAGGGATATTAAGATTATGGCTTTGAGGCATTGAGGTCTTGTTGATATGGAGCTATCACAACCCTCAAATCCATTGCCCTAATCCAAGGGTTTCATCATCATCTACAAATTATATAAACAAGACACAACAAGATGATGAAGATTGCCTTTATTATAATTATACACACAATTATAATATTTGTTACAAAAACTGTTGGGAGATTTTTGCTCTATGGTACTTTATAATGCAGTACGGGAAGTATATTACTATTACAAGTATTCGAAAGGATAAACAAAGATTGAATAATTCAACTAGAAATCTGAAAATTACAATAGAACCACAAAACTGAAATTACAATTTTGTTGAAGACGGAAAAATGGAAACTGTTTTTGCTGAGTCGAGTGTGGTACTCTGTCCTTAAGACAATATTGCCCCGTATGTATCCTTTATACGTCCTGGACAATTTGTCTCCCAAGATAAAACAGCAATGGAACCCTTGAGCAAAGGAAACTCAAGAGCTACGGTGAAAAATATTGAGTAACGAAATGATGCTTGGAAGTTGTAGGAAGAAAACTGTTTTGGTTGTGTAATTTCGTGCACTGTTCTTAGTGTTATTCTTAGTGCTCAACAATGGTGTAAGGGGGTGTTTATATAGGTGAGGGAGGGGCTGAAAACTGCCTCCATAATAGCCAAATAATGGCCATTATGGAGGTAGTAAAGCCACCACATAAATGGTGAAAGACCAACGGATTTGGCCATTATAGGAGGAGTAATTCACCAAAATAAATGGCTGAATTGAGTTCTTGGCGTTTCTGCTTTGACTGTCCAAATTCTGACGTTCTGGAAACTTCAGGGACCAAACTGTACATCGTGAAACTTCAGGGACAAAAGTTCTCTGGCCTAAAAAGATAATATCAGAAGGTCCACAGCCCACAGGTGGGCCCGTGACCAAACTGTACATCTTGAAACTTCAGGGACCAAACTGTACATCTGAAAGAATTCTGGTCCAAACTGTACATCTGGAAACTTCTGGGATCAAACTGTACTTCTGGCAAAGTTCTCTAGCCCAAAAAGATAATATCAGAAGGCCCACAGCCCACATCCCACGGCCCACGACTCGTGACCCGAGAACCCAGAACTCGGAACCGGAACCGGAACCGGACCGGACGGGACGGGCGGGCGGCGGCGGCGCGCGTATGGTCTTTCCTCGAACCGAAGCACATCTAGGTCCTCCCTCCTTTAAACACATGGGATACCCCTTGGGGTCCCAAACCCCAAACCAATTTCGAGTCTTATATACACAACAATTCTTTCTTCCTCTACCGATGAGGGAGAATTGAACACAATACCACACTTTCCATGCTTCAAACACCTTACTTCGTGAACCAATATCTCTTTCATTTCTCAATGAAATTTGACGATTCTTGGCCCTACGGTTATCTACGTACTTAGTAGATCATGCATGTGTGAAGAACCGAATTCTCCAATATGCGTAACACTAGTGTTTAACCCGTTAAAGTTGGTCGGTCGCAACTCCCGCCAAAGGCTAATTTCCAACAATCCCCTCTTGACAGAGATTTTGGCGCACTCACATGGTGTCTTTTCATTTCCAGCAATATTTCAGCGGACCGATGTTGCATAAGGAGAGGTAGCCTCAGCTTTGAACCTTCCATAGTTGAATACCAGCGGACTTACTTACTACGCGGTAAACGTGATGTCTTGAACCGTCAGTATTTAGTGTAAGCCAAGTCAATGGTACCAACACAACAAATTCCATTACTCTCTTCTTCGTAATGTTTTGTCCGTTTTGGCCATGGACAACGTCTTGGATTCTTAAGTGCGTTCATTTTGAGGCGGCCCGTCCTCGCACTTAAATAGGTGGTCTCCTACAAGGTATCCCGCTATACTCCACTTCACAAGTGTTAGGAACCATTAAAAGTTTCCCAAAGACCTAACCTCAACTGTTGAGGAGCATTACGAGTTTTGAAAACTTAACCTTTACCCATACTGCAGATAGCACTTAACGTCTATCGCGGGAACGGCTTTGGATTTGGTGTTTCTTTTCGAAATCACTATCCGAAGTGCTCATGCTTCCACCGAAGCGATCAACTCGAACCTTTACAACTTAGTTTTCCCATTGAACCAAATTACTTGGGATCTCCGGTTCGTAAGGTTGGGTTTCCACCGTATTGGTCCGTATATTTTGGGTTTTAAGCCCATTCCCCTAGACAGCGAACGCTTGATCTCCGGGTAGTCCCTTAGTTTGTAAACAAGGAAGTGACACCCGTGATGATCAACCGCCATACGGTCTTATATCTCCGACGGATCCCGACGAGATATGTCCGACGCCGTCATCCGTGTCCTTCCCGAAGCCGACCGGCTAGCCACAAGTGTAGAACTGCTGAAGGCACGGGTTTCTCCCAATAAGGGACGTCCTCTAATGAGTCGTGAAGTTACTCAACTTCTTTCATGCTTTGTATAAAGCGATAAACTCCTATATCATCATGAATCGGTCGATGCAAGTTTGCTTAGAGGATTTTCCAAGACCCACCATACACATTTACTTGTGACTTTGGTGTTCTTCGGATCGATGTCCGGTTGCATCACCGTGTTCTCCTAGAACCGCTGGACATCCGAATACTATAATTCGTAGATAAGCGAATAATTCGGATATCGTCATATCCGACTTAACGCCTTCTATTGATCATGTATTAAGATCATCGGTGAACCTTAGTTCAACTTATCTTTTGTTGGACGATACCGGGTCGGTTGTAGTGTGTACAATACATTGAACTACACGTGACTCGAGCATATCGCTCCTTGTCTATAGGTGCACCATGATTCCAATCGGTTCTATGATTCATATCCATTGGTGGCTTCAACGAGACTCGTCAACTATTGACCGATCCGTTAGATGTCTTAGAAATCCAATTCCTAAGAAGTCATCTGTGATACCCATATCTTTCATATCGAGACTTTGTTTCAATATGATTTTCACTCTCAGACCGTTAGTTTTCCAACTGTTGGCTTTCTAACTTCAGAGCCAATGTATCTGTGGTCGATTCATTGTTTTTGTTTTATCTCGAGACTTTCGGGACCAAAATGTAAACATTTCGGGGACCAAAATGAAAGTTCGGGAAGAAGCCCAACGATCCGAAAAACCAACTCGATTCTCTTCTTCCAACTCTCCGGTTGGGAAGGCTGTTTCAACATCCATGCCACGTAATATGCAATGGCCCTAGATGTTAAGTTACTCACAGGGGAGCACATTTTATAACCCAAATGTTCTTTTCCCGGAGGAAGATCAACCATTATACAAGTATGGTTCTATATGATGGAATATATTTCTCTCTTTAGCTTCTTTCCAAAGCAGCGCTTTTGGAGATAATTATTTGTTAATTGTCCATGGTTCGTTCTCAACCATACAAGCTAGAAGGTATGGAACAAGTCTTTGTCCCCTCTTTGCTCCTTCTTGGTTCAACATCTAGAATCCACGAGTTCTGCAGATCTGGAATATTAAGTTCCGGATATCCAGCAACTTTCGAGTCCTGTAGATACGGAACGTCTAGTTCCGGACAGTCAGGCCCTCGCGGGTTCTTGTTAACCTTGAGCAATTACTCCTTTTTCCTTTTCAAGGAAAGTTATCTTATAAGAATTCAGCATTCTTTGACGCCAAGAGGCTATAAGTACTACTGTTATTTACATATCCAATGGATATGAAATCTACAGTCTTAGGTCGAACTTGACCTGTTTCGGTAGTCCAACTTCTATCAAGTCACCCCACATCACAACTTTTGTATGTGAGATCCTTCTCATGTCTCACACGGAGGGTTACTCTTATCCTTATGCGGAGTTCTATTGAGAATCGCATTAGCGGTAAGGATCGTCATGCCCCACATAATTTGGGCGTACGGCTTTGCGCTTGGCTAACACCGTTAGACTGAGATGAGTAATGAGCAGTCGTTTAATAAACGATGCTTCACATTCTCCCCTCTATCACTACGAATTTCTCAATCCGTAGGCTTAGTTGACTTTCAACTTCTGCTTTGTAGCGCTTATCCGCTTCAACAACTTCATCTTTGCTTTTTAACAAACAAAGGATTCCATACGTTGTACCATCATCAATGAAGATCACAACGTACTTGTCTCCCCCCTCTATTTTGTATAAACTTCAAATCACCCAAGTAGGTGTGACTAAGTTCTAGAGGAGCAGTGCTTCTTTCGCTATTCCCTTGACGGAATTTGGAAAGGTGATTTTGCCTCTTCATCTACCTCACATTTATTTTGAGGGTTTATGTCGAAGAAGGCAACAATCTCAACATCGTTAGCTTTTGAATGACTTGCTATTTAACGTGTCTTAATCTATGATGGCATAGACGCACGGATTACAAATATATCATTCATTTGGCTACAGATATACTGTACCATTCTTAGTTATTACAGACCTGTTGGACTAGTCTCTAACCAGCTTGACCAACAATGTCCCTTAAACCAAGTTAGGGACATGTATCACCTCATCTTAGAGTGATCTCATTCCCTGAAGTCCTATTGAGGACAACCTCTCCAGCCCCTTTGATTTTAGAGGTGGCGTTGCTTCACATGAACAACCTCTTGCCCGTGGTTAGGGCGCAACCGGATCATATGTGATCTCGATACTCTGGCCCACTCTAGTTGCTTTGGCAAACTGAGCGTCCAATTTCTTTACTGCCTTTCTTTAGGCCTTCAGATCATTAAGACCTGGAAACTCTGGCCCACCTTACTAGGTGTCCATTACTTTTCCTATGAAATGAATTCTGCCACCACTCCAGTCGCCCGGAGGCTTTGTATGACTGAGTGTCCAATATCATCATATCAAAGGAATTTTGGCCCACTCCAGTCGCCCGGAGGCTTTTTATGACTGAGTGTCCAATATAATCCTATGAAGAATCTTCTGGCAAGTATGACAGGTTCAACGTCTTTAGCTTTTAAACTCCTTCCGTTAAGATTGGTGCCCCAGATAATTCTTGGCGCTTACTTAAAAGTGGTAACAGTTTTCGCACAGTTAGTGGATCTTTCTCCATCGTATGTGCGAACATACTTTACACACTTTAACAATTACACTTAAAAGAACGGATCTTTTAAAGTCGTTTACAATCCAATCTTTAAACGGGAAAGAAGATAAGATTAAACTTCTGATTTTACAGCGTAAGGAATATAAATTATTTTCATATTCCTCCTTACTTTAATCCATTTTTAATCAGACATAATTTAATCTTTATTCTTGACAAGTAAGAAAAACTACTTATCCCAATTTCGGATTCTGGCTCACTTCATCAAACTGAGTGTCCAGTTCCTTCTTTACCATTATTCGGATCTTTTGTCTAAGACAGATATAGGCCTTCTGCTGCAAGATAGAATAACATCTTCAGTCTTCTCCTCTTGTCCCAGTTGACATCCTCATGCTCTCGAGAGCGCTTGTTTCCACCAGTCTTGGTAGCGGTGACACCATGAATACGTTCATTATCGTCACTCTCTTCTACCAGAAAACCATTGCCATATCCAGATTTGGTCACACAATTTTTGACCGACATCTTTCGAACACTAATAGTAATACAATACAAATATTGTCTTAAGTTGTTGGGAGATTTTTGCTCTATGGTACTTTATAATGCAGTACGGGAAGTCTATTACTATTACAAGTATTCGAAAGGATAAACAAAGATTGAATAATTCAACTAGAAATCTGAAAATTACAATAGAACCACAAAACTGAAATTACAATTTTGTTGAAGACGGAAAAATGGAAACTGATTTTGCTGAGTCGAGTGTGGCACTCTGTCCTTAAGATAATATTGCCCCGTATGTATCCTTTATACATCCTGGATAATTTGTCTCCCAAGATAAAACAGCAATGGAACCCTTGAGCAAAGGAAACTCAAGAGCTACGGTGAAAAATATTGAGTAACGAAATGATGCTTGGAAGTTGTAGGAAGAAAACTGTTTTGGTTGTGTAATTTCGTGCACTGTTCTTAGTGTTATTCTTAGTGCTCAACAATGGTGTAAGGGGGTGTTTATATAGGTGAGGGAGGGGCTGAAAACTGCCTCCATAATAGCCAAATAATGGCCATTATGGAGGTAGTAAAGCCACCACATAAATGGTGAAAGACCAACGGATTTGGCCATTATAGGAGGAGTAATTCAGCCAAAATAAATGGCTGAATTGAGTGCTTGGCGTTTACGCTTTGATGTCCAAATTCTGACGTTCTGGAAACTTCAGGGACCAAACTGTACATCTTGAAACTTCAGGGACCAAAGTTCTCTGGCCTAAAAAGATAATATCAGAAGGTCCACAGCCCACAGCCCATGACCCATGACCCATAACCCATGACCCGTGACCCGTGACCCGAGAACCCGGAACCCGGAACTCGGAACCTGAATCGGAACCGGACCGGACGGGACGGGCGGCGGCGGCGGCGCACGTGTGGTCTTTCCTCGAACCGAAGCACATCTTGGTCCTCCCTCCTTTAAACACATGGGATACCCCTTGGGGTCCCAAACCCCAAACCAATTTCGAGTCTTATATACACAATAATTCTTTCTTCCTCTACCGATGAGGGAGAATTGAACACAATACCACACTTTCCATGCTTCAAACACCTTACTTCGTTTGGCCCTAAAATATCCCTATTGCATCTCTATGTGATTGGCTTGAGGGCATATTTCCAACATTTATCCCTTTGTACGTCCCCTAACTCCCATTATCTGCCGCAATTCATTTTTTAAGCCAAAAAGTTACTTCCACTCTTTTAATTGTGCCACAGAACCAAACTTAGACACGAAACTTCTAATGCAGAGAAATGCATTTAAAGAAAATGTTCATCTAACCACATATATCTAAAAATGTAGTGATTAAAAATATCAAACTAACTTCGACTGAATATATTCTCTGATTTTAAATTGATCCAAATACTTAGGATCTCTTGGCTTTATTCTTCCCCCTAAACTCTTCCTTCTCGTTGGGGGTAAATTTATCCTTGATGTTGTAAATCTTTTGGAGCTCATTTGAAATGTCCCCCTCTATGATCATGGTTGCTAGAGTATGTTCAGTGAGAGCAAGCAAGCTCTCTATATTTCAAATGGTTAGTAAACTCAATACGAGAAAAGAAAGTTCTCATGTCAACTTTGATGAATTTAACATCAATTTTTTTAAGATCATCATTAGAGGTGTTGTCATCAACATTATCACGACCCAAATCATTGATCGTGCGGGCACCTATCCTTTTCCCACCCGATAGGCGAATCTGTCCCTTAAGGATTCATCCAACAACATAAATAAATAATAAGAGTAATAGAAGTCTAAAAACATAGATATATGATAATGCAAAATACAACAACCACCCAAGAAATCTAGTGTGAATAGTACAAGAGCTTCTAAGTATACAACTGAAATAAAAGTTACAACCACAACTTGAATACAACCTCTGTTTAGAATGAGAATTAAACAAAAATGTCTAGATGAACTCCATGTGATCCTTGAAGGCTAATCGAACTTCACTCATGTATCTACAATAACTCTACACCCCGAAAAAGGTGTAGCACGAGTAGTATCGGTACAAACACTATGTACTGGTAGGTATCATAGGCCGACAACAGTTAGCTAACATATATAAAGTAAGAGACTAAAGAATAGACATGCTCGTAATCAAGTACAACATAACACAGTCTAAGAACAACAACTTAAGTATAGAAGTATCACATAGGGATCTATGAAGTACGAGGATGAAGTAATCACTAAACACATCCACGTAAGACTTGTAGTAATGTGAACCAGTTCACTCCATCTACTTTTAAAGTATACGACTTTCTGATTGGGAATTATACAACCACCGAACCTTCATTATCATGATTCAACCCATACCTCATACCTAAGATCGAGCACCAGATCTGCTCATAACAACGTACCAAACAGAAAAATGCGAGAAGTTTATATTCTCCATATTCGACTATAAACCAGGTAGTGAGGATGAAAAAAAGCATAAGCTACCTCGTTCATGCTCCCGTATTTCCGCTGCCATCTTCGGTGGATGCGCCCTTTCACTTAAACCCTTGATCTCAATAGTTTAAAGTCATAGCCTAGGCGGAACCTCTAATCCTCGAATCCATCATATGTCAATGTAAGAGATTAACAAGTACACAACATCTCAAATGAATCAACAAACAATGAATCAAGGCTGAAATACATCATGTAATACAATGAATACAACAACCATAATTAGAGATATGAGTGGATGCAACATAATGCAATGCACTGGTCAACTGTCTCATATTGTACACACATGCTATGGATTAAATATCTCCACATCTTGATTGTCATGACCTATGGGGGACATGCAAAGTCCATGTACCACTCTCACGATCCCCGTAAAGACCTCAGACATCAGACAGTCTCACGATCCCAGTAAAGACCTCGGGCGTCGAACACTCATCTCTCTTTTACGCTCTCCGACAAAGACCACGGAAGCTACACTCTCTTACTTATCATCATTTCCAATCATAGTTCATAATAAATCATCATATGAAATAAGAATGTATGCCATGCATGATATCAATTAACACTTGTCATAAAGTATACTTCACAATTTCAAGCCATTTTCATTATCCTTCCATTTTCGATGATAAGTGAGATATCAAGAGAGAGATGAATGCAAATACAAGTCCCAAACATAACAAACATGGCGACAATACCACATAACAACTTATGGAACCAACCTAATTGGATTTTACCTCCACACCACTAGCCATTCCAAACACAACCTAGAGATGGCTACCATATCAAGTATGTCCAAAGAATCACAGATGTTTCCTTCTCACTTATCATCATCAACACCAATCACAGGTAATATCAATGTATCATGGAAATGAGGATGAATGCAATGCAAAATAACATTATTAAGTAAATCATATCAATCCCATCGTGCCACACATGGACACATGTCCCAATATTAATATCAAATCAAGTCCAATCCTTTATACATGATAATGTCAAGATAAGTGAGATACAACTGTATCATAATCAAAATATGGAAACTAAGTACAAGTCCAATATCACACACATGGCAACAAGCCAATAAATCACTAGAAGACAACAAGCCCACAAATCTATCAACAATATCAAACCTAAGTAATCCATCAAAACTTCATACTTGAAGGCGTAACATGCTTTCTTCGACAGTTACTAACTCTAATTATGATTTGCTAACTGATGTGTAACTAGAAGATAAGTCGTAACCTACCTAATGCCGAACGGGAGCCACGAACAATCACTATATCGCCTTGACCTTTCGGAGAGCCTCTGAATGATTAAAGTCTACTAAATATGAATTCTACATTAGAATACGGATCTAAGGATACACATATTGCCATAGTTTTACCCAAAACTTAAAATAGATCCAAAATAGCCAAACCCGAGCCACAAGGGCAAAACTGTATTTTCATTAAAAATTGGGTTCACTATAGTCAAAATAGTACCCTACGAATTTAAATGAGTCCAACGATACCTATATTCTATACTTTAATTCGAAACCCCAAAATGAACCCAAAAAGGTAACCTCGAGCCCGCAAGGAAAACGAGAAATTTATGTCAAAATTAGCTTACCCATAGCTTAATTAGTCTAGACCCATAAAACCCATTAGAAAAGCCATCATCTTGATCTTCAAAACCAAGATTTTCCACTTTTAAACTTTTGGATTCAAAACCCCATTTTCCCAATCAAATTCGGACAAAATCGATAACTAACAAAACTAAACTTGAAGAAATGTCAAAATAAGGGTTTGATATTTACCCCCTTGTTGAGACTAGAACAACTCCACGAAAATCACCTCAATTGGAGCCTCTAGAACTCAAGTTATAAAGAAAATACCAAATGGACGAAGTCCTATTTTTTATACACTGAGACGTCCGCTGTAGCGACCAACGGTCCATTATAGCGACCAGATCGTGCTATAACAACCAGATGGTCCGCCCCAGCCACCAGATCGCTCTATAGCGACCAGATGATCCGCCCCATCGACCACGCCAGAAACTAGCAATTTTCCCGGAATTAAAATGGGCATAACTTCCCCATACGATGTTAGAATTTGACGATTCAAGTTGCTACGGATCACAAATTTTGATACGTATCTATTCCAACAATCAAAAAGCAATTCCAACATCAACTTAATATAATGGTACATTGAAGCGTCGAAGGCGAGTGACTTATGTCAATGATTCAAACACCTAAACTTGACCAAACGAAATCCAAATCCAACTCCGAAAGTTCCTATAAGTCACAAATGATCATACGAAGCTGCTCGAACTCTCAAAACATCCAAATGGATCCGATTTGACCTGATGTTGACCGTGGTCAACTCCAAACCACCTCAAAAGCTAGTTTCTTAACCAACTACCTTAATCACATTCGAACCCCTCGGGAACCGAACCAACAACTTGACTAAGTCATAAACCACATTCTAGACCTAACGAATCGATGAAACTTCAAAAATGATGCATTTGCCCCTGATGTTGACTTTGGTCAAACTTCTTCATTTCTTAACTTAAGGATTTCCAAAATATCTTTTTTCTTATCCAAAACACCTCCGAAAGTCTCGGAAATCGCTCCACCCATCCCCGTAAGTCATAAATATTGAGTTAAAGCTAACGAAAACAATAATTTTGAATCTGAGTCTTATTTCTTCGCGTAACCATCTTTCCACCATAAATAGGCATATTAAATGCTAAAATTGATTTGATTATCAAAAACCAATCAAACGAACTCTAAAATTAGCTCCGTCAAGTTCTACAACTCATAAATAATATTTCAAATCTAACATAATCTTCAAATCGCCAATCAGAGCACGTTTTCCCAAAATAAATAATTTATCCAAATAATTGAATGCGAGTATTTCCATAGTGAAACCTTCTCCTAAAGTGAACCAAATGGCATCCGTTTGACTTCAAATTTTGCAAGCATGTCAAAATAATTACTACGAAGCTTTTGAAATAAACGATATGCAAAATAGAGGATCAGTTCTTAAAATTACCGATCGAGTCGTTACATCAAATATCAATTAAACAATTGTTCGTCCTCGAATGATAAAGAAGAGTACGAACGCTGACGACGACCAAGGAATCTCTATTATAAACCTCATGAAAGCCTCCACGGGCAAGAAATACGCTGATAGTACTGCTTGTTTATGTTATCAGAAAAACTTCCTCTAACTTAACTCAAGTACTCAAATTTCCACCTATCCATGCCCTAAATTTCTTTAACCGATGATTTCCATATATTTGAACTAGCTCCGCTCGAATTTCCTGATTTTATCACCACTGTACCTCCTTTTTTGATTGAATCCGCAATTATCACCATAATCCCCATAATCATTTAGTTGTAGTCACAACCAAAATCCAACATGTTCCTGATAACATAGTCTGATTCTACTAGCCTTCCTCCTCAACCATCAAGACCGTCATTGCAAAAAATCTCTTAGAAATGCATACACACACGTCACAAGTCCAATTTTCCTCAAATCTCCAAATCACCATACTATAAGCATACCTAGTGATTACCTTGCCGTGCCAAATCCATAGAAATCAACTAATCATTCTACGGACTTCCCATAACTATTTGTATCTCCTCAATACATCGCCAAGTACCCGTGTAAACCATTGGAACTATCTGAATCATTGGCATCCAAAAAATATCATAAATTCTACTTGCAAACTCTAATGAGAACCGGTTACCCTACCATACCTCCATTACGAATTGAAATCCATCGAACCCCTATCAGTGGTTCACTAGAATACTATAAGTCCTTCAGGCAAAATAAACACGGGCCACCCGGCCCTAAATGAACAAATCTGACTCAGAATAAAATGTTAAATCTCTAAATCATCGATAGTCATCCGAACTGAATCCCTACATGACCGATAGGCTTCCCATAAGCGTGCAATGATCTATTATGTCCCTTTTCTCATGAGTAATGTGTTATCACACATGACTCCAAAAGCTGGATTGCATCCAAGTCATCAACTTAGTACCAAATACATGTACTTTTGATTGTAACATTCACATTTCTCAACTTCTACCCGATATGCAAATTTGATACAACCCTGAACTTTTCAACACAAAACCTGCAGCCTCATATAATACCCTATTACCCGTCAAATCTCCCATTGTAACACCTCGATATGCCCATAACAATTCTGAAAGTATCAAATCTTACTGTCGCGCCCATTTTTAACCCGCGGTCAAAGCGGAGCACAACGTGTTTGGTGATTCCTGGGTAAATGGTTAAAGAGTCGCCACCTAATTATTTTACGATGAATTAGGGCACCTAAATGTTGACAAAATGCTGCAATGTAACTCCAATTTTAAGGTCTGCAAAACTAATAAGATTCTAGGTAAGGGTTCTTTATTATCCTAAAGGAAAGGGGTTAGGCATCCTTTAAGATCCGCTAACTTGCGGTTATCCGGTCAAACTCAAGTTAATTATTGCTAAGAAAAATGCATGTTTAAAAGTAAAAGTATATAAATTTAAAAAGATGTTTGCAAATATTTAGTAAAGGATGCATTTTGTACAAGTATGCATTTGTATGATATTAAAGAAAAAGACTTGTAAAGTTGAAAAATATGCATTTGTAACAATTAATAGTAAGGAGGAAAATGAATTATTTATAATGCCAAAGAAGTAATTTTTTTTTAGAAATCATTGAGTTGCAAATTGAAAAAAGATAAACTTATTTGTATGATTAATAAAGCGAATAAAAGATGACCAAAGTTGTTTTGAAAATTTTGAATATGCATGACGAGCTTAAAAATAAATAACTAGCGGAGGGTTTCTAAGTTTGAATTAACCGAGCCTACAAGTAAATAAGCTAGCGATGGGTTTGCAGTCTTACACTACCCTATGAATTAATTCTAAGTCTACCTATTCTAAGCATTTCAATAATTACATAAGTGCAATAAATAATATTACAATACAAAGCGAGATAAAGCTGAATTAAAGAAAGTAAAAAACACAATAAAATAAATAATCTCCGGGGAGTATCTGCCTTCGTTGACTTTGTTACTTGCAAGATGTCAAGAACAAACGGTTAGAAACAACTAAATATAAATAACTTCGGATCCATATCCAAAACAATGAATGTTTTGATCAAGGAGAGCTCAGACTTAAATTTTGAAAAGACCATTCCAATCACCTCGTGGCTGCAAACATATGACCGGTGGCCATTTTAGTTGCCTCGCCTACTAAACATGTTGGTCTCTCTGATGGAAAAGAAAAGATCATTACAATCACGTCGTGGCTGCGAACATATAACTCGTTGGTCATTTTAGTTGTCTCACCTACTAAACATGTTGACCTCTCGGATAAAAAAAGATTTAAGTTTTCATCCTTGCCCAGAAGTTATATTTTTGTCTTTACAACTGTGGAGGCCTAAAAAATCGACGGATATTTTTTTATCGGCCAGTATAGTATCATGTTCAAATCAATAAAATATACCAAAGCAGCAAGCCGAAATTGAGAGGCAATTTCCGAAGGGACACGGCCTCGAATTCAATTTCATTGGCCTAAAGTTTGTTCATATCAATAAAATAAATCGAAAACAGCAAACTGAAACCGAGAAGCGATTTCCGAAGGGACTGGCCTCGAATTCAATTTCATTGGCCTAAATGCAATTTTTGTTCAAATCAGCAAAATAGTATCAAAGCAGTAAAACCAAAAACCGAGTGGCAATTTCCGAAGGGGCGCGACCTCGAATTCAATTTCATGGGCCTAAATGCAGTATTTGTTCAAATCAATAAAAAGTAAGATATCCGTGTACGGATGTTTAAATGTCAAAAACAGCAAACTGAAATAGAGAAATGATTTTCAAAGGGGCGCGGCCTCGAATTCAATTTCATTGGCCTAAATGCAGTATTAGTTCAAATCAGTGGAATAGACAACATAGAAATAAACTGAAACAGAGAAGCGAAGAGACGCGACCTCGAATTCAATTTCATTGGCCTAAATGCAGTATTTCTTCAAACCAGTAAAATAAATAGCATAGCAATAAACTAAAATAGAGAAACGATTTTCAAAGGGACGCGGCCTCGAATTCAATTTCATTGGCCTAAATGCAGTATTTATTTAAATCACTAAAACAATAAGATATCCGTTGTACGAATTTTTAAATGCCAAAAACCAACAATCTGCAATTAATACATGCGACCCGAATTCTGAAATTTTCAGACCGAAGCAGGATTGGGAATGTCTCTGAAAAATCCGACCCGGATTCTGAACAGTGACACGATCAAATTTCGGGTCGACCCGACCCAGAAAGACGATAAAACAGTGAAGAAACATTAGGTAATCGACCCAGTTCTAAAAAACAAACCCGGATAGATGACCCAAAAACCCGAGAAATGCAACCCGGAACAGTGGTGACCAGCAATCCAGAATCAATTTTTTTGATTTTTTCCAGATAACCAACAAATAAGATGTAAAAACACAAATCTGGAAATATACCCAAATCGGGTCGATCCTACCCAGATCGATGACCCGACCTGAATCGATGTCTTCACAGATTTTCAGATAACCAACAAATAAGATGTAAAAATAGAAATCTGGAAATATACCCAAATCGGGTCGACCCGACCCGGATCGATGACCCGACTCGAATCAGAGGTTCAAACCCGAATCGATTTCTTCTCAGATTTTCAGATAACCAACAAATAAGATGTAAACACAAATATGGAAATACACCCAAACCGGGTCGACCCGACCCAGATCGATGACCCGACCCGAATCAGAGGTTCCAACCCGAATCGATTTCTTCTCAGATTTTCAGATAACCAACAAATAAGATGTAACCACAAATCTGTAAATATACCCAACCCGGATCGATGACCCAACCCGAATCAGAGGTTCAAACCCGAATCAAATATTTTCACCAATTTCATATAATCAACATGATATACAACACATAAATCTAGTCCTTACCCCTGTCCGGGTCGACCCGACCCCGATCGAAAAAATGCGATTCAGTGAACAATAACAACAACAAAATAAAAATAGATTTTTGGAATGGGATTCACGAAGCCAATAGAAGTATTTTAACCCCAAACTTTAAGAACAAAACTCACCCTTTCTTTCGGATTTTTATACTTGTTTTCACAAAATCAAGAACACAACACATATTTTATAGATGGAATCGGATCTCCCAAAAAAAAAACCCCTACAGTGAACAAAAGGGGGGGTACTTATAGATGGATTCGTACCCATCAACGTTCAAGAACGAGTTTGAATTTCAAATAAAAAGAGCCAAAAATCGCGGATTTGAAGGAGCATGGGTTGCGAATTTTAGGGGTATGGGTCGCGGGGTTGGTGGTGTCAGCGTAACAGAGGGGAGTTGGTGGTGTCAGGGGTCGGTGGTGGCAGGGGTGAGGTGACCGACGACGTGGGGTCGTGGGCATGGGGTATGCGGCTGATAGGGTGTAGAAAGGGTGTGTGTAGGGTTTTTTTTAGGGATTGTATTTGGTTTGAGGGGTAAGGGAAATAAGGGGAATGGGTTTGGGTCGATGGGTTGGACCGGTTCGGGTGGGGGTTATCCGGTTGGGCCTTTTCGGTTGGGCTTCAGATGGGGTCCGAGAATGGGTGATTTGTTTTAGGTATAAATTGGTTGTGGTTAAAAATGTAAAAAAATGGGGGGTTTGTATTAAAATGCTTTAAGAAAAAAATGTAAATCCTTTAAAATAAGATATAGCGATGTGATAATAATAAAACATAATATTTGCAAAATGTTCAAAAATGTTAAAAATGGAAAATGCGATGCCGTTTTGCGAAAAATAGAATAATATAGAAATAGGGTAAAATTATGATTATGATTTTAAAAAAGGCAAATGATAGTAAAACATGTGAATGATAATAATAATGATATTGAAAATAATAATAAATATATATATATATATGCCTATATTAAAATTATTTTTGAGGTGTCCGAAAATATTTAACATTGTGAATAAATTCTGATAAGACGGGACAAAATTGGGTGTCAACAGATGCCCCTCTTTGGCCGGAGACGATGAAAGAGTTTTCGGCCAAAGAGGTTGATTGAGTAGCCAATTTTGTCTTGATCATCGGGAAAAATTACCTCGATTCATCGTACGAAGTTCCACATTGTGCTGAAGTTCCTCGGTTCGCCGTAAGAAGTTCCACGTTGTGTTAAAGTTCCTGCGAATTAAAGCTCACGAACGTAATGCGATGACGTTGTTGTAAGAATGTAATGTTGATGTCGTTGTTGTAAGAATGTAACGATGATGTCGTTGTTGTAAGAATGTAACGTTGATGTCGTTGTTGTATTAACGTGTTGTGTTAAAGACGTCATTGCGTAGACGTGTTGTGCAGATGTAATGCTGATGACGTTGTTGCAAGAATGTAATGCTGATGACGTTGTTGCAAAAATGTAATGCTGATGATGATGTCGTTGTATGGACGTGTTGTGTTGAAAATGTCATCGTGTGGACGTGTTGTGTAGACATAATATTGATGACGTCACTGTAATGCGATATGCTGTAAGACATAACTATTGTGATGACATAATGTTAATGATGTCGTTGTAATAATAATGCTGAAGATGTCGTCGTAATGCTGTAAAAGATAGTTGCCGTGCTGCCGTAACATCGAGGACGTTGTTGTAATGTTGTTTTGCTGTAAAAGATAGTTGTTGCGCTAAAGACGTCGTTGTAATGTTGTTGACGTTATTGTAATGATAATACTGATGACATCATTATAATGATGTTGATGTCGTTGTAATGCTGTAAAAGATAGTTATTGTGCTGTCATAACGTCGATGACGTTGTTGTAATGTTGTTTGCTGTAAGAGATAGTTGTTGCGCTGAAGATATCGTTGTAATGTTGTTGACGTCGTTGTAATGATAATGCTGATGACATCGTTGTAATGTTGTTGATGTCATTGTAATGCTGTAAAAGATAGTTGTTGTGCTGCAGTAACATCGATGACGTTGTTGTAATGTTGTTTGCTGTAAGAGATAGTTGTTACGCTGAACACGTCGTTGTAATGTTTTTGACGTCATTGTAATGATAATGCTGATGACATCGTTGTAATATTATTGATGTCATTGTAATGCTGTAAAAGATAGTTGCTATGCTGCCTTAACGTCGATGACATTGTTGTAATATTGTTTGTTGTAAGAGATAGTTATTGCGCTGAAGACGTCGTTGTAATGTTGTTGACGTCGTTGTAATGATAATGCTGATGACATTGTTGTAATGTTGCTTGCTGTGAGAGATAGTTGTTGCTCTGAAGACATCGTTGTAATGTAGTTGATGTCGTTGTAATGCTGTTTTGCTACAGAAGATAGTTGTTGAGCTGAAGACCTCATTGTAATGCTGCTTGCTGTAAGAGATAGTTGTTGCGCTGAAGAGGTCGTTGTAATGCAGTTGACATCGTTGTAATGCTATTTTGCTGTAAAAGATAGCTCCACGTTGTGCTGAATCTTCTGCCGGTTCAAACTCATGTGGACTGTGAATTGAAATGTCGCCCTTGCACAGACGAAAATGTGATGCGACGTCCTTGTCGTCGTTTGATGTAAATGACGTTCTTGCCGTCAGTTTGCTGTAATAGATGGTTCCACATTGGTTTGTTGTGTTTAAGCTCTATGTGATTCGAAATAACATCCTTGTGCAGACATAATGGTTGGGCCCCTGTAGGTCAAGACGATGTGTTTGTATAGATGCAAAACAGGAGCGTGATACTTGCGGTGAGCCGTGATGCGGAAATTCTTTGTGAAGTTGATCATAAGTGATGTGGCTTCCCTGCTTCTTTCAACCTGAAGAACATGTACTCAAAGAAAATTTGTGAGTTCGGGGGAGGGGCGGTTGATTCGCGTTGACTTTGTAGCTTCGGCTCTTGATAGTTGCATGTCCTGCTGATTTGGACCTGTAGCCTCTATCTGGTTCCCAGTCTTGGCTAACCGTTAATGAAAACATTTGTTGAAAACAATTTATTTATAAGAAAGTATGCATATCAGTAAAAAGTTCTTGTCAAACTCTAATGAAAATATTTGTTGAAAATAATTTGCTTTTTAAGAAAGTATGCATATATGTAAATGTCTGTCGAGCAGTGACATGCGGTGAAACAAAGCAAACGTCTTATCCAAAATTCTTCTTCTGGCTGAAGACTTAGTTGGCCGACACTTTTCTATGTCTATCGGTGTTTTCTTGCAGCGATCTCTTAAAATTTTGCCCCAGTTTCCGATATGTGAGGATGCTGAACTTTCAACTGGACCAAGTCGAGTCTTGTGTGGGTTGCTTGCCTGTCCTATCAGGGTGATCAGATGGGTGCGTTTTGTCATATGTGAGATAAAAGAGAAAAGATTTCCTAATGGTGGGACCGAAGCTGATTTAGGCCGCCTACGTATCTCCATGAGGGAATCAGGTCATAACGTAGTTCATTACAAGTCCGAAGCCTGGTGTGGCCGCCTACGTATCCCGCCGAGGGAATCAGGTCATGATGGAGTTCATGTGACGAAAGAGATTTATAAGGATTTTATAAAAAATGAGATCGAAGTCGATGTGGCCGCCTACGTATCCCACCGAGGGAATCATGTCATAACATAGTTCATGTCAAGCAAAAGGGAATTTGGGGAAATTTGTGTTCTAAAGAAACGAAACCCGACATGAAACCCGACATGGGTTCTTTGCGTATCCCGCTAAGGGAGCGCAACTTTTTCAACATAGAAAGTGCATTACATAGAAAAATCCTAAATGTAGCATCTTTTCACTGCATCTGCATTGATAGCTTTTGGTCATACTTTGCCGTCCATTACAGCTAGGGTTAATGTCCCTTCAGTTAGCACTCGGTGAACCATGTAAGGCCCTTGCCAGTTAGGATTTTCCTTTGGCTTCATCTTGGTGTGGGAATATGCGTTTTGACACCAATTGCCCGGTTTAAAAATCCTTGGATTTACTTTCTTGTTTAAAAGCTTTGGCCATTCTATTCTGATAAAGTTGCCCCAAACAAATTGTGCTCATCTGCTTTTCATCAATCAGCCTCTCCGTACATGATTCTGTATCCACTTGGCTTCGAATGATATAGTGTCGCCCCAGTAGAAGTCCTGATTATAGTGTTATAGCCCAAGAGTACAAAGGGCAAACGCTCGTGCCAATGCTTATGATTATCAACCATCACGATGTTTCATCCAAATCCGGCATTGGCTTGTTCTAAAACATGCTCCAATTTTCTGTCAATTCTTCTGTCTGTGAATCTTCCTCATTTTCTTCGAAGCCTTGTTTGTTGTTTGGGACCTTGTTTGCTTGTTTCATTATATGTCACATATTATCGACAAAATTATTAGTTTGCATGATGAAAGAGAATAGAAAATTATTTAAGCAAAACAGATTTTTTTAAATAGCAAAAGCAATGCGGGTTTGTCATTTTGAGCTTTCAAAAGGTGGAGGCAAAACACATTAAATGCGTAGATGTGATTCAGGCCTCAATCTGAATCGCATTATTTCATAAAACATTAATGCAATTAACTAGTTTTCGGGAGAAACAAGGCCGGGGCTTAGGTCCAATTTTCCCAAAACATCTCATTGCTCTGCATCTCAAATGATTGAGTCTCTAGCGTAATCATCGAGAATCACATTGCATTTTGCTTCTTCTTCAACAATGAAAAATCTTTTGAATTCCCTCACGAGGTTGGCTGCATTATCCTTCTTTGATTCTTGAGTGGCGCATGCTTTGACGAATGACTGACTAAGAGGCGGAACAGGCTTTGGTAAATGAGCATCTCTCTTCCTTTGGAGATTGGTTGATAAGATTTTTTCAGGAAAGGATGGTGCCATGATTCGCGGCTTTGGAGGAAACACTTCTACTCCAAACAGTGCCCTTGACTGGACTATAATCATAGGGGTGATAAAGGACGATGATTCAACCTTTTCCTTTCTCTGGACTGGCACAATAGTCCCTTCCAAATTATGTTCTTCATCAACAGTAATCATGTTCACATTGGTATCGTCATGATTTGGCAAAGGGTTATTGTTTACATTAGAGGAAGGTCCTTTCAGTTGGATAACTCCTTCTTTGATTAATGCTTCAATTTTGTCTCTGAGGGCATAGCAATTTCCAGTGTCGTGTCCAGGGATTCCCGAGTGGTATGCGCAATGCTTAGTCTCATCGTGCTATTTGGGAACAGGATTGGGGACATTTCATTGGATGGGCTGGAGTATTCCTGCGGTTCTCAATCGTTCATACAACTGGGCTCGAGGTTCGGCTAAAGGTGTATAGGTTTTTACTATCTTTCTTTCGGGTTTTGCACGGGGTCTGGGGTGCGTTTGGTAGATGGACTTGTGGCTGGGGTAAGTATGCGGGCTGGTATTGTGGAGGATTTGGATAGGCAGGTGCTCGAGGCAGGCTATATATTGGCTGGATATGGTAAGCAGGGTAGGGAGCAGGTGGGTGTTGATAATAAGGTTGAGGGCTTTGGGCATATGGGCTATAATAGGAAAGCTAAGGACTTTGGTTGTTTTGATTGTAGTAGGGAGGCTAGGGTGATGGCATTTGGTAGGTTGACATTTGATTTGGCCTATCTTTCTGAACCGTCATGACAGGGGACACTCCGTCTCTCTTCCTCTTTATTGCTCCCCCAAATGAGTTCGACTGAATTGCCTCAGTCGTTGCTTGCAATGCTACAAAGTTTGTAATTATTCCAGTTCTGATACCCTATTCTATGAAATCTCTCATATTTACAACTTCAGAGAAACTCCGTCCTATGACGATTATCATTCTTTCATAGTAGGTTGCATCTTTCAAAGATTGTACAAAGAGAGTGGTCATCTCACTTTCCGCTATCGGGGGTTGAACTTTTGTTGCTTCTGCCCTCCACTTCATGGCATATTCCCTGAAGGTCTCTGTGGATTTCTTTTCCAACTTCATCAGATAAAATCTATCCAAGACTGTGTCAGTGTTGAACTTAAATCTGTCCACGAAATCTTGTGCCATCGTGCCCCAATTATGCCATTTCCGCGGGTCTTTGCTCGTGTACCAGTCGAGTGCTTCTCCTGTCAAACTCCTTACGAACAGCTTCATTATGATGGTCTGGTCTTTACCTACCCCAACCAGTTTGTCGCAGTACAGTCTTATATGAGAGTGAGGATTTCCCTTCCCATCAAACAAGTCAAATTTTGGCACCTTATATCCGACAGACAATTCAATGTCGGGATGCATGCAGAGATCTTCATACTCGAGTCATTCATGTCCCTTGCTGGTTTGGATGTTCTTGAATGCTTCTTTTAGGCTATGAATTTCTCTCGCCACACTTTCATCGATTCTTGTCCTTACTTGCCTTCCCATCCCCTCATATTGGTCAATTCCCTGAGGAGCCATGTTTGGTATTGTGGTAGTAAAAGGTTGGGCTTCCGTTACATATACTGGTGGAACACATTGTTCGTTGTGGTTAGTGATGTGTGCCATTGATATTTGTTGGATTGCCCAGTGATTTTACGTGAGAGGGGTATTTTGGACGAGTGGGGTAATTTGGGTAAGTGGAGCTTGGGGTGCATTTAGAGTTGTGAAGGGTGCCAGATCATTTTGTAGCGGGCTTTGTTGTAGACTAGCTTGTGGGTTGATAGTTGTGGGTTAGTGTGCTGCAGATTAGTTTCGCTTTGCGGCGAATTTTTAGGGAGGTTTTGGGGAAATGGCGGTTCAGGAAATGAAAAAGTTTGTGGTGCAGTTGCATTCGTCCCTTGTTCAGGGAGTGGGGTATTGACGCTAATGGGCAGGTTGGTAAGATATTAGAGCCGCTCAATCTCAGTCTGCATGGCTGCCATCTGTTGCAACAGTTGGGCGATGTATTTTTCCTGGACGGTAGTATCTCCCCTTTCTGAAGCTTCTGGTTCATCTCTCGGAACAACGATAAGTCTCAGGCCAGTCCGTTCGGATGCATCTGAATCAGTCATTTTGCTGAATGATTGTGCCTTTGATCTCGTGAAGTAAGGGTGTTCCTCCAGTTCTAGTCAATGCAAATCAACCTTTGGGAAAATAATTTAGGCAAAATGAACCTTCTTCAAAAATGAAGCAAACTAAGTTAGTATAAGACGAGTAATTATTGCTTTAAATAACATGTACATAGTGGAAAGCGGCAGAAAATAGCAAACATATTGTATGAAAATTAATGTGCATCCTAATATGCATTGGGCCTCTCTTATGCCGGAGGTGGGCCTAAATGCCAAATATGCGAGATTATGATAAATTAACCCAAGCTGTCAAAATGTAATGCTTTTGTTGGAAATGAAGACAAAATGAACGTGCATTTTCCAATTTTCGGCATGTCATGATTATGCTTGGATTAGTCTATCATTATCACGCTACACATAATATGCTGATTGGTCGTTGGGTTGTGAGACCTATTGACAACTTTGGTGGATTTCTTAATTGAGGAGTCGATGCCAAGGATCGACCCACCTAAGGTGTATGCATGCATGACTTAAAATAAAGGGCGGTATAGCTCTATCCTAGATTTTCTAAGATTTGACTGACTAGACTCAAGGTTCCCGAGCGGACTACTCGAGTGAGAAGGCTACGCGGCCACCAGATGGTCCGGACACTCCGCGCATACGTCAACTCTCCTAAAATTTAGTAAATTGAAAGAAATTTTGGGGGTGCGCAAAACACAACTCGCGTGTAATGTGTGATAGTGTCAATTTTCCTTAGTGGAAGAAATATGAGCGGAATGTCAATTTAAGGAAAGCAGTAAAAGAATATAGCAATTAAAGCAGTTATGCATGCAAAATTTCACAAAGGAAACAAATCAAAGCATTAAATCAAATATAGAGCGAAAGTAAAGTGCAATAATAATTAACCTGGGTTTGCTATGGTCAAAAACCTGAAAGTCCCCAGTGGAGTCGCCATGCTGTCGCGCCCGTTTTTAACCCGTGGTCAAAGCGGATTACAACGTGTTTGGTGATTCCTGGGTAAATGGTTAAGGAGTCGCCACCTAATTATTTTACGATGAATTAGGGCACCTAAATGTTGACTAAATGCTGCAATGTAACTCCAATTTTAAGGTCTACAAAACTAATGAGATTCTAGATAAAGGTTCTTTATTATCCTAAAGGAAAGGGGTTAGGCATCCTTTAAAATCCGCTAACTTGCGGTTATCCGGTCAAACTCAAGTTAATTATTGCTAAGAAAAATGCATGTTTAAAAGTAAAAGTATATAAAGTTAAAAAGATGTTTGCAAATATTTAGTAAAGGATGCATTTTGTACAAGTATGCATTTGTATGATATTAAAGAAAAATACATGTAAAGTTGAAAAATATGCATTTGCAATAATTAATAGTAAGGAGAAAAATGAATTATTTATGATGCCAAAGAAGTAATTTTTTTGGAAATCATTGAGTTGCAAATTGAAAAAAGATAAACTTATTTGTATGATTAATAAAGCGAATAAAAGATGACCAAAGTTGTTTTGAAAATTTTGAATATGCATGACGAGCTTAAAAATAAATAACTAGCGGAGGGTTTCTAAGTTTGAATTAACCGAGCCTACAAGTAAATAAGCTAGCGACGGGTTTGCAGTCTTAGACTACCCTATGAATTAATTCTAAGTCTACCTATTCTAAGCATTTCAATAATTACATAAGTGCAATAAATAATATTACAATACAAAGCGAGATAAAGCTGAATTAAAGAAAGTAAAAAAAAATAACAAAATAAATAATCTCCGGGGAGTATCTGCCTTCGTTGACTTTGTTACTTGCAAGATGTCAAGAACAAACGGTTAGAAGCAGCTAAATATAAATAACTTCGGATCGATGTCCAAAACAGTGAATGTTTTGATCACGGAGGGCTCAAACTTAAATTTTAAAAAGACCATTCCAATCACGTCGTGGTTGCAAACATATGACTCGGTGGCCATTTTAGTTGCCTCGCCTACTAAACATGTTGGTCTCTCTAATGGAAAAGAAAAGATCATTACAATCACGTCGTGACTGCGAACATATAACTCGTTGGTCATTTTAGTTGTCTCGCCTACTAAACATGTTGACCTCTCAGATAAAAAAAGATTTAAGTTTTCATCCTTGCCCAGAAGTTATATTTCCGTCTTTACAACTGTGGAGGCCTAAAAAATCGACGGATATTTTTTCATCGGCCAGTATAGTATCATGTTCAAATCAATAAATTATACCAAAGCAGTGAGCCGAAATCGAGAGGCAATTTCCGAAGGGACACGACCTCGAATTCAATTTCATTGGCCTAAATGCAGTGTTTGTTCATATCAGTAAAATAAACCGAAAAAACAAACTGAAACCGAGAAGCGATTTCCGAAGGGACATGGCCTCGAATTCAATTTCATTGACCTAAATGCAGTATTTGTTCAAATCAGCAAAATAGTATCAAAGCATTAAAACCAAAAACCGAGAGGCAATTTCCGAAGGGGCGCGGCCTCGAATTCAATTTCATGGGCCTAAATGCAGTATTTGTTAAAATCAATAAAAAGTAAGATATCCGTGTACGGATGTTTAAATGCCAAAAACAGCAAACTGAAACAGAGAAACGATTTTCAAAGGGACGCGGCCTCGAATTCAATTTTAATTGGCCTAAATGCAGTATTAGTTCAAATCAGTGGAATAGACAACACAACAATAAACTGAAACAGAGAAGCGAAGAGATGCGGCCTCGAATTCAATTTCATTGGCCTAAATGCAGTATTAGTTCAAACCAGTAAAATAAACAACATAGCAATAAATTGAAATAGAGTAACGATTTTCAAAGGGACGCGGCCTCGAATTCAATTTCATTGGCCTAAATGCAGTATTTATTTAAATCACTAAAACAGTAAGATATCCGTTGTACGGATTTTTAAATGCCAAAAACCAACAGTCTGCAATTAATACGTGCGACCCGAATTCTGAAATTTTCAGACCGAAGTAGGATTGGGAATGTCTTTGAAAAATCCAACCCGGATTCTGAACAGTGACACGATCAGATTTCGGGTCGACCTGACCTAGAAAGATGACAAAACAATGAAGAAACATTAGGTAATCGACCCAGTTCTGAAAAA
Source organism: Anisodus tanguticus (assembly GCA_034509755.1). NCBI lineage: Eukaryota > Viridiplantae > Streptophyta > Magnoliopsida > Solanales > Solanaceae > Anisodus > Anisodus tanguticus. The sequence continues at coordinate 44,150,289 of CM067555.1, forward strand.
CAAACCCAGATAGATGACCGAAAACCCGAGAAATGCAACCCGGAACGGTGGTGACCAGGAATCCAGAATCATTTTTTTTTATTTTTTTCAGATAACCAACAAATAAGATGTAAAAACACAAATCTGGAAATATACCCAAACCGGGTCGATCCGAACACATTATTCCGGTCCACCGTACGGAGTCAGAACAAGATGTTTATCAATGAAGGCCAAGGCAGGGATCAGGTCACTATCGGCTAGAATGATTTTTCCTAATCTTCGAGACGAAAAAGATGAAGCCATGGTTTTCGACAAAGAAAAGGGCCAAAGATTAGGTGAGAAACCTATGGGGGGATACCTTTCCTTAATAACCTTCATAGGCGCGGATGAGATTAATTTATTATTTTCAAAAGCACCACCAAAAATCATCAGAGCCAATTCGTGGTAATGTAGACGCCTCGGTTAAAGGGGAATGCCATTTCAAGAAGTGATCATCATTGCATGCACTGGAGATGAGACGATTGAAGTGACATGCGCGGCTGTCAAACTGAAACGATGGCTACTTTTGGATACATCAACTCAACAATCATACTCGAGTTAATGTAGGGGGCAATTGTTAACACTCAAAAAATAATTTAAGTGTTTAGCCAAATTCAGTGACAACCGAACTGCTCCAGAGCCAAATTTACTCCTAGCCCTCGACTACAAAAACTTCATCGGCTACTAAGGGATCTTAGCCGAGTTGTTAGTTAAAGGTACGACTTGGACCCACTCATATGTAGACGCCTTAACGACCAAGTCAAAAGGGTTTACGGACCCCTAAAAGCGATAACGACCAACAACATCTAAAAGAAAGGGCCATTATCCGAGCAAGATGAGTAGAGGGAGAGAAAATCGGCACCACCTCCCCCATAGTCGACCATTGAACTTAGTGGGTTACTTGATAGCTGACATGGGGGATCATGTTGTACAATTTTTTCCTTTTTTGTACTATAAATAGGATCATTCTTTGTATATATCGACACACAACCAATCAATCAAAAAACTCAATTTTTATCTATCTTTTATCCTTTTACTTCATTTTATCCTTTATTTTATTGTACTCACATGCATTCATGTTTCTTACCTCTTAGTTTACTCATACCACCGTCCTAACGCTTTAGACTGGAGTAGTTGGAGAACCCATTGTGGGAAATTAGAGTTTCATTTCCAGCCCAAATCGCTTAAGTTAAGGAATCAATTTGTCTTCCGATTTTGTCAGCTGATAAAACTGCAGAGAACAGAATTCGAGGCGAGAACACCACTTTTCCTATTTAGTAGGGTTAGCTTATGATGAACAATGATGACCTGAAGTCATTCTTATCTTGTATTTCTTTTTGAGTCTTTCAATTTTTTTATCGCATTACATTTTATAATCTTTTAACTTTAATGTTAATGTTTAGGTCATTGTAACTGAAAATTTGATTATTTTGAGTTATATTTCAATCCTTATTTCCCATATCTATTCATATCATCAAATATTGCTGTATTGAAAACTCCTCACTCTATTCTTGAATGTTGTAATCATTACAAATTACAAGGGAAAAAGCAAAGAGATGAAAAAGTACATTTTTGCCTCTTTCAAAAGAAGAAGATAGGGGCAAAAAGGTCATTATAATTAAAAACTACGGAATAATTATTTTCAATTATATTTCAATCGTGGAAGGCTGGCCAGTGGGCCGGGTCGGGATCAATTATTTTCAATTATATTTCAATCGTGGAAGGTTGGCCAGTGGGCCGGGTCGGCTCGATCCCGATCCGGCCCTATACCCGCCCCGCTCCGATCCCCCTTAAAAAATAATAATAAACGGTGTCGGGGTTCGAACTCGGGAGGGGACCAGGGCTCGTCCCGCCTATCCCGATCCCGATCCGACCCGCCCCATCCCGACACCGCCGCGACCCACCCCCGTCTTGACCCGCCCGTCCCCCTTTGTAAAAATAACCGTTGGACAATGGGATAACAACTAAAATGACCCTCCACCCCATAAACCCCCTCTACCCCCCTTAATATTTATTTTTAACACCTAAGTTAGTATATTTATACTTTAACCCTATTTTTCAACTATAAATACTTCATTTTCCTCTTTATTTTTCTCATAAATCTTTCTACCATCTCTCTATATCTCTCTCCACATTGCCTACTAAATTTTATATTTTATTTGCTAATTTATATCAAAGTTCAAAAATTGGGAGTGAAGTTGGCAACTAGCTTGAGGATCATTCATCGAGCAAAGTTTCAATTTTCAACCTTGATTACACGTCGACGTTACGTTGGCGTTTGGTACCTTCATTCATTCTTTAAATTATTATTGTTACTTAATTTTAATTATCGCACTTAATTTCATTTACTTTCATTATTTATTTGCATAATTATAATGGAACGCCTTGGACATATAATTAAGGGTAAGGGTAAGGGTGCTTCTTCTAGTAGGGGTAACAAGAGTAAGGGTACTTCTTCTAGTATTCTTATTCCTAGTCCCGATGATTTAATTGATTTCACTCATATAGATATGAAATTGTTTTTTTTAATGATATACCATTAGATGATGACGTAGACGATAATGTAGATGACGCACCCACTAGTGCATCTCAACCTCGGGCTCAGGCTCAGATTGAGTCTCAGCCTCAAACTAAAACTGGAATGATTCCTATTCCCCCTAGTATGAGTCGAGGCCCCAAACAACGAAAATTAAAATCACATGCATGATATTTTTTTGATAGAGACAAAGAGAATCAAGTAGTTAGATGTAAAATTTATCAAAATGTTTATAAATTTAAAACCGGAAAATGTCAATGTGGGAGGGAGGTTTATTGAGACATGTATAAGGCGAGCACATAGTTAGGTGGAATCAATACCAGGCTGAAACATCTAGTGTATCAATGCCCTCTAAGTCGGGACAAGGTTCACATAGTGTCTCCGACCAAGTACAAGGTCGAATTAACCCGACGACGGGGGGATTATATGTCCTAAATATGATAAACACAAAGATAAGAAAAATATAGCAAAATTAGTTGCGGTGGAGTATTTGCCTTTTGCATTTCCTTCCTCCTGGTTTTATTCATTACGTTAGAGAAACATATAATCATTCTTTTAACGATTTTTCTAGATCAACTATTAGAAAAGACGTTTTTAAATTTGCACATGAATATCAATAGTATTTACGTCATGCATTATATCATTTTAATGGCAAAGTGACTCTCACTTCTGATATATGTCGTAGTACTAACGGTAATGATTATTTAACCGTTACATGCCATTGGATAGATCAGACTTGGTCTATGCAAAAACTTATTTTAGCATATAAATATATTGATGATAGGCACACTGGAACTTTTATTGCATAAAATATTCATGAAATTTGAGATTATTATGGAACAATTGATAAAATTATGACTATTACATTAGATAATGCTACTTCTAATGATTATGGTATAAGACTTTTAAAAGTTTGATTAACTCCATCTTTTCCTGATCATTTTCATATAAGATGTGCGTGCCATATTTATAACTTAGTTATAAATGATGACCTAAAACTTTTTGAAAATATTCTTGATAAAATACAATTTGTTATAAACTTTATTTTTAAAGGTAATAAAATACATACTCAAAGAGTATAAAAAAACTTGTCACGATTGTGGATTACCTTACTTGTTGCTTACGATTATAGAAGACATATAACATTATTATTTAACGCCCATAATAAAAATCCAAGGGATATGCTGGTAGATAATGATTGAGAAATTTTTTTTTTAGAACTTATTGGATTTTTAGAGAATTTTTTTCAAGCTACTAAAGAATTTTCTGGTATTTATTATCCTACTATTTCAACTATGTTATTTTATATAGCTCTAATATTTTTGTTACTTAATGAATATATGAAAAAACAAACTTATAAGGCATCTATTGAATTTTTTTTTATAAAATTAAAAAATATATTTTTCCTATTCCCACTATTTATATTATTGGTGTTGTATTAAATCCAACTATTAAATAGACGATTGTAAAACACTTGTTAAAACGATTTATGATTGTATAGTCGTACTTCTACCTCCAACTCCAAATGAATAACCAACTCACGAATCAACTAAAGAAGAAGTTACGTCTAGTATACACACTTAATATATATATATATATATATAAATATATATATATATATATATATATATATATATGTATTACCAATAATATAGTGCAAATAATCAATCGGCTTCTGTACCATCTTCTTCTACTTCGCTGCAACCTTATAAAAAACATGTGATTTCTGCTGCTAGTATTCAAGGCCTTAGAAATAAAATGTTTAGTGGTTCAACTTCTCCACAAGTTAACGAATTTGATGTTTATGTTTTGCAGGGTGTTGTACCATACTAATCAATTGTCAATGAAGATGGACGTGAAGACTTGCTGAGATACTGGATGGAGAATGCGAAGACATTTCTGACACTATCAAAGATGGCCCGAGATGTGTTGAACATTCAAGCGTCATCAACAACGTCTGAAAGCGTTTTTTATGCTGGAATATTTCAAATAGGAGAGCACATACACTCATTAGTGGGAGACAACTTGGAGATTGTAGTTTTATTCAGAGATTGGATTCGAGCGGAGCGTAGAAGGTGCGGTCAACCAGAGATCAACAAAGAAGACGACTACAACTACAACGAAGTCTTGTCCGAGGGAACAAAAAGCGACGTCGAATAATTTGACCAACAACTTCCAATTCCAACCGAAGATCCTCAAGATATTGTCAAGAAGTTAGAAAAAGTATGGTTAACTATGTAATTTTTTTTAATTGCAATTTTACTATGTGATTTGCAACTTTTGAACAACGAAACAAAGTTGCAATTTTGAAATTGTATTACAAAAAAGTCATATTTCTATTAAATAATCTAAGAGGCACAAAAACAACATTGAGATATTTTTATTACACTATCTTGTTCAATTATTGAAGTGTTTAAATATATATTTTTTAAATTAAGTGTTTAAAAAAAAATCCCCTACCGACCCAACCCGACCCCCTCCAAAACCTGTCCCCCCTTCCGGCGGGATGGGACGGGATGAGACATATTCCTGTCCCGCCAATCCCGGCCCACTAATCCCACCGGAGCCCGCGTCCCGACTCTCCCCCGTCCTGCCAAGATTGGTCCCAGCCCGCCCCGACCCACTGGCCACCCCTACGGTTGAACATTAAAAAGGTCCAAAACGTGGCTAGTACATCAATGTTTTACGTGTTTTTACCAATAGTAAGTGGGTCATTTGCACTTTTGTTCTTATTTTGTGCTATTATTTAAATTTTTGCAACTCATAATAAATACTCGCAATTTTTTTTTTGCGGGGAATAAGTTTATATTTTACATCAGAATATCCCTCAAGTAATGTCCCTCACCCTTGAAAAACTTATGACTCGCTAGGCATAAGTTCAATTTTGAAGGACAAAAATTAAAGACCAACCCATTTGAGGGATAACGGTGCAATTTCTTCAATTTTTTTTCACAACGTATCCTTCAAACACGCTGATCTTTAATTTTTGCGATTGCTACTTATTTAATGAAATTATCCACACCTGTTTCGCAAAACATAGTTTTTGTAATATTTTTATTCTCGAAAACTGAACTTTTGCATCTCTTCTCTCGGCATAAATTCAGTAGTAATTAAGTTATGCGACACAAATTTTGTAGTAGTATTTTTCATATTATGTTGAGTGTTGAAATTTTTTCCTTGTCCGACATAATATGTGTGGATGTTATGATACATATGTCAAAATTAAAACGTAAATGCAAAATCTAAATTATGCCGCGTCAAATGTGCTGAATGATAAAAAATAGTAAAGATTATAAATTTGAGGAACAAAAAATTAAAACCACACCAATACCTATCATTTGTGAGAATGATCCCAATTTTCTTCACAATCAGTTGGGAATGAAAATGGGTCAATTGAATGGTAACCCATACCTGAGCCCAATTCCCTATAGTGTGCCTGAATTGAGCTAATAAACAAACAAAACCCTAATTAGAACATCTAAAACCCATACGCCGCCACTCTTCTCTCTCTACCGGAATCACACTGTACGTTTCCTCTCTCTCTCTAACTAAACATAATCTCTTCTTATTTTCTCTTTAATTCTTAATTGTAAAATCAAATTATAATAAATCTGGATTATTATATATTGTATCTGCATAAAAATATACTAATATACTGTGTTTGCTACTGTTTCTCGTTATTCCTTGTGATTTTTCTTCCATGAGTAATGTTAACTGTCTGAAAATTTAAATAAGTAGTCGTTATATATTGAAAAAACAGTATTTGAAAATTGGAGTTGTGTTTGGCCATAATACAAATTTGGAGTTGTTTTTAAATTTTTGTGAGTGATTTGGAGTGAAAAAAGTGAACAATTTTTTTGGGTGTTTTTCAAATTCCGAAAATTTATGGCCAAACATGATTTCTGGAATTAACTCCGGAAAAAAGTAAAAAGTATTCGTGGCCAAACTGCCACTTATTTTAGTCGGTTCGAATGAACTGCTGCCAAGTACTACTTGCATTGTCTTTGTTGAGGTTCAATGAGTTTTTCAATTTGTGTTTAATAGTTTGAAGTCTATCTGTATTTGCAGTGATAGCATTCTTTGGAAAATGGCAAGCTTAATATCGCAGAAAATTACTCATTCAATCGGGGATGAAAAGTCTAAAAGCGAGAAAAAAGTTAATAGGAAGAGAAAGAAAGAAGAGAATAAAGAAGTAGAGGTCGAGGAGGAGAGGGAAATGAAGAAGCTTGAGAACTTATTGTTCGGTTCCTTGTATAACCCTGTTGGTTTCGGGAAAGATGACGATGTAGAAACGCGAAATGATGGCGAAAATGATTCTGCTATGTTCTTTGTCGACCGGTTTGCGGATAGTGCTTTGTCTGTTTATGAAGGGGATGCACAGCTGGTGCAAGAAGGTGTATGTGAAGTGGAAAAGGAGCGGAAACCTGTGTGGGTTGATGATGAAGAAGAGAAGACTAGTATAAAAATAGCAAGTGTGAACAGATTGAGGAAGCTGAGGAAAGAAGAGGGTGAGGATGTGATATCTGGTTCCACATACGTGGAAAGACTAAGGGCACAACATGCTAAACTTAATCCAGGCACCGAATGGGCCCGGACTGATTCTCAACGCAGAAGCTACAGTTCTGATGAAGATTCTGATGATGAAGGTAAACATACTGAGATCAAGTTGGTCGATGATATTCTCCAATCAAATGAAGATCTGGTTGTAAAAAGTCGCACGAAATTGTTACCGGGGCTTCTTGAATATTCGAGACTGGTTGATGCAAATGCAGTTGATCCTTCAAATGCACCGATAAATTCTGTTGAGTTCCACAGGAATTCTCAGTTGCTCCTTGTTGGTGGATTGGATAAAAAACTCAGATTTTTCCAGATTGATGGAAAACGGAACACGAAGATACAAAGCATTTTTCTTGAGGATTTTCCAATTAAAAAGGCATCTTTCTTACCCAATGGGTCTCAAGTTATTATATCAGGAAGAAGAAAATTCTTCCATGTCTTAGACTTGGTCAAAGCAAGTGTAGATAAAGTAGGTCCTCTAGTCGGCAGGGAAGAAAAGAGCCTGGAAAGTTTTGAGGTTTCTCCTGATTCAGATACAATTGCTTTTCTTGGTAATGAAGGATATATTTTGCTAGTTTCCTCTAAAACAAAGGAGCTAATTGGGACACTAAAAATGAATGGAACTGTCCGTTCAGTGGCATTCACCGATGACGGACGACAATTACTGAGCTCTGGTGGAGATGGCCAGATTTACCATTGGGATTTGAGAACAAGGACTTGCATTCATAAAGGTGTTGATGAAGGGTCCATAAATGGTACAGCTCTTTGCACTTCGCCAAATGGAAGTTTGTTTGCTTCTGGTTCAGATAGTGGGATCGTAAATATCTATAATAGACGAGAGTTTTTAGGGGGAAAGAGAAAACCAATCAAGGCAGTTGAGAATCTGACCACAAAAGTGGATTTTATGAAATTTAACCATGATGCTCAAATATTAGCAGTCAGTTCTAGCATGAAGAAAAACAGCTCAAAGCTAATTCACATTCCATCATTTACAGTTTTTTCAAACTGGCCCTCTGCAAATCGGGCCATGCACTATCCTCGCTGCTTGGATTTTAGTCCTCACGGAGGATTCATGGCTACGGGAAATGCTGAAGGAAAGGTGTTACTGTACAAGTTGCATCATTACCATGATGCATAGTTTGTCTGGATACTGTTGGCATTATGAGCCACAAATGTTTTTGTTAGCGTAGTATGAGTTCAAAGGCATGGTTTATTTTTTCCTTTTCAGTTTTCTGATGTAACAGTATTTTTCAATGTATGGAAAGATTATATCTTTGATTTGGTTAATTTTGGTAAAGGACTTTTCCTCTTACTTTTAACAGGCTGAGTGGTTCTCTGGAATTCCTAGTTTCAGTTACTATTGATGCACTTTAGTGCAATTTACATACAATTGCAGACGTTTTACTGTTTGAATAATTGTTATATTTGTATGTGAGTCCTGTACATCTGCTGCATATCTTTCCAATTAAATCATATACACCCCCCCCCCCCCCCCCACACACACACCCCAAAAAAAAAGTTTCTTTAGCAGTTTATCTTACTGGTCTTGGATAGCTAGTTACCATTGCTAAAGATTGTAGAAGCTCTATGCACATTAGGTGCTCGGTGAAATGTTTAAATGAGTCAACTTAGAGTTTATTGATCCGATTTTGATTCAAAACAATCGTATAATGTAGATTATGGTTCGTAGAGCGATCGGGGACTTGTGAGCTATCGATAGCCAAGCGACAAAGGTATGTAAGGCTTACCCTTCTTTCTATCGTCGTAAAACAAATGTCATTTTCTAAACTCTTGTTGTATAGAAGCATGTCTATTCTTTGTATGAAACGTCGTATGGATCTTATTTGTTCCTTGTCGGGAGTACTTTCCGCATTTTATATCATTTCTCTTATATTGATATAGTATGGCTCCTGGTTGATTCTCGAAGGCTAGAAATGGTATGTTTCATCTCCTCTTATTGATTCAAATGAAAAGGTAAGATGATGTGTGATCTATATAAGGATAGTCGGAGGTCTAACGACCTTACGTCACTCCGACAGACTTAGAGAGTATTCCATGTTCATCAGATGGTCCTCAGGTATATGTATATATATACTTATGATGCCCTTAGAGGCCTACGGTGTTATATAGACGATATATGATATTGATGATATTGTCTATAGAGGCCTACGCCATTATATACGCGATATATGATACTAATGATATTGCCCACAAAGGCCTACGGTGTTATATACACGATATATTATATAGATTATATGGCCCACAAAGGCCTACAACGTTATATACACGATTATATCTCATTTATATACCGTATAGTCCTCAGTGGCATTCAGAGTTACATGTTGTCTCTTCCTTATTCTCATTTACATTACTATCTATTTACATTTTCTTGCCTTACATATTCAATACATTGTTCGTATTGATGACCCCTATAAGGGTGCTACATTTCATGCCCGCATGTTTAGATAGATAGAGCGACGTTCATTTCCAGTAGGACTCCAACTCAGCGGGGGTGTCAGATCTCTCCACTTGTTTCGAAAGTGCTAGTCGAAGTCGGTATAATTTTATATATATAATTATAGGTGTGGCAGGGCCCTATCCTGACCCGATGATGTTTATGTACTCTAAGAGGCTTGTAGACAGTCATCCTGAGTGTCAAAGTCATGTATGGCCTTGCTGGCCTCTCTGTTAGTCAGTTTATGTGTACTGTGGCCTTGTCGACTTCCTTCGAATTATATAGGTTGGATTTTTCTGCTTCTACAGGTTATTACGTGTTGTTATCTTATGGGAGTTATTCTGAGGCCTTGCTGGCCCAAATACATGTGTATCAAAGGTATGGATAAGACGTGGTACGCTTGGACTGTTAGGCACGACAATCGAATAGGTTCGGTAATCAATATCTCCATCTTCATCAATTCTGTAAGAGTTAAATTCTCCTGAATCAGCATTATATCCAAATTCATTTCTCCCCTTTGAACTGGCAATATACTAATTTTGGTTGGATTTATCAATCGAAGCAGGAGACAATACACATTGATGTCTTTAACGCCAAATAAATAATCAACATTACCGCAACTATGAATGTTTTTCACTTTTCGATTGGATCTTCACTGGTATTTTCAATAAGACCAAGACTGCCTATTGATTTATTTAGCCCACACCTGAACTAGAATATTCCACCTCTGAAAGAGTCTGCACCTAATGGTTTAATCTGTTGTTCACATTTCCTCGTTGACCCATCATACAAAAGGTACACTGTTAGAATGAGTGTGCTTTACACCTCTCATTCTTATTACTTTTTCCAATATGAAAACAAAAAAAAATGAAAAATCAAAAGATCGTTTTATTCAAAACCCCAATTGTGACATCCCTTCTCTCTCACTTCACACCTCGGAATGCACTCTTCTTATAGAGATAAACGCGCTTTCACATCTCTTTAAACCGAAATGGCTGATACCTTATAGCTTCACAGTTACAAGTCATTTTTCCCATTACTTTGGGTCTCTCATTTTCCGTTTTTTGAAATCTTATTACCTGTGGTTGGGGTGTGACAAACAGTGTTGATAACATATCTTGGCATAAAAAAATGTTGAATTTTTTTTTTTTTAATGAAGATTTTAAACTTCTTTTAGGTAAACTAATGTTGTAGCTTAGAAGGCTTGATGATGTATATATGTCGTTGCCTATATGGTGTAGTACAACGTTAACCAACTCTACATGTATTGCATCCTCAGCTCGAGCTAGAGAAAAAATAATTTCCTAGAATGTTTGAAGATATATAAGTTGTTGCTTTGGACAAATTTATATACTCTGTACAGTTGTTTTATGGCCACTGAATTAGTAATACTAACCTTGCATGTCTTTAAGCAACAACATATTCATTATAATCCGACAAGTATTAATAATACTAACCTTGCATGTCTTTAAGCAACAACATATTCATTATAATCTGACAAGTGAGATCTGAATCTAAATTAGATAGAGTACACGCAGACCTTATTCATATCTTGAAAAGTAGAGAGTCTTATTCATATCTTGAAAAGTAGAGAGGTTATTTCAGAGGAACCCTCGGACTCCCTGCGTGTCTTGAAGAAATGTTTAAATTTGATTTGACAACCTTTTCGAGGAAAGTCCCGTCAAGCTATCATACATAAAATTGTATTGACTATCCACAAAGAGAAAATTACTCCCTCTATCCCAATTTATATTTAATACACTTTCCTTTTTAGTGTATCCAAAATGAATAATACATTTCCTTATTTTATAATAATTTAACTTTAACATTTGCTTTTTACGCTTAACTAGATGATCCATAAACACGCAAATATTATTTGACTTGTTTTAAACCACAAGATTCAAAAATCTTTTTTTATTTCTTAAACTTCGTGACGAGTCAAATTATGTCACATAAATTGAGACGGAGGGAATAATATATTTGTTCTATCTCCAACTTGAATCTCTCTTTAAAATATATGTCCCATTACTATCTGACATAATAATCAACTAAAAGAGACTGAGTAATATAAAGGTCTCCTAAAACAGACTTGAAGTCAGTCCAAAACAAAACATTCCTTTCGCGTGATACTAGTCGAGGAAACACCATAATTTAAAAGAAAATATTCACTTGATAGGCTCACTTCAAAGTTCAAAAGATGGAAACTCGAAATGAAATCATGAATCACTGGAAATTTCAACTTGCCTAAAATCTGACATGCAGATTTGATGAAAATAAACTTAGTTGCTTCCTAGCTCCCAACATTTGGTCGAGGAAAATAGGCCAATTTTACATATGATTGGTTTTGAACCAAACTCCTTGAAGACAAACTCCGAAACGAAATGGTTCCACTGGTGAAACACCGCCCTGTCCTGTCAAGACGAAAGCTGTGGATTCCACCCCGTCCGAAGTATTATACTTTATAATGTATTCATCAGCCACTACTAGGCAAACTATGGAAAAAGTAGAACAATTCACTAAAAGCTACTGCACCTCTTCCTTTGACCAGATGCTCATGCTCAACCCTGCAGAAGCTGGTACCATATTGTTCATCTGTGTGGTTAACATTTAAATAGTGCATTGTCATTTCTAAAGTGTAAACCACTTGCACAGGTTCAACTAGCCTTTCACATCAGTACAAGTCGATGAAGCTGTTTGCTTGAAACCAACGCAATAAAGTAAGAACAAAAAAGGGAAACCGATTCTTATACCTTATGCGTCCATTTTCTTACTCTTAAGCAAAAACAACTGAACAACAGCCAGACTGCTGGCTATTTAGCTACAAGCAGACGAATGACATTTAAGATAATATTGATTCCAAAAGCACCGTTTATTTATTGAATGAAACTATCAAACTCGCAAAAAGTACACTTTACCATCAGGATATCTTTGAATCGGAACTTGTGGGCGTTTGAGGATTAAAAAAGAATTCCGCCGTTGGTATCATTATTTTCAGATGAAATCATTCGGCTTATACAGATCTCTGCTGGCTGTAGCGTAAGATTCCATGAACATCAATCACACCAGGAGGGAATACAGGATCTGTTGCCGCTCTGACTGCAACTCTAGCTACGGCAGTGACGTTCACAGGAGGAGTAAACAGTGGCCCAATAAGGGGTATTTGACTCAGTGGTTTTGCACGTTGCAGAATCTGAAAATGTAACCAAGAGGAACTTTAACCAACAACGTACAAACATACCAACCAAGAGAAATTATCACAATGCACAAATAGGAAAACATTGCATGGATGAAAGATTCATATAGCATGACCATTCATTGTATGGATCTGACAGGAGGCAAAGGAAAAAGTCATGTTTCTTTTCCATGCTAATTATTGTTTTATTTATTTATTTTGTGCAGAGGGGACAACGGAGTTTTAGGGGCTTTGCATCTTTGGATAATAGATCACATGCTCAATTTAATAACCTAAGGAGTTCCATTAAGGAACAACTGCTAAACAAAACGAAAAACTAATCTCTCTAGAATGTACATGATAAAAAGAAAAAATGTAACTCAACGTGAGTAGTCCAACTTCAGTTCATTTTCCAGGATGATGAAGCAGTATGTGCACTAATTGTGCCTGAAAAGGAGGGTAAGATTAAGCAAAGGGTACCCACCACCTCTAGAGGAGAACCAACTACACCGAGGGGTAATTTCATGCTCCCAACACGACGGGTTCCATAGATAAATCCTGGCCTCAGAATTATTCCTGAAAAAGACATGATACCACCAGATGATTTTTTACGAACATGAGAATAAGTACACTTTGCCTTAATCATCAGAACAAAAACACAATCAGAAGCAGAAATCATCTTCCAAGAATCACTATCTTGTGCAATAAAATAAAGGTGAAAAGCATCAGGTCCAACATTCCAGGAAAACTTCCATCTTTAACATACTGTTTCTCTATCCATCCTTTTGCTCTTTTCTCCCGTGTTTTGTGGAGCTAAGTTGAATAAGCGCAAAACTCAATAATCCGAAAAAAATTAACAAACTATTTTGAGCCACCTGTTAACAGGTCACCAATTCAGCATACTGCCTTCCATCCATCTAAATGCTCCTCAGATCATTCCTCCAACCCTTCACCGATACATGGTGCATAAGCCACCTCTAATGGGCTGGTGTGATATACTATAAAGGCATACCAAGAAATTAACATCGGAGAGGGAAATTAACATTGGACGAAGTGAGTGAAGAACAGAACAGAAGGTTTAAATTGAACAATTGTTATGATCTGTTGACAATTATCTAAAGCTATTAACTTATCAAAAGTTTGCAAAAAAGTAACCGTATCACCCTACATGAAACAGAGAAATTTTCCCTATTACTTCACAGCGAGTCACAGTCACACAGTTAAATAGACATAGTCGCCGCACCGAAAAGTGGGTAGGCACCCAATGAAAAGAGAAACAGCTTACCTCCGTATGGATATCTTGTTAGGAGCTCAGTTTCAGCAGCTCTCTGCATACATAATACAGACATGAGACAGAAGAACAAAAAGGTCACTTTCAAAAGTTCTCAAAATTCCATCCCCTCATCCAACCTACCTAACAGTAAGCTCCACCACTGTGTGCCAATTTAATTACTCCTTCACTATTACATCCTAGACCCTAATATTTTATTGTTATACAATTTGTCAGTGCAAGTCCTCCAAAATTGTTTACATCTAAGATACATGAAGTCCATTTGAATATTCTTCTTACCTTTGTTTTTTCCTTTTTGGGGTAAAGATGGGGAGTGGAGACGGAATTGACATAACTGGTGCTCTAGTGTGTCTTAATTTTTTTTTAGAGAAAAATTGATTCCAAACAGAAGAGGACTCCCTTGGGGGAATTATCAACCAGCCCCAAGCATCTTCTTAGAGGTTTGGATTTGGAATTACCAACCCAAAGAACAAGCACAACATCTAAATTAGTCTAAAATATACCGACTACATCAATATCTGACCATGAGTGGCATATCGTATGTGTCTAGATTCATGTGTCCATCCATTAAACATGAGCAAGGAACCTATTATAAAATATTATATAAAATACCTTAAGATATTATGTGTTTATTATAGAATATTTAGTCACTTTATTAGTATGAATTTGCTTGCCTACAGGAAACTAAATGGATGGGGCAAAAGGCTAGAGAGATGGGTACCACGGGTTATAAATTAAGCTATTGTGTGATAAATAAAAACAGGAACAGCGTGGAATCATTGTAGAACCAGGACTTAAAGATAAGATTGTAAAGGTAAAACAAGTTGGTGATAGGATTATTGCATTAAGACTTGTATGGGGAAAGGGGAAAGTCAATGATATTAATGGACACCTTGGTTAAAGGGATTCCAGGAGAACAACAAATCTTTATAGGGAGATATCTAAATGGTCACGTAGGTAAAGAAAGCGACTTTAGATCAAGTACATGGAGTTATGGTTATGGTTCTAGGAATGACGATGAGAAGGCTATCTTAGAAATCGCTTTAGCTTCTGATTTAGTTTTAGCTAATACATATTTTAGAAAAGGGAGATTCTCACGGTAACCATAGTCAAGTAGACGTAATCCTTACTATAAGACGTGATAGATTTACACGTAAGGAATGTAAGGTTATTCCAAGAGAAGCGATGACGACCCAACATAGGTTAGTTACCTTAGATGTAAAAGCTTAAGAATAAGGCGACAAAGGAGACTACTAGAAAATAACCACAAATTAGGTAGTGGACATTAAATGGCGCTAACCAGTTAGTGTTCTAATAAAAACTACAGGATAAGGGAGCTTTGGACTTAGAGAGAGACATAGACATCCTGTGGAAGGAAATGTCAGGTTGCATTGAAAAAATAGTAACTGAAGCATCAGGTGTGTCTAAAGGTCTAGAACCTCGACCACAGGAACCTTAGTGGTTGAATGAGAATGTACAAGGAGTTATTAAAAGCTAAAAAAGAGTGATAGGAAGTTGTCAAAAAAAGAAGAGGAAAAAACCTTTGGAGAATACAAGGAGAGTTAAGAAGGCTATTAATAAATCCCGAGGGGAAGCTCTAGATGGTGTGTACCAAATGCTAGGGGCACGAGAAGGGGAGAAAAATGTTTACACTAGCAGGACGAATAGAGAAGAAGAGTAGGAGTTAAACCATGTGAAGTGCATTAAAGACAATCCTAAACAAGTGTTGATAGGAGACAAGAAGGTCAAGGAGAGATGGGAGAGGTATTTTGATCAATTGTTCAACTCAAACCAATAGAATAACATATTGAACCTCAACATGTCTTGTGCATGATAGAAAAGATAGCCTAACAATTGAAGAATGCCAGATTATTCATTAAAGACTAGAAAGCTTTTCAAAAGAAAACAAATTAATTGAGTTGACATTCAGGACTCGCAATAGCTCTTGGCGCATGCCTGGCAGAAATTTCTTTGGGACTCCGGAAAATATAAAAAGTTTGAATCACCAAGGACAGCATGCCACACAATGTCTTTTAGTACTCTCTAAGTAGAAGTTGACATTTTTGCCCATTCTTAATTAGCCATTCGTCTACATCAATCAAAAGTATTGAGCTTATACCTTCCCCTCATAATAACCTTGTAATACGTAATTTACAACACCAAAGTCTGCAGCGGAGATGTAAACAAATCTTTTAACTCCTGCACATAGAAATTAAGTATATTATAACAACATTACATCGACCACTCCAGCATGAACACAACATATTAGATCTACCCATACAGCAGGGCAGTCCTCTTTCATTTACATTAAAATGTACAATGTATGTAGTTCTTCAGCAAAAAACAGTGTTTAATAGTTATCCAACATTGATGCCTAAACAAGACATTCATCATGCAGACTGAGGATCTGATATCCAATGCAAACCGATGAAAAGTGCATATAGGTTAAAGAGTCTAGTGAAGAGATACACTGTTTACTTTGATGAAGATAACATCAAATAATGATTAGAGTGTTTACACAAGTAAATATATTGCAAAGATATCCCTGGAACGTGTAAGAACTTCTAATGCATAGATGATCTCAAAATATTGATATTTTATATTAGTTTAGTATACTGGAGATGAAAAATCTTACCATTCACTGGTATAGGTGATTATTTTATAACCCTCTAAAGAGAACACAGACCTAAACATGAGTGATATGGCAAAAGAAGGTTTTTGATAGGAGGCAGAGTACAAGGAAGCGGATGACTTATGCTCAAACAGAAAAAATCCAAGAAGTAAAGCTTTCTAATCTCACTCAGAGACATCATTAACTACTTATCATGAATGTCCCACACTGCATCCCGCACTCTATCCCACACAAAGTAGGAACCAAATATACTAGGAATATACTCTGAGCAAAATATAACATACCACAACCAACAAATACGTTTTCATAAACTCTTGTCATTCTTGTTAGGAAAATATTGAATGACCACTTACAGCAAGGGTGTGGCCTAGCTGTCAATGAAGTGGGGGAGAACCATGAGGTCTCAGGTTTGAAGACCAACGGAGACAAAAAAATACTAGGTGATTTCTTCCTATTGGCACCTGTCCACAAGTATCAGGTGTAACTAGTCAAGGAACACGCAGGACACCACCATCATAAAAGAATATTGAATGGCCACTCACATTCGAAGATGGAACGAGCAATACCAAAGTTCTAAAAATGAGGCGTACTTATGTCCCATCTATATGATGGTGAAATGATGGTGTTACCCAAAGTTTAAGATGTTAATTGGACTTATAAATTATTTAGATATAGTTTTAAAAAATTATTAGTATGATTGAAAGCTAGTTTGTCCAAAATTATTAGTATGATTGAAAGCTAGTTTGTCCTAAAAAACACGCAACTTCAAAGTTTGAATGGTTAAATAATTTTGATTTCTTAACAGATATCAAAGTTGTATAGGGTAATATTATTAGTGGAATGATGCCGAACATTCAGTTGAAGACTAGGGAGAAAATCGGTTCCAACTGCATGTCTTGATCATTGGAACATGATCATGGTACTTGGGGAAAGCCAAAATAATTATTAGATTATTCCACTTCTCTACCGTCAAACTTAATGGAACTAGTGAGAAAAGAAATTCATTTCCATTTGGAAAAAATGTGAGATAGGCATATTTAAGGCTGAAAAGTTTAAAGGTAGAAGGAAAACAATAGGAGTAAGCTTGTGACACGTTCACTAAAAAAAATCCCTTTGTCGAAGTCAAAGAAATAAGGCTTCGGAGAGTGAGTGTACATGACGTGGTGACTTCTTTCATGCTATCTCTTCGGTGTAGAAGAGAATGTCCTAACTAAAGGGACCTACTTACCTTACGGACACTAGGAAGGAGGAGGAAGGTAAACTCATGAAATAAATGATCATGCCCTTGAAGATGCAATACTTTTGGATCGTTGATCATATTGCTGCACCAATTGTGGAACCAGGATTTTCGTCAAGGGTGTATTGAGAAGAAGAAATGATGTAATTGAAAACCCTAATCGTAGTTTCTAGAGAGAATATTTGGGGAAATATTAGAATATATTATTAATCAAGTGTAGTCAATGGTCCACGCACCATAGACAAATAAAAATACATGTTCTCACTTATTTACAATTGGGCTGGGTATAAATAAAACAGCTGTACAAGATTGGGCCTAAACTAAGTAACTTCAGAATTGGCCCAACTGGCCTTTACTCCAACACCCCGCAAGCTGAAGGGCTGGCCAGTGCAAGCATGGGAATGAACACTTGCTACTGCACACCAAGTAAAGACTTAGTAAAGATATCAGCAAGTTGAGCAGTAGTAGAAATAGGATGAAGTGAAATCAAACCCCCAGTCAAAGCATCCCGAACAAAATGACAGTCCGCCTCCATGTGTTTAGTACGCTCATGAAAAACCGAATTCTTAACAATATGCACAGCAGCCTGATTGTCACAATACACATCAACAGGAGTGAGATCAATGAGACCAAATTCACCCAACAACATGATCAGCCAGGTGATCTCAGCAACAAGAAATCGAAGGGCTCTATACTTGGCCTCAGCAGAAGATAGAGCAATAGTAGCCTGCTTCTTAGACTTCCAAGATACAGGACAACCACCCAGAAACAAGACAAAACCAGAAACTGATTTCCTGCTAGTGACACAACTGGCCCAATCAGAGTCACAATATCGAAAAACCAGGTGAGTTGTTTAACAACAAATCCAAAAGAGAAGTACCAGCTAGGTATCTCAAGACATGATATCCAGCATCAAGATGAGCTTGATGAGGAACTTTAGGACTGGACATAAACTGGCTGAGATGCTGAACTGTGAAAGAAATATCAGGTCTAGTGTGTTGCAAGAAATTAAGTTTACCCACCAATTTTCTGTAGACAGAAGGATCAGGGAGCAAAACACCAACATCAGTAGCTAGTTTGAGATGAGGGTCCAAAGGAGAAACCACAGGAGTAACTGAAGCGCAATGGAACTCAGAAAGCAAATCCAAAGTAAACTTATGTTGTCCAACCAGAAACCCCTGAGGATGTTTGGTAATTTCAAGCCTAAGAAAATAGTGAATTTCCCCTAGATCCTTGATTTTAAATTTAGCATCCAGGAATGAGCAAAAATTTCAGACAGGTCATCACCAGCCAACAATATATCATCTACATAAACAGCTACCACAATGAGTGAGGAACCAACCACCTTCTGGAATAAAGAATAATCATTGAGACTGGGTTGAAAACCTTTGGACTGAAGGGCAGAGGAGAGCTTAGCATACCATTGCCTAGAGGCCTGTCTAAGGCCATAAGAGATTTATTGAGCTTGCATGCTAGAGAGGAAACAAGGACTGAAGAAGAAACTGATAAACCTTGAGGAATTTTCATAAACACCTCCTCGTCCAAATCACCATGGAGGAAAGCATTATTAACATATAACTGATACACAACCCATCCTCTCTTGACAGCAACATATAAGAGACACTTGATAGTGGTCAATTTGACCTCAGGTGAGAAAGTTTCTGTAAAATATACACCCTCTTGTTGAGTATCACCCCTAATGACTAACCTAGCTTTGTACTTCTCAATGGACCCATCAGCTTTTTGTTCAACCTTATAGACCCATTTACATGGAATGGCTTTCTTCTCAGAAGGTAAAGGAACAACGGTCCAAGTGCTATTAGCTTCCAAAGCCTGGAATTCCTTCATCATGGCCTCCTGCCAAGCAGGAATGGAGGCAGCCTGATAGAATTGAGGCTCTTGAAAGGAATCCTCAGAAGGTAAAGAACAGATCCTAGAACTAGCAACAGAGGTGCAAACATAATCATCAAGATAGGATGGAGGATGAGAAGATCTAGTGGACCTTCTGAGAGGAGGAGACTCAACAATAGGAGTGGGAGCAGAGGGAAGATCAACAGGTGAGGTATTAGGAGGGAAAAGGTGAGAAGAAGGAATAGAATATGGAAAAACATGTTCGTGGAATATAACATCCCTCGAGTAAAATATACAGATTTGTTAAATGAAGGAGCTTGTGACCCTTTTTGCCAGGGCACCAAGGAAAAGGGAAGGGATAGTTCTGGACTTAAATTTATCCCTGTAAGGCTTAGGAACAACAGCAAAACAGAGACAGCCAAAAGTTTTGAGGTGTGAGATGGAAGAAACAGTCCCATGAAGAAGTTCAAATGGGGTCTTATTAGCCAATAAAAGGGAAGGAAATCTATTAATCAAGTAAGTTTCTGTAAGGACACAATCCCCCCCCCCCCCCCCAATACTTAACAGGAAGCTTGGATTGAAAAAGAACACTTCTAGCAGTTGCAGTTTCAAGGAGATGCTTATGTTTTCTTTCCACAACCCCATTTTGTTGAGGGGTGTGAGGGCAAGATGTTTGATGAAGAATGACATGATCAGAGAAAAAAGACAAGGCTGCAGAACTAGACCCCAACTCAAAAGCATTGTCAGATCTGACAGTCTTAACAGTGGTGTGAAATTGAGTTTGGATCAGGAAAATAAAATATTTTAAAATGGAAAAAGCATTTGCTTTACTAGACAAAAGATGAGTCCAAGTGGCTCTAGAGAAATCATCTATTATGGTCATAAAATACTTAAACCCAATGTATGTTTGAGTGTGATAGGGACCCCACAAGTCAATGTGAATGAGCTGAAAAGGGCTAGTAGAATGTATTTGACTCTCAGGAAAGGGCAATCTTTGTTGCCTAGCCATGGGACAAATAGGACAAAGAAAGATTTTCTTCTTGGGTAACTTGGTAGAGAGAAAGGAAATGGTTTTCATTTTACTGAAGGGCATGTGCCCAAGTCTTAAATGCCACAAATGGACAAAAGACAAATCAGAAAGTTTATCAGAAACAGAAACATCACTCAAAAACATAGAAGAAAATTCATCAGATTCAGAAAAACTGCTCTTATTCATTTCATTCAAATTGTTTGGCAGTAATGTTATATACAAATAAAATAGGAAGAATGGATTGATCAAGGCATACAGAATTAGCAGAAAATTAAAAGTAGCAGCTTTGAGGATGTAGAGCCCATTCTCAAGATTACCCAGAGCCACTGGCCTCTTCAGAGAAGGGCCCTGCAGAACACAAGCAGTGGAGGACAAGTAAGCTATGCAGTTTAGTCGTATAATGAGTTGTGCAAGAGATATGAGATTATACTGAAAGGAAGGGACAAGAAGCACATTTAACAAACAAATATTAGAAGAAAGGTTCAATGTTCCAGTAGAAGTTACTTTCACCTTGTAGCCATTAGGCAATGAAACAAGATAAGGAATAGTAAGTGGTTTAATGTCTGTTAAGAAGGAAGAGTGTGGAGTCGTGTGATTTGTTACACCTGAATCAATAATCCAAGGACTATCCTCTATCTTAGAAAAATTACAAGCAAGACCCCTAGACTTATTAAAAATAAGATCATTAACCAAACCTGCAAAATTGGCTGGCTGAACCAGCAGATATTTCTTATTGAAGGACTCATTTTGCATTGTTGGAGAAGATTCAGAAGTTGAGCAAATTGCTCCTGAGTGATACTGGAAGCCCCAGATTCAGGCTGCATTGGTTTCACACCAGAAGTAGAAGCTTCAGAAATCTCAAGTGATTGCTGGGAGTCTGAAACTTGAGCTAGAACTTGGGGTTCCTAGGTGTAGAAGGATAGCCATGGAGTTTAAAACACTGCTCAATGGAATGACATGGCTTTTTACAGTACCTACAGATCATGTTGTTTCTTTTTGAAGAATCAAAATTCCCTTTTGAAGTGGAATCAAAATTTACCCTTTGTGTGAAAGGTTTTTCTCTTCCCCAACAGTAATAACACCAACCCCCAACCCCCCCAACCCTTCCCTCCCGTCCTAGACGGTGAACCCAGTACTCCGCAGTGCTGTAGCCACCCTCCAGTGGCGTCCCCTCTCTTCTGTCGCGTCGTCGGGGAGCACAATTCCAGCCAGATCTTTCTCTCTCCCTCCTCTCCTCTCCTCTCCTCTCCTCTCCTCTCCCCTTCTCTTTTCGATTTTTTTTCTCCCCTACTCTGCAACTGAAAACCCCTCTCCAGTCAGATCTGCACAGGTAATCAACGTTCCAGCAGCTACCGGCGAGGAACAGTATTTTCCGACGGGGAACCGCAGTTCGCGGTGGTGAATAGTGTCTGCAGTGAACAGTGTCGGAAGTGAACAGTGCTTCCAGCAAAGAACAGGTTTTACCTACCAGGAGTTGGTAACTCCTGTCCTTACTGAGTCTTTACGTGTCATCCTTGTAGTTGATTTTTTTGCTTGCTTTGTCTGCTGAATCTTGAACTTTATATTCTAGCCTATAATTCTATCATTCGTGTCGTAATAGTTAGACTTGCCCCTACGTTCTTGCGAACTTGTGCTAGTATAGATTCCTGCTTTTTAGTGTAAACCATTGATAAGTCCATATTTGCTTTAGTGGCGGTGGAGAACGATGGTAGATTAGGGTCAAGTTCTCGGTCGGGGACGGGGGCGAGGGTTAGGGGGGTAAGTGGGATAAGGGAGCTTCTAGGTTGAGGATAGGGGCTTGGAACATTGGGACTTTTAACGGGAAAGTCCAGAGAATTAATATAGCTTGTGTCCAGGAGACCAAATGGGTAAGACGTAAGACTAAGGATGTGGACGAGTATAAGTTATGGTTCTCGGATAGGTCGAGGTGTAGGAATGTGGTAGGTATTTTAGTAGACTAAGGGATTAGATGGTTGGAGTAGGTATTTTAGTAGATAGCGGGCTAAGGGATCGGATGATAGAGGTGGTTAAGAAGGTCAATGACAAGATGATGACGATTAAGCTGGTTTGGGAAGGTTCACTTTGAACATTATTAGTGCTTATGCGCCGCAGGAGGATTTGGACGAAGAGGAGAAGAGGCGCTTTTGGGAGGATTTGGACGAAGTGGTGGGAGGTATACCGCCCACTGAGAAGCTATTCGTAAGAGGAGATTCAGTGGGCACACCGGGTCGATTTTGGGGGTTATATCGATGTACATGAAGGTTTTGTCTTCGGGGGGACAGGAACGGAGGAGGAGTCGCACTTTTGAATTTCGCAAAAGCTTTTGATTTGGTGGTAGCCAACTCGAGTTTCCCGAAGGAGGAGCATTTGATAACTTTTCGTAGTTCAATGGCTGGAACTCAGATAGACTATTTGCTTCTTAGAAAAGACGATAAAGGTCTTTGTAAAGACTGCAAGGTCATTCCGGGTGAGAACCCTACGACCCAGCATAAGCTTTTGGTGATGAATTTGGCGATCAAGAGGAAGAGAAAGAAGAGGATCGTGGATGACCGGCCAAGGATCAGATAGGGGAGTTTGACTATGACTAGTGCCCAAGAAATAAGGGAGAAGTTGTTGGCTATGGGGCCGGGGAGAGATGGGGAGATGCGAGCAGTATGTGGGATAGGACGGCAAGTTGCATTAGGGAAGCAACTAGAGAGGTGCTGGGTCTCCCTTTTGGAATACCTTGGAATACCCCCCTCATTCCCCAGGAGTGAGTTCTTTTCTGCGGGATTTAGGGATTCCTGTCTTTTGCTCATATTGTCTCCTATAGAGATGGAGAGGTAGTCATGGTGGGCATCGAGGAGATTGGTGGAATGGAGAAGTCCAGAGGAAGGTGAAAGCAAAGAAAGTGGCGTATGCGAAGTTGGTGGACAACAAGAATGATGAGGAGAGAAGAAGGAATAGGGAAAAGTATAAGATGGCGAGGTAGGAGGCAAGGTTAGCGGTTACGGCGGCAAAGAAGACAGCTCTTGAACGCCTATATGCAGATTTAGAGGACAAAAGCGGGGATAAGAAGTTGTACAAGCTAGTCAAGGCGAGGGAGAAGAGGGCACACGATCTTGATCAAATAAAGTGCATCAAGGACGAGGACGGCAAAGTATTAGTGGATGATGCTCTCATTAGAGAGAGATGACAGTTATACTTTCATAAACTCCTCAATGAAGAATGGGACAAAGACATTGTGTTGGGAGATTTAGAGCACTCCGAGAGACATCGTGATTTTGGATATTGTAAGAGCATAAAGGTTGAGGAGGTTAAGGTTGTAGTTTGTAGGATGCACAGGGAAGGAGCGACCGGACCAGACGAAATTCCAGGGGAATTTTGGAAGAGCGTGGGCAGGGAATGGCTGACTGAGGCTGACTGAGCTGTTTAATGTCATTTTTAAGACGGCGAAGATACCCGAAGAATGGAGGTGGACTACAATGATCCCTTTGTACAAAAACATGGGCGACATACAAAGTCGCAACAATTATAGAGAGATTAAGCTGCTAAGCCACACTATAAAAGTGTGGAAAAGGGTGGTGGAGATGAGGGTTCGGAGAGGCATGTCTATTTCAGAGAACTAATTCGATTTCATGTCGGGCCATTCAACTACTGAAGTCATCCATCTTATGAGGCTGGTGGAGTAGTATAGGGAGAGGAAGAGGGACTTGCACATGATATTTATCGACCTAGAAAAAGTATACGACAAAGTTCCAAGGGAGGTTCTATCGCGATGCTCGGAGATTAGAGGCATACATTAGGGCGATCAGGGATATGTATGATGGAGCCAAGACTAGGGTAAGGAAGTGCGAGGGGACTCGGATGACTTCACTGTGATGATGGGTTGCACCAGGGATCAACTCTTTAGCCCATTTTTATTTGTTTTGGTGGTAGATGGTCTGATGCGGCAAATCCAAGGGGAGGTGCCATGGTGTATGCTATTCGCGGATGACATTGTTCTAATTGACGAGACTCGCAGCGGATAAATGCTAAGTTGAAGGTTTGGAGACAAAACTCTGAAGTCTAAAGGGTTTAGGTTAAGTAGGACCAAGACAGAGTACTTGGAGTGCAAGTTCAGCGTACCGCATGAGGTTGGCGTGGAAGTGAGGCTTAGTGCTCAAGCAATTCAAACGAAAGGAAGTTTCAAATACCTTGGATCGATTATCCAAGATAATGGAGAGATTGATAATGATGTCACACATTACATTGGTGCGGGGTGAATGAAATGGAGGCTCGCATCCGGAGTCTTGTGTGACAAGAAGGTGCCACCAAAGCTTAAAGGCAAGTTCTAAGAGTGGTGGTTAGACCGACTATGTTGTATGGAGCGAAGTGTTGGCCAGTCAAAAACTCTCATGTTCAGAAAATGAAGGTGACGGAAATGAGGATGTTGCGGTGGATGTGTAGGCACACGATGAGAGACAGAATTAGGAATGAAGATATTTGAAACAGGGTGGGGGTAGCCTCGGTGGAGGACAAGATGAGGAAAGTGAGGCGGTGATGGTTCGGACATGTACAGAGGAAAGGCGCGGATGCCCCAGTGCGGAGGTGTGAGAGGTTGGCTATGAATGGTTTCAAGAGGAGTAGAGATAGGCCGAAGAAGTATTGGGAAGAGGTGATTAGACACGACATGGCGCAGTTTCAGCTCACCGAGGACATGACCTTAGATAGGAGGGTATGGAGGACTCGAACCAAGATAAACGGATAGTAAGTAATTAGGCATGCCATGTCTCGTATAACTGGTGTAGTTTCTTGTCCTTTGATTCCTGGTATTATCTGCTATTTGTTGTGCCAAAATTGTTTTGCTTTACTTTACTTTGCCTTGCTTTACTCTACTTTGCTTTGTTTTGCTTTACTTTCTTCAAACCTTATCTGACCTTTTTTGTCATGTTTTCTCTTGAGCCAAGAGTTTTTCGGAAATAGCCTCTCTACCTCCCAAGGCAGACGCCGAGTAGGTTACACTGGGTATGTTGTTGTTGTGTGAAGGGTTTTTTAACTCCTGTGGAAAAGGAAACAGACTCAGAATTGAAAGAAGGAACAAGAGCTTGATGCTCAGACTAACTCTCATCATTTATGAGCATGGAGTAGACACTATCAACATCAGGTAAGGGCTTCATCATGAGTATGTTCCTCCTACTGGCAGAATAGGACTCATTTAACCCATTTAGGGATTGATGAACCTTTTGTTCTTCATCGAGTTGCTGAAAAGCTTTTTTACACCCACACACAATCAAGATAAGATATGGAAAATGAGAGCTCATCCCAGAGCTTCTTAATTATGTTAAAATAGGAGGCAATGTTTGAATTTCCCCGAGTATTGGGAGATTTCCTTTCAAATTTGGAAGATCTTCTTACCACTTGCATGACCAAACCTACGCTCAATATCTTTCCATAGTTTTTCAGCATACTCTGTATACATGACAGTCTCCCTAATCTCTTTATCTAGACTGTTAAGAATCCAAGCAATAACTATGTCGTTACATCGAGTCCAAGGTTCGATATCAGGAGAGTTAGCACTAGGTTTAGGTATTGTACTATTTATTAACCCTAATTTGTTTTACAAGATAAGCCTAGTAACATACCCCTCCTCCAGCTCCCATAACCAGTATCATTTGAAGGTTGTCGTGACCAAAACCGTTCCCGGAGAACCGGAGGGAAGCAGATACAAAGGAGAGGAGGGAGATACAACACTAGTAGCAATATTCATTGCAGCGAAATACGTAAGCATAGATGTACAAAACAAAAAAACAACACACGTGGTAGATAAGATTAAAAGATATTACCGAACTTCTTCTAAAACTTGAAGACGCACAAGCCTTGCTCAACCCGAACCAGAGAAATAGTCCAACGATGAAAACATCGAGAAAAGTTAGGTCAGATGAGCCGATTTCATAGCTCTGATACCATATTGAGAAGAAACGTAATTGAAAACCCTAATCATAGTTTCTAGAGAGAATATTTGGGGAAATATTAGAAAATATTATTGATCAAGTGCAGTCAATGGTCCACGCACCAGATACAAAAAAATACATGTTCTCACTTATTTACAATTGGGCCGGTAGAAATAAAACAGTTGTACAAAATTGGACCCAAAACTAAGTAACTTCAGAATTGTAGGAGAATTCTAGGCCAAGGAGGGTTGAGAAAAAAAAGGAACAAAAAGTAAGCAAATTGTAAGAGCCGAGGCTCGTACCCGCGCCTCAAACGTAAATTTCCACACCCTTCGCGGCTGGACTATCTTTCTCTTCTTTGTCAAGGATGTTCAACGGTTAATATATATCCAAAAATATCTATATTTAACCTATATATCCGGAAATGTTTTTCGACGAAGGGTGTTCATCTGATCACCCTTGAGTGGGTGTAGTTCCGCCCCTGGATGTACCAATTTGTTATCTAACCACTTTACTTCAAATCAACTATGCTACAAAAAATTAAATCATTCACCAATATATCCACCATTACTATATTTGGGTGGCGTTGAGACGGGGGTAGTAGTTATTAATCACCGCACCAAAGAGATTAGGTTCTTTTGAATATCCCAAAAACTATTTACCTAATAAGGAAATGTTTTCACGGTTTATTACACAGACTCAATTTTCCTCCTACTCAACAAGATCCCCGCATACCTCAACTATACTTGTCAAAAGAAATTAGATTAATACATAGACAACCCATTAAACTTGCCAACAAATTCCATTTAGACACTCGAACTAAGGCTTATTCCAATTGAGCATCTGGACACATAATAAAGTGTTCTTATTAGACACTTACGATTCAAATTTTGATAAAAAACTTTTGCGCGTATTCTGAAGCATCTATTTCGTATTAAGTTAACCACATAAAATATGTCATCTCCTTTAAGTATACCCATAATAGGGTTGAGTTTATTGAGGCAAATGCATATCATTAAATAAAGTGACATATTTTAAGTGTTTAACTTATTTACGTAATGGACGCTTGAGAACACGCACATAATTTTCTTTTTAAATTTGAACTAAAAGTGTCTAATAGGAACACTTTATTATGTGTTCAGGTGCTCAATTTGAATAAGTCTTAGTTCGAGTGTCTAAATAAAATTTGCTGGCAAGTTTAAGGGGTTGTCTATGTATTGAGCCAAAGAAATATATACATCGAATATCAATATTCACAACTCCGATCGGGATTTGTAAAAAAAGAGCTGACAAACTTGCTTAGAGCAATATGCTCCTCGAAAATAATAAAGACCCTTTCCAACTGTTCAACATCGCTTACAAATGCTACCAACATCGGGTCCTTACAGGCAATTAACCTACTTTTACCTCCTAGAGGCAGCAATAAATATTAAAGGCCAATATTAAAAGTCCAGGTCAAAATGAAGCAATCAACTGTGGAAGCAATATCCAATGTGAATTCAAAACAGGAATCTCAAGGCCAGATAGAAAATTATTTTTAAAAAAAACAAGAATTATCTTAATACTGTGGAAGGTTCTTTGATTGGTAGAACGAGGAAGGATTCCATCCATGGCAATTAATTAGAGACTTCATAGCATTACATTATTCTAACATTCAGGTGAAGTTATCTACAGATACAACTAAGCTTCTCTTATGGCATTGAGAGATCATAGTTTTCATGGTTTGAAAAAAAGAAGTTAAAGCTAAATCTCATACCAACATGGAGAGGTGCTTAAGTAGACTTTTATAGCTAGTTAATACCTTCTTCTGAAGCAACTCTGATGGCATTCATATTAGCTGTCCCATTGATTTTATACATGTGCGAGTTAGAGCCAAACCCACCGACGCAAGAAATCTGCAAGAATATTTTGCCATTGCATAAGAGAGAAAACAACCAGTCCTCATAACTTCTCATATAAATAACAGAGGAGAAAACTGTGAATATAGTGGCTGTTCAAAAAGACTTCACGACATTGGATCAGTAACTTTAACAAGAAAAAACTTAGACAAATATCTCAGAACCTAAAGAGGAGGGAAGACATACTTTATCAGTAAGTCCATTTAATTGAAGCTGTGGATGAAAAGAAATAGATAAGGCTATCCACCAGTACAGGAAAATTTAACTGTTTTCTGGATATTTTTTTGAAGCTCTATAAAGTCATGACCCTATTCATTTTCAAACCACTAGTGATCCAACTTACTTTCCTTTATTCACACAGCAAAAATTTCAGTTTTGAGGGTAATAAGATAGTGGAGCTGAGGACTAGTCTCACACCAATTATACACCTGAATTAATTAGTCCAATTATTCTATCAGTCGGGGTTTGCGCGGGTACGCCACTATGCGTAAGACTCCCCAGCAAGAAGTTCTTAATAGAGCTCGAACCCAAGACCTCTGTGGAGGGATCCCAACCATCCCAGACACCCGATGGTGACAAACACACACTCTCTGGTACAACCAATCTGACTGATTGACTACTTGCATACTGTATCTAACTTCTTACACCCTATTAAACAAAGATAAACCAGATAGGCCCTTCATAACGTGGAGAATTGACTCTTCCTACGATTACCATGCACATAGCTTAGGAGAAGTTTCAGTACGACGAGAATCCATCAGCAACAGCCAGCGGAATTATATCAGCATCAATGACCCAAAAAATATTCTTCAGTTTTTACCACAGATTAGCATCTTTTGCCATAAAAACAATTCTTCAGAAAATACCAAATTATAACAACGCATCTTGTGCAAAATTAAAATATGACTACCAATCTTTTTAAAGAAATAGGAAAATCTCTAAACATGGCAGCCAACAACTTGATTACCGACTAAAATAATGAGAAAAAGCTTGCCAGCAACCACTGAAACTTTCAAACTATCCACCCCCTCAAAAAGGAGGAGATAAACAGAACCAACAAAGGATAGGTAGCAGCATTTCTGCTTCAGTATGCTTTAACCCAGTAAAGATTCCAGCTAGCAATTATGAAAATTCAGGGTTAGAGGCAGTACATACAACAGAAGTTACTCCCTTGAGTGCATCCTTCCATGAATCAGTTGAAAATAGGTTTCCTGTCACGAGGAGAAAAATTTTAGAAGGCCTTCAGCATCATACAAAAGAAGAGTTAAAATAGGTTGCACGATGAGAAATAGCCAACCTTGATGCCAAATCACACTGTCAGCCCACGAATCTTGTATCGACGACCTTCCTGTTCTATAAAAAGGCCAAAAAAATGATTTGAGCAACAAGATTGGCAACCTAATAAGAATGCCAACTAGAGAAGGGTCATAGCCTAGAGGGACCTCAGAATACGATAGATGATAGAAGACACAATAGGACACTTAGACTGCCCCATTCCCTTTGACTAAGTCCAAAAGCTATTTTAAGCACATTTATATTACATAATATAGACGACATGCACACGGAACTTGAGAAAAAGAAAGAAAAAAGAAACTTCCTGTCATGCCTGGTTTTGCATTGATATATGGAAACAAAAAGGGCAAGGGAAAAAGAACCTACAACATGGTGCCTAATATTGAGAGGAATGATAGAGCAAATTCTCTTCCCTTAAATGATTATAAAAGAATTGCAATTACTTTGTCAGATAATAATTCCTCTAAAGTTTTCTTTTGGATATTTATCGTATTATTTTGTTGCAGTTACTGTTACTTTTCTTCATAATGCTTAGCTATAGTATTTTGTCATGGCTCCCAAGGTACGGGTAGGGGTAAGGCCTGCGTACACCCTCCCCAGACCCCACTTGTGGGATTACACTACACTGGGTATGTTGTTGTTTGTTGTTTTCTTTCGGATAAGGAAAGAAAGACTCCATCACGAGAGAGAATACATGCAAGAGGAAAGCCCATTAAGATAGAATGTTCAGAACAAGTTGACTTTAATGCAACAGCCAGTTCCGGTCCTTCATTAAGCTAATCAATCTTTACGAAGTAACTTTAAATCAAGTTGATTGGTAAAGAGTAATTATGTACATGTGAACACTTTTTTCCATATAAATGAACCCCTAAGATTTGTAGTGTGGTGTACCAAGCTTGTCTAATGCTTTACTAAGGAGTGGAAGGATGTCAAACAAGTGGAGCAAGATTACCTTGATTCCGATATATAAGAACAAATGAGATATTCAAAGTTGTGCGAACTTCATCACGTCAAATTATGAGCTATACAATGAAATCATGGTAAATAATGATAGTGCTTAGATTTAGCGAAAAGGAACCAATTTGGATTTACGCCTGCTAGATGTGATGTTGTATTGTTGCTGAAAAATGGAACTTTATAGGGAGAGGAAAAAGGATCTACACATGGTAATTATTGACCCGGAGAATAAGCATATAAAAAATGGGCTCGGCTACGACTGGAGAAAAATTAAATTCATATTAAATATATGAATCTCATAAAAAGTATATGTATGAAGGAACAGTCACATCAGCGATAGGACATACAAAGGGGTTCCTCTTCCCCATGAGTTTACACTAGGGATTTGCATTGAGCGCCTATTTTTTTACTCTAGTTATGGATGAGCTAGTTAACGACATATAAGATAGTCTCATGATGTATGCTATTTGCAGAGGATATTATATTAATCGGATATCTACCGAATTGAAAAGAAGGTTCTATAAAACAGTAGTGAGACCAGCAATGTTATATAGGGGTAAATTTTGGACCTTTAAAGTCAAACATATTCCATGAGATGAGTGTCGAAAAAATGCGGATGTTTAAGATTGATATGCACTTTTACAAGATTAGACAACTAAAATGATCACAATTGCCAGAAGGTGCAAATGGTACACATAAAAGAAAATATCGGAGGTCACTCGTCACTTGAGATGATGTAGTCAAGAATATTGGATTCTGTTAGCACCCAAAAAAGGACAAATTCCTGCAAAACCCAGAAGTACCCAACAAGAGAGTTCCTAAGGAAATGCAAATGCTCCAGTACAGCAGACATATATAACTAACTGACAGTGAAAGTGAAGCAAAATACCTACTAAGACTAGCAACTGTAAGACCACGATCCAGAGCTTCTTTGCAGATATGTGAGCCGACAAATCCATTTCCACCGAGCACAAGTAACTGAAGTGAAAGTGTAAACAGACTTCAAATGAGTGAGTGTAAGCAGGCAACATATTGAAAGTGACATAGTCCCGCTAAAACTTTAAAGAGTTAACACCTTCTCTGTTGGGGGTGGAGGCGTATTTACTGTTTCTGCTTCCTCAACTTTAAAGGGCTCATCTATTTTATTGGATTCAGTTGCCAAAAACCGAACATTTCTGGATGATGCAACACTCCTGTTTAAAAAAATGTAAATCAGCCAAACTAGAAGAACATAAATCTCCCAATGATTGAAATTATACCTCAATTTTACAACAAAAAAAGTAATGGTTTCTCAGTAGAATTAGGCAATAAAGCAAAAATGAGAATAACCTCATGACTAGCAAAAATATCTAAACAAAAGTTCAGTCACTAATATGGAGGAATTGAGATGCCTTACAATTACATGATCATTCTAGTCATGTGCAACAGAAATAACTGCTTCGGATGTTTTAGGCTTATTTATCAATAAAAAACTTGAAAACTCAAGAACACATCCCATATTTCGACCACGCCTTTAATATTGTGGTATCTTTCTTTATTGTTATTAGTGTTGTGGTATCTTGCAGCAGAAAAACTCTTCAGCTACGCATATAATGAATTATTGGATTCTTTTTTCTTTTAACTTCAAAACTAGGGCATTTAAGAACCAATAAGTTTCTATAGGGAATCTGTTGGAGAAACAAGGGAAAATAGAACAGTAAATGTTATTTATTTACAAGAAAATACAAATAGGGCTTGAGTCGTGCTGCACTGTTCTAAGAAACTATTCAACAGTGAACAGTGTGAAAGTTTTCCCAGAATTAAACAAGCCTTCCTCTATTAGAGGGAGCAGAAACAACAAAATTTAGATAACAAAACCAGCAAGTTGTGAAAAAGAGTAGGTATAAGCGAGTGATAGTTAGGCTAATTCTTTGTTCAAATGATGAAATCATAATTAGGTATTTATAGATATAGGAGATGGACCCACTTTTCTGAGAACATGACACGTCGGACATTCGTCACTAACCATGACACGTTTCACATTTTGGTTCACCTTTTGGACACTTGTCCTAAATAGTGACAAGTGTCAAGAACCTCCCATTTTGGGGCATTAAAACATTAAGACTTGTCCAACTTAGGACAAGTGTCACCAATTTTTCCAAATAGCCAATAGTCTTCGGAAACTCGTTCACAAGACATGACATTTGAACAAAGATTCTTTTGAAATATCTAATATTGTCAACAATCACGCACATATTTCAAAAGCATTTTAGGAATCAAAGAATAAGACTTAGTGGATTTGTATGGTCCAAATGCAATCAATTTGGTATCTTTTGGACAATGAACCAAACTTAGACCGGTATAATATGACTTACAGAATTATTGGTGAAATATATATTTCCATGAATCAATAATACTTATTGTATGTCAAAGATCTTATCAGTCACATTGTGACCCCCACAATTATGTTGTTCGATGCGGTTTTGCACGAATAGGCCATGCGCATGCCTGATTATCCATGAGAGCCCTAGGGACTTGGCTAAAATCTCATAGAAGCAGCCTCATGCCACTCTCATTATGTGGATGTATCAAGTGTATATTGCTTTAAATACATCATCCTTAAAGAATATGCATTCATTAAATGATATAACTCATCCCCTCAATTTATAGGGGTCAAGCACTGATCTTTAGTACTCTCGTATCAATATCGACTTATTACCAACTATGTGAACCTCCTTCACGAGATCCTCAATCACATAGGTCGGTTGACCATCTCTATTGACATCTTATTGGCCTTAACCTCATTTATTTTGAGGTTTGAAGAACTAATTTAAATCCCACAGGTTTAGTCAATTGACCACAGATTTAGTCAGAGGATCGGCCAAATTTACTTGACTTAACTTAGTACAACAACAACAATAACATACCCAGTGAAATCCCACAACGTGGGGTCTGGGGAGGGTAGAGTATACGCAGACCTTACCTCTACATTGGTAGGTAGAGCGACTGTTTCCGAGAGACCCTCGATTCAAGATAGAGCATAAGCACAAGCAGAGCAAA
This sequence comes from Anisodus tanguticus, assembly GCA_034509755.1. Taxonomy (NCBI): domain Eukaryota; kingdom Viridiplantae; phylum Streptophyta; class Magnoliopsida; order Solanales; family Solanaceae; genus Anisodus; species Anisodus tanguticus. Next base: position 44,184,167 of record CM067555.1, read on the forward strand.
ACCAGTAGACTTAACTTAGTAGATGAAAATTATTCTCTCCTCACAAAAATCATTTATAGATAAAATTTCACCTCCTCGATGATCTAATTCTCTTAATTTTTCTACTAAGTTGATTTACAACCTCACTTTTATAAGAAATAAAAGGCATCATCTTTATTTCTAAGTAAATACAACTTATTAAATTTGAAAAAGTCATCATAAAAGTCACACAATATTTTTAGCACCTCTCGTCATAGTCTGCTCAAAATCGCCTAGGTCATAGTGAATCAAGGATAACAATCAGTCTCTCTATTTACAAAAAAAAAAAAGTCTTAGTAATTTGAGCTTCAGCACATATTTTAGATGTTAATACTATTGAGTCTAAACCAGATATGAAACCAATCAATTATATTTTCTTTATATATGAGACACTAACATGTCTAAGGGATCTAGTCTAGCATGCCATAAAGAAATAGACTCAACAATATTAAGCAAAAGCAGATATTTTTTCATTGATAACATCAGAAACATTAAGCACAAATAAGTCATGGTTATAATATCCCTTGCCCACAAAAGTACTATTGTTCGTTAACATGATCTTATCATCTTCAAAAGAAACCTTCATCCCAACTTTTCTTAATAATTTCACAAAAACCAACTTGGTTCGGATTTTAGAAACATGCAACACATCACCCAACGCTAGAGTTTTACTAGATGTGAGTTTGAGAATAACTTTTCCTCCAAGAACTTGAGTTATTCTTAAGCCACAAGGATAAACAATTTTTCCTCCTTCCTCAACTTGGGTGTAAGATATAAAGTCTTTCTTGTTGCACAAGCGTTCCTAATAGCTTCAGAGTCTATGCTCAACTCTCATTTTTGTTACATTTGCAAAATCTTTTCTTGCATTGAGTTACACTTTTCTTGAAGGTTTTATTATTAGCTTTGAGTTTGTCACCATGTCTATTTATATACTTCTATTTTGACATTAGCTTCACCGACATCAGTTGTATCAGCAATAGTTTCAAGAGTAACATTGTTTATCATAATTTCTTACATTGTTGGAGAAACAAGGGGGAAATAGAACAATAATTATTGAAAATATTAGATATTTCAAAAGAATGTTTGTCCAAAATGTCATTTCTTGTGGACAAGCATCCAAAGATTATTGGCTACGTGGTGTCCTGAGACGTGTCATGTTCTCAGCGGAGTAAACTCATCTCCTACCCATATAAATAGTTTCTTAGGACAGTACATTGTACGACCAAAGCCCTATTTGTAGTTTCTCATAAATATATATTAACATATAGTTCTAGTTTCCCGGGAAGGGTAGGGTGAGGTAGGAAGACCGTTTCGGATAGAAACTCGGCTCGTCTCAAGAGAAGATGCAAAGAAGACCACAAAAACAACAACAACAACAATAATAATAATAATAATAATAATAGGCAGTAATAGCAATAATATAATAAGATAAATGAAGTAAAGAAACAATCTAAGTCGGAATTATATAAAAAAAAATAAGTAAATGTACAAAGATAACAATACTCCTAGTACGGAATAGAAATCAATAAAACAAAATCGAACAATCAACAATGCCATAAATTCAACTGAACCATTAAAACAAAATCGAACAATTCAAATGGATGAATTATGAAATTAGGGCAAAAAAATGGCTTACGAAAATCTGGAGAGTGATAATCGAGCTTGGATTAAACGTGACATGATTCGTTCACCTATTGAATGAATTGTGAAGAGCTGTGAATTGAATAGAGAAACTTTGGGTTTTATTTCTGTACTGATGCTGCTACTATGTGTAATTTTTTAAATGTTCCTTACAGAGAGATTACGTGGACGGTTTATGTAGCTGCACGCAATGGAACATGTGGCTTAATATGTGCCCAACCAGACTTTCAGAGTTTTGAGCTAATATACACCAAAAAAATAATAGGCGTGTTTCCGAGTAGAAATCAAATATTTTTTATTTTATTTAAAAATTTTGAAATTTGGAGTGGTTATAATTGTTGGAATATGTAAAGTAATAACGGAAATAGTAAATAACTATTACAATGATCGAAATGATAAACAACAATGAGGACAACAACAAGTTGTCAATATCTTGATCTTGAATGAAACTTCAAATATAGAACTTGTATTCGGAAATACAAGAACATGAATTGCTACTCTTGTGGCTTGTAGATCCGCTGAGAATACGAACGGTTAGAGTCTTTCGTCTGTTAAGTTAACACCTGAAACACTTAGCAACCAGTTAGATAAACACAACACCACCGGCTGAGTCGAGAGATGGTTCTCTGTCTTTAAGACAAGATTGCCCCCGTATATAGGCTTTACGGAAGTGTGGACAATAGTCTCTCAAGATGAAACATCAAACTATCAAGTGTGCAAAGCCTACACAAATGATCTCAGCGAATAACACGAATAATGAAGATTGCTAAGAGAAGGATTGCTATCAGGAAATCTGATCTCTTTGTGGTGTTGTTAACTTGTTTTTCTGTTCATATATGTTCATCTATAGAATTGAGCCAAGGCCTCAATTTATAGGTGTGCAAGAAGGCCTTTCAAATGCCCCATAATAGCAATCAATTGCCATGTAATGGATGACATTTAACCCCAAAATAATGCAGCAACATATTGGTCCAAGTAATGGCCATTATTGGGTGGATTCAATGCCATTGAAACCCCCTTAACAGCCAAAACTTTTGGGATTCCGTCGAGCAGTCACTACCAATGAAGCGTCGCGGCTCTGCCACATTAGCGCAGTGGCGCTAATTCAACACAGACCTCACTGCCACTCCGGCGCCACGGCGCAGCAAGGGGGGCGTCGCGGCGCTCCGGCGCCGCAGCCCTTCTCAGCTCCGCGACCCTTTTCCGACCCGTACCATCTTACATTTCGCACAATTCTTCATTCGTTTACCAACGTGGAACACTTGTCATTTAGCAAATAATCGTCCATCATTCTATGTCTCAAACATTTCACTTACGTACCAATATCTCTTTCATTTACGAAATTTATGATACTTGGCACTAAGATTGCACGTGTGTGGAAACGGCATTTCCGACGTGCGGGGTCCCAATTTGTTCGAGTCATAAATAATGGGATAAACTTAATTTCACATTAGTAAATTTCCAACAATGATTGTATTAGTGATTCGAAAGATGTTGGTCGACAAGTGTGTGACCAAATCTGTTGATAGTTTTGCTAACAGTTCAAACCACAACCGTGCTTTCAAGATTGGGCCTAGTTATGGCTCTCTCTTTGACGACAGTTACAAATATGTTTCCGTCAAATTAGGGATCTCTGAATCTGATGCTGAACTTCAAGATACTGCTGATAGTTATACTAGTACGGCTAAAGATCAAGGACGGGTTGGTGTCACCGCTCCCGAGGGTGGTGAAAACAAGCGCCCACGAGAGGTTGAGGATGTTAATTGGGACAAGAGGAGAAGGTTGAAGATGATGTTCCATCATATCGCAAAAGTCCAATATCTGTCCCAAATAGAGGATTCGAATTATGGTAAGAAGGATTTGGACACAGTCTAACTGAAGTGGGCCACAATCCAAAAGGTCTAAGTTAATCCTTCCTTATCAATAAAATTTTTAGTTAATGTCTGAATAAAAGTGTGTAAAGCGAGGTTGGGAATATGAAAGTGTTTTTATTAAAAATTTATAGTCCCTAAACTCTAAAATCAGATATTGAATCTCCTTCCTTCCCGGTTAAAGATTGGACTATTGTAAACAAATCTTAAAAGATCCGTTCTTTTTGGGTGTAATTATTAAAAGTGTGAAAAGTATGTTCGCACATACGAAGGAGAGAGATCCACTGACTGTGTGAAAACTGTTACCACTATTAAGTAAGCGCCAGAAATTGTCTGGGCACCAATCACAAGGGAAGAAGACTAAAAGATAATGACTTATCTTAAGACGTTGAACCTGTCACACTATCTGACAGAAGATCATTCATTTGATAGGATGATATTGGACACTCAGTCGTACAAAGCCTATGGGCAACTGGAGTGGGCCAGAATACATTTGATAAGATGATATTGGACACTCAGTCGTACAAAGCCTGCGGGCGACTAGAGTGGGCCAAAATTCAGTTGACATAAAAGTAATGGACACCTAGTGAGGTGGGCCAGAGGTTTCCAGGTCTTAAATGATCTGAAGGCCAAAAGAAAGGCAGAAAAGTAATTGGACACTCAATCTTCCAAAGCAACTGGAGTGGGCCAGAGTATCCAGATCACATATGATCCGGTTACGCCCTAACCACATGCAAGGGGTTGTTCATGTGAAGCAACGCCACCTCTAAAGTAGAAGGGGTTGGAGATAGGGATGGCAATTGGACGGGGCAGGGCGGGTGCGGGTACCCCCTCCCCCGCACCCGTATCCGCCAAAAAATTTTATACCTGCCACCCGTGGCGGGTACAATTTTCAACATTCATGCCTGCCTAGGCGGGTATATTCCTAAATCCACACCCGCTCCACCACCCAAGTGGATATCCGTCACCTGCCAATACCCGCCTGTACCCGCCTGCCATATTTTGTAATCAATTCATTTGTGATCAATTAATGATCAACATGATCCCAAAAATACAAATTTCAAAAATTATCCCAAAAATTTAAGTCAAGAATCAATACTGTCACGGTCTCATTTTCTTTGAGAGAGAGGGAGGAGAATTCCGGATTTTTTCGCCATCAGAATTCCCCATTTTTTCACCTCTTTCCCCTTGCCCAACAAAGAATCAAGAAAATAAAATTTCCAAGAAAACCAAAAAATTATCCACCCAAATAGCTATATATTACAAATGTAGACAAAACCCAGATATTATTTCAGCTATATAAGTTAAAGCTTTTCAACTTTTTCAATTGAACTCCACAAACCCAATAGGTAAAACTTAACAAATGCACAAAAATTGACCTCACCAAGACAACCCCAAAGCACAAAGCAAAGACAACAATATTTTTCAATATTTCCCGATTAGCATCTCCTTTAAAGAAAAAGGCAGAGACGTCGAGAATGAGAGAGGGATGAGAGACGGCGTGAAGGGGAACGAGAGAGAGAGAGGGAGGCGTGAAGGACTGAAGAGGCGTAGGGTTTTGAGTTTTGTTGGAGAATGAGAGACTTGTCGTGACTTATGGGCTGCTAATATTTTGGGCTTGGGGCGGGTATAAGGCGGGCGGGTAGGCGGGTATGATTGCAAATCCACCACCTACCCGCCTACCCGTGACGGGTACATTTTCAATACCCATACCCACCTACTACCCGCCAAAGTTATACCCATATCCGCCCCAACTGGGGCGGGTGCGGTGCGGAATCCGCAAAATTATACCCACCTGCCATCCCTAGTGAATGGGCAAAGCCAAAAATATTTGATAGCGATTTTTAAATATCAAATACAACTTTAAAATTGAAGATGTATTTAAATTTTTATGATCAAATATTGATTTTTTAAATAAAGTAAAAATATTTGATAAAAAATGGATAATTTTCATGGGCAAACGGATCATAGCAAGTACACTTCGTTCCATTTCGTGGGGCAGCATTGATCAAGCTACTTAATTTTAATTTTTTTTGTGTAAATTCAACACAAGAACTTCAAAACAAATACATAATATTATATATTTAGTAATTACATAACAAATGCTATATCATAATAAAAATATTTAAATAATTATGATTAAATAAAAAATTATCTAATTCTCCAAATAATAAAGTATCACATGAGAATTGGAACATAGGCAGTAGTGTCTTTTTTTTTTCAAACCTAATACTCTTCCAACAATGTTATTATCATACGTAATTGGTAATTTCAAACTAAGTTAAGTTTGATTATAAACTTAGAATGTCAGAAAATAATTTTTTTTTTAATTTTAAATTTGCATTCTTGCTTATACCTGCCTAAAAAAAATTCTGAGTCAAGATTATAAAGAGAGAATTATATTTATTTATTATAGATATGCAGTAAATATTTTGTCACGATTTTAATATTAGAAAAAAACTGCAATAAATAGTTCATTTTGTATATTACTTGTTTATATTTTTAATGCTAAAAGAAGTTTTTTTTTTTGGTAAATAAGATTACTGCTATTATATATTAAAGTAGTACATATAGGTGCCTCAGGGCAGTACAACAAAGGGAATAATCCCTATCAAAACTAGACAAAATATTACAACAAAAAGAGGAGTTAGGTATGTCTACTAGGGGTGAGCATGGGTACAGGATACCCAGATATCCGATCGGAACCAATACTAACGGGTAGGTTCCGGGCAGATATATTATAATAACGGGTAGGTTCCGGGTAGTAAAATTAGGAACGGATCAATGTCGGGTCCGATTCCGGTTTCGGCAAATAGAGACAGGGTATCCGGACCCGGAACCGATACCCGAAACCTATGAAATATTAAATATTTTTACTTTTTTAATTCCACTCGCAGTCTCTTGCCTTCTTCATTTTCACATTTATCTTCCACTCTGCACTCTCTTCTTCTCCAATCAAAGCAACAAATTCAATCTCTCCTCCATCGACACACACCACAGCAGGTACTGTTTTCCCAACTTCCCTAACCTCTGCGAATTGAAAGTATTTGCCATTAATCGAGTTGTTGCTACTTGAGAATTGGAAGTGTTTGCCAACTTTCCTAACCCATGCGATTGTGGTTTAACTTTTCATATTCGAGTTGCTACCGGCACTATCATTTCAATGTAATTTGAGAGGGTGAAACACTGGTTAGGTCACACACACACACTACACTCCAGTGCCCAACATGTGTTCGATAATTTGCCACACCGAATTTGGGCCTAATACAACAAATTCAATTAGGTATTTTGATAAAACCTAATACAACTACAACTTAGGAAGCACTCTACAGGGTACTCGGGAACATACCCGGAACCGCAGGGTCCGGGTAGGTTCCGGGTAGTAAATTTAAGAATCGATCTTTTATTGGGTAGGGTCCGGGTAGTTCAAAAAAGTTAGGGTACCCGGACCCGCTCACCCCTAATGTTTACGGTTGGGAAAGCAGCTGTTACAAGATCAAAAGGAAAACTAAACTATCCACAATGTATCCTTCCCTTTCCTTATGAAGGAGCTGTAGCACAAAGGGAGGGGGTTCGTTCAAAAAGGTAATGTTGTTGCCGGATATTTTTGCACCAAAACGAGCTAGACTGTCATCGATCATGTTGTACTCTCTGCGTGAGTGGTTGATAGGCGGATCATGCAGCTGGTTGAGGAGATACATGTAATCATTGATTAAGTGTGAGTTAGTCATCTTTGAGGCACATAATGTGATTTCTTCTACGACGTTTAAGGGTGGATAGATAGAAGAAACGGGTATTGGCATCACCTTCATCAAGCCAGTTAACACGAGACTTTAATTTCCAAAATTCTTCTTCTAAGCGTAAAATGTTGTTAAATTGAGTAGTTAAATCATGCTCAAGTTGTTGTAAAAAAACAGCTAGTATGGTAATGTAAAGAAGATTGTAAGCCAACAATTCGAGCAAGTAAAACTTTTTTGTATGAAAAATATTACCAAAAGAGTTGTGATTCCAAAAAGCAACGTGCATTCCGAAAAAAAGAAATAGTGTCGCACAGAGGGCTGAATCATTCCATAGTTGGTGAACAATGGAAGGAAATTGAGCATCTGATAGCCAAATTGTTTCAAATCGTAAAATATCATTCTTATGAGGGCAGAAACCATTTAAAGACAATAAAGATGGCAGTGATCCAAATGAATACGTGGTAAATGTTGAAAATGAACCTCATGAAATAAATTAAGCCAGTCATAATTTGCAACAATTCTATCCAATCGTTCAAGAATCATGGCACCTCTTTTTATTTTATTAGTCCAGGTATAACGACTACCACGAAAGCGTAAGTCAACTAGGTTACAAGAATTGAGACGGTGAAGCATATTATTAGCCCTATTATTATTAAGAGGTCGACCACCAAATTTCTCATTTGCATGGTTACATAATTAAAATCTCTTCCGACAAGCCAAGGTCCATTATAATTAGAAGCAACATGCAAAAGATTATCCCATAATATTTTACGAGCTTGAGAGGAATTACTAGCATAGATCGCAGAAAACATAAAACATGAGATTGAGGCAATACCTGCACTTCAAAATGAACATCTTGGTTAGTGACATCAGTTTTAGTAATTATGACACTCATATTATCCTATAGGACCACTATACCACCAGAGTGCCCCTTTGTAGGAGCTTGGATAAAATTTGTAAAATCAAAATCCGCACATAAGTGAGAATGGTCCGCAAGATGAGTTTCAAGCAAGACAACTATAAATGGACGATAATAGTTAAACATGTTTTTAAAATTTCTAGTAAACTCCGGGGAAGTATTACCCCTACAATTCCAGATAACAAAATTCATTAATTTATGAGGAGGTACTGCATGTAGAGTTGGTGTGATCATCACCACAAACTTCCCTACCTCGGGGTTGGATGTGGGGGTGAAGGTTGATGGTGCAATGAGTCATCTCTGGGGTGCATTTAGTAGTAGCATTTTTTTGAATTATTCCTTGAGGACGGAGATATGGCAACTGCCCAACCAAATTGGATTTGTTCTTGTTTCCCTCATCTGAGCCATCACCTCCGCAATTTCTTGCGGTTTAAGTAGCTCTTGATCTTCTGATACGGGTGGATTGTTGGTCATGGAGCTGGAGGAGGGAGAGTGTTGGTCTAGAGGTGAAAGAGAATAATCCCTTGACTATTTTCATTAATGTAAAAGGTGTATATACATGATAATTTTGGGGTTGAGTTAGATCCAAGATCCATTTTTTATATGGTATCAGAGCCAGGCTCATTCCAATTCTTTGCTCACCGATGTTGGGCCCCAAAATTATATTATTCATGCTCTAGTTAACAAGGTATTGGCGTGCGAGGAATGTTAAGAGTCTCACATCGGATATGGAATGGAAACATGGACTCCTTATATGGAGTTGGACAATCGTCACCCTACAAGCTAGCTTTTGGGGTTGAGTTAGGCCCAAGATCCATTCTTTACAAGAGGGGTCATCGAAGAGGTTGGTGGAGTTTGAGGTGGAGTGTGCATGTGGGTCATGGGATACAGTGGTGGGGAGGTTGTATACACATTCCAATCTTGGTGAATCCAAGAAATTGGAGAGTGATATGGTGGATAAAGTAGAAGGTCCACAAAGTTGTTGGACTGATGATTGATTAGGTAAGCTGTTGGTAGAGATGGCAACGGATCGGATTTGGACCGGATCCTACTAGATCTACATTCAGATCCGTTTTTCATATCTGGATCCAATCCATCTGGTCCATAAAACTCAGATCCAAATTCGGATCAATCGGATCTGGATCCACATGTAAATTTTTTTGCCTTGAATAATATTTCCACCTGTTGAAACTTTTTTGACAAAATGAAACCCAATCTGATTGAAAAATTATTGAGTTCATTCAATCAACCTACACAAACATGACACAATTCTTCCAAAATACTGAACGAAGTTTAGCATCACAAGAAAATAAAGACGATGAAGCAAAGTAAGTAAATAACAACATCATGAAAAATGCTGCAATTACAAAGGTCTTGAAATTAAAGTCTACAACAATGTTTTTTAAAATGTCAGCAGCATCTTCTATAACCTTCTGCCAAACTTGATAAACTAGTCTTCGAAGTCACTAGTTTCAACATCATCAACATCCTAAAATAACAAAGAGACAATCATATTAAAAAGAGATAACTAAAAAAATTCATCTCAATAAATATTTTATGATTAAATGTATGGACTATTTAAAAAAATAAAGTCCAAATATGAATGTAAAATACATAAATTATGAAAAATTTTAAGAAAATACTTATAAAATTACATTCTAGGTTATGGATATATTTAACAAAAAATGGATCCACACGTCAGATCTGGACAGGATACGGATCTCAAATACAAGATCGAGATTCAGATCTGATCCGTTAGAAATGGATCCGGGTCCGATCCGGATCCGTCGGGTCCAAATTTTGAAGATCCATATCCTACAAAATGGATCTGGATCCACCAAATCCGGACCGAGTCAAGGATCCACTGCCATCTCTAGCTGCTGGATTGACCCAGTGAGGAGGGTAAGTGATTGTGTGCAGAACGTGGTTCCAATGAGATGACAGTGCCATGGCCATATAGAACTGGGCATGGAGGTCCATTGCTATGCCAATCCCTTTCGTTACAATTTGAGCTAGGTCTAGAGGATTCTGAACTCGAATAATCACTTCCTATCCATGTAGAGTCATTTGAAGGAAAGTACATGGTTTTGGAGACTCAACTCCAACCATGATTGAGGCATCGTGAGGTTGGTTGGGGATTGGGTCATGAATACTATCGGGACGGAGTTGAGAGGAGTAGTAGTAGTTTGCTTGTTGAGTGGGTAGAGGTGGTGAAGGAAGAGGGGTCGAGATGGTGGTGTTGTGGTGGCGTGAAGATTGGAAATTGTTCATGCATGAGTGGAGTGGGTTGACGAAGTGGTAGATATGTTAGTGAAATTATTTATGTCGATGTGTGGTGATTGATGGGCTATATTTGAAGGTTGGACAATGGAGTTGGGTATCGTAGAATGAGAAGTGTGAGAAGTAATTGTTGGGCCTGATGATCAAGATCCAAACAATAGTGGCGGAGTCCATTACAACCGTGAACGGATTAGTAGTATTAAAAGTAGAGGGGGTAATTTTGTCCTTTAGGCGTGTAGGGATATTAGGGTTAGGGGAGTAAAGAGCCGTGGACTTACCAGGGCCCTAATCGAGTGGGCTTGTTGAGTGGAAGTGGCGCCTGTCTGCTTGGGATTATCGTCATTGTTAGGGAATGTTTGTTTCATAGTGGAATTTTCTCCTCTTCGTTGAAACTTAACGACTTGCCATTTTTTTCTTTGTTGATATCCAGCTTCCCGGCTTACACCAGACTATTCCTGGAGATAGTAGTCTCGGTCCCTCAGCATTACTACCAGTAAATCGCGGGATGTGCCTGAATGACCATGGTTTGAGAACAGAACAACTAATATCGCCTACAAGGTCCTACCCAAGAAGAGAATAAATTGCTCCCACTAGGGTTCGAACTCACGCCGCAGACATCCAGTTGGATTTTAAGTTCTCCTCATTTGCCATTCAAGGGGTTTTTGGAGGGTGAAGATGGTGGAGATGTAGGGTAGGTTGAGTGGATGTAGATGTGGATGTGGATGAGTGAGTTTTGTTTGTTTGAGGGCAAAGAGAGTTATGGTGACCTAAACATCCACATAATGTACATAAAGGATATGCTGTCGATGCTTCCCTATAAAGACATGGGATTTGAGTGGTTGTTGTAGAGGAACTTCGACATAGAGCCTAGCATATCTTCCTCGAGATGTAGTGGAGGTGCAAGTGTCAACCTTTAATAAATTTTCGATTTTCATGTCCACTCGTTGAAGTATTTCATAGTCATAAAATTCCGTAGGCAATTCCGGTAGACGCACCCAGATAGCCGTGTAGGTGAGTTTTGCATTTGATGCTATGAATTTTGATTCCCATCTTCTAACCGATAACAAGTGATCCTTGTAAAGCCAAGGTCATTCTTTCCTCTTTTTGAAATTTGATGAGGGAGAAATCACTGCCTAGGTCAATAAGAGAAATAGCCTCAGATGGTTTCCATAAGGCTTGCAGTTTTGGTTGTAAAACTACGTGATTTACTTTGCGTCCATAAACTTTCACAATAACAGAGAATTGCCATTGGGAATATATGCGAGTTTTATCTTCCTGTGATTCGTCAGTCATGTCAATGTGGCATATATCAGTGGAATGTGAGAATCATTGAGGAGTTTGCTTAAAAAAGATTTGTTGCCAGTAAGATCAGTGGGTTGGTCAATAGCCATTTGAGAAGCTGGTAACTGTAGTGTTGGGTGTGGAGGGGAAAGGGGAAGTATTAGGGGATTAGTGTTGTGTTCAATGACCGGGACGATATTAATAAGAGTTTCACATCGAAAATGGAGTAGGAATATGGACTCACTTGGACAATCCTTACCCCACAAGCTAGATTTCATTTAAATATGCTACATTGATATGAGACTTTTAACATTCCCCGTACGCCCAGACCTTATTAACTGGAGCATTAATAACATACGATCAGACCTTATTAACTGGAGAGTGAATAACATAATTTGGGGCCCAATTTCTTCTATATTTTTAGAGAAAGAGAATTAATATATGACCTCTTCGAAGCTGCCACCGATGAACAAAGAATTGGAATGAACATATCTCTAAATCTTTACAGATATGTGTGTTGGTAGTAGACATGGAAAGGTTTGGGAGAAAGTTTTTTGCGTAGTGAGAAAACTTTTAATGTTAAAAGAAGTTAGTTAAGCTAGTCCCATTTAGTTTCGGCAAGTGAAAAGTCCAAATATATTGGAAATAAAGGACTACTAATATATGACCATTGATTTTGGGCTAAGCTTTAGGGTACAAAATGGGCCTCTGGATGGTCTATTAGAGATAATTACGCCCAAATACACTGCACACATTTAGTTTACCATTTTTAACCCAATTGTCATATTATTACATAATGACTCACTTCCTCTCTCTTAGCTTTGCATCTTTTCCATTCGGTCCAAAAACTAAGAGCGGATAGAACAAGAGCCCTTTTACATCATATCTAAGGAATTCCTTGATTCGGACCGAAGAAGTAATGTCACTCTATCATTATCAAACTGACTGCAATATTTTTTTGTTCGTGAAGATACCAGCTGCATTGGAAGCACCAGATGAGAACCTCTTCCCCACGTGTCCCTTTCTTTCCGGGCTTTTGTTCCAAATGTCTCTATCTCCCATTCTCTGGATAAAGATCCAGTCCAGTATATTAGTGTCAAGTAATGTTCAATGGTCTTGTTGATCTATGCCACATGTACCATAAATTCGTGGTTGAGATCTATTTAAAGTCATATGCTTATCAAAAGAGTTAAAAATGGCCAAAATGAATTAACAGCAATGTTAACCTATATCCCAAGTTGCTTACTTTTAAAAAAATATACTTTCTTGCCTTTAAATTGGAATTTACAGCAAAATATACCAAACAACTGTTGTATTTGGGAATTTTCATCCTCTTATAAAGGATTTTATTGGAACTGTTTTTCTTAATCTGTATGAAAAGGAATTTTATAATAACACATTAAAGTGCAAATACAAGTAATCATTTTTTCTATGTACTTGGTGTCAAATATTATCAAATTTTTTAACAACGATATCATCCTTAATCAATATAAGTATAATTCATTTAGAGGAAAAATGAATTCATTCATAAAAAAAGTACTCAACGCTTTTTTTTAACCGATAAACTCCATGATAAGGGTGTCACTGGTATGATTTGGCTGGTTATTTATGAAATTTATACCATATCAATTATTTAATTATTTTATTTTGTATAACTAAAATTAGACTTTATAAAATCGTCTCAATCGTCTCAGTTTCTCTTTCGTATCGGTATACAATTAATTTTTGGATAGTTTTTAAGCATATTCCCGCCATCTTAATTTTTTTTTCTTGAGAAAATTCATTAAACTGCACTTTGCTTTATTTTACAGTTTTAAAAGGTAAAAATTGGTTTATTTTGCTGTAAATTCTAATTTAGAAGCAAGATATTATATCTTGTAAAAAAGGTAAGCAATGTGGGTTATATAGGTTAACGTTGCCGTTAGTTTATTTTGGTCATTTTTAATTCCTTAGATAAGCATATGACTTTAAATAGATCTCAACCATGAGTTATTTAATGGTACACGTGGCATGTATCTACAAAACCATTGAACATTACTTGACACTAATGTACTGGACTGCATCTTTATCCCCATTCTCTCTATATTTCTTTCTCTATCTCTGCATGTTTTTTTCTCTTACTTTTTTTCTTTCATTCATTTTTCTCCTCCTTGTTCCGCTAACAAATCCAAATTCAAGGTCTTTTTAATTCAAATAAAAAATTTATACATTTATACATTATTTATACAATATAGATACATGGTTATATATTGTATATATAATATATAAATATTAAATAATAGTGGATATGAATGTATATACATCTCTTATACATTTTTTATAGTGCTTATACAATGTATATTGATGGTGGTTTATTGTATTTATTGGTCTAATTAGTCTAGATTTACAAAGCGTAGAATTTATTAAAGGAAAAATACTCTCAATTTAATTTATTCATTAATCCAACACATATATAAGTATTTTCTCCTTTTCAATTTAAGTATCTTAATTTAATCAAACACATAATATAAAAAAATAAGAGAGATTTTGAATGTTGTGGCCTAAGGGCGGAGCTAGGTGGGCGGGAGGGGTTCATCCGGACCCCTTAGCCAAAAAATTACCCCGTGACAAATTTGATATATACGTATATAAACTACATAATGAACCAACCCCAATATTCATACAATTGAGAAGCGTGACTCAGTTGTCAAGGGGGTTCAAATTACCTCTTAAGGTAGCGTGTTCTATTTCGGTTTGCAGTTGAATTTCTCTCTTTTGTAGCTTCAACTTTCTTTACAGCTGCATAGGGTAAAAGCTCCATTAAGGCGGCTTCTTTTTTTTTTTTTTTCGCGGAGGTCATGGTCTTTAATTTTTCCCCCTCAAATTTAGAATCTTTAATTTTTGCTCTTTTCTAAAAAATACTTTGAAATTCCAGGTTTGAACTGTTGCTCAGTCAAAAAAAAAATCACAAAATTAAGTTTGAATTCGCAAGGACAAACTCTGCCTTAAGATAGAGTTTGAAACTCAGCCTATAGAGTTTGAAGCTTTGCCTTGCGATTTTTTTTTTTTTTGCTTGAGAGGGATTCGAACCCGAAACTCAAGAGTTTCAGGCGAAGAACAAAAATTAAAGATACTAAATTTGAGGGATAAAAATTAAAAATCACTCCAAAATAAAGACATTTCCGCGAATTACCCTTGAGGCCTTCTTTCCCAAAATTGGTATCCACTAAAGTCCACGACTTCCTTCCCAAAATTGTATCCTTTAAGGCCCACTTTACTTTCCAAGCATTTGACCCAAGAATTTTAAACGTCATTTTTTTTACCTTTTCAAAATAATTTTATTTTCTAGCTAATTTTTAACTAATTTAAACATATATATATATATAAATTGTATCATTGTATATGTATAGAAAATATATCATGCGTATAGAAACTATATGTTGTATAGAATATGTATCATTACTATATACGTATAGAAAAAATGTATCACACGTATAGAAACTATATCATTATCGTATAGAATATATCCCTGAAAATATATGTACAAAAAATATATCATTGTTATATAATTTATGTATAATAAATATATAATCAACATATATGTATTTTTACTAATACATATATTATACAATTATTATTCATGTTTTGGAAATATTTTTAAAAGAACACATTCCAATTTCCGGTGACCTTGCTTCACGCCACGACGAACCCAACCCCCTCTCCATCAACCGCCATCCATCTAATCAAAATTTCTTGTTTATATTTTGAAGAAATATTTTATTTTGAAATGTGGAAGTAAAGCTACAGCATTGGAAGTCATTGAATCACAATACATGCATAACCTAAATCAATCTACTCTTGAGAACGAGACGTAGAGTTTGATCCTCAATCTTCAAAGATGTCGTTGTTTTCACCGGACCCCAATCTTCAAAATCCACCAAACGCTGAGGGAAACGATGAGATGTGAAGTAATACAGACTAACAAAAATTAAAATACTAACTACAAATTTTATAGTACGAACTATACAGATCTGGACAAATTTTCTTATGAACTATGTGATTCATCTTCTCCCTAGCTTGATAATAAGATCTAATTGAAAAAAAGAACGCAATTTCTGAAGAAAGAAAAAGAGGAATTTTAGGTAAGAGTTCATAGAATTTTCTTACAGATCTGAAGTAATAGAGATTAACGGATTAAAATAGTAATTATATATCTTATATGTATGAACTATGTGAAGAAAAAACAATTTGCCGTGCAAATCATCTTCAACGAGCTTCAGAATCTGATCTTAAGTCAGGTATTTTAGTTGAAGTCTTTCGTTTCAACTGACACCATCAGCAGTGGAGGCACAAAAAAATGGAAGAGAGAAATTTTAGGTTTTCGCTAAAATTTATCTTTATATTGAGCTTAAGGGTTATTTCTAGTCATTCACTTAAATTTAGATTTTTTCATTTTGCTGGTGCCTACATCATATCTTTTTCCCTTTTTAAAGTAAGTCCCAAGCATATACTTTTTTTTTTTTTGATAATCCAGGTTTCAAGGCTTTACCCCGACTACTTCACTCAGTGGTATTACGGACGTCCCGAGAGATGATGGGACCGGTCCTTCAAAGACCCCACCACCGTGGCTATACTATATCCTTTTTCCCTTTTAAAAGTAAGTCCCAAGCATATACTTTCTTATTTTTACATTATAGGTCTCTTATAAAAAATATTTATTTTAATCATAATTTTCATAGTAGCAAATTTTATAATTAATGTAGCATATTTAAATGAAATACTATCACTTTTATTCGTATATTTTTTACATTTTCTAAGAAATTAGGAATTACATTAAGATTCTTATTATTTTGTTCCTTTTTCTCTCTCATTCATAAATTATATCAGTTTCTTTCTCGTTCAAGAACTTTGGTGATCTTCAAAGATAATATATGATCGAAGGGGCACTATTCGGAAGAACTATTTTTTTTTTTTTTAAAATAAAGTAAAACACTACAAAGTGAAACAAAAAGAAGCGCAAGAAATTTTAAGAGGAGCTCGATGGAGCAGGACAAAAGTAGAAAGAAATGTTAAACGAGGGCATAACAAGGCGAGTTAAGATATAGCGGGTTAAGATTAGTCTTGTCTTTTGCCGCTCCACCCCGTGTATCATCCTATAATCGTTGCGTGTTACTTCTTCATATTTTGAACCCCCTTGATGAAAATTATGTCCCCCCCCGAGGCGAATCCATACTTTTAAGAGGATGGGTGCACCATCAGGGCGGAAGAGCGTTCACCAGAACCCCCTCGACAAAAAATTACACGATTTATATAAGGTTATATTTTTATTTTTATGCACATATATAGATTTTGAATGACTAGTGTATTAGATATATTTATAAGAACACCTAACCTGTGCTCCATTTCCTCTAGTTTAACAATGTGTTCCTTTAGTTAATATTAGATATATTTATAAGAATTATACACATAATATACTGAGTTTATCGGGTGACTATAGGTTCACGTAATCCATTTCTTACACATAAATTCGCCCCTGCCTTCTGCACTGTTGTGGCCTTAAACTAAAAGTGAATATAATGTATCAAAATATACATTGAATCTTATGATCTTAAACAATTCATGTAAAATGTTAGAATTGAAAAATTATCAAATATAAATAAGATGCTTAAATTGAAACAAAGGTACAATTAGACATTTTTACAACAATAATCCTCTATAAAGACGACATCTCACTATAACGGCAACACCTTTTTAAAAAAATCAATGTATTATATTATATTTTCTTTACAATAACAATTGACTATAACAACAATAAAAATATTAGGACAAATGACACCGTTATAAAAAGGTTTGACTATAGTATTTCCTCTGTCTCAATTTATATAAACGTGTTCGACTGAGCATGTAGTTTACAAGTAATACGAAGAAATACTTTTGAAATTTATGATCTAAAATAAGTTATAGATTTTTTATAGCTATAAATTATTCCATTATGGTTATAATAAGAAGTTTGAAGTTAAATTATTACTACATATAAAAAAATATCAATTTTTGGAACTAACTAAAAAAAATAGAATGTCACAAAAATTGGGGGAAGATAATACTAAACTTTTTGGAAATCTTAACTGTATGTCACACAACTCAAAATAAATTTCTCCGTTAACAGTTGCATTAAAAGCTATCACAGGCGCATTTCGCCGCGTCGCCCTTTCACGGACAATCCGCAATTTGACATAAACATTTGACACGGTGCTTGCAGAAAACAGTGCCACAATTATTTCGCTCACCTATCACTCAACTACACCCCCCAAGAAAATTGAGACATTGCCTAACATCACTTTCCATACAAACGGAGAAGCATTTAACTCCACTTTATTATTTATTTTAAGTGCCAAACACAATTGAATCCAACAGTAAGAATATATACTCCCATTGTTTCTTCTTCACTTTATTTATTCTCCTCGATACTGGAGGATCAAAATGCAATAGTACCAGTTTATTTAATTACATAAGTACTATGGATAAGATCAAAACCGAGATCTATCTTTTAAATTTGAAAATCAGTTTTAAGTTTTAAAAATTGAGTGTAGTGTTATGTCAATGTTTATTTTTCTAAAAGGAACAATTTAGCATTTTCCATTTATTGTATATATTAAAGAAGGTTGACGTTTCATGGTTAATACTTACCTCCTTTGATCAAGCTTTGAATATTTCATGGTTGATGTCTGTTAGAGTGGTTACAGTCCTGTCTTGATTGTGGAATGAATTGGTATTCCATTTATATGGTGTTTACCCAAAACAAATTACAGTTGAATTTGTAAGTAATTTTAAGGATACATGAATATATTTGCAGATAAGTTTGATAAAGAATTAAAAATAAATAAGTAAATAAAAACAATAAGCAAATAATTAGTCCGGAATGTCGTAATCTTGATTAAAATAAAATTCAAAACTTGGTCTGATCCTTAGTTGAACTGCTTGGGGTCCGAGCCAATAACAAGAACAAGCAAGAGCACTTTTGAATGTAATAATGCGAGTATCAGTAGTGAGAATGAGATGTCCTTCCAACATGAAGGTTGGGCTCTTTATATAGCTAACAATACAAGACATTTATGCCAAAGAATCACTCCCTCATTAAATGCTATTAAATAACAGAAATGGTAACGTTTGGCGCCATATCCGGACCGGGTAGGCGCTGAGCTCCTTCGGTCTTTCACCCGATGTTTCCAGGTTCGATCATTACTCGGTGTCATCTGGTTCGGCCACCGCCCGATCTTGCTACAACACCGAAACTTACCACCAGTGCAAATCGCTACCTCCTTAGACTTCCATTCTCAAACCATGCCACGTGTTGTGACATTCTTCACCGTATACAGATAGTCCTCACACTTCCCGGATCAAAGTTTACCGAAGTGATGGGAAGTGGAAATGATGTCTTCGATATCTTCTCTTACAAGCTTCCTTTTATATCATTTCGAAATAAGCGGGAAAATGAAACGCTTTCAATTTCCAAAATCTAACTCATGTCTTATCACTCTATGACTTCGGACACGTGTCGCCCTCTGATTGAACCGTCACTTCAGTTCATGAATCGAAGCATTTTGTAATGATGATCACACCCCTATAAAACCTCATTTCCTTTCTTTTCTCAATATTTACCTTCTGGTAAATATCTCTTAATCCTTCGAACACTCAACTTCCTTCCGATCTTCATACCCCCTTCAAATCTTCAAATCACCAGAACTTCAAATCTTCAAATCACCAAAACCTCAAATCGTCATATCTTCAAACCTTCGTACCTCCAAACCTTCATACCTTCAAAACTTCATATCTCCAAATCTTTAAAACTTCGTACCTTCAACACCATGACAAAATCTACTCGATCTTCTTCCAAACAATCATCTCCGACAACTTCTCCACCGTCGATTTCTGATAAAACCAACAGCGCCGGTGACTCATCTGAAGCTCAAGCCACTACTAAATCTAGAGCCTTTAATATGCTCCAATTAACTTTCCAATTTGACACTGAATTCATTGTTCAAACAGCCTAAAAAAATCCGATCGGGGAAGGAGGCTAAAAGATGGTTGTCTTCTATCAAAGCCTCCGACCTCAAGAGAGTCCGAGATGACTGCGGTTGGAAAGATCTCTCCGGGATCATTTTTTCTGGCCCGGACAAAGACATCACCACCTTCATGTCCAAGTATTCCAATGTATACACCTACCCCTTTACTTTCAAACTTGTCCCTCCAATCGACGATGTGATCCTTGAGATGTGCATGACTTACAATCCATGTCTTTCACAAATTGGTCCGTCTGTCTGGAGGATCGTTACCTGCCTTTGCTTCTTAGACAATTTAGTCAACGAGTGTTTCACTTTGGATCATTTGATCTATTTATATGCACCTCGATTCTTTTGTGGCGTGATCGTACAACTGTCCAAACGAGGAAAATTTCCCATCCTCTCGAGCGTCAATGAAAATCGAGATCGAGGTTGGTTGAAATGTTTTGTTGTAGTTCCTACCGCAAAAATCATCATGGCTAGGTTCATGCCTTTCTCGGAGGAATGGAACATGCACCGTAAGTACTCAAAACCTTTTTAATTTTTTTTAGATAATTTGACTTTTAATCTTCTCTTTTCTTTTCCTTTTAGCCGTTCAATGGATTTCGACTCACGTGGACAATCTCCATACATGGATCGAGAAAATAATCAGTAATCATACGCATAAGAAGCGGACATGGAAAGAACTCTCTAATAAATTATGGGTAGTTCGAAACCACGGTTGGTATTTGCCTAACCCTTTTTTTAGCTTTAATAACAACCTTGTGCACTTTTCCACTTCTTCCATTTCTCGAACTTGCAGTTCTACCGAAGAGCTCCTCGACCCCGACGTCCAACCCTTCAGTTGTTCCAACTATCCCAAATCCGGTATTTGATCTGGCCGCATCGGTTTATCGTATCACCGAAGTACCCAAAAAGAAATCCTCCAAGTCCAAATATTTGAAGCCTCGAAAATCACCTTTGGTTGGCTCAAAGAGAAAAAAGCATCGAAAGTGGGTAGTTTTCCCAAAGTCAAGACACCGACATCTCACCAGAAGATGTTTGGGTAAGAAAGGCTACCACCACCACTACTCCGGCGGAAGACACTCTTGCCGAAATTAGAGAAGAACGTGTTGCCACTGAACTAATTCTGCTGCCAACTGATGTCGCAACTACTCCTGCCACCATGCTATCGGCCACTGAGCCAGTCATCATCGAGGATGACGATGAAGCCACGGAAGAAGAGTTGTTGGCTAAGAAAGCAAAAACTTCTACTTTAACTCCCACACCACCATCACAACCGACCCAAAACTTTGGGCAAGAAGAATTTGACCGGATCTTTCATGCCGATACCTCCATGACCTGTGCCGAGCGAGTGACTACCACTGGGTTTGCTCACTTGGTCATTCCTTAGAAAATGACCAAGTCCACCCGAACTCCAAGAATCACGCTAGCTCCCAGTCTAAACTTGTGAACGTCTTCCCGACCCCAAGCACAAACCCAAGGAAAATGAGATCTGCTACTATATCTTTTCCCGAGGACACAAACTTCATTTCTCGGCCGGTTGGCATTTCCAATTACCTAAGGCCCCTCATATCGGAGTCTGATAGGGAAAATATGAAAAATGTTTCTTAGCAATACCACTTCAACGAGGGCATGCATGCCTCCAGCCGGGTATGTAGTCTTCTTGGATGCTTAAGTTAGTACTTGTATTATTTTGTCATTTCTAACCTTCCCTCGGTTTTCAATTTTGCAGTCGTCCGTTTTAGTCTGTGAGGGCTTCATCCAATGCATGGATGAAAATGAGCACCTCAAAAGGCAACTGGACGCCCAAGATAAAGAGATTCATCACCTCAAAGGGCTTCTTCAACAAAAAAGGCCCAACTACAGCAAGTCGGTGACTTGCCCAACGTTTGAGCTGAGCTGGACCGGGTCAAGGGTTGGGCAAAATTCATTCGATCTTTTTACCTTGACATTTTCGCCGTAACATTAAAACTATTTGGGCAAGATTCATTCGATCTTTTAACCCTTACAATAGTCCTAAAAACTTAAAAATCTCTGAACTTCAAATTGCTTCAAGACTTCTCTTTGCCTTCAAACTTCTTTGCCGAGGGTATGACAGTAGCCTAGTGTTTGTATTTGAAGTTATGAGAGCTAAAACACTATTTACTTTTCAATATCGGGCATTCCCCAGTCCCAGTATTTGTCTGGTCTTTAGCTCCTTAGTAACACGCTTTACATTGTTGCCTCATTAAAAACCTTGCCAAAAAAATCCTTTTAGGTATAAAAAACGTGCTTTGGAAAAAAGAGTGCAACACATATTTTTAGACCTAATTCTAACTTATGATCGGTCTTTAACCCACAATTCCGACTTTGCTCTTGCAAAAGTTAGTTCTATTGAAACAAAATGAAATTTAAGTAAAACGCATACCTTAGCAGTAATATCGTTTCAAGTGTGCAGCGTTTCAGTTGTTCCACAACTTTTGACTATCTTCGGCTTTCAACTGGTACGAGCCTTTACCGGTTATTCTTGACACTTTGTAGGAACCTTTCCGATTCAGGCCCAATTTCCCTTCGTTGGGGTTTTGGATGTTGAGGGTTACCTTCCATAGAACCAAGTCCCCTACATAAAATTAGCCCTTCGGTTGTAGTATCAACCCATCATTTGCTTTTGGGCCACTAGCCGTAGCATCGCCAACTCACGGTGTTCATCCGTTAAGTCGAGTTTGACAACCATAGCTTCATTTTTCAACTCTTAGGTTGCAAGGCTAAACCTTAAGCTCAGCTCACCAACTTCCACTGGAATTAACGCTTCTGCACCGTAGACCAAAGAAAATGGTGTTTCACCGGTCCTGGACTTTGGCATTGTCCTGTATGTCCACAACACCTCCGGTAAAATCTCTTTTCAATTGCCCTTCGACTATTTTAGTCTCTTCCTCAAATTCTGAATAATTGTTTTATTTATTTACTACGCTTGCCTATCTGCACTTTGGTGGTACGGTGTCGACACTATCTTCTTATTTTTTAACCCTTCTAGGAAGTCATTCACCTTCTTCCCAATGAACTGGCGTCCATTATCGCAAGTGATCTCCGTTGGTATGCCGAACCGGTAAATGATGTGATCCCAAATAAAATCGATGACTTTTTTTTCTTTGACTTTCTTGAAGGTCTTCGCTTCAACCCACTTAGAAAAATAATCAGTCATAAACAAAATAAAAAGTACCTTTCTGGGTGCCTATGGGAGTGGCCCCACAATAACCATCCCCTATTTCATGAATGGCCATGGTGATAAAATCGGATGCATCAATTCAGTCGGTTGATGAATCATGAGTGCGTGCCTTTGGCAATCATTATATTTTCAGACAAAGTTCTTTGTGTCTTCCTCCATCTCAGACCAATAGTACCCGACCCTAATCAATTTTTTGACCAATAATTCTACTCATGAATAATTGCCACAAGTCCTCTCGTGAACCTTGTGCATTACGTAATCAGTTTTCTCGGGTCCTAAACACCTTGCTAAAGGACCATAAAAAGACCTTCGGTACAACTGGCCATCAACCAAACAAAATCTAGATGCTTTAGTACAAAAGGCCCTCGACTCCTTTGGGTTTCTATAGATAGAACTATTGTGAGCAGTCTAAACTTCGACCCTTATTTATTTCTTCATATTGTAAAGGGGAGCAAAGCCCGTTTTTTGCTCCCTCTATTGATAGAAAGAGGGCACTCATGCCGTCCTTTCAGTGAATCATAGGGCCTTTCCCGCGTGCCACAAATGACCTACGAAGAAGAAGAATCCTAGAACAAAATGAGAGGTAGCTAACCAACTTCTAGGAGAGACATAATTGACCGCATTGATCTCGGTAGCTACACCACCAACATAATTTAAAGAACCTAAAGAAGCATGAGTCATATATTCCGCGGAACGCCGTTCCTAGGAAAATATCCATCCCGAAGGTAATCAATGTATTTATTTTGCCAATCCCAAGTCAATCTTGTTGTATTCACTTCGGCATGACTGCCATCAATCGCGGAATTAAGCAGATGTACAACCATTCCCGAATTGAACTCATTTGCTTCTATGGATGCACCCAGATTAGCCAAGTCATCCGCCTCATTGTTTTGCTCTCGAGATACATGCTCTACAATCCATTATTTGAACCGATGTAATATTACTTGAATTTTATCCAAGTATTTTTGCATCCTTTCTTCCTTTACTTCAAACATCCCATTCATTTGATTAACAATCAAGAGCGAATCACAATTTTCTTCGATGACTTCTGCTCCCAGACTCCGTGCCAACTCTAGACCTACAATCATAGCCTCGTACTTGGCTTCATTGTTAGTTAATCTCACATTTCTTATTAACTGCCTAATAATATCTCCTGCAGGTGCCTTAAGCACTATTATTAATGCTAATGCCAATCTTTCTAAATGAGGGTACCTAGTTTCCGCACTAGCTAACGTTCTACTTAGATAGTAAATGGGAAATTGTGTACCTTTCTGTTCTCGAATCAAAACTGCACTTACATCTATCCTAGACACCGCTAGATACATGAACATATGTTCGTCTGCCCTCGGTTTATGCAATAATGATGGACTAGAAAAGTACTTTTTCAAATCCCTCAAAGCTTGCTGACACTCCGGTGTCCACTCGAAGTCATTCTTCTCTTTTAACAAAGAAAAGAACTGATAACGTTTCTCCAAGGACTAAGAGATGAATCTGCTTAGAGCGGCTATCCTCCCGGTGAGTTTTTGTACCACCTTCACGTCTTCAAGTACCTTCGAAATTTCCTCAATAGCTTTTATCTTATCCGGATTTATCTCTATTCCTCGGTTTGAAACTAAGAAACCCAAGAACTTTCCCGAGCCAACTCCAAAAGCATATTTTTCTGGATTCAGCTTAATGTTATACTTTCAGAGTATATAAACCTCTATTGTGTTACCTATTTGGTCCTCGAGTATGTAATTAACTAGGCGTTGATATGTTATTTCGGCGATTTTTAAACCAAATGACATTACATTATAGTAGGGGCTGTCCAACGGGGCGAGGCGTGGTGGGCCGGGTCGGGTCCCGGTGGGAAGGGACCCGGCGGGACACGGGGAGGGTCGGGATGCGGGCGCCGGAATTTTGGGGGACGGGTCAGGATCGGGATTTGGGTTTTTTTTTGCCACTTAATTTTTAAAAAATAGTATATATAAACACTTCAATAATTGAACAAGATAGTGTAATAAAAACATTCCAAGGTTGTTTTTGTGCCTCTTATATTATTTAATAGAAATATGATTTTTTTGTAATACAATTTCAAAATTACAACTTTGTGGTGTTGTTCAAAAGTTGCAAATCACATAGTAAAATTGCAATTACAAAAATTACATAGTTAACCATACGTTTTCTAATTTCCTCACAATGTCTTGATGATCTTTGGTTGGAATTGGAATTTGTAGGTCAAATTGTTCGACATCGCTTCATGTTCCCTCGTACAAGATTTTGTTGTAGTTGTTGTCTTCTTCTTCGTTGATCTCCGGTTGATCGCACCTTCTACACTCCACTTGAATCCAATCTCTGAATAGAACTGCAATTTCCAATGCATCTCCCACCAATGAATGTCTATGATCTCCTATTTGAAATCTTCCAACAAAAAAATGCTTTTAGACGCTTTTGATGTGGCTTGAATGTTCAACACATCTCGAGCCATCTTTTCTAGTTTCAGAAATGTATTCTCATTCTGCCTCCGGTATTTCAGCTAGTCTTCATGTCCTTCATCATTGACAATTAATTCGTACGGTACAACACCCTGCAAAACATAAACATCAAATTTGCTAACTTGTGAAGAAGTTGAACCGCTAAATATTTTATTTCTAAGGCCTTGAATAACAGCAGCAGAAACCACATGTTTTTTGTAAGGTTGCAGTGAAGTAGTAGAAGATGGTACAGAAGCCGGTTGATTATTTGCACTTTGTTGTTGGTAATACATATATACTTGTTTGCATTCAGTGTGTATGCTAGACGTAACTTATTCTTTAGGTTGTTTGTGAGTTGGTTCTTTAGTTGGGTCCGTTGGAAGTACTTCTATACAATCATAAATCATTTCTATTAGTGTTTTACAACCATCTACTTTAATAGTCGGATTTAATACCGCACCAATAATATAAATAGTGGGAATAGAAATAAAGTATTTTTTTTAATTTTTTAAATATTTTTTTCGATAGATGCCTTAAAAGTTGGGTTTTGCATATGTTCATTAAGTAACAAAAATATTAGAGCTTTATAAAACAACATATTTGAAATAGTAGGATAATAAATACCGGAAAATTCTTTAGTAGTTCGAAAAAATTTCTCTCGAACTCCATTAAGTTCTAAAAAAAATTTGCAATCATTATCTACAAGAATATCCTTTGGATTTTATTATGGGTGTTAAATAATAAAGTTATAGCTTGTCTATAATCGTAAGCAACAAGTAGTTGCTCATACAGAGAATTCCACCTAGTCGAAACTTCTTCTGGAATTTTTCTATAAGGTAATCCACAATCATGACAAGTTTTTTTATACTCTTTGCGTCTTTGTATTTTATTACCTTTAAAAATAAAATTTATAGAAAATTGTATTTTATCAAGAATGCTTTCAAAAAGATTTAGGTCATCCTTTACAACTAAGTTATAAATATGTCATGCACATTTTATATGAAAATGATCAAGAAAACATGGAGTTAATCGAACTTTTAAAATTTCTATAGCATAATCATTAGAAGTAGCATTATCTAATGTAATAGTCATAATGTTATCATTTATTCCATAATAATCATAAATTTCATTAATATTTCGTGCAATGAAACTTCCAGTGTACCTATCATCAATATATCTATATGCTAAAATACGTTTTTTGCATAGACCAATTTTGATCTATCCAATGACATGTTACCGTTATATAATCATTACCGTTAGTACTACGGCCTATGTCAGAAGTGATAGCCACTTTGCCATTGTACATGTCTCAATAAACCTCCACCTAGCTGTGTGCTCGCCTTGTACATGTCTCAATAAACCTCCCGTCCCACCTTGACCTTTTCCGTTTTAAATTTATAAACATTTTTACAAATTTTACATCTAGCTAGTTGATTCTCTTGGTCCCTATAAAAAAAATGCCATGTAGCTGATTTTAATTTTAGTTGTGTGGGGCCTCGACTCATACTAGGGGGAATATGAGGCATTCCAGTTTCAGTTTGAGACTCAGTCTGAGCCAGAGGTTGAGGCGCACTAGTGAGTGTGTCATCTAGAATATTGTCTAAATTAAAGTTTGGTTCATCTACTTCATCATCTAATGGTATGTCATAAAAAAACAGTTTCATCTATATGAGCGAAATCAATGAAATCATCGGGACTAGAAAATAGGATTACTAGAAGAAGTACCCTTGCCCTTGTTACCCTTACTAGAAGAAGTACCCTTGCCCTTGTTACCCCTACTAGAAGAAGCACCCTTACCCTTAAACATACCTCTTAATCCTTCCATTTTAATTATGTAAATAAATAATTAAAGATAATAAAATTAAGTGAGATAATTAAAATATTTTAATAATAATAATTTAAAGAAGGAACGAAGGTACCAAACGCCGACGTGTAATCGAGGTTGAAAATTGAAACTTTGCTCGATGGATGATCTTCAAGTTAGTTGCCAACTTCACTCCTAATTTTTTAACTTTGATATAAATGAGCAAAAAAAATATAATATTTAGTAGGCAATGTAGAATTGTAGAGAGATAAATTGAGAGACTAGAGAGATTGTAGGAAGATTTGTGAGAAAAAATGAAGAAGAAAATGAGGTATTTATAGTTGAGAAATAGGATTAAAGTGTAAATATATTAACTTAGGGGTTAAAATAAATATTAAGGGGATAGGGGGTTTATGGGGTGGGGGGCCAAAAATGGCCGTTATAGCCGTTGCACAACGGCCAAAATCAAAATTTGGCCATTGTTGCAACGACTATTTTTGCAAAGGGAGAGGGGGGCTGGCGGGGCAGGACGGGGTCAGAATAGGGTTGGTCGGGTTAGGATCAGGATGGGTGGGATGGTCCCAGGCCTCGTCCCGAGTTCGAACCCCGACACCGACAATTTTTTATGGGGGATCGGGACAGGACAGGCTGGGTAGCGGGATAGGTCGGGTCAGGATTAGGCCGACCCGATCCACCGGATAGCCCTATGATTATAGTAATAGGTCTCGTATCTAGTTATAAAAGAGGTTTTCTCTTGATTCTCAGGTTCATTCTAATTTGGTTGTACCTGGAGTAAACATCAAGAAAACTCAGCATCTTGTGTCCTGCCGTAGCATCAATCATTCGATCAATGTGCGAAAAAGGAAAATAATCTTTTGGGCACGCTTTATTCAAATCTTTAAAATCTATGCACATTATCACTTTAACCGCTACATTTGCTAACCAATCCGGATACTCTACCACCTGGATGAAACCTTTATTTAAAAGCTTTGTTACCTTCACCTTGACGAACTTATGTTTGAAGTGGGCCATAGGCCTCATTTTCTACTTTGTCGGCGGGAAACTTGAGTCCAAACTAACTTGTGAGTTGTAACCTCCGGTGGAAAACCTGTCATATCTAAGTGGGACCAGACAAAACAATCGACGTTAGCTTTAAGAAATTTAATTAATTTAAGCTTGAGCTCTGGGGTCAATTCAGTGCCCATATATACCTTTCTATCAATAGATATATGAACATGATGACTTGATCCAGCTCTTCTACAGTCGACTTCGTGGCGTCTGAATCATCTCGCAGCATAAATGACCTCGGAACGCGGAAGTAATTTCTTCATCCTCATAATTTATCTTTTCTTCCTCTTCATTTTCGGACTCGGCGGGCACGAACCCTGTGATTGCTATTTCACCTCCTTGCCTTTAACCACATCCTTCATTTCTTTTGGTATCTGTACCGATTCTTCCATCGCAAACATCTCCCTTGTTGTCAGTTGCTCCCCTCGGATCGTCTTGATTTCCTCCAGTGTTGGGAATTTCAGCATCATGTGTAACGTCGAAGGTACATCCTTCATGTCATGTATCCAAGGCCTGCCGAATAAAGCATTGTACCTCATTTTGCCTTCTATGACATAAAACCACATCTGTTGAATTGTCCCAGCTGCGTTGACTTGAAGAATAATCTCCCCTTTCGTGGTCTCACTTGCCATATTAAAATTGTTTAGAACTCGGGCTGCCGGCACAATTTGGTCCAACAACCCCAACTGCTCCATCACCTTCCATCGGATGATGTTGGATGAGCTACCTGGATCAATTAAAATCCACTTAATCTGAAATTTATTAATGGGGACATAAATTACCAGTGCATCATTGGGAGGTTGAATGATGCCCTCCGCGTCTTCGTCATTGAAAGATATTGTTTCCTCTGGTTCATAATTTATGGATATTTTCTCTCTAGATATTGATACTTCCGTCTTCTTTGTGGTCATGATAGCTCATTTCGGAACATCCATCCCCCCGATAATCATATTTATGACATGATGAGGTTCCACATGTTCTGTTTGCTTGTTTGCTTATCTATTTCTGTAGTTTCCCTTTGCCCAATCACTTAAGAACTTATGTAGATGGCCATTTTTCAATAATCGGGCTACTTCATCCCTTAACTGGCGACAATCCTCAGTTCGATGACCACGAGTTCTATGGTAATCACAAATCAACTTTGAATCTCTTTGAGCCAGGTCTGTCCGAAGCGATCTTGGCCACCTTGTTTCCTTTATATGACCAATGACCGAAACGAGCCCAGCTGCATCAATGATGAAATTCTATTCGAATAGCCTCAGGCTTTCCACAACGTTAGAAAAAGATCCACCGGTATCATTTTTGAATTGCAAACCCCTACTGGTAGACCCTCGATCATTACACCTATCTACTCTGTCTAATGGGAAATTTTAATTGTTACGATAATGATCCGATCTGAAATTCGACCTCTCTAGTTGCCCGTATGGTTGCTATCTATCCTTTGAAGATTTCAGCTCTGACTCGACTACCCTCTTTGATTTGTCAAAGTTTTTATTCCGTCTTGCTGACCTGGTGGAAGTTCAAGCTGGTCATCCTTCACCCTGATTTTGGACTCGTACCTGTTATACACATCTGCCCATGTTACTACCGGGAATTCCAACAGGTTATCCTTTAATTTAAAGGAAGCACTGTAGCTCATAGAATTCAGCCCCTTGGTGAAAACTTCAGCTGCTTATTCATCCGATACTCGGGGAAGAAGTATCCGCTCCTTTTAAAACATGATGACAAACTCTCGCAGGAACTCGGTATCTTTCTGACCAATTTTAAAAATATCCGCTTTTCTTGCTTGAACCTTCCGAGCTCTGGCATGTGCCTTTATAAAAGCATCTACAAGCATTTCAAATGAATTAATAGAATGTTCATGCAACATAGAATACCATGCCATTGCTCCCTTTGAAAGCATTTCACCGAATTTCTTCAAGAACATCGATTCAATCCCCCGGATGCATATCATTGCCCTTTACTGCACAAATATATGACGTCACATGCTCTTGTGGATCTGTTGTTCCATCGTACTTTAGGAGGTCGGGAATTTTAAACCTCTTCGGTATCAACTTCGGTGTTGCACTTGGTGGGAACGACAACTGGATGTATCTCTTCGAGTCTGGCCTCTTCAAGTTCGGCGGTGCCCCAGGAATCTAGTCTACTTGTGAGTTGTAGGTTTCAACCTTCTTTTCATTGATGTCAATTCGTTTAGTCAAAGCTTCAAGAATTTTCAAGATCTTTGAGGATTCATTAGTCCCTGAGCCATTGGCATTTTCATCGACTCGATCCTCTTCCCGGCCTGGTTTATCATTACGGACGGGATGAGCTTCATCTGCCGCGCTTGCTCTGCTGCTTTTCTTTTGCAACTGAGTTATAGCCTCCTATTGCTCCTTTAGCATATAAAATATTCGAGCCAAATTTATTTCACCATCCCATCATCGTCTGGTGTCTTATGACGTGATCTTCTAGACCATCGAGGTAAAATAACATAATTATTGTTATTCATTGGATCAACGTTCGGCGGAATGCCATTTGGCGGGACATTGTTTTTGGGACAACAGGGGGAACACCATTCAGTGGATCAACGGGTGGTGCGCCGGGTGGAACGCCGTTGTTGTTATTGACATTGTGAGCACCATTGTGACTGTTGTTGTCCTCGTGATTGCTAACCTCAGCGTTGAGTTCACTAGCCATACTGTTAATGCTTAGTTTTGACCTGTAACCACAAAAATCTCAAAAGAAACAAGTGAAATTTAAGTTTAAATCAAATCACTACTATTATCCTTAGCCCCACGGTGGCGCCAAACTGTTTACCCCTTAAAAGGTATAGTGGTTTTAAGGATACATGGATATATTTGCAGATAAGTTTGATAAATAATTAACAATAAACAAGTAAATGAAAATAATAAACAAATAATTATCCCGGAATGCCGTAATCTTGATTGAAATAAAATTGAGAACTTGGTCCGATCCTTAGCTGAACTCTTCAGGTCCGAGCCAATAACAAGAACAAGCAAGAGTACTTTTGAATATAATAATGCGAGCATCAGTAGTGAGAATGAGATGCCCTTCCAACATGAAGGTTGGTTTCTTTATACAGCCAACAATACAAGGCATTTATGCTCAAGAATCACTCCCTCATTAAATGATAAAAACGGTCACTTAATGAGCAAATGGTAACGGTTGGCACCATATTCGGAATGGGTAGGCACTGAGCTCTTTCGGTCTTTCACCCGATGTTGCCAGGTTCGATCATTACTCGGTGTCATCTGATGCGACCACCGCCCGATCTTGCTACAACACCCGAACTTACCACCAGTGGAAATTGCTATCTCCTTAGAGTTTAATTCCCAAACCATGCCACGTGTCGTGTCAATTTTCACCGTATACATATGTACTTGATGATTTTCCTCTCATGAGCTAGTTTTTGATGAGCTAGGCCCAAGAATCCTATTTTATATGGTATTACAGTCATGATCATCCTTGTTTAGCCCCCCGTATTGGTGGTCTCTGTATATGAACTTGAATAATACACCCATCATAAACTAGTTTTTTGGGTTGAATTAGGCCAAAGTACGTGAATTAAATCATGCATTTACGTTATTTACTAGTATAAGTGGCACTTCTTAATCAATCACTTAATCAATCAAGCTAGAAGCCTCAATTCTTTTGTTGGCTTGCTTTCATTCGGGCTCCAATAGCAGCTAGGTTAACGGATAGGTTAACGATATGACTTTTTAAACGTTCACAAATAGAAAACAATTGTTTTAGGCTTTAAAGAGATACTATTGATAATTAATTTAAGGCAGTTTAGATATTAAACATGAATATTAAATTAAGATTAGGCATATATAATGTGATACTCCAAATTAACTATGCCACAATTGTAATATGGATAAGCACTACATGGATAATTAATCAAAAGTTTCAAGTAACATCCAAGTATGAGGAAGATTTAAGTCATGCAATTCAAAATTTTATAAATTTGTAAATTGTAGGTAGGGTCGTCTATAGTATTCATCAACGAAATAGGAGGTATCACTATTTTATCCTTTTAAAATACACATTATAAAAATTTCCTTCAACTTTCTTTCAACTTATATTAGGGGATGCCAATCTGTGTCCGTAGTTGGTACCAAATACGAAATGATGGTTATGCATTTGAGTGGTAAATACTTCTAATAAAACCAAATACTTTGTCCGTTTTCTGTGTAAAGTGCAACACTTTTATTTTGATCTGCTTAAAAGAGTGAGTAGGTTTGTTAATTATTTCAATATTCTAATTTTATCTTTAATGCAACCCCTTATAGCAATGACATTTAAAAACACAAGATTTAAATGATATTTTAATATATGACTTACACATTTAATTTAAAATTACAACATTCAAATTTTTATTTACTTTCTTAAATTTCCTACTCAGTCAACATACACACATAAATTAAAATTGAGAAAGTACATTCTTTTAAAAATCCACTAGGAAGCTATAAAATACAGTAACTACTTACTTTAGCTCACTTACAATTTACTACTTTAATTGCGCTAGTCTTTTGCTGAACTCCAATCATTAATAACAATATTTGACTATGAAGTCAATTTTGTTTTAGAACATGTTAGGTTATATCATATATTTGTATAATAATATTTTAATATAACAACTAAAAAATATCCAAATAAACTTTATTGTTATAAAAATATTTGACTATATAGAGAATAAAACTCTAGGAAATACTAAAATAGTTTACTAGTACTAGTAAATTTTACCCATTTTCTCATCTCAACCAACAATTTACAATTATCGTGATCTCAAAACTGGAAATCCAAACAGAAAAACAAAACACAAAAAAGAAGAAGAAAAGAAAAACACTATTCTGAGCTCAATGGTTCTGTCCAGTGTCCATGGATTTCTTGATGAGATTCTCCATAGCTCTCTTCTTTAACTTCAATAACTACTTCTTTACTTTCCTTCTCCATTTTCTTCTCACATTTATTCAAATTATTATTACTTCCATTTCCTTTACTCAACACAGGCTTAGCCAAATAACTCGGCCTCATATCTCCCGCCATTATCACAACAATCTTCTCTTCATACACCGGCATCATCACCGTCACCGGTTTTTCATTTTCACGGGCCTCAGTATCATGATCATGATCATGATCATTTTCGTTGTTTTCTCTCAGATGACTGGAGAGTTTCCAGTAAGAACAAGCTAAGATTAAAAGAGCGAAAGCTATTAAACCTAACATAGCTGCAAGGCCACCGAAGAGATACGGTACCGGAGTATGCCATGGTGATCTCTGTACCATCGCTGGTGGTGTAAATGTAGCTTTTATGGTAGTTGATTTTGATTGTTGTATTGTTGATGATGTTGTAGCAAAGCCACTTCCTGTTCTCATTTTTTGAAATTATAAAAACATTAATGAGAGAGAGAGAGAGAGAGGAAAAGGGAAAGTTTAGTGGAAATTGAGAGGTTTTTGGTTTTCTTTTACCTGAGCTTGAGAAATGCAGAGTGGTGAATGTGTATTTATAAGCAGAACAAGTGGAAATGAAAGGAGGAAAGTAGAAAATTCCTAAAAGGGGAAATTGAAAAGTTAAAAGAGAAAATAGAAGGTTTTACTGTTCCTGAATTTCTGAAGACGGAACGGACATCTAGTCTTAGGTAAAAGATTATCTGTGTTCAAGTTAAAGAGGAGGATTTAAGATTTTAAGACGTCGGAGGCATCATTAAAGTAAGATGCACGTTAGTTGAAGCATCGATTTCAAATTCCTGGATCCGTCTCTAATCACAATGTCATGCAACATACTACGTCATTTGAAAATTCTGTTAAATACCATAGAATCGATGTAAAATAAATATAAATGAATTGACATAATTGTTTAGAACTCGCTCACTGAATTGGTCTCAAGTTATACATGTTAGGTTCTCTGTTCGAAACCTACCAATAACATGTTTTGTTCTTTTTTTTAATTGTCAGCTTAAAAAATATTGTAGTCCAGACTCAAACCTGGTTTGCGCACTTACGCTCGGGGAGCTAAGGGGCACGTGACCAACTAACCCACTTCAACAGATATTTTTAAGGGATCCTTTTAAAATATATGACAGTTCTTCAAGGTATATACACATATATATACAAAGTTTTTTTCGAAGTTAACTCGGGCATGTGTCCCAACTCCACCATGTAGGTCTGCCTCTGTTCACGACAAGTCAATAGATGCATAATATATATTTGTATATAAGTTTTAAATATTTTACCATGATTAGTTAATATGTATTCTCACATTATTGAATTACTTAATTATATTAAATTTATATGATTTGACGTAAATATTTAAGGTGAGTAACTTTTTTTTTCTTTCTTCGCGACTTTGGAATCCCTTCTATGATCCGCACCTAAGGCCTAACTATGTAGCCTAACCTTCAATGCAGTGTCAAAGTTTTAAAAAAAAGTAATGTTCCTTTTTTACGTCTCTAGATTTTGACATCCTTTAGTAAAAAATTAAAAATTGTGATTTCATCATTGATCCAATATACAATGACGTATGTATATATTTCACAAGCGAATAAATAAGTAAATCATTATAATTAAAAGCGTATTATTTTTCAGATTTATATTATGTGACACATTTCGGATTTTGAGATGAAAATAAGCTTTTCTTTGATCATGAATTTTTATAAATGTCTTTTAAATATTATGAATTGTCAATTATTGTAATTTTATAGTACTTTTTAAGTTGTTTTCAAGTATGTAAATTTTATGTAAAAACTTACAAATTGTACACGGTCAAAGTTAACAGAATTGACTCTAGAAATTCTGAACAGAGGGAGTATTTTTTTTAAACAAATCGATATCATAATATTTTCATGTTACTTATTATTTATATGTGGTAAAAGATTTCGAACCGGTGTCTCATGACACCAATGAAGGCAAAACATATCCGCCCCTAATAGTATATGTGTCGGTTCAACACAATTACTTGATGAATTAGTTGACGTGCACAAAATTTATCCTGACACGATCATTATAAAAATAAAAATAAAAAGTCCCTTGCACAATTCACTTAGTCAAGGATTCAACCATGTTAAAAGGGAACCAAGGAAAAACCGGGAGGGAACTCTGATCCTTTCTTTGTTGCAGCTTTACTGGGTGCAATTTGTTGAACAATATTGATGAATCATGATAACTTTGTGAAGGGGAAAGTCCCGAAGTCGAAACCCCCCACCTGTACCAAAGGCCCCTTGGTCAGGTGTGATGTAAATCGAGGGATATGCGTGAGTGGCAGCCCTGCAAGGGAGAGGACCAACGGGACACGAACCTAGTAACAACTCTTGCTTAGCAAAGACTGTCACCACACGGATTCGAACCCGCGACGTCAGAGTGGTTGTACTCCAATCACCTTGCCACTTACCAACTCGCCTGTGCCCCTGGGGCGATGAATCATGATAACTAATGGACCTAAAAACATGAGCCATGCTTTGCGGATTCTATTTTTATGTGCAACTACAAATTTCTTTTCATGGCCAATTTTATTGACACATCTATCTATGTGAATAATTTGGTATCATCCTATAACTAGCTTGGCAGGCAGAAAGGCCCTTTTAAGAGCTTTCATTGTCAATAAAACCGAACTTAGGCTAACATGCATAAAAATGTCACACTCATTATCATAACTCGATCCTTCATTTTGAGTATTTGTTTTAAATTATATTTTGAAACTCTGTATAAGTCGATATTATGTTTTTGAATTTGTTAGTAGGCGTTTGGCTATGCGTTTCAAATTATGATTTCATAATTTGATTTCAAATCACGTTTGTTTACGCAATTTGGACGTAACTTGAACTTCAACTTCATGTCATGATTTGAAATCCAAATCATCCAACAAGGTGTGGTTTGGATTTCCAAATCATGATTTTTTTTTTTTTTAAATATAAAACTTAGCCCGTAAGTTTATATTTTGTACAAAAATATCCAT
This sequence comes from Anisodus tanguticus, assembly GCA_034509755.1. Taxonomy (NCBI): domain Eukaryota; kingdom Viridiplantae; phylum Streptophyta; class Magnoliopsida; order Solanales; family Solanaceae; genus Anisodus; species Anisodus tanguticus. Next base: position 44,220,446 of record CM067555.1, read on the forward strand.
AAATTAGTAGATATATACCAATTGATCGACTTTATATTGTATTGAATATAATTATCCAATATATATATATATATATATATATAATATAAATGTATGACTATCCATGACTTAAAAGTGTACAATTTCGAGCCGCGTATTAATTTTGTTATGAATATGCCTTGCTCTTTTGGTAAGATTGCATAAGAATTATTAAAGTTTTGATGGTTTTCATAATTTGTGGAATATTTTATGTCAATGACAAAAGATACAACTTAAGAAATCTAAATTGCATGTTCAAACAAACTTCAACTTCAAACCATATAATTTAAAATCAAGTCCAAACATGTTGAGATCCGATGGCTAAAAGATGTTACCAGACATGTCAATACAACCTAACTTACACTTTGCATTGAGCTATTTTTTCCTCATTAACAAAATAATTCAAGTTATTAAATGCATAAGAATATCACATTTTCCCTATTCCCCTTTTTTACTTTTCTTCTTGTGGGAGAGAAAGTGAATATTAAATCAATTACTATAAATCACTTGTCGTTTCAAGTCTGATAATTTGATAGTATAATAGTAATAACAATAACCTTGTATTAGAAGATAACGATGTATTAAACGACATTTCTTTAACAAACAATTTAAGAAATATCCATAATTGCAATTTGAAACCAAATTGACTAGTGTACTAAGCTCCCGCTATGTGCGGCGCTCGGAAAAGGACCGGACCACAATGATCTATTATACGCAGTCTTACCTTGCATTTTTGCAAAAGACTATTTTATGGCTTGAACCTGTGATATCATGGTCACATGACAACAACTTTATCAGTTACGTTAAATTTTTTAATTATCTAATTAAATTCTAATAATAATGGAAATTAACTGCGCTCGAGTTAGTAAGAAAATAAAATCCACTTACACCCATTGCTATATGTAAATATCAGGCATCTCCTTATGGAATCTAAATGAACATATACTCACTATGTTTTGAGAATGGATAAGTAGGGGCGCCTTTTTTTGTCCACCTTAAATTAGCAAAAATAACATTTAGTAAGACAAATTTTAATGAACAACTTTTAGATAATTATATATTGTTAAAACTTGACAAAATGTTATTTCTTAAACTTTCATCCTTAGCCATGAGGCTGATCATAAGCTAATCTAAAATATCAATAGCATCCATTACATTTCACTTAAATTAAATATAACAACATAATATAAAAGTATCAGTACATACTTTACATTAAAATTACGACTTACATCAATGGTATAGCCTAGTGATTCAATGAAATGGATGCAAAATTTGAAGATTAGCGCTATATGATTTCCTAGTGTCTATCTAAATTTTGGTAGGCAAAATTTATCGATACTGATGGGAGATAATAAGTTTGTGATAAATTATGAAGATTAGTATAAATTGACCTACAAATTACTGTTGTATGTTAAATTAAATTAAATTTACGAGGGTAAAACTTAAAATTATCTGTCAGTTTTAAATTTAATACGAGAACGACAAGAGGAAGTTGTTATTGACATCAGCCACTAAGTATTATTCCTAGAAGTGAATGTGTCTCTATAATGATGATGAAATACAACATTATCTCATTGAAAATGAAAACGGATCCTAGATTTGGGCCCACATAGTGGGCCGTTGTTGGGCCTAGTGGCAATAGTTAAAGTTTATATCTAAGCAATAGGGAAACCGCACTCAGGTTTTTAAGTGTGATTGGATATGTGCACCTAAAAAGAAGATGTTACAATCATTAAGCAAAGTCCTAAAGAGGTGAATAAAAGAATAATAATTGGTGGGTAAAGTGAAACATATAAATCATCCATTAGATGCTATTATTTGCTTTATGAGTTGATGTTTCTCGTACATATCCATTAAACCAGTAGAACTTAAAATAAATTTTGCATTTCTTTTGTGAAAATTTCAATTCTTTTCGTTTCATCAGTCTCATTTATGCGAAGATATTTGATTAAATATAAATTTAATTGTGAAATTGAGAGAAATTTTTGACATGTGAGCCAAACATGCACGAATTAATGAAATTGTCCTTTAAATAGTTGTAGTGAGAGATCCACACTTTTCCCTTCTTATATTACTCACCCCGTCTTAAATTATTCGTCGCTGTTCATTTTATACACCCCTTGAGAAACATTAATTAGGAGGGATATTTGACGTACTTTACCTTTATTTATGTCTAAATTATAATCTCTCTTCATTAAATGTTTAGTCTATTTATGTGTCATCTTCATTAATGACAAAATTCTACCAAGGGTAAAATGGAGAAAAATAAATTAAATGTGTCTTGAACTTCTAAAACGATAAATAATTTGAGACAACTATTTATAGTAACCACGACAAATTATTTGAGATGGAGGAAGTATAATACTACTCTCTCCGTCTCAATTTATATGACATCATTTGACGTGCCACTAAGTTTAAGAAAGAAAAGAATATTTTTGAAATGTGTGGTCCAAAACAAGTCTTATATAACTGTATGGTTGTAAAACATCTCATAAAGTTAAATTATTTTTAAATATAGAAATATGACATTCTTTGGACAAAAAAAGTAATATTTTATATTAAAAAGAGTCCGAATAAATCATATTACTAAGAGTAAAATAAAGATGCAAAAATCACATAGTTTGCAAAATTAGGATAGATTAAAAATGAAAGTGTGCCATATGACTTTGACAGATAATATTTTTTTTAAAAATTTGTTAAACTTTTAATGGATATTGGGTATAATAATGTAATGAAAAATCATTTCATAAATTTTTTGTGATACTTGCATGATTGATCTATAAGCCAGTGCACTAGAAGTTCCAAAATAGGAGGCTTGTAAACCATAATAATAAACGTCTTTTTGGGAGGTTCTGGTGGTATGAGCCTCAGTTGGAGGGTCGAAGTGAAATTTTTGAATAAGTTGGAGGGTCTCTATGTATTAATGACTTTTTTTTTTTAATTCGGACTACATTTATGATTACTCCATATATGTACATAAATGGTAAGGAATAAGAGTCATTGTTGAAGAAAGCAACATCTACTCTTGGATGATGTAAGTGGTTTCCTTATATTTGATTGAAAACATATTTTCTTTAACAAAAAATATTTCAATAGTTTAAAAGGCGAAACACCATCAAAAGATATTATCAAGAAAAGCTTTTCAGAAGCTTCTATAGTTGAATATTCATAATTAATTTGACTCAACTAAATATGTCATCATTGAAAAAGTAATACCATGCTAAGTTATATGTGGCATTGTTTCTTTAGTCATTTATTTAAAAAAGATAACACAATTCTCTATATTTGATTTTTTTTTCATTTTAATCTTAATGAGAAGCTTATATTGCCACTATTATCTATATTTATTTTTATTATTTAAATTATATATATAATAGTGTCCGCACCCAAAGGTCTCAGATTCAATTATCAATGAAGTGAGTTGAGAACCATGATGTCTCATATTCGATTTTCAGTGGAGACAAAAAAAAGTAATTTCTTCGTATTTGTCCAAACTTTAGCGGATAGAGTTACTCGGTAGCTGTGCTGATGAAAGGAGGACACGAAATTAATCGCAATGTGCACAAACTCATCCCGACAACATATTTTTCAAAACAATTATGCTTTCTAACTGCATTGATGTATGATTTGAATCATGACCTAGCATATTATGATTACTATATAAAGCTAATCATGGTTGCCGCATCTTATAGTTGAATAAACAACAACAACAATAACAACATACCCAGTGAAATCTCACACCGTGGGGTCTGAAAAGGCTAGAGTGTACACATACCTTACCTCCACCTTGGTAGGTAGAGCGGCAGTTTCCGGGAGACCGTCGGCTCAAGACACAACATAATCACAAGCAATGTAATCAAAACAAAGCAAGAGTAAAGAGTACATCAAGAGAAACGATAAGACTCAGATAAAGAATTAAAGCAGTATAAAGTGCATTCGAGCAAAAGGGAGCAGTGACTAACACAACTAAATAAGCTAAACAAAATACACTAAAGAACACATAGTAGCAGAAATCAAACTACAGTGGATTATAAAGCAATAATGTGTCTATAAGTGTTATAGGCTAATCAGGCTTACAGTAATAACACTATAACTATCAATTTGTAAGCATAAATAGGACTACGCTCGAGTATCTACTACCCTTCTACTATAGTGAATAAAATCGTGAAAAAATAATGGCACTAATAGTTTTCAAACAGAGGGCATTTGCTTTTAGCGTTGTCTGTTTTAATCAAATATTCTGCACGCCAACTAGATAAAACAGGATCACATAGTAATTATTTATTTTGGTGAGTGCATAGGGCACACTCCACTCCTAATATAAAAGAAAAAAAGAAGAAGAGATATTTTGTTATATGGAATTGTACTGTGTTGATCGTGCAAATCGTACTTCTCGGGTGAGCCCTACATTGTTCAGTGTGGGGCTGTGGGCTGAGTTTCAATTAGGGCTGGCCAACGGGCGGGTCGGCCCGGTTCCAATCCGACCCCGCCCCGGTCCCGCCAAAAAAAAAGGGCACGGAACTCGAATCCGGGACGGGACCTGGACTCTTCCCGCCCCAGCCCGATCCCGCCCGATCCCCTCCCCTTTGCAAATAATGATCGTTGCACAACGACCATTTTATATTTTGGCCGCTGTGCAACGACCATTTTTGGCCTCCCCCAACCCAACCCCCTCTACCCCTTAATATTTATTTATAACCCATAAGTTAATATATTTACACTTTAACCTAATTTTTCAACTATAAATACCTCATTTTCTCTTCATCTTTCTCACAAATCTTCCAACAATCTCTCTAATTTCTCAATCTGTCTCTCTACAAGTCTGCATTGCCTACTAAATATTATATTTTATTTGTTCATTTGTATAACTGTATCAAAGTTAAAAAATTGGGAGTGAAATTGAAAACTAGCTTGAGGATCATCCATTGAGCAAAGTTTCAATTTTCAACCTCGATTACAAGTCGACGTTACGTCGACGTTTGGTACCTTCGTTCCTTCTTTAAATTATTATTGTTACTTTATCTTAATTATCACACTTAATTTCATTATCTGTAACTATTTATTTGCATAATTAAAATGGAATGATTAAGAGGTATGTTTAAAGGTAACGGTAAGAGTGCTTCTTCTAGTAGGGGTAACAAGGGCAGGGGTACTTCTTCGAGTCATCATATTTCTAGACAGGATGATTTGATTGATTACACTCATATAGATGAAATTGAATTTTTTAATGATATACCATTAGACGATGAGATATATTCTGCAACTCAACCAGACTTTAATTTAGAAGATAATTTAGATGACACACCCACTAATCCAGATGACACACCCACCAATGCACCTCAAACTGAAACGCCTCCTATTCCCCCTAGTATGAGACGAGGCCCCACACAACGAAAATTAAAATCAGTTGCATGAGTTTTTTTTTTAGGGACCAAGAGAATCAAGTAGTTAGATGTCAAATTTGTAAAAATGTTTATAAATTGAAAATGGGAAAAGGTCAGGGTGGGACGGGAGGTTTATTGAGACATGTCCAAAGTTTTCACAAAGCTAGGTGGGATGAATACGAGGCTACAAAGTCGAGTGCGCCAATGCGCTCTTAGTCGGGACAAGGTTCACATAGTGTCCCGGACCAAGTACAAGGTCAAATCAACCCGACATCGGGAGGAATTGTATGTTCTAAATACGATAAACATAGAGATAGAGAAGCAATAGCAAAATTAGTTGTGGTGGAGGGTTTTCCTTTTTCATTTCCTTCCTCTCCTGGTTTTATTCATTACATTAGAGATAAGTATAATCCTGCTTTTAACGGTTTTCCTAAATCAACTATTAGGAGAGACGTTTTTAAATTTGCACATGAATATCAACAATATTTACATTATTCATTATATCATTTTCCTGGAAAAGTATCTATCACGTCTGATATAGATTGTAGTACTAACGACCATGATTATTTAACTGTAACATGTCATTGGATAGATTATAAATGGTCTATGCAAAAACATATTTTAGCATATAGATATATTGATGATAGGCATACTGAAAGTTTTATTGCAGAAAATATTCATCAAATTTGCGATTATTATGGTATAACTGACAAAATAATGACTGTTACGTTAGATATTGCTTCTTCTAATAATTATGCTATTAGAGTTTTAAAAGATCTTTTAACTCCATATTTTCCTAATCATTTTCATATAAAATGTGTGTGCCATATTTGTAACTTAGTTGTAATGGACGGTCTATCACTTTTTGAAGACATTCTTAATAAAGTACAATTTGCTATAAACTTTATTTTTAGAAGTAATAGAATACAAAGAAAAAAAGAATATAAAAAAACATGTCACGATTGTGGACTACCTTATAGAAAAATTCCCGAAGAAGTAGCGACTAGGTGAAATTCTTTATATGAACAACTACTTGTTGCTTATGATTATAGAAGACCTATAACTTTATTTTTAACGCCAATAATCGAAATTCAACTGATATAGTTGTAGATAACGATTGGAATTTTTTTCCAGAACTTATTGTATTTTTAGAGATATTTTTTCAAGCTACTAAAGAATTTTCCGGTATTTATTATCCTACTATTTCAACTATGTTATTTTATATAGCTCTAATATTTTTGTTACTTAGTGAATATATGGAAAAACCATCTTATAAGGCACCTATTAAATTTTTTTATCAAATTATTTTTTTATTTTTTTCATATTCCCACTATTTATATTATTGGTGTTGTATTAAATCCGACTATTAAAATAGACGGTTGTAAAACACTTATTGAAACTATTTATGATTGTATAGCAGTACTTCCACCTCCAACTCCAAAAAATCCAAATGAACAACCACCTAAAGAACCAACTAAAGAAGAAGTTGTGTCTAGCATACACGATGAATGCAAAAGAGTACATACGCATTACCAACAAGAAAGTGCTAGCAACCAACTGACTTCCATACCTCAAAAAAGACATGATATTTATGTGGCTAGTATTGATAGCCTTAGACATAGAATGTTTAGTGGTACCACTACTAATCAAGTTAGTGAGTTTGATGTTTGTTTTGCAGGGTGTTGTACCGTACCAAGCAGTTCTCAATGAAGAAGGACGTGAAGACTTGCTGAAATACTGGAGGGAGAATGAAAAGACATTTCCGACACTATCAAACATGGCCCGAGATGTGTTGAACATTCAAGCGTCATCAACAACGTCTGAAAGCGCTTTTTCTTGTTGGAAGATTTCAAATAGGCGAGCACAAATACTCATTAGCGGGAGAGAGCTTGGAAAATGCAGTTTTATTAAGAGATTAGATACAAGCGGAGCGTAGAAGGTGCGGTCAACCGGAGATCAACGAAGAGGACGACGAAAACTACAACGAAATCTTATCCGACGGAGTTAGAAGCGACGTCGAGCAATTTGACCAACAAATTCCAATTCCAACCGAAGAACCACAAGACATTGTGAAGAAACTAAAAAATGTGTTTATATTTATGTGATTTTTTAATTGCAATTTTACTATGTTATTTTCAACTTTCAACACTACAAAGTTGCAATTTTGAAATTGTATTACAAAAAAATCATATTTCTATTAAATAATATAAGAGGCACAAAAATAACCTTGAGATATTTTTATTACACTATCTTGTTCAATTATTAAGGTGTTTATATATGTTATTTTTAAAAATTAAGTGCAAAAAAAATTGGAAAACCTGATCCCGACCCAACCCCGCCCCGATAAGACAGGTCCCCTTTTCCGACGGGACCGGAAAGGGACGGGATATCGGCGGATCCTGCCAGTCCCGGTCCGCCAGAGGACCGGTCTCACCCTCTCCAGTCCCGTCCCACCGGGACCCGCCACGCCCCCGAACCCGCCCCGTTGGCCAGCCTTAGTTTCAATCTATTGATTATATTTTTCTTGAACTATTTTTGTATTTTATACTCTCGAGCATGGTCTATAATATCACATATAGGATTTGATATATGTAATTATGGTACTTAGATCAACCTAGTAAAGTGTCACTATCTCATAGGTGTAGGGTTTTGTTGGGTTAAAACACATAAGTAGGTACATCGGAAGTTTTAAAATTTTGTTCTACTTACCCAACAATTCCTTCTGGCATGGTAATATGACAATCAAAACATGTAAAGAAAACTTGAACAAGAACTTACAGGTTATAAAATCTGGAGTCTTTACTTTAGGGTGAACACGCGATTCTCCCTTCGATTGCAAGCGCCTTGCTACGGTGTATTCCTCTGTCAAGAAAACTAGGAAATCTTGCCAGAGGTTTGAGAGAGTTTCGTTCTAGACTCTAAGTCTATAATTAGTTTAGGATTGGTGTATAATAAACAATGGGGAGTGTTGTATTTATAGTTGAAAATTAGGACAAAAAAATATTTTAGAGTTAGGCTTAAGCCTGGCCCAAAACCCGAGGTGCAGTGGGCCGTTCGACTGGGCTCACTGCCGGGTCGGCGCCGCGGCACCTTAAGTAAAATTTTGTTTCCTGCTTTCATTTAATATATATATTCAGCATATTAAATACAAAATCTAATTTTGATTTAATTAAATAATTCCCATATAATAGAAATTATCCCATAGTTATTATCAATTGAAATATCTTGATTTTAAATCGAATATTTAATACTTTCTCAATACACCCTTAGATCGAAGAGACAATCGACATAGTGTAACCCTTTAGGCCTTCATATATCGACACTAATCCAATTAAGGTCCATACAGAACTCCTAGACTGTGTCATACGACAAACTCAATATATGAAGTATGTTTACATGAATCCAGCAAACATAACCTTTATGTGAGATGATAAATTCCTTTCATTCGCGACACACTCGATCAAGCTTAGGATTTACCATGTGTCTATCCAAATGGCTTGATCACTTTATCTCATCTATATTAGTCGACAACTAGATCATATTCTAAATATGTCTCTTGCATTGGCCAATGACTTGGTCGACCTAATATCACTGTGAAGTTGAGTGCTCTCTCGAATATCCAATCGAGGAATGAATCCTATTCTTGGCTCAACTACCACCTTAATATACATCATAATGCACCCAACACAAGCCGTATCTTATCCTATAAGGAGTTTAAGCTTAGCACAGGGTCAAAGTACATTACTCTGTAAACAAGGTGCATATTGACCTCAAGTCAAAGGACCTTCATTTCCCACACGCTGATAACACTTTAGACATGTATAACAAATAGTTTATCAGCAAGGTATACCAATACTTTCCAAAAGTATCCATGTGTCCATCATTAGTAACCATTACTAGTAGCAGGTGAGACATACTACATTCTCTAAGAATGTGGCGCAGACCACATGTCGACTTATAACATATCATCGATATCCCATTCTCGATGATCATTAGTCGAGGCTATTTTAGAGTTACGCTCTTTCATCAATATCTCACTCTATTAATGACAACGTAAGCTCAAGGGATACAAATTAATGAATAATTACAAATAATCAAATAATAATTCAATAATTGCAAATGCCATAAATATTAATCTTATTAATAATACGAATGTGTTCAAGTACATTTGTCCCTAATAATGATTGTCTCTAGGACATACATACTTTCAATAAACCCTTATTTGTTTGCACCTAATGTGGTTATGAATTTTAAATATTCAAATTATAGTTGTGTTTTTTTTTATCTCAGAATCTTAAGATTTCAATCATTAAGTATGATTTATATAATTACTCAAGATCTAGAATGAAGTCTGTCATTACGATGCTATTATAACTCATTTAAAGATTTATGTAAAGATTTGATTTCACAACACTCAGTAGCCTTTCGCTGTGATACGATCCGACTTGAGGAAGACACATATTCAAATAATCAAAATGCAAAAATTAAAGATAGGAAGAAATCAAAGATGAGAAATGAAGACATGGTGATGAGAATAGAAACAAGACTCAATTGGTAATGAATTTATGCGCAAACTTGGCAAGAATACCTAACCCTCCCAATTGAATTCAATCAATAGAATCTATACTAATTTAAATCAAAGAAGAGACTCAATTGAATCCACAAATGAGCAACTCATATGAAATCAAGGGATAAAGGTTTCATAGCCAACAATAAAATCCACCAATGATGAACTATATCTAACACTACAAACTATAGCTACCTAACTAAACAACTACCACTCTCAAAGGAGTATTCTCAATTCATCAAATCTAACTAATGAAATAACAAGTGTAGTATTTATACTACTTAGGCTAAGAAGACTAGCTAGCTATTACAAAAATACCTTTAATAAAGTAAGGACCTTGTTTGGTGGTCTTCTCAAGGAATGATGGCTTTGTCTTTAAAGAATGACCTCTTTGCATAAATAACCATCTTCCGGTCTTGACATATTCATCAAATTCCATGCTTTTCTTCTTTAAATAAATTGAGTCCCTCAAGCATCTCCAAGACCTCTCCTTGCATGAACACAACTCGTATGGCTTGGAGCTCCTCGACATATTCTCGGTTGAAGGAACTTGAGTGAGTTGTGTCTTGTTCCTTTCATGCTATTTTCCATATCTTGATCATCTTCACACATAGGTCTTCAATGGCTTTCAAAGGCTCATCCTTCATCATCAAGGGGTGTGAAAATATCCGTTTGAGGCCCATTGAAGTTCCTCAATTGTGGTGAATATGCTCCATGGATCATCATTGGATTCAAGCTGAGCTCCACCACGAATCCTAGCATCACCTCGCGCCATTCCGTATCGTATCACGTTGTTAACCACTGTTGTTGACCATCATTACCAACTATTATCACCTATCACCCACAACTACCATCTTAAGCCACGATCACCAACATCGTCATCAATCACCATAAATCATATGTCACCACCATTTTCATATCATCACCATCGATCACTGTATATATTACCCGCCATGAAAATCAATCACTACCATATCAATCATTACTATATATTATTATAATTTCCAACAATTGTTATCAGTAATTAATTACCACTACAACTAGCAATTACTATCATCCATCACAATTATCAGCCGCCATCACTAACTATCACCATCAACCACCATTGTTAACCAGCATTGTCATCCACCATGACCACTAATTACTATGTACTCATGACCACCACCATCAGCCAACACCATTACCTGCAATCATCACCACCACCACCACCGTACGTAGTCACCGCCACCACCAACAATCATATAATTTTTTTACATATTTTCTTGATATACCATTTTGTTAATTAGTGTATTACACGAATTTTATGTTTATTAATTTTTAATAAATACGAGTTTTGTATATTTATATGTTTGAGAAAACAAATAGTCTTTGATTTTTTACTATTCAAATCTTAATATAACATCTTAATATTCAGATATTTATTCAGATTCAAACGTTTAATCTTAATACATATCTTAATATTAAAACGTGTATTAAAATTTAAATATCTTAATCTTCGTAAAAATAAATAGGAAGCTCAAGCTAATCTAGCAAATCTACACCTATTTTCTATTAGATCTAATAAAGTCTCCTCGGTATCAAAATACATGTTCGACGCGTCCTAATTATTTACGTTTTAACATACAGTCATTATGATCATCCACACATATCCTACGTACATAACCATAACATATTCTATGTATTCAATCACATAATAAAGTCGATATTCTAGTCAACTATAAAACAATACCTATATAGTTTTTGAAAATTTTGGCGTTCGGGCCAGCTTACACATATCTTGATGATTTCACAACACATATATCGGGTAATTCTATCCACCAAGATTTAGATAGATGGGAAGAAACCACCTTATATTTTTATCTTCGCTGAAATTTGAACTTGAGATTCCATTATTATCATCCTACTTCATTGACTATGTACTAGGCCACAGCCTCGAGTGCAAGATATATATGTATCAACATATTTATAATGTGTATAATCCAACTAGAACTAAGTTATGGATCAGATTTTTAAGTAATAGAAAACAATATACTACTATAGTCAAGTAATAAAACCATATATATATCTGATGAAAGTGCATGTCTCATAGTAGTAGTCACCCTATCAGTCTTTAATTTGAGCAAAATTGTTCAGTTATATCAACTTTTACTATTAATGGATATGTAACACAAGTAAAAGTGTAGAGTTTATAGAATTGTATTAATCTTCCTTGAAGAGTATTTCTCATTAATATAAATATATATAGTGTGTACAATGTTGAGTTCTAATAGAATAAGGATTCTATATTTATCATAATTATACACTACTATTAATTATAAATTCTATGCTGAATATATTGTAATATTCACTAATACACCCCTCAGTCGGAGCGGGAGGAGGCCGGACGATGAGACTGAATCTGAAGTCTAGGAATAGCTGTCTAGGAAGTCCTTTGGTGAAGATATCTGCATACTAATACGAAGAAGGCACATGCAACACCTTAACATGACCTATAGCAACCTTCTCACGAATGAAATATATATCCATTTCAATGTGCTTGGTTCGCTGATGCTGAACCGGGTTATGAGATAAGTATATCGTGGATATGTTATCACAGTATACCATAGACACCTTACGCAAGGGACATTGAAGCTCCAAAAGAAGGATTCGGAGCCAACAAATCTCAGCAACAACATTTGCAATGCCTCTATACTCTGCTTCTGCACTCGATCGGGATAGGGTGGCTTGCCTCTTGGCAGACCATGAAATGAGATTATCTCCTAAGAACACACAGTAACTAGAGGTGAAGCGTCGCGTATCTGGACAGCCTGCCCAATCAGTGTCCGTATATGATAACAACATGGTCGGTGCAGAGGGGTAGAGATGCAATCCATAATCAAATGTGCCCTTAACGTATCGAATGATACGTTTCAAAGCTGTAAAATTAGGCTCCCTGGAGGCATGCATAAACAAACACACCTGCTGAACAATATAAGCAATATTAGGCCTGGTGAAAGTAAGATACTGAAGTGCACCTGCAAGGCTCCTATAAAGAGTGGGATCAGACACATGATCACCGTCAACATCACTGAGCTTCGATTTTGAGTCAACCGGAGTAGACATGATCTTACAATTTGCCATTTTAGCCCTGTACATAATTTCTTTTGCATACTAACGTTGACACAGGAACATAATATCTGCAGATCTAGCTACTGATATCCCTAAGAAATAACTCAACTTCCCAAGTCAGTCATAGCAAATTCGGATTTCAGCATAGCAATGATCTCAGTTTTCAACACATCAGAAGAGGCAATGAGAACAATATCGTCAACATATAATAACAAGTATGCAATGTTACTACCGCGATGAAATATAAAGAAAGAATGATCACACTTGTTGCATACAAACCCAATCTGCATAATATAATTAGCAAAGCATTCAGACCATGTTCTGGGGGCCTGTTTCAAACCATATAGTGACTTACTAAGACGACAATCATAGTGAGGGGCCTCCGAATGGACAAAGCATGTCGGCTAGTACATGTAAACAATTTCTTTCAATTCCCCATGTAAGAATGCATTCTTAACATCAAGCTGATGAATCGACCAATGCTTACCCAGAGCTATTCTCAGAATCATGTGAATGGTAGCCGGTTTAACCACCAGACTAAATGTATCACCACAATCAATACCCTCCTACTGATTAGTACCATTAGCCACAAGTGTCACCTTATAACACTTAAGGTCACCACTGTCTATAAATTTGTGACAAAATAGCCATATGCATTGAATCACATTAACCCCATCCGGTCTAGGAACCAAATACCAAGTGTTCTATTTCGTTAAAGCATTAAATTACTCACGTATGGCCGCATTCCGATTCGGGTCAAGTTTGGCTAATTTTAGGTTTTTGGGAATTGGAGATATAGTTTGTGTGAAAAGGTTAAAATGGACTTTGGGCTTGAAAATCTCGTGTTGGGCACGGGTTTCCATTTGGTACGTGGGACATGAAACTGTTTAGGTATTTGGGTGGGGTTGTGGCTGGTGGGGTGTCGGGTCAGAGCTGAAATTCGGGGATTGAGATGTTGAGGCAGTGACAGTGGCGAGAAGGTTGTCTAGACTGGTCGACAGGGTATGTGTGAGTGGGGTTCAGGTCTGGTGACCAGGACTGGTTGGGTGTGATTGGGTATCGGGTGAGATCGATGGGTTGTGGGGCGGTCGGTGTCAAAAATTGTGGCAATGACTGGGTTAGAGTACTGTGACTGGGTGGTTGTGGGGCAGTGGATGGGCAGGTTTGACCGACGGGAGATTGGGCGGCATATGGCAGTGACAATGGGTTTGGCGATCAGGATGGCCAGCGGGTGGGGGAGACGATGACGAGATAAGTCATCTCTTCCGGGGAAAGGTCCTGCAGATTTCCGGTAGTGGCAGCATGAGAGGGTGGTGCCGGAGGTGGCATGCAGTGTATTGTGTAGTGCATTTTCGACTAGAGGTAAAGTGTCCGAATCATCAAGGAATCTGTAATCAGTGACTCGGAATTTTTGGATGTTGTCAAATGGGAAAATGTACTCAACAAACGTAACGTGATGTGAGATTATGATTTTATGTGTGGATAGCTCATAGCACAAGTACCCCTTATGGTTTGACGGAAAACCTAGGAAGGCGCATGGAGTGGATCGAGGTGCTAATTTGTGATGGGCCGTGGATGTCAAATTTGGGTAACAAAGACAACCAAAAATTCTAAGGTGATCATAGGTAGGGATCCGACGGTAGAGAATTTCGGTGGGTGTTCTATTTTGAATCGCACTGGTAGGTAAGATGTTAAGAATGTGTTCTACTATTTTTAATGCATATACCCAAAAGGTAGGGGGCAGAGACACATGAAAAAGAAGGGTACGAGTCATGTTATAATGGTGCGGAGAATTCTTTCGGCTTTACCATTTTGAGGGGATGTATGGGGGCACGAAAAATGAAAGATCATGCCATTAGCCGCACAAAATTTATGAAAAAGGAAATTATTGAACTCACGACCATTATCACATTGAAATATTTTGATGTCTTTTTCAAATTGTATTTTAACCATTGTACGAAATTCAAGGAATTTGGAGAACACTTGAGATTTGAGTTTAAGCGGATAGACTCAAAGGAAGTGAGAAAAATCATCCAAGAACACCAAATAATATTTATGGCCTAGGTTGCTAGTTATAGGAGAAGTCCATAAATTCGCATGACTAATATCAAAGGGAGAGAAAGTAATACTTAGAGAAGGCATAAATGGAAGTCTAACATGTTTCCCTAGATGACAAGAGGAGCAACTATGGGAAAGTGTTCCTTTATTACATTGAGTTAAATTTCGGTTTCTAAGGGAATAAAAAACATGAGCAACCGGATGACCAAGTCTACTATGCCATGTTGATGGAGATATTGTAGCTAAAGCGGTGGGAGGAGTGACATGGATAGTGGGCATGGATAGTAAGGGATAGATGTCCCCCTCACTATTGCATATTGTAAGAAGTTTCCCCGTACGTAGGTCCGTTATAGAAAAACCAAATGGGTTAAAATTGATGGATACATAATTATTGGTGGCAAATTTTCTAACGGAGATTAGGTTCTTGATAATATATGGGCATAGAGGAAATTTTTAAGGGAGAATTGGGGATGCGGTGGTGGGGTTAGTGTGTGACCATTTTTGAACCATAATAGATTGAGGATTATTTAAATTGCACAGTTGAGGAAGATTACCAGAATTATTGGTGAGGTGAGACGTGACGCCTGTATCCATATACCATGCATTATCGGGCTGCTGGAGAGTCAATGGGCCGAAAGCCTGGCCCAAATTGGTTTGGGTAAGGCCTGGAGCGGACTATTTGGCTGCTGGAAATTGGGCCTGATGGCTGTGGCCCATGGGCTGTGTTTCCAGGCTACTGGGCCGCTGATGTAGTCACAGTTTATGTTGGACTGCTTCTTCTGGACTATTTCTGGAGGTTGCTGGACAATTGCTGGAGGCCCAGTTCCCATGCAGCTGTCAGGGCAGTGGGCTCTTTGTGGCTGGCAGGCTGAAGTGGCCCAACCCCTTCTGCCACCCCTGCGCCGCTGGCCGATGCCACAACCATGGTTATTCTCTGCCATGATAGCTGCTGGAAAGTAGGTGAGAGTAAAAACATAGGGAGGGGGGTTTGTGATGTATACGAGGTGTATATGGGGCAACATCGGCTGTATACGAGGTGTATATCTGCTTAGGGAGGCTGTTATGGGTAGTATATATTGGCAGGGAGGGTATATCAGCCGTATACAAGACGTATATCGGTTATGTGTATGTTTTATACGAGGGGTATACGGCATGTTGAAGAGATAGGAAAGGTGAGAAGGCTGTATATCAGTAGTATACCAGAGGTATACGAGGCTGTTTGTAGAAGTGGAGGGTTGAGCAGTTGTATATCAGCGTATATCAGAGGTATACGGGCGATTTGGCACCCGAAAAGGGAAGAGAAGTAATTAATATTTACAATGGTCGAGTAAGAGAAAATTAACAACGATCATAGCAATAGCATTCCGGGACAAACATTAGGTAAAAACCGTAAAAACATGCTTACGAGAATAAAATATCATCATAGTAAAAGGATTATATTACACAAACACTGGTCAATTGGTTTTGTGACCCTTTACATATTTGTTAGAGTATTAATTTTATGTAATTTTTATAATAAATCTTCATTTTTAAACATAAAAAAATTAACACATAAGAGAACTGAAACGTTCATTTTTTTTTATTTCAAATTTGTAAATTGCCATAGGAGGAGACCATTTCCTCTTTGCGATTGTTGCTTCAAAGTGAATATATTCCATATATTCACAATATATTCTATAATTAATAGTTTAGTGTAATTAATGTAAAATAGAGATCCTAATTCCATTAGGACTACAATTGTATACTCTTTCTCTCTCTCTCTCTCTCTCTCTCTCTCTCTCTATATATATATATATAGGAGAACTCCAATCAAGGAGATTTACACTATTCTACATGGTATCAGGAGTCAAAAATTCTCCCTACCCTAACCCCAGTTTCGGCCCCCATATACCTCTATTCCACCTACCTTTTTCTGGTGATATTCAGCCGTATACAGCCCCGTATATCACCGCCTCTTCATGATATACAACCAATATACCCTGCTTCTACGTGATATACAAGCCTCTTCTCTCAAACCTATATTATACCTCATATATCCCGTGATATACAACCCCCACATCCCTCACATTTTTCTAAAATCGAACCTGTATACCACTAATATACATGCGATATACAACAACCCGAGACACATATCACCCCAATTAGACCTGTATACCGTTGATATACAGCTGATATACGATAGCCCCCTATTTTCGTCTTCTCTTCCGATGCCAACTCCTACCGAAAATAGCCGATATACACACTGTATACGGCTGATATACATTGCATATCATCATAAATTGCTCGTATACAGTGATATACAACCATCTTACCTTCTATTTATCTCCAACAGACCATACACCCCTGGTATACAACTGATATACAACAGTTCTACACCCTCTTTATCTCCTAAATTTTTGATACCCTCATGGCGTCACCCGCGGCCCACATAGCTTCCCACGCTTCATATTTCTGAACACTCGGCATCACAAATTATCAGCCACATGCCCAGTACCCGACTCAGTGGGCCAACCCATGTCCTTGGCAATAGTTCGGGCACTTGGCCCAATCAACCAGTCCCGTTCTAGTCCAGGCCCAACACCAACAGTGGGTACTGCCAAGACCAACGCCCAGCATCCCGGCACCACCGGGCCACTTTCCAGCTACTAGATCCATAACACATCGGCCCAGCAGCAACAGTGGGCACTACCCAGCGGCCCACCACACTACCGAGACCCACTGCCCAGCGGCCCACCACACTACCGAGGCCCACTGCCCAGCACCACCGGGCCACTGTCCAACCACCAGGCCCACTACACAGTGGCCCAGAAGCAGCACGATGATACGTGGTATATGGATACATGCGCCACATCTCACCTCACCACCAATTCTGGTAATCTTCCTCAATTTCGAAATTTAAATTCACCTCAATCTTTTATGGTCGAAAATGGTCATCACATTCCAATTCAAGGTTTAGCCACACACTAACTCCACCACCGCATCCCCACTTCTCCCTTAAAAATGTCCTATATGCCTCTAACATTATCAAGAACCTAATCTCTATTAGAAAATTTGCCACTGATAATTCCATATCCATTGATTTTGACCCGTTTGGTTTTTCTATAAAGACTTACGCACGGGGAGACTTCTTATGAGATGCAATAGTGTGGGGGACCTCTATCATCTCCTATCCACGTCTACTGCCCATGTCACTCCATCCACCGCTTTAGCTGCAATATCTCCATCAACATGGCATAGTAGACTTGGTCATCCGGGAGCTCATATTTTTTATTTTCTTAGAAACCGCAATTTAATCCAATGTAATAAAAGGAAACTTTTCCATAGTTGCTCCTCTTGTCATCTAGGGAAACATGTTAGACTTCCATTTATGTCTTCTTTAAGTATTACTTTCTCTCCCTTTGATATCATTCATGCGAATTTATGGACATCTCCTTTAACTAACAACCTAGGTCATAAATATTATTTGGTATTATTGGATGACTTTTATCACTTCCTTTGGCTCTATCCGCTTAAACTTAAGTCTCAAGTTTACTCCAAATTCCTTAAATTTCGTACATTAGTTAAAACGCAATTTGAAAAAGACATCAAGATGTTTCAATGTAAAAATGATCGTGAGTTCAATAACTCCATTTTTCATAATTTTTGTGCGGCTAATGGCATGGTTTTTTGTTTCTCCTGCCCCCTACTTCCGCTCAAAATGGTAAAGCCGAAAGAATTATTCGCACCATTAACAATATGATTCGTACCCTTTTTTTTCATGTGTCTATCCCACTACCTTTTGGGTATATGCATTAAAAATGGTAGAACACATTCTTAACAACTTACCTACCCGTACGATCCAAAATAGGAAACTCACTGAAATTCTATACCGTTGGATCCCTTCCTATGATCACCTTCAAATTTTTGGTTGTCTTTGTTACCCAAATCTTGCCACCACGGTCTCTCACAAATTAGCACCTCACTCCACTCCGTGCGTCTTCCTAGGTTTTTCGTCGAACCATAGGGGGTACTTGTGCTATGAGTTATCCACAGACAAAATGTTAATCTCTCGCCATGTCACATTTGTTGAGTACGTTTTTACCATTTGATAACATCCAAAAATTTCGAGTCACTGATTACGGTTTCCTTTATGACTCGGACACCTCCCCTCTACTTTAAAATGTACTACAAAACCCGCACCCTCATGCCGAGTCGCCACCCGTCCCATCGACCCCACCCCATTACCTGGTCCCTGCCCGGTTACTACCCGAAATTACACCCGACACACTGCCCCAATCCATTGCCAGTTAGTGCCCGAAACCCCTGCCCAGCTACTGCCCGAAATTATACCCGGCACACTGCCCCAACCCACTGCCCCAACCCACTGCCCAGCTATTGCCAGAAACACTACTCTACCCCACTGCCCAGACCATACCCATCACCCTGCCCATCCTCTGCCCATCCGACTGCCCATCACCACTGTTTAGTCCCGACCCCACTGCCCAGTCCAATCCGTCACCTCCCAGCCCCTCTGCCCCACCCTTGACCATCCCCACTCACCGCATGGAAACCCATGCACAACACGAGATTTTCAAATCAAAAGTTCACTTTAACCTATCCACTCAAACCATCTCACCCATTCCGAAAAAATCCTAAAATTAGCCAAACTTGACCCAAATTGTAATGTGGCCATGCGTAAAGAGTTTAATGCATTAACCAAACAACACATTTGGGATCTTGTTCCAAAACTACAAGGGGTGAATGTGATTCGTTGTATGTGGCTTTATCGTCACAAATTCTGATATAGTGGAGAGTTTGAACTCCATAAGGCAAGACTTATGGGTAATGGTACTAATTAACACGAGGTAGTTGATTGTGGTGAGATATTTAGTCCGGTGGTCAAACCAGCCACCATTCGCACTATGTTAAGCATAGCTATCGAGAAAAATTGGCCGATTCACCAGCTTGATGTCAAAAATACTTTCTTACATGGGGATTTAAAAGAAACCATTTATATGTATCAACCGCCTGGCTTTGTGCATCCGGAGGTTACTCATTATGTTTGCCGTCTACGTAAGTCACTTTATGGTTTGAAACAATCCCATATAGCTTGGTATGAGAGGTTTGCTACATACATCATACAAATAGGGTCCGTGTGCAGCAAGAGTGATCACTCCCTATTTATTTTTCATCGATGTACTGACATGACTTATCCTTTTTATATGTGGATGATATTGTTTTGACAGCTTCTTCTGATACTCTGAAACACGAGATAATTGCCCTGCTCGAGTTCGAATTTTCTATGACAGATTTGGGTAAGTTGAGTTATTTTTTTGGGATATTAGTAACCAGATCCGCACATTCCATGTTCTTGTGTCAGCGTAAGTATGCAGAGGAGATTGTCTACAGGGCTAAAATGGCAAACTACAAGATCATGCCTAGTCCTGTCGACTCAAAGTCCAAACTCAGTGCGGATGATGGGGATCCAATCAGCGATCCCTCCATTTATAGGAGTCTCACATGTGCTCTTCAGTATCTCACTTTCACTCGGCCAGATATTGCATATGTTGTTCAGCAGGTGTGCTTGTTCATGCATGCTCATAGGGAACCTCACTTTACAGCTCTTAAGCGTATCATTCAGTGGACTACATTTATATCCCTCCGCACCGACTAGGTTGCTCTCCTACACAGACGCCGATTGGGCAGGTTGTCTGGACACCTATCGCTCTACGTCTGACTATTGCATATTTTTTGGGGATAATATTATATCATGGTCTGCCAAACGGCAAGCCACGCTTTTCCGTTCGAGTGCCGAAGCAGAATATCAAGGCGTTGTGAACGTTGATGCTGAGCTATGTTGGCTCTGAAATCTCCTTCTTGAGCTTCATTGTCCCTTACGTAAGGCATCTTTGGTTTAACATATTTGTTGTCTACTTGTCTCATAACCCGGTTCAGCCTCAGCGAACCAAGCATATTGAGATGGATATTCACTTTGTTCGTGAGAAGGTTGCAATGGGTCACATTAGGGTGTTGCATGTACCTTCTTCGTATCAGTACGCATATATCTTCACTAAGGGGCTTCCTCGGCAATTGTTCCTTGATTTCAGATTCAGTCTCAGCGGAAGGAGGTCCGGCCTCCTTCCGCTCCGATTGAGGGGATGTGATAGTGAATATATTCCATATATTCACAATATATTATGTAATTAATAGTTTAGTGTAATTAATATAAAATAGAGATCCTAATTCCATTAGGACTATAATTATATACTCTATATATATTGCATAAATAGGAGAACTCCAATTAAGGAGATTTACACTATTCTACATTGTTAAATGTATTGCAATCTGTGGCGGATCTATGTGATTCAACAAATAAAATAACAATTATTAGTTTCTTTTGATATTAACCAACAAATAAAATAACAATTTGTTATGATTAGTTTCTTTTGATATTAACCGCGCATGCATCGCAGATCATGATACTAGTGAGAACTAAAATAAGGAAACAAAATCTTAAAATAAACTCACTAAATAAAATGTGGATTTCTAAAATCTAAAGGGGGCCCTAAGATCCATCTTTTTGGTATTCTTGTTTTTTTTTTTAAAAAAAATCCTTTTGTTTAGTTTTAAAAATTATAATGATAAAATATGGGGAGAGTGAAATGATAACATTTCGAATCCCTCAAGAATAAAAGAACATAAGAGAAGATCATGTAAATGCATTTAGGAACCATGGAATATATGGCTGACCTCAAATTGCAAGTGTAATCTTGAGCTAAATTCTAAGATTATGATTAGATATTTTAGGTTATTCTCATCCATTTGAAAAGTGCCTTTTAAATGGAATGTATAATAATATATAGAAATAACAACAAAAGCCATTCTCTGTTACTTACATAAGTTTGAACTTTGAACTGCAAAGTCAACTTTTTTGCTTTTTTTTGTTTTTCTCTTCTTAAGTTGGATCCGAGGACTAATATTTTACTATACTAAATTTTATAAAGATGATATACTTTATTGACTATTTAAATTTTATTTTATTAGACAACTTGCCTTGATTCTTAAGATCACATCTGTTGGATATTATCCGTCATAAAATGCACAAACTAAAAAGATAAATAATTTGCTTAAGTAACTTTATGTCTAATTTCAAACTTTTTGTTAAAAAACTTTGTGGTGTGTAAGTAATTAATTTTTAATATTTTTGGTTATCCATCCCTATAAACTGGTCATGTAGGCTATTTTTCTCATTATTGTTTAATGGTAAAAGTACAAACTATATATGTTGAGATATTATAGATTTCTTTTTATATTTCTTGATAAGCTTATGCAAAATAAGTGAATCTTTTTACATGGTTTTAGTTGATACAACGTAACTACACAGAAAAATCGAAATGCAACCCAAGGAAATTGGAACATGCAAGCAAGTTGCTATCATATCTGAAAAATTCTTCAGTTATTTTCTTCATATCCAAAACAAAAGCATATAGAATAAAATACAAATGTGGTTAACCTTAGTGGGAATTAATTCATGAATATGAACCAAATCGCGAGATGTTAACCTCTTCCTTCGTCTATGAGACAGCTTTGTAAGAGTGAATATTCTAATAATATTCACTAATACATCCCTTCAGTCGGAGTGGAAAGAGGCCGATGCTTAGACTGGAGCTGAAGTCGAGGAATAGCTGTCTAGGAAGTCCTTTGATGAAGATATCCACATACTGATACGAAGAAGACACATGTAGCACCTTAGCATGACCTATAGCAACCTTCTCACGAACAAAATGTATATCCATCTCAATGTGTTTGGTTCGTTGATGCTGAACCGAATTATGATGTAAGTATATCGCGGATATGTTATCACAGTATACCATAGACGCCTTACGCAAGGGACATTGAAGCTCCAAAACAAGGTTTCGGAGCCAGCAGATCTCAGCTACAACATTTTCAACGCCTCTATACACTGCTTCTGCACTCGAACGGGATAGGGTGACTTGCCTCTTGACAGACCACGAAATGAGATTATCCCCTAAGAACACACAGTAGCCGGAGGTAGATCGTCCCGTGTTCGGACAACCCGCCCAATCTGCATCCGTATATGATAACAATCTGGTCGGTGCAGAGGGATAGAGATGCAATCCATAGTCAAGGGTGTCATTAACGTATCGAATGATACATTTAAGAGCAGTAAAATGAGGCTCCTCGGGGGCATGCATAAACAAACACACCTGCCGAACAACATAAGCAATATCAGGCCTGGTGAAAGTAAGATACTGAAGTGCACCTGCAAGGCTCCTATAAAAAGTGGGATCGAACACCGGATCACCATCAACAACACTGAGCTTCGATTTAGTGTCAACCAGAGTAGGCATGATCTTGCAGTTCACCATTTTAGTCATGTACACAATTTCCTCTGCATACTTACGCTGACAAATGAACATAGTATCTGCAGATCTAGTCACTGATATCCCCAAGAAATAACTCAACTTCCCCAAGTCAGTCATAGCAAATTCGGATTTAAGCAAAGCAATAATCTCATTTTTCAATATATATGAGGAGGTAGTAAGAACAATATCGTCCACATATAACAACAAATAAGCTACGCTACTACGTCGATGAAAAACAAAGAGAGAGAGAGTTATCACACTTGCTGCATACAAACCTGATCTGCATAATGAAATTTGCAAAGTGGTCATACCATGCTCTGGGGGCATATTTCAAACCATAAAGTGAATTACGAAGACATTAGACATAATGAGGGGCCTTCGGATGGACAAAGCCTGGCGGCTGGTGCATGTGAACAATTTCTTTCAAGTCTCCATGTAAGAACACATTCTTTACATCAAGCTGATGAATCGACCAATGCTTACCCATATCAATACTCAAAATTGTGTGAATGGTAGCCGGTTTAACAACCGGACTGAATATCTCACCGTAATCAATTCCCTCCTATTGATTAGTACCATTAGCCACATGTCTCGCCTTATATCTCTCTAGGTCACCGTTATCTCTGAATTTGTGACGAAATAGCCACATGCATCGGATCACACTCACCCCATCCAGTATAGGAACCAAATCCTAAGTGTGCTATTTCATTAAAGCATTAAATTCCTCAGGCATGGCCGCATTCCAATTTAGGTCAAATTTGGCTAATTTTGGATTTTTGGGAATTGGGGATATGGTTTGTGTGGATAGGTTAAATTGGACTTTGGGTTTGAAAATCCCGTGTTGAGCACGGGCTTCCATACAATGCGTGGGGGCAGGTTGGGTATTTTGGTTGTGTGTCGGGTCTGGGTTATGCTGTGGGGTCGGAATCAGTAAGGTAGTGACGGTTGGAAGTGGTTGTTGGGGTAGGTCGATGGAGTAGGGGATGTGACTGGAGGTTTTGGGTGATCGAGATGGGTTGGGTGGGGTTGGGGATCCAGTCAGAGCTGGTGGGTGTTGGCGACTCGATGCCGGGTCCGACGATGGTGTGTGTGTGGGAAAAGTGTGACGGGGTCGCGGTGGGGAGGTCTGGGTGCTGGTATTGTGATGGTTCCGGTGGGTAGGTACTGTCTCTAGGTTGGTTTGGGTGACTGGAGTAACATCGGTAGGTGGCGGTGACACAGAGGATGTGGTTGGGTTTTGCCGGTGGGTGGGAGAGACAATACTCAATCGCTTATTGGTGATGGCAGTGGCAATTAGCGGTGACCGAGAATGGTCAAACAAAATGCCGGTGGTGGCAGTGGCATTTCGAGGTGATGGAGATGCGGGGGCTGTGGTGGCGGTATGACATAGTTCGTCTAGTGGTAGGTGGTGCTAATTTATGAGGGCAGTGGAGGCAATATTTGGATAGCAAATGCAATCGAAGATCCGAAGGTGATCATATGAGGGGATCTGTTGGTATAAAATTTCGGTGGGGGTCATATTATGAAGAGTGCTGGTAGGTAAAATATTGAGGATTTATTCTACCATTTTGACTGCATATACCCAAAAGGAGGGAGGGAGAGGCATGAAAAAAAAGTTACAAACCATGTTATTGATAGTGCAGATGATTCGTTCGGCTTTTCCATTTTGGGGGGAGGTAAGGGGACACAAAACCAAGAAAACCATGCCATTATTTTTGTAAAATTTGTGAAACGTGGAATTATTAAACTCACGATCATTATCACACTAGAAAGATTTGATGGCTTTTTCAAATTGTGTTTTGATAAAAATTCGAAACTCAAGGAACTTGGCAAAAATTTCAGACTTGAACTTTAGCGGGTACATCCAAATATAGTGAGAAATATCATCTAATAAGACTAGATAATATTTATATCCCAGTGAGCTAGTAATGGGAGACGTCCACAAATTAGCATGGACAATACCAAATGGAGAAAACGTAACACTTTGAGATGACTTAAATGTAAGGCGAACATGTTTGCCTAACGAGCAAGAAAAACAATTTGGGGCAAGTTTCCCATTATTACATCGAATAAAATTATTTCTTCTAAGAAAATTAAAAACAGGAGCTCCTGGGTGTCCTAGTATGTTGTGACAAGTTGACGGAGAGATTACAGCAAGAGAGGTAGGTGATCGGGTTCTGACAGCGGAAGATGATGAGAAAGAATAGAGGTTCCCCACATTATTGCATCGCCTAAGAGGTGTCCCCGTAAGTAGATCCTTCACAGAGAAACCAAAGGGGTCAAACTCAATAGATACAGAATTGTTACAAGTAAATTTCCTAATAGATATTAAGTTTTTAATGATGTTAGGGGCATATAGGACATTATGTAGGGAGAAGGGAGGATGAGGCGGTTTTGTGTGGGTGGTATCATAACCTTCAATTGGAATGCGATGACCATTATCAACCGTAATAAATTGAGAATACTTTAATCGAAATAGTTGGGAGAGATTACCTGAAGAGCGGATGAGAAGTGACTCCCGTATCCATGTACCAATTTTCGTGGGGTTGTTGAGTGTTTAATGTGCTAAAGGACTGACCTAAATTAGTGGGGGCCATGCTGTGTCCAATATGCTGCTGATGGGTCGAGACTAAGTGTGCCTACTATGGTATCGGGTACGCCTGGCGTGGGCCTAGTGTCGATCCCAGGATGTCAGGCTGCCAGGCCTGCTGGTATTGGACCGCAGTTGTGGGAAATGGGTAGGGGGTGAGGCCTAGTTTCCCTAGCTGGACCAACCTGCTGGGTCGGCCCACTCGAAATTCTGGGCAGGGGCCTGGAACTGTTGCTGGCCCTTGCCTCATCTGCCACTGCCTTTTCCTTCCTTACCGTTACCGCGACCTCTGCCGCCTTTACCACCACCGTGGCTGTCTCGCGGTTGTTGGTTGTCTGGCGGTGGTGGATGGGCGGTAGGGGCGGCGTTTGTCACAAATTTTCAATCGCTAATGCCTTTTGATTATGTTCGTCCTATTTGGCACGTCAGGTTTCCTCCAAAAGTAATTGTGAACGTGCCCTGTTGAAACTCGGTAATGGGTCGACTTGTTGAATCATAGTTGCGAGAGTATCGTATTCACCCTTTGGTAAGCCAGTAACAAGTTGTAGGACCATTTTAGTTTCAGAAATGGGTGTCCCCACGTTGGGTAATTGGTCCGCAACTAGTTTCAATTGTTTACAATACTCGACATATTTGCGAAAGTCTCAAGGCGTGTATTGTTGAACCGTTCCTCAAAATACACGGCATGAGTATTCTTGTTATCCTGAAATATCTCTTCCAAACGTGTCCATAATTCATGGGCCGAGGCACCTATTTTCATAATCGTATGAGGCAAGTCTTTGGATATGGTGCCATAAATCCATAATCCACTGTTTGACGATAGCGTCAAGACGACGCCACGTCGTGTCTGCAACGTAAATAGGGCGAGGAAAAGAGTCGTCAATATGGTCAAGCACGTTATACGCGCATGCGTGAATACAAAAGAGTTCAACCCACGATGCATATTGACCATCTTCTTAATCAAGAACTAAGGAAATGAAATTCTTGATATTAGTAACGGCGAACGCCGGATGGAGGAATAAGTGGAAGACGCGGGGGAGGGGGGTTGTCTAGGATGACTGTGGAAGAGGAGGCGTCGGAAGCCTTAGAAGAGGTGGGAGGAGACATGGAAGCCAAAAAAGGAGAAAGAAAATCGGAAAAATTTCGGGCTGCCGTCGGCCGAAATGTGTGTGTGTGGGGGCGGGGGGCGGTGGTCGGCGGCAAGCAAGAGAAAATGAAGGGTTTTGGTGTTTTAGGGTTTGACTCTTGATACCATGTAAGAGTGTATTAATCTCCCTTGTGGAGTCTTTCTCATTGATACAAATATATATTGTGTGTACAATGTGGAGTCCTAATATAATAAGGATCCCTATATCTATCATAATTATACAACACTAATAATTACAAAATATATGGTGAATATTCTAATAATATTCACTAATAAGTTTAACATCTTCTTTATTCCATATCCTAAATTTTACTGTAAGATGTTTGATATTTTGATACAATGTTCTTTGCACATTGGAATAAGCTATATTCCATTATACATTAAACACTAACTATCTTCGTCCAAATATTTGATCCCGTCTCATTAGGAGAATGATTCCTTATAGTCGTTAATAGAGCCAGAATTTTCACTAAAGGATTCAAAATATAAAAAAGTAAACACATGAACAGGTCAAGTGAATTCAATAGCTATCTATCTCTCTCTATATATATATAAATAATTTTAACCTTGAATATATAGTGTAATTTTCTGTCGATCACACCTGACTCCGCCATTGGTTATAGTACAGCTTAATCGGTTATTCTTGCAGTACGGGGGCTAATATTTAAAAATCAATATGGTAATTGTTTTATGGGCTACAATTAATGTTGGCTATAGCATTCACAACAAATATTTTTGCAGATTCTAAAAAAAAATGCATGTTACATGGAGATTTTCTGAGCATTCTAGAGAAAAATGCAAAGGAATTTTTTTTGCCAAAATGAATCTTGAAAAGATCTTGGTAGGTATTATTACATGAGGATTTTAAATGTGCAGGTAATTAATTCTCAAGTAAGATGCATGCAGATATTTTGTCGTGACTACGCAAGTTTGTCCCTCCCGTGCATATATAGAATCTCATTTCAAATCCATAACGTAGTATGAAAACTACAAAAAGTAGTTCAAAGCTCAACATATCTCAATGTAGTCCTTCATTACCAACTGTTAGCTCCCAATGTTAAAGAACGAGTTGGACGACCAAACGAATTCAATCTAGCATAATATGATTAACCAATTCACATCAATTGCATTCATCATCATTATTCAATCAATTCAAACATAATCCATATAGGGTTTAAGTTTAGCTAAAAATAATCCATTTAGGGATTAAACTTAGCTAAAAATTTCAAAACTGTCATTCTCGTCCTTTAAGCCCTCATTCGTGTCATACAACTCAATACTTATCATAACTAAGCTATAGACATCTTAACAAAATTCACAATTTTACTACTCATCTCCTTCCTCTTTAAAGAACCCTCACAACACCCATTTTCAAGGCTCATATAATACATCATCCGTATATTTCATCCAAATCATATTCAAAGGTAGGGTAAGGGATTTATCTCTTGGAGTTCAAATCCTAACTTGAGCCGCCCTTGAGAGTTCTTGAGTGATTTCTTGAAATATAGAAAGTTCAATCTTAATTAGGACTAATCATGATGTTAAAAAATAGCATTAATCATGAAAATCCGTGGAACTTACCTTTTGAAGGTTGGTTGAAGCTTAGGCGAAATGGTGGGGGAGTTCCCAAGACTTAGAAATATTTTTGGTCCAAAAATGAAAGTTGTCCGACTGGTGCGAAGCCTCAACACTTTCCCTTGCGCGATGCCCATGCCTCGCGGGCTGGCCACAGTGCCCGCACACCTTTGGCCTGTGGCTAATTGCGCATTTGTTTTGCGGTGCTCGGCACGCTGCATGCCAAGTCAGGTCCTGCTCGTTCGAGTCACGACTCACCGTGCGGCAGGCCTGGCACTTAACATGTATTTTCTCTGTCTCAATTTATACGACACAATTCGGATTTCGATAGTCAAGCTTTTCAATTTTGAACATGAATTTGAATATGAAATATTTAATTTTTAAAATAAAATTTACATATTTAGAAATTATGTAATAAGTATTACTTTTATAAGCCATTATAATTGATAATTCAAAATATTTATAAGACATGAAAAAATTGTGGTCAAAGAATAACTTTTTCGACTCTCTAAATCCGAAAGTTGTAACATAACTTAGGATGAAGGGGAGTATATACTTTTTTTCCAACTCCGTTCTTGTGATCTTTCCCTATGGGACTTGTTTCTAAACACTGTTATATATAGTACGTATCATGTCCTGTAGTACTCGTATTCGTCCATATCATTTTTTAGCATAAATGTTGAATATAGATCCAATTTTTCAAAATTTTCATGAGCGCTACACAAACACATTATAATATGTTGAATATTGTGACACATACAACTGAGAGATGTGATGATTATGATCCACCCTCTAAATAAGAGGCCTCAGATTTGACTTGAGAATGAACAACCTTTCTATGGAAAACTTCAAAGTTTCACTTTTGAAGGACGTTAGAAGATACATATGTAATTAGTTTAAGAGTTTACTCAAGAATTATTTCTTCTTCTTACTAGGTGTAATCTGTTGAATATAGATCCAATTTTTCACTTTCTCGATTCTTTGAGATATCTTTTTTTCAATTTAGGGTGGATGTAGCGAAGTAAATAAAGACAGTGGATTGTGAATCTATTACACACGGTTCAATCCCAATTGTTCATTAATTAATGGATCAGCAATTATTTCGTTCAACACCAATAACAACACTTAACAAAACATAAACTTTAAGAGTAAATGCAGCAAAATTTAAAGAACACAAATGTTTAAATTTTCATAAGTTATATATATTATATAACTTATGATGGTTAATGACCAAATGTATTGTATATATATATATATATATATATATATATATATATATATATATATATATATATATATATATATATATATATATATATATATATATAACAAGATAAATTTCTTTCTTTGCAAATTTACAATATAAAACGGAAGGAATTAAAAGTTGAAGTCGCAGATGACTTCTATTTGAAAAATCTAACTAAGTAGACATAGACAACCTCTCATTATAATCGCTCCATACAAAATTAATCTAGAATCTAAACAATAATTGTAATGTTTGACAAAATGTTGTCAACACACTCAAGCAACACTGGTGATCCAGATTTCTGAGATGAAATTCTGAGAACTCTCTTGGTATTTTTGCTTTCTGATTCTGAATATCGATTCACTGTAGTAGCCTCTCTATTTATAGTAGAGAATCTTCCTTGAAAGGCTCATCGATCAGTTGTTGAGGTTGAGGGAAAGGTGGACAGCTGGTAGGATTGGTTGAAGACGATCAAGGAACAAAAATCTCTAACAACTTTGACGTGTTCCTACGAAAAGAAACAGTCTTGACTCGTTCTTCACACGTGTTTACCAACTCATTTTTTTACCTTGCCAAGTCATATTTGCTACATAGTAATCATTACGTGAAGTAAGGCAAAATCAATTCTGAAAATGCTGGTACGAATGTTGTGCGACATTTGTCCCAACATTCTTATACATTCAAATCAATACTTCAGGAGATATGTTGGGTCAAATGTCACAACATCAAATCCAACATTAACACTATTACTAAGAGTTTATATAGCCTAAATTAAGAAGGTGACTTGATAGTTTGGATGCTTGAAATAATTCAAACAATCCTGAGATTTTCCCATTTTTTGGTTAATGCTGTTCCCAATAAGGTTCTTATTAAGATAATGGAAACCCATGAAAAATCACAACTTTCATGACAAACTTAATTTTTTTTTAAAATGTCCAGACTTTTATTGACTTTCAAGAAAATGGTTCCATATCTACACACATATCTAAAAGTAGTGGCAAAGAGGGAAAATAGAGAAATTGGAATAAGTATTTCATGTGAATTCAGAAAAATTATACACTAAAAGTTGGTAAAAATTATATTTATCGATCTATCCTAGAAATTTACACAATCAATGAGTATCAAATATATTTATCGACCTAACAAATATTATCCATTATTTGATGTCATGAGATTCAGTTGGGCTGGAAGGTTGGGTCCATTATATGTATTTGCACGACTTATAATTCACATAATGAGACCACATACTTTTCATCACCAAGAATGACAATATTCTCGGTTTCATTCAGTTTTGCTACAAGCTCTCATGCTTCTATGGCAGCAAGAAGGGGAAGGAGCCCTTTCTGACTAATGTATACCGGTCACGGATCGAATTAGAGTACTTCAACTTGGAAGTTGAAATTCTACCTTATCTTTCTGCGTAAATGGTATTTTCAATGTCAGATGTTTTTTTTGTTTGATTTAATTATTTGGTATTCAAAATTTAGCACCGATTAATTCCGATTTGCTCCGTATAGGATTAATTTAAGGGGAAACTCGAGAAAGTACCCCATTCCCAGGTATCGAGCCCTAACAAAACATAATTCAATCAAATGTTTTAAAGATTATTTTTAAAAAAATCTAATATGCTAGAAATATTAATTCAAATGGTAGGAAACCAAAATTGATTAGGATTTCATATTTTAATTCATATCTAGTTTGAATTTATAGTTAGAATTAATATAGGAATATGTTTTCTTGTTTTGAGTTAATAAGTTTCATACTATTATAAATAGGGGTGCTTATACGATCCTAATAGAGAATCAAAGAGTTTCCGTTGGTGGCGGACGGTTATAACCAATATATGACGCCGATATGGCCAAGAATTATGTATGCAAAGGTCGGGCCAATGATATATGCGTGAAAAATAATCATGCTGGGAAGGATTGAAGAAAAATATTGTAGATTTAAAAAAGGAGCAAGCCAATATAGCACAGGAGGAAGGAACGATCTCCTCTAAAAGTTGGAGAAATGGGTTAAAACAATTAGAATGTTGGAGAGAAGTGCTCAACTATTGGGGGAAAAAAATAATGGGGGTTAGAGAGAAGTGTTGTAACTATTGAAGTTGGAGAGAAGTACTCTGACACAACAAAAAAATAAAATAATGAGCGTTAGAGATAAGTGTTTCAACACAATCAAGAAAAAAAAATGTGAGTTGGAGAGAACAATTGAGATTGAAGAGAAAGTACTTCAACAATGGAATACGGGATCAAGAGAGTTGGACACAAGTGCTAAGATGGTGACAAGTGGATACAATCAGTATAAAAAAACAAAAAATCCACACAAAAAATAACAATAGATTCGAGTTCGTCA
Organism: Anisodus tanguticus; assembly: GCA_034509755.1. NCBI lineage: Eukaryota > Viridiplantae > Streptophyta > Magnoliopsida > Solanales > Solanaceae > Anisodus > Anisodus tanguticus. The sequence continues at coordinate 44,252,857 of CM067555.1, forward strand.
CAACCTGATTTCATTCATTTAACAGAGAGCTGATAGTCACAGGCTGAGCAAGGATCCCATTAACAGTGCTTTGAACTTGAAATAAAGAATACATATTGATATTGGTATACCTAGCTCATGCTCAACACACATAAAGAATTTGGAGAAAGCAGACTAAACATATAACAAAACTGAAACTAAAGATCAATCTACACGAATTTTAAAACATACAGAACTGAAGAAATAACATAAAACTAAGTCGAGGAAAAAAAAATTACTTCATACTTCATGTGCTCAAGAATGCATAACCGTTCAACTTCTGGTTTAACCCGAAACTGAAACAGACCCGACCCGACCCGGAAACGTAAAAAGCAAGGAAATTACTGAGGATTGAGATTAGATTCTGTTTTTTTTTTAATTTTTGGGATGCTGGTTTTCTGATTTTGGACCCGACCCGACCCGGAGTAAAACAGACAAAACGACCAAAAATGTAAAAATAAAGATTTTCTGGTATTGAAAATAGTAACTAAAGAGGAGTAATTTTGATTGGAAATTAAGAACTAAAAGGGGTATTTTCGGACTTAAGATTAGGAATCGAAAAGGAGTATTTCTAACCAAAATTAGGAACGAGTGACCCTTTTCTTTTCTGATTTTCGGACTTATTTTTTCAAACTTATTTTTTCAATTTATTTTGAAGTGATTTCGGACCCCCCAAAAAACCGACTTTGTTTTTTTTTTATTTTCTGTTTTGGAATTCGGACAAAAAAAAGACCAACAAAATAATTCGATTTTCGATTTTCTGATCTCTCGGATTTGGACCCGAAATAAGAACTCCGAACCCTCTCTTTTGTGAAGAACAAGGGGGCGTTTTTATAGATGAAGAAATAGAATTTGAATTTCAAAGTAAAGGCAAAAAGTGATGATTTTTGCAGCGGATTTTAGGGGTGCAGGGGTATGGGTGAAGTGATAGGGGGTGTGGTGGTGGCAGGGTAGGTGCGGGAAAGGGGGCATGGGGCAGAGGGTGTCGGCGACGGTGTGGCAGGGGGTGTGAGGGGCTATCGGGTTTGGTGAAGGAAAAAGAGTAGGGTTTTGTTTGTGCGTTAGGTTTTGGGTTAGTTAGTGTTAGAATAAAAGGGGTGTGGGTTTGGTCTTCCGAAAAATGGGGTGTGGGCTGTGTGGTCCGTTGGGCCGACAATGGTGTTTTCGGGTGGATGATTTGGGCTGGGCGAAAATGGGAGGTTGGGTATTGGTTTAGAGAATAAGAAAAGGGTAGAATGTATTGGGTTAAGGGGAGAATGAGTTGTGGTTAAAAATAGAAAAGAGGTTTATTATTAAAAAAAAATACTTTATTTAATGTAAATTATTAAAATAAAAATGATGCGATAATAATAGAAACATAATATTTATGAAATGCTTATTGGTTAATTTAAATAAAAAATGCGATGCTATTTTGCGAAAATAAAATAACATAGAATATTAGGATAAAAACTATGATTAAGATATTAAAAAGAAAATAATAGTAGAAATAAAAATAACAATAATAATATTGATATTTGGGAATAAATGACGATTTTAAAAGCTTTATATATATTAAAATTGTTTTTAAGGTGTAAAAATATTTAAAATTACAAATAAATATCGGAAAAGAGGGGGACAAAATTGGGTATCAACAACTTTCACAATCTATTTGTTCTTCATACTTTGATCTTTTTGGGTAGAGTAATGTACTATATTCTTCAATAAGTTTTTATAGTGCATTTTATAAATAGATATGTGCTTTTGGTATATTGCATATTATGCAATGAATATGCGGAAAGCAAATCTTAAATAGTAATTTTTTCTATATTATTTTAATTTAACATAATTTCCACCCAATATGTTAAAGGAGATTTTGGATCACTCAGAGGCTACAATTATGATTATATTATAAAAAAAAAATCTAGATGTAATATTGAAATAATTGGTGCTCTGTGTTTATTCTTGTCGTTTACGTTTATTAGGTAAAATTTGTTTGGCGTTTTTAATCTATATACTATATTGTATAGAGGTATAACAAATTGTACACAAATCGTACCCATAAATTCACGGCAAATTTCACTAAAATATCCCAGATGTTATATGTTAATTGCTTGACTGACATATTAATTGATGTTCATGTCTATAAATTACGTATGTAGGAGTTCTTTATATTTAGACTCTAAATTAATGTAACGAAATTTTCATGTCATTATAGGACTGACAGTAATATTTTAATTTATGGGAGATAAAGTTCACGTGCCCAATAAATACTTGATTGATCTTATTATATCAAGTTTAGCGTGGTACAGCGTAGTGGTATAAATGCATTAGGCTAAAAAGTTTTAGTAGAGAAATGATTTATCAAGATAAAGCTGAATTGGAGTTGATCAATGTTATGGTATTGTAGAAAATAACAAGAATTCATGTCATTATATTTATTTTTTTCTACGAACTTCCACAACTTGTAGTTGAAACGCAATAAGTTTTTATGAAAGAAATTTTTATTATTATCCAAAGTAAATTATTTTGGTTCGTGAAAAAATTTAATCTGGAAGATTATTAGACATGACCTAAGTTTATGACCTGTTAGTGCTAAGATCAAGGCATAATTGACGTTTTATTATTTAGTTTTTCCTTCATTTATTAATCATCTGATCAAGGATTCATTTGTTTTGTATCCTTTTAAATTTTACTTTGTGCAATAGAAATTCTTGACATGTTAGTGTTTTAATTGAATTGAACAATTAAATCACATTAAACAAGATAGCATGACATCGACTTAAGATGGTGAAGTGGAACACCAATTTATCTCCCTACTGGTTTCGCATATAAATTTACCTATAATTTTAAAAAGTACTCACTTTGTTTTTTACGCGGAACACACGTGCACACACGTACAAAACTAGTACTCCCTCCATTCCAATTTAAGTGTCTTACTTTTATTCTGACATGCTTCCAAAAATAGTGTATCTTTCTATATTTAGTAAATATTTCAACCAAATGCAAGTTTGAGACCACAAGATTTAAAATATCCCACACATCTTTAATTTAAGATCACAAGATTTAAAAGTCTTCCTTTATTTCTTAAACTCCGTATCAAGTCAAACTAAGACACTCAAAATGGGACGGAGGGAGTAATTAGAATAAAGTTAGAGCAAGTTAGTCGCAAATGCTTTCAGTAATTAGTCAACTATCAAGCGAAACTATTGCTGGATCTTTTTTGCTTTATATATATATTTATGTTGTTTTTCCATGAAATGATTCTAACCAGAAATCCAGTTAGAGATTTATTTTATAGGGTTTGAAGACAAGTGAATTGTAACTTATCTGGTAACTCCTTGGTTGAGTCCGATTTTAGTAATAAAATTAAGTATATAAGACTGATTAGTAAGGCAAAAATAATAAGCAAGCTAAGACTCAAGAAAAGTAATAAGCGAATAGACAATGTATATTTGAGTATATTGCTTTGATAGAGAAATAATTCTAGGGTTACAAAGTGAACAAGATGATGTTTCTTCCTTCCTAAGCTTTACATATATAAGCCAAGACTAAACTATTTTAGCCTAAACGTTATGATGATGTGACCCTGATGACGTCCAACAGTCCACGTGTGTTGTGACGCTCTGGTCGAGACTGACATATGTGACAGGAGTTGGTGGGAGTGGGGAACAATTGTACGGCGTCCCCGAGTCATTTGAGCTTCTGGATACGCTAATTTCCCACGGATGCGCTTTTCACCCAATACAGATAGTCCCCCACTTTTTGGGCCCTTCATTCCATGAGCCCGGGAAGTGGAAGAGTCGACTCGCTTTTGAACTTTTCACAGGAAAATCAATCGAAACGTCGCCACTCTTCCCAAGATTGGATGTTTTGTCAGGACAACTTTTAATGCATCTCTTCACCTATTCGGCGGCGCTCTTTCAGAGACAACGATTGACATTTTATGACCAGGCACGCCGCTTAAATTTTCAAGGCTAATGATTACTTTCATTGGCTATTTAAGCGGGTGACCCCCATTTTCTTTCTCATTCTTACTCTAGCCTTCTTCTTCTGCGCACCTAATTCTTTGTCTGCTCAATCTATGCTTAAACAATGTCTTCCTCATCCACTTCAACCTCTTCTTCGTTCAACCTTACCCTCACACATATTCAGGAATAATTGGGAGGTACCTCTGTGGTTTTCGCTCTTCGTCGGACCACGACTTCGTCTGTCACTCAAGCAATAGACTTGGGTTCCATAACAACTGATATCATCCCAGCTAACTTCAATTATGAGAGATATTTTCGCGCCAGTCACCAATACGAGTCTGTTGAGGGGATAACCTCTCTGATCAACTAGTATATAATCCCTTAACTTTGTATTGACTGCAACGAGGACCAGAGGTTGAGGTGTTGCCTCCCCTGTCAATGCCAGCATTTCCCGATATATCCTGGGTATGTAAATGATTTACACCTATATTTTCACCATCGGGTTTGGCCTCTCCGTTCATGAAATCACAGAGGTCTTCTGCCGCCGTTACGACATTTGTCTAGGGAAATTGGCCCCCAAACATGGAGTGTTATCTGCAGTTCATAGCGGGACTTGCAAACCTTCCCTTTACCCTAGATCACCTGATCCATCTTTACTCCTCTCGCGTGTTTCTTAGGGGAATGATAAATATTGTTTTCAAGGCTCTCGAGGCCTCATCACCAGTGCCGAGGACGATCACGATCGGGGGTGGTGTGATCGGTTTGTAATAATTCACACCAGTTGCCTTCATAATGTCGCCCTTGGTCCTCTTCCAGAATAATGGAACATCACCCGTAAGTATTCATCTTTTTTTTGTGTGTTATCTCATTGTCTCTTCTCCGAGAATCATTTTTAACTTTGTCGTTCATGTTTCTCCATCAGCCTCGATCCAATCGGAACCCTTGCCCAATATTTTTGGCTGGGTAATGAGCATGTTGCGTGCCTCTTGGAACATTGATAGGAGTTGGAGGGGAATCTCTGTCGATCGATGGAATGGAAAAAACCATGATAAGTTCTCTCTTTTCTTGTCTCTTTTCTTTGCAAGTCGTATCTTTTTGACATGATTTTGACTTCCTTTGCACTTGCAATGCCTTTCCGCTCGAATGGATTCTTCTAGGAAGGCGCCCTTTAGGAAGGAATCCTGACTCATATAGCCCAAGATGTTGTTGAGGCTAGGAGCACCAGGAAGCTTGGGCTCCCAAACGATATTGGTGTATCTTCCTCCGGGGGGGATCGATTCGTGTGTGAGAACGCGTCTCCGATTCAACGATTACTGGAGGGAGACGATGCAATGGGTTATCAATGTTGAGAATGATGCTGGAGACACTGCTTAGTCCAGGTAATGGGGTCCCTTCTACTGAAGTTGTTATAGGTCCGGGGGGTCTCTCGGTGCTTGTTTCTTGGGAAGCAGGGAGGACCAGCCCAAGAGCGTGGGTGGTGGTGAGGCTCCACTCGATAATGCAGACGCCGACCCTTTAGCTCTAACACCACCTGTTGTTGGCCCAGACCTTGGCTTGGAGGCTTCCTTGTCCCACATGGTAGATATGTTTTTTCACGTAAGCCGAATTCCCTTTTTCTTGCCATTTTTACTTCTTTAGAGTGAGCACATATACTAAGATTTCCCGTTTGCTTTTTTATTTTTCTTAGGGTCATGCTGTGCGCTTCCTCCGCTATCGAGTTATTCAAGATCATGCCTTCTTCTTCCTCCCACGAGGTGGAAAGGTTGATTGTTGATAACTAACACCTTCGCGGTGATCTTGATTTGCTCCGGTCATAGAATAGAGGTCTTTAGGCCTTGAAGGCCACTCTAGGGCTGCAATGGGAGGAGGCCAAGTAGGCTTTGTCATCCAGGGAATATACCTTCCGGCATATGACCATGACTCACCAATTACTTTAGGAGAGACTAGCTCGGGTGAAAGCTGACCATGATACTGCTCGAGGAAGGGTGCAAGCGCTAGAGGCTTCTCGCACCCAACTTTGGGCCCAGAACCATCGCATGGGGCTTTACTGAGCGGCTGATCGAGCGTAGGGCCATATTACTCCGAGATTATGCTGCTCTTCAAACCCGCTAAGAGGTTCTACAATGTGTGAGTGAGGGATGGATCAACGTCTCTCAACTTTGATTGATGCAGAGGCGGACTTAGGTGTTGTCGATGCGGATTTAGATGACCTTCGCGACAAGACGCGTTCTTCCTCTGATGCCTCTCCCGGCTTTTCGGGAGAAGAAGATGTTCCCCCTTTCTTAGTTATGTTAATTTGTTATGGGCCAGTGTGCCCTTTCTGGATACTTGTTGTTTTGTCCTGCATGCCATTTTTTTGGTTGGATTTCCAGGTCATGTGTGCCCTTTTGACTTTCTCTTGTTTTGAGCCTTTGTGCTCTTTTTGTTGAATTTCTAGGGCCTGTGTGCCCTTAAATGTTTTTTTGTATGAGCCTTTGTGCTCTCGTTGCCTCCAATTTAATGGTATTAATTGGTTTGCTTCCAACCTTGGCTTTTTATTCCTACGCTTTGACATGCGCTTTATTTTTGCAACAATTGTAATCATAAATGACATGTTGGCTTTTTATTTAACACTTAACTATCGAGGCGTGACCGTTATGCCCATCTACCAAAATTTTGTTCATATTTAAGTGTTCGATGTTTAAGTTGATGTGTGATGACCGGTGCACGCTTGTTTCATTTTTGCATTTTTGCTTGAGGTCATTATTCGTAACCTAATCCAAGAATGTCACTTTCGAAAATACTTTTGCGATATTGGGAATTAAATATCTAATTCGCAATAAAGGAGGACCCTTTTATTTCGGTGCTGATGAGGAGGATGTCTCGATCTCATTTAATGGCACAAATGTTCATGGAACTTGCACGCTCGAAGGCTTTACGACTGTGTCGTGTGTTAGAAGCGGTTTGCTAAGCCATGTGGCTTCCGAGTCCGATTTTGCCTCTGATATTTTTAAGTATCAAACAAAGGATGGCTTGCTAACAATAATTGAAAATAAGTGGAGATTGTTATTTCATCTTTGAAATTTTGAGCGACAACTCTTCCTATTGATACATAATCCCCTTCAAGGCTTTTACAGAATTTTCATAAGATGATGACAAAATGAAACCGGGCGAGTGAATTGACTGCCACCAGTCCTAGTCTATATGAGTACGTCTCATGGAGATCCCATGTTTTGACAACCTTGTTGTTTTATGTGGATCTACTCATCTCCCCCCGGCACTCGGATGCCAGGTACCGAGGAGACTAGTGTCGGGCTACAACTTTCTAGCACTCAAGTACATTATTCTTTTATATTGTTGCCTCATTAAAAACCTTTCTAGAAAAATCCATTTGGGACAAAGCTTGGCCAAGGAAAAGAGTGCAACACATATCTCCGATTTTCCCCTTGGTAATAAGGAGATCGTGTTTCCAGGGACAGTCTCTGTTAGTGAGAGAAAGTAAGTTAATCGAAGGTAAATGGTTTAAAAGCTTAATACCATACCTGTCACCCCTCTAGAGGTAAAAACTTTTCAAAATATTGACGCTCCAGCTATTCTGCAGCTCCTTTCTGTGCTCATCTTTGATCCGGTATGACATTTTTCCTACGATCCCTACTATATGATACATAACCTCCTAGTTAGCTCCCAATTTGCCCGTGTGGGAGTCCCTAGTTGCGAGAGTGACTTTTCAAAGGACGTAGTCCCCGATTTTGAAGTGCCTCAAGCTTTATTTCCTATTGAAATACCTTTCTATTTTCTGCTTTTGTGCTACTAATCGTATGAGGGACAACTCTCTGTGTTCTTCCAGTAGTTCCAATCCTCCCTCCATAGCTTCATTATTGGATTCCTCTGTGGTCTGGATGTATCGGAGTCTGGGTTCCCCGATCTCCACAGGTATCAAGGCTTTCGCCCTATATACCAGGGAAAATGGGGTTTCTCCGATGCTTGTCTTGGCCGTAGTTCTGTAGGCCCACAAGATTCCTGGTAATTCTTTCGGCCAATTGCCTTTGGCATCCTTTAACTTTTTCTTAATGTTTTGGATCAGCATTTTGTTGGTTGATTCGGCTTGTCCATTTGCGCACGAATGATATGGTGAAGAGGTAATTCTCTTGATTTTCAACCCTTCTAGGAACTTGGTAACCTTTGCTCCCACAAACTGTCAACCATTATCATAGGCTATCTCTTTCGGCACCCCGAACCGTTGATGATGTGGTCCCAGAATAAATATACCACCTCATTCTCTTGGATCTTCTTATATGTTTTAGCCTCCACCCATTTTGAGAAATAGTCTGTTATGACCAGCAGGAACCCCTCATTTCCCACGACTCTCGATAGTCATCCTATGATATCCATTCCCATTTTAGGAATGACCACGGGGCCACCACCGAATGGAGTGGTTCGGCGGGCTAATGAACCATGGGGGGGGGGTGTCGTTGGCACTTGTCGCACTTTTGAACATAGGCTTTAGCATCTTCTTTCATCTGGGACCAATAGTATCCGACCCTTACTATTTTTCTAACTAGCGAGTCATACCCGGAATGGTTCCCACAACTACCTTCATGTATTTCCTTTATCACGTACTCAGATTTCTAAGCATTTGGCCAAAGGACCAAGGTAGGATCTTCGATACAATTCTCCTTCGTGCATGCAATATCATGTGACATTGATCCTTAAGGCTTGCGCAGCTTTGCTTTCTTCAGGAAGAGTCCCGTTCTGCAAATAATTAATAATGTTATTCTGCCAGTCTCATATTAAACTGATAGAATTCACTTCGTGCAAGCTGGGGTCCAAGATGGAATGTAGAAGGTGGACTATGGATTTTGATTCCCCCTCTGTCGTTCCGGGCGAAGAACCCAAACTAGCCAAAGCATCTCAATATTCATTTCTCAAGGAATCTGCACACCCTTCCATTATCTGAAGCGAGCCAACAAAGTCATGACTTTGTTTAAGTACTTCTGCATCTGACTATCTTTGGCCTCGTATTTGCCGAGGATTTGATTGATGGCTAGATAAGAGTCGATTTTCAACTCTATATTTTTAGTTCTTTGCCCTCGAGCTAGTTCCAAACATGTAATTGCAGCCTTATACTCCGGCTCATTGTTAGTCAAAGACACACATTCAATAGCTTGTCTGATTGTTGTCCCCGATGGGGTAACCAAGACAATCCCCAACCCAATGGCCTTCATGCTCATGGCTCCATCTGTGTACACGACCCATTCCCCGAAGGTGATCTCGGTTTCCCAGACTGTTTTCTTTTGGGAATGGGGCATCATGCCCAGACTATAATCAGCCACGAAGTCTACCAAGACTTAAGACTTGATAGCAGTCCGGAGTTAATAAGTAATATTGTACCCGCATATTTCGATTGACTAATTTGCAAACCTACCCGAGAGTTCAGGCTTGTGCAATATATTCCTCAGAGGAAAGGTTGTTATCACACATATGAGATGACATTGAAAGTATGGCCTCCGCTTTTAGGTTGCGCCTACTAGAGCTAGAGCAATTTTTCAAGGTGGGGATAATGGGTTTCGTCCTCAGATAAGGCCTTGCTTGTATAATAGACAAGTGTTTGCGTACTTTTTTCTTCGCGGACAAGCACAACACTTACTGTGGTCTCAGAAACAACCAAGTAAATCAACAAGGGCTCTCCTACTTCTGGTCTTGCGAGCAGTGGTAGGTTTGTCAAGTACCTCTTCTGGTCTCTCAGCACCTGCTGATATTCCGGGGTCCACTCGAAGTTTTTCTTCTTCAACACACTGAAGAATTTTTGGCATCGCTCAGATGACCTTTATATGAACCTCTCTAGTGCGATTATTCTCTCAGTTAGTCGTTGTACTTCTTGGGTTTTATTAAGTATGTTCGTTATCTATTCGATTGCCTGGATATGATCCGAATTTGCCTCAATTCCTATATTTGATACTATGAACCCCAAGAACTTCCCCAAGCCAACTCCCAAGATGCACTTCTCCGGGTTCAGCCTAAGGTTATACTTGTGGAGGATTTCGAATGTTTGCTGCAAGTGTCTTATGTGTTCCTCTATTTCTAGGGACTCAATGATTATGTCATCTAAATAAACCTCCATACTCTGACCTAACTAATGTTGGACATCTAGTTGGTCAGTTGGAGGAAAGTGGTCCGTACATTCTTCAAAACAAAGGACATGACATTCTATCAGTAGGTTCCGTGCTACGTGATGAACATAGTCTTTTTTTGGTCCACCGGGTCCAACCGTATTTGGGCGAACCCCGAGAAAACATCCAGAAAAAGGAGCAACTCGTGCCATCCAACGCGTCGACAACTTTGTCTAGACGGGGCATTGGGCACGAGTTCCTCGAACATGCCTTATTTAGGTTTTTTTAAATCTAAGCACATTTGGAAAGTATCAGGATTTTTAGGAAGTTCTACCACATTGGTCAGCCAGTTAGGATACTTTACCTCTCGAACTGCTCCCTATATGATGAATCGAGCCACTTCTTATTTGATGAATTGGCTACATTCAACCGATACCGATGCATTTTTTGCTTAATGGGCTGGCAGTCCGGGTTTACGCTTTGCTTATGAATGGCTAACTCTGGGGGAACACCTGTAATATCCATCCATGACCAAGTGAAGCTACTCATGTTATTTGTTAGAAATTTAAGCAATTTTTCCCAAAACTTGGGATCCAAACCTGAGCCTAAGTATACCTGGTCCTTAGAATGGTCCGAGTGACAAGAGGTCAACTCAAGGTACTCTGGCGTGGTCCTCCATACATTAGATTCTTCTAGCACGATGAATCCCATAGGTATTTGGTTTGGCGGGTCCTTCGGGGATAGGTTTTTTGTTTTCTCCTCTTTGTGTCCGACCTCTGGCTTGATACCGGAGTCGGACACCTGTAATTACTAGCTGTCGCCTTCAACCTGTTCATATTTTGTAGCAACCGGGGTCATATTCCCATGATCTGGCTTCGAGTCTCCCAGGATTTCTGCGATCCCCCATGGTGTTGGGAATTTTATGACCTGGCGGAAAGTAGACGGGTCCGCCTTCATAACATGCAGACAAGGTCTCCCAATCACTATATTATAAGGCATCTCTCCCTTATGAATGTTGAACAAGGCCTTTAAAAAGACCCCACCCTCCAACATGAGTGGTTAGCTCGATTTGTGCCCGAGTTATTTCACTAGACAGGTTGAATCCGGTCAAGATCTTGATCACCAGGATCACCCGTTCAGTCATTTGCATCTCTTTGAGAATGCGGAGTTACACTACGTTCACAGCGCTACCTGGATCGTCAAGCACACGCTTAACGTTAAAATTAAAGATTTAGATAGATATTACCAGTCCATCGGCGTATGGGACCTCGATGTTTCTTTTCGCTATTCCGCTGAATGTAATGGGGTCTTCAGGATCATTTTTTCATCTCTTTCTGGAAGGGGAAGTTTCTTCATCTCGCGGCCTTTGAGACACCATTCTGATTATTTCCCCATCGGTGATTATGTTGATCACGCCCGATTATGCTGGATGCTCCCACGAAGTCCCAGTTCATTTTTCTCAAGAATATTTGGATCGACTACTAAAGAATTCCTTTAGGTGCCCTCTTCTCAATTGGGCCTAAGAAAGCTAGACTCCATGTCTGGTCCGGGAAGCTGGACTCCACTGCTGGCCTTAGGAAGCTGGACCGAATGATGGAGGCCCATCGACTGGGCTGGTCCGGTCTGTTGGGCTCCCTGTCTGATCGTCCACTGTTGGGCCTCAGGAAGCTGGACCGAATGGTGGAGTCTCATCGACTGGGCTAGTCTGGTTTGTTTGGATGCTTGAGGGTGGGCCTGTTGGATGTGGCCCATCTTCTGTGTGCCCAGGCAATAGTTGGACGCCTTATATTTTATTCTTTGTTTTAATGTGCATGCAAGAAATTATTTTATTCTTTGTTTCCTTCATCTTCTTTCTTGCTTAAAGTTCGACTAACGTAATTTAACCTTATACTATAGGTAGAAATTGAGGGTACTTAGTTGGATTTGACACGTTCAAAATGTTTTTCATTTTTTTAAAAAAATAGACAGTTTCTGGAATAAGTTATGTTTTAATGTGCATGCAAGAAATTATTTGCGTTGAACCATTTACAGTGAGATATTAAAATTATTAGTTCACTTATACACAAGGTGGGACTAATAGAAAGTCTTTTTCTTCGACGTCATTTTAGTTTCAAAAGAAAAATGGCATGTAGATCATGCTTAAGTCTAATGCAGGACCATATTAGTGAGGGAGACGTTAAATTGATTAGCTCAACTACATATATACAAAGTGGTACAAAAACAATTAATTTCAGTATCATCTTAGAAAAACTTTACGTTGACAACATTATTAACAACATATTTAGTGTAGTTTCATAAGTGGGGTCTAGAGAAAGTAGAATGTATGCAAATCTTACTCCTATTTTTGTAGGATAGAAAGATTGTTTCTGATAGACCTCGGCTCGAAAAGAAAAAAAGAGAAAAAGTTTACATTGACATACATGTAATTAATAATACGTGATTACAAAAAAAAAAGTAATCCAAAAGAATGAATTATAAGTTTGATTTGGTTTACATATTAGCAAATTAACATAATGGATTTTGGGTAAAAAAAATTCCGCATTCTTTGTTTCACCAATTCACTGATTACATGATGTGTTTCTAACTAGAAAAATCTAGAATTTATCACTCCCAAATTGCGGGAGTTTTTTTTTTTTAATATCCTCCTTCCACTTCGCGGGAATTACTTTTGGACGAACGATCGACTGTAGGGGTTTCTTTTTTCTAGAAAGGTTCTTTCTTACTTCTAACGAAAGAATTTTTCTTCGGGATTGACGACTTACCCATTCAGTGCCAAATGTTCCCAAAATGGGGACTATCATCTCGTATTTCTCAAAAAAGTAATTCGATTGATGGGATTTGATCTGATATCGATGCATATATTGTGTTATCACTAAACGCTAGTTAATTAATATGCATTCTTACTTCTGGGTAAAAACTAATACATACTCGTGGTTTATATCAATTAAATAATTACATGACAAATGCATTTGCATACACTATTATAGTAAATCATACTTTCTTGTTCTAGTTTATGTGATATACTTTTCATTATCGTACGTTTAGAAAAAATGATACACTTTTAAATTTGAGACAAATGCATCTGCATACACTATTATCAGTAAATCATACTTTCTTGTTCTAGTTTATGTGATATACTTTTCTTTATTGTACGTTTAGAAAAAATGATACACTTTTAAATTTCAAAAATATTTAATTTCATACTTCTCATTTTAACCTTAATGAGAAGCTTTTATAGCTACGAAAATGTTATGGTATGTATATCATCACAAGTTTTAAAATTAAAGTTTCGTACATACAAATATTATGTCAAGTTTAATAATCACAAGTTTAAAAAAATCATTTTTTAAAACTTCATGCCAATTAAATCATGTCATATATGTTAAGAGTCTCACATTAGATATGGAATGGGAACATGGACTCCTTTTATGGACTTGGACAATCCTCACCCTACAAGCTAGCTTTTGGCGTTGAGTTAGACCCAAAATCCATTCTTTACATGGTATCAGAACCAGACTCATTCCAATTCGTTGTCCACCAATGTTGGGCCCCCAAATTATATTATCCACGCTCCAGTTAACAAGGTCTGGGCGTGCGGGGGTGTGTTAAGAGTCCTACATCGGATATGGAATGGGAACACGGATTTTGTATATGGACTTGGACAATAAAAAGCCTACAAACTAGCTTTTGGGGTTGAGTTAAGCTCAAGATCCATTCTTTACAATATAAATTGATTGATGGTAGCAGTTAATTATACACATTTTGTATACTTTAATGTTCTCAAGCACATTTAAGGTTGTAAAAAATGCACTTTGGGTTCACAATTTCCCGCCTTCTCTTTTCTTGCTTAATGTTCAACTAACCTACTTTAACCTTAGCTAGCGTCGACCATAGATTTTGAATCAAATTTTAAAAATTTGTCTTCAAATATCTAGTTTGGCCACAAATTTGGAGTAGATTCTTCAAAAAAAAAATTAAGTTACAAAACGGTTCAAATCAGTTTTGGAACTTCACTTACCAAACACAACTTTAAAAACTGAAATTTTCAAGTTTCAAGTTTCAATTTCAAAATCTATCGCCAAACGGAGAAATTTTCAAAATCTATGGTAGCAATCGAGTTACTCGTTAGATTTGACAATTTCGAAGTGATTATGATGTCTAAAGAAGACAGTAAGTGAAATAACTTAGTATATTTTTAATTTTTATGCAGGAATAGAAGTATTTTGGTTGAACCATTTACAGTAATTCTTTTAAATTATTAGTCCACTTATACATAAGGTAAAAAGTTTCAAAAGAAAAAATGGCACGTAAGATATGACGACATGTAGGGGGACATTAAATTGATTAGCTCAACATATACAAAGTGGTACTAGAAAAAATGAATTTCTGTATATATGAAAAAACTTTACTTTAACATACACGTGATAATCATGTCATTAAGAAAAGTAACAATATTAAAAACTAATAAACTAATATAATTTGATATAAACCTTAAAATTAATTATTTTTACCTTGATTTGTATATTTATCATAACGTACCCCAAACGTTACAAAATGCTAAACATGTCCTTAAGTACCCCCACTAACACCTTTGTGTCAAACCGCACACGGCTCTTTTCTTCGTGGACCCCACCCTCCCATAACGACAACCTCATATACGACAACTTCGTATTTTCCCAATATTAATTAATTCCAACTTATTTGGCTAAGATTTATCACACTTGTCATCTTCTCATTCGTCCATCTCAGATTTCCTAGGTCCCTATTTAGATAACTGTGTGCGAATGATATGAAGCAACAAAACAGTCCACAAAAGCAAATATCAGTCTCCATTATTGCAATTTTAGTGAGAGAAAGTAAGTTCGGTATAGAGAGAGAAAAAAAAAGAAAGTGATAAACAACCAAACAAACAATAATGGCGACGGCGAAACGCTGCGACGCGTGCAAAACGATGCCGTCCACGGTGTTCTGCAAAGCTGACCTGGCGTTCCTTTGCTTACCATGCGACTCCAAAATCCACGCAGCGAACAAGCTCGCGTCGAGGCATGCCCGCGTGTGTATATGTGAGGTGTGTGAGCACGCGCCTGCGTCCGTCACATGCAAAGCAGACGCAGCCGCGTTATGCATCACGTGTGACCAGGACATCCACTCAGCCAACCCGTTGGCTCGGCGCCACGAGCGGGTCCCAGTAATGCCATTCTATGACTCCGCCTCTGTCAAGTCTCGTGCTGCGGATGAGTCTCATCCACAACACGAGGAAGGAACAGAAGAGGCGGAGGCGGAATCGTGGCTACTACAAGCGCCGAATAATACTCAAGGAATTGAGTATAAATCGGCGGAGTATTTGTTTAGTGATGTGGATCAGTATGTGGAAATGGATATGATATTGGATCAGAAATCGGGTAGTGATATTCAGCTTTATAATCAGGAGCATAAGGAAGATTGTGTTGTGCCTCATGTACATAATAAGAGTAATGAGATCCATTTGCAAGGCCCGGTTGTTGATGGTTACCCGACTTATAAAATGGATTTTTCTGTATCAAAACCTTTCATGTACAACTTCAGTTCTCAATCCATTAGCCAAAGCGTATGTCCTCTTGTTCCTCTTCCTTTTCACTTAAATTTCAGTACCGTAGTTAAGTTCTTCCTTATATTATATTGTCATTGTAATTAATCTTCCACACATTACGTAGCTATCACTTCAAATGCAAGTGCATAATGATCTTAATTTTAATTTATTACTACTATCTACTAACTGTTGTAACTTATTGCTTTAAGGAGATTATTTTGTAAGAATCTAAGTTCTACATCCCGAAGGGTGTAATTTCTTTTATATATTTAGATGACTTAAAATACAATTTCATGTAACTATATCTATAATAAATACTCCATTAATTGTAAACTTGATAAAAACGGATCTGAAAACATAATATAACCTATTACAATATATAGTTGTAGTGAAGTGGAAGATATAGTCACGAATAATTTAATATACTCACTCGGTTTCATTTTAAGTGTTTTAATTTGACTTGACACAAAGTTTAAGGAATAAAAGAATACTTTTGAATATTGTAGTCTTAAATTAAAGATGTGTGTAATGTATTAAAATGTCATTTGAATCTTCTGTATTTTTAAAATTTGTCAGATGTTTAAATTGTCAACTTACTAAATATAGAAAGAGATACTCTTTTAAGACAGATCAAAAAGAAAGTAACACACTTAAATTGTGACGGAGTGAGTAGCATTATTTTCTGATTGTTATTACTTGCTGAGAATTATTATAGATCTAAAAGCTAGTAGTAAGATTCTATTCTGCCACCTTAGGTAATAATTAAGAGCCTTTAAAATTATGTTTGGTCTAATCAATACTTACTAGTATATAGTTAGGTTCAGGTTCGGTTTAAGTCTCAATTACTAAACTTACCACTACACCTTGTAAGATAAGCAAGGTTCTTTTAAGAGTGTGAAATCGGAAATGGAATGGGAACTCCTTATGGACTTGGACAATCCTCACCTTACAAGTTAGTTTTTGGGGTTGAGTTAGGCTCAAAATCCATTCTTTACATGGTATCAGAGCCAGACTCATTTCAATTCTTTGTTCACCGATGTTGGACCCCAAATTATATTGTCCACGCTCTAGTTAACGAGGTCTGGGCGTGCGGGGAGTGTTAAGAGTCCCACATCGAAATGAAATGGGAAACATGGACTCCTTATATGCACTTGAACAATCCTCACCTACAAGCTAGCTTTTAGGGTTGAGTTACGTCCAAATCCATTATTTACGGTTCTAATGAAGTGGAAGACTATTGGCATGCATAATCAAACCAGTTTTCACTAGTAAATTCAAAATATAAAGAAATAAATACACAATGAAATCAAAATAATTCAATATTTACTATATAATATAAATAAATAATTTTAAATTTTATATATACAATGTTATTTTTCGACGAGGGGTGTGCATGAACTCTTACTACCGGCAGCCCCGCTCATGTGCATAACTTAGATCTTATTAGCTCAAAATTAGTTTAATTGTCACTATTTTCCACACAGAGATGTCCTAATGAAACCTTGGCTATTTTAACAGGTCTCTTCATCATCTCTGGATGTGGGCGTTGTGCCTGACCATAACACCATGACAGATGTATCAAACACATTTGTGAGAAACTCCTCCATTGATGGAGTTCTACCTAACCCGGTTTCGAGCTTAGACAGAGAAGCAAGGGTATTAAGGTACAGAGAAAAGAGAAAGAATCGAAGGTTCGAGAAGACGATACGATACGCTTCTAGAAAGGCCTACGCTGAGACTCGACCTAGAATCAAAGGAAGATTCGCCAAACGTACGGAGAACGATGTCGACTCCCTCGTCGCCTCCGACGCATCATACGGTGTCGTTCCGTCGTTTTAATAATTATGTAATGTTTATTTCACGTGAAAATAGTGAAGGGAAAAAAAGTAGTAGTAGTTTTTTCTTGTTGTTGGTGCTGATTGTGGTATTAAAAAGCTCTCATGTTGCTTCAATGTTTTTGCTAAATGCTTATGGAAGATTTTGGTAATGGCGTAGTAAGAAAGAGTATATATCTTCTAAGAATTTTTTCCATGTGTGTTTAAGAGAAATTGTATTTTTTTCTTTTTGTTTTGTTTTTTTTACTTGGTGTCGCATATTCATATTGGGGCATCGACTAATTCATATTTATACTGGGTAAAACCCGTTTAAGGAAACCATTTTCTATCATGATTTTTTTATACTAAGGTCGAACCCGAATCTCTAATTAAGTATAGCAAGATATCGAGATTCTATTCTTCCCATTACAATTCTTAACGGTAAAAGTATATTTCTTTCGGCATACACAAATTGCATGCTAATTAAGTGCAAATATGGTAAATCAACTAATCTATCATGATTAATTTACATATGAAATTGTTTCAGTAAGTCGAACTAAATCATTTCAAATGATAAAAAGATTAATTATAGATTTTATGACTATTTCATCATATAAAATATATGGTACTTATAAAAAATGAAATCAACGCAATAAATGCCTTGGGGCTGCACATTCAAAGTTGAAAAATAGTCGTTGAAAAAGGCCACCTAAGATAAAGGGTAACAATTTATTTTGCCCAATTTATATATCAAACCAATAAATACTTATAATATATGTTACATACAAATATTTATAATTTGATGTAAACACCAAGCACACATAAAGTTTTACTGAATTTTTAGGATGTACCAAATTAAAGAAAAGTGATCTTAGGCAAATTAATGGATCAATTCGATGGTATAATGCACCGTCGGTGCAAATAATTTTTTTTATAATACCAGATCATTCAAATTAAAGAAAATTTATAGATATATCTTTTTAAAATATGAGATTTATAATCTTGAAAATAAAGTATATTATTAATTACCTATTATAACAGGTAAAAATGACATAATGATATAAAAAGTCTCTACATTAATAATGTATATAACTTAAACGGATAGAAAAATATTAGGTAGGCCGTTTGAATTGTGTTTTAGAAAAGCTCTGTGAGAATAAGTTATCAAACTTTACAATGAGTTAGCTTATGGAGATATGACTTTAGAGAAAATTTTCTTAGCGTGTGTTTTTTCTTACATGCTTACACAAATGTAGAAATAGTCATACTCCACTTTAATGTGAGAATGTTAATTGACAGAAGCTCTCCAATATTAGACAATGCTTAGGAGGTGACAATTTTTTTTTTCATTTCCCTTTATTTGTTGTGGACAGAAAATTCACACTAGTCAACATCCAGAATGATATTAAAAGTCATGCTCTTACACGGTTTACGTAACACATTAGTCCCTTTCACCTAACTACTCACTAAAGAAAAGCAATAAAAAAAAAGTTGTCCTTGGATGAAGCTCTCCAATATTAGACAATGCTTAGGAGGTGACAATATTTTTTATTTCCCTTTTATTTGACAGAAAATTCACACTAGTCAACATCTTAAATTAAAAGTTGCTCTTACACGGTTTACGTAACACATTAGTCCCTTTCACCTAACTACTTAAAGAAAAGCAATAAATTCGCGCGCACTACAATCTTTCACATCAATAAAGTTTCTATTACGTAATAGGCTTCTCGCCAGAGATTTGTTTCGCTGAAGGCCATACTTTTTTTTTCAATTTCCAATTGGAGCGCCGACAACTCTTCTTCTGGGAGGTCTGGAAAAAGGGGATTGTCCTTTTTAGAAGCCAACAAAGTGAAGACGGCTTCTTGCATTTTTTGCCTGCAGCGTGGATTCGAACGCTGGTGGGAGCAATTTGCTCTCTTCTGGGGTAGGACCTTGTAGGTGATATCAGTTGCTTTGTTCTCAAACTCTGGTCATTCAGACACATCCCACGATTTATTGATAGTAGTACTGAATGAACGAAATTACTATCTTCAGGAATAGTCAAAAGTAATAAAAAAGAGAAGAAAGAAAAATAAATTAATTCGTGGGTCCAACTTTAATATCAAAATCTGAAAGCTTATTGGTGGAATTGATTTTCTCATATCCTAAACCTTCCAGGTGGACGTGTGAGCCAGTGAGAACTATATATAATAAATATTGTACTAAGTAATATATATGATACTCCTACTATACTATTTTATTTTTGTTGTTTTAGGTAACTTTTACGTAATTGTTTAAATAATTAATGCATGTGAAGAAGTGGGAAACAATTCTTAATTTGTGGGCTGAGGGATGTGAGTCTGCCTAATGATTCCATAACGAATAGAAAATTTGATATAGATAAAAATAGTCAACTAAGTCCATTTTTCCTTAAGTAATAGATCTTACCTTTTTTTTTTTTTTTTTTTTACTATTTGGTATTCAAAATTTACTGATTTACTTATTCAATTCTACCCTCGTTAAGCAGATTATACTCTCATTTGCGCGTTGTGTAAATGGATGGCGCAGATGGGAGATCTAAAAGAATTGGAAGAGGGATATTATTTGATTCCCTTCAAAGCATATTTCATTTATTTTGATTCCGATTTAATTTTTTCATTCATCTTAATCTAAGAATAATTTTACTAATTTCACTTATAGAATTAATATCTTGATCTAAGACTAATGTTTGTTACTATAATGCACCATTGAAATGGTCATTATTTTACTATTGTGAGACTATTTCCTTCGATCTACTTGCAGTATGCAACTCTCCTAGCTAGCCCCCTACCGTTGAGAAGACAAACAAATACAAAAACTAGTTAGGAAATTAGTTATACTAGTCAACAAGTTAGTTAAGTAGTTAGTTAAATAGTTGGGAAGTTAGTTAAGAAAATTAGCAACTAACTAACTCTAAAGAGGCTCCTCACTCTTGTAAATTCATGTATATATATAGACCTAAGATGTAATGCAAAGATACATTCTAATGAAGAAATCACAAGATACACACTACACTACATTCCTCTCTACTCTTTCCTCTTCTTCTACTTCCTGAACACTACTGCTCTTGCTACTCTACATTGATTTTTCTTTCAATTCTATGTATTGAATGATCAAGAATTCAACATGGTATCAGAGACTGATCCACTGCTCGAGACTTCCGCAACAATCTTGAAGCCAATCTACTGATATTGGTTTAATCTCTCTTCTCAACTTTTTGTTTCTGCATAATTTTGATCTTCTGTTTTCTTTTCTGAGTTTGTGTGTTGTTCTACATTAATTTGAAAAACATTTCTCTGTTGATATTCTCCCTTATTAACTTCTTAATTTTGAAGTAAAGTCTAATCTTTCTCTGGAAATTTCTTAATTCCGTCTGTATTATTTTCGATTGAGTTCAGCCATAGAACACATATATTTTGGTTTCTTCTTAAATCTGTATCAACACTATAGTCTTACACACATTTCTTGATCATCTCAAACACCTTCTTATTCTACTATGGACCCTAATACAAATCAAACTGAGGACAACAACAACAACACAAGACCAAATCCAGTAATTACATCTGCTATAGACCACAATCACTCACTCTTTCTTCAATCTTCATATGTAAGTGGTGTATCCCTCATATCATTTCAGTTACTTGGTTCTGAAAATTATGCACTATAGAGTTAGTCTATAAGGATTGCACTACTTTGTAGAATAAACTTGGTTTTGTAAATGGGAAGTGCAACAAGGAAAACTATGATGAAGAATGGTGGGATCAGTGGGATAGGGTAAATGATGTAGTACAAGCTTGGTTAATGAACTCAGTTTCAAGTGGCTTACTCAGTGGAATGTTGTATGCAGACACTGCCTATGAAGTGTGGGAAGATCTAAGGGAAAGGTTTGACAAACTAGATGGATCAAGAATTTATGATCTCCATAGAGAAATAGCCACATTAACCAAAGAGAATTCAAGTGTGGCTGAATATTTCTCTAAACTAAAGACTTTGTGGGTAGAATTCAATCTTTAGTTCCACCTCCTAGTTGTGGATGTCCTAAGTCAAAAGAGTTTGTAGAATACCTGCAAAGATAAAAGCTATATCAGTTCTTGATGGAGTTAAATGAAAATTACATGCAGGCAAAAAGCCAGATTCTGTTAATGTCACTACTGCCCACTGTCAATAAGGCTTACTCTATGATAACCAGTGATGAAAATAAAAAATCAACCACAGCCAAGTTTGCTGAACTTCTAGGTGTAGGACCAAGTGGTTTTAGTCACAATATGAGCCATGACCCTACTGCTATGTACTCAAGAACAGGAGCAAGTTCACAAAGGTTCAAAAAGAACTTTAATATGTTCTGTGAAGTTTGTAAGATGAAAGGGTATACAAAATAATTATGTTATAAGGTGGTTGGTTATCCTCTACATCTTAGATCCAAAAGAAAGGAACATGTTACTCACAATGTATATACAGATGAGAAGGGTAGCACTCCTGGAAAATTATGCAGAATCAATAGCATGAGTGATAAGTCATCTGGTGTTGGTATAACAAATACAAGTAGTCAAAAGTACAAGGAGCACTTATGTTCTCTAAGGATAAGTATGAACAGATTGTTCAACTATTGAATCATAACATGCAGTCTAAAACTTCTCGAGAGTCAACTGCTGCTCAATCTTCTGCTAATGCTGCAGGTATGTTCAGTCATAGAGCTTTGCTTGTAGCTAATATTGTTAAACAATGGATTATAGATACTGGTGCCACTAACCATATGGTCTATAATATAGAAATGCTAAATAAGGCCACCAGAGTAACTAATACCTCTCAATCTAAGAAAGTACACTTACCAAACGGGAAAATGGTTAATGTAACTCATTCAGGGTCAAGCATTATTTCTAACAGAAGTACACTTAATAATGTGTTCTACTTACCACAGTTTAAGTTTAACCTGATGTATGTGTCTCAACTAACTAAAGAGTTACAATGTGCAACCACTTTCTACCCTAACATATCTGTCTATTTCAGGATCATTACAATGGAAGGGTAAAGGATATTGGTAGGCTACAAGATGGATTATACATGTTAGTAAAT
This sequence comes from Anisodus tanguticus, assembly GCA_034509755.1. Lineage (NCBI taxonomy): Eukaryota > Viridiplantae > Streptophyta > Magnoliopsida > Solanales > Solanaceae > Anisodus > Anisodus tanguticus. The sequence continues at coordinate 44,275,385 of CM067555.1, forward strand.
CATACATCCTAATGAACAAGTCAAGATATGACTAAATGTGAAAGAAAATAAAGAACCTACTACAATGTCAGAGGAAGAAGTAGAATTGTGGCATATAAGATTTGGACATACTTCTAGTACTATTTTAAGTAGACTAATTAGAGCAAAGTCTAATGTTATAGCTAGTACTATAAATAAATGTAATATGTGTCCATGTGCCAAACAATGTAGACTTCCATTTCCAATTAGTATTAATAAAAGTTCTTCCAGCTTTGATCTTGTACACATGGATGTCTAGGGTCCTTATAAAGTTCAAACTCACAATGGTAACAAGTACTTTCTAACAATTGTAGATACCTTCACAAGAATGACTTGGATTTACTTACTAAAACTCAAATCAGATGTATGTATGGTACTTAAGTAGTTCCTAACATATGTATACACTTAGTTCAATAAAACAGTAAAAATTATAAGATCTGATAATGGAATAGAGTTTGTAAATGATGTATGTAACAACTTATTCTTAAAACTAGGAATTATACATCAAATATCTTGTGCTTATTCACCCCAACAAAATGGAGTGGCTGAAAAGAAACATAGACACATACTAGAAATAACTAGAGCAGTAAGATTCTAAGCTAACATTACTTTGAAGTTCTAGGGACTATGTGTTCAAGTTGCAGTTTACTTAATAAACAGACTAACTTCTGTGACCACTGGCATAACACCTTATGAGAAACTATATAGAAAAAAACATTCTATTCATCATCTAAAAGTTTTAGGATGTTTGTGTTATGCTAATGACTTGACTGTTTCTGATAAATTGCATTCTAAAGTGAAAACTTGTGTAATGATGGGATATTCTGAAATACAAAAAGGTTATGTACAATATGACATGTAAAACAAATTGTTCTTTGTCAATAAAGATGTCTCTTTCAGGGAAACTGAGTTCCCATTCAGATCAGAAACACCAGAAATACAAATCTTTCTCTATAATGATCAAACTGATGACAATGAATACACCAATTCAAATATATATATATATATATATATATATATATATATATATATATATATATATATATATATATGTATATTTTATCAAGAAAGATCATATCAAAGATCACACACTCCAGATAATACTCAAGACATCAATTTATCAACTGAAACAGTAACACTAGATACAAACCAGAATCATATACCACAAGTACAACATCATGCACCAATTACAAATCAACCTTACTACTATAATGTCTACCAGAAAGTCTACTAGATCAAAACAACCTCCAATTTTGCTAAAGGACTTTATCATCAATAAATCCAACAATACTCCTTATTCTATAGCCAATTACATATCCTATGAAATAATATCACCTAAATACAGTGCATATCTCATAACACTCTCAGAAATAACAGAACCAAGAAACTATACTGAGACATCTAAGGATTCAAGATGGGCGGAAGCAATGAAAGCAGAAATAAAGGCACTACAAGACAATCGGCCAGCAACATTCTTGAAACAAAAATGTCCTACAAAATTGTTTCAAAGCAACGTTCCAGCAAGAGAATATTAAAAAGGCACTGGTTCCGTTATTATTGAGGTATGTTAAGGCAAATTATTTCTTTCTTTTGGCATGTTCTATGTACGAAACATAACATAATATTGTTCCATAAAATTATTCTACTCTTAGTAGTTAAGAATGTTTATGTTATTGATTCCTATGTTAAAATCATGCCTAAATATATTCCTAAATCCTTATTTGAGATATATGGGGAAGATGTTAATATTCATAATGTTAGCCGAAGGTACAATAATATTATGTCATCCGATAAGTTTAGAATGTTTCATTGTCATTTATGCATATACACATATAACATATTGGATCGGGTTGCACGTTCCACAACACATACATATATACATATAATATATTAGATATATATATATATATATGTATCTATATATATATATAATATTTGCATGTTTCGCAACACACACAAATATATATATATGCATACTGCACTCGCATGGTGTATGACATGTTAGGCATATTAGGGCCCTCAGAGGCATTCACTACTGGTCATCTGTCGTTGCGGCTAATTTTGTCGGCTATTTCTGTTTCAGTTTGTTATTGTATTCTTGTTATGCTATTGTTCATGCCTGACATACTCGGTACATCAGTCGTACTGACATCCCTTTTGTCGGTGGACGCTGCGTTTCATACCCGCAGGTTCACGTAGGCAAGGAGATGATCCACGTTAGTAGGTTGCTGACTCAACGGATTTTGGAGCGCTCCCTTTATTTCAGAGTGTCGGTCTAATCTTGGTACAATATATTTTTGCATATACATATGGGTATGGCGGGGCCCTATCCCGACTTTTTGATATCACATACTCTTTAGAGGCTTATAGACATGTGTCCTATGTGTAGTAGTCATTTCTAGTACGGCCTCGTCGGCCTTGGTGTATATATATATAAGTTGGATTTCCGTTTACTATTTCTATGGTTATATATGTCGATTGAGTACTGAGTGACGGCCCTTGTGGCCGTGTTTAAATATAATTAGATGTTGACTGTGTAATTAGTGGTACCCGACTGGTAAGGTCCGGTGCCCATCGCGACCCTCCGGTTTGGGTCGTGACACTTTCTCTCTTGTTCTAATTCCCTCAAAAACTCCCCATATCACCTGGCTTGTTGGATGATTATTCCTAATCCTTGATGAGGGGTCCTTCGAACTTGATCTAGCAATTCAGCATTTGACTCCTCATCCATACCATATGTGGTCTCTGGTTCAGGTTCAGATGTTGCTTCAAGTGTGGCAACATTTGGGGCAACATCTGATTCTTCAGTAGTCTGCACATTTTCCACTAAAATTATAGTGTTATTTTCAGTTGTATTTCTTGTAGGAGCAACAAAATCATCAAAAATAACATTTACAGACTTTTGTATAGTTCTTTTCCTTAGATTGTATACTCGATAAACATGACTATTTTGGAAATAGCCAACAAAAATTCCTTTGTCACTCTTAGAGTCAAACTTTGCCAAATGATCTCTACCATTTAAAATGTAATAAATATACCAAAAAATATGAAAGTAACGCAAATTAGGTTTCTTTCCATTTATAATCTCATAGGGTGTCATCTTTGTTTCAGGCCTTAAATAGACTCTATTAGTGATGTGACAAGCAGTATTTAAGGCTTCAGCCCAAAATTGGTTTGATAATTTTTTAGAACTAAGCATTACTCTAGCTATTTCTTGCAATGTTCTATTCTTCCTTTCTTCTACCCCATTCTGTTGAGGAGTTTTGGGAGCGGAAAATTCCCTTTTTCTCACAAAATTTTGTGAAGGAGTTGTTTTCAAATTCTTTTCCATGGTCGGATCTAATCCGAAAAATAAGAGAATAGAACAAATTCCTAATTCTAGAGTGCAAAATTTTAAACATGTCAAAAGTTTGTGAGTTTTCTTTCAAAAAGTATATCCATAAATATCTAGAAAAATCATCTACTATCACATATGAATACCTAATGCCCCCTAAACTGTCTACCTCAATTGGACCCATAAGATCCATGTGCAGTAATTGAAAACAGTGAGATGTACCTGAATGTTATCCGTCATTTTGGACAACATTATGGGAAACACGAGTTTGCTTACCTTTCAGACAATCTTCACAGACAGTTTTACCTTTATGGCTAAGATTGGGCAAGCCTCTAACCGCTTCATATGAGACAAATTTTTCTAAATTGCGGTAGTTGACATGCCCCAAATTTTGATGCCATAGTGTTGTGTCATCGATTTTGACATTATTGCATGTTTCTTGTCTCGCAACAAGATAACAATTATCACTTGTTCTAATACCTGTCATGACACATTCATTAGCTTCATTTGTAACTTCACATGCATTCTTATTAAATTTTACCTCAAGATTGTCATCACATAGTTGACTTATACTAATCAAATTAGCCATTAAACCTTCAACGTGTAAGACATTTCTTAAGACTAGAAATCCAGGAACATCCAAGATCCATTTTCCAATTATTTTGCTTTTACTACCACCTCCATAAGTTACGTCACCTCTGTTGAATGACTCATAGTTTTTTAGAAAACCTTTTGTACCTTTCATATGACGAGAACAACCACTATCAAAGTACCAACAACCTGAAATGTTAGTTCTTAAAGCAGTTATTACAACATTACAAGTTTCATCCTTTTTGGCAACCCATACTCTTTTAAAATATTTTTTACTTTTCGGCTCAGAAATGTTGCTTCGAATGTTATCAGAAATGTTGGAAAACCTTTTAGGCAACATTTTTCTCACAGATTCTTGGAGTTTGTAACAGTATGGTTTTAAGTGTCCTGGGGAGTTACAGTGATGACATACAAACTTCATATTCTTTGACATATATTAGAACCTATTATTTATTCATTTTTCTTTTATAAAACATATTTTTTATTTTTTACTTTTTGATAAAACATATTTTTTTCATTTTTGTCAAACAAACTAGAGCATGTGGTTTTAAGTAGGGATGATATACCCACTAATGTTGATGACAACACACCCACTTCAATTACCTTGCTTCAAAAAATGTTGTAGCTCTCACCGCCTTAATAGTTTGAGTGTGATCTATGTCTCCCAAAATAATATTATGAAACAATGTCTAGATACATTCATTGATACTTTGGTGAGATGCAATGGCAATAAAGTCCGTAGTGAGATGCTCAAACGCATTTTTTTTGTAAAAATGAATGGAACTTGCTCCTCCTCCTTTATCCTCTCCTAAAAAAAGCAAAGAATTCCAAATTATGACCCCACTCACTTGGAATGGTTGAGAAAGACAATTATTTAGAAACGAAAGAATTAATTAAAACGAAATTGCTGAAAAAATTGATGATTTTGTCTTTTTGGTTCAATCAAAATTTCAACTTGGTTTTGTGAAAAGAAAAAAACTAATATTCTGGCAAATACAAATCCTTGTAGAATAATCTTTTCCTAAGCTAGCAGACAACAATTTATAGCTATCAGACAATGTGTACGAAGTCTATACTGACATTTCATTTGGTCAAGCAAAGTCAGTTTCCTAGAATATGAGATTTTAGTGGCTAATTTATCCAACAAAAAAAGATTTTTATAATTTGTGGTGTAAAATTATTTTTACTATAAATCACAAATGTGAATTTTAAAATTAAATTTTTACTAGCATAAAGGATAGAATTAATGATAAAAAACATCTGAACTATCACTTTTTCGCGATTTTAGTATTCGATGTGTGAGTTTCCTACCTGATAGTTCAGGTAAAAAACTCGCGAAAAAGTGATAGTTCATGTGTGTTTTTAACTATTAACTGATATCTGTTATAAAATAATAAAAATAGAACAAAACTATAGCAAAAAAATGTGGAGAAAGGGAGATAGTTCTTTATTTCTCTTGATTGATGAAATACAATGAGGGGAACATCTCTATTTATATGAGAGAATTGACTTGGTCCCAAAGTTATTAGCCCTAATATTTCTCCTAAAGATAGACATCCATAATATATGATAATATCCATAACACTCTCCCTTGAATGTCTATTTTGATAGATAATATGCCTCATTAAAATCTTACTAGAAAAAACTCAGTGGAAAAAATTATAGTGATGGAAAAAGAGTACACATTTCTAATAATACACATTTTGGTTTCCTCATTAAAAACCTTACAAGGAAAACCCAGTGGGACAAAACCTTATATGGAAAAAAGAGTACAACATGTATTAACTCCCCCTGATGAGAATTTCAGTCCAAATGCTTGAGTTTTCGTATTCCAATCTTGTGCACCATCTTCTTAAAAGTTGCAGTTGGTAGAGACTTAGTGAACAAATCAATCATATTATCACTTGAATGAATCAGTTGCACGTTGATATCACCATTCTTTTGGAGCTCGTGTATAAAGAACAACTTTAGTGAAATATGCTTTTGTCCTATCTCCTTTTCTGAATCCTCCCTTCAACTGAGCAATGTATGACGCATTATCTTCATATAATATTGTGGGTATTTTAAACTAGAGCTGGACAGTGGGTCGGGCTCGGGTCTGGCGGGCCGGGTTCGGTGGGGTCGGGTCGGGGAGGAAGGATGAAGGGGGAGGGATCGATCGAGGGGTCGGCGGGATCGGATTTGGCGGGATTTGCCGAAGTCCGACCCGATCCGATCCCGGTCGGGGCGGGATCGGGCGGGATCGGGATCGGGATCGGGTTCCGGCGGATTTTCCTTTTTTTTTTTTTAATAACATATGTATAAAAAAAAACTCAATAATAAAACAAGACAAGATAGTGTAATAAAAACATCCCAAGGTCAATTTTTTTTTGTGTCTCTTATATTATTTAATAGACATGATTTTTTTGTAATACAAATACAATTGTCTAAAATTAAATTGCAATTTTGCGGTGTTGATCAAAAGTTGCAAATTACATAATAAAATTGCAATTAAAAAAAATACATTCTCAAAAAAAACCTCTGTTCTAATTTCTTGATAATTTCCTGTGGTTCTTCGGTTGGAATTGGTATTTGTTGGTCAAATTGATCCACGTCGCTTCCACCACCTTCGGATAAGATTTCGTTGTAGTTTTCATCTTCTTCTTCGTTCTCCGATTGACCGCACCTTCTCCGCTCCGCTCGTATCCAATCTCTCGAATAATATTGCAATTTCCAAGTTGTCTCCTGGCTAATGAGTGTCTCGTGGTCTCCTATTTGATATCTGCCGCGAGAAAAGCGCTTTCGATGTAGCGATTGATAACGCTTGAATGTTCAAAACATCTCGGGCCATCATTGAAAGTGTCGGAAAGGTCTTCTCATTCCCCTCCATGATTTCAAAGAAAGTCTTCACGTTCATCTTCATTGATAACTTCTTGGTACGGTACGTAACCCCGCAAAACAAAAATATCAAACTCGTTAATTTGGTTAGTAGCGGTACAACCACACATTCTATTTCTGAGGCTTTCAATACTAGCCGCAGAAACAACATGTCTTTTGTGAGGTTGTGTTGAAGATGAAGAAGATGGTTATGGAAGCCGGTAGGTTACAAGCATTTTCTTGTTGATAAAATCTATATATTTTTTTGCATTGGTCTTCTACGCTATACAACACTTCTTCTTTAGTTTGTTCAATAGGTGGTGGATGATTTGGATTTTTTGGACTTGGAGGTGGTAGTACTTCTATACAATCGTAAATAGTTTCAATAAGTGATTTAATACCGTCTATTTTAATAGTCGGATTTAATACATCACCAATAATATAAATAGTGGGAATAGGAATAAAATATTTTTTTATTTTGATAAACATTTTTAATAGCTGCAATATAAGCTGGTTTTTTCATATATTCACTAAGTAATAAAAATATTAGAGTTATATAAAATAACATAGTTGAAATAGTAGGATAATATATACCGGAAAATTCTTTTGTTGCTTGAAAAAATTTCTCTAAAAATACAATAAGTTCGGAAATTTTTACCCAATCACTATCTACAACCATATCAGCTGGATTTTGATTATGAGATTTAAAAAATAAAGTTATAGGTTTTCTATAGTCATAAGCAACAAGTAGTTGCTCGTATAAAGAATTCCACCTAGTGGGTACTTCTTCTGAAATTTTTCTATAAGGTAGTCCACAATCGTGACAAGTTTTTTTATATTCTTTTCTTCGTTGTATTCTATTACTTTTAAAAATAAAATTTATAGCAAATTGTATTTTACTAAGAATGTCTTCAAAAAGTGATATACCATCCTTTACAATTAAGTTATATATATGGCACGCGCATTTTATATGAAAATGATCTGAAAAAGATGGAGTTAAACTATTTTTTAAAATTGTAATAGTGTAATTGTTAGAAGAAGCGTTATCTAATGTAATAGTCATAATTTTATCAGTTATTTCATAATAATGGCACACTTGATAAATATTTTTTGCAATAAAAGTATCAATGTGCCTATCATCTATATATCTATACGCTAAGATACATTTTTGCATAGACCATTTATAATGTATCCAATGACAAGTTACCGTTAAATAATCATGGTTGTTAGTAGTACGACCTATATCAGACGTGATAGATACTTTGCCATTAAAATGATATAATGAATAACGTAAATATTGTTGATATTCATGAAATACATCTCTTAACAGTATCTAGGAAAATAGTTAAAAGCGGATTATATATATCTCTAATGTAATAGAATAAAACCGGGAGATGAAGGAAATGAAAAAGGCAAACCCTCCATACAACTAATTTTGATATTGCATCTCTATGTTTATTGTATTTAGGGCCTACATAGGGTTAATTTGACCCCGTACTTGGTCCGGAATATGTGAACCTTGTCCCGATGGAGCGGGCGTTTGCGCACCCGGTTTTGAAGCCTGGTATTGGGCATACCTAGCTGGATGAGCCCTTACTACGTGTCTCATTAAACCCCCCGTCCCACCGTGATCTTTTCCAGTTTTAAATTTTAAAACATCTTTACAAATTTTACATCTAGCTACTTGATTCTCTACGTCCCTATCAAAAAAATATCCATGCATCTGATTTTAATGGTCGTTTTGTTGGACCTCGTCTCATACTAGGGGGAATAAGAGGCATTTCAGTTGAAGGTGCACTAGTGAGTGTGTTGTCATCAACATTAGTGGGTGTATCATCTAGATTATCGTCTAAATTAAAGTCTCCTTGAATTCCAGAAAATAGCTCATCGTCTAAATCTAATGATATTGTAAGAAAATGTTCAGTATCAACAAAATCATCATGTGTAGGAATAGGATGACTAGAAGACGTACCCTTGCCCTTGTTGCCCCTACTAGAAGAAGCACCCTTACCCTTAAACATACCTCTTAATCCTTCCATTTTAATTATGATAATAAATAATTAAAGATAATAAAATTAAGTGCACTAAATAAAATAAACAGACAATAATAATTTAATGAATGAACGAATGTACCAAACGTCGATGTAACGTCGACATGTAATCGAGAGGTTGAAAATTGAAACTTTGCTTGATGGAAGATCCTCAAGCTAGTTGCCAACTTCACTCCCAATTTCCAAATGAATAAATAAAATTGAATATTTAGTAAACAATGTAAACTTGTAGAGAGATAGATTGAGAGATTGTAGGAAGATTTGTGAGAAAGATGAAGAGAAAATGAGTTATTTATAGTTGAAAAATTGGATTAAAGTGTAAATATAATAACTTATGGGTTAAAAATAAATATTAAGGGGTAGGGGGTTGGGGGAGGGGAGGCCAAAAATGGCTATTGCACAACGGCCAAAATATAAAATGATCATTGGTGCAATGGTTATTTTTGCAAATGGGGGGTTACGGAGGGATCGGGGCGGGCTCGGGATCGGGTCGGGACTAGCGGGACTGGGGCGGGCGAGGACGGGTCGGGACGAGACATTGTCCCGTCCCGGTTCGAGTCCCGATACTAAATTTTTTTTTACTACTCGGGTGTCGGGGCCGGACCGTGTCGGGACTGGGCCGTCCTGGCCCACTGGCCAGCTCTATTTCAAACCACATTACTTACAAGCGATTCAAATAGTCATAACATCAATTGATTTATTCATATTTCTTCATTTTCTTGAGTCTAGGCTCATTGATTTCTTCAAGAATATTAGGATTGATCAAATCTTGCATTTCTTTATGAGATTCTTTCTTAGTGTCATCTTGACCATTTATTTTTCTTTTTCTAGGATTTCGATCCTTAGAACCCAATGATCTACCACGCTTCAGGCGTGCTTTGGACTAATTTGTTATGACACTAGTAGATGGTCCTACAGGGACATCAATCCGAATTGGGACATTCTCTGCAGGGATATGTGATTTGGTAATCCTCTTCAAATCTGTAAATGCGTCTGGCATTTGATTTGCTATTTTCTGCAAGTGAATAATATTTTAGACCTCTTGCTCATAAATAGAAACACGTGGATCAAGATGAGACAATGATGTATTATTTCACAAAATTCCCTTTTTATTTTGTTATTCTCTCCCCCTAATTTTGGAAAATTGTCTCATCAACTCGATAATCAGCAAATCGAGCAGTGAACAAATCCCATGTTAATGGTTCAAGGTAGCAAATAATGGAGAGGGATTCAAACCCAACATATATTCCTAATTTTCTTTGCGGGCCCATCTTGGTGCGATGTGGTGGTGCTACAGGCACATATACGGCGCATCCAAAAATTCTTAGATGAGATATATTAGGTTCTTGACCCAAAACCAATTGCAACGGAGAAAAATTATGATAATTTGTCGGTCTGAGACGAACAAGTATTGATTCATGCAAAATAGCGTGACCCCAAACAGACGTGGGCAACCTTGTTTTCATAAGTAATGATCTTGCTATCAACTGTAGACATTTAATTAATCACTCTGCAATGTCATTTTGAGTGTGAACATGAGCTACAGGATGTTCAATTTTTATCTCAATTGATAAACAATAATCATTAAATGTTTTGGATGAAAACTCTGCAGCATTATCAAGGCGAATAGACTTTATTAGATTATCAGGAAACTGTGCCCGTAATCGAATTATTTGTGCCAGTAATTTCGCAAATGCCAAGTTGTGAGATGACAATAGGCACACATGAGACCATTTAGAAGAAGCATATATTAGGATCATAAAAAATCTAAATGATCCACTAGGTGGGTGAATAGGTCCACAAATATCTCCATGTATACGTTCCAAAAATTCAAGGATTCAAACCCAACCTTTGTAGGTGATGGCCTAATAATTAACTTGCCTTGATAACAAGAAGGACAAGAAAATTCATTGTTTAAAAGAATCTTCAGGTTCTTTAATGATGCCCATTTAAATTTTCTATAATTCGTCTCATCATTATAGATCCAGGGTGTCCCGAGTCGATCATGCCAAAGTACAAACATATTGGAGTCAGTAAACTTCTGGTTTACGATAGAGTGTGCCTTAATCACACCAATTTTTGTCAAATATAAGCCAGAGGACAAAGCAAGAAACTTTTCTATAACAACTTTCTGGCCAGAGACATCTTTGGTGATACTAATATATTCAAGATTCATCTCATCCATTGTTTTAATATGGTATCCATTTTGATGGATATGTTTAAAACTTAATAAGTTCCTTCGGGATTTAGGAGAGAACATGACATCGTTTATAATGAGTTTCGTTCCCTTAGGCAAAATTATGATGGCTCTTCCGAACTTTTAATCAAGTAGGTACTACCAGAAATGGTATTAACATTTGCCTTACCCATAAGTAAATGAGAAAAATATTCTTGTCTTTGAATATCGTATGTGTGGTAGCAGAATCAATCAAACAAATGTCTTCATAATTGAATTTTAATCCAAACTTGCTTTGAGAATTATCCATATCTTAGCCTCCCAAAATTTCTTGAGACGGTAGAATCTCGTGTTGATAACGTGTTATAAAATAATAAACTAAAGCAAGAATATTTGTAGAGAAAGAGAGAAGAATACCCTTATTTATTTTCAAGGATGAAATACAATGAGGGAACATCTCTATTTATAGGAGAGAATTGACTTAGTCCCAAAGTTATTAGCCCTAATATTTCTCATAAGGATAGACATCCACAATATATGATAATATTCATAACAATATCATTCTTTTTCAACATACTACTCCCTCTGTAACCAAATAAAATGACTCACTTTTCTTTTAAGTCCGTAAAAAGAGAGGATATATTTCCTTATTTGATAATAATTTAATTTTAAACATTACATTTTCTGTAAAACGAGATGATCTATAACCACACAAATATCTTTGATTTATTTCAAATCATAAGATTCAAAAGTGTTCCTTTATTTCTTAAAGTACGTGTCAAATAAAAGTACATCACATGAATTGGGACTAAGGGAGTATTAAAATAAAAGCGTGTTACTTAAAACAGGATAGAGGAAGTAATTAGTTCTATGGAGTATCTCACTCCTGACTTATCCTTACTTTCTTCTTTACATCCCATACTTTTCCTTCTAGTTTCCAAGCAAAAGGTTCATTACTGACTTTTCATTCTACATAGCATTAGTCCTCCTTCCACCATCAGAAAGTACATCAAGTTCATCAAAACAAAAGTCGCGATGGTCGGCTTTGAACAAGAGACTGAAATGCTGATAGAACAACTCGTGACAGGACCTCGGGAATTAGATGTGATCTCAATTTTCGGAATGCCGGGACTAGGAAAAACAACTTTGGCTAATAAATTGTATGTTCATGAAGCAATTTCCAATCGGTTCGATGCTCGCTTGTGGTGTTGTTCTTCCCAATCTTGTGATAGTAGAGCTCTAATGTTTGAATTATTGTGTCGTACTCCTGAGTTTGATGATCGTACCAAAGTAATGAGTAGTGATGAACTAGCTGAGAAGTTATACAGAAGTTTGAAGGAAAGAGGTACCTCATTGTTGTGGATGATGTGTGGAGTCCTGGGGCATGGGATGATATAAAGAGACCTTTTCCAGATGACAATAACGGAAGTAGGATTATTTTGACAACCAGACTTGAATCGATCGCCACATATGCCATGATCTCTTCGAATCCTCATCACCTTCGTTTGTTCACAGAAGAAGAAAGCTGGATGCTGATGAAGGAGAAGGTATTCAAAGAAGACAGTTATTGTCCTCAAGAAATCGAGGAGATCGGTAAGCAAATAGCAAGAAAGTGTGGAGGATTACCCCTTGCAATTGTATTGGTGGCTGGTCTTCTTGCAAAACATGATAAGGAAGTACTTTACTGGAAAGAAATAGGTGAAAGTTTGAAGTCAAAAATGCAAGGTTGCATGGATACAATTGAATCGAGTTACCAACACTTGGCCATTCATTTGCAAAAATGCTTTCTCTACTTTGCTTCATTTCTAGAGGACCAGGAAGTTCCTGTCAAAAAGCTGATAAGACTATGGATCGCGGAAAATTTTGTTGAAGTCAGTACTACATCGAAGAGCTTAGAGTTGATTGCTATGGATTATTTGATGGATTTAATTAGCAGGAACCTAATAATGGTAGCAAAAACAAATTCCTTAGGGGAGCTCAAAACCGTTCATATTCATGATTTAGTACACGAATTCAGCCTGATGAAAGCTAAAACTGGCAACTTTTTGCTGAGGATACATAATCAGTTGTAAGTGAAATCAATTTAAAGATATTTCTATCTTATTGTTGTTTATTATGATGATTAATTAATGGCTCTGACACTAACTCTCCTTCTTGAACCAGTGTGATTATATTTCCATCTTCCAAAGGGAGTTCTGGACATCTGAAAATCGCAGCACCAACTTATGAAGTTAGTTTTGGACGAAATATCACCACGTTACGATTCAGTCCCAGTGCAAATTCTCCTTTGATTGATTTAGATTTGACTAGATCCTGGAAGCACCTGAGAGTATTAGATTTGAGTTTCGTAAAGCTGCGTAAGACACTTGTAGATGCATTACAATATCTGATTCATTTGAAGTATTTGGAGCTGCAATATTCTGGTGACATTCCATGTTCAATATGCAACCTGAAGGAGTTAGAGACATTTATAGTGACCGGAATCTATCGTAAAGCCTGCATTCCAAAATTCATTTGGGATATGACAGGCTTGAGACATCTGCATATAACTTATCTATATACGTATCCACTACGTGTGGATCTTGACAATTTGAGAACATGTTCCAATCTGGTTATTGGTTCTGGGGTGTGTTACCAGAAATTTATGAAAAGATTACCCAATCTTGAAAAGCTCAGTTGTCAATTATCTGAGTCATACCCTTATTTGTCTCCTGCTTTTGGCTCTCCCCCTTCTACAAATTTCTCTCCTGCTTTTGGCTCTCTCAATCAACTCAAATCTCTCAAGATTGGTGTCTCTGTGTCGGCACCAGCATTAAATCCCTATGGTTTTGAGGACTTTACATACCCATCAAACCTCAAGAAATTAACTCTGGCATCTCTTGAGATCCCTTGGAGTAAAATTTCAAACATTGGCAGATTATCCAACCTTGAAGTCCTGAAATTGGAGGGAAATGCTTTCAGTGGGATAAAATGGGACGTTACGGATGGGGAGTTTCCTAACCTTAAAGTTTTGAAATTAAAGAATCTAGGATTCTCAGAATGGACCGCCTCTGATGACTCGTATCCTAGCCTTCAGCAAGTACTGGTGCAATGGTGTTGGGAATTAGAGGAAATCCCTGAATGTTTTGGGAGCATGTGCACGATGCGACTGATTGAAGTAAGATCATGTCGCGACTCTGTTGTTAATGCTGCCCTGAAAATTAAGGAAATACAAATTGAAGAGATGGGGAACTCTGAATTCAAGGCTATTATCTCTAAGTGAAAGTCATGAGACTTGAAAGGAAGGGTTGTTAAGTTGTCTTATTTTCTTCAAATAGAAGTGTATGTTTTTGCTGGCAGTGCAAGCCATGAATTGTTGTTTTCTTTTCTGTCTGGTTCTCTTTTTCGATTTTATTTAGTTAATTTGATGTTGTCTCTATCTTTACCTCAAGACTAGTAACATCCATACTATTCTGTTTAATATCTCAGTGCCTTGAACAAATGTTTTGTGATTGTAGCAGCCCAACCCACTAGTGATATTGTCCGTTAGAAGGTAAAAAATAACAACAAAATAAATAATCTCCGAGGGGTATTTGCCTTCTTTGACTTTATCCCTTGCAAGCTGCCAAGAACAAACGGTTAGAAACAGTTGAATATACATAACTTCGAATCTGTATCCAAAACAATAAATGTTTTTTATTACGGAGGACTCAGACTTAAGTTTTGAAAAGATCATTCCAATCACGTTGTGGCTGCGAACATATGACTCGTTGATCATTTTAGTTGCCTTGCCTACCGAACATGTTGGTCTCTCGGGTGAAAAAGATTTAAGTTTCATCATTGCCCAGAAGTTTTATTTTCCGTCTTTACAACTGTGGAGGCCTAAAAAATCGACGGATATTTTTTCATCGGCCAGAGTGCATTATTTATTAAATCAGTAGAACAGTAAAGGAAACAGAAACTGAGAAAACAATTTCCAAAGAGACACGGCCTCGAATTTAATTTCATTGGCCTAAATGCAGTATTTATTCAAATCAGTAAAATACCAAAACAACAAACTGAAATGGAGAAGCAATTTTCGAAGGGGCGCGACCTCAAATTCAATTTCATTGGCCTAAATGCAGTATTTGTTCAAATCATCAAATTTCAGAAATATTGCAGTTGTCCGAAAAAAAAGTCTTAAAACATCAGTTTCTAAGCCAAGAAACCAGCAGCAACTATGCTAAAATACAGCAGTGATAAACATCAAAAGTGTCGAAAAATGCAGCAGTAATTTGGCCAAAAAACCAGGAGCAACTGTGCTAAAAATACAAAGATCAAATGGTCCTAAATGCAAGAATAATCACCAGCATAGCACCAAAAAAATACACTACTCTGAGCGCCAAAATGCCCAAAATGCAACAGATTTTAGCAAAGAAATCAGCAACAATTAAGCTTAGAAATACAACAATTATGAACATCGACCGTGCTCAATGGTTTGGCCAGAATACGGTGTCAAACAATAGCAACCAGTAGCATCAAACAATAATCATAAAAGGCATCACAAAAACGAATAATGCATGTAGCATTTGTTACTTTGCTATCATGTAGTACCAAAGTGTTACGGAATTCAACCCACAAATAACATCTGTTTTCAATCAAAGGCATCATCTAAAATACAACAACATAATGGCTAAATATGCAGCAAAAGATCAACACAAAAATGAAGCAAAACTCGACTTAAAATAACTCAACATTCAGCAAAATCTGGGCCAAATATTGCATTGACAAACTGTCCTTACCCGACCTGGATTTAGACAAAATAGTAAAGAAAATTAGGTAATCGACCCTTATCTGGAAAACAGGCCCAGATAGATTACCCGAATTTCGGGTCGACCCGACCCGAGAAATGCAACCCGAAACAATGGTGACCCTGAATCAATTTTATTTTTATTTTCAGATAACCAACAACAAGATATAAACACAAAATCTGGAAATTTACTCAAACCGGGTCGACCCGAACCGAATCGGATGTTTCAACTCGAATCGATTTCTTTCCAAATTTCAGATAACCAACAACAAAATATAAACACAAAATCTGGAAATTTACTCAAACCGGGTCGACCCCACCCGGATCAGTGACCCGACCCGAATCGGATGTTTCAACCCGAATCGATTTCTTTTCAAATTTCAGATAACCAACAACAAAATATCAAGCATATAAATCAGGAAATCTTACCCAAAACGGGTTGAACCGATCCGAACAGTGACCCAAATCGGAAAACCCGAAACCAAAATAGGCAGACGGCAGTGAACCACTATCATGGTAAAACAGTGGTGAAAATAGCCAAAAACATAGCAAAGTCCCAAAAAGGAGCAATAATCAACGGAGCAAAGAGAGGCAAACGCCGGAGTAATTATCCGGTTAGAAACTATCACAAATTAGCAAAATATTAAGAGAAGTCTAAAATAAGCCAACACGCCAGACGCTGTAAAAACATACTCGCCGGAGTATGTAAAAATGAGATTAAATCACTCCAACAAAACACACAATAATATAACCACAAGAGAAATAGAAACGACCGTAGTGTCGCCGGAGTTTGACCTCCGGTCTGATCTGGAAAAAAGTGAAGAGCACAACAAAATCAAGTATCATCATAGTTCCTACGGTGATGGGCTAGCAGTGACGGTGGTGGTGGTTCGCTCCGGTTCATCGGAGCTAGAAGCTCCTCACCGGAGCAGTGAGGTTGAGGTGATGGAGTTGCCGACGATGTGGTGTCAGGGGTATGGGGAGGTGCGGCGTAGGTGGGGTAGGATGGCGGTGACCGGCAAGTTTCGGGGGTGTGGGTCGATGAAGAAAGGAGAGAAAATGAAGGGTCTATTTTTTTTATGTGGGATGCGGCTGATAGGGTGTGCTTTTCTGAATGAAAGAAAGAGAGGAGAGTGTTTGTTTTTGTAGTGTTGTGTTTTAGGGTTAGGGGATAAAAGAGGGAAATAAAATAAAGGGATTGGGCTTGAGGGTTGTGGGACGCCGGGGGGTTGGCCGGTTGGGCTTGAGTGTGGGCTCCGAAATGGGGTTTTGTTTTAAAAAAATGCAAATAATAATAATAATGATGATATATATACATATATATGCCTACATTTTAAAATTGTTTTAAAACGCGTCACTAAAATCATAAAAGATGGGACAAAATATAAGAACATCCGTTTACTTATATACTCCGCATCTCTCCTGTGTTTTGTCGATATGAGATCTCTAGCTGGGGTGTTTATGGACTCGGCGTCCCTGCTGAGCTTTGCCCCACCGAATAAGATTTGTCTAAACTCAGCAGTGAGGTTTACCCGCCTACTTGGGATTTGCCTAAACTCTGTTGAACTGTGATCCACCGTCGACAAGGCTGACACAGAAGTGATTCTGATACCATCTGTAACAGACAACCCACTAATGATATTGTCCTCTTTGGGACTACAGTGACCAAAAGGAGAGAGATCAAGTGTCATTCAATAGTTAAGGTGTGGTCTATATCAGAAAAAAATTCATTCAAAGGGGTATGGTGCACCCCCTCTAGTTCATTACTGGGCGAAATAAAACTTGATCTTTTATAGCTTTCAAACTGCAATTTCTGCAAAAGCTACTTCACTTTTTGCTTCGGCTTATAGTTGCCACAATTACTATATCTTTCAGATTACTAAATCTAACTTATCATAAGCCAATATTATAAGCCACTAGTTCATAAGAAGAATTGGCTATCTAAAGAAGCCACAACTTGAACAAAATATGAAACTGACACTTATTGTTATTTATTATGATGATTAATTAATGGCTCTGACACTTACTCTCCTTCTTGAACCAGTGTTTGTATATTTCCATCTTCCGAAGGTAGATCTGGACGTATGAAAATCGTAGCACCAACTTGTGAAGTTAGTTTTGTACGAAATATCACCACGTTACGATTCAGTCCCAGTGTAAATTCTCATTTGGTTGATTTAGATTGGACTAGATCCTGGAAGCACCTGAGAGTATTGTTGGATATGCAAAGCAATACGGGAAGTAAATAAATATTACAAGTGTTCGAAAGGATAAACAAATAGGCAATTCAGAACTGGCGCAAGCTTGTAGAGTCTTGAATCTTGTTAACTTGAAATCAAGAAACACTAAATCTGGATTGTTACAATTGTGGGCTGAGTCGAGAGATGACTCTCTGCCTTTAAGACAAGATTGCCCCGTATATATGCTTTTACGTTAACGGACAATAGTCTCCTAAGATAAAACAACAACTAATCAACACTACAAAGCAAATAGGTTAATTCTGACGAAGAAAACAAACACGAAATGACTTGATATGTTATAGTCTTCACAATTGTCCCAAAAGCTTATCAACTGCCAAGTAATGGTTGTTTATGGCCATTAATCAGCCAAGTAATGGTTATTTATGGCCATTAGTAAGGGAGTTAATCAGCAGGTAATGGTTGATGATTAATGTGCAACGTTCCAAAAACCAACTCAAACGGTAGGCAGAAACTTTCTGCCTTCCGTCGTTCCCAATTTCATCTTTTCAGAAACTCTAGGGACTAAACTGTAAATATTAAACAATTTCGGGGTCTATCAGAAGAAGCCCCCGGCCCCAGACCGGATGGGACGGGACGGGCGGGCAGCGGCACGCGTGTGGGCTTTGCCTTGAACCCAAGCACATCTAGGTCCTCCCTCCTTCAAACACATGGGTTACCCCTTGGGGTCCCAAACCCTTAGCCAATTTTGAGACTTATAAAGAGAGTAATTCTTCCTTTTCCCACCGATGTGGTAGATTTGTCCCACACCATATTTCCATGTCTCAAGCACCTCACTTCGTGGACCAATATCTCTTTCATTTCTTAACGAAATTTGACGATCTTTGGGCCTACGGTCATCTACTCACTTAGTAGATTATGCATGTGTGAAGAGACAAAGCCTCCAACATGCAGAACCCTAGTGTTTAAGTCATTAAATACGGATGGACGCACCTCCCCACCAAAGGCAAATTTCCAACAATCCACTCTTGAAAGAGATTTTGGCGCACACACAAGGTGCCTACTTTCAGTAATCTTTCCGCGAAAAGATATTGCATCAGGAGAGGTAGCTTCTGCTTTGAACCTTCCCTAGTTGAATACCACCGGACTTACTTACTGCGCGGTGAACGTGATGTCTTGAACCGTCAGTGTTTAGTGTAAGCCAAGACAATGATACCAACACAATAACTCTCCTTATTCATTTTCTTCTTATTGTTTTGTCCATTGTGGCCGTGGACACACTTGGATTCTTAAGTGCGTTCATTTGAGGCGGTCTGTCCTCGCACTTAAATAGGTGATCTCCTACAAGGTATCTTGCTATACCCTACTTCACAAGTGTTAGTAATTATTAAAAGTTTCCCCAACCTTAACCTCAACCGTTTGAGGATCGTTAAAGGTTTGGAAGCTTATCATTTACCCACCATGCAGATAGCACTTTAATGTCTATTGCGAGAACAACTTTGGATTCATGTTTCCCTATAGAAATCATCATCCGAAGTGCACTTGCTTCCACCGAAGCACTCAGCTGAACCTTTTGCATCTTAGTTTTCCCATTGAACCAAATTCTTGGGATCTCCAGTCAGTATGGTTGGGTTACCACCGCAAATGTTCGTATTGTTTGGGTTTTAAGCCCATTCCCCTAGACATGCAGAACACTTGATCTCCAGGTAGTCCCTTAGTTAAAAAGGGTCCGCTATATCCTTTGATTAGTAATCAAGGAAGTGACAAAGTGTATAACTGCTGAAGGCACGAGTTTCTCACAATAAGGGACGTCGTCTAAGGAGTCGTGAAGTTACTTAACTTCTTTCATGTTTTGTATAGAGCGATAAACTTCGATTCCATCATGAATCGGCCGATGCAAGTTTACTTAAAGGATTTTACAAGACCCACCATACATATTTACTTGTGGCTTTGGTGTTCTTCATATCTGATGTCCAGTTTGCATCACTGTGTTCTCTCAGAACTGCTGGACATCCAGAATATCATGATCCGTAGATAACCGAATATTTTAGATATCGTCATATCCGACTTAACGTCTTCTATCGATCATTTTTTAGAATCATTAGTGATCCTTAGTTCAACTGATCTGTTTTGTAAGCCGATACCAGGTCGGTTGTAGTGTGTAACATACATTGAACTACATGTGACTTACGCATATCGCTCCTTGTATATGGGTGCACCATGATTTCAATCAGTTATATGATTCATATACATTGGTGGTTTCAACGAGACTGTCAACTATCTCACAACTGAGTTTGGAGTTAGACCAGTCCGTTAGATGTCTTAGAAATCTCAATTCCTAAGATGTCATCTGTGATACCCATATCTTTCATAGCGAGACTTTGTTTCAATATGACTTCCACTTTCAGACTGTTGGTTTTCCAACTGTTGGCTTTCTAACTTCAGAGTCAATGTTTCTGTGGTCAGATTCATTGTTTCTGTTTTATCTTAAACTTCTAGGACCAAAATGTAAACATTTCAAGGACCAAAATGAAAGTTCAGGAAGAAGCCTAATAGTCCAGCAAACCAACTCTGATCCTCCCCTTCCAACTCTCCGGTTAGGAAGGTTGTTTCAACATCCATGCCACGTAAGACTGCAATGGCCCTGGATGTTAAGCTACTCACAGGGGAGCACATGTACAAGTAGTCGAGGCCTTATACTCGTCAGTAGATCCATCTACTTTGTACTCACTTTTGAGTATCCATTTTTACAACCCAAAGATTCTTTTCCCGGAGGAAGATCAACCATTACACAAGTATGGTTCTATATGATGGAATCTATTTCTCTCTTTGTAGCTTCTTTCTAAAGTAGCGCTTTTGGAGATGATAATTATTTGTTAACTGTCCATGGTTTGTTCTCAACCATACAAGTTAGAAGGTCTGGAACAAGTCTTTGTCCCCTCTTTGCTCCGTCTCGGTTCAACATCTAGAATTTCTGAGTTCTGTAAATCTGGAATATTAAATTCCAGATAGACAACAACTTTCGAGTCCTGTAGATACGGAACGTCTAGTTTCGGACAGTCAGGCCTTCGCGGGTTCTTGTTAACCTCGATCAATTACTCCTTTTTCCTTTTCAAGAAAAGTTATCTTCAAAGAATTCAGCATTCTTTGACGCCAAGAGGCGATAAGCACTGCTGTTATTTGCAGATCCAGTGGATATGCAATCTACAGTCTTAGGTCCAACTTGAACTGTTTCAGTAGTCTAACTTCTACCAAGCCACCCCACATCACAACATTTGTATGTGAGATCCGTTCTATGTCTAACACGGATGGTTATCCTTATCCTTATGCGGAGTTCTATTGAGAATAGCATTAGCGATAAGGATCGCCTTGCCCCATATATTTTGGGCTTACGGCTTTGCGCTTGGCTAACACCGTTGGACTGAGGTGAGTAATGAGCAGTCGTTTGATGAACGATGCTTCACATTCTCCCCCTTTATCACTATGAATTCCTCAATCCGTAGGCTTAGT
Source organism: Anisodus tanguticus (assembly GCA_034509755.1). Taxonomy (NCBI): domain Eukaryota; kingdom Viridiplantae; phylum Streptophyta; class Magnoliopsida; order Solanales; family Solanaceae; genus Anisodus; species Anisodus tanguticus. The sequence continues at coordinate 44,296,887 of CM067555.1, forward strand.
TGATTTTCAACTCCTGCTTTGTAGCGCTTATCCGCTTTAACAACTTCATCTTTGCTTTTCAACAAACAAAGGATATAATACGTTGTACCGGCATCAATGAAGGTCACAAAGTACTTGTCTTCCCCCTCTATTTTGTATAAACTTCAAATCACCCATGTAGGTGTGACTATGTTCTATATGAGTGGTGCTTCTTTCGCTATTCCTTTGACGGAACTTGGAAAGGTGATTTTGCCTCTTCGCCTACCTCACGTTTATTTTGAGGATTTATGTCGACAGAAGGAAACAATCTCAACTTCATTAGCTTTTGAATGACTTTCTATTTAACGTGTCTTAATCTATGATGGCATAGATGCACGGATTACAAATATATCATTCATTTGGCTACAGACATACAGTACCATTGTTAGTTATTACAGACATGTTGGACTAGTCTCAAACCAGCTTGACCAATAACGTCCCTTAAACCAAGTTTGAGACACGTATCACCTCATCTGAGAGTGATCCCATTCCATGAAGTCCTATTGAGGACAACCTCTCTAACCCTTTCTACTTTAAAGGTGGTGTTGCTTCACATGAACAACCTCTTGCCCATGGTTATGGTGTAACCGGATCATATGTGATCTGAATACTCTGGCCTACTCCAGTTGCTTTGGCAGACTGAGTGTCCAATTTCTTTTCTGCCTTTCTTTAGGCCTTCACGTCATTTATGACCTGGAAACTCTGGCCCACTCCAGTTGCTTTGGCAGACTGAGTGTCCAGTTTCTTTTCCTATGAAATGAATTTTGGCCCCACTCCAGTCGCACGTAGACTTTGTATGACTGAGTGTCCAATATCATCATATCAAAGGAATTTTGGCCCCACTCCAGTCGCCTGTAGGCTTTGTATGACTGAGTGTCCAATATCATCCTATGAAGGATTTTCTGTCAAATAGTGTGACAAGCTCAACGTCTTTAGCTTTTAGTCTTCTTCTCTTATGATTAGTGTCCAGACAATTCTTGGCGCTTACTTAAGAGTGGTAACAGTTTTCGCACAGTCAGTGGATCTTTCTCTCGTATGTGCGAACATACTTTACATACTTTTAATAATTACACTTAAATGAACAGATCTTTTTAAGTCGTTTACAAAATCCAATCTTTAAACGAGAAGGAAAATGAGATTAAACTTCTGATTTTAAAGCGTAAGGAATATAAATTATTTCGTGAAAATATTTTCATATTCCTCCTTACTTTAAGTCTTTTTTAATCAGACATCATTTAATCTTATTTTTGACAAGGAAGAAAAAATTAGTTATCTCAATTTTGGATTCTGGCCCACTTCAGTCACTTCATCGGACTGAGTGTCTATTTCCTCCTTACCATAATTCAGATCCTTTGTCTGGGACAGATATAGGCCTTCTGCTACAAGATAGAACCACATCTTCAGCCTTCTCCTCTTGTCCCAGTTGACATCCTCAGCCTCTCGTGGGCGCTTGTTCCCACCACTCTCGGGAACGGTGACACCATGAACACCTTGACATTCAACAGCATAATCAAAACTCTCTTCAACTAGAAAACCACAGCCATATCCAGATTTGGTCACACAACCTTTGACCGACATCTTTCGAACGCTAATACAAATCTTGTCTTAAAATTATTGGATATGTAAAGCGGTACGGGAAGTAAAAAGTAAATAAATATTACAAGTGTTTGAAAGGATAAACAAATAAGCCAATATTCAGAACTGTCGCAAGCTTGTTGAGTCTTGAATCTTGATAATCTGAAATCAAGAAACACTAAATCTGGATTGTTACAACTGTGGCTGAGTCGAGAGATGGCTCTCTGTCTTTAAGACAAGATTGCCCCGTATATATGCTTTTACGTTAACGGGCAATAGTCTCCCAATTCGGATCTTTTGGATCTTTTCCTCCTTACCATAATTCAGAGTCGAGAGTGTCAATTTCCTCCTTACCATAATTTGGATCTTTTGGACTGAATTTCTGCATTTTACTCTTATGTTCGTCTTTGTGTCTATATGTTGTAGTCTTCACAATTGTGCCAAAAGACACCAATATATAGCATAAGGGAGGGACTCCTTAACTGCCAAATAATGGTTGTTTATGGCCAATAGTGAGGGGTCTATCAGAAGAAGCCCACGACCCACGACCCCCGACCCGACCCCGGACCGGACTGGACGGGCGGGCAGTGGCGCGCGTGTGGGATTAGCCTTGAACCCAAGCACATCTAGGTCCTCCCTCCTTCAAACACATGGGTTACCCCTTAGGGTCCCAAACCCTTAGCCAATTTTCAGACTTATAAAAAGAGCAATTCTTCTTTTTTCCACCGATGTGGTAGATTTGTCCCACACCATATTTTCATGCCTCAAACACCATACTTCGTGGACCAATATCTCTTTCATTTCTTAACGAAATTTGACGATCATTGGCCCTATGGTCATCTACTCACTTAGTAGATTATGCACATGTGAAGAGACAAAGCCCCCAACATGCGGAACCCTAGTGTTTAAGTCATTAAATACGAGTGGACGCACCTCCCCACCAAAGGTAAATTTCCAACAAGTATTAGATTTGAGTTTCATAAAGCTGCATCAGACACTTGTAGATGCATTACAATATCTGATTCATTTGAAGTATTTGGAGCTGTGGTATTTTGTATCCAATATGCAACCTAAAGGAGTTAGAGACATTTATAGTAACCAGAATATATCGTAAAACCTGTACTCCAAATTCCATTTGGGATATGAAAAGCTTGAGACATCTGCATATAACTTGTCTACATACGTGACAACTTGAAAACATGTTCCGATCTGGTTATTAATCCTGGGGTGTATTACCAGAATTTTATGAAAAGATTACCCAATCTTGAAAAGCTCAGTTGTCAATTATGTGATTCAAGAACCCCTTCTAGAAATTTCTTTCCTGCTTTTGGCTCTCTCAATTAACTCAAATCTCTCAAGATTGATGTCTCTGAGTCTGCACCGGTGATAGATCCTTGTGGTTTTGAGGACTTTACATACCCATCAAACCTCAAGAAATTAATTCTGGTATATCTTGAGCTCCTTTGAGTAAAATTTCAACCATTGGCAGATTATCCAACCTTGAAGTTCTGAAACTAGAAACTAGTCCCATCACCGGAGGAAAATGGGACGTTATGAAAGGGGAGTTTCCTAACCTTAAAGTTTTGAAATTAAAGAATTTAGATTTCTCAGAATGGACTGCCACTGATGACTCATATCCAAGCCTGCAGCAAGTACTGGTGCAAAGGTGTTGGAACCTAAAGGAAATTCCTGAAAGTTTTGGGAGCAAGTGCACAATGCAACTGATTAAGATAAGATCATGTAGCGACTTTGTTGTAAATGCTGAAAGTATATATGTCCTAGAGACAATCTATATTAGCCACATAATGTACTTGAACACATTCGTATTATTAATAAGATTAATATTTATGGCATTTGCAATTATTGAATTATTGTTTGATTGTTTGCAATTATTCATATATGTGCTTCCCTTGAGCTTACGTTGTCATTAATAGAGTGAGATTTAATGATAGAACATAACTCTCAAAATAGCCTCGTCTAATGATCATCGAGAATGGGATATCGATGATATGTTATAAGTCGACATGTCGTATGCATCACATTCTTGGAGAATGTAGTATTTTGCACAGCTACGAGTAATGGTTACTCGTGATGGACACATGGATACTTTGGAGAAGTATTGGTACACTCTTACGATAAACTATTTGTTATACATGTATATAGTGTTATCGGCGTGTGGAATATAAAGTTCTTTGACTTGAGGTCAATACGCACCTTGTTTGCAGAATGATGTATTTTCACCAAGTTCTAAGCTTAAACTCCTTCTGGATAAAATACCGCTTGTGTTAGGTGCATCAGGGTGTAAATCAAGGTGGTAGTTGAGCCAATAATATGATTCATTCCTCGATTGGAAATTCGAGAGAGCACTCAAGTTCTCAATGTTATTAGGTTGACTAAAGTCACTGGCCAGTGCAAGAGACATATTTAGAATATGGTCTAGTTATCAACTAATAAATGTGAGATAAAGTGATTAAGTCATTTGGATAGACATTTGGCAAATCCTAAGCTTAATCGAGTGTGTCGCGAATGAAAGGAATTTATAGTTCTGCATAAATGTTAAGTTTGCTGGATTCATAAAACGTACTTCACATATTGAGTTCGTCATACAACACAGTCTAGGAGTTTCGTATGGACCTTAATTAGATTAATGTCGATATGTGAAGGCCTATAGGGTCACACTATATGCGATTGTTTCTTCGATCTAAGAGTGTATTGAGAAAGTATTAAATATTCGATTTAGAATCGAGATATTTAATTTATAATAATTATGGAATATTTCTATTTGATATAAATTATTTAATTAAGTTGAATTGGATTTCAGATTTAATTAAATGTGTTGGATATATTATATGGGTACTCGGACAAATACAAGAAAGCAATTGGGCCAGAAATTACTGGCCCAAAATCGACAGCTGGTCCACTGAACATTAAAATGGGCCAGGTTTTTCTGTTTTAAATCTGCTTAGGTTTTGTCATGAACTCCTATATAAACAACACAAATATGAAGTTAGTCAATCAGACAAAATAGAGGATTAAAGACTTAGAGCCTTGAATTACTTTCTCTCTTCTAACAAAAAAATTCCTAGCGTTCTTCGTTAGATAAATACATTGGTGTTGTAACTTGCAATCGGAGAGACAAATCGCGTGGATACCATAGTAATGAATCCAGCATACGAAAGCATGTAAGTTTTCTTATCGTGTTTTGAACACTTTAATATGATTATCTTATAAGTCATGCCATGATCATTGTTGGGTAAGTAAAATTTTAAACTTACGTTATGCTTACGAACCCAACAAATCCCTACAAATGCTGCCCTCAAAATTAAGGAAACACAAATCGAGGAGATGGGCAATTCTGAATTCGAAGTCATTATTTTTAAGTGGAAGTCACAATCAAGTCATCTTCAGAGGATTGTTTAGTTAGGTTTCTTTGTCTTGTATTTTTTGAATTGAAATGGAACGCTACGCATGGTGTATGCAAAACCCTCCTGTTATTGGCTTGATATAAGAGTTTAATCCCTACCATTAGATTGTAAAATAAACGAGTTCTCCTTATCAACAACCTCGTCAAGCTCAGGTATATAGATGTATGAATCACTGGTCATTTCTTTTCACTCATTTATAGCTTTTAAACTGCAATTCTGCAAAAGTTACTTCACCTTTTGCCTGAGCCAAGTCAAGTTCCCCAGTGAGGAAATGAATGATTGCTTTGGGTGTTTGATTAAATGGTTATTTGCATATTTTATAGCTCTGTGGATTAACTAGCTATTAGACAGTGCAGGAAGAATAGGCATTGGGCAAATATTCGTGATATCTGCAACCGGGAAACCTCCAAGCAATTCTGTTTGCCACCTTGAATTCTTTTACCCTCAAAGGCAAATGTTTTCAGTAGTTATTTCTCACTATTGATAGATGTAAAAAGGTTTGAATAGAATGGGAGGAAAAAGAAACGGCACCTAAATTAGTCCATATATTTCATAGAGTTGTACAGGTTGCCATATGCTTCAGAACCTTGAATCCTTGGTTCTTGTATTTATCTGTTAGTACTTTATAGTACTCAATCAAACCAAAAGTAGAATAAGTTAGTCCCAGGCCACTCATTGATCACTACAAAACATTGTAGCTTGAGTTAAGGAATTTCCCTTGTGTACTATGTACTAACATCATATTTTTCTCCTCATGCAACCTATGTGCAAAAGAATTCTTCATGGATGATTCAAGTGGTAAAGTACTACCCTTGTTTTTTATAAGAGATTTCTCGGTATAAAAAAGAAAGTTTTTTAGTTGTATTTTTCCTATAACTTTTTAATGTTAGAGTGAGTCTACTACATTAATAGTAATTCTTTTCACCGAGTTAATAGTATTAGCGAATATTCTTCAAATATTCACAGTATATGATAGATGTATATTTAAGGTAACTTAGGATTCTTTGTGAAGGGGAAAGTCCCGAAGACGAAACCCCCCACCTGTACTAGAGGCTCATTGGCCAGGAGGGATGTAAATCGAGGGATATGCGCGAGTGGCAGCCCTGCAAGGGAGAGGACCAACAGGACACGAACCCAGCAACAGCCCTTGCAATATTTCAGCAAAGACTGTCACCACACGGATTCGAACCCGCGACGTCGGAGTGGTTGTACCCCAATCACCTTGCCACTTACCAACTCGCATGTGTCCCTGGGGGCAACTTAGGATTCTTATTGTGTTAGGAATCAACCATTTAAGGTAACTTATGATTTTTATTTTATTAGAAATCAACATCTGTACAACTATATATATTGTGATTAATACAATAAGAATCCTAAGTTACCTTTGTTAGCAATAACCGGGAGATCATTGAATTCAAACTCACAGAAAAGTAGTAAATGTCCGTTAGAAGTAATAACATATCTCAGAATTGCTTGTGTGGGAGATCTACTACCTCCAGCAGTACTGTCTAATAGCTAGTTATGAATAGCTATAAATTGTGGAAAGAAATAATCATGTGATGATTTTGAGTTAAAACGTCATCAATGTTTGAATGACACCTTAGCTCTCTCCCCTTCTTCTCTCCTTTCTTGCACAAAACATATGCTCAGGCAATCAGTAATTAACACAAATGTTACTAGTCTTGTGGAAAAGATAAAGACAGAAAATGAACTCGCCCATCAAAAATAAATGTAAAATATTGGTGGCTTGTGATTACCTACTAAAAAATATTCTATCTACTACATTTTTGTTGGGTTATCCCTACTTAATTATGGGATGTCCACATATAATTGAATTTCACTAGAAATGGATTTTTCTAGAAATGAATTTCTCTAGAATGGGATTTCTCTAGAGTTGTAATTCTCTAGAGTTGTATTTCTCTAGAATGACTCATGCATTAATCACTAATTTGTTGGGAGTTGAATTTAGACAACCTTGAGAGTCTTCTAGCATGTTCATTTTGGCCCTATAAATACGGGTACTTGGAGAAGGCTTGGACATCTACATCCACAAGTTGTGAAGAACATCTATAACACAAGTGAGAGCATCCACTCTAAGAGTGAGAGAGAGAGTCGCTTTCATAGTGAGGGTGCTTGAGAAAAATTCTCCTTTTGTTTCAAGTTAGTGAGTGTTCCACATAAATTATTATTGAGAGAGAAATATTGTTATCTATCCAATTTGGGTGAGATCTTGTAATCCTACTATCATCTTATAGTGGAAGGATTGAACTACTAGTCCCGCGGTTTTTATCTCATTTTTGGGTTTTCTGCGTAACCAAAAATTCTCGTGTTCCTTTGTCTATTATTCTCATAATTTTTGTTCGCAATTTTAATTTCCATCCTAATTATACAAAGAGAGAAAATACGAGTTTTTCCCAATAGTGGTATCAGATCAAGGTTCAACGATATACTCTTCTTGTGTGAATTATGATGGAGTCTACCGTTACTCATGATGGTGACATGTTCAAACTCACAGCGGAGAATTTTTCTTACTGGAAGCCGATGATGGGGGATCACTTATATTGCAAGGATTTGTACGAGCCAATCACAAATGCAAATAAACCGGAGGAGAAATCTGACAAAGAATGGGAGCTCTTAAACCGAAAAGCGGTTGCCATAATCCGTAAGTATATTGATCGATGTTTATTTGAGCATGTGTCCACTTACACTAATGCCCATAAATTATGGACAAAACTTGAGTCTATGATTCAAAAGAAGACCCCCTGAAACAAAGCTCTTCTAGTAAGACGGTTGGTGAAGTTGGAATACAAAGATGGTCAAGGCATGATTGAGCACTTGAACACTTTCAAGGGACTAGTAAACCATCTAACCAAGATTGAGATGAAGATCAATGATAAGTTGCAAGCCTTGCTACTTTTAAGCTCTTTACCTAAGAGTTGGGATACGTTGGTTGTCACTCTCAGTAACTCTACTCCGGAAGGAAAGCTCACTATGGATGGTGTCACCGACATCCTTCTAAATGAAGAAGCAAGGAGAAAAGAGTGTGGCATATCAACACAAAACAAGGCTAATATAGTGGAGAATCGATGAAAAGGTGAAAGTTGTGGAAGGAACAGAAACAAGATACGTGATAAGTCAAGAGGACGATCCAAGTCCCGCTCAAGAGTCACTTGTTATTATTGTGGCAAACCGGGTCATAAGAAATCTGAATGTCGTAATATCAAGAGAGATTAGAAAAACGGTACTGTCAAACCAGACCAAGTTGATCTGAAGAAGAAGGAAAAGTACAACACTATCGCAGTCACAATCAAGGATGAAGCAGACGTATTTCTAATTGGAGAAGACAATTATCTCAAACTCGCTTTATGATGATAGCCTATGGATTGTCGACTCATGTGCTTCCTTTCACATTACTCCATATGAATGGTTATTTTTGTCATATCAAAAAGGTGATTTTGGTATCGTGAAAATGGGAAATCAAGCCATAAGCAAGATTGTTGGCTTAGGAGATGTTCAACTGATAACCAGTCCTGGCTGTAAGCTCATGTTGAAGGATGTAAGGCATGTCCCAAATATGCGCCTTAGTCTTATCTCTGCTGGTAAGCTCAATGATACTGGTTTGGTGAATCATTTTGGCAATGGGAAATGAAAGCTCACCAACAGAAACATGGTCATTACTCGAGGCAAAAAGGAAGGTTCCTTGTATTTTACACATGGACGTCTATGCAAGGGGGAAGCTAATGTTGTCTATGATAATTCAACTTTGAATCTATGGCACAAGAGGCTAGGGCACATGAGCAAAAAGGGATTGCAAATCCTCGCCCAAAGGGAGCTCCTACCCGAGGTGAAAGGTAAAACACTTGGTCATTGCACTGATTGTTTAGCTGGAAAGCAACATAGAGTTTCATTCCATAGATCAAACCGTCCATTTAGAAGAAAGCATATTCTTGATTTAGTACATACCGATGTTTGCTCCATGACTGAAAAATCTCTTGGAGGTGCATTATATTTTGTGACTTTTATTGATGATCATTCGAGAAAGGTTTGGATGTATTTGTTGAAAACCAAAGACCAGGTACTTGAGGCATTCAAGGAGTTCCATGCCCTGGTGAAACGTCAGACAGGAAAGAAGTTGAAGTGCGTCCGAGCCGATAATGGTGGTGAATACCATGGTCCATTTGAAGATTATTGCAAGACATTTGGCATCCGACTTGAGAAAACACCTCCAAAGACACCTCAGTTAAACGGTGTTGCTGAGAGAATGAACCGAACCATTGAATAAAAAGTTCGATGTATGCTATCTCACGCTAAGCTCTCTAAGTCATTCTGGGGAGAAGCCGTGAAGACTATTGTTGATATCATCAATATCTCACCATCATGTCCTTTGGATAGAGGTATTCCAGATGAAGTTTGGACTGAAAAGAAGGTGTCTTATGGTCGCTTCAAGGTGTTTGGTTGTCGCGCATTCGTCCATATCCCTAAGGACGAAGGAGCCAAACTTGACTCAAAGACCAAGTAGTGCATTTATCTTGGTTCACCAAATGATGAGTTCGGCTACCGATTGTGGGATCCAGCTAAAAGGAAAATTGTGAGAAGTTGAGATGTTGTTTTCTTTGAGGATCAGACTATCGAAGATTTCAAGCAATCAGTGAAGTCACAACCCAAGATCATAATCCATTCTGACTTTACACCACTACATGCGGTGTGAGATGATACAGGGGAAGAAGAGTTAGAAGCTGATCATGATGCACTTGTAGAACTAAATGAGAATACTGAGCAACAAATAGAAGACTCATATAAAAATGAACAATCTCAGTCAAATGAAAAGGCGACAAGGGAAACAAACGCTCCAGCACAACCTCATCTACGACGCTCTACTAGAGAAAGACATCCCTCCACCAGATATTCTCGAGATGAGTATGTGGTCCTCACTGATGAGGGGGAGCCTCAACATTATGAAGAAGCCATGAGCAGCGACCACAAAGGAGAATGGAAAAAATCTATGCAAAAGGGAATGAAATCATTGCATGACAACTATACATATGATCTAGTAGAGCTTCCTAAAGGGAAACGAGCTTTGAGATGCAAATGGGTGTACAAGCTCAAGACAGAGGAGAACAATCCTAGACTGAGGTATAAAGCTCGAATTGTTGTAAAGGGATGCAATCAGAAGAAAGGTATTGATTTCGATGAAATATTTTCCCCTGTGGTGAAAATGTCATTTATCCGAGTTGTGATGGGTCTAGTTGCCAGCCTAGACTTGGAAGTTGAACAACTTGACGTCAAGACTGCATTCTTATATGGAGACCTAGAAGAAGAGATCTATATGGAGCAACCCGAGGGGTTCATAGTTCCGAAAAATAGCATCTTGTGTATCATCTCAAAAAGAGTCTCTATGGTCTAAAACAGGCACCACGTCAATGGTATAAGAAGTTCGACTCTTTCATGACGCAACATGGATTCAATAAGACTCTCACCGACCATTGTGTATTCATAAAGAGGTATGCTAGTGGTGATTTTATTATACTTTTGCTATATCTTGATGATATGTTAATTGTTGGGCAAGACAAGAAGAAAATTGCAGCTCTCAAGAAGGCTTTGAGCAAGTCTTTTTCTATGAAAGACTTGGGACCGGCAAAGCAGATCCTTGGGATGAAAGTCACTCGAGATCGATCTAAGAGACTATTGTGGTTATCCCAAGAAAGATACATTGAGAAAGTTCTTGAAAGATTTAACATGCACAAAGCCAAGACGGTTAGTGTACCACTTGCTGGACATTTCAAGTTGAGTAAGAAGAAAAGTCCAAAAAGTGAGAAAGAAAGGGATGAAATGAAGAGTGTCACATATTCTTCCACGGTTGGCGGTCTCATGTACGCCATGATATGTACACGACCCGATATTGCTTACGCAGTCGGTGATGTGAGTCGGCATTTGTCAAATCCCGGAAAGGAACATTGGGCCGCAGTCTAGTAGATATTTCGGTATCTCCGAGGAACAACCAAGAAATGTTTATACTTTGGAAAAGGAAAACCTATGTTAAAGGGCTACACAGATACAGATATGGCAGGAGATGTCGACTCTAGAAAATTGACATCAGGATATTTGACTATATTTGTAGGAGGAGATGTATCTTGGCAGTCTAAGCTTCAAAAATGTGTTGCCTTGTCTACCACCGAGGCAGAATACATTGCAGCCACAGAAGCTTGCAAGGAGATGTTGTGGTTGAAAATTTTTATGCTAGAATTGAGTCAAAAGCAAGAAAAATATGTTCTACTTTGTGATAATCATAGTGTTATTTACTTAGCTAAAAACTCAGCCTATCATTCCCGATCGAAACATATTAATGTTCGATATCATTAGATCCGGGATGTGTTAGAAGAAAAGCTGCTACAACTTGATAAAGTTCAAACTGATGATAATTGGTCGGACATGATGACCAATGCTATACCGACTAAGAAATTTGATGATTGTTGTGATGGTGCCGGTGTGGTGGTGCCCCCCAATTAAGTCGGGAAGGGGGAGATTTGTTGAGTTATCCCTACTTAATTATGGGATGCCCACATATAATTGAATTTCTCTATAAATGGATTTTTCTAGAAATGGATTTCTCTAGAATGAGATTTCTCTAGAATTATAATTCTTTAGAGTTGGATTTCTCTAGAATGAGATTTCTCTAGAATTATAATTCTTTAGAGTTGGATTTCTCTAGAATGACTCATGCATTAATTACTAATTTGTTGGGAGTTGAATTTAGACAACCTTGAGAGTCTTCTAGCATGTTCATTTTGGCCCTATAAATACGGGTACTTGGAGAAGGCTTGGACATCTACATCCACAAGTTGTGAAGAACATCTAAAACACAAGTGAGAGCATCCACTCTAAGAGTGAGAGAGATAGTCATTTTCATAGTGAGGGTGCTTGAGAAAAATTCTCCATTTTTCTCAAGTTAGTGAGTGTTCCACATAAATTATTATTGAGAGAGAAATATTGTTATCCATTCAATTTGGGTGAGATCTTGTAATCCTACTATCATCTTATAGTGGAAGGATTGGACTACTAGTCCCGCGGTTTTTCCTCATTTTTGGGTTTTCCGCTTGACCAAAAATTCTCGTGTTCCTTTGTCTATTATTCTCATAAATTTTGTTCGCAATTTTAATTTCCATCCTAATTACACAAAGAGGAAAAATACTAGTTTTTTCCAATAATTTTCACATTGATTAATTAAGTGACCAACAGTATCTATATATTGAGTCTCAATTTTTACCTTCCTATATATACTTTCCTTCTAGTTTGCAAGCAGCAGGGCAATTCCATTCTATCTTTCATTTATGAAGGCAACTCAAGTACATCTAGTAGTGGCAACTCAAGTACATCTAGCAATTCCATTCTAATAAAGCATAACACTGCTTTAATATTCACCTTTATATTCTTTTTATCAAGGTGTACTTGCAAAGAGCAAATCCCTTTCTTTTGATCAAAGTGCAAGGACCAAATTCCTTTCTTCTGAGTTCTGATCAAGGAAAATATCAAATCCCTTCCTTCATTGGCTATTCATCAAGAATCTAATTAATTTTCGATATATAAAATGTTTCATCCAGCTAAAGAAATGGACTCAAAAAATCATATGAGATAAATTTTGGGATAATATATATATATATATATATATATATATATATATATATCATCCCACAAAGGAATGGATTCAATAAGTGCTGCGATTGGAGGCACGTGGCAAGACAAAGCTAAGGCAGATGAAATAAAAGTCGAAAATATTATGAAGTCATCTCAAACACATCTAGTTGTAGCCACTCTTTTAGTTACAGTCACCTTCACCGCAGGTTTTACATTGCCAGGAGGTTTTGACAGTGATACTGATAGCCCTAATAAAGGGATGGCGATCCTTTTAAGAAAAGCAGTGTTCCGGGCATTTGTTGTTACAGATGCCATCGCATTTGCATGCTCCACTGATACTATGGACTGGCTGGGTATGAACTGGTGTCGGGTCAGATCGTGGTTTTGTGGGTGGGTTGGTGTTGGTGTTGGTGATGGTGCCTGGGTTGGTGGTGGTGTCGGTGTTGGTAGTGTTGATGGCGACAGTGAGTGGGTCATATGACAGTGGTTGGATGGGTATGGGGAGGTTGCTGGGCAGATTTGACTGACGGGAATTGGTGCGGTGTGGGAATGTGACATCAGGTTTGGCGACGAAGAAAATCGGTGAGTGGGAGAGGCGATAACGGGATTGGTTTTCGTTGTCGGTGTGAGATCCGGCATATTGCCGGTGGTGGTAGTGGGACAGGGACATGATGCAGTAGTCGACCAGAACAGGGGGAATTGGTGGAACTGGCAGTGGTCGATCTGAACAATGGGTGTCGATGGCTGTCGGAATAGGGGATGCAAAGGTTGAATGTATTGCCGCTGGTGATGGGAGACACAATGGGGCAGGGGTGGTGGCTGCCGAAACTGGTAGTGCCAAAGCAGTGGTTTTCGGTCGAGACGGAACTATGGTGTCACGTGGAGTAACGTGTTGTAGATGGGCGAGACCGCAGACTCGTCTTGAAACGTATAATTTGTGTTTTGAAAATTTTGGATATTTGCAAAAGGGAATATGGCTTTATTAAATGTGACATGACGAGACATAATGATTTTACTGGAAGATACGTCATAGCACAGATATCCCATATGATTGGGCGGGAAATCTAATAACACATAGAGAGTGGTACGGGGTGCGAGTTTATGCGGGGCCGTGGAAGCAAGATTTGGGTAGCATAGACAACTGAATATCCGTAAGTGCTCATAGGTTGGGATCCGAAGGTAGAGAATTTTGGTGGGGGTTTTGTTGTGAAGAGTACTAGTAGGTAAAATATTAAGGATGTATTCTATCATTTTGACTGCATATACCCAAAATGATAGGGGAAGAGGAATGGAAAAGAATTGTACTAACCATATTATTGATAGTACGGATGATTCATTCGGCTTTTCAATTTTGGGTGAGGTGTGGGGACAGGAGAAACGGAAGACCATGCCATTATTAGTGCAAAAATAATGAAATGCGGAATTATTAAACTCACGACCGTTGTCACATTGGAATGATTTGATGGATTTTGTAAATTGTGTTTTGATAAAGTTACGAAACTCAAGAAACTTGGTAAAAACTTCAGACTTGAATTTTAGAAGGTAAATCCAGATAAAGTGAGAAAAATCATCTAATAACACAAGATAAAATTTATGACCCAAATAATAACAAGAGATGTCAATAAATCTACATGAACAATATCAAATGGAGAAACCATAACACTTAAAGAAAACTGAAAAGGAAGGCGAACATGCTTGCCTAAAGGGAAAGAAACACACTATTGGGCAGGCTTCCCACTAGGACAACGAATTAAATCATTGTTCCAAAGAAAATTAAAGACATGAGCTCATCGGTGTCCAAGTCTATTGTGTTAGGTTGACGGAGAGATTATTGCTAAAGTAGAGGGAGGAGAGACTAGGGCAGTTAGAGATGTGGGAGGGGTCACACTGGCAGCAGACGTGGATAGGAAAGGATAGAGGTCCCCCTCACTATTGCATTTTGTAAGGAGTTTTCCGGTACCTAGGTCTGTTATAGAAAACCCAAACGTGTCAAAATTAATTGATACGGAGTTATCTGTGACAAATTTTTAACGGAGATTAGGTTCTTGATAATATTTGGGGCATAGGGGACATTATTTACGGAGTAGTGGGGATGCGGTGGTGGGGTTAGTGTGTGGCCAAAACCTTGAATTGGAATGCGATAACCATTTCTAACCAGAATAGATTGTGCAGTATTTAAATTTTACATTTGAGAAAGATTACTAGAATTATTGGTAAGGTGTGACGTGGCGTCTCTTATCCATATACCACGCATTATCGGGCTTTCGAGGAGTCAAAGTGCCGAAAGCCTGGCCCAAATTAAATTGGGGAAGGCTTGGAGCAGTTGGGCTCCAGGACATTGGGCCTGATGGTTTTGACCCGTTGGTGCTGATCCTAGACTACTGGGCTATAGGCAATTGGGCCTGACGACAGTGACCCATTAGTAGGGCTTCTATGTTGTTGGGCTGCGATGGTCTGGGTATTTGCTGAAGGTCCAGTCCCCCGTTGTGCTCCTGCTGCAGCCAGATAAACCAGCGTGGTTGTTGTCTGCCATGAGGGTTGCCGGAAAAAAAATTAGGGTTCGGGGAGGTTGTATATTAGAGGTATAATAGCGTATACCGATGGTATACGACCGGTTTTGGCACCGAAAAAAGGTATGAAGGGCTGCGAATTCAAGGTTTAGGGTAGGAGGAAATTTTGGCTCTTGATACCATGTTGAATTATATTAATCTCCCTTAGGAAGTCTTTCTCATTAATATAAATATATATAGTGTGTACAATGTGAAATCCTACTACAATTAAGATCATATATCTACCATAATTATACATCACTAATAATTACAAAATATGTAATGAATATTATACTAATATTCACTAATAGAAACAACCTCTTGCAAAAATGCAAGGTAAGGTTGCGTATAATAGACCCTTGTGGTTCGGCCCTTCCCCGGACCCCGCGCATAGCGGAGCTTAGTGAACCATGTTGCCCTTTAATTTGCTATTACGGATGCCATCATTGTAATTACATTTGTAATTTAGCACATTCAGCTTCTCTCGTCGTTGATATCTGTTATGGCAATACAAAACAACAAATGCAGGGTACACTATTTTCCTTAATGAATTGCCATCATTTTATTATGGCTATCGGGGTTGCTGTCAAAACCTACTAGCAACGTGAAATCAGTTGAGAAGGTGACTCACTAGTAGAATGGCCACAACTAGATGTGTTTGAGATGCCTTCATAGAAAGAAAAAAAGGGGACAATCCGGTGCACTAAGCTCCCGCTATGTGCGGGGTCCAGGGAAGGGCAGGCTGGACCACAAAAGTCTATTGTACGTAGCTTTTTTTGTTTGTTCCATCCTCTGGCTCTTCTTGATTATTCAATATGAAAAGCATTTTGGCCACTGATGTTAAGCATTTCCCAGCAATCCAGGCAGAGCAAAATAACTTGATGAAACAATTGATATAATCGGGCTGACCAAATACATTTTATCCTACAAACTTACTCATCTAGCAAACGAAAATGAAGAAACTGATATAGCTAATCAACCAACATAAAACATAACATGACATAGAACTCTCAAGAACAAAAAGAGTCCCATTCTCAACATATAACAACATATGCATATAATGAGTTGAATGCCCTCAAACAAACAGAGTCAGATAGCTAAAAGTAACTTTTTACTCATATTTGTTGAAGGCTAGGATACGAGTCTTCCGAGGCAGTCCATCGTGAGATTCTTCAAACTTCCTTAATTTCAAAGCCTTAAGGTTAGGAAACTCCCCGTCCTTAACATCCCATTTTTCTCTTTGAAAGAATTTCACTCTAATTTCAAAACTTCAAGGTTGGATAATCTGACAATGGTTGAAACAAGAAGGCTTTCTTATCATCTGATTGGCAAGAACAACATGTACAACATGTGAATCTAAAGTGATTGAGAAGATTTTGCGATCATACAATCTCTTCGACAAAGTTATTTTCCCTAGTCCTGGCATTCCGAGAATTGAGATCACGTCTAATAATCGAGGTCATATCACAGGTAGCACTATAAGGGAAAAGGTCATAGTGTGAAATATTAACGTATATTATCAATAATATACTCTATATATTTTGGATGTGGGACTCTTAACACTCTCCGCACGCCCAAACCTCGTTAACTAGAGCGTGGATAATATAATTTTAGAGCCCAACAATCGGTGAACAAAGAATTGAAATGGGTCTGGCTCTGATACCATGTAAATAATGGATCTTGGGTCTAACTCAACCCCAAAATCTAGGTCGACGGGGTGGGGGACTTGGGCCGAGAAGACCCGGATGCTGGAACTTCTAGTGAGGCCGTTGGGCCGACTGTTGTTGTGAAAAATAAAATGGGACAGAGGCCCAGGGTCCAGTGACTAGATCTACAGATACTATGTTCATGTGTCAGCGTAAGTATATAGAGGAGAGTACAGGGCTAAGATGGCGAACTGTAAGATCATGTCTACTCCGGTTGATACTAAATCGAAGCTCAGTGCTATGATGTGGATCCAGTGTCCGATCCTACCATTTACAGGAGTCTTGCAGGTGCACTATAATATCTTACCTTCACCAGCCCAATATTTCTTATGCTCTTCAGCAGGTATGCTTATTTATGCATGCCCCAGGGAGCTTCATTTTACTGCTCTTAAGCATATCATTCGGTATGTTAAGGGCACATTTGTTGTGGATTACATCTATACCCCTCAGCATCGATCAGGTTATTATCATATACGTATGCTAATTGGTCAGTCCGGATATGGGATGCTTCTATTGTGTGTTCTTAGGGGATAATCTCATATCTTGGTCTACCAAGAGGCAAGCCACATTATCCCGTTCGAGTGCAAAAGCAGAATATAGAGGCGTTGCAAATGTTGTTACTGAGATTTGCTGGCTTCGAAACCTTCTTTTGGAGATTCAGTGTCCCATGCGTAAGGCATCTTTGGTTTACTATGATAACATATCTACCATTTATTTATCTCATAATTCGGTTCGGCATCAGCGAACCAAACACATTGAGATGGATATACACTTTATTCGTGAGAAGGTTTCCTATCGGTCATGTTAAGGTGTTGCATATGCCTTCTCCGTATCAGTATGCATATATCTTCACGAAATGTCTTCCTAAACAGTTATTCCTCGACTTCAGATTCAGTCTAAGCGTCCATCCTTCTCCCGCTCCGACTGAGGGGGTGTATTAATGTATATTATCAATAATATACTCCATATATTTTATAGTATTTAGTGTTGTATAAATATGATAGAAATAAGATCTTCATTGTATTAGGATTCCACATTGTACACATTATATATATTGTATTTAATGAGAATGACTCTCCAAGGGAAATTAATACAATCTTACATGGTATCAGAAGCCAAAACCTAAACCCTATTTCTTTCTTTCACCCGCAACCTCACTTCGGTTTCTTCCAAAACCGGCGGCTGCACCTCGTGTCCGAAGGAAAAAAATTACTTTTCTCTGCTTTATTTTTTCTCCACTAACACATCGTCTGTCTTCTCATTTACCCGAGAAGCACAATGCTTTCTTTCTTCCTTTACCCAAGAAGCATAATGCTTACTTTCTTGTTAAAAGCACAAATCTTACAAACCAATTTGGGCCAGGTTTTTGGCATATTGACTCGTTCGCAGCCCGATCATGCATGGTATATGGATACGGGCGCCACGTCTCACCTCACCAACAATTCCAGTAATCTTTCTCAACTGCGAACTTTAAATACTCCACAATCTATTATAGTTGGTAATGGTTATCGCATGTGGGAACATCATTGTTCTTTCCTCACATCACGTTCCTATGAAATCATGATAATTTCATACATAGGGTTTTAACTCTATTATCATGATAATCCTAATTGTATGTAATATTGTATATGTATCATGTATCTACTACAATTCGTCTATTGTATTCATGATATGCCATTACGATTATCATGAATCTGCCCGTAATCCATGAACGCATGCTTTGATTTTCACGGGTTCTTAAATACAAGTTATAATCAATATTACTCAGTTTCATATATATATATGTCTGTGTGTGTGTTTTTTCATGTGTTTACGCAAGTTATATTCTATATGTATTTACATGTTAAATTAAAACCATGAATCATGTTTACAAGTTATTTCATGAAATTCATGTGCTTACAAGCCACTATTTTTAAGTACACGTTTTTTGGAGTTGCATAGTTTACCGAGAAGGCTCTAGTAGCCTAAAACTACGTATGTCACCGTAGGATAAGGATCGCTCCGCCCAAAGAACGATACCTTCAGATTTGCGGATTGGTTCCTTTCTTGCCATATTCATGTCTCATATCCTGGCAGGGTATGGAAAAGTTCTTCTGGTCGGACCGGTATCAGACTCCACGTACCCACGTGGTGATTCATGTTTGCGGTTATGCTACTGCTCTCTTCACATATATGCATATATACAATTTTACAGTACACAAATTTTATACATGTTTTATACTCATCTCAGATCATGTTCATGCTCATGTTCAGTTTCAATTAATGTCTTGTTATTTCATATGTCTGCTTATTGTTTCAGTTGCTTTACATACAGTACAATTCAAATGTACTAACGTTCCTTTGCATGAGACCAGATGCTGAGTTTCAGGGAGATGGATTTGCTCAGTATAATTGCTTCAGTACCATCTGTTTGGTGAGCTCTATCTCATTCAGGGTATCAGTCTAGTATTTTACGATTATGCATTATTAGTAAAGGTATGCAAGAGCCATGTCCTGATAAATAGTTTTAGAAGCTCATGTTGTCAGAAGTTTCATAGACTAGTCTAGTTATCATATCATGTCATTTTTGCAGTTATTCATATTTATAATATTTTCAGACTATTTTTGCGATATATTTTCAGACCATGTTTTTAGTATATTATTTTACATGTTTTAAAAGCATTATTTTAGTATGTTTTGATGCACATGTTGACAAGTAAGTCATGTGATTCGTTCGATCACATGCAGTCAGACACCGAGTGTCGTGTTTCATCTCAGCCATGATTCGAGGTGTGACAACCACCAACACCATCATCAACCACCCCTCATTCTTTAGCCACCGTCCACACACAAATTAGTTTAATTAGCAAGTGTCGAGCTTCTTAATGACCTCTAAACATTTTGAAAATATTCTGAATGCTACATAGTTGGGCCACTACTAAGATGAGTTTTGCGGAGATGTGAATGTAAATATAGATGTGTAATTATACAAGATAAGATTAGGGGTGAGCGTTCGGTTCTTCGATTCGATTTTTTAATTTCGGTTCTTCAATTCGTTTTTTTTTAAAGTGGACACCGAACACCGAAATATGATGAATAATGCAAAATAAAAATTAAACTAAATCCAAGATGTTGAAACCCCTCTTCGATGCTAAGGAAAATGGAGAGAAAGAAAGGATCAAAAGTAAATCTAAGAGCCATGGAAAATAGAAAAGGAACAACAACAATTTACAAATCAATAGCCATTTTTATGTTGCTGCTCAAATAAACACTAGCAGGTAGCAGTAGCAACATAAAATCCAGTAGCAGCAGCAAACAAAACCAGTAGCAGCAGCAAAACAACGTCGAAGTGCAGCTGCCGGAAGTGAGGAACAATTGAAGTCGCCGCCGGTCTGTGTGAAGACGAAGACTGAAGACGTGAACCAGAACTCCGGATACAAAAGCAAAACTAGGGCTTGTTATTTGTTAAATTAAAAATAAGAGTAATTGAGTTATTTTTTGGGCTTAAGAGTAAGTCCGTCTGGACATGAAGGCTGAAGACCTGAGTATACTAAATATTCGATTAAATCGAAGTATCGAAGAATCGGAAATTCAACATCGAACCGAATATCGAATTTATTGAAAATAAAAATCATAACCGAATCGAAAAATCGAAAATCAAAAAACCGAATTAATTTGATTTGATCCAATTTTTTAGTTTTTGGTATTTATTCTCAACCCTAGATAATATAAAATTAAAAATAATCACAGTAGCACACACTGAAGATAAATGAGAGGAGGTCGCTTGAGATTACATATTCATGTCCCACGTCTAGTTACAGAATTCGAATATGGAAATTTATGGTGAGTTAAGGTGTTAAAAGAGGAAGGATAGACAAAAATCACATGAAAGAAAATTATCTCAAAAAAACATTAAATGCCTATGATTTCATGTGGTTCTTCGGTTGGAATTGGTATTTGTTGGTCAAACTCTTGAAATCAATGCAGATTTAAATAAAAATAGAATATTATGAAAGATCCATATAGGGAATATCTACTAGCTGAGAATAAGTTTTAAACTTGTAACTCTTTGAACTTATTTTTTACCTTTATTTATTGGTATAATTATGACATGAATTAAGCTTAAATAAAATAGTGAGAATCTATATAGACTATCTCAATTTATTTGAGATGGAGATATAATTATTACTATTAATATATATTCATATGATGAGAAAGTCAAAAAGTCTTAACTATTCCCTTTTTAAAATTTAGGGACAATATCTTAATAATCAATCAGACATATTATTTTTTTTGAAAAATAGAACAAACACAACTTACCAGCACTTTGCATTAACAGATACAACTATGGTAAATCTAATTTTACAAGCAAAAAAATGAAATAAACCTATTATAAAACTAATAAGGTAAATATTTTTCGAAATTACCATATAACTTGTAAGTATAATTAGCGAGTAAATGATAAGATCGGTCCTTTAAATTTGGGAGTAGATTTAAAATAGTACCTAAAGTATGCTTTTAACAGTTTTGATTTTTTAAGTTTGTCATTCTGTAAAATTAATGTGGAAACAAAAGATTGAATAAAAAATATTAAGAAAGTTGTATCAAATTCTTAAAACTACAATCCAAACAACTCTTTTTTGAATCTCTATACGTGCAATTCCCTCGACGCCAGAGGACGTTCTCATATTCTTTTGTACATAATTTTTGATACAATCTCTTATTTTTTTATCTTCTTGGGGTACTAGATACGAAAAAATAAACAAAAAATAGTAGAAATTACACATAAAAACTACACCAAACTATAAAAAGAAAAGAAAATAGCAAAATTGCGAGAAATGTACCTCCGAATGTGAGTTCTTGCTAAATACTATTTTTTTCCCAGAGTTCCCCACAAATCTAACCAATGGAGTTTGTTAAATATTTTGCAGAGGTCAAAACAATTCAAAACATACTTTAGGAACTATTTTGAACTTACTCCCAAATATAAGGGACCATTTTTATCATTTTCTCTATAATTAGTAAATCAGTTTTAACTTTTAAAATATTATCTTAAACATAAAAACACGTAGAAATAGAATAAAACCTTGTGCATAAACATAAACATAAACATAAACAAATTCTCTCTAGTGCTATAGTTTTGCCATTGATAGCAGAGGCGGACCTATGTGCATTTTTGTGGTGCTCTAATATTCGTTAAATCGACGCAAATTAGATATAGTTATATAAGAAATATATTAAAATTGGACGTAAAACTTAAAAAAACACCCTACAAACCAAAAAATTGGGTAATTTAGTTTTTATGTGGAACTTCAAGGGTTTCGATACTTTGGGGACTTGTGTTGGAACTAGGCCTGGCCAGTGGGCCGAGCTCGGTCTAGCGGGCCGGTCTAGCGGGGTCGGAGTCGGGGTCGGGGCGGGGTCGGGTTTGGCGGGACTTGCTCCAGTCCCGTCCCGATCCCGATCCCGTCGGAATCGGGTCGAGGCGGGGTCGGGATCGGGGCGGGTTCCGGCGGATTTTCCTTTTTTTTTTTTTTTAATAACATATGTATAAAAAAACTCAATAAACAAGACAAGATAGTGTAATAAAAATATCCCAATGCTGTTTTTGTGCCTCTTATATTATTTAATAGACATATGATTTTTTTTGTAATACAAATACAATTGTCTAAAATCTAAACTGCAACTTTGTGGTGTTGTCCAAAAGTTGCAAATTACATAATAAAATTGCAATTAAAAAAATTACATTCTAAAAAAAAACATGTTCTAATTGCTTGATAATTTCTTGTGGTTCTTCGGTTGGAATTGGTATTTGTTGGTCAAATTGATCCATGTCGCTTCCACTACCTTCGGATAAGATTTCGTTGTAGTTTTCGTCTTCTTCTTCGTTGATCTCCGGTTGACCGCACCTTCTCCGCTCCACTCGTATCCAATCTCTGAATAATACTGCAATTTCCAAGCTGTCTCCGGCTAATGAGTGTCTATGGTCTCCTATTTGATATCTGCCGGCAGAAAAGACGCTTTCAGACGCAGTTGATGACGCTTGAATGTTCAAAACATCTCGGGCATCATTGAAAGTGTCGGAAAGGTCTTCTCATTCCCCTCCAAAGTATTTCAAATAAATCTTCATGTCCATCTTCATTGATAACTTCTTGGTACGGTACAGAACCCTGCAAAACAAAAATATCCAACTCGCTAATTTGGTTAGTAGCGGTACGACCGCACATTCTATTTTTGAGGCTTTCAATACTAGCCGCGAAACAGCATGTCTTTTGTGAGGTTGTGTTGAAGATGAAGAAGATGGTATGGAAGCCGGTAAGTTACTAGCATTTTCTTGTTGATAAAATCTATATATTTTTTTGCATTGGTCTTCTACGCTAGACAACACTTCTTCTTTAGTTTGTTCAATAGGTGTTGGGTGATTTAGATTTTTGGGACTTGGAGGTGGTAGTACTTCTATACAATCGTAAATAGTTTCAATTAGTGATTTAGTACCGTCTATTTTAATAGTCGGATTTAATACAACACCAAAATAATATAAATAGTGGGAATAGGAATAAAATATTTTTTTATTTTGATAAACATTTTTTTAATAGCTGCCATATAAGCTGGTTTTTTCATTTATTCACTAAGTAATAAAAATATTAGAGTTATATAAAACAACATAGTTGAAATAGTAGGATAATATATACCGGAAATTCTTTTGTTGCTTGAAAATTTTTCTCTAAAAATACAATAAGTTCGGAAATTTTTACTCAATCACTATCTACAACCATATCAGCTGGATTTTGATTATAAGAGTTAAAAAATAAAGTTATAGGTTTTCTATAGTCATAAGCAACAAGTAGTTGCTCGTATAAAGAATTCCACCTAGTGGATACTTCTTCTGGAATTTTTCTATAAGGTAGTCCACAATCGTGACAAATTTTTTTATATTCTTTTCTTCGTTGTACTCTATGACTTTTAAACATAAAGTTTATAACAAATTGTATTTTACTAAGAATGTCTTGAAAAAGTGATAGACCATCCTTTACAATTAAGTTATATATATGACACGCGCATTTTATATGAAAATGATCTGGAAAAGATGGAGTTAAACCATTTTTTAAAATTGTAATAGCGTAATTATTAGAAGAAGCGTTATCTAATGTAATAGTCATAATTTTATCGGTTATTCCATAATAATGGCACACTTGATAAATATTTTTTGCAATAAAAGTATCAGTGTGCCTATCATCTATATATCTATACGCTAAGATACGTTTTTGCATAGACCATTTATAATCTATCAAATGACAAGTTACCGTTAAATAATCATGATCATTAGTACTACGACCTATATCAGACGTGATAGATACTTTGCCATTAAAATGATATAATGAATAACGTAAATATTGTTGATATTCATGTGTGAATTTAAATACATCTCTCTTAACAGTTGACCTAGGAAAACTGTTAAAAGCATGATTATATATATATATATCTAATGTAATGAATAAAACCTGGAGATGAAGGAAATGAAAAAGGCAAACCCTCCACAGCAACTAATTTTGATATTGCTTCCCTATCTATATGTTTATTGTATTTAGGGCCTACAGTTCCCCCCGTCATAGGGTTAATTTGACATTTTACTTTGTCCCAGACGAGATCGGTATGTGAACCTTGTCCCGATGGAGCGGCGTTTGCGCACTGGTTTTGAAGCCTGGTATTGGGCATACCTAGTGGATGAGCACTTACTACGTGTCTAATTAAACTCCCCGTCCCACCGTGACCTTTTCCAGTTTTAAATTTTAAAACATTTTTACAAATTTTACATATAGCTACTTGATTCTCTACGTCCCTATAAAAAATGTCCATGTATCTGATTTTAATAGTCGTTTTGCTGGACCTCGTCTCATACTAGGGGGAATAAGAGGCATTTCAGTTGAAGGTGCACTAGTGGGTGTGTTGTCATCAATATTAGTGGGTGTATCATCTAGATTATCGTCTAAATTAAAGTCTTCTTGAATTCCAGAAAATAGCTCATCGTCTAAATCTAATGATATTGTAGGAAAATGTTCAGTATCAACAAAATCATCATGTGTAGGAATAAGATGACTAGAAGAAGTACCCTTGCCCTTGTTGCCCCTACTAGAAGAAGCACCCTTACCCTTAAACATACCTCTTAATCCTTCCATTTTAATTATGATAATAAATAATTAAAGATAATAAAATTAAGCGCGCTAAATAAAATAAACAGACAATAATAATTTAATGAAGGAACAAATGTACCAAACGCCGACGTAACGTCGACGTGTAATCGAGAGGTTGAAAATTGAAACTTTGCTCGATGGAAGATCCTCAAGCTAGTTGCCAACTTCACTCCCAATTCCCAAATGAATAAATAAAATTGAATATTTAGTAAACAATGTAGACTTGTAGAGAGATAGATTGAGAGATTAGAGAGATTGTAGGAAGATTTGTGAGAAAGATGAAGAGAAAATGAGTTATTTATAGTTGAAAATTGGATTAAAGTGTAAATATAATAACTTATGGGTTAAAAATAAATATTAAGGGGTAGGGGGAGGAAGCCAAAAATGACCATTGCACAACGGCCAAAATATAAAATGATCGTTGGTGCAATTGTTATTTTTGCAAATGGGGGGGGGGGGGGGTTACGGGAGGGATCGGGCGGGCTCGAATTTGGCGGACCTGTGGCGGGCTCGGGACGGGTCGGGACGAGACATTGTCCCGTCCCGATTGGAGTCCCGCTACCAATTTTTTTTTTTTACTAAGCGGGGTCGGGTCGGGGTTTGCCGTCCCGACCCACTGACCAGCCTTAGTTGGAACCTCTTGCCCAACATTTCATTTTTTTAGTATTAAAAGTACAGCTTTTGATCCCCTTTTTTTTATTATTATTATGAAGCACACACGACCCTTAAATCATGGGTCTGACACTGACAAATCATTTGAAAATGGCAAACCAGCATCAAGAATCCAGTAAGCCATGGCTTCTGGAAGCATTACCTCTACTAGTAGTCATACTAATCGCTGCTCATGTCCTCGCTTTGGTAATTTTTACGCTCTTACTGTGTGTGTGTGTGTGTGTCTTTTTGAAGTAGTAATGTTGAGTTATTTACTGAATTTGTTGGTGTAGGTGTACTGGATTTACCGACTAGCAACTGAGAAACAACCTCAGAGAACTAAAAAGCACTAGCAAATGTAGATACATTGGATTTGATTTTTGCTTTAGCTTGTAAGGAAAATGCAAGGTATAAATAAACCCTAGTATTTCTGTCTTTTCATTTTTCTCCTTTAAGTTTATGCAACTTATAATTTGGTCTATGACATTTGAATTTGAGATTCTTGAGAATATAATAGGGTAATTTATTGTTGAATCTGTGTCCTGTTAGTACCATTATTATCATTTCGCTTCAGCTTGTAGGAACCTAGTTGCAATAGGGTATTTCTTGTTGTTTTTGTTCTCTTTCCTTTTTCGCCTTTAAGTTTGTGGAACTTGTAATTTGTTTATTTGAGATTTGAATTACTCAAGAATTTGAGTTCTTGAGAGTATAATAGGGTAATTTCTTATTGAATCTCAAGAACTTTGGGTGTGTTCGGTACAATGGAAAATGTTTTCCAGGAAAATAAGTGGTTTCTTGCTTATTTTCTTGTGTTGGTACTTAAGCAAAAAATATTATACTAAAATCTTTTGTATATTATCTAGACAAATTATATGGGAGGTGGGGGTGTGGGGTGAAGATGAGGTGTGTTGGAGGGTGGGGGGAGGACACAATCATGTGGAATGCCATTTGTAGAATTTGTTTTGCTAGATAAATTTTTTTCAAAATTTTTTACCAACCGAACATGAAAAAATTGGAATTAGAAAATGTTTTCCTCCATACCGAACGCCCCCTTTGTGCATGAGAGACCACACTGTGAGCTGTCAAATTTGCTGTTAATTTGTTGGGAGAGTGGTGCTTGTTTTTTTTCAGTGTTTTTTTCTTTTTTTTTAAGTTGATCATATGATTCTTGATTGCCCAACTTTATTTAACCCTCAACCATATTAGAGGTTTTGCTTTCTTTAAATTAGAGTGCCCATATTGCTTAAGATGGTAGCAAATGTGAATGAATTGTTATAGCAGTCATGGGGAGAGTGAATTCAATCTTTTCTTTGCTATTGAGCTTCTTTAAGAGGCACATGATGTGTATGGTAACAATTGTAGAGAATTCTTTGCAGTCATATTGAAATAGACTAAGCTTTTGCTGAAATTTTACGAATAGGATAGAATGTGCAAAGTTGCCATTATCTTTTGTGTTTTGGTAGTATCCAATAAAGTAATAGAAGGATGTTATTTGTTCAAAGGAATATATAGACTACTTAAAATCTAGTGAATATGTTTAATTATCTTGTATTTGAAGAACAAAATAACTTAACTGGACAACAAGGGAGCAATTTCCTATTTTAAAAAAGAAGCAATAAAGCGGAGGGAGCTTATTTTGGTGAACTTATAAATCACATCTTTTGAAGTGATAATTTAGTTAAGTAAGGTAATTGGAGTCAACTTTGTTAAGGAAATGAGGTTGGGGAACGTCATGTACATCTTAGGGGGTAAGGGTGAAAGCCTTTTTCTCTTTTGATGCGGCTTCATACTAAGATAAGAACCATGGAACTGCATGACGAATGTTTTTGAACTTACTGGAAAGCGATTGCTTCATTAGATGTGACTAAGAGTGGCGCAAAGCAATTTTTGAGCAAAACTTACTCACTTTGTCTTTTTCTTTTCTTTGGGAATTTGAATTTATATAATGGCGATAATTGATTGTTTCTTAGAGGTGATGGATATTCTTATACTTGATGGTGTTAAAAAAGTGCAACAGTTTGTGCAAGAATTGTGAATGCTGATACCAATATTGGTGCAACACCAAAAGGAAGGAGGGAGAATGAGGAGACAAACAGAAAGAAATAGGAGAAGTAAGAGAAGGAATCAACTCGTAAAATATAATTGACTCAAGTGAAGTGTCTTCACCAAAGGGAAAGGAGGGTCCTATTTATATGTAGGGAACCTTGCACAAGGTAGAATCGTAAAACAATAGGAACTTTATCTCTAAATACAACAACAACATACCCAGTATATTCCCAAAAGTAACTTTATATCTAAATAAGAGATAAAAATAAAATCAAAGATAAGATAAAGATAGATATTATCAATCCTATTTACTAACCTTTTTCATGTTTCAAAAAAGAAAAGAAAAAAAAGATAATGGTAATCAAACAAGAGATAATGATAATGATATGATGTCATATATTTTCTAGCTAATGAATAAAATATAAGATCTACTCCAAAAAGATAATTACCTCATCTAATAAGACATACTAAAATATTCCAAATTTCTTAGGATGTACATCAGTTGACTTCAACTGTTCCTTTGTAAGGGGTTCTGGTGATTAGTGGCACTTACATGGTGTTATGTGCATCAAGTTATGGTCTTCTGCCGAACTCAATTATCTATTTCATTTCTTTGTAATAAATTCTCAGAGGCTTACCCGCTGGTGATAAGAGAACCTTAAAAAACTTTGCAACTCTGGTGGATTTCTGGTGCCTTTTGGTGGGAGTGTAGTGCAAAATTTTCTTAAGAGCATTATAGTCTCCAGTGGCGTTTAGCACAGGGTAGTTTCAAAAGGTCAGGTGTTTTGGTGAGTTACCGTTAAACATTGTCTAGTGCTATTGCTGAGCACCCTATACTTGAGAACATCATGTCTTACTGTCTCTTTTTTCCCTTTACTAAGTACTTCTCTCAGAAGTCTTGCTGACTGGTGGCAAAACTATTAGCGGACGTAGATGGTTCAATAGAATTATCAGGGATTCAGTGAAAGATACTACATTTATATATAATTTATAAATCTGTTATTATGGTTTGAGAAAATAAATAAATACAACAACATACCCCACAACGTGGGGTTTGGGAAGGGTAAAGTGTATGCAGACCTTACCTCCACCTTGGTAGGTAGAGCGGCTGTTTCTGGGAGATCTCGGCTCAAGACAAGAAAATAAATAAATAAGTGTGTATATATATATAAAGATGGAAAGTTTTGCAATTATCTCGGGATGATTGGTGTATACCTTGACGGAGGTTTTTCTTAAAGAAGTCATGATCTAGGATTGCTGGGATGTTATTCTGAATTCCTAGCTAAAGAGTAAAAACCTGAAAAGCTCTTTCTTTTTTTTTTTTTTCCTTCTTTTTCTTTTTGGGGGTTTGGGTTGAAATTTGTGTAATTTTTATAGTGATGATTGTTAGAAAAAACATGACGTAAGGACTGCAATGGGAAAGAGTATTATCAGCATGTTAATAAAGCTTCTGAGCATGAGAATGAACAATGGAGATTAAAAGATATATAACATCCAATCCTCTGTTCCACTTTATGGAATCCTATTTTCTTAGTTTCAAAGTCATATAGTCATAAAAATGTTATAGCTTGTTTAATACCATAAGTTTCAAAAGTCTTCTTTTGTTTCTTAAACTCCGTGTTCAGTCAAATAGGCTCACAAAAAGTGAAATGGAGGAAGTAATAAACCGAAGCTAACTTGAGAGGATCCTATGTAGGATTCAAATACTACTTCCATTTGTTTAGCTATTTATATCCTGCATTGGTTACATAAGGGCAACCAAAGAGTTCTATTTGAGACTCCACATATTGCCTTAATATTCTGGATTGGATGCACAAATTCTTTCACATGATATCAATGCCAATTCCACTTGTAAATTCAATGTCTTAAGATTTAGAGTTGAATGTTTGTAGCCCTCAAAAAGATTGAGTTGAATGTTCATATTCTATCCCTTCTTGTAGAAATAAAATGAAGAAATAAAAATATCCCCTCTAATTGTTTAAGCAGAAGTCTGAGTTTGATCCTTGTTGTCACCCGGTAATAAAAAGTATTTACATGCGCTTGGTCAAGAGAAATAATTAGGCCCACATGTGAGTGAGGTTGTTGTAGACATAAAGTAAATAAATGTAAACGCCTCCCATTTAATTTGACAAATTTAAGCGTTTAAATGAGACGTTCACACGATTCAACAACTCGTAGATGGAATAATACATTTCTTTTTTGTTTCTGGATAACAACATACCCAATATAATTCCACCAGGTAGGGTCCGGGGAGGGTGGAGTGTACGCAAACTTTACCCCTACCATGTAATGGCAGAGAGGTTGTTCCGATATACCCTCGGCTCAAGGAGATTTTTTCGTTTCTGGATAATCTCCAATAATCTAAATAGCAAAGTTTATAACATATTATGCCCTCATTTCTCTTTATTGATAAAAATAATACTCCCTCCGTCCCAATTTATATGATTTAGTTTGACTGGGCACGACGTTTAATAAATAAAGTAAGACTTTTGAATCTTGTGGTCTAAAATAAGTCAAAGATATTTGTGTGGTTATAAATCATCTTCTTAAGCGTAAAAGGTAAAATTTAAAGTTAAATTGTTGCCAAATAAGGAAATGTGTCATTCTTTTTTGAACTGACTAAAAAGAAAAGTATGTCATATAAATTGGGACAGAGGAAGTAATACATAACAAAGCGAGTTTGTGACAACATGTTTAAATTTTATAGCATACTCTACTCTTACCGAGGACATGACCTTAGATAGGAGGTTATAGAGGTCTCAGATCAGGGAAGAAGGCTAGTAGGTAGTCTCGCTTATTCTTTTATATTAGTAGTCGCAGTATTGTTCTATAGTTTCTTGTGTTTTGATTTCAGCTACTACCTGGTATTTCTTGTACTTCGGTTATCCTATTTTATGTGGTAGCTACTGTCCCTTTTTCAAATTGCTTTTTCAGGGCTTAGTCGCTTTCGTTATTCTCATTTCCATACTGCTTTGAATTTCTTGTCCTTATTTGACCTCTTTTTATGCTTTATGCTTTCTCTTGAGCCGAGGGTCTTTCGGAAACAGTCTCCCTACCTTGGTAGGGGTAAGGTCTGCGTACACTCTACCCCCAGACCCCACGTTGTGGGATTTCACTAGGTATATTGTTGATAATAAATTACAAAGCAATATTGATACATGCTCCCCCCCCCCCCCTCCCCAAAAAAAAAATTAGACAATATATGTTCTCGACTTCACTCGTTCCTTATGTGATGCTTAACGTGGAAATACAAAAGAACAACGAGATTGAAAAGGTTGGGAAATTTAAATTGAAAAATAGAAGAGATGGATGAAGAGAAACAAGAATGAAAGCTGTTTTTACCTTCTTTTGTTATGAGCAGAAACCAACTACATCCCTCCCCAAACAGCATGAGTGTCCATCATCCCTA
This sequence comes from Anisodus tanguticus, assembly GCA_034509755.1. Lineage (NCBI taxonomy): Eukaryota > Viridiplantae > Streptophyta > Magnoliopsida > Solanales > Solanaceae > Anisodus > Anisodus tanguticus. Next base: position 44,328,069 of record CM067555.1, read on the forward strand.
TGTTGTATTAAAGTTGTTGGGTAGCATAGAAAGGAATGACGGTATGGATCTGGTTGAGGATGAGGGGTGAAGGGCTGGCAAATTATTTGGAAAGTGGGTGGTGAAGCCTGAATGTAGGATGATGGTTGGCTGATTACTGAAACTTCTTTAGAATTTTATGCAGAAGGCAACTGAAGGTGATAGGTGTTTAGAGATAACCAAAATTAGGGGTTATGCTCACCAATAGAAAGTATTAGTTGTAAGTAGGGCAAGTCTATCATTTTCCATTTTCACATACATTTTTATTTTTTTAGTTGTAAATCAGTTATTTTTGACATGATAGCATCTTCACCATCCATTGTTTGATGACAACTGATTATTTTCTTTCATTCGGTAATTTTATCAAACACTGAATGGTCATGTTTATGGTTGTTCATGTTAATCTTTTATTCATTTGAGGATCTATATCTTGACTTAGATTCATTGTTGTTCTCATATTATATTCCCTATCTTTTAACTCCGAAGTTATCAGCTGACCACTATAGGAGCATATCTATTACCAATTTGTAGAATATTTATCTGAGTTTTCGAGTATACAGAATCAAAGCCTCTACATGTTATAAAATAGCTCAGGCTATTCAAGTGTTATATGAAACAATTCGCGTCATTCATGCTGTCATGCATTGTGCATACATCCTCTTTTATTTCTCAGCTTTTGTTTCTTCACTTCCGCTTTCTGATTGAAAATTTCTTTCCTTTGTTAGGGATTCATTCTATACATTTCAGATGCAAGCTTTACGCTCAAGGCTTTGGTGATTAGTCAGCCGTCTTTGCCTAAGCATACATGTGTTTCTTTTTCTCCAAACTTGTGTGCAATTATGCTAGAAAAGTTTGGCATTTTTTACGTGTTAATTGATTCAGTTAATTGCTTGCCATTGTTGAGAAACTTGCTTGTTCTTCTATTAACACCGGTGCTGTGAATTTCTACCCCAAGTTTGTAATTCTTCTGTAGGATTTGCATCACTGATCCTCTTTTGCTGTGTTTGCTTTGTCAATCAGTCTTTTCTAGAGCCTGTCGTACAGTTGTAGTTTCATATGCGTTGTGAACTCGATTCATACTTGTAAATATGGTCTACTTTGGGGTGTAATTGGCTGTTTGATTAGTTATACAAGCATGTTAAAGGTGACGGATGTAGACGGAAGGTTTCCTCATAGATCGTCAACCAAAATTTACTAAATGCAGGTGTTATTTCAGCCCATTTTAATCCAGTGAAGTGTTTGCTTTTTTGCTTTTTGCAAAAAGACTTGCCACTGATGACGAATATACTAGAGTTCATACTTATGATATTTTTGTTCGAATTGTGATTCTTGTTCATTGGGATGTCCTATTAGGACCAAAGTATATTTAAATGTGTTCTGAATATCAAGTTCTCCAATTTCTGGGCGGGATGTCCTGCGGATCTTTTCATCATCTATATACCCCTAGAGGCTAGAACATAGACGGTAATCTGGTTGCTTAATCGTTTTTCAGAGTTAATCAGGTTATAAGCATGTAATAATTGGGTCGATAATCTCAAGTTTGATTTCATTTTTTAATAAAGCGTCTATAATCTCTTATCAACATTCAAAACATCATAATATAATCTACTATCAGTATCCAAACAACATAACAATAGAGTAGTCATACTTATCAAATTTATAATTAGAAACATATAGTTCGAGCACATACCTTTTAATCCGGTTTTCAGATCACCGAAGTAGCCTCAACCCTCCTGTGGCTGACCTTCCCTTCGCATCCTTGCATTGCGGGTACTATGTTGCCTTGGAGCCGGGAGTCAGTTACGGATATCCTCTGATCGCCGTTTGAAAGATGTTGTGCTTAAACTAATATGGTTCTTAATCATAAATAATCAAAGTATATTCTACTCTGGTTCCTATGGTGTTCTTATATTGATAATCAATTATAATTCTAGTGTTTCTTCGTTGATAATTGATTATAGACTAAGGTGTGTTTAGCTGAACATTTGAGAGAATTTTTTGGTTGTGTATCATAAATAATCAAAGTATATTCTACTATGGTTCCTATGGTGTTCTTATATTGATAATCAATTATAATTCTGGTGTTTCTTCGTTGATAATTGATTATAGACTAAGGTGTGTTTAGCTGAACATTTGAGAGAACCATATTAGTTTAAGCACAACATCTTTCAGACGACTCTTTTATAATTTCTTTTAGATCTCTTATCTCGTTTTCATTTTCTATTTGTTCGCCTAATTTTTGTTCTTTTATTTTTTCGATTTCTTCTTCTTTCTGCCTAATTCTTCCTTCTCTTAGATAAGTTTCTTAAGAATATAATCTTTTCTTCCTGTTTATTTATTGTTATGTGACTTTCTAGTAACTGTTTTTCCTGTTCCTCAATTATCTCTATTCCTATTCTACAGCTTATAATGTGTTGGTTTATATCTCTATTATATGTAAGTGGTTTTTCTGCTATTCTTTCTAGCTGTACCTTTTTTTCTTGCTGCATGATTAATTTGTTTTCATCCATAGTGTTCTATTTCCATTCTTAAATCTGATTTTATATTCTCTATAAATTCATTTACCTCATATATCTGAGTATTTAATTCTACTAGTCTTTCATATGCTTGCATATTTTCATTAAGTACTTGGTCTATTAATTCTAGTTGTTTATTAGTATATTCTAATTCCGGCACATTTATGTCGGCAGATCTTTTTTCTATTATCCATCTATCTTGGGCTTCAATTATTATCTTATTTTCGCTCCTACTGTTTAATAATAGTCTCTTAATCTGTCTATACCTCCATAAAATCTGATTTAATATTCTAACTTGTCTAAACTATGGATGTTTCTTCATTGTCTAAGACATGTTCTAATTTCAAGCTCTAATACCAATTTCTGGACGGGATGTCCTGCGGATCTTTTCATCATCTATATACCCCTAGAGGCTAGAACATAGACGGTAATCTGGTTGCTTAATCATTTTTCAGAGTTAATCAGGTTATAAGCATGTAATAATTGGGTCGATAATCTCAAGTTTGATTTCATTTTTTAATAAAGCGCCTATAATCTCTTATCAACATTCAAAACATCATAATATAATCTACTATCAGTATCCAAACAACATAACAATAGAGTAGTCATACTTATCAAATTTATAATTAGAAACACATAGTTCGAGCACATACCTTTTAATTCGGTTTTCAGATCACCGAAGTAGCCTCAACCCTCATGTGGCTGTCTTTCCCCTTCGCATCCTTGCATTGCGGGTACTATGTTGCCTTGGAGCCGGGAGTTAGTTACGGATATCCTCTGATCGCCGTCTGAAAGATGTTGTGCTTAAACTAATATGGTTCTTAATCATAAATAATCAAAGTATATTCTACTCTGGTTCCTATGGTGTTCTTATATTGATAATCAATTATAATTCTGGTGTTTCTTCGTTGATAATTGATTATAGACTAAGGTGTGTTTAGCTGAACATTTGAGAGAATTTTTTGGTTGTGTAAAGGTTGCGTATATTTTCCGAATTCTTCTTCGTCTTTACAAGAGGCTCCTTATATAGATAACCTCGGCTATTCACTATTTATCACTTTTTTAAAGTAAACAGTATTACTTTTCAAAAGTCGTAAAGTAAACAGTAGTCAAATAGTCCTAGACAAACTACTTTTTCAAAAAGTCATAAAGGCTACATTGGGTACAGTGCCTTGTCTGCAACTTTCTGTAAAGCTGTTGTCTTTACTCGGCTAATCTTCCAGCTGTCCATTCTATTATGGCTGCTGTCATATTCTTGTCGGTCTGCTTTCCTGTGTAATACTTTCCAGCTGTCCGGTTGATTTTTGCCAATCAATTCTTTCTCAATAATCATTTTTGGGCCGTGAGGCCATCATCTGATTTTGGGCACTGAGGCCTCTTTTGTTTGGGCTTTTACATAGTTTAAACTATACTAGGCCATATTCTTTTGGGTCGAAAGACCTCTTTTTCTAGGTTACCAGTAGTTAATCTTTTTGGATCCATAGGATCTCTTTTATAGGTTACACATAGTAAAACTACACGTTCCCTGTCCGAATAATCTTTTTGGGCCGTGAGGCTCCTAATCTGGTTTGGGCCATAAGACCATAATCTTTTGGGTCCATAGGCCCTCTTTTATGGGTTATGCAGTAAACTACATTCCCTGACTGATATTCTTTTGGGCCATCAGGCCTCTTTTTAGACTTCTACATCGTACTTGTAAAATAATCAGTTTTTCCCTCCTTATTCAAAAGGATCAGGACTTTGTTCTTTTTTAATATTTACGGTAGACGATGATGCCGTCTCTGTTCTAATCAATAGTCGTTTCCTTTGTTCACTCATAATCTTGTAATGTCGGATAGTCTCTTCAGCATGTGTGTGCTTTAGATTAGGAATCTTTTCTAGGAAAAGGGTTAATTCGGTAGTCTCCTTTACTTCGATGTCATTGTCGTAGTAAAGGGTCATAATTTCCTCGACATCTCCTCCTTTGGAAGTTTCTATTACGGATGCTTTTCGGTTTCTGATCATGTCCTCTATTCTGGTTTTTAGAGTTATTAATCCAAATGCTCTCTTAGTACTTATCCAGTCTTGAAATTTTTCCAATGTACAGGGAATTTTCTGGTTTAAATTCTTGTTTTCCCCGTTGATGGTGCTATTCCTTCCTGTTTTAAAAATTTGACATATAATAATCGGCTTACCTTTTAGATCTGTTGATGCATCCAAGATCTGTATTCCATAAATCCCTTTGCCAAAGGATTCCATCATTAATTCTGTTGATCGGGTAATAATCTGTGGTAGTTTGGACAAATTATTCATTTTTTCATCTGTGACAATTTTGTCAATAAATTCGTACGTAAATAATCTTTCAACGATATTTGGATTTGCTCGTTCGCTGCAGATAAACCTGGGATATTTACTCAGTTTTGCGCTGCGTAAAATATCAGGGTTAGTCTTATAATCATATAATTTATTAATCTTCTCATAAGCGGTAATCACTTCAGGTCTAAACTTCAAAGTGTCTGCCATGGATACCACTGATGAAGTTGAAGGTATTGTTAGTGACATCGTTGCAAGCTTAGATGAGAATGGCACAAAGGTTTTTTGTTGTACCGGTGGTATTGTAATTGGTGTTTTCTGTGGGGTTTCTTTCTGTAAGGCTTTGAATTTAGTAAAATCTTGTATAGCTTCTGCTAACTTGTTGATGGTTTGGGTATTTTCTTGTAATCTGGTAATCAATATTTCATTTGTCCTGATGATCTCTTGCATAGCCTTTGCTATATATTCTTCAAAGTCTTCGCTGTTAATCGACATTATTATATCTGCTAAGAAAATCAGCTAAAACATTCTTAGTTCCAGATATATTCTTAACAATAAAATCATAACAACAGAAGAACGATTGCCATTTTCTTCTTTTATTTAATTCTGGTAAAGGATCTATTTTATTAGTGATGAAATCCTTCACCTGTGTATTATCGGTTCTAACAATGAATTTTACTGGTAATAAATGGTAGTGAAATCTTTTAATTCCAAATTTTACTGCCAATAATTCTTTTTCATTTATATGGTAATTCTTTTCGTTTGGTTTCCAAGTTCCACCTCCATATCCACAAATTAACATTTTTTATTTAACTACATCTTCTTTATCGTATGCTATTAGAACGGCACCCCATCCTATGTCGCTAGCATCTGTAAAAAGTTTCAATTGATCTTTTTCTGTAGGTACTCTGTGTTTTGGTAATGATTTTACTTTTTCTTTAATCTTGTTAATCGCCATGGTATGTTCTTCCTTCCATTCGAAGGTTACATCTTTTTTAATCAAGTCCTGTAGAGGTTTCCTCAGATATGGTAAATCTTTTATGTGATCTGCGGCGTAGTTTACTACTCCGAGGAACTGATGTACTTCTCTTTTGTTTTCTAATTTCTCTTTAAAGTTTTTAATCTTTGTTACAACATGTTCTTGCAACTGTATTCCTTCGTTGTCCACAATATATCCTAAGAATTCAATACTATTCTTGAATATTTCAGACTTCTTTTCGGATAGAAGTATTCCATGTTCATTAATTGTTTTAACAAATTGCTCGATATGTTTAATATGATCCTCTAAACTGTCGCTATAAACTAATATATCATCCACATATATGATACAAAAGTCTGCAAGCTTTCTAAACACTTGGTCCATTCTTCTTTGAAATATTTGTGGTGCATTCTTTAATCCCATTGGTAATACATTCCATTCGTAGTGTCCTTGAGGGGCACTGAATGCTGTTAAAGTTCTAGATTCATTTGTTAGCTTAATCTGCCAAAATCCGCTTTTACAGTCGAATTTGCTAAACCATTTTTTGTTTCCTAGTCTGTTGATAAGGTTTCTTTTATAGGGTAAAAAGTATCCATAAAAAATAGTCTTTTTATTCAATTCTCTGTAGTCAATTACCATTCTGGCTTTTCCTCGTTTTAGTTCGTTATGTTTTCTTACTAAAAAGGCTGGGCTACTATGAGGACTTTTGCTTTCTCTTATTACTTTCATTTCTAGTAATTCTTTAATTTGGGTTTCAAATTCCTTTTGATATGTCGGGCTATACCTTATAGGCTTTGTTCTGACAGTATCATTTGGGTCTATTAATTTTATTTCTCCATAAATCTTTTCCTTTTCCCATAGCTGCATTGGATTTTCTCCAAAGTTTTCTTTAACATACTTAGATATTTTTCTTTTAGTAGTTCTAGATTATTATTTCTTTCCATTTTTATAGTACATAATCTTATGGTATTTACTGGATAATATTCTTTTCAGTATAATCCATTTGTTACAGGGGGATTGTAAACAAAATGTATTCTTATTAATCACTTGGGTTTTAAAGTAATCTAGGAAGTTATTTCCTAATAAAACTTGTTGTTTCATATTTTCTAGTTGATATACTATTGGTATTTTGAAAATAGTTTTTCCTAATACAATTCTCATATTCTCTGCTATTATATCTAACTCTTTAGATTGTTCGTTGAATCCTGATACATTTGCTCTATGTATCTTTGATTTTTTCCATTTGTGGGATTCTAAAACATCTTTTCTTGCTAAACATATATCTGCTCCACTATCAATAAATATTTTTCGTTTTATCATTTTATTCGTTTTGTATTCTATATGAGCTTCAATATGGATTGCTACCATTTTTAGTCAGGATTATCTAATCTTCTGTTGAGTTCTACATCTTCCTCGTATTCTCGTACTTCCTGTCTAGTCTCTTCACTTTTCATTGACTCTTCTATGAGTCTGGCTATTTCCATTTGTTTCCAATGTATCTTATTCATTTCTTCTCTTATTTTTGATAATCTATTAGTAATCTTTCTGTACATGTCATTGTAATACATACTTCATGTTTCATTAACTCTGAAGTTATAATCAGTTTTCGTCGAGTATACTCTTCGCATTGTATCCAGTATTCTCTTTCTCTTATCAGTACTCTTGTCTGTCTTTCCAGTGTATTCATTCTATTTAGAACTAAATTCGCTTTCTGAATGCTGGTTAATATAATTTACGTTTTCTGGTTCTGATTCTTCATCAGTTTCACTAATATAAAAATCTTCATAATCATACCATTTGTTATTATCTTCCTTAATCTGTTGTAAACTCATTATAAATTTTTCGGTATTTATATATTTTACTCCTTTCTTCTTTAACTTTGGGCACTTGTTTGCATAGTGTCCTTTTTCGTTGCAATTCCAACATTTGCATTCTTTAACTTTTTCCTCTTTAGTCTTATCTGCTTCTATAGGGTTTACATTTCTTCCTCTTCTAAATTTTTTTGTATCTAAATTTTTTCCTTATATCTGGATTATTCTTATATCTTCTAAATCTCTTTTTCTTATAGGATTTATAATAAGGTCTTTTCTTGTATTTTTTGTATTTCCTATCTTTGTGACTTCTTTCGTAATTTTCTTCGCGTTTTCTGTGTTTTTTATGCTTTCTAAATTTCTTTTCTTTTCTATTATCATCACATCCAAATATTAATCTTCTTTCTGTAAATTCACATATTTCTCTTAATCCTATCTTTTTATCTTTTTTGATCTTCTGCTGTAATCTGTATTCTTCACATTTTCTCATCAGATAGGCTCTAAGTACTCTTATTCTTTCTCCCAAAGTATTCTCTTTTGGTTCTAATTGTACATATTCTTTGGATATTTCGATATTATATGGTACAGGTAAATGATCATAGTAAAGTTGTTGATAAATTACTCCTTCTTCAGGTAAGAATCTAGCTTCGTAAAAGAATTTGTTAAAGCTAATCGTATATTCTGGTAGTTTGTTTATCTTACAACATTTCATGTTATTCAGGTTCATGATAATCTCAGTTTTTCTTTCAGCTAGTACATTTTCCCTAGCTACTAACCATTTTTCTCCTAGGAATTCTCTTTTTAATAATAAGTCAAATATCATTAACATTGACTTCCAATCTGTTGTGTAACTTAATATTTCTCCTCTTAGTTGATATGCAATTGATTCTATCCAGTATGCTGCTTTTCCAATTAGAGTTTTTGATATTAAATCATACATGTAATCTAGGTTTTCTGTTTGTGTACTATTCATCAATGCTATATACATTCCTAAATTCCAGTCTGTTATTCTTCTTCCTACTTCTTGTTCATCATAAACATTGTCTAAATCTAAAAAGTATCCATTGTAATTTACTCATTGAGTCATTGATCCTACAAATTCTTTGAATTCAGCTTGTTGCCCTATAGGTATGTGATCTGGTAATCTTGTATTCCTTCTAGTTATTACTTCTAGATTGGGATCTTCCAATTCTTCTTCAGGATAGTCATCTGCATCTTCATTAATTATATTTTCTGATTCAATTTCAGTTTCTACTTGTCCATTGTAGTCATCTTCTATGTCACTTTCTGGTTCATCTTCTATTATAGCATTTACTCTTTTCATACTTTTTAAGGCTTTTATTATTTGATTATTTTCTTTTACTATTTCAGTATCCTCAGAATTTTCTTCTTCTATGAATTCTACTACTTGTAATTCCTGATTTATTTGTTCGGTATTTTCTTCATCAGTATGTCTGCTACTTGAGGTAGTCTCATCGCTTAATCTTACCTTTCGTTCCTTCTTTTTTCCTTTTAATCTCTTTAATTGTTCTGTTAGGATGTGTACCTCTTCTTTAAGTTCTAATATTTCTTGTTTTAATTCTTCCTTAGTTTCCCTTAGTTCTATCTTAGTTTCTTTCAACATTGTTTTTGTATATTTATGCTTTCTTTTATATTTTTTATATTTGTCGTACCATTCTGCATTATCATTTAATTTTAACTTTAGATTTTCTGCTTTTAATTCACTTATCTGTTGTTCTTGTTTATCTAACCTTAGATTTTCGTAAGTTGTTTTTTCTTTTTCTTTTTCGGGTATTTTTTCTTCTTTTAGTGATTCTACTTTTACTGGTTTTGATCTCATAGGTTCGTATTTATGTCTTTCTTTTTCTATAATCTGTTTTCCATGAGTTCTTAAGAAAGTGATTGCTCCAGGTTCCATTAGAATTTTCCTTCTTTATCGTATGCTATTAGAACGGCACCCCATCCTATGTCGCTAGCATCTGTAAAAAGTACCAATAGATGCATGGAGAAGAAGTAAAATACCTATAATGGTAGATATAAGCAAAATAAAACCAAAATTACCAAAAGATGTAATAGACACTTTAGGCGGACTAACAAATATTTAAATGTGTTCTGAATATCAAGTTCTTTGAAAATTTGATATTCTGTTGACAGACAAAAAATTTGTTAGACTTGGTTTATGTAAATCTTAATACTTGCACGAGATTATAAATTATTTTAAATATACAAATTCTAATATTTTGTATAAATTTCGTGTGTTGCTTAGTCGCATGAATTTATACGGAGGGAGTACATGATAACATCAAATGGTGAAAAATAGTCAAAGCAAGTAAAACCCCAATAGAAAATTTTAGTCTGCAAAAGTAAAACCGAAACTTTAAACCGACAAATCACGTACTTAGTGGTTAGTTGCACTCATTCATTGTAGATCACACTCAACGCGAGCTAATTATTCTAAAGTCAACCATGAGTGTAAACATTAAATACTTCTTCAGATTTGCAACTTCTATTAATCTCTTTTTTATATATATATATACACTTAGTTACACTCATTCATTGTAGATCACACTCAATTAGCTAATTATTCTAAAGTCAACCATGAGTGTAAACATTAAATACTTCTTCAGATTTGCAACTTCTATTAATCTCTTTTTATATATATATATATACACCTTTTTCGCGAGTTTTATACCCAAATTATCAATTATTTCCTACTTGAACTACAACCATATATGTATTAAATCACAGTTATTTGTATTAAGAGATAATGATCAAAATCACATCTGTACTGTCACTTTTTTGCGAGTTTTACACCTAAACTATCAGTTATTTCCTACCTGAATTACAACCATATATGTATTAAATCACACCTAGTTGAGTAGTCGGGTAGGAAAAGGAACAACTGATAGTTGGCCTAATCTGCTTTGAGGTGTGGTTTAATATATAGATGGTGATAGTATAGATAGGAAAAAGGAACAACCAATAGTTGAGGCGTGAAACTCGTGAAAAAGAGATAATTCATGTGTGTTTTCTACAAAACAACTTGTATACGGTGAGAACCGACATGACACGTGGCATGGTTTGGGAATGGAAATCGAAGGAAGGAAAAATTTGTACCATTGGTAAGTTCAGGTATCGTAATAACGCCAGTTGGCAGTCGAACCAGGTGACACCAAATGGTGACCGACTTGTTGATGTCGGTTGGAAGATCGAAGGAGCTTAGCGTCTACCCGTTCCGGATATAGCGCCAGCCATTACTATTCGCTCATTAAGTGACCGTTTCTGTCATTTAATTGCATTTAATGGAGTGATTATTGGGCAAAATGCCCTGCATTGTAAGCTATAACGGGAGCCCAACCTTCATGTTGGAAGGGCATTTGACTCTCACTTTTGTCTACTAGCACAATTTCATTATAAGTAAATCTATAAAAGCTCACAATATTGGCTCGGGCTCGAAGCAACTTAGCTAAGGACCGGACCAAGTTCATTGACAAGTTTCAATCGAGACTTCACTAATTCAGGCTACTTCTTTTGCTTATTATTTTCATTCATTTACTTATTACTAATTATTTGTTTCACTTATTTGCGAATCGATTCACGTATCCTTAAAACCACTTATAAATTCAACTATACCTTTTTTGGGGTAATTTGGTGCCCAACGTGGGGCTAAGGATAATAGTGGTGATTTGATTCAAACTTAAATTTCACTTGTTTCTTTCCAGATTTTTGTGGTTATAGGTCAAAACTAAGCACTAACAGTATGGCTAGTGAACTCAACGATGAGGTTAGCAACCACGAGGACAACAACGGTGATAATGGTGCTCACAACGTCAATAACAACAACTGTATTCCACCCGTTGACCCGCTGAATGGTGTTCCGACCGTTGTCCACCAAATAGGGTCCCGCCGAACGGAGTTCCACCGAATGTTGATCCAATGAATAACAATAATCTCGTTATTTCACTTCGGTCGTCTAAAAGATCACGTCGAATACACCAGATGATGGTGAAATAAATTTGGCTCGAATCTTTTATATGCTAAAGGAGCAACATGAGGCTATAACTCAGTTGCAAAATAAAAGCAGCGGAGCAAGCGCGTGAGATGAAGCTCATCATGTCCGTAATTATGAACCAGGCCGGAAAGAGGATCGAGTCGACGATATGCCAATGGCTCAGGACTAATGAGTCCTAGGAGGTGTTGAAAATGCTTGAAACTTTGACTAAACGAATTGACACCAATGAAAATAAAGTTGAAATCTACAACTCACGGGTAGACCAGATTTCTGGGGCACCCCGATCTTGAAGGGGCTAGACTCGAAGAGATACATCCAGTTGTCGTTCCCACCAAGTGCAGCATCGAAGAGGTTTAAAATGCCCGACCTCCCAAAGTAAGATGGGACAATTGATCCACGGGAGCATGTGACATCATATACTTGTGCAATAAAGGGAAATGACATGCATCCGGATGAGATTGAATTGGTGTTGTTGAAGAAATTCGACGAAATACTTTTAAATGGAGTAATGTCATGGTATTATATGTTGCCTGAACATTCTATTAATTTATTTGAAATACTTGTAGATACTTTTATAAAGGCACATGCTAGAGCTCAGAAGGTTCAAACAAGAAAAATGGATATTTTCAAAATTTCTCAGAAAGATACAGAGTTGTTGTGGGAGTTCGTGACCAGGTTTCAAAATAAGCGGATGCTTCTTACCCGAGTACCGGATGAAACATCTGAAGCTTTCACCATGGGGTTGAATCCAAGAGCTCCAGTGCTTCGTTCAAATTAAAGAAAAACCTGTTGGAATTCCCTACAGTAACATGGGCAGATATGCATAACAGGTACGAGTCCAAAATCAGGGTGGAAGATGACTAGCTTGAACTTCCACCGGGGTCAGCAGGACGGAACAAAAACTTTGACAAATCAAAGAGGGTAGTCGAGTCGGTGACGAAATCTTTAAAGGATAGATATCAATCCTACGGGCAACCGGAGTGGTCGAATTTCATATCGGATCGGGGTCGCAACAATCACAATTTCCCATCGGACAGAGGAGATATGTGTAATGATCGAGGGTCTACCAGTAGGAATTTGCAATTCAAAAATGATATCGTGCAAAAATCACTGGGAGGATAGCCGCTCTAAGCAGATTCATCTCTCGGTCCTCAAAGAGAAATCGGTTTTTTTCTTTGTTAAAAAAAAGAATGACTTTGAGTGGACACCGGAGTGTCAACAAGCTTTGAGGGATTTGAAGAAGTACTTGTTTAGTTCACAGTTATTGCATAAACCAAGGGATAAGAGCGACTATTCTTATATCTAGCGGTGTCCGAGGTAGCTGTAAGTGCAGTTCTAGTTCGAGAAGAGAAAGGTACACAATTTCCCATTTACTATGTGAGTAGAACGTTATCTAGTGCGGAAACTAGGTACTCTCATTTAGAAAAATTAGCATTAGCATTAATAATGGCTGCTAGAAATGTCATCCTATATGCGTAATAACAACTTACTCATTAAAAATGTGATGCATAAACCGGAACTGTCTGGTAGGTTAGCCAAATGGGAAGTCGAGATTAGTAGGTATGACATAGAATATAAACCAAGAATCGCTATAAAGTCTCAGGTTTTAGCAGACTTTACACCAGGAATAATTCCCGAAGTAGAAAGAGAACTTTTATTAATCTCAGGAAAATCTTCAGGGGTCTGGACCTTGTACATGGACGGAGCTTCAAACGTGAAAGGGTCCGGGCTCGGGGTAGTGCTTAAGACACCTGCAGGAGATATTATTAAGCAGTATATAAGAACTGTGAGATTAACTAACAATGAAGTCGAGTACGAGGTTATGGTTGCAAGTCTAGAGTTGACACGAAGTCTGGGAGCAAAAGTCATCGAAGCAAAATGTGATTCGCTCATGGTTGTTAATCAAGTGAACGGGGTGTTCGAAGTAAAGGAAGAAAGGATGCAAAAATACTTGGATAAAACTCAAGTAATATTACATTGGTTCAAATAATGGACTATGGAGTATATGTCTCGAGAGCAAAACAATGAGGCGGATGCCTTGTCTAATTTGGGGACATCCGTAGAAGCGGAGGAGTTTAATTCTGGAACGGTTGTACAACTGCTTAATTCTGTGATTGATGGTGGTCATGCCAAAGTGAATACAACAAAATTGACTTGGGATTGACGCAATAAATACATTGATTACCTTCGGGATGAAAAGTTGCCTACGGACCCAAATGAGTCGAGGGCCCTTCGTACTAAAGAAACTAGATTTTGTTTGGTTGATGGTCAGTTATATCGAAGGTCTTTTTATGATCCTTTAGCAAGGTGTTTAGGACCCGGGGAGACTGATTACTTGATGCGTGAGGTTCACGAGGGGACTTGTGGCAATCATTCAAGAGCAAAATTATTGGTTAAAAAATTAATTAGTGTCGAGTACTATTGGTCCGAGATGGAGGAAGATACAAAAAACTTCATCCGAAAATGTAACGAATGTCAAAGGCATGCACTCATGATTCATCAACCGATGAAATTGATGCATCCGGTTTTATCACCATAGTTATTAATGAAATAGGGGATGGATATTGTAGGGTCACTCTCATAGTGACCCAAAAAGGTATATTTATTTTGTTTATGACTGATTATTTTTCTAAGTGGGTTGAAGCGAAGGCCTTCAAGAAAGTCAAAGAAAAGCAAGTCAAAGAAAAGCAAGTCATCAATTTTATTTGGGGTCACATCATTTGCCTATTTGGCATACCAAGGGAGATCACTTGCGATAATGGATGTCAGTTCATTGGGAAGAAGGTGAATGATTTCCTGGATGGGTTAAAAATCAAAAAGATAGTGTCGACACCATACCACCCAAGTGCAAATAGTAAAGCTGAGTCAAAAATACTATTGCCACTTTTTCTACTTTATGGCATACAAAGTGTAGTCGTATACGACTTCATAAGAAGTTTGTTCAATTCTTTGCCCTCGTGAACAATGACACAAACAATGTCTTCCCATTTCTGGATAAAAATCGTGAATTTCTCTCATTTTCACTTAACCGTTTATTTGCAAACTCACATTTTCTCTCTAACAATTAGGTATTTTTAAATAAAAATAATATTTGAATTAATTTGCGCACACCTCAATTATTTCATCGAATATCAACTACCTTTCACCAGTATAAACACATATTAGGTATCTATATCCATCAAAACTTAGATAAATGAGAAGAAAATACTTATTGATTATTATTTCTATTGAAATTTGAACCCTTGGCTCTTAGATTTACCGTTTACATCCACTTTATTTATCACTAGATAATGTAACACCCTCTAATGCTTCTCTAACAAAACTATTAACATTTCGTTGCGTTTTAAAGTGAACTTACCAATGGATGTTTCTCATTGCGTTTTCTTTTGTACATGTGAACCGGACTGTTTTATCAAAGAATGCAAAGAGGATACACATTTTTCTTCCAATGGTTTTTTCTCCATTAGCAAACTACGTTTCTTTACACAAATGGCACATCTTCGGACTGCCTCCTTATACCAAAGACAAAATCAAAATGCAAGAAACGTGTTGAAGTTCTAGAAATTAAAAAACTTCTTGGTAGAGAGAGGAGTGATTTACCTCCTGCAAAATTTAAATTAATCGAGTCAGTAAATTTTGAATATTATATTTTTTTAAAAAAACAAAGACAAAATAAGGAACCTACTTTGATCAAAACTTTCGAATACATATTTACGGAGTATAAGCTTCTATTATGATATATTGTTTCCATGAAGACCTTAATTGAAGAGCACCTTTAGCTAAAGTTGTGTTTGTTAAAAGAATAATAGCGGCAAAGATGATTATACATTAGTACTATTGTTTGACATCAACCAATTTTAATTATTAGTTAAAATAGGGCCTTTGGATTAATTACATCACATTTGGGTCCGCACATATTCAATAGATCGGTCAATCATAATAGACTCTCCCACTTGGATAGAAACTGAAAGAAATAATCCCCTTGATTATTTTTATTAATTAAAAGATATATATACAAGTTACATATTTTCATAATAGGAGAATCCTATTCCTATTCTACTCATAAAACCTTATTCTATCATAATTCTAACTATACAATTATGGTAAGTGTACAAGACTAATTAAAATAACATTTACACTATAATATATCACAAATATATATACCAAATATATAATCTGCCCGTGATGGGCATTTTGTCCGAGATGGGCTCTGTCCAAGATGGGCCATTACCCGTGATATACACTTTTGTATATCAAGTGTACATCATGGGTATATTACCTTGTTTAACAGAAACAACAAATAGTACGTTTAAATAATCAGGTTCTTTCATTTTCCTCATCTACACTATCATCCCATTAACGTGTTACTCATCTTTGTCAACATATGTTTTAGCCCACACAATGTATGTTAAAAGAACCATATAATAAATTAGTTATTTATCTCCTAAACAACATGCCATTTCATTTTTTAGTACTTCAACTTTTTTATGGTTCATCTATTTTCGTCATGATGCGTGGCAGTCTCAATACTCCACGTTTTACCCTTACTTCATCCTCTAATCATGTCATTGTGCACCGAGTTTAATACTCAAACACTTATCATGTTGTTTTACAAAATCTTATACTTAAGTGTTATTCACTCTCACAAACCGGAATTTGTTCATGGGCCTGCTCCATCAACATGTTATGTTTCTCATAGTGTTACTATCATTCTCATACTAAATGTACTTGAATTATGTAATCACGTTACAATCACACTTATAACATTACTTCCAAGATATCACTAACAATAGTAAATCACTTCAAGGAAAATTAAGTGTAGAATCATATAAGCATTTTCCTCAAAGTGTCTTTCACCACATATTCCAACATCCTAGACGTTGCTAAGCTATTATACTCCTTACTTTTTCACTCAATTCTTTCCCTCGCCTGATCAAACGCATAATGGAGAGCCGTATCCATAATCTTGAATGTTCAATAAGCTGTTTCTAGGCAAAAACATATCCTTAGGACACTCTACCAACATTCACACGAATTCTCAAATGTTTAAAGGTAAAATTTGACCATTTCCATACTTCTTAAATATTTGACTGAGGTTTCTTTATAACGAGAGTTATCTCAAAAGTTTGCACCCTCTCCAATCTCAACTGCAATCAATGAACATAGCATTAAATGTACTCAAGGTCACTCTCAGTCGAACATATATTATTAAGACTTTCAAGTAACTGTAAAGTCCAGCAGAGAAGGATACACGTGTTTTAGCCGTCTGCGAAAGGGACATCCCAAGGTTCAACTTGATACACCCTCAACAGAAGAATAAGGGATGAAAGAAGGGAAAACATCCTAGATGTTTAGTAGCCTCGAGGTCATAAGTATGGGCGCCTAAATACCCATGAATAAGACTTATACCAAACATTGCTTCATGACCCGGGATATAAAGTCTAGGCTCTGATATCAACTTTTTCACATCTCAAATACCCCTTAGACGCGACTGACACCCGCTAACACCACTCGCTAGGCAAACCAATTCTTCATAAACTTTACTATTTTTATAAGCATTGAGAGAAGCTAAGTGTAAGTCTAAACGCATCAAAAATTATTAAATACAAAATAATAATCCAACCAAAACAATGTATGAATTTTTGAAATTCAATGATCGTCAAATAATAATCTCTAGCCCAAATCCCACTCTAAGACCATGAAGCATCTAATATAGTAACATGAATTTATCTGACGGGCATGCAAACCCAAAAAAAAGAAAATAAATGCTATAAACTAGATAGAGCTAAAACGATAGCCTCCACGAACAATGTGAAGGCTCACCTTAGTAACAGGATCTACGTGAATGAACTCGTCATCCACTAGTCTCACCCCCAGCAATAGTATCTGCATGAAAATGCAGGGAAGGAGTGAGTTATATGTAAATATGACTCAGTAAGATCCTCGGTCCACCACTTTAAATACTCCTGGAATAAGTGTTAGAAAATACAAACACACAACAAGCACATAGATAATATGCACAAATGTATATCATATAATATGCTGCTTAATAAGATCCAAACAAATGTTCAACAAGTACACTATATATCTCTACATATTCTACACTTAGAACTTGTCATAAACGGCGGCGAAAGAGATTAACCTAACACCCTGACGAGTCTACGATGGCATATATAATGCCCCAAATTATACTACGGCAGCAAGTACAAGTACAAGCCCTTAACATATTACAACAGCATATGTATGCCCCTAACATATTACAGCAGCATATGTATGCCCCTAACATATTACGGAAGCGTATGTAAGCCCCTAGTAAATATATAACGGCAACAAAGGAATGATATTCAATGCCCCAATGCCATGGTACGAGACCACGTCACACCACAAACCACTCGTAAAATCAGTTTTAATATTCTTCTCAAAATAACATATTCGCAGTTGGTCAAACACCAGCTATTCAGTCAAGCACACACTTGTCCCAACACATGGACCATGTAGAAAAAAAATATTTTTAAAGCAGGTTTTGAAAAGCAAACATCAAAGCTTAAAGTATCATTTACCTCAAATTCACAATTCAAACACACTTCTCAATAAATCAAAACTGCGTTCTCAAATCTCCGGATCACCTCAAACTACACAAATTACAATGGTCAAAACCCTTAGGGTAAACCACTTCTATATTTTTAGAGGCTTAAATGGTCAAAGTCAAATTTTAAAGGACGAAAACGCCCTCAAATGAATGGGTTCAAAACCCGACAAGACATATGTTTTCAAATAGCTCTCTATGATACGATTCCAACGATATATAGAAGTCTAAAATTCGACATTATTTGTCCCTTCGAATCAATAATTTAGGTTGAAGAACCCTAGGGCTAAAAAATTTCAATTCCTCATAATATCCTCATATTTTCACCACAAAATTCATCCATAATTAAGTAATAAATTTAAATAAAAAATTACAATCATTACCTTGATGATTTGGGTTGAAAATCTCTATTTTTCTTCTCTTTTCCTCCCTTTCTTTTCTTTTCTTCCATTGAGTAGTATTCATTACTATACGGTGTGTATGTATGTAAATATATATGTAGTTTAATTTCTCATAGTCATCCATTAAGTTAGTTACGAGTAAAATCATATTTTTTTATTACTTGTTATTATTAAAAGCATGAATATAAATGTTGGTTGATCAACAGATCCTTCAAATATTGAACGACTTTTATATCCTTCCAAAACTAAAATATTGTTAAAATAATTATCTGTGGAATAACATCGTAACTTTCAACCTCTTCCTAATATGAATTTGTTTGAGATTCTAATACTACTCAATTAATGCAATCGGACTCCAAGTCAGGATATTATAGGATTAACACCAATGAGACCTAACAAATTAAACTACGGTTTTGGTTGCATAAAATACTACTCAATTAATGCAATCGGACTCCAAGTCAGGATATTACAGGATTAACACCAATGAGATCTAACAAATTAAACTACGGTTTTTGTTGCATAAAATTATAAAGCACTAACCCCCTTTAAATTTTGGATGAATTACTAAATGAAACTTTGAAATCAACAATGATTTTGGTACTTCAATTATATAAAAGTTATTAGCTTGCCGGGTATCCACTCTACTTGCAGTTTTGGATAAATCAAGACTAAAGTTAGAAACCCACAATTTGCTTCTTGCTTGTAGTAATATCCTTTTCTCTTGCATATGCTTCATGCGCATGCAGGCAAATATATCATATGATATTCACATGATTAGGTATTAACACACTTTTTTTAGGCCAAATTCATCGACGGCTCTTTGTGGTCGTCAAGATCTTTCACTTAGACATCAACTGAATGTTGTTCCATTTAGACACTTGAGATGGATCCCGTGTCATTTAGACACTCTTCGCTGACTTGACAAGTTGTGTGGATTTCACACCAAACAGGCATTTCCTATATATATATATATATATCCTTCTTCTTCTCTTCTTTTTTTTTATTTTTTATTTCCTCCTTCATCATTCTCTTTTCTACCATTCCTACTATCACAGTCATCACCACCGCCACTATCACTATCGGGGAAAAATCAATTATATTTTTAATTCAACTCAATTTCTTGCTCTCTCCTAGTAAAAAAAAGAAAAAAAATGGAAGGAATTCATCGAAACACCACTAAAATGTTTCTTTAGAAAGCTTGAAGATTTAAAATGGGTTACTTTATTTGATGAAACTTTTGAGAAATTAATGTTAGGGTTGTCTTCGAGTTTTCGTGGGGAATCTTTAGTTGAAGTTATAACAAATTTGGAAGAGTATTTCTTAAAATTTTGAATTAAAATCATGGTTGGAACAAGAACACACATGAAAATTTTGAAGAACACCAAAAACATGATTTCATATTTATTTTTTTTGTTAGAAAATGTGTTATTTTTGTGTTAGTAATGTGTAGGTTTAGAAAATAGATTTCTCTTTTCTTTTTTGAAATATTAGTTTTACCCAAAATTTATTTTTTATATTATTATGGAATTAAATGACACATGTCATTATTTAATTTGTCATTTGACATGTCATCGGCGAGTGTGTTACACACACATTACATATTTAGCTGATTCAGCGAAAAAAATGTCTAAATGACACAGTGGGGGTCCACCACAAGTGTCTAAATGGAACAAGATTTAGTTAAGGTGTCGAAGTGAAAGATACCACAAGCGGCCGCCGATGGATTTGGCCTTTTTTTATCCAATTATCAATTTATCATTGTAATTCTATAAGTCTAATACCAATTGTCATATTTTCTCACCATATTTCTTTTATTTGACTTCTTAATTTAATTTAATTGTCTCAGTTTCTGATATATGTTAAGATAGCAATTTTGTTGATATGTGTCTTACCGGTATTTAGGCATGAATGTATTTGAGTTTGGTTTAACGAGGCTTTGATGACCTATGTTGGTGATAGTTTATCTTGATTCCCTTTGTTCTTAAAAGTTTCTATGATTTTGACATTTAATTAGTATTTTAAAATTTATTTACATATGTTTACAGTGTAAACTTTTTAGCTTTAAAATTACTACTATTCAAAAATATTTTTTTCAAAAATCAAATCTGAAAAAAAAAAGATTCAAAATACACTAATTTGGGAAACTTGTCCAACCATGTTATTAGATAGAATTCTTTGTTGGTGATTACAAGTAAGAGGGTTTTGGATTGACTTTTAAAAAATAGCTTATAAGCTAAAAGTCATAAGTTGGTCTTACCCAACTTTCAGTTTTTGGCTTATTTTGTGCTTTTTGACCTAAAAATAAGTGATTAAAAACATTTTTTATCTTTGCCAAACACCACAAAAATTAGAAAAAGGCTTAAAAACTAAAAAAAAAAATACTTAAAATAAGTCACTCCAAATACCCTCTAATTATTAGTTTAAACTTCAACAGTCATGATATACAAATTGTTATTATGCCGAACATATTAGCTATCGGTATCAAATAATATGTGTGCCTCATAAAATAAAATAATAGATACATAGAAGATAGATGTAAAATGCAAATCTTGTTAGGTATAGGTGCTTTTCTTCTAGTATTCAAGGCTTTTTATTTTGGGGCGTATATGATACCTGGGCTCCAGGAGGGGGAGATGAAAGAAAAATTATCAACTTGACCCTTAGCTCGAGTATCATATTTGGTTATTTACTAAAATTCCCTTTTGGAGGAGAAGGCTGGATTGTTAGTGTAGATGATTTAGAAGATATGGAGGACATGTATGGTTAGGTTCCATTTGTAGGCAAACCCGTGTAACAAGTTGTTGGCGAGGAGAATTGACGTCAGATCTTCAATATGGAAAACCACATCCACTCTTTTTTTTTTTTTATAATCCAGGTTTCCAGGCTTGCGCCTGACTACTTCACTGGTATTACCCAGACGTCCTGGAGGTAATAGCACCGGTCCTTCAACAACTATCACCAGGTAAATCGCGGGATGTGCTCCGATGGCCAGTTTTCTGGGAGCGTACAACTGATCAATGAGACAAGGTCAAATTCCCCAACATGCAGAATTTCTTCGTGCTTGCGGGGAATCGAACCCATGCTGTCCCATGCCAGAGCGCCTTATAGCGCCCAGGCTTTGCCACTGGACTATGTCCCGGAGGACCTTATTGCTATTTTTATACTCTACAAAAGTTGAATTATTTCTTCAAGAAGATAAATAACAGTTGGATAAAATTGTAATAGTTAAACTCTCTTTTTAATATTTAGGGCCTTAAAATTTAACTAAAACCTTACTGTATAAGTTTATGCTGGATAAGCTTTGCTATGGATATAACTTGTTTGAAAGTTGAGTTTGTACATTCATGATAAAACATTGATCAGTTGTTATGCAACAATTAAATCTAAAAGATAAACAAATTATCCATTTTTCACTGTCCATCATGAGGTGACTCCTTCCATCGTTGCTGACACCTCCTAAATAGGAACATCTTATATATTATTATTATTATTATTAACATGAATCCTCAAGGAGAATTATTGATTGGAAATATATGTATGTGCAACTCTGTCATCCTTAATCAGAGATCTCGAGTATGATTTGGTATGAAATCGCTTTTATTAGGGAGTGCCTTAACCCCCCCCCCCCCCCCCCCCTCATATGGAACTTTTCGACGCTAATTCGAATTTAGTCAGATTTCAATGCCGATACTGGACATTGAGTGAAAAATGAAAGAAATTTATAATCGACTATATATCAATATTCAATTATTAATATGAAACGCACGTTCGTAGAGACTAGTCATTATAAAATTATCCAACTTAATTCCATCTTTAGACAAAATCATTTCAGCTGGAAAACTAATTTACCAATATAAAAAAGATGACATGGCATGCAACGTAACTCACTAGACTTTTCTAATTTTTTAAATGATCATTTAACTTACAATTTTTTGTGTCATTCTTTTATTAATTAAAATTTCGTGTCAAGTTAATAACCAAATAATTGTCCTATTTTTTCGCCAGATATTATTTCATTTACTCCATCAAAACTTACTCAATACTCCTTCCGGATCAAAAAGAGTGTTCACTTAGCATTTTTTTTCTTTGGTAAAAAAGAGTGTCCACTTATCAAATCAAGAAAGAATTCTTATTTTTTCAGATTTGCCTCTATTAAGTGATATATGATCAAATCTCAATACCTATTTAATTAGGGACAGTTTAGTCAAATTAATTATTTTTGTCTAGAAGTTAGTATTTTCTTAAGGAGTGTTCAAATGACTAAGTGGACACTCTTTTTTATCCAGAGGGATATTTAGTCTAAATATATATACAATTTTCACCAAATAAAAAGTACAATATAATTTGAAAAAACAACAACAAAAACATATCAAGTGAAATCCCACAAAGTGGGGGTATGGGGAGCTAAGAGTGTACGCAGACCTTACTTCTACTTTGGGAGGTAGAGAGGTTGTTTCTGGTAGATCCTCAGCACACAGACAAATAATTCAAAGTAGTATAAAAACCCATGATAATTTGAGAAACCAAATGGTGAAAAAATGGGCATAATTAAAATAACTGCTTCCACCAAATAAAAGATTTTTTTTTTGAAGGATCAAATAAAAGTTGTTTAGTTGTCTTGTTATTGAACTCAGTTGCGATTATCTGTCCAAGCGATTCCTTCAACAATTCGACTAACAATCATTCATTCCTAGTTGCATTAAAAGTTGCATTCTTCAAATGGTCCACTTTTTATTTTCATTGTTGTACTTAAACAAAACAAACATATATAAATATATATATAGCTTTTTGAAGGTTCAAACATTTTCTTTAGTAGAAAACTTATCTCATGTTATTTTTCCTTATAACAGGATATTAAAAAACGTGGATAAAATGGAAAATGTTCTTTTAGAATACATTAAAGTGAGACTGCCACGCATGAAATCGGCTATCCCATATAGAAAGTGAAATTATATCTATTTAACTCATTTTTATGGTCCTGCTTATATTTCTAATATTATATCTTGGGATAATCTTATTTTGAACTAAACGACTCCTAAACAATATTATGTGGTCAATGAAGCATTGGTCTGATGGCTACAGATGCATTAGAAGCAATGGCTGATGAAGCAGGTAAATAATGGATTCAGTTGAATTCAGTATTTTACATTCGGTTCAATTAAATTCAATACTTTCACCACATAATATATGAAATCATTTAAATTTTGATGTAAAGAACCCTAAACAATGTTAGGTAGTTAATGAAGCTTTGATCTGATGGCTACCAATGCGTTAGAAGCAATGGCTAATGAAGTAGGTAAACAACGGGTGCAATTGAATTCAGTATTTTCTAACATGAAATATATATAATTATTAAATTTTCAAAAAATATTATGTTAATTAATTCAAAAGTGTAATTGACTCGATAAAAAAAACCTAAAATTTGAATAATATTGAGAGCGCTCCGATTAAAAATTACTAATCAATTTGCATCGGCTGACACTATGTTAATAAGACTAGAAGTATTATCATCTTTATTGTCAATATAAGCATTACAATAAATTTTTACTGAAGTTTTGAAAGTCACTTCAAATTCATATTGTGTGTAGAACTATTATCATCTTTATTTCATCAAACACTTAATGTTTGCTTTAGAACAAAATAAAAAGATAAAGACACCCTATTGCACGCACGCACGCACGATGTCTGTATTTAACGTGAAGAGAGGAATTAAAATTTCATTAAAGAAATCAAAATCTGCAAATAAGTACACGTCAATGAACCCTAGTTACAGTTATTCCTGGATTTGATTTAGCAAATCACACAGTTCAATGTTTGACACAGAAAATTCTCTCTTTAACAATAATTTAATTTAAATGATTAATAAATAAGAGATTAAGCTTAAATAAATCTGTAGGAAAGAGTCTTCCCAACTATTATAAAGTCTTTTCCAGCTAGTTTAGAATTGCTTCTTCATTTTGGCTAACAGGTAATAGTATAACATGGAGTGCTTTATTATATTGAATCCATAAAGTAGATATGACATTAACTTTTTGAAGAATTAAATCCTTTAAATGAAATGTAGGTCCCAAAAAAAATTCTAATATAATAGAATGTATAAGAAAATTGAGAAGTGGGGTACAAGAGTTTTCCTCTAAAAAAGTAATGAATTTTTTAGAATACCCAAAACAAGAATTAGGACAGGCAGTACACTATCATAGACATGTACTTTTAATAAGTTCAATTATATCTCGATAAAAACAACCAAAAATTTACTGACATTTAATTTCTGATGAATGTGATTACATAACCTCCAATCCACGAAATGAATATAATACATGTCTCAATTGGAGTTTCCTTTCAACAACACCCCATTAGCCATTAGAAATTATAGTAAGGGTGAGCTTCGGAAGTAACAGCGAAAATACTTACCCGTATCAGTTGTTTACACTTTAACAGTTACAAGGGTTGAATGATAAATGATAATACGAAAGATCTGCTTTGCATTCATTAGTTCGGTGCAAATAATGGGTGTGGATTAAATATACATAAGATACTTTACACCCACCAAGCAGAAAGCACTGTGTAATTTTGATGTGTAAAGCAATACCTAGCAATATCTCATTGGGGAGATGGAATGAGCCTGCCCAACTTTTCCATTGGAGTAATAATATGCCACGCCAGTAATTTGCCCAATTACAAGTAACTCACAAAAAATATTAGTACTATCTACTAACTCACAACAGATATTACGCCAGTAATTTGCCCAATTACAAGTAACTCACAAAAAATATTAGTACTATCTACTAACTCACAACAGATATTACAATACAAGTTCATATACCATGCTTCAATAATTCCACCAGGTCATCCTCAATGAACAACCAATCGGTCGATACAGCTGGAGGCAAAATTGTAATGAACTCACAGAGTTGTGTGAGAGATTCGGATTACCTAGAGTTCAAGCACTTGATTTTGAGTATGAGTTTGACGAACGGTAAGAAAGTTTTGGCAATGCATCTATACTGTCGCTTGAACTTAGGGTAGAAACATCAGCTACGAACTCATCGAGTGTCTACAGAAAAAAAAGCAAAGAATCAAATTTCAGCTTTACATTTTTATTTCGGCTTTAGCAAAAATACTCTATGGTAAAAAGAGATAAGAGGAGCATTCCATGCATAACACTTGGAAGTTTAATGCCGGTATCATGTGTAAATAATGTGAATTCAAAATGGAAATAGGATTCACAAAAACGTGGTCTCATAATATTTTATACTATACAATAAGCAGCAGCTGGTAGGCCTGCAGTAAAATCTATAGCTGGCCAGTGGGCTGGGTCGGCCCCGACACCGCCCCGAACCAGAGTATTTAAAAAAAAAAAGCGGTATCGGGACTCGAAC
Source organism: Anisodus tanguticus (assembly GCA_034509755.1). Classification (NCBI taxonomy): domain Eukaryota; kingdom Viridiplantae; phylum Streptophyta; class Magnoliopsida; order Solanales; family Solanaceae; genus Anisodus; species Anisodus tanguticus. The sequence goes on from CM067555.1 coordinate 44,354,063, forward strand.
CGGGACGGGACAAGGTCTCGTCCCGACCCGCCAGTCCCGACCCAAACTCCCCCTTTTGCAAAAATAACCGTTGCACCAACGACCATTTTACATTTTGGCCGTTGTGCAACGGCCATTTTACATTTTGGCCGTTGTGCAACGGCCATTTTACATTTTGGCCGTAGTGCAACGGCCATTTTTGGCTTCCCCCTCCCCCTACCCCCTTAATATTTATTTTTAACCCATAAGTTATTATATTTACATTTTAACCCAATTTTCAACTATAAATAACTCATTTTCTTTTCTTCTTTCTCACAAATCTTCCTACAATCTCTCTAATCTCTCAATCTATCTCTCTACAAGTCTACATTGTTTACTAAATATTCAATTTTATTTATTCATTTGGAAATTGGGAGTGAAGTTGACAACTAGATTGAGAATCTTCCATCGAGCAAAGTTTCAATTTTCAACCTCTCAATTACACGTCGACGTTTGGTACATTCGTTCCTTCATTAAATTATTATTGTTTGTTTATTTTATTTAGCGCACTTAATTTCATTTACTTTAATTATTTATTAGTATAATTATAAATTTATACTGGAAAGATTTAAACGTATGCTTACGGGTAGAGGTCATGCTTCTTCTAGAAGGGGCAACAAGGGCAAGAGTCCTATTTCTAGACAGAATCATATTCCTACACAGGATGATTTTGTTGATACTGAACATTTTCCTACAATACCATTAGATTTAGACGATGAGCTATTTTCTAGAACTCAAGAATACTTTAATTTAGACGATGATCTAGATGATACACCCACTAATGTAGATGACAACACACCCATTAGTGCACCTTCAACTGAAATGCCTCCTATTGCCCCTAGTATGAGACGAGGTCCAGCAAAACGAACATTAAAATCAGATGCATGGACATTTTTTGATAGGGACGTAGAGAAACAAGTAGCTAGATGTAAAATTTGTAAAGATGTTTTAAAATTTAAAACTGGAAAAGTCACGGTGGGACGGGGGATTTTATGTAAAATTTAAAACTGGAAAATTTAAAATTTGTAAAGATATTTTATATAGCTCTAATATTTTAATTACTTAGTGAATATATGAAAAAACCAGCTTATATGACAGCTATTAAAAAAATATTTATCAAAATAAAAAAATATTTTATTCCTATTCCCACTATTTATATTATTGGTGTTATATTAAATCTGACTACTAAAATAGACGGTACTAAATCACTTATTGAAACTATTTACGATTGTATAGAAGTACTACCACCTCCAAGTTCCAAAAATCCAAATGACCCACCACCTATTGAACAGACTAAAGAATAAGTGTTGTCTAGCGTAGAAGACCAATGCATAAAAGTATATAGGTTTTTTACCAACAAGAAAGTGCTAGTAACCTACCGGCTTCCATACCATCTTCTTCATCTTCAACACAACCTCACAAAAGACGTGTTGTTTCTGCGACTAGTATTGAAAGCCTCATAAATAGAATGTGCGGCCGTACCGCTACTAACCAAATTAGCGAGTTTGATATTTTTGTTTTGCAAGGTTTTGTACCGTACCAAGCAGTTCTCAATGAAGAAGGACGTGAAGACTTGCTGAAATACTGGAGGGGGAATGAGAAGACCTTTCCGACACTTTCAATGATGGCCCGAGATGTTTTGAACATTCAGCGTCATCAACGGCGTCTGAAAGCGCTTTTTCTGCCGGCAGATATCAAATAGGAGAGCAGACACTCATTAGTCGGAGACAGCTTGGAGATTGTAGTATTATTCTGAGAATGGATACGAGCGGAGCGGAGAAGATGCGGTCAACCGGAGATCAACGAAGAAGAAGACGAAAACTACAACGAAATCTATATGAAGGTGGTGGAAGCGATGTGGATCAATTTGACCAACAAATACCAATTCCAACCGAAGAACCATAGGAAATTATCAAGAAACTAGAACATGTTTTTTTTAGAATGTAATTTTTTAATTGCAATTTTACTATGTAATTTGCAACTTTTGAACAACACCACAAAGTTGCAATTTTGACAATTGTATTTGTATTACAAAAAAATCATGTCTATTAAATAATATAAGAGGCACAAAAACAGCCTTGGGATGTTTTTATTACACTATCTTGTTTAATTATTGAGTTTTTTTATATATATGTTATTTTTAAATTAAGTGGAAAAAAAAAACTGCCGGGATCCCGATCCAATCCCTACCAGACCCGATTCCGACGGGATCGGGGCGGGACTTCGGCAAATCCCGCCTATCCCGATCCCGCCTGACCCGCCCCGCCCCGATCCCGCCCTTTTCCCATGTCCCGCCAAACCCGGCCCGCCGGTCCCAAGTCCGGCCCACTGGCCACCCCTAGTAAAATCTGGTTTTCTTGGCATCATAAGTGCACATGCCACATCAAAAACAATCTTAACCTACACCAACTGTTTGTACATTTTTTTCTCAAGGTAAACAGGTCACCATTGCAATTTCTGTGGTCCCAAACATGAGCATAACTGATTTCTAGTTAAAACAGTAACCAAGTTTAACTAACCTCGACGGCTTGTCGTAGAGCATGACATATCTCTGAAGTCATCCGCCTCTGCGTGACAACATCATCCTGCTCTTGCAATAAATCTTCAAATAGGTTCTCCCTGTGGGTGACTCAAGCAGAGGCAGCTAAATGATCAGAAATGGTTTATAGTGTGCAGTAAACAAGGTAATTCTACATGATCCATGACTAAATCCCCAAAAGAGGGAAAGGGTGTCAACAAGCTGTGCTAAGTTTGGCAGTTCCAGCCCATGAAAGTACTGGTTAGGCTGTCCATATTAATCAACTATCTCTGTTGAACTTCTACCTTTTCTATCTAGAAAAGATTTATATCAAGATAGTTCGAATCAAATAATGCAAAAAGCTTAACAACAAAATGTGCACAAAGAAAGATTGCTCGAACTGATCAATCAAAAAAAATTAAGATGGAAACCTAAGACAACAACCTGAAGCATAATTGACTCAGGTGAAAGGAACTCTAACCATCCATCCAATTAGAAACAAGGACAAGCTGAGAATGAGTTGTCTGCTTATGAGGAGGTACTCCTAATTCATGTAAGATTATACTTTCAGATTCTTGAGCACAGGTTACAAGTTTGGCAAGGATGTCAAATCAATCTACGTGGGATTTATAAGATCTGAAAACCAAATAATTTAATAAATAAACACTTGTCCCAATGAGCATACCGGTACAATTTCTCTATGAACGTGCGAAGTAGGTTTCTCTTAGCATGATTGACCTGGAGAAAATCAGAAGTGAGTGATGCTACACACAGCGCAAAAGAAACATACACACACATATATACATAAAATTGGCTACATAACGCATGTCGAAAGAGTTAAACAGAGGGGAAAATACCAGATAATGCATGATAGCTTTTGGAACCAAATCCTGTATATTCCTCCTCACAATATCATAGTAAGATGTTATGAGTAGTTTCATCACTATAATCTCCACTTGATACTCTGTTTCAGTCTCTCCAGGCCTCAAGACTGATGGTGGCTAAAAAGAGGGTGAGAGAATGAATAACAAAATAAGATATTGCATCACCTTGTCTGTTGTTCCTCTCTTTTATGATATGTACTTGATTAGTAGACACTTACATTTTTCAATTGTATAACAGGGGGTGCCTGATCAATATCATGCACCACTTCAGCAGCATGTCTCTTAGATGAATTCCCTACAGGTGATCCTCGGTTTCCAAAAAGGGAAGTAACACCCCATGTCCTTGTGGTTGAGACACCTAAAATACATTTTTAGCAGCTTCGCATGTTACTATTATATTATAAAATAAGAGGTGAAAAAGCATCCACTTGTGTTTAAATAAACAAGTATTTTAAGGCCAAGATCTGAGAAAAGATCCTAGTCTCTGAATTTACTTCATAAATAAATAATTTTATTAATGGTGCGGAAACCCCCTGTAAAAGCCATATGCCAAAAACTAGAGAACTTGCACCAAAATATGGTTTCTCAAAAAGAAACTCAATGTTCTATACAAATAGCGACATCATGGGCACACCACCAAAAAGACACTAGAAACAAGAGACTATTTTGTAACTTTACAAAGTCATGGTCAACCCCTTCAAACACTATCCTATTTCGCTCCTTGCACATAACCCACAGACATAATGGCTAATGGCACAACTTTCCGTGCTCTCGGACTTCTCTTTCCCCTCCTGAAGGGGAAGGGAAACAATTGTGCATTTTAGGCTTATTTTCAACCTTATTATACAATGTAAAAAGTCATGCCGAAAAAGATATGCAAGCTTTACATAGATTTTGTGCCATCAAAAAACAGGTAATTCTCCCTGTTGTCTTTAATTACTATAATCCTTAATTATCTCCACTTACGAAATCAAAAAACGGACTTCTATAGGTTTAAATTTTTCTTTTATTAAATAGAATACAAGCAAGAAGAAGGATCTTAGAGATCCGCATTCATTTTTCTAAATACTTAACTATAGAACATGCCTTTCAGTTATCAACTTTTAATTAATTACAAAGTCAACCCAAGATGTTACAATGGGTTACATAGAGTATATATGCAAGCACAAAGGCCAAAAGCTGCAACTAAAGCAACCATACCAACAGTTGAAAGCCTTAGGTAATAATTAATTCGTATCTAAAGTTTTAATAGCCTTCGAGAACCTAATAGGATGTCTAATATACACTCAAGAATTGATAATGATTCATTCAACCAGGAGAACTGCAAACAATCGCAAAAAAGAACTAATTCCAACAATCCAATCCAGTGATTGAGTCCTTCCCAAACCAAGAGGACACATCATAACTGTTTAAGCTAGAGCTAAGCGAGTGATATATTCTATTAATGTAACAATAAAAAGTTTGTCAATATGAATAACCAGTGATTAAGATATCCAGATTAACTTACTTCTCCACATTGTTGCTTCAAGCTCCCCTCCCAACGCCCCAACCCCCGGACCAAAAGAAAACTCTAACCAGCCTCTTTTCAATGTTTTGCTCTCCTCTATTCATCTTGCATTATCAGCATCAAAAGAATAGTAGATGAAAAAGAGGGGAGATCAGGCGTGGGAAGAACATCAAGAGGCATGGCATTTTAATAAGTTCGAAGGAGCTTACCTGCTGATGCCACTCTATCACTGTCAGCTTGAGGTCGACCCACCTTAAACAGTGAAATGCACTAAATCAGAAAGGATTTTCTTAAAATATTAATAACAAAATAATGCATGTAATCTTATAAGCAATAGCTTTTACCTCTTCATTATTGATAAGTAAAATTTGGATGTCATGTTTTGAGGAAAGCGGGAGCATATACTCTCAATAACAGGCCTCTTGCACTTCATTAAAATGTGGAATGAAGGAGCCAAAGAGCTCACATCACTAACAGAAACAGAAACTGACTGTGCAAGTAATTTGGAACTATTTTCTGACGTGACTGATATATTGATTCTACTGTGCACCCCCAACATGCACCATACAAAAAATAGAGCAGAAATCTCCATGAGGCATATGAAAGAAATGGGTAGCATTCTGACAAATAAGTTCGCAAAAACAAGGTGGTTTATAGAACTGATTCATAGAGATCAAAACACAAGCAACCAAGAAACATGGAGCAATTAACCATGAGTTATTCTTATTACTTCAAAACACAACTTCTTGTGTCACTTGAGTGTGGAGTAACATAGAAAGACAGTTGCATCACACATCCTGAGACAAAACATAGAGAAGGGAGAAAGTTTATAGCCTTATTCCTAAAGACTTGGAAAGTACCGAAATCAAGAATCTGAGGATTCAATTCATCCCCCGTCCAATTTGACTCACGACTGGATCTTATAGTTCAAGGATTCCTAAATGAATCTCACAATACATAATTGAGTCTCACATTGGATATGATGAGTAAAACGAGTCGCGCAACTCCCTTTCTTCCCCAACGAGACATGTCAATCCACTGGTTTATTCTATGTAAAGTCATATTGGATTTTGAATGTTTGGAATTGTTTAGCAGGCAAGTTAGTGTGTTTCCTGATCCTTGTAAATACAATTACTTCCAAGTTCCAGTGCAGATACTAAAATTTGGTCTTGATCCAAGATTCCGATTCTGTAAATTGTGAACTTAGTGATAAGATGGGCACACATGGCTATATTAGGTTAGCGTTGTCCCTATTTTTTATTTTCCTTAAAATGCCTTTAATAGTGCATCAATGATAAATCAATAAGAGGGGCTTTTATGTCTTTCAAGCAAACTAATCCCAATCTCCTTTTCCATGTTCATCTTTCTTTTTCCCATCGTTGTGACATTGTCTGAGAATGAGGCGACCACCATCTGATGCTTCAAAACAGGACTGTGAGAACAAATAACCTCTCCCCTCACCAATATTATGAAATCTCGCAGAACATCCAAACTGAAGAATATTTCAGAAACAATGAAAGAAGGTGGAGTGAAGTTTCAGCAATCATTGGTGGCGGCCGCAGAGGTGCGAATAGCCAGGGAGGAGCAAATTCAGCGACGATGGAGCAGGTAGCCAGCAGACTGCAATAAAAAGTAAGGTCTTGCTTTCAATGTCTATACTGAGGAGCAAAGGAAAAAGAAAAGAAAACGGCAGAGGAGAAAAAGGATGGCGTTAGTCGGAGATAGAATGGAGAGGTGTCCGCCAAAGAAAACAATGGGGAGTAGTTTGCCAGAGAACGAAATGGAGAAGAGCATCACACTCTGATACTCTGTGATGCTGATATTGAACAAATGAAAATTCTGAGGGTAATATTTATCTTGTTCGAAGCTATTTCTGGGTTACACATCAATTGGAATAAGAGTTTCTTATATCCTATTAATGAGGTAACAAATATCAATATGTTGGCTGGAATACTTGGAGGAAGAGTTGGTGAGTTCCCACAATATACTTGGGTGTGCCCCTGGGGACAAAGAGCAAGTCCAAGGAACTATGGAATGGTGTCTTGGAAAAATGTGAAAAGAAGCTGGTGAATTGGAAGAGTCAATACCTCTCTCCGAGGGGTAGATTGACTTTAATAAATAGTGTGTTAGATGCTCTTCCAACTTACATGATGTCTATTTTTCGAGTTCCTATAAGTGTGGTGAAAAGAATGGATGCTCTGAGAAGAAACTTCTTGTGGCAAGGCAATTGTGATTCCAAAAATTTCCATCTGGTTAAATGGGATGCACTTACCGTCAGCAAGAAGGATGGGGGCTTGGGAATTACAAATATGAAAATTCAGAATCACAGCATCATGATGAAGTGGCTGTGAAGATTTGTCTCAAATGAGCAGTCCCTGTGGAAAAATGTTATCAGTGAGAAATATGGCTGGAGGGAAATTGGATGACAAAGCCAGTAGTCAGCCCCTATGGTGTTAGCTTTTGGAAATCAATCAGGAATCTTTTGTCAAAGCTCAAGAACAACTCTTACTTCAAAATAGGAAATGGTGGGAGGATTTCTTTCTGGGAAGACAAATGGTTAGGGCAAAGATCATTGAAGGAACTATTTCAAGATATTTATAATTTGAGTCAACAACAAAATTCAACTGTTGGAGAGGTTTGGGACAACCAAGGTTGGAGATTGAGTTACAGGAGGTTGCTTAATGACTGGGAGATTGACAGATTAACAAGTTTCTATCAGTCCTTGGAAGAGTTCAAAGGAGTTTCCACTTCTGAAGAATGTACTATGGTCAAGCAATAGCCAAGGTACTTACCCTGTCAAAGGAGCTTACAGAGAATACAATGTCTCAAACAATCAGATTGACTGTTGGCCTTGGAAACTGATTTGGAAGGCCAAAATCACATATAAAGTAGTATGCTTTACTTGGATACTAGCTAGAAATGTTGTGCTAACTAAGGATAATTTAGCAAAAAGGAATATACATCTGTGTTCAACGTGCTTTCTATGTGGAGAGGAGGCAGAGACAATTAATCATCTTTTTTACACTGCAAAACCACAAGTCACTTGTGGAGGATCTTCATAAACCTGAAAGGACTTTTGTGGGTAATGCCTGGAAGCATTCTGGAGACTTTGAAGAATTGGAACAGTTACAGTAGTCTAGCTACAGAGAAGGAAAGATGGAAAATTGTCCCTGCTTGTATTTGGTGGACAGCGTGGAAGAAAAAAATCGAAGATGCTTTGACAACAAATGCAGCTCCATTCAGAACATGAAGATGAAGTGCTTAGTTTGGTTTTATTTTTGGTGTAAACATGAATATATGGAAGATCATGAATCCTTTGTAGATGTTATAGGAAATAGGAGACTGATCTATAGCCTTTTGTAATTACTCTGGACTGCATTAAGTTGGTGCAGTCTTTTTTGGATAAATATAACAGTTGTTACCTTCTCAAAAAAACTACGCATGAAAAGAAAAGAGAGGATCTAGATGATGGGAAGAAGGATTTGCTTGTTATTAGAAGTTTGGTGGAAAGATAAAAGGACAAAAAAAGTCCTCACTGTTAAAGAGATGATAATGTGCTATTAGGGGGAATTTAAGGAAATAAAAAAATTGGGACAATGCAAACAACAATGTCGGCGATTAAGAAATGACTCTTGCTCAATCCCAAGATATGGCCACTGAAAAATTAAATGTCCTTCACAGTGATTGCTTATCAATGACCTTCGAATCAAATCAACTATATCTCAATCCTGAACTAGTTGGATCATTTTTGTGAATCATCTACGTCCAATCTGCTACTTACACTTACCTCATTTCAGTACAGGTGAACAATTTGTTATCTAAAATTAATTTCTGAATCTTACACTTATCTCTATACTGTCATAGAAGTCCCTAATCAACTTAATAGACTCATTCTTAATACTAGAACATAATCAAAGAATAACTAATCCTGAATCCCGCCTAGTTGGTATCGCCTATATGGATCCTTTACGTCAACTATGTTCTATTCTTTAATAATTCTGTGTTCTCCAGTAAATTGTAGATCTTTTGAGATAACATGTCTCGATGTGATCTCCATTTCCCTTATCTGCTTGGCACCTTCATTTATCGTACTTTAGCATCCATGGAGCGGTGCATGTTGAGTGGTATATCTTCTTTTGCGTGCTACTTGCACTTCCCCATGTGATCATTTCTAATATTTTCAGTGTTTTATGACTACACATTTAGCTTACATACACATATCTACAATGTTATCTCGTGGACATGTTGGGCCGCAGAGGTACAAACTTTAACTCCCCTATCCTTTTTTGTAAGTGAACACTTCTCGATTCGTGTGCCATCTAAATCGATGTACCAACCAAATGCATTTCCTTTTAGCACAACATGATGTTTCTTTGTTGTCAACGTGCTTAACCAATTTCTTCAAGCTCCTTGTGACAACCATTGGAATATGTTTAACTCACATCCAAATCAAAGGCACTTCATTATAAGGTCTACAGTACGAGGGCAAAGGACATACACATACTGTTGGATATTCTGATGTAGATTGGATGATCACATTCATATAGACAATCCATTTGGGGTATTGTTTATTTCTTGATTGAAGGGAATCTAATTATAAGGAAAAGCAAAAAGCTAGATGTCTTGGTTTAGATCAAGCACAGAGGTGGAATACCGTGCTATGACTTTATGCACATGTGAGTTTATGTGGTTGAGACTTCTCCAAGAATTAAAATGAGGAGATGAACCGATGAAACATATTTGGAGACAATTAAGCTACACTACACATTACTGCAAATCTGACTTCTCATGAAAGGACTACATAGAGAGATTATCATAGACGACTGAGTCCGGATGCTTTGTCGACTCAAATAACCAGCTAAAGGATGTTCTTACTATATCCAACCCAGGATTCCATATTTAATAAATTTATAGTAACAAGCTTGGACCTTATGATAGGTACGCTCTAACTTGAAGGGTAGTCTTGGGATTACTGCAAGGTGACATTACAGATTGATTATTTCGAGATTCTTGTAATTATGCCTAGAGTTAGTAGCTTACCAAACATGTTTACAGTTGTGAATACTATGAATTCTGGTCTAGGGAATAATCAAGCAACTCATTCCCAATTTGTCTCTTATTTTCTCTTCTAATTTAACAGAGGTCTATTGTTCCCTGTTAGAGTTGTAGACCCCAAAAGAGGGTGACCGAAAAGAATAGAAAACGCTAACAACTATTATGTTTTTTAAAGTTGGAGTAGACTCGTTTACCAAAAAATATCCTTTCCAAAGTTCTCTACAAGGTTCACAAGTTTTCAATAGTATAATCTATCATCCAACTGAAACTTTCAGGAAAAAATCAAAAGGAGAAGAAAAAAGTCTATGGATTATACAACCAGAAAACAAATGAAAAAACACCAAAGCAACAAGCTCCCAAAAATTTGGAGATCCCTTAAATTTGCTTTAAGTTTAGTATTTTGTAGACTGCAAGACCACCGTAATACAGATCAAGATTACCCCAAAAACCTCAAAAGCAGACCAGCATTACCTGGCTAGGTAAAGCACCATTCAGAAATTTGGCTACAGTTGCTATGGATCTGTGGCCTGTTTTTGATGCTGGAACCTTATCAGCGCCATTTCCCTCCTAAATTATCACAAGTCACATGCAGCAACTAACATTAGAACCTAATGACATCCCTGGGTTTGGAAAAGCAACTGCAGTGAGCAGTATGACATAATTCTGTTTTTTATAATTGTGAAACAAAAAAAAAAAGAGAAACATTACTATTGGATAAACAACATACAAAGTGCTCCAGAGTCTATGGCTACATAAAATACTGTGTATGTGATTGCCCAATCAATTTCCTCTGTACAAACCTTTCTGAATTTTAACTCAAACAACTATTTCAACCACATAAGCTCACTTGTATCCATAGGCATAGCTCTATATCAAGTTTTGCACTTGATCTGGCAAATGACAATTATATCTTCCTTTGTATGTTTTCAAGAGATCATGTTTCCTCCAAAATACAAGATCCAGAGGTGGACCATCACATCTAGATCTATTTCATTACGTTACTAGATTTTAACTTCAGAATTGCTTTCCGGCTAGATCTCTCTTCTCCAGCACATTTTCCTTCACTGTGGGGGCGCCTGAAGCCATTGCATCCTCCCATTCAATTTTCAGAATTTTTCGTTAATTCTCCAGCTAGTTTCAGACAAGCAGCAGCTCTCCGGTACCGGTGAATTTTTCCGACAAACATGATACTACTCTCTGAAATATTCTCAGGTCAGTTTTGGTCTCAGGTTCACTTCCCAACGGAGGCAAAAACACTAGGTGATTTCTTCTCATCTATCCAAGCCCTGGTGGACAGGGTTACCCGATATCTATGCTGGTGGGAAGTAGCAGGTGCCCCGTGGAATTAGTCGAGGCGCGCACTAGCTGGCCTGGATACCACGGTTATCCAAAAGAAAAGTTTTCGGCTCTGTTTTCAACTATATTTTGTGGTTATTTGCTGATTTTAGCTAGAGCTCTCTTCAATCCGATAATGTCTCTTTTGTTTATAACAAAAACACGAGATCCAGAAACTTGAGTCCATGAATACTTCGAAACCCTTACTTGGAGGTTCTAACTACTTAGCTTGGGCTTCTTCTATTGAGTTATGGTGTAAAGGTCAAGGAGTCTATGATGCTGATAAAAAAGCCCGACAGATTTGGGAGAAGGTTGATGCTCAGAAATGAGGTTATTTATGGCGCCCTGTTGATCCTATGTTGATGGATTTATTTCAGTCATTCCAGATTTGATATCTAGTTTGCAAAAAGGCACGTGCAGATGAAGTGTTCTCTTGGTTACTGCCTCTTACACAGTGGTCCCCTCACCATCAGTTGACTCTTCTGTTTTAGCATATCAGATTGGAAAATCGAGGTGGAGGTCACTTCAAAAAGTCTCTACCTAAGTGCACTCATTGTCATAAAATTGATCATACTCGTGAGAAGTGTTACTTTTTCCTTGGTCGACCACCAAGGAATACTGATGTTGCCCACTGAGCCAGTTGGTAATCCATGCAATTCCATACTCGTTCTTTGAGGCAGTTTAATGAATTCCTCTAATATCAGGCGAGTACGCAGACATCCCATAAGGTAGCTTCTGTCGTCCAAACTGGGAATACCATAGCTTGTATCTCTCAGCCTTTTACTCTCGGACCACGGGTCACTCATTAGCATCCTATCATATATCTGGTAATAAATCATTTTTCTCTACTATCTCCTTTTCAGTCTCTACCAGCAGTCACATTGCCTTAATGGTACACAGTCCATGAGAACTGGGATTGGTCAAGTAACCCCACTTCCTTCTTCAACCTTAATTTTTCTACTTTATGTTCCTAGTTGTCCCTTTAATCTTATATCAATTAGTTTGAGTCGCACGTTAAGTAGTTATGTGAATTTCTCTCATGAATTTGTTGTCATACAGGACCGCGGTACGAGACGAATGATTGGCATTGATCATGAACCACGAGGATTCTACTACCTCACCCTTGCTAGCCCTTCTACAGCATGCCCAATTGCTGATTCTCCGAAATTATTCCACCGACGACGGGGACACCCTTACCCAAGCTTCAGAAGATAGTACCTAGTTTGTCAAAACTGTACCAGCACAGTTCTGGTGCCACCGGATCGCGGTGAGGGGAGTCATAATCGTGGAGTGGCATGGTTGGGTTGGTCTCACTCACGTTTGCAGAGTGCGGGCGCAATTGCGAAGTGATAAGGTTCGGAAAGCTTAGTGTTAGTGGAGTGTTGGACGCATTCGCCGAGGTAGTGGGACTCATGTTCACGGCCAACGCGTCGTGTTCGCAGTGTTCTAGGCTAGGCACATCTTCACAATAGCGAAGCGTTTACAGCGATCCCTGAGTATTTAAAGAGGAGTTCATGGACAACATCACTTTTCACCATTTTAAGACCTAGGGCTCCAGTAAGGTAAAGTCAGCTCCAAGTAAAGGATTACTTTTCGAAGATCGAGGCCATGAGCATAGCGTTGGATATACAGACATTGATTGGGTAGGATCACCTTCTAATGGATGTTCTACATCCGGATATTGTGTTTTAGTAAGAGGTAATAATAAACATAGTGTGGTTGCTCAGAATCAGAATATCGAGCAATGGATGTAGCAACTTGTGAGCTAGTTTGGATCAAACAGTTGCTCAGAGAACTAAAATTTGAAGAAATCAGTCAATGAAACTTGTGTGTGATAACAAAGCGCCCTTCATATCGCATCAAATCCAATATTTCATGAGAGGACTAAGCACATTAAGATTGACTGTCATTTTGTCAGAGAAAAGACTCTCTGGAGATATTGTTATAAAATTTGTTAAGTTGAGTGATCAACTTGCGGATATTTTCACCAAGTCTCTCACTGGTCCTCGTATTAGTTACATCTGTAACAAACTCGGTACATATGACTTGTATGCACCAGCTTGACGAGGAGTTGTTAGAATAGGAATAAAATTTGTATATAGTATCCTACATGAAAAGGATTGAGATGTAGTGTTTATAAATAGGGCTCAGTGTAATAATGTAGATATACAATTCAATAATAATATTTTTCTCCCATAATTTCTCACAACATTGCTTATATAATTTATGTATGATGTGATACATGCATGGTTTGGATATTTATTCACATTGATATGTGGGACTCTGTTGACGAGCATGGTTTGATTCATATCTCGCATTATGATTACAAGAGCAATGTGATTCATTTCTCAAAACAAGTTATCGAGCATGTGATTTCATGTCTCAAGTTATGATTACAAGCGGTGTGAATCACAACTCGGGGTGCGTGTGGAATAGATCCTCCCTTATGAGTCACTTGTTAGTGTGGACCCACGGTTGTGTGCACGCGGGATATTGGGGGTATGTTGGTTGACTTTACTAACAATTGTGTATTTTATATGGTTTACCCTTGTGCATCTGATAATATGTTTTATCTCCGCGCATATTATTTATGCTTTATCACTATGCATATTGTTATATGTTGTATTTGTGTATCGGAAGCATGCGGTAGATGTTTATACCTTGGTTGTTGTGTTGATTAAATATATCATAACATTTGTGTAGCTATAAGACTTTTGAAAAATGTGGCCTTAAACATGTCATAACATTTGTATGGCTATTAAAGCTATTCATCACGGCTAAAATCAAAAGGTTAAATTAAAAATTTCTTCCAAATATAGAAAGGAAAACGGACTAAAAAGGATATAGGTTCACATAAATTGAAACGGATAGAATAATATCTTAATACAATGAAAGGTGGGGGATTGAAAAGATAATAAAGCCATCACGACTCCTCACCGTCTTCGCCAATCAGCCATCCAGTATTCACTAAATATAACAAAACAAACAGAAGACTAAGTCTTGTTGACATAGAAAAGGTAGAAAGTGCAATCAGGAAATGTAGGACAAAGTAAAAGATCGAAAATGTGTTCTTGACCAACTCCCTTGGTCATAGTTCTGGTGCATAAGGGTGACTGTGATGGTGTTGGAATATTGGAAAGATAAGAGATCAATCACCAGTCACGTGATATTAGGCTCCTAAATCAGATATTTCTAAAGCCCAAGAGACGAAAGGCCCAGCAATAACGCACCGACTCCCATCAGAACTACGAAGTTAAGGGTGCTTGGGCGAGAGTAGTACTAGGATGGGTTACCCCCTGGGAAGTCCTTGTGTTGCATCCCTCCTTTATTTATCAAAAAAAAAAAAAAAAGACGAAAGGTGATGAAGATATGCAATTGATAATTGGTGAGGTAACAGAAACAGAGATGAATGCTTAGCTACCTTAAGTTTCAAGAACACGTAGTTAGCATCAAAAACGAAAAATGAACTGACCCTCCTGAAGGAGCTCTGACACTTGTTCCTGGTTCCAGTTTATGATTGGAATGTGACAAACCTGATTGCAAAAAGAACAGGACCTCAAATAACCCAAATACTGATTTTCGGAAATGGGGCAGGTGACTAAATAATTATGGTTGTTGATTGGACAATGACATGGTGTTGACTGAACAGTGACTCGTCATGACTGAACAATGATGTGTCAACTCATTTAGTGCTAACGTGGCACTGATGGGGCAATTCTGGCACTGATGGGGCAATTCTGGCACATGTGGCACGTGACTTGACGCTAAGAGTGACGTTCCTTCACATGGCGCTTAGGGTGTTTGTTTCTACTTCTCTTTCGACGATTGTGTTCGTCACTTTGAGCGAAGATCCTAATGTGATAACTTATTTGGCCACAGAATCAAAATGGAAATCAAGGTAGTAGCACACTTAATGAGCTTTGGCAGAAAACGCTTTTAGTGGTCAACACGACCTAAATTCCAATATTTTCACTTGCTCTAATACCATGTCCAACAAGATACAAGGGAAAAAATCTTATTAAATTAACATGTAAAGAGACTTCTTAAATAGAAGCCTTGGTCTTGGTTTACATACCATCAATTGCATTTCCTAATTATTGAAAACTCTATGGAATATTGTGCACAAAATTCTATATAATATTTCACTTCTCATACGCAAGCACAATGAAATTAGAGATGAAACAGAAACAAAGTTGTTGGTACCTGCATTTGAGCCATATCAACTGCTTTTGTCCCACCAATAAAATTGGGATGCGAGGAATTTATATAATCCATCTAAAATGAATTAACGAGTTGGTTGATCAGAAATAGGAAACTAACCTTTAGTACAACTGCAATGAATAAGCATGGAGCATATAAAATCAACAATTGAAGTACAAAACTCAGGAGAAAATTGGCAATACAGCTTATTTGACTTTTACTTCTCAATAACAGTCCAAGGTAGACTATAAAAGAAAGGATGATAAATAATCTTAAAATGGAAAATACATTTCTACGACATCAATATTCAGCAAATTCATAAAACTAAGAAACCCACTCATCCCAACCCTCAAGGGAAAAACCTTTCAAATGGAAAGAAACTGAATCTTGTTATTGTATCCAATTAAAATCTTGAAACATTACCCCTAGTGGCGATTAGACTATGGACCTAATTTAGTTATTCATATCTATACATTCTTAGATCAGTTATAAAACAGATAATGTTATATGAGAGTGAATGGTAGGCTGTTAAAGTACAACGCATCCACAAGATCAGACTATTGAGTGTCGAAAGGATGCGGATGCTAAGATGGGTGTGTGATCTACAATACAAGATGAAAAATAACCACATTCACCAGAAGGTGCAAGTTAGCACACATTGAGGATAAAATGAGAAAAGGTTGCTTGAGATGGTTTGATTGCGATCCTGCATCGACCTCCAAACTCCAAATGCACAGGTCCATAGGTGTGAAACCATGGTCTGTAAAGGTGTTAAAAGGGAACAAGGTAGACCTAAAATGACTCAAGACCAACAATTTCTTGGAATTGTGCAAAACTCGGCGAAAGATGGGGCATAGTGAAAGCAAAAGAAAACTATATATGTGATACCAATTAATTAGGAATATGTATGTTAGTGCATTTACTTTAGGTCCTATACTTTTTAGGAGTCTATTAGCTTAGAGATTTTTATGCTAAAAAAAGAGAATTTTTAGTACTCTATTTATAAAATTCTGGATAATGTTGGTTTGTTATGAACTTAAATGGAGAATCGTGGTTAATGAGGATTCATATAAGCAACCACAACTTGTTTCGGTACTGAGGCATAGCTTCTTTCGTATATCTATAAAAAAAATCTTTTTTCGGGTGGTTTTCTTTCTTTTTTTTCCAGAGTTCATCCTGATCATCTAAGAGAAAAAATCTTAAGATATATGAGTATCTACACTGTGTGAACTGAAGAACCTTTTTTTATACGGGAGAACTGAAGAGCCTTTAGTTTAAGGACATTTCAAGCAGAATGGTCAAACAATATGCAAATCAGAGATCAGATACCTCTATATCAATAAGATTTGTTATCATTCTTTCAGCGGGTTTTACACCATCTCGTAGAAACCTTGCAGTGACATCCTCTAGTCGCCTTCTTAACTCTGAGAAGCGCCGCATTTCAACTGTTTCACAAGCACGACTAATCTGCAAGAATATTTAAAAGTACGTCCAACTGAATATCCATTGTGACTCAAGGATCTAATATGAGTGTGTTCATATGATGCTCATGAGAGACGGAACCTAAATACTGAAACTGTAAGAAAACAAATTGGTCAAAAATACCCTTTTATCACCTTTATAAGCTCATCATAGACGAATTGCAAGCACTGGACGCTGGGATCTAGCAGCCTAGCTATTTGTCTTCTAACCAAAATTTCAAATGGGACCTAAAACACTTGTACCATCATTATCATCCCAACGAACAATAAAAAGAATTATAGGTACTACGCTTGAAGTGTATATTTACTGTCATGGCATGCACCTCTGGCACAAATAGTGCATTTCTTGGACCAGTTGCATTGTGGATAGCTATTCTTATGTCCTCGTCACTTAGATCTTCACAAGGATCAACATCCTACAGTGACACAAAAAGTAACATAAATACCTGATGAAGCATCAGAAGCTTACTGCTAAAAAACATCAGTAACATTGTTAAGTATATAAGATCTCGCGAATATCTTTTCTGAACAAAGATCTTATGAATATCTAAAGCAAGGAATATCAAAATAATATTGGACTTAGCCCTTCAGTAGAGACGTTAGTCCATGCAAGATCAGCAGCAACATGAAACTAATTGAGGAACAAATTTGCACCTCCAAGCTCTTTACAAAAATTGACTGGAATATGTGGTGAATCCGTGCTCCCCCTGACAATTCTTTAGTTGTCATTGCTTGACTTTTACCATCCACCTCTGCAGAAAATGCTGTTTATTGCCAACAAATGCAAGAATGTTAGAAGCAATAAAAAATTCTACTCCTCTATCCGGACTTGATTAACCTACTTTGACTAGCAAAATGATCAAGACAACAACATAAGAATGTGTAACTTGTTTGTTAGAATGTTGAAGTGATTGTGGGAAGAATTGACAAGACTGTAAAGATGTTTATCAAATTTAAAAAATGAAAAATAATACTATATGTTATTTTTATCATTTAAAATTGCAAATTTATCACTTCAAGGAAAAGATCAATCTTTTCAGACAGGCAGGAGAGTAGGTAACTAAAATGAGACAAAAGGAGTCCGAATGAACTAAAAACTCCTTCAGATTAATACTCCCTTTGTCCCAATTTATATGCACATTTTCCTTTTTAGACAATCCCAAAATGAATGACACCTTTTCTTATTTGGCAACAATTTAACTTTAAACTTTACATTTTATGCTTAACGAGATGATCTATAACCACACAAATATCTTTAGCTTATTTTATAGACCACAAGATTCAAAAGTCTTCTTTTATTTCTTAAACTCCGTGCCAAGTCAAAGACCTCCATATAAAATGGGACGGAGGGAGTAATTTCCTAGTTCCACACAGACAATCTAGGAAAGAGAATATGCATATCTAAATTAAATTCTATGTTATCGTATTTGAATAATAAGACTTAATTTTCACATACAAGCCAATCAGGTACATACATATGAGACTCTCACTCGGTATCTTGCTCAGCATCGACAAGACCTTGTTGACGACATGATTAAGTAAATAAAAGATTTCTCTAACAGCTTGAGCTGTTAGATGAGATGGTCACACATTTCATCATGGTATCAGAGCTAGGACCCATTCAAATTCTTAGCTTTCCGAAGTTGAATCCCCATGTCATATTGTTCATGCTCCAAATCATGGGCATGCAGGAGATGGGGTGTGTTAGGAGAGACCTATATCGAGAGATTGTTAGGAGAGACCTATATCGAGAGATTGGTAGGTCTCATTATATGGTCTAGGAAATCCTCATCTAATGAGCTAGGGTTTAGGGTTGAATTAGGCTCAATATCCATTTCTTTATGAATTTTTGTTTAGAGCCCCATAATGGTTGGGGTGGGGTGGATGTCTCTTTATACAGTTTTGGGTAATCCTAACTTCATAACCTACCTTTTGGGATTGAGTTAGGCCTAATGTTCATTTCTTAACATGGTATCAGAGCAGGTGGAAGTCCCAGGTTCGAGTCTCACCGCCACCGATTATTAAAAAGGATTTTCACGTGTTTAGCCTGAACCAAGTTTGCACGTGAGAGGACATGTAAGACATAATTAAGTAAATAAAATATGCTATCTCTAAAGGCTTTTAGATGAGATGATCACATATTTCAACAGACCATGTTGAGGACATACAGTTAAAGTATTAATAATGTAATCATCCTAGTAACTCAAAGTATGATGGCTAAAGAGAAGTTAGTACAAAGTTCCAGAAAGAAATAACTAAGGAACCAGCAAACTGCAATAAAAAGAAACCTAGATACTTCTCACCTTCAGAGTATTTTGTCAGAATATTCAACAGCATCGCTCCTCTTTCTCCCTGTCTCATGGATGCAACAACATAATCAAGGATGTAAAGTTAGAGTCAATGTCATCCTTGTCTCTAGTAGTGAAATACATTGCTTCATCCATATTTTGGTATCTTGATTTAAGTTAAATAATATTCATTTATCTATGATACTATCTAATTAAGCATAATTCATAAAGATCATTTTCCAGCCAACGGATTTAAAATAACATCATAGCAGATAGTTTTTACTTTTGATTCCAAAGCCTCTCCATAAGCACGTAACTCTTTTTCAACAGAAACCAAATGAGAAGTTAAATCGGTCTTCAAAGTGGGGAGAACATTTCGAATGTGCTGCTCCAGAATCTGAAACAAAACAAAAGTACCTTAAGCTTAATGCTCTTATCTAATACTTTTTAAGTTAAACACAGATTTATATCACAGGAAATAAGTCAACGATCTCCTTCTAGATTGACAGTCAAACAGGATATTTCATGTCTGATGTCTCTATTCCAACTTTCTAAGCATTAGGGTAAACCAAGTTACCCTTTTACGATTGCATCAATCAACAGAAAGGCGCAAAAGATATTGTTAACATGAATGCAATGCCCACAAGAAATGAAGGACAAACATGAATTCCATAATTCCTAAAAGGTTGACCACGGTCCACAAAGAACAAGTGCCTTCTGAGGACAATTGCATTAACTCCAACTATATCTTCCGAGTTTGCCTCAAAATTACAGCAATGCATCTAAAAATGCCTTTAGGCATTGAACAACTTCTCGGGAAACACAAAAGACTTATCTACAGTATGTAAATTAACATTATTTAGAACCGTTGATATGAAAATATGACAGCATCTCCATCCTTCCTCATCAGTTTTTGCTCTAACCTGATTTAGCTTCTTTGCCAACTGCGGGATTCCACATCGATCAGATAAACCACGGTACACCTTCAAACAAATACCAACTATCATGTAACAATGTAAAAGAATTATAAAAAAACAATGTGATGAAAAATAGCAGACATGTACATGATAATCACGGAAGAATTGCTCCTCATAAGCAAGTGCTTCTCTGATAGGACGATTGTTGTTAATATCCTGCAAAGTGCAAGTACCTATATTATCATATTTGGATCTATGTGAATTATAAACACCATGCAAGTACCTAATGTATTGGTGAGTAAATGTGGAAATAGAAAGAAAAAAACTTCTCATTGACTTGATGAAGTAACAATGTACAATCAGGTTACGAGCAATATAGTAGATAATCAGTCTCTAAGCTAATAAGGTAGAAAATAATTTATAACTAAATAAAGAATATCCTAAGGTATCATATAGAATATTTTATAAGATTTTCTTATTCAAGTACATTAGATCTAGACATGTATGAATCTAGACATATATTCTCGTGATATTCTTACATCTTCCCTCAAATTCAAAGTGGGGAAACCAACTTGAGTTTGTTTGTTTTGAAAACATAGAAAGTTGAAGCAAGAATCTCGTTGGAATAATGTTGAATCAGTGTTATCAAAAGCGAAAAGTGCAAAAAAGCCCCAAGGCCAGCTGGGGTTTTAAGCGCAAATAAAGCGTGGGCTTTAATGAAAAAAGGCGCAATGTGCAAAAATACAAAAATTTATATGTTTCATACAAGACTAATAATAATAAGCATGAATAACAAATATATGGACAAAGAAATTGTAAAAACTTTACAATAAAGTGAAATATCAATTATCTAGTGTCACATCTTCTAGAGAGGCTCATTGGCAAGGAAAAGTATGTCTTAGAGCCTTGATGATAACACTTAAGCGCACATAAAGTGAGGCGAAGCGCTCAACATGTTTTGAGCCTCGCTTCAGGGCTTAAGCGCACTTTAAGCGCGCCTTTGACACACTGTTGAATCACTAAAAACAAATGTGATGATGGAATTCTTTCCCAGGGAAGTTGGTAACTGCACAGCAAAAGAAACCATCAGCCGTCTACTTCTCCATTGTCCGGTAGCAAAACTATGGAGCATGTTTCACTTGATTTTGGCCTTAGTGGTGGTCATGTCATTCACTGTTAAGGAGGTATGTGAAAGCTGGAGTGCATGGAAAGTTAGATAAAACCATCAGGAATTTATGGAGAATGCTCTCCGCTAGTACTTTTTTGGTGTATATGGACAGAAAGGAAACGTAAATGTTTTGATGGTAGCTCAACTCCAAATCATTCCTTGAAGGCTAGGTGTCTTATGAATCTGTTTAGTTGGTGTAAAGTGTAAACTCTCACCTGTAAATAGCAAAGACCATTGTTTTGGATTTTGTAAGCTCCTAGTCCTAGTCTAATTCACATGCATTGGAGCTACCGGGATCACTTTTGTAATTCTGCATCTTCTTGATGCCTTCAATGAATCTATTTACTTCATAGACAAGGAAAGGAATCTATTCTCAATCGCAGAAAAGAGATATGATGTTGAAAATCTCTTGGACTTAAGTGTAACTTGAATTGGCAGAAATGACAAGAAACACAAGGTTTAGAAAAACGTGCCGACTGTATAGAAAGTAGCAACACGGACACCTCATCAGCTAGTGGCACCAGAAGGGACGTCAGAGAGATGAATGGTACTTGAACAATCTAGAGAGAGAAGTGGCGCCTTAACTATTGTCAAAGAGGAGTGCTGCATTAATGGTCACTAAAGAGAGAAGCGACACTTGAACATTTTGTCCGGAGAGTAGTGCTATCGGTTGCTGGAGAAAGGAGCGGCATCAGAAATTGAAAGGAAGATTTAAGAAGAAAAAATTGGTCAGTCGAGCGACACACAATTGTCAACACCTCCTGCCAGTAATTTTTTTTTATAAGGTAAATAATTTTATTAACAATTGGAGAATCACGTACACAAGCCGTATACCAAAAGAAGGGAACCTACAGAAATATATGGTTCTCGACAAAAGAGATTCAATCCTCTAGACAAAAAGGGACCTCATAAGTACACTAAAAAGAAACTAGAGACAAAACACTACGTTGCAACTTTACAATCTCTTGCTCCACCCTTTCAAAAGGCCTCCTATTTCTCTCTTTCCAAATGACCCACATAACTGCTAAAGGGGAGACACTACATGCCCTTGAGCTGCTCTTCCCCCTCCTATGTGTCCAACTTTGCAAAGCCTCCTTCATTGTGCCCGACATCACCCATTGAATTCGAAACAAACTGAGGGTCACCATAACCAGTAAGCCACCTTACAATGCAGTAAAAGATGGTCAATATTCTCTCCTTCACCCTTGCACATAAAACACCAACTAACATAAGTGATCCTCCTCTTCCTCAAAATTTTCCGCTGTTAATATCGCCCCTCTTGCTGCCAACCAAACGAAGAAACACATCTTCCTCGAAGCTCTAGGGATCCAAATAGAGTGATGGGGGAAAGTACATTCAACTCTCACTAGTAGCTTCTTATAATAAGAGATACAACAACGTACCCAATGTAATCTCACAAGTGGGGTCTGGGAAGGGTAAGATGTACGCAGACATTACTTCTAACTTTGCGGGGTCTTATAATAAGAGCTAACAATGAATAAACCATCACCACTCTCCCTCCACCGCCATATATCCGATAAGTTGTTAGGAGTTTCCAGCTCATACAAAAGCTCAACCAAATTGTGAAATTCTCTCATCTCCCAATCTTGAAGGTTCCTTCTGAATCTTAAGTCCCAGTGGATAACCCCCTCGTTTGCACTATCTTCTCTCTCGGGCAGGAGACACGGTAAATATTTGGGAAAGATTCCCTCAACTCATACTCCCCACACCATTTATGAGCCCAAAAACTATATCCTACTCCCATCTCCAACCTTAAAGGAAATATGTCCACGAAAGTCTTCCCACCCCTTCATAATACTTCTCCACAACCCACACCCAAACGGGGTTATAAAGCTTAAATTTTAAGAAAAGATAGTCACACTTCTACAATGTAAGATACAAAATCTTAAAGGGGATCCTTCACCTCCTGAAACACAATATTTTGATGTCAATCAAAACAATAGTTTTTTTAATTGCTTTCGATGATATGAAAGTGAGATAGATACTGTCAGTTAGTAGTCTCCTTATACTACTCTGGTTTAGAAAAAATGATGGGGCTACAGTAAAACAGCAAATGGTTGAAAACAGATTCTAGAATATACCTCTTGACTGCGGTTGACAACACCGATATAACCTAAACGAAGTGGAATAACTTTGTCAAGCAGAAAGTTCCTCGCATCGGTACCCTTATCCATTATATCTAGCTGTAGCCAAAATACAACAGTAAGATCACACCGCTTCCTGAAGATTTCACGAAGATGCTAATGAACACATATAGCTGCACAAATCTTCTTTTTCATGACATAGTTTTCTTTTGGAAAGTGAAGGATTTGTTCTTTAACCTTCAATGAACAATTTGAAAGCTAACCTTAGTTATCACACCAATTGTACGTGTACCTGCCAAATAATTTAACAAGTCAAGGCACTGGATGTGAATGATCAAATGAATTTCATAAGTCAGACAAAAACATATTTTGTCAGTGTGTATGCGTGTAAAATGACTTAAGTACTAAAGCAATAAGTTTGAACCATGCAGACAACTACACCAGAGACCTACCGGTTGGATCCACCTCTTTAGCCATTTGTAGTGCATCAGAATTAGCCAAATCCGCATTTGCAGGAGAAACAGCCAATATGATTGAAGTTTCTTGTTTTATATAGGACATTATCATATTTCTGATCCTTGCTTCGATATCACTAGGTTGGTCACCCACAGGAACTTTAGTAATTCCAGGTAGATCAACAAGAGTTATATTGAGAACATTGGGAGAACAAATTTTTAACCGAATTTGTTTATCCGAAACCCTCTTGTTAACTCCCACTTCTTTTTCTGTTTCAGCCTGCACTAATGAACCAGTTTATTCGCATAAAAAGCATGAAAGAGATGTTAAGTCCCAGTATATTGACAAAGCTTAAAATAAGATTAAAAAAAAGATATCTTCAACCTAGTAATCAGAAAGAAAACAAGTTGATGAGCATCAGTAAATGAGATGAAACATCCTACTGCCAAGCATTTCCATTTTGTTGGTAACCCAACAGGTTTACGTAGCCTCAATTATGATACTATAAAATAACTCTCTTTAACTTCTCCACAAATTAACTTCTTTCTTTCCATTTCCATCCAATCTATTCCTGCTAATTATTTAGCTCCCACTTCTCATTAGTGTCACTATTTTGAGAAGCTCTTGGTAAACATTCACCTCATAACTCCATATAGAATATCTAGAGTCAAACTTCCAAAAGAATGGCATGAACACACAATTAAAATATGACAGCTGAAACAGATGATTGCTACGGGAGCTCAATGATAAAAAGATACCTAAAAAATGAAAGGCATGTTTTGTAGAACTGTTGTAGATTAGCACTACTATATGGGAATCAATATTGGGCCTCTCAACCCCAACATATTCACAAGATGAATGTAATTGAAATGTGGATGCTTAAGATGGATGTGTAGTCATATAAGATTGGAAAATATTATAAATGATCATGGAAGAGGTCGTATGATATAGCTAGTATAGGTCGTATGTAGACATCCATATGCACTAATCAATAGGTTTGACATTATAATAATTGAAAGTGCCAAATGAGGATGAGGTAAACCTGAAATCACATGGAGGAAGTTGCTTGAAAAGGTCTACAATCTCTTCAAATTAATGCGGACTTAGCTAAGAACAGAAAACATTTAAAACAACATTTTTTTTCAATGACAGAGGAAAAATCTTTTTGAACAGTAATGACCGAGAAATTTGCCTAGGGCCAACCTTTAAAACCTCATAACTCCATATAGAATATCTAGAGTCAAACTTCCAAAAGAATGGCATGAACACACAAAATTAAAATATGACAGCTGAAACAGAGGATTGCTACGGGAGCTCAATGATACAAAGATACCTAAAAATGAAAGGCATGTTTTGTAGAACTGTTGTAGACTAGCACTATTATATGGGAATCAATGTTGGGCCTCTCAACCCCAACATATTCACAAGATAAATGTAATTGAAATGTGGATGTTTAAGATGGATGTGTAGTCATATAAGATTGGAAAATATTATAAATGATCATGGGAGAGGTCGTATGAGATGGCTAGTACATGTCATATGTAGACATCCATATGCACTAATCAATAGGTTTGACATTATAACAATTGAAAGTGCCAAATGAGGATGAAGGGAGGAAGTTGCTTGAAAAGGTCTACAATCTCTTCAAATTAATGCGGACTTAGCTAAGAACAGAAAACATTTAAAACAACAATTATTTTTCAATGACCGAGGAAAAAACTTTTTTGAACAGTAATGACCGAGAAATTTGCCTAGGGACAACCTTTAGAACCAACCGCAACCTTTGAAACTCGGGATAATGGACTCGGGCCTCTTTATAGCTATATGGGCATATTGCTTCATTATAGTTATCAATCATGCATCTCACTGTCATAATTATCAAAAGTCCCATATGCACAGAATATTGGCTGGACTTTGGAGATAACTGTATTTCTGTGTAGCTTGTATATGAAAACTTTCCCATATTAGTGGAAGTATTTACCCTATCAAACGAAGTATAAAAGGAGACATTATATGTTGCCCCAAGGGACAACCCAATGACTCTCAGAGTCCATAATTCTGGCCACAAGTCAGAGTTCGAATTACGAAGTGTCTGTCCAGTTTAATCTTCCAACTCCCCTTTTAACTATGAAGAAAGAAAAAAAACAAGTAAACAGAAAATATTACTATCTATCGTAGAAAAAAGAAAAAAACTGCATTTCCAGGAGGATTAAGTTTCTAATTACATCAAATACAGCATGTAACCAAAAAAGGCAAAGAAACAGAACATAGCAGTTGCAAAGAAAACAAAACGAAAGGGGGGGAAAGGCCAAAAAGAATCCAAAAACCGCAGCAGGACTGAGGTTCACTTGTAAGAATGTGCCCATAGGGCGCACATCACGGGTTCCATATCTGCCATTACAAAGTGCCTGGCATACTCCGCTGGTTTTAAAACCTGTGGGCCAACTCCAATGGACAGAGCTAGAAGCTCGGATACTGAACCCGGTAGCTTTTGCACAAACAATGTATTTGTGTTAGCAAATTCATTTAATATGTATAAATATCAAATTTAGAACTCACTTATTACCACTTGAAGTAGTCATTCTAAAATCTAGAACCCACTTGTTTGGATGGTTGTTACCTATTGTATTGTATTGTGTTGTTAGTTTAGATACAATGTTTGTTTTGATTGTTACTTTAATTTTATTGTATCGTCTCGTTAAATCCATCGTTATGTAACGACAAAGTCTCATTTTGTGTAAAGACCTATTTGGTGTGATCGCGTGGTTACCTTATTTCTTTTTCTCATTTTATCTTTACTCGTTATCTAATAATCCTATTTTATTTTTTTCCTTTCTTTTTTATTGTAGCTCTACCCCGTACCATTATTTTCTGGTAGGTTTATTCTTCAAATTCCTGATAAGTGACATTATGTAACAAAGGAAACGATACAATCTATCCAAATGTTAGTATTCTACACAACGACACAATACAAGAAAAAATACAATATAATACGATGCATTATGATACAATACGTAAATCCTGGCTCCACCTATTAGCCAGCTAAAACTCATAGTGATTTCCAGTATCAAAAGAAGAAGAACCTGACCAGAATTTCGCAGGTGAATAGCGGAGAAATCATAGAATCGTTTCTCAGGAAAATGACCAAATTCGCCCCATTCAAGACAATCATTATCATCACCAGTTCCTTTAGGGCGTTTTTCAAGTTGAAGAAGTAAAGGTCTACGAGTACAAATATCACTGCCACGTGGAAGAAAATCACGGCCAACTAAAGCCTCAAGTACACTCGACTTTCCACTACTTTGACTACCAATCACCGCCACTTGCGGTAACCGGAGACCGGTAAGACGATCGTCGATATCGTTACCGAGCGGTGCGAAGATATCTTGAAGCTTATTGATGATTGGAATTACAGATGAACCAATGAAGAATGATGGAACGTCGTCGTTTGAGTTTGATTTCTTACCCATTATGGAATTTTGCTATCACTGTGAGAGAAGTGGGAGAGGGTAAACCAGAGCTGCTGGGTAAGACTTAAGAGGGGAGAAATGCCCAAAATGGTCCTCTAAGTTTGGACTTGACCTCAAAATAGTCCATGTTGTGTGAGTTCGACCACTAATAGTCCTCCATCTTCTCCAAATTGGAGCACATTTAGGGTGTGTTAGGTATGGAGGAAAATATTTTTTAATTTTTTTCATGTGTTTGTTAAAATTTTAGAAAATATTTTTTTTAGAAAAAAAAAGGTTTTACATTTTCCTAATATAAATAAGAAATCTAAGTCTCATAAGTGCATTTCACATTATTTGTCTTCTTCCCACCCCCACCAGCCCTAGCACCCCACCACCCGTCACCAATCGAACATGGAAAAAAAAAAAAAAAATTTACGTATTTTTTCAAGAATATATTTTGTAATAAAATACTTTTTATAAACAAATATTTTTCTCCGTACCGAACATACCCTTAGCACTAGGTAACTTATTCCATCTAAAACTAGTGGAATACATCCTTAACTGGAAACCAATAAACCCAAGGGACACGAGTGAAGGAAAAAATTGCTAATAAATAGATGAGTGACCGGTAAGTGACAATTAGGGAATTGTTGTCTAGCAACAACAAGACAAGTGATTGCAAATTAGCAATACTAAGAAAATGAGCTACAATAACTCGACCGATAGAGAGGCTTGAAGTGTAGTTACCAGTGAGAACAAGCCTTCTAAATATATTTTTGTCTTTTTATTTGAGTTTGTGATAATAATAATAATAATAATAATAATAATAATAATAATAATAATAATAATAATAATAATAATTGTTGAGTTTCATTAATGAAAAAAAGTGGGCTAGCTTATCGATGTGAATGATAAAGTTTTAGACCTGGATTTCGCAATGGACCATTTGATTGCCCCTTTTCTAAATATACACATAATAGGGCTTTGATAACCCCTTAATGTGAAATGGTTCTTTTGAACTAAGGTGAAACTAGTCAATTTTGCTATCAACATTTAAATCAATTGTCGCTTTCTCTTTCGTGTAGGAGTAGTTTGAAAGGTTTAAATACACACAAGTATTAATGTGTTTTCTTTTTGTCCTCTAAGTATCTAATTTAATTTTTTCAAGAAGGTAGTGAAATTGCACAAGTAAGATGGTTAATACTTAATAACAACACTTTTGTTACTATGTATCAACACGTACAAATTTATAATAAACGAACTATAATATAGAGATTAAATAATTAATGGATTGGTTAATGCATATGTGTGTTTAATAGATGTTTGGTTCATCGTGTTAAAAATGAATTATATTGTGTATGAATTAAAATATATGTTAAGAAACTATTTTATTTTCAGTTGTAGTCTTAGCATATATTTTAGCCTTTTACGGCATTTGTTACTTCATATCCGGTTTTATTTTAATAATTTTGTATTTCAAATTAGTGCAACAAAGACTTGATTGATCTATATTTTTTTCAGTGATATTGCATTGATTTTTTCACCTTTTGACCCAATAGAAGTTTGGATTGATAAAATTCATGATATAATTGTCTAAGACGTTCACGGAGATTCTTTTTAAAAAATTAAATAAGTTTATTGTTTATTATTATAAAATTAAGCGATACTGATATCAACAACCATAATCAATTTTATTGAATCCATATTTGTTAAGAAATAGCTTGCTTTATATGAATAGAAAATAACAGAAATACTACTAAATAAATTATATTATGGACTTTATTCATAAAGAATAAAAAATGACCACTTAATCAAACATAATGTTATAATGAAGTTAATTTTAACACCAATAGTCAATTGATCACTCAGTCGAATAAATTTTAAAAAGATGTACTCATATATATATATTTTTTTTAAGTTGATGAAATTATTTTTAATTAAGTTTCAAAGTTGATGAAAATCTATGTCTGCAAAATTTTTAAAAAGTTGATACTTATAAAATTAATGATTGAAGTGTATAGAAAGAGATCAATCCAGAAGAACAGAGTAATCATTTTTTATTTTAGAGAGGTTGAATTTAAAAGGCAAGTGAAGTATTATGTTAGTTATAGATATAATCAATTACTTAAAAAGGCAAGTGAAGTATTATGTTAGTTATAGATATAATCAGTTACTTAAGATTATACAAGCTTGTACGCTTTTCTATATTCTTTTATCACATCTATTGATAAAATCAAAAACTCTTTAAGCGGGACTTATATATTCCACTACATCAAACATATAAAATCCATTAATGTATTGTTCTCATTATATTTCAATATTTGTGTTAGAGTGAATTATGTGATATGTTCTAGGTTAAAATTTAAGCACGTGATTAGATATGAAATATAATTATTAAATTTTTCAAGTCTATAATAGACCACACCTTACTCACGATGCAAGAAATATATTTTGTTAAATAAACTCAAAAATCATCTATTAATTATTTTTTGGAATATGTCAAGCAAGTGTCTTATTTGACACTATATTAGAAGGTTAGAATTTAATGAAATAGTGCCACATAAAATGAAAATAAAAAGTACTATTTATGTGATTTTTACAAATTATGTAACCAGTCTAAATAATAAGAAAAAAACAATTAAGTTTGATAAAATAGACAAATTAAATATTTTGGCAAATAGTTCTTATATAAAGTAAAAAAAGAAAGAAATGGTTTCCATCACTCCATTATCCATCTATACAAAAGAAATCCAGCCCAAGTTCAATGGGTTCTTACCGGGTCATTGGTACACATGCCCCTATTTTGGGGTGGTCTTTAATTTTTGCCCTTCAAATTTGAGTTTTTAAATTTTGTTCTTTATTATTTTTGACGTGGTATAATTAAAATTTCGCTCGATATAATTAATATTTATCTTTGTCATATATATCATACACAATCCACATATCATGCCGGATAAGATAAAATTGTCAACACTCAACATAATATGAAAAAAAAGTATAATTTCATATTACGACAGACATAGTTAACATTTAATTTCAACATATGTATCATAATATCCACACAAACTATATCACACAAAGACATAATTTCTAACACTCAATATAATTTTAAAAATTACTATAAAACTATGCCGCATAACTTAATTTCATATAATTTATATTGCGTGGGCAAAAATTATGTTTTTAATAAAAAAAATATTATAGAGAATATACTTAGCGAGTTAGACGTAAATATTTTCATAAAATAAATAGAGGGTAAAGATTAAATAACACAAATATGAAGGGGGAAAATTTAAAGACCAATGCGTTTGAGGGGCTATACGCACGAAAAAAGCTTCTACCGGACTCCAATATTGGAGCCAATCCGACCCATTAAGGTCCAATTTCAAATCTCGCCATAACTTCTCTCCGGTGAACTCCTCGCAATCTCTTGCTCCGGCGAAGTACGTAATCCATTTTCCGGCGAAATCGTCGCGATCTGGACATCTATTGGGTCTGCATTTGGTTACCGTCGGATTCCGGCCTTCCGGCAGTGTGGAATTGAGGTTTCCTGCAAAGATATGCTAGGAAAGAGAGTGTGCAGTGGATGGCGCCCCTTCCTATTATGTTTACCTCTATTTTTCATTTTCGCTCATATGCTATCAGGTGAATAATGAGTACTTACTCGGTTCACTTTTACTTGTCACATTTCACGAGAGTTAATTTAACTAATCTTCCGACTAAATTGAATTAGATTAATTTAATATTTTGAATTTAAAGTTTAGATATTTGAAAACTATGTGAGAAATATTATAAGTTGAAATTATTGTAAAATGTTGGTCAAAGTGCAGTTCTCGAAGAGCGAAATTTAACCAGTAAAAGTGAATGGAGGGAGTATTTCCCTATTTCAAATCTTCGTACTCTTTATATTTTTAAATTGAAACATCAATAGAACTTACTAGTTTTTAAATTGCCTGTTCTCAGTTTTAGAACTACGGCAACAGCACTCTGTTGCAGAAGTTCCACATAGGAAACAATACAAGAAATTGGATCATCTGGTTCAGGGACCTGCTGCGGGGGAAGGCTTGCCTGATCGGCTACAGTGCAAAGGTTTGCATATTCTGCATCAATAATTGCAAGTCTTATTAAATTTCTATGTAGTTTCCTTTTAGGATATTTAGAATCTCGTGAATCGGTGTGCTTGTAAGTGTAGATGTCATGTTGAACTAGTTATGTTGCTCAAAATTTAGTGAGAAGCTCTAATTAGTAGTGTATTAAGCTGTGTATGTATGACTCATGTTAAACTAGTTATGTTGCTCAAAATTCTTAGTGGGAAGCTCTGATTAGTAGTGTGCTACGCCGTGTATGTGTCAATTTTAATATTTTCTAGCTCAGAGCAACCTCCTTCCAATTGCAGTGCTATGCAATTAGCTCTCTTAAGGTGCATTTCTGGATTTCAGTTGCATGAATGCGTATTGGATTGATGTAAATCTAACTTAGTAGTTTTTCTACCACCTGATCTGTGTATATATTCATGCATTTGATTTAAAGATCGGTAAGCTTACTTTTGTTAATCTAAATGACAGGCAACAAAGCTCTCAGCAAGACACATTTTGGAGCATCTTCTAAAAATTTGAAGGCTGGAGGCAATATTTCCATCGTCACTGTGTTTGCTACATATAATACTGCTGTTGATCAGCAGACAAATGGCAAAGCATTAGACACGGTTACGGTTGGGAATGTTTCCTACAACAAGGTGGAGAGGTCAATCGCCATTTTGGACGTCTTTGTTAATTTCATTCAGGTAAACCCATGTGCAAGACAGCATAGATCAGTCATGTGTAATGGATAATCTGACAAAACACCAGCAGAAATAATTTTTAGAAAACTTCTACTCGAAAGGTTATTGACTTATTGTTTTCTTCCTACTTTATCCAAAAAAAAGAAGGTTATTGTTTTCTCCTATCACACTCTGAAATAATCGGGAAGCATAACGGTTAAGCTTATTGTTTTATGCATACCTATTAATGAATCCTAAAGTTTGACTCCTTAATTTATTTATTTTTTGAGAATAATTTGATTCCTTGATCTAGGATTGATCTTGTGAAGTGTTGTGTTTTTTGTATAAGTATGATTGAGATGCCTCAAGGCTTTCAACTGCTAAGGTTTTATGGCAGATGCACCTATTTGTAAGGCCTCTTACATCTCTCTTAGTGGTGTTTGACTAGGTGCAGGGTAAAAACATCCATGATAAAACAGCAAAACAGCATTAATGGGACATGAGAAGGTTGTTAAGAGACATGAAAAGTTGTTCGAACCATATACATCACTCGTTCAAACTCATTAGAGTTATGCATACATGTTAATGAATCCTAAATTTGATTCCTTAATCTAGGATTGATCTTGTGAAGTGTTGTGTTTTTGAAGAAGGTAACAGATATTTTTTAAACGAGTAAAGTAGTCCTTAGCACAAAGACTGTTAAGAGAAACCAGTGATACAGAATCCCCGAAAAGGCAAAAAAAGTTAGTCTTGTGCTAGTTACAAAGACCCAAAGATGTCAACTATAGATTCTGCATCTTCTACAAGTGCTTCTTTACAACAAAAGTGAAACAAAAAGATACAACTTCTGTTCAGAGTTAGCTATCCCTTCAAAGCATCTTGAGTTCCTTTCCTTCCATATTATCCATGAAAGACGTGCAGGGACCATAGTCTACCAAGTCTTCTGTCTCAAAATATTACCTGGATCATTCCAGCATGATATCATTTCTGCAGTTGTCCTGTTTAATCCTTTCAAACTCACAAACAACTGCCACAACCTGCTGGTTACTCTAAATGTAAAAACAAATGACTGTTTGTTTCAGTCTCTTTCTCACACATAAAACATCTAGAGTGCCTGTCTTACTCCCAAATTAGAGTACTACTGATAAAATTTCATTGCCAAGCCACATTTTGCAAGATGTTACCATAGGTATTATCTAGAAGTTGATTTCAGTTGCAATTCATTTTACACGGATTTGATACGTGCAGGAGACCATGCCTCAAAGCAACATCATCATCCTTACTAATCCATCATCTAAACTTCCAGTGGAAAGAGATAGACTGACCATTCTGCCCATTCAAGGTGATTATTCACGAGAAATGTTGATGCTACAAAGAATCAGGTCTTACATTGTAAGAGCACAGTTCATTATTATGAAGGGTATTTTTCTTTTTATGTTGATTTGACTTTAGAACTTCCCCAATTCCTAATTCTGTTTCAGCATGCTAGGTGTGTTTCAAGTTATCTTTTGTAACTTGGGAAAATCACCTCTCCACACTGAGATAAGCTAATTGGCGACATGTATATTTGCATTTTCCAATGCACGCGGGCCTTTCCTGTCCTTCTTCTGTTGAATCATCCATGACTAAGTGTTTGTTATATGAGAAAATCATCATGTCCTTGTACCGTTGAATCATCCATGAGTATTTGTTTGTATTTCTTTTGGGACTGGGAGGCGGAGGGTGGTGGTGGGTGGTTGGTCATCTAGTAGTTTGTAGAGCTTTCATTGTAGAGCTAATGCATAATTGTTAATAGTTTCCTGATGCAGGTATTTCTTGAAACTCGAGCTGCGGAGCATTCAAAATGGAAGGGACAAGTGAATCATTACATCTTCACCGACTCTGATATAGCAGTGGTTGATGATTTGGGGCAGATATTTAGTGATAACCCTGATTTTCATGTGGCTCTAACATTCCGTAACAACAAAGAGCAACCTCTGAATTCAGGATTTATAGCAGTGAGGGACACTCCTGAGGGAATTCTAAGGTTTGTTGTTTTGTGTTCTTTCCTACCTGAATTTATGGCGGACAGTGCTAATAGGAGCCCTGGATATCTAATAGTAATGGTTCTTGGCTTGTGTGCTTGAATTTTTTTAGATCATATATAGCAGCGAAGGGCACTCCTTAGTGAATTCTAAGCTTGTAGGTGTTGTATTCTGTAGTTCTGATATCTTTTAGGACTGTCTAGTAGGAACCCGGAAGATTTAACAGATGTTTCTTGGTTCGTATGCTTGAAATTCTGAAAACCTGTGATTTTCAGAATTTTCTGTGGAAAAAATTTCCATTTTTTATAATTTTAATAAAAGTAAAATAAAATATATGAAATAGAAAATTTGGGATTTGGGGGTGGGGTGGGGAAAGCAGGGCGGGGTGGTTGGGGGGTCGAGGGTGAGAAATGTTTTCCCATTTTTTATAAAATTCTTATAAAAGTTAAAATAAAATATATGAGGCGGGGTAGGGGTGGGTGGGTGGTTAGGTGGGGGGTAGGTGAGGGTGGAGTTGGGATGCGTTGGTGTGTTTTTATTGAATCCGGAAAATGTTTTCCCTTGGACTTTTAAGGAAAACATTTTCTTCTATTTTGAGGAAAACATTTTCCAAGATATTTAGTGCAACCAAACAAGAGAAAACAGAAAAACATTTTCCGTCATACCAAACACACCCTTAGTATTATTTGTTTTCTTTGTGTACTTAGTTTCTTCTATTAATTTAACGGCAGAACTTGGAAATGCATTTGCTTACAAGTCTTCCTAAAGCCATTATAGCTCCTTTAATGTGCAGAGCAAAGTTTTTCTTGGAAGAAGTACTAAAAGTCTACACGTCAAAGTTCATGAAAGCTTCCAGGATGCTCGGGGATCAATTAGCTCTTGCCTGGGTTGTAAAATCCCACTCTTCCTTTGATCCCAGAAGGTTTACTAGAAAACAAGCATTTACGGACCAAATTAGTGGCGCTTCAGTCCTATTTTTGCCGTGCTCCATTTACAACTGGACACCACCAGAGGGTGCCGGTCAATTTCATGGGATGCCCTTGGATGTTAAGGTACTGTTCTGGTTTAAGCTTGTTTTGGGTTATCATAAATGCTAAATTCATAGTGAGAGTTCCGAAATGACTTTTGAAGTTCTAGTTTAGGGAGTTGTACATTATTGACACATAAATGCATAGATGGTTATTCAGAAATTAGAAGGAGAAGAGAATTTGGGAATTAGTTTCTTGATTATTCCCTCAAGCTAATGAGGTTAAATAGCTGGCATAGAGAGTGTAAATAAGGAAAGAAATTAATAAGAATATTACATAATCTCCTTATTGCTTAATT
Source organism: Anisodus tanguticus (assembly GCA_034509755.1). Classification (NCBI taxonomy): domain Eukaryota; kingdom Viridiplantae; phylum Streptophyta; class Magnoliopsida; order Solanales; family Solanaceae; genus Anisodus; species Anisodus tanguticus. The sequence continues at coordinate 44,389,553 of CM067555.1, forward strand.
ACTGAGATTTGTGAATATTTCCATCTATATCTAATAATAACATATATATTCACATATCTTCTCATATCTATATATTAATTATACTATATTTAACACTCTCCCTCAAGCTGGAGCGTATAAGTCATATGCTCCTACCTTGCCACAAATATAGTCAATTCTGGATCCCCGAAGTGATTTTGTGAAAATATCTGCCAGTTGATCTTTTGAGTTGACAAAACTTGTGGCAATGTATCCAGACTCAATCTTCTCTCGAATGACGTGACAATCTATCTCAATATGCTTCGTTCTTTCATGAAACACAACATTAGAAGCGATATGTAGTGCTTGCTTGGTTATCACAAATCAATTTCATCGGTTCAACTCCTCCCATCTTCAATTCTTGGAGAAGTTGTCTTAACCATGTAATCTCACACGTAGCCAATGCCATAGCATGTTACTCTTCCTCTGCGCTTGATCTAGCCACGACATCTTGCTTTTTACTTTTTCAGGATATTAGATAGCCTTCTATTAGAACACAATAACATGAAGTGGACCACCTATCAGAAGGAGTTCCTGCCCAAACAATGTGGGCGTGTCCCTTGTCTTCATACAATAAACCTTGTCCCGGAGAACTTTTAATATATCGCAGAATGCGAATCACTGCATTCTAGTGACTATCATAAGGTGATTGCAGAAACTGGCTAACTACACTAACAACAAATAAGATGTCTGGTCGTGTGATCGAAAGGTAGTTGAGTTTGTCAACTAGTCTCCGATATCTGCTAGGATCTTTTAGAGGCTCTCCCTGTCCTGGAATAAGCTTAGTATTTGGATCCATAAGAGTGTCCACATGTTTGTAGTCCAACATACACTGTCTTCCAAAATGTCAAGGCACATTTCCTTTGTGTAATAGCAATACCATTGCCAGATTGTGCCACTTCAATGCCTAGAAAGTATTTCATCTTGCCCAAATCCTTAGTCTGAAAGTGACTTGAAAGGTGTTGTTTGAGTTGAGCAATACCTTCATGATCATCACATGTGACAATAATATCAACATAAACGATTAAAAAGATACGTTTGCCATGAGATGAATGCCTATAGAATACAAAGTGATTAGATTATGTTCAGATCATTCCAAATTGTTGGCAACAGCTCAAAAACGACCAAACCATACTCTTGGAGCTTGAGGTCATAAAGGGATCGACGAAGTCTACAGACTTGTCCAGACTCCCCCTGAGCAACAAACCCTGGTGGTTGCTCCACATAAATTTTTTCAGCAAGTTCTTAATGAAGGAATGCATTTTTGATGTCCAGCTGGAAAATAGGCCAATGATTTATTGCTATAGAGATGATAAGATGGATAGAAGCCATCTTGGCGACGGGTGAGGAAGTATCTCCACAGAATGCCATAAATCTAAGTGTATCCCTTAGCAACCAGTCTCGCTTTGAGACGATCAATAGATCCATCTGAACCTACCTTAATTGTGAATACCCAACGACAACCAACAATGGTTTTGCCTTCAGGTAATGGAACAAACTCCTATCATGCAAAACAATCATTTCCTCAATCATAGCCTGACATCATGTCACACCCCCAACTATGGCCTAGACGTAACACAACACTCGATGCCTGGATGCATGTGACCGACTGAACCAACTGGCTGACTGAATCAACATGTGGAATATGACTGGTAAACATGTTGAGATACTGATAAGTCTAACTGATAAATCATAAATGCGGAATATGTCTGAAGTATATGAATGTAGCCAATATGACTAACAGAAAAGCCTGCTAAATATTGACGGACTGTTGTTCTAGTCTATAAAACCTCTAAGAATAATGAAATACTAACGATTTACTGGGACAAGGCCCCCGGCATACCTGACTGTATGAAATAGATAAAGACTATAAATAAGATAACACCCCGAAAGACTAGGGCTCACCAAATCAGCTGATACCGGAACCTAGCCAGCTGGGTCGTCGACCTATAAATCATTACCTGTATCGCGAGATGCAGGCCCTGGGCAAAGGAACGTGAGTACATTTGAATTGCACTAGTATGTAAAGCAACTGAAAGAAAGAAATGTAAATGTTGAAACTGAAACTGAACTGATAAATGATAACTGAAGTGAACAAAGAAGTAAAGAATATGAATACTTCCTGTTCTGAAATGGAGAATCACTTGTTTTACTGGAATAATAAATTGTGGCCTCAGGCCCAATTGGACCCAAGTATCGTATGCATAACTGTAGCCTCAGCTCCAAATACATCTGTGGCCTCGGGCCTAAATACATGTGTTCAACATTAAACAATTTACATAAAAAATCGAGAATCATGCTGAAAGGTACAACACTGACATATTGAGCAATGATTCGTTGAGATATGTATTCATGAACTGATTATGAGAACTGAAGCTTTAGCTAGTTTACAAACATGCTGAGTATTCTAGATTGGCTCATGGGTATCGAGCACAAGTCTATATTAATTACGTACTGAGCTCACAATGTTTAGAATGAAAGTCATGAACGAATTATGAAACTAGAGAATAGGAGTTATGCAACTATTCAAGGAACTAATCTTAACTTTATTTCTGAGGTAATTCGTAACGTAGTACAAAAACGTGGCGTAGGGAGAATTGTTAACATTCCCAAACGTAGAGAGTTAGCCTCACATACCTTAACTTCCTGAGCGTAATACAACGTTCGTCGCTCCCTTTCGACTTTAATCTATAGCATTATAAGTCAGTGGAATCAAATTAGCAACAATATTCAAGTTTTTGGCCATCTTGGCATTTTATCTAACACTTGGTGGGCATAAAATCCACAACCTTCTTTAATAGTGTTTTCTTCATTCAATTCCCATTCTATCACTTCTAGGTAGACATGTCCAACGGCCCGACACGTCCCGAAAAATCCAGGGCCAGGGTCTGCTTATAGCTTACCCGCGAGCCACCCGACCCGAAAAAATGGGGACCCGATCTTATGTAGGGTCGGACCAGGGTCAGAATATTTTACCCGTCTAACCCGGCCCGACCCCGACCCGACTCGCATATTTTTTAAATATAATTTATATTATTTTCCCTCATTAATATTTATTTTGTACTTATATATATTTTTGCCATTAATAAGTGATATAATGCATGCTTTTATAATATATGTATTGCTCTAATCTACATTGAGCTCGACATAAAATAAGATAAAAACGGTAGCTGATTATTAATTATATATTTATATTATTAGTCGTTCTGTTAATATCACTGAAGCATAATGTAGGGAGAGAAAGTAGTTGTAAATTGGTGAAACTTTAAATGGTCATAACTTTGCGCTCGTATATCCGTTTTACCCGATTTTTTTGCGTATTTTTTCGAGACAGGGCTGATTATTAATTATATATTTATATTATTAGTCGTTCTGTTAATATCACGGAAGAATAATGTAGGGAGAGAAAGTAATTGTAAATTGGTGAAACTTTAAATGTTCATAACTTTGCGCTCGTATGTCCGTTTTACCCGATTTTTTTTTTGCGTATTTTTTCGAGACAGGGCCGGTCAAACAGCCATAAGTCGGTTTGACGCAGCCAATTTTTAGAAAAACATCCGTTTTTCCAATCAATTTGTGTTTCTCCCCAATCGGTTTATATTTTCTTTTTCTTTAGTCAAGATCTCACGATATACAATACATTTCAACGTCGAAATTTCGTGGTAATGTAGGGGTGAATGCCAATTTCAGTTTTGGAAATTCAATTTTAAAAAAAAAATCCCCGACTCGACCCTTGCCCGCAAAAAATGCCGACGGGTCAGGGCCGACCCGTGACCCGTAGAGTCCCCGAAGGGTCAGGGCCAAAGTCGGATTTTTTTAAAAAAAAAGGGTCATGGTCGCGCAAGCAAAAAAAAAAGCCACCCGACCCGGCCCTGACCCGACCCGACCCGACCCGACCTTTGGACAAGTCTACTTCTAGGTGATTCTACAATCTCATTTAGATACAATTAACATCAGTCTTCATTATTGATAACATAACAACCCTAAGTCAACAATCCAAACATATAATCGTTCATACGTTTCGTCTATCATACCCATCAACTTACATCTCAAGAACGTATAGTCTATAATCACCAATGCCAAGCTATAATCGATTGGAATAAGAAAGTCTTACATACCTTATTAGCATAAAGAACTCCAATTCCTTCACTTGAACCCTTGCGAATGATTTTGTTGAAAACCCTAGGTTTGTAGCATAGGATTTCGCTTAGAATTCATGTATAATCATTAGAATTACTTAAAAATACATGAAAGAACCTTACCTTGATGTTGGAGGATGAGAATAACAGTGAAAATTCGTGCTAGGGTTTGAAGAAGTGAAGAATAGAATGAAAAATCAGGAAAAACACACTTAAAAAGGGTTGGAGGGTCGCACGTCAAGGAGGACACGACGCGTGTCCAGCAGCGTGCGCTGCCTGAGCGCGCTTGTGCACGCGATTGCCCTTGCTTCACTGCCTAGACAAGCGTGACACGACCCTGGGATGTAAACCTGCTCGCGTCGCGAGCCCGTGGACGAACACCATAGACAACTCTTTAGTATAATGTGCATAACTTTTTGTACAAAGCTCCATCCGGCCTCCATCATATATCGTTGGAAAGGTATTTCAAAGATCTACAACTTTCATTAAGGATTTTTTCCAAATTCTCATCAAGGGGTTATGGTTGCTTGAAGTAGTCCCTCGACCACTTTCGCAAAACATGAAACCTTCTCAATTTCACTTTATTTCCTTAGAACGAGTCAAGAACTAGTATGGAGAGCTAAGATATTACACACCAACCTGGATGAACCAGTGCTTCTGCCACAGTCTTGGGAACTTTGACAGTGGATAAGCTAGTAATGAAGGCATGATATGAAGGTGACAAATAATGATAACTTAAATAAGTATAAATGGGAGTTTGATTGGCAGTAGTTCTAGTACCTTTTCGAAGAGCAATGGGAAGATCATCTTATGAGTGCTCGACCGAAGCAGGAGACATTGTTAAAGCAGGTAATGAGTCATCAGGAGTGCTTTGTGTACCTGTATCAGCGTTAGAAATACTAACTGGATTAGCAGGCTCAAAAGGAGATTGAGGTCATCGGGAATAAACCTTAAGAGACGGAGGTGGCGTTGGGTTGAAACAGTTAGAATTAGAAGAACTACTGATATGGCCTTCTGATTTTCCGTATTAGGAGAAAAATATAGAGAAGTCTCGAAAAAGCTAACATCTGTAGAGATGAATTACCGAGGGATCAAAACATTTGTAACCTTTTTGTAGACTAGAATACCCGAGGAAGACACATTTAAAAACCTTGTGCTGAAGTTTGTCTTTTTCAGGGGTATGGTTATGAACAAAATAGGTGCAACCAAACACACATGGAGGAAGGGGAACAAATTCTGGTCCGGATAAAGGACCGAGTATGGACTCTTATACTGCAAAATGGTGAAGGCATACGATTTATTAGATAACAGGCATTAATAACGTCATCACCCCAAAAACATAAAGGGACATGACTGTGAATGAGCAATGTACGAGCTGTTTCAATTAGATGATTGTTCTTTCGCTTAGCAACTCCATTTTGTTGAGTATATGCACAAGAAGACAAGTGCAATATGCCCTGGGATGACATAAAAGAAGAGAGAAGTAGAGAAATATTCTCGGGCATTATCACTGATTAACTTCTTAATGGAAATTCCAAACTGATTTCGAATTTCAGCACAAAATTTATGAAAGATAGAGAATAACTAAAGTTCTATTTTTTATTAAAAATAACCATGTGCACCCAGAATAGCCATCAATAAAGGTCACAAAATAATGAAAGCCTAAGGAAGAACTGACACGACTTGGACCCCATATGTCCGAATGAACAATTTCAAACATAGAGGTGGCCCTATTATTGATGCACTTTGGGAAAGAGGAAGGAGTGTGCTTCCAATCTGACACGATTCACATTCTAACAAAGATAAATTAGATAAACTTGGAACCATCTTTTGCAGTTTCAAGAGACTTAGATGACCCAGTTGACTATGGAGCAATTAAGAGGAAGCAACGGAAGTGAAAACAACATGTGGTGTTGGGATGGATAAGTATAATCCATGTGACTCATGTCCTTTTCCAATCATCTGTCCCGTACTCCGGTCCTGCACAAGAATAGAATCATCAAGGAAGGTTACAACACATTTTAGATTTTTGGTTAATTTGCTAATGAAAATAAGATTATATGGACATTCAGGTGCAAAAATGACTGATTTTAAAGGTATGGAAGGCAGAGAGTGAGCTATACCTATCCTTTTTACAATAGTCTTTGATCCATTTGTCAAAGTAACAGTAGAGAGGGTAGGAGGGGTAGTAAGAGTAGAGAGAGTATTTTTGTTACCAGAACTATGATTAGAAGCACCAGAATCTAGAATCCATTGTTCCTGAGACGAAGACTGTGCAACATGAGCAAAGGAGTTATCAGGTTGCACTGTACAAGCAATTGATGAAGTTGATTACTGTTGTCTTGATGCTTGGTACTGAAGGTAGTCATTGTAGTCTACTCCAGTTAAAGTGATAGATTGAGATGATCCATCCCTGACATCAGGTGGGTAGAATATCATCTCCATTATGAGCCACATTTGCTGCGTGTCAAGGGCAATCATTATTGCGTGGGGGGTTACCATCAAGAATCCGACGTTCCTCTCTTACATGTCCTTTATTACAATGAGTACAATGTAAGAGGAGAAGTTGGCATTCCTCTCTTACATGTCCTCTCTTATTGCAATGAGTGAATGTTTATTATTCCTCCATTTTCCTTTTCTATATTCACCTTGAAAATTGTTAGTTTGAGCAGCCATGATAGATGCATCATAGAGATGTGATGCGCAATAATCGGGAGAATACTTCTCCCAAGGTAGGAATAGATGGGCTAGAAATTATTTGGTCACGAATTAAGGTGAGATCTGCTCGTAAACCCAATCAAAGCCAAAACCATAAAAAATTGTCTCTTTGTTTCTCCTGATCATCCAATTTATTATTTAAAGGCATAAGAGAATCAAATTTACCCTTCAACATTCTACCTGATCCAAATAACTTGCCATGTCTAGTTGATTTTGCTGCAGATGAACAATATATGACACTACTTTGTAAATGAGTTGTATGTCATTTGTGTACAAAGTTTTGGCCTTGTTCCAAACTCTGCAACACGTCTTACATGATTGAAATAGACTTAGACTGAATAGTTTAGGATCAAGTGAATTTCATAAAAGGCTACATAATTGTGCATCTATTTTGACCCAAGTTGATCTATTAGATGATTCGATGTCTATGCTGTTTTTGGTCAAGTGGTCTTCATATCCTTGACCTATAAACCACAATTCTACAGATGTTCCCATTACCATCCAATTTTATTGTAGTAATTGTAGAAAGAGTTGCCTTTGCAACATGATTTTCAGTTTCTTTTTATCACTCATTTTTTCTTTTGATGAGCAAAGAATAGAGAAATCATAAGCAAATAGAAAAATAAAGGAACTGAAAGATCTGAGCAGAAAATAGAGAAGCAGAAATAAAGAAACAGAAATGACAGAGATTAGAAGAATCAAAGTACGCCGGAAACAGTACCAAAAACTCACTGAAAAGTGTACCTCGCCGGAAATTTTGTGGAACAGACTGAAATTTAGTTGAGAATTAGCAGACCAGATTTGTGAGCCTATATTTTTCTTTTGATTCTGCTTTGGAGAATATGTCTTCTTAAAAAAACAGTTTTGGAGAAAAAGAATCTGTTTTTGGAGAGAAATAAAAGAAAAATTAGAGAAAGGAAGGACGGCTCTGATATCATGAGAAATTAGAAAGAGAACTCATTAGAAAGAGAAGAGAAGAGAATTTGGGAATTAGTTACTTGATTATTCCCTCAAGCTAATGTGGTTAAATAGCTGGCACAGAGAGTGTAAATATGGAAAGAAATTAATAAGAATATTACATAATCTCCTAATGGCTCAATTACTGAGATTTGGGAATATTTCCATATCTATCTATCTATCTATATATCTAATAATAACATATATATTCCCATATCTATATATTAATTATACTATATATAGCATTTATCAACTAAACGTACATATAACTGAAACAAAATGTCCAAGTGCATTCTCCATGTTAGAAATTTCAGAAGTCTGATTCTCCATTTTTTATATTATGTAGTAGATTGTTGCTTGTAGAATTGTACTGTTGCTAAAAGTATAGGCAGACTCTTTAATCACTTCCACGTGGACCTCTTAAGGGAAAAGATGCTGTTTACAGCTATTGAAAATCTGAAAAAGAATCAAGAGTTGGTAATTCCAGTCACATGATGAATGACATACTTCATAAATGAGATTACGAAAGGATACCTCTGTTTCTTTCTGAGTTTTGGATTGGTTTTTGGGCACAGGTTGTGCATTTTAAGGGATCAAGAAAGAGACTTATGCTGGAGTCTTGGAGCTTCTTAAAGTCAACGTCGTTGGATATCGCTGACATGTTATGCCTAATCCTAAGAAGTGGCAGGACGAAGTACGATTTCTAGTTCAAATTGAATTTGGTCTTATCAGTCAGGAATCTTTTTTGTTTTCCGGAGTAAGAACGTCTACACATTCATTTAGAAGAATGACCAGGCTGTTTGAGGTTGTTGGTTGTAAGACCAGTCATTCAGTCGTTTACGATCCAAATGGAGCTTGAGCTTACATCAACAGGTCAATATTAGCGCGCAGTTGTGACTTTAGAGATTCAGATAACTGATGGTTTCTAGCAAAAATGAAACAGACACAGCTTGTATTCTTATTTTCTTTTTTTCTTTTTTTCTGCAACTATATGTAAGTTCTTGAATATTGATTACATTTTTCCTGTGTTTTCTATAAATTTCAACAGGATCTTTGTTGGCATTTAACTTTTGTGTTGTGTTCTATAGGAACTTCAGCCTGTTTTCTCTTCTGCTATGTAAAGATACCACTATCCACACAAAGTTAAACGAACAGACACAGCATGTATTCTTATTTTTTGTGTAACTATATGTAAGTTCTTGAATATTGATTCCATGTTTCCTTCTTTGTTTTCTAAAAGTTTCAACCGGATCTGTATTGGCATTTTTAACTTCTGTGATGTGTTCTATAGGAACTTCAACACTGTTTTCTCTTCTTGTATATAAAATATACCACTATACATACACCTTTGCGTTGTCTATTGCCATACTGGCTTCTAGTTCTCGAGGATCTGTTAGTCACAATGTCTCAAAGCATAATTATTTAGTTCCTCACCCACTAAAAGTATGGTTGGATGGCGTTGGAGTGTCTAATAAGTAAAAATCTTAATTGATGTGTGAAAATGAAAAGTGGTGATATATTTGGGAAAAAAAAGTTGTCTCCAGGATAATTATTTAGTTCTTGAGCATAATCATTCCTAAGGTAAAAATTGTCTCAAAGCATAATCATTCCTTAGGTTTGAGCTCAAGACCTTAGACTAATAAATTTAGAAGAATGAATTTATGTATCTTTAATTAGTGATCTTGAACGCAAACTTTAGGATTGGTGAACCTTTTGGTAGGACCTTTTAAGGGGACTTATTCGTGAATAATATTTAACCGAACCCCCTTTGAATGTCGAATGCTTAAGTAATTTTTAAAAAAAAGAGAAAAAAATTTGTGATCCTATTTTCTGGCAACTCTACACTAACAACAATAATATACCCCTTGTAATCTCATAAATGGGGTTGGAGAGTAGAATGTACACAAACATTATCCCTACCTTTGGACAAGTATTGATGAAAGTAAAGAAATCATGATAAAATACTATAGATAATCATTATGAAGAAAAATAACAGTAACTACAACAAACTAATATGACAATTGATAATAACAAAAATTACAAAGATAATACTACACCTACTAGTATGGAATGATACATGAGACAACACACTACTACCTACTAACCTTCTGCCCTAATTTTTGTCCTCCGTAATTTTCTATCTAAGATCATATTCTCGGTAAGCTGCAACTACGCCCAGTACTATCTAATCACTTCTCCCAATACTTCTTCGGTCTATCTCTATTTCTCCTGAAATCATCCATAGACAACCTCTGCACTAGAGTCCCTTTGCATCTTCTATGTACATATTTGAATCATCTCAATCTTGCTTCCGCATCTTGTCCTATCCGAGATTCTAATCCTATTTTCGAGCAAATTTATCTTATTATATTCCATTTCCCCCCAAACTTATATGTCAACGCATAAAATAAAAGGAGGGAAGTATAAAATTGGAAAAGAAAATATATAATACTGAAAAGATCTGAAATACGACAATGGTTACGATCATATATCAGACGAAACTTTCATAAAAAATTGTTCACCCCACACGAAAAATAACAAAGTCATACCTCTTATTATTTCATTGTTTTGTATTGAAAACACACGATACAATAGATATCTGGGATGCATTTTTATTTTTATAGAAGAAATTAAAGAGAAAAAAAGATGAGCAGTAGCGGTACTTGTACATGTTCTTATAGACCCATAATAATTACTGCAAAATCAGATCAATTTTTATCACCGAGAGGAATACAATTGATCATCCATGGAGACCGTAGATTTAAGAAAATACCCAGAATTTGTTTTGTAAGAGCATCAACAGTGGATAGCTCATCCAACTTTGTTGAACGCATGGAAAAGGCCTGGTTAATTTCTAAGGTATTTTCATTTAATTGCTATTTTTATCCTATCTCTGCTATTTTTCCATTTAATTTGAGCTTTCCCAGATGCTTGAAAGAAAATAATTACTGTATTGAAGAATTAAAATAGGGAAGAATTTTATGTATGCTTGTTCTTGGCTTAATAATTGGTGTTATTCAGAAATGTTAACCTAGGTATATGAGTTGTTAATGAGGTACAAGATTCCTAATTTCTTGTTGTAGCATGGTAAATCCTAGCGTGATGATTCTCGTTTTTAAGAACATACATTGGTTTCCGTTTTTGCTCCGATGGTGATGATTGATATAGGTTACTTTGGATTGGCTTTGACCACTACTGTAAAAGAGAGCTGAGGTAGTGCCTATATGCGGCTATGACGATGAAGTGAGAAACGGATATGTACATGTATGCTTCAGATACTTTATCTTAAATCTAGAACTAGAGAGCTACGTATAAAAGAAGAAGAAAATGATGAAGAAGATGTGGAGTGCTAAAAAGTATATTAGTTCGGAGGATGCACAATAACTCTATCGTTATTATTACTATAATTCTTATTCTGGAAGTAAGATTTTTATATCAACAGTAACCAAGGCGGTGCAGAAGTACCTGCACTTGTAAAAACAGTAAGATATAAGAGAAGCAGAAGACAAAAAACCACAATATAGTCTCAGGTCCAACCTGCAAAAGGAAAGGCAGCAGGAAGAGTCCCAATAACTTCATGCTGTGGAGTGGTTATAGAGATGAGGAAACGGAGCTTTTTCGTGTACCTCTGAAATAAATATTGTGTCGTTTGTGTTATAGCTAAGTCAGTGAGGTGAAAAGACAAATGAATACCATGTATATTTTTTCACCTTTACATGGCACATGTTGTACTCATGCTGGTTAGTAGTTGCAACGAACTGATGAAGTTTATATTGTATAAGTAAAACATGTACATACACCTACCAATTCAACATAAAATTCATGATATTTCAGAGATTCTACCTGTCTCCTGAACTAAATTCTTGGAGAAAAAAGAATTTTCTTCTTGACCCCGTTTACTAGATCTCTTGTTTGTTATTTTCCTGTCTCGGTGGGAGGGAGATAAGAATATCTCATCTTAACAATGAATCAAATGAATGTAAGTGAAAGAAATTGAATTTCACACGAAAGAGGTCTGATGATGCACTTTCTGGGACATCAGAAGTACAACCCTCTTTCAAACAATAGTGAAAAACATTGCATTTATTAGCGTACTTCCTAAAGCACAACCTTTGCCATTAGGAGATGTGTGACTTCTTCCAGAAAGAGAAGAACATTCAAAAACCATGATTTTCCAAAGGGGTGTAGCCTTTCTTTGAAAGGAACACCAAGAATAGCATGATGTCAATCCCATAAGAAGAAAAAGAAATCCTCTTCCGGTATCTATATTGGTAATAAACAAGGAGACTTAATCACATCAAGAGAATACCTGGTGCACCAAAGTGGTGCTTGAACCTCATTTATTTGGGGTTTGGAAGTTCATCAGAGAAAATTGGGGATGCTTTCTTTACTATGAATAAGTTAAAGGTGGGAAATAGAAGAATATTTTACGTTGGCGTGATGCATGGATGGGGCCATACACCTTTAAAAGATCAATTTCGAGCTCTTTACCAATTTGTTGAGATGCTAATACTACCATTAAGGGGTATTAGAATGAATTTTGGTGAAATATTAGACCTAGAAAAGGTTTTAAGGATTGGGAGATTTAGAGGGTTGCACGACAATTTAGCACATTTGGAAGCCATGGGGAGTTAACTGGGGATTCAGATAATTCAGTTTGGCTTGCTAACAGAAAAGCTATTTCTCTGTTAATAGCTGCTACTGAAGCTTGGTAGTTTCTTCAATCAACTGGGAAGAGTGGCCATGAAGAAGGATTTGGAAAATCAGGCTCCATATAAGGTAGCCTGTTGCTGTTGGGAGGCTGCCCATGATGATTTTACTTTTGGGGATAACAGTGGTGGTGGGACTAGTTTGCGCACCTCGACTATTTCCCCAATGTACCTGCTACCTTCCACCAGCACAGTACCGTGCGACTTCTGCCCATCAAAGCTTAGGAAAATGAAAAAAAATCACCTAGTGTTTTTGTCTTTGTTGGGATTTGAACTTTGTTGTCCAAGATCCACACCCACTTCATTGACTACTAGGCCCACACCTTTGGGTGTTGTCCATGATACTATTTTGATACATCAGACCCAATGAAGAGTATAGAATTATGTAGTAGGTGTCAGATATATGAGATGGGCGTGAGGAACGGATACCTTTACATGTACTGTCCAGTGGCTGTATCTTATTCTCAACATTTTTATATTGTTTGGGTGATGCCTACTTCTGTTAAAGATATCATTAGCTGCTGGCAATTAAGTGGTCGGGGAGAGGATAAAATGATAATTTGGGATACAACTCCAGCTTGTGTGGTGACTGGTGAGTGATATGGAAGAAAAGAAATGAGAGATGTTTTGAAGGATAAGTCAATCTATACCATGTTTGTAATATACACATATACATATTTTAGCTTCTTGGTATAAATTGATGTGAAGTAGATACCCTGATAAGCCTTTTGAACTCTTTTTAAGATTAGCCTGGTTTTGTACATATTTTGCATATGACAACACATTCGTAGTGTGAGCTTCATAGTGAATAAAATTCTTATTTTACCTTTCAAAACATAATGGAGGAGAAATTTTTTATTTTATTTTATTTTTTGTTGGGTGAGGAACTTTTTATTTTATAAATTAATTTACATGTCTCTTCTCCCAGTTAACGAGCGTAGAGGGATATAGCATGTTTGAGCAACTTAGCTGGCCTCCTAGAACACTTAAACCTTTCCTTGTCAAAGACAATTTAGCTTTGATCGGTCATGAAGAGGATCCTTGGATCAAATAACCTCAAATATCTCAGGATCCAGAGTCTAACTTGAAACAGGATCTATGGGTCAACAATCCACTCACAGAAGTACATTTGTGAGAGAGGAGCTTGAAAAAGACTACACACACCAAACAAAAATGAAAGGAAAAAAATAAAATAAAAAGAAGTTAAAATGAGATTACCATTTCGTGGAAGAAAATGTAATTACCATTTCATGGAAGAAAACCTGAAGACTACTTCCTAAATCTTTGAAGCTGATATGATTTAGGAATTGGGAGCAGGGCAGGAGTTCCAGAGGAGTTTCCCTTCATACCCAATATGAGCACAATTGGTTAGAAAAATTGGACGTCAATGTTTGCATGGGGACAAATTATGTTTTCCTACATCTAATGGTTCTACCTTGTGGGGATCCAGAAGGTATAAGGCATAGTTCAAAGGCGTGATAGCATACCTCATTTCTTACCAAGGTAACTTGCTTCCAAGCCATTGCACTAGATGGGCATGTAGTCGTAGTAGTCGACCCAGAATGCCTCTCTTCTTTACAAAAATACTATTTCGGGTGAACGGGGAATTACGTTGCTCTTTGATCTGCAGAATAAGGCTTAGGAGCTCTCTTTTATGGCAGATCTCTCCGTACCAAGAAAGCGAATCACAATGGATCGAAGCCCTCCTTTTCCTTCCAATTAGTGAGATTCTATCTCTTACTTGGGAAATTGTGATCAAGTCCTCCCTTTTTCCTCGGAATCGAGCGGGCAACAAGAATTAGAATCAACCTATATAGCATTTGTTCCCATGTAGTCGACATTCTAGAAGCAAAGCTTCCCGGCGCATGACTCCTTCCGTGGAAATGCTTTTCATGATCTCCGGCTCTTTCCCACAAGCTCGTTCTTTACTAGGCATCTAAGCTAACCCGCCGGGTTAATTAACTCAACGTAAATAAAGCTCATTAGGTCAAAACTAGGGGAGTGCTTACTGATAATGAAAGGTTAACATCTCCCGCCCTTATTAGTATTAGTAGAGCGAACATCAGGTAACTTTGTGCTGTAAAACGACAGATTGGTAATGAAAGGCAATGTACTAAGAAAGTGTATTAGACCTTTATTCGGAAAAAGCTGGAAGAAAGGCGAGAAAGAAAGGTTGCCTACTACTAATAAGGGCGGGTAGACCATGTAAGAAATTATACTATTTAGGTTTCTCCTTCTCTCTCCCTTTGTTGTTAAGTACAATTAGTTCTCAGCTTTGTTGCACACCCATGTCCAAACCTTGCATAGGCCCATGGCCCACCTGTGCTCGTTACAAGTATCCATAAATTTAACTTTGATTTGTTAAGCTAGGTCAATGGTAGGTAGATTTATGCATCTTTGGAGGTTAGGTAGTCTAGGAAAAGCGTTTGGTTGAAAAGTGCGTGATTTATGGGTTGAGAGAATGCTTTGTGGTCAAACATAAATGTTTAAAATGCTGGCCTACTTGTGAGCAGTTTAGAGTGTGGATAAGAGCATTTATCAAGTTGTTTTGGTGGTATTTTAGAAATGCTATGATACGGTATATCCTAGAAGGATATATGGCGTCTTTTTGTATATGAAAAATTTAGCTAATTATGGGGCTTTTCAAGTCACAAATTGGCAGGTTAGACCAACTACTTATGTAGAGCAACACCTAAAAAAGTTTAGTCCTACTCATGTAGCCAGAACCACACCTGTAACCCAAGTCAATTCGCAAGGTTCTTAATCTACCAGGGATTTACACACGAAATACATGCAGGTTGAATAGTTTATTGATAAATGGACCCCCCCCCCCCCCCCCCCCCCCCCAATGGAAGATGTATACAGAAATTAGAAAATCCTACAAAAACATAATTTCTACCTATAGTATCCAATCATCCACACTGAACGGAATATTTTTGTGTTCTCCAAAGTGTACGAAGAATAATACCTGTTCGAAAATCATGTGATCCATATGCTTAACCAAGTACTTAAGTCGGAAATTCACTGGTTTTTAGTCTATTAACTCAAATCGTTCTCTTCTACCTTGTACATATCTGGTACATTACGCTTTCATATTGATGTTGCGTCTATTTCTTTTTTCGCTTCCCTGATGGGTGCAGCAACCTAGGCCAATTATATGCTCTACTTGTGACTCAAATGGCCATGTGGATTGCAAGTGGTGCGGTGGTACTGGTTTCTTTATACTAGGCGACAATATGCTTTGTCAAGTGCCCTCTCGAAACACAAGCTGTGTCATCTGCGCTGGAAAGGTAATTGCCCTGAGCCTATGTTATTCTAAGTTATAGGTATTCCAAATTTCATCTAAGATTGCCTTCCGATAGATTTAGTTGTATATCTGTGTTAGACTGGATGCAATTCAAGGGAGTTAATTCTCTGCTATTTTAGGGTTCTGTATGCTGCACTGATTGTAAAGGAACAGGTCACCGTGCAAAGTGGTTGGGTGAGCCTCCGATTCCCAAGCCTCCTATTATGGAAGAGTAACTTCTCAACTGATTTCTTGAATTGTCAATCAAGTTCTTGATCCTTGGACTGGATCGATGTTCAGAATGCTGCTGAATGCATCTTGATACTTGTATTCAATATTGAAAATAATATTTCTTTCTCAGTTGTAGAATTATTACATTAGTTTCAAGATACCATTTGTGTAAACCACATTTGTTTTCCCCTTTTGGTTCTTTTTGGGGCCTGATAGAAGCTTTCTGAAAGCGATAAAGGAGATTGATAGCATTATTTTTGGGGAAGCTCAGCAACATATGCATCTTGCATTAGAAGTTAATGATTTTACAGTAGATTCAAGGTAATGTAGAATTCCTGTCTTATCAGCAAAAAAAGAAGGTAATGCAGAGTGTTTTCCCTACGAATGTGTAGGGAGAATTATTTAGATCTACCTTTTATCTTCACAGCACTTTCAAATTGTCCATCATTTTTTTTATCTTTTCTTTTTTGTTTAAGGGTGAAGAATATTGAACTTTAAACAGGGTTTTCATGTATAGTCAATTGGTCCCTAAGAGAAGTGTTTATTCTTCAAGATTAATTATTCAGATTGTCTTGGCTAGTTGAGTTGAACTGAGGCTTCGAAATATAATTTATAACGAAGAGTTTCGGTGACTCTCCTTTAGGTTTGGGTACGTTGCACTAATCTCCCGTGTGGTTTATGATATTATACTTCTTTTTTTAAGCAAGGTCACTGGGTGGGACCTAGTGACTAATTTTATTAATTATTAATCATCCAAGCAACAAAAACGCGTTTGAATTGCAAAAAGGAAACTAAAAAACAAAAACCAAAATTTGAAATTGGTAAAGTAATCGGCGGAGATGGCATCTGAGCTCCATCATAGATACCCCTGTCGGTTCATTTCCGCCCCCAAAGTGTATTGCAAGCAGCATTTTCGTATGTGTGAGCTGAGATCTTGCCATGGTGAGCTGAGATCTGATGACAGTTGTCGGTGTGGGAGTGTTTTGCCACCCATCTCTCTTGTTGATTTCTCCCGCAGCTGTGCGTTCGTCTTTCAGGTTTGCTGCTTATTCTTTGCCTCTCATTTCTCTGTTTGCTTCCTACTCTTGCTCTTCATTGTTTGCTTCCTACTCTTGCTCTTCATTGTTTGCTGAATCGATGTTGCTGTTGATGGTGTCCGGTGTCTCCAAGATCTGTTGTGTTGTTACTGTAGCTTTTGTTGGTCGTTGTGCTTATCTATGTACATTATTGTAGTGCTATATTGTTAATTAACTGTTTATTAGTATTCCATGTCAAATTTATCCACTCTAGAGTTGAGTTTCACAACCCTAGCTACATAGATTCGACCTATTTATCCTCCCTTTTGCATATATTTCTTTTGTTCCTCTGCTGTTTGACTTTGATGTTATTGTATGTGATTCCCTGAATACAATCCGTTTGTGTTATCCTAAATCCTACTGATTTTCGCACTTGGGGTTGAATACCAAAAGGTACTAATACCACCCAATATGCAACAATCAGTTGGATTTGGATAAAGCTTAGGATGAATCTCCCATTAGGATCAAGCTGCATATACTTTTTTCAGATATTTCATTCTTCCCTTTAATGTGATTGTGATAATGCATGCTTATTTCGCTTAGCCAATGCTTACTGATTGATGTGCCAAAGAGCTTATTCGAGAACAAGCCACCATAATTTTATGATTGATCCATCCGGAGCGTCTGGATCGGCAAGGTAAGAAGTTCTTCAGGGGATACCACATTGTCCATGGAAGACGTTTCTTCTTCCAATTTGTCTATTACACCCTGAATTTTGATAGTTTTTTGTTGTGCGTCCTCAACTAATAGAGCATAAGGATCCCTTCGCATTTTTTTGAGGGTTTTCACTCGCAGAAAAAGATTGTTGACTTTTCCTGGACAAAAGTTGGTTAGCCTTTTTTTGACTTACCTTCTCGTCTTACTATAATGGACTACATCCGGGGCGGCCCCGCAGTTTCTTACATAAAAAAAGAGGCTACAACCTCTATATAATAAGGGCTTTGAATGCCCAGTTCAAGGAGGCACTCGCCATCTATTTTCATTGTTAAATTCTTTGACAACACGAAAAAATCATTGTTCAACTCTTTGACAACATGAAAAAACCAAAAGTTCTGCCCTCCCCCTCTATCTATCCAAGGGATGGAAGGGCATCTATTTCTGCTATTGAATTTGAATCAGGGAATTATTTGGGTCCACTCGTTATCAATGGGATCAGGGGTACTTCCAGCAAGAAATATATCGAAGAGTTAGTGATGGGCTAGCAGAAAATCAAAGTTTATCAGAAGCCTGGTTTAAAATTCCTGAATAATTAGCTTTTTATGATTACATCGTCTTTGGATTATTATATGATGATTTTTGAACTTTCCATATATAGAAAAGAAATAGAAAGAGATAGACTAGAAACGACATATGTTATGTCAATGGCACCAAAGGGATATTAAATGAATAAAATTGGGATATGGATGGAATATAATGAAATAGAATCTTGAGGTTCGTGCGGTTGGTGAGAGGACCCATGCAACATAAAATGACCCAAATTGAGGGTTTCCCCGGCAATCCCACGCACAGCAAAAGCCATTTCTAATGCCTGATTAGTCGACCAATTCTTCTACCATATTAGGGCAGGGTTAATCATTCCGGTCCTAGGAGAAGTGGCGACCATTCTCAAGAACGAAAAAGACTGAGTTGAGGGAAGCCCTATGAGTCATTGAAAGGACGGCAGGAGTGCCCTTTTTCTATCAATAGATGGAGCAAAAAATGGGCTTTTCCGCTCTTTCTAAGAGACGGAAATGTATATAGAAAACATCCCATGGGAAAGCCTCACGACCCGGTGATCGGCATAACAATAATGACATTTGTCGATATGCTACCGCCTGTTTACTAAGATCATCATAGATTATTAATGCGTTCATTCCATTATCGTGTCATGAATCCGAGCTTACTACTTGAATCACGAAAGACGCTTTTCTCACTATCACGACAAAGAGCAAACCAGAGCATTCACAAAGAAATGGTGTAAGCGGAAGGGAAGGCGCAGCGGATAGCGACTGCCCGAGGAGTGATCCCTCTCTTATTTTCCCTTTTTGTTGAGTTGAAAAGAGACAATAAGCCCGTCACCTCTGGCCTTGGTATAAAACCCTTCACCATCTTTCGAAATTGTAAAAAATCTACAGCTATTATCGTATTGTTTTACTGTTTTGATGAATTGACAAACTTGTTCAAAGGAATCAGTTCCATACTTGTATGGACCAGTTCTGCCCATGCAAGTCAACTCTACAGCTGTAAAGTCGTTGATACTGTGGAAGTGTAGCAGCACTGCTGCAGAGTTGCTGCGGGATTTCTATTAGTCCAAGGCTCAAGGTTTTGTCACTTCCTTCACTCATACTTTATATATAACATGTTAAGATGTGAAACCCAAGCTTGAAAAATCAGAAAATCTTTTAATTCTCAAGAGCAAGTCGCCATCCCTCAAAGGGCTCTCATCAAGAACGAAGCTGCAACAAACACAAGGACCAATTCTCTATCACTCAAGATGTTTTAAGTCCTTAGGTTTGTTGAGTCTTTGTCTTTTGTTCCTTAGCTTGTAAACCTACTCTTCTTGTAAGAAGTTGTTTGTAGGTGGTTCGGTTTCTAAAACCTAGAGGTGTAAAGTTGACTAGCCAGTCAAGGTGTGTACTTACAATAGACTTATTGTAAATGTCTTGCAATAGAGTTATTGTAGTAAGAGAGGTTAATAGTTTCAATTGGCTAGAGTTAGTCAAGGAGTGTCTTTGCAATAGAGTTGTTATAAATGAGAGAGATTAATAGTTTAATTCCTTGGTTACAAGATGTTGTAATCAGAACATTGCTCAGTCTTAGTGGAGTTGGGAAATCCTACAACAGTAGGTTGTGGTTTTTAATCCCTGAGCAAGAAGTTTTCACATAAACATCCTGTGTTATTTACCTTCTGTCTTCACTTAAGAGAACATATTGAGAACCTGGTTCTCTACTCAGTTTGGTGGATTCGTATATTCTATCAATTGGTATCAGAGCAAGTGTAACACCTCGTACCTCTAAACCAAGTCATGTTTATGATTCAGAGATTTAGGAAACCAAAACGGGAAGTTTAAGTTGAAAATCCAGTTTTAGTTATGCAGATTAAACTTGATGCATGGATTATACGGACCGTAGATTTATCGACAGTCTGTCGAAATGGACTGTCGATTCCATTTTAAAATTGATGGAACCCATTAGCTTTTTACGGATCGTACAATATTTGACGGTATGTCTTTTTTTATCGTCTCAAACCTATCAAGTTTTGAAGTCACTGGAAAGTTGTAAATTAATTCGACGATCTGATTATACAAACCGTACATAATCCGACGGTCCCTTGCCAGACCGTATAAAATTCGACGGTCCTTCGAATTGACCGTACATTTCCCGACGAGTTGAAAAGTATAAATACCCATACTTAGTTTTAAATATCAGATTTCACTCCTCTCAAGCCCTAACATAAAGGTTCTCTCCTCCCATCATCCCCATAACTCAAGGTAAGTCCTTTCCATGTATTTCCATGCTATTCTAATCAAGTATAATCAATTTCTAAGCAAAATTCACTACTTTTAACCTAGGATTTTCAAGATAAGCCCATTCTAAGATTTCAAGATTCAAGCTTTGGGATTATCCTTCTAAGCTTCAGATTTTTAAGACACATTTTGGAGCGAATAAGGTATGTAGAATTTCTATCCATATGGGAACATCATTGTTCTTCCCCACGCCACATGTAATCCATGAAACAAGAATACTTCAGATCTAAGGTTTTGCTTAAGTTCATAATGACCTTATATTCATGTTCAACTATATATATATATATATATATATATATCACATTGTCATTTATTATATTCATGATATGTCATTGTGATTGTCATGTGCCTGCAAAACATGTAACACCCCGAACCATGGCCTAGGCGAAATACGACACTCGGTGCCTGACTGAATGTGACCGAGCGAACCACATAGCTTGCTTGTCAACATGGGCATCAAAACATGCAATAATGATAATAATAAAACCTGTAAAATATAGTACTAAAATGAAGTCTGAAAATATTTTGCGAAAATATATGAAATCATGATAAGTTTAAAAATAATAATACTCACATGACTGACATGTTAAACTAGTCTAGCTATGAAACCTCTGACACATGAATATGCAAAACTGTTTACCAGGACAAGGTTCTGGCATACTTCTACTATAAACCATAATCATGAAAATAAATAGACTGACACCCCGAATGAAATGGGACTTACCAATAGCTGGTACGAGTGAAGTCCCAGCTTGTAACTCCTTTGTCCTAAAACTCAGCACATGCACCGTGAAGTGCAGGCCCCCATGCAAAGGGACGTTAGTATGTTTGAATAGTATTGTACGTAAAGAAACTGAAATAAATAAGCATGCACATGATATAATAAGAACATGAAACTGATACTGAACATAAACATGATCTGACGTGAATAAAGCAACATGTATGAAACTTGTAAAATTATATATTTGTATATTTGTGGGGAGAGCAGTAGTACAACCGACAACAAGAAATCACCGCGTAGGTATGTGGAGTTTGGTACCTGGCCCGACCAACAGAGCGCTCCCATACCTTGTCGGGGTATTAGACATGAACATGATATGAATGGATTCAATCAATAATCTAAAGGTATCATCCTCTGGACGGAGCGACCCTTATCCTACGCTGACATACATAGTTTCAGTCTGAGCTTTCTAGGTAATCTATGCAACTCCCAAAATATGTACTTGAAAATAGTTGGCTTGTAAGCCCATGAATTTTATAAAAATAACTTGTAAAATATGGTTTGCAATTATAATTTAACATTTGAATATGTATATATATATATATATATCATATAACTTGCATAATCATGAAAAGCATACATAATTTCATGGGGACCGAGTAATAATAATTATACCTTGTATTTAAGAACTCGTGAAATTCAAAGCATGCGTTCATGGATTACAGACATGTTCATGACAATCATAATGATCAATCATGAATACAATTGACGAATTATAATACAGGAATGATGTATAATATTACATGTTTTAGGGTTATCATGATAATAGAACAAAATCCTAAACTTAT
Source organism: Anisodus tanguticus (assembly GCA_034509755.1). Lineage (NCBI taxonomy): Eukaryota > Viridiplantae > Streptophyta > Magnoliopsida > Solanales > Solanaceae > Anisodus > Anisodus tanguticus. The sequence goes on from CM067555.1 coordinate 44,411,762, forward strand.
GAAGAATTCGTGTTTCATGGAAGAATGTAGCATGGGGAAGAACATGGATATTCTCACACATTGATAGATGCTCTACATACTTGTAATAGCTCCTACCAACGAACTATATTGTTTTCTGACGAAGACGCTCCAAAACCTAGCTTGAATCACTTGCGATGTATTTCGTTGTTAATCTTATGTTTTAGTTAGAGGATCATGTTATAATCATGATTTAATGCTAGAATTACTAAGGAATTGTTAGGACCAGGATTACCTTATTGTGGGAGGTCAATAGGAGAGAAAAACTCTCTTGATAGGGTTCTCTACAAGGTTGGACGAGTTGGGAATGATTTTCTCAAGTTAAGTGTTGAATTTATAAAATGGCATTTTGGACCCTGTCACCCGTTGGGCGAGTGCTATGGCATGTCCTTGTCTCTCCCTGGCACTTGCCTCGCCCCTGCTCATTTCACACTTAGTGAAAATCTTACATTTTTGGACGGTACCGATAGTGTCTCAGTAAAATGGTGATAACTCCTAGCATAGAGTTCCGTTTGGGCTGGGTGACCTACCGTTGGAAAGGTATTGCAAAGAGATACAACTTTCATGTTTTAAATTGTCTTAAATTCCCAACGAATTCTCACAAAACTAGACTGGAAGTTAGACATACCAAATTTAGTTGATTTCTATCGAACCTTATGCACCCCACTATTCGTCTTGATTTCAAACCAACTATTTCCACCCAAAATCATCCCAATGTGACTTCGTATGGTTAAAATGTCACACTAATACTCACTTAACACATTCACACCTAACCAAGATTTACACAGTGTTACAAAACATCTCCATTTTCATCCCTCATACAAAATCCCGATGCACTTCTCCCAGGATTTCCTCTAGAAGCACCATCAATATTGACTTTGATCCACCCTCTCTTAGGCATTTTCTATATCACTTTAATAGGTTGAGAGTACCTATTTAAAACATCCACTACAATGCTCCACTTATGTAACGACCCGTTCAGTCGTTATGTGCGTTTTGACCATTATATCCCTATTGACCCAATTCCTGAGGTTATCAGGTGATCCTAGTGAAAATTTAAAGAATTAGAACCCTTAAGTGAAAGCGTTCGACCAATAGTTGACTTTGGGGTAAACAAACCTTTTTCGGAATTTCATCAATTTCGTAAGGTCCGAAGGGTCGTTTATGACTTGATGGAGTAGTTGGCTCGATTCTCGAGGCTCTTGGGAGTGTTTTGAATATTGGTTGGAATGTTAGTTTTTTGCCATTGGGGTTGACTCGATGAATTAGACCTCTGATGGAAATTCCGAGGCCATGAGTGAGTCCGTAGTGTTTTTTTATGTGTGTGTACATATGGTTTGTGTCGGGGAGGTCTCGGGTTATTGTCAGATTTTCGGATGAAGTTAGTGTTAAACCAGGAATCTGCTTGTGCCTTATACCATCGCTGGGGTGAGCGTATGGTCGCTGGCGCGGGTGTTGGGATTGTTGCTCAAACCGCCATAACAGACAGTTGACCGCTATAGCGAGGTGTTGGTTTTTGTGGTAAGCCGTTGTACCGAGCAGCTTGACTGCGGGCGTAGGCCCCGCTGCAGCGGACCATTGACCGCTGCAGCGGACGTCGGGAAACCAGAACCCTTTTTAAGTGTTACATTAAACCCTTCATTTCCCATTCCCAAAACAATTCCTCCATAGCATCTCAAGGGCGATTTGAAGAGTTTCTAGGTGGATTCTTGGGGTAAGTCTCTTTAACCTTGTTCCTTTTATTTTACCTTTCCTAAGCTTGAATCAATGGTGAAAAAACCTAGAAAATTAGTTAAAGAGGATGTGTTCTACCTACATAGTTTTAATTTACTATTAAGCCTTGAATGTGCGATTAATTGATGGGTTTGACTAATCTAAGCATGGATTCAATTATTTAGTAACTATTAGGCTTGAATCTTCCATTTTTGTTGAGAAATTGAACTTGGAAAATCTAGGATTTATGCCTAATTTCGGGGTTTAGCCTTGAATGATGAAATTGATCAATAATTGAACTAGTTTAGTAATTGGAGAGTAGATTTGTACTTCTACAATGTCGGGTTACCGATTTCATTGTCAAATTACAGGTTTACCTTTGTGGGCACATTTCCTCCTTTTTTCCATAGTTGGTTTGGATTCAAAGAATAGTATAGTGATATGCGTATTATTAGTTTCCGTTTCTAACTTAGATTTTAATAATTACTAGACTACGAGTATAACCGAGACCCGTAGATAGGCAAGGCTTCGGTGTGATCATTTGTGGCTCCCGCTCGGCATCCAGGTAAGTTACGACTTACCTTTTTTTGTTAGACTCCGGTTAGCGAAGCATATGTAGGATTAGTAATTGTTGGAGAAAGTATGTACACATTCGGGTATGAAGTTGGGATGGAATACTTAGGTTGGTACTGTTGTTGATTGTGATTGTTGCCTTATTTGATTTAGTGGCTCATCGCCACATGCATGATACTAGATTTGACGTATGTATAGGAAGGATGGATTCACTCTTGACATGATGATTATGTGTCCATGTATGGCACGATTGACTTGATATATTCTCATTGGCATTTGATATCATTCATACATACATGATCATGCACTTGGATCGGGTTGCCTATCGCAACATATATATATATATATATATATATATACACACATATTTGGATCGGGTTACGCTTTTCGCTACATATACATATATTGGATCGGGCTGCGCATTCCGCAACATATACATATATTAGATCAGGCTGTGAGCCACATTCGGTACACGGACTTCGCAGGTCCCCCATGGGTCATGACTATCGAGACATAGAGGTATTCTACTCGAAATGTGTGCGTATCATTGCATTGCATATGCATTCATATTCTCATATTCATACTCATTGGATTCAGACTTGGTATTTAAACTTGTGGTGCTGGATTTGGACTATGTAGTGATTATATCTGATTATGAGTATGCCTATCTTTCAGTCTCTTTCTTTATATATGCTATCTAACTATTGTCGGCCTATTATATTTACCAGTACATAGTGTTTTTACTGATACTACCTTGTTACATTCTTTTATAAGTGTAGAGTTTGAGTTCGAAATAGGTTCCACTTCCTCTCCTCGACACTAATTTCCCGAGGCGTAGCTGTCGAGCATCTAGGGTGAACACATGAACGAATCCACAACCCAGATGACTCTTTTATCATTTGTTTGTGTTATTATTATTCCAAGACAGTATCCCACTATTTAGACTTGCATTTATTTTCAGACTCATATTATGTAGTAAAGGCTTTTGTACTGCCTTACACCAGATTCTGTATTATCCCGCACTTTTCCTTTATCTATCTATGACTTGCTATTATTATCATTGCTGGTTTGGGTTTACTTTACTGTTGATCAAATTGTGATTAAGGGACGGGTTTGCCTAACAGGTGAGAAAAGGGTAGGTGCCCCTGCATTCCCCAATTTGGGACGTGACAAGTTGGTATCAGAGCCCTAGGTTACCCAGTCTATAAATACAATAACATGTCTAGTAGAGTCTTGTAGATTGATACGATGAGCTTCGTACTTATCTGCGAGAGGCTATGAGACATTTAGGAAACTTTAATTTCTTTATTCTTTCGTGCTACTTTATTCAAATTGGTATATGGAACGTTCGAATTGGTATCTGATTCATTTCTATTCTCTCATAGATGGTGAGGACACGTGCTGATATCGTGAGAGATGGTGCGCCTGAGTCCGCAGCTGGGGTCGGCGTGAGAGGATGAGGACATGCTAGAGGTCGTAGTTGAGCTAGAGGTTGTGGTGCTGCACCGGCCAGGGGCAGGGTCCCTGTGGCTGGATAGAGATGGGCACAATCAGCTTCTCCAGAGCGTCAGCCCGAAAGAGAGCAGGTAGTTGGGGTGGTATGGGGTCAGCCCAGACTCACCCCGAGGCCATGTCCGACCCGGTACTCTAGGACACCTTGGCCCCTATACTTTTACATCTTGATATCCAACATTTCGTGGGCGATGCCACTACTCCAAGTGATTCTCAAACTAAAGCTGGGTTACATACTCTTGAACAGGGACAGACACCGGAGATGTAGACTGTTGCTGCCATAGCCTCGCATATTAGTGGTATACCAGCCCCTAAGGGCGTTCCTAGGCTAGTAGCATCACAAACTTTGACACTTGGGGATCAAGAGTTCATAGGTAGGTTCCTGAAGATGGAGCTGCCCAGATTTTATGGTACCCATAGTGAGGATGTGAATGAGTTCATTATGGATATGCATAAGAGGCTTTAAAATATAGGTATTGTGGAGTCCCATGGTGTGGACTAAGTGTCTTTCCTATTTTACGGCGATGCGAAGACGTGGTAAAGGTATTATATTGAGGACAGACCAGCTGGTTCACCTCCACTCACTTGGGTACAGTTCCATCAGGCTTTCTTAGAGAAGTATGTGTCGTGTACGTTGAGGGATCAGTGTAGGGATGAGTTCACCCATTTGTGGTAGAGAAGTATGTCCATGGCAGAGTATGAGGCCAGATTCTTGTTTTTAGCTCAGTATGCGACACAGTTGATTCTGATAGAGGCAAAGAGGGTTCATATATTTGTTGGTGGACATGTGCTTCCACTTTATATTGCTTGTCTTCAGCTTGTAGTTATGGGGTCTTCCTTCCAGGCAGTAGTGGATCACGTAGTGAGTGTCGTGTCTGTCACAGTTTTGTCTTTTGGAGGGCCTAGTGAGAAGAGGCCTCGTCAACATGGTGGGTTTAGTGGTTCCAGCCACAGAGGCAGGGGTCAGTCTTCCAAGACCTATCATTCAGCCCCCCAGCCATATTATTCACTTCGCAATGCAGGCTTTTTCTGGTGGCCCTTCTAGACAAAGAGGTTATGGGGTCGGGCTATCTCATAGAGGTTCTTTATCTCAGCCAGCTGACTGAGGTGGTCCTTTCGGTTCTTCAGCCTCCGTGTATCATCCCCTAACACCTAGAGTTTGTTATGGTTGTGGTGAGTCGGGTCATCTCATAAGAGATTGCCCCCGATCTAGATAGAGTGGGACTCAACATGGTTTCAGGTTCTAGACTATGAGGACTCCGACATCTTGTGGTAGCCGGGGTGGTTCTTCAGCGAGAGGCGGTGCTCAGTCAGGCCGCAGTGGTTCTTACTCATCCAGGGGTGGACATCAGTCTGGTAGGAGTGGTTCTCAGGTCTCCAGGGGAGGAGCGCATTCTATCCAGAGTGGTCATGGTGGTGCACATTGCTATGCTTTTCCTGATAGGTCCGAGGTCGAGGCTTCTGATGCTGTGATCTCAGGTAACATTTCTATTCGTCATCGACCGACTATGGTCTTATTTGATCCAGGGTCTACTTTCTCATCTGTATGGGATTTGACTTGTGATCGCCTTGATGTGCCTATTCATGTGTCTACTCTGGTTGGAGATTTAGCATTGGTTGATAGTTTATCGGTCTTGCTTAGTTACTTTTATAGGGTACGACACGTGGGTAGACTTGATTGATCCTGGATATGCTAGACTTTGATATTATTTTGGGTATGAGTTGGTTGTCTCCGTACGACGCAATCTTGGACTGTCTGTCACGCCCCGAACTATGGCTTGGGCAGAATGAGACACTCGATTCCTAGTTGCATATGACCGAGCGAACCACATGGCTTGCTTGTCAACATAGGCATCAAAACATATACTAAATATGATAATGAAAACACGTAAATCAAAATATTCAATTTATAGTCTGAAAGCATATCACGAAAATATTCTGAAAATATAATAAGTCTGAAAAACACTACTGACATGACTGACATGACTGACATGACATGATACTAAACTAGTCTATAAAACCTATGAACATGAGTCTATAAAACTGTCTACCAGGACAAGGTCCTGGCATACCTCTACTAATAAAATAATATCATGAAATACTAGACTGACACCCCGAACGAGATGAGGCTCACCGAAATAACTGGTACTGAAGCAATCCTACTGATCAGATCCGTCTCCCTGAAACTCAGCACATGTACCGTGAAGTGCAGGCCCCATGTAAAAGGACATTAGTATAGTTGAATTGTACTGTATGTAAAGCAGCTGAGGGAAATAAGCAGGCACATGATGTAATAGGAACATGAAACTGAAACAGAAACATGAGCATGAACATAATCTGACATTAGTATAAAGCATGTATAAAATATGCATATCTATAAACTTGTAAACTTGTAACTTGTATATCTATAGGGAGATCAGTAACATAACTGACAACATGAATCACCACGTGGGTACGTGGAATCTGGTACCTGTCCCGACCAGCAGAGCTTTCCCATACCTTGCCGAGGTATGAAATATGAACATGGCAAGAAAGGATCCAATCTGCAAAATGAAGGTATCGTCCTCTGGCGGAGCGATCCTTATCCTACGGTGGCAATACATAGTTTCAGGCTATCTGAGTCTTCTCGGTAAACTATGCAACTCCCAAAACATGTACTTGAAAATAATGTCTTGTAAGCCCATGATTTAATGAAATAACTTGTAAACATAATCTGAGATAGTTTAACATGAAATAATTTCATAACATATATCTTGTGAGAAAACATGTATAATTTCATAGGTTAAATAATAATAATTCATGACTTGGTAATTAAGAACTCATGAAAATCAAAGCATGGGTTCATAAATTACGGACAGATTCATGACAATAACAATGACACATCATGAATATAATGAATGGAAACATGATATAAATATATATAATCAAACATGTATAAGGTTAATATGAACTTGAGAAAAACCCTAGTTTTAAGAAATTATTGTTTCATGGATTTCGTATGGCATGGGGAAGAACAATGATGTCCCCACGTAGATAGAAACTCTACATACCTGACTTGTTTCCAAAAGATTCTGACTTTGAAAAAGAACTCCAAAGATTGCACATTAAAACCTTAAATTGGGTTTAGCTTGAAAACCCTAGGTTAAGAGTAGTGGAATTCACTTTGGAATTGATTATATTATGTTATAATCGCATGAAATCATGGAAAAGACTTACCTTGATGTGGGAGGTTGAGAGGAGAGAAAAGTAGTCCGTAAAGTGTTTTCCATGAAGTTGGAATGTCTTATGAAAGAAATTTCATGTTAAGTGTTGAATTTATAGAATGGGCATTTTGGACCATGTCACTCGCTGGGCGAGTGCTATGGCATGTCCTTGACTCGCTATCGCACTAGTTGAGTGAGTGCTATGTCATGTCCTTGACTCGCTATGGCATTGGCTGAGCGAGTGCTATGACTTGTCCTTGACTCGCTATAGAACTGGCTGAGCGAGTGCTATGGCCTGTCCTTGACTCGCTATGTCACTCGTTTGGCGAGTGCCCCTGCTCATTTAACACTTGGTCAAAATCTTAACTTTTTTTATGATACCGATGGTGTATCAGTAGAATAGAGATAACTTCTGCCAAAAAGCTCCGTTTGAGTTAGGCGACCTACCGTTGGAAAGGTATTCTAAGGGGCTACAACGTTCATGAAGGACGGGTTCTCAAATTCCTTATAGATATGTCTGAATACTCGCTTGAAGTGAGGCCTTATGCAAACTCACTTGAAAACATGGCCCGTAGAGTAGCTTCCGACTATACTTTGCTCAAAGACTCTTATTAAAACTTGATTAGTTTTCAAAACACTTCCTAAACTCTTTATCTTGGTTCCATTACATCCTTGAGTCATAAACATGACTTAGTTTAATGGTACGAGGTGTTACAATATCTCTCCCTTGGGATCATTCGTCCTCAAATGACAGGTCATGTTAGAAATATGACTAACTCTGAAATTTTATAAATCTTTCAGCATAATTTCCTCTGTATATAGGACTATACCAACATTTTTTGAACACCTTCCAGCTAACCAAAGTATAACACAATCTTCACAGGGCATCTTGATATGCATGACAAGACATAATGATGGTAATTGAAGCATGAACATGACTAACATAAATACTGAACTGGCTTGAATACGTGAATACCAACTATTATGAATACCGGTATGGCATGAACATATGGATATTGAACTGAATGAATACACAAATACTATACATGGGATTTGGAAAAGAATTTATAGGCACGAATGACATGAGTATTGAAACATAAGCATGAACATGACATAATTACATTGATTGAGGAGCATGATATGGGACATGCATGCATGAAGACTGGTTGACATAGATACATGAGTGTTGAAATGACATGAGATGCGAATATGTGTAAACATGGATATCATAACATGATGTTGGATTGCCGAAAATATGAATGTTACAACATGAGATATGAATGTTGAGCGGAGATTGTACATGAACACTGACTAACATGAAGTCTGAATACTTGAGGTAGTTAAATTGCGAACATGATGATCTTTCGTAGGATCCTGTAAGGTACCGGTGTGCGTGTGAGAGACAGAGGGGGGGGGGGGGAAGGTAGGTGGAACAAAGCACTCACGCACACCACACACAGACACATAACATCGGAAGAAGCCCCCATGGGCTTCTAACCCGACTCTAGTTGGTGCAAAGATCAAAACTCAGGGGAGTATGAGTCTGTCCCTCTACCCTTCTCCAAACTTAATTACCACGCTTTGGCCACAATAGAGGTCAAAAGCCACCTACCATGCCAAATTTAGAATGAAAGTGCCATTTTAGAAAGGAGTGTCACCTTGCACAAACAATGAAGCATTCATTTGCTTCATTTTCTAACATGTATTACAATCTTTCTACCTTCTTGTGACAGAAAGAAAGTTACTTCATATTACTAATTCCTGCCTGAAATAGCAAGAAAGGACAACTATGTAAGATTAAAGAAGTAAAAGATACAAGAATGCTCCAAGAAACCAATTGCAAAATCAGACAATTGCTAGGTCCCACAAGCTCATTTACTAGGTTGAATGACTTCTTAGTTGTCATGGACAATTGCTGAAAACAGCATCTGGTTGATATCTTCCCCTGATTCAGGGCTCTCATCCTCTGCATAATGGAGAAGTTAGTCAGCAAAAGGTACATAATTATTTCAAGAACACACCTTAAACGAATGACATTGATCAGAGTATCATCACATAAAAAAAACTGAAAGTACAAACTTATTTAAAATATGAGTTTTTTGGGTATCAGCAAAAGCCAACCAACTTGCCTTCCGGGGGGGGGGGGGGGGGGGAGAGAGCTCCAAAACATCTGGTTCACTTAAAAGAGAATATTTTCTATGACCAGGTTCGAATCATGTGAGCAAAAATATGCCTTAATCCTAAACTATTGCCGTTTGTATAAATAAACTAATATCTATATAGCTTTATTCGGACCCATTCCATTCCACTACTTGTAAATGATGATTTTTTAAGACAAATCGAGATTCTCTGAAATATTCTCTAGGTCTCACACTTAGCCTTACCAACTAAGTTTTTGTTTCCACTAGTTTGTATTGCCTTTACAACAACAACATACCCAGTGAAGTCCCACAGCGTGGGGTCTGAGGAGGGTAGAGTGTACGCAGACCTTACCTCTACCTTGGTAGGTAGAGCGGCTGTTTCCGAGAGACCCTCAGTTCAAGACAAAGCATAAACACAAGCAAAGTAATAGAAACGGTCAGACCCGGACAAAAAATTTAAAGCGGTATGAAAATGCTGGTATCAAATGCGAATAAGTCATGCTAGCGCATTTTGAAAAAGAAGCAGTAACTAATGCAGGTACATAAGATAAATAAAGTACACTAAAGAACACATAACAGTAGAAATCAAACGCTACTATAAAGCAATATTGTGTCTACTAGTATGATAGGTTAAGCGGGCTTACACTAATAACACTATAACTACCAGTTTGTAAGCGTAAGTAGGGCTACGCTCGACTACCTACTACCCTTCTACCCTAATCCGTGTCCTCCACAAACCCCTATCTAAGGTCATGTTCTCAGTAAGTTGCACCTGTGTCACATCCCGTTTAATCACCTCTCCCCAATACTTCTTCGGCCTACATCTACGCCTCCTGAACCCGTCCATAGCCAACCTCTCACACCTCCGCACTGGAACATTTGTGTCTCTCCTCTACACATGCTCGAACCATCTCAACCTCGTTTCGCGCATCTTATCCTCCACCGAGGCCACTCCCGTTCTGTCCCGGATATCATCATTTCTAATTATATCCCTCCTTGTATGCCCACACATCCATCTCAGCATCCTCATCTCTGCAACTTTCATCTTCTGGATGTGCGAAGTCTTGACTGGCCAACACTCCGCCCCATACAACATAGTCGATCTAACCACCACCCTATAGAACTTGCCTTTAAGTTTTGGTGACACCTTTTTATCCCACAAGACTCCATATGTGAGCCTCCATTTCATCCACCCTGCCCCAATACGATGTGTGACATCGTCATCAATCTCTCTATTCCCTTGGATAATAGACCCGAGGTACTTGAAGCTTCCTTTCTTCAGAATGACCTGAGTACCAAGCCTTACCTCCACGCCTGTCTCGTTACTGAACTCGCACTCCAAATATTTTGTCTTGGTCCTACTCAACCTGAACCCTTTAGATTCCATAGTCTGTCTCCAAACCTCCAGCTTAGCGTTCACTCCGCTATGAGTCTCATCAATCAGGACTATGTCGTCTGCGAATAACATACACCTTGGCACCTCCCCTTGAATCTGTCGCGTCAGGCCGTCCATCACCCAGGCAAATAAGAATGGACTAAGAGTTGATCCCTGGTGCAACCCCATCGTCACTGGAAAGTGCTCTGAATCCCCTCCTACTGTCTACTGTATGTACCCTGGTCTTGGCTCCATCATACATATCCTTGATCGCCCTAGTGTACGCCACAGGTACACCTCTAACCTCCAAACATCTCCATAGAACATCCCTAAGGACTTTGTCGTATGCCTTATCGAGGTCGATGAAAACCATATGTAGGTCTCTCTTCCTCTCCATATACTGCTCCACCAACCTCCTAATAAGATGAATGACTTCTGTGGTCGAACGCCCCAACATGAATCCAAATTGGTTCTCGAAAATACACGTCTTTTCTTAGCCTCATCTGCACGACCCTTTCCCAAACTTTCATAGTGTGGCTTAGCAGCTTAATACCCCTATAGTTGTTGCAACTCTAGATATCCCCTTTGTTCTTGTACAAAGGAATCATTGTACTCCACATCCATTCTTCGGGCATTCTCGCCGTCTTAAAAATGACATTAAACAACTCAGTCAGTCACTCCAAACTTGTCTTGCCTGCGCTCTTCCAAAATTCAAATGGACCTCCTCAACCTTAATACTTTTACAATACCCAAAATCCCGGTACCTACCAGATTGCTCTAGATCTCCGAGCACAATATCTCGATCTCCTTCTTAGAGTTTATGGAAGTAGGACTGCCACCTCTGCCTAATATGCGCGTCCTCCACCAGTACTTTTCCGTCCTCGTCCTTGATGCACCTCACGTGATCCAAGTCACGGGCCCTCCTCTTCCTCGTCTTGGCTAGTTTGTACAACTTCTTATCCCCGCCTTTTTCCTCTACTAGTTTGTATTGCCTTTAAAAAGAAGATTAAAGAACCATCAATTACTGAGGTTCATCAATTTGCTAGCGGTGATGAAAAAAAAAAGGAAAAGCAAGTGCTGCTTATGGGTTTCAATAAATGGTAAAAACGCTAGTTGGACACAGCCACAATAGAACCAGCACACATATATACCCCATTTAATTACCTCTATTTCATCTACATGTTTTCTTTACATAAGAGACAAGTTCTACGATAGTCAAGTTCTACGACAGTCAAGTGTTCTATGATACTGCACCTGTTCTTGATCTGACTTGAGTTGTCCATTCATCAATGACCTGCACATCAAGAATAAAGAGAAGTTGAGAGAGAGATCTGAAACACCGAGAAAGGAGGTAGGTGAGGGAAAAACTGTAGCAGGGCAACAATAACCACCACAACAAGCACTTAAAGTCCATGGAACTAAATCAGGAATCTTGCCCTTCAGATTACATTTTGGTTACTTGCTGGCAAATGGTGCAGTTTCACTAGACACCATTTGGAATTTTTTGCAACCTTGCCACAATCAAGACGAAGTCAATAAAAACACACTAATTTCCCCCATTACAAAAGTAGAGTGAAACCTAAGAATATAATAGAACGATGTGAGATGAAAATCATTTTCATATTAAAACTTTACAAGGCATCTCTTGGAGCATATTATAATATATACACACTGATTACAACTCAAGCATGCAATCTTTCCAGATATAATGGTCAAGGTTGGATGGGAGAGGAATGGCTTAACACTCAATTAGGAGTGGCAAACAGACGGGTCGGATCGGATATGACCGGGTCAAAAAAGGGTTAAACAAAACTTGATAAAATGTCCGACCCACCCATATTTAACACGGATAAGAATGGGTTAACCGACGGATAATATGGATATCCATGGTTTCAGGAATAGTAAGGTGAGAACGCAAGCTAAAAGCCAAAGTATTAGACTCCAAAAAAGCAAGAACTCATGAAAAAAGACAAGCAGACAAATGGGTATTGATAATATGGATGATAATATGGATTCCCCCATCTGAATATCCATTTTTAGTAGATAATATGGAGAATATCCATATTTGATCCATTTTTAAATGGTCAGTGATCCAACTCATATTTAATGGGTCGGATGGGATGGTTACTTGTTATTTTAACCATTTTGCCAGCCCTACACTCAATCATATATTTAGGAACAACAATTACCCTTATAAGATGATGATGCAAAATGAAGTTACCTGGTTGAAACTAGCATATGATGGATCATCAGAATCACTGATCACAGGAACACCTGCAGATAGTTGCAACCTTTGCAGCAACGACCTGTTCCCAACTAAGGTTGCCCGAGCTTTATCAATCAAATCCTGTTTTAGTGCGACCAGCACAAACGTTTAAAAATCCCAGCACAGCACAGTAAAAGAAACATATATAATAAAGAAAGATCTTTGATATAAATAACCAGAAAGTCTTGGTCCCAATAGAGCTATACATGAACACTGTATACATACTTTGAAAGGTAGATGATAACTAAGTTCACGGGCTGCAAATAAAACTTAGTACACTTCCTGATTTCTTTTTACTTTTTTAACTTTTGAACTGCATCTCTTTAACTTTTTATGGATTCCATCATTAAGACCTCAACAACAACACCAGTAACAAATATTATGCCTCAGTTCCAAATAAGGCTGGCCAGTGGACCGGTCGGCCCGGTCCCGCCCCGACACAGACTTTATTTTTTAAAAAAATGCGGTATTGGGACTCGAACCGGGACGGGACATGGTCTTGTCCCTGCCCGGCCCACCCCAATCCCGCCAGGTCCAACCCGGTCCCGGTCCCGCCCGAAACCCTCCCTTTGCAAAAATAACCGTTGCACCAACGGCCATTTTACATTTGGCCGTTGTGCAACGGCCATTTTTGGCCTCCCCTCCCCCTCCCCCAACCCCCCTACCCCCTTAATATTTATTTTTAACCCATAAGTTATTATATTTACACTTTAACCCAATTTTCCAACTATAAATACCTCATTTTCTATTCATCTTTCTCACAAATCTTCCTACAATCTCTCAATCTATTTCTCTACAAGTCTACATTGTCTACTAAATATTCAATTTTATTTATTCATTTGGGAGTGAAGTTGGCAACTAGCTTGAGGATCTTCTATCGAGCAAAGTTTCAATTTTCAACCTCTCGATTACACGTCGACGGTACGTCGGCGTTTGGTACATTCGTTCCTTCATTAAATTATTATTGTCTGTTTATTTTATTTAGCGCACTTAATTTTAGTTACTTTAATTATTTATTAGTATAATTATAAATTTATAATGGAAGGATTTAAACGTATGCTTACGGGTAGGGATCATTCTTCTTCTAGTAGGGGAAACAAGGGCAAGGGTACTTCTTCTAGTCATCCTATTTCTAGACAGAATCATATTCCTACACAGGATGATTTTGTTGATACTGAACATTTTTCTACAATACCATTAGATTTAGACGAGGAGCTATTTTCTGAAACTCAAGAAGACTTTATTTTAGACGATGATCTAGATCATACACTCACTAATGTAGATGACAACACACCCACTAGTGTACCTTCAACTGAAATGTCTCTTATTCCCCCTAGTATGAGAGGGGGTCCAACAAAACGACCATTAAAATCAGATGCATGGACATTTTTGATAGGGACGTAAAGAATCAAGTAGCTAGATGTAAAATTTGTAAATATGTTTTAAAATTAAAAACTGGAAAAGGTCACTGTAGGACGGGGGGTTTAATGAGACACGTAGCAAGGGCTCATCCAGCTAGGTATGCCCAATACGAGGCTTCAAAACCAGATGCACAAACGTCCGCTCCATCTGGACAAGGTTCACATACTGTCCCGGACCAAGTACAAGGTCAAATTAACCCTATGACGGGGGAATTGTAGGCCCTAAATACGATAAACATAGAGATAGAGAAGCAATAGAAAAATTAGTTGCTGTGAAGGGTTTGCCTTTTTCATTTCCTTCGTCTCCCGGTTTTATTCATTACATTAGAGATATGTATAATCCTGCTTTTAACAATTTTTCTAGATCAACTGTTAAGAGAGATATTTAAATTTGCACATGAATATCAACAGTATTTACATTATTCATTATATCATTTTAATGACAAAGTGACTATTACTTCTTATATAGGTCGTAGTACTAACGTCCATGATTATTTAACGGTAACGTGTCATTGGATAGATTATAAATGGTCTATGCAAAAACGTATCTTAGAGTATAGATATATAGATGATAGGCACACTGGTACTTTTATTGCAGAAAATATTTATCAAGTGTGCGATTATTACAGAATAACTTATTCTGATAAAATTATGACTATTACATTAGATAACGCTTCTTCTAACAATTAAGCTATTACAATTTTAAAAAATAGTTTAACTCCATCTTTTCCAGATCATTTTCATATAAAATGTGTGTGTCATATATAACTTAGTTGTAAAAGACAGTCTATCATTTTTTGAAGACATTCTTAGTAAAATACAATTTGCTATAAATTTTATTTTAAAAAATAATAGTATACAACGAAGAAAAGAATATAAAAAAACTTGTCACGATTGCCAACTACCTTATAGAAAATTCCAGAAGAAGTACTCACTAGGTGGAATTCTTTATACGAGCAACTACTTGTTGCTTATGACTATAGAAAACCTATAACTTTATTTTTTAACTCTCATAATCAAAATTCAGCTGATATGGTTGTAAATAGTGATTGGGGAATTTTTTTTTTCGAACTTATTGTATTTTTAGATAAATTTTTTCAAGCAACAAAAGAATTTTCCGGTATATATTATCCTACTATTTTAACTATGTTGTTTTATATAGCTCTAATATTTTTACTGCTTAATGAATATATGGATAAACCAGCTTATAAGGTAGCTATTAAAAAAATGTTTATCAAAATAAAAAAATATTTTATTCATATTCCCACTATTTATATTATTGGTGCTGTATTAAATCCGACTATTAAAATAGATGGTACTAAATCACTTATTGAAACTATTTACAATTGTATAGCAGTACTACCACCTCCAAGTCCCAAAAGTCCAAATCACCCACCACATATTGAACAAACTAAAGAAGAAGTGTTGTCTAGCGTAGAAGACGAATGCAAAAAAATATATAGATTTTACCAACAAGAAAGTGCTAGCAACCTACCGGCTTCCATATCATCTTCTTCCTCTTCAACACAACCTCACAAAAGACATGCTATTTCTGCGGCTAGTATTGAAAGTCTCAGAAATAGAATGTGCGGCCATACCGCTACTAACCAAATTAGCGAGTTTGATATTTTTGTTTTGCAGGGTTTTGTACCGTACTAAGCAGTTCTCAATGAAGAAAGACGTGAAGACTTGAAAATCGAGGGAGGAATGAGAAGACCTTTCCGACACTTTCAATGATGGCCCGAGATGTTTTGAACATTCAAGCGTCATCAACGGCGTCTGAAAGCGCTTTTTCTGCCGGCAGATATTAAATAGGAGAGCACATACACTCATTAGCCGGAGACAGCTTGGAGATTGTAGTATTATTCAGAGATTGGATACGAGCGGAGCGGAGAAGGTGCGGTCAACCGGAGATCAATGAAAAAGAAGACGAAAACTACAATGAAATCTTATCCGAAAGTGGTGGAAGCGACGTGGAGCAATTTCACCAACAAATACCAATTCCAACCGAAGAACCACAGGAAATTATCAAGAAAATTGACCAAGTTTTTTCCAAAATGTAATTTTTTAATTGCAATTTTACTATGTAATTTGCAACTTTTGAACAACACCACAAAGTTGAAATTTTGACAATTGTATTTGTATTACAAAAAAAATCATATGTCTATTAAATAATATAAGAGGCACAAAAACAGCATTGGGATGTTTTTATTACACTATCTTGTTTAATTATTGAGTTTTTTATATATATGTTATTTTTTAAATTAAAAAAAAAATGCCCCGTCCCGATCCCGCCTCGCCCCGACGGGATTGAAAACGGGACGGGCCAGCCCCGCCCCTCCCCCGTCCCGTTCCCGACCCGACGAACCCGATCCCGGCCCACTAGCCATAGTTCCAAACAAGATGGTGATTAGGCATAGTAGTTGTTGTATTGCCAAAATGCCACTACTATGATAATGAAGTGGTACTTCCACAATGATAACAATTAATACACATGCAATTATACAGTAAAGAAGTTCAGCTCACACATTCTGGTACCAACAACATGCCACACATTTTCTATTTTTATATTCTTTTGCTTTTCCAAATGGGAAGAGCAGACAAACATCATAGAATCACTTACTAAATTCAAAGTCAACTTGAAGTCTAGAGTCAATGGTACCTATTGGCTAAGTGAAACCTCATATAGTGTCCTCTATTGTGGTCAACAATGATAACGTTCTAATGGATTCTACATTATGGAAGTGAAACTTGGAGTATTATTGACCGAAACTAGTTCATCATACACAACACCTAAACAAGATAAAAACTGGAAGGTGACTGACTTGATGTATGGGTCCAAAGTAGTTGCTATACTTATTACCAGGTTATGATGTTTCCGGAAACATCATATCCCCGAAGTCCAAGCAATAAGCAAACATGTCTGACCTTGATAGACAATAGAACCATTTGGATGGAGAAGCGGACAGCAATCATTTCTCGTTTTACCATATTGGTAACCAGACTTCAATTTTCACAAGGGACTCAAGCATTCAGAATATTTTGTCCAGACAAGTTGACTTCAGCTGTCTAGAAAGGCGTCAACAAACTTTTCTTGACTAAAAAGCCGTTAAAAAGCTTTAGATACTTTGGGAAAAAGGGGAGAAAGAGAATGAAATCGAGCCTAATGGTGGACAATGAAAGAAGAGGACGGCAACAATAAAATAGGAGACGCAGTCTTGTTTGGTTAAAAAAAAACTTCTTATTCCCATCTCATCGGCATAGATAACCTATGTTACTCTAATAGTTTACATCAAACGAGAATAACAACTAGCAATCTCAAATCTATGTTATAGAGGCTCGTTTATGGGTATATATATCTGAGAAGTATCCGGTACATTATGTGCTGTTATTTTCCTAATCTCTAGTTTAGTGAAGACCATGCATGAAGCAACTGTACCCATGTCACACCCATACAACACAAATGGGTCAAGGAAAACAAAGGATCCACGTAACTTAGTCTCAACAGAATCAGTCTTGAAACTTCTTCTTTTTCATTTTTCTCAGTGAGCATTATTTTTTACACTTCACTGGAGTTTGTTTAAACACTAATATACCTAAGTCTCGTTATTTATCACAAATTATTTCAATACCAAAATATAGTAATCTTTATTCTGAATGTGATAATCTGACATATCGTTCCTCTTCCTTGTTTTACCAATAAATAAACAAATGTAGACCAACATAGAAGGCATCTAGCCAAAACTTACATCTTATGACAGCACATTGTTCCCCATATATATATGGCATAATTCAAGCAACCTGGTTCATTTCTTCCTACATTTCCTTATTAATTGTCTCAAGGGCAGCCCGGTGCACTAAGCTCCCGCTATGCGCGGGGTCCGGGAAAGGGAGCCTTAACTCACTTTCTGCAAGAGGTTGTTTCCACGGCTTGAACCCATGACCTCCTTTGTCATGGCTCCCCTTCATTAATTTTGTCTAAATGCAATAAATTCAAATAATATTAAGTTTCCAAAGCAGAAAAGAAAAACATACTCGCAAATTATCATATATACATTTTTTTATAACCGTGGTGTTCGGGCTAGTTTGCACACACCTCGACTAATTCCATGAGATACTTGATATCTCGCACCAGCAACATGTACCGGGTAACTCTGTCCACCAAAGCTTATACAAATGGGAAGAAATCACCTAAGTATTTTTTTTTGTCTTGAAACACAACAAATTATTGAGTTCTGAAAAGATGACCCAAATAGAGCAGAACCTATATAGGTAATTCATACGGCTAACCCCAACTAACCAGTTTTTTGGAATTTAGGCATAATTGTTGTAATTAATCAAGTAATACCTGTTTAGCTGCAAGTAGCTCACGGCACTGTTCCTTCAAGGTAGACATTTCATCCTGAACTTTCTTGATCCTCGAAACTAGCTTCATGGGGTTCACCTGCAAGCCAATTTTTATAGCAAAAACAACAAAAATCAAAACCCAGAAATAAAAAAACTGAAATTAACGGGAAAATTGAAGGGGTTGAGTTAATTACAAACATTATCAGGATACACTCGTTGAAATTCTTTCTCGAGCTTGTTATGGACACTTGTCAGGTCATGGTTGGCTTTGGTGAAAAGGGTTAATAACCCATCTACTGATTGATGTTGTTCCTTCTCTAAATGATGATGATGATAATGACTGAGATTACGATGACCCATTTAACGATTTTCTTGGAAATTGCAGAAAGGAAGAAGTTTGGACTTATAGCTAACTGGAGAGTAAGGGTGTCGAGTGGGCAACGATGCCCGCCCGTCCCGCAACCCGCTCTGACCCAAAAAAATGGGTAGAGGGGTTCGATCTCGGGACGGGACTAGGGTTAGTTCCGCCAGTCCCGATCCCGCCCCCCTTCATTTTGATTTTAGCCATTATCAATGCTAATAACGCCCCCCCGACCCCATAAACTTCACTATTTTAATATTTATTTTTAATTCCTAAATTAGTATATTTATATTTTAATCATATTTCTCAACTATAAATAACTCATATTTCTCACAAAATTTTCTACCATCTCAGTGTAAATTGTGAATAGTAAACTTGTCAATTCTTTTGAATTAAATTATTGACTCCATTATTGCTATCATTTATATAAGGTAGATAATTGTTCGTAGAGCTTACGAAGACTCGAGAAACTTGAATAACATGTAAGAATTGTTTACATAACACCATGCAATAATCATATTATGAACAAATAAAGTAGCAACAAGAGATGTGTTATGAACGTCTCTAAATATAAAGTGCGTTATTATATTAAATATATTGAAGCCAATTTATGAAGCCTTATTAGCATTTAATGGTACATTTGTCTTTGAGTGGCTAGATTGAAGTCAATCTATGAAGTTTTTATCGAAGTCGAATGCGACATGAATTTAATTAACATATCACAGAATTATTGACATAAATAGTAGTTAAAAATCTAATTCAATTGAAGAAAAATGTAGGGAGAGAAAATAGTTGTAAATTGGTGCAACTTTAAATCGCCATAACTCCGCGTTTGGATGTCCGTTTTACCCGATTTTTATTGGTTTTGCGTATTTTTTCGGCCCGTCTAACAAGGCTATTTGGCGTGGCCAATTTTTAAGAAAATGTCCGTTTTTCCAATCAATTTGAATTTTCTCCCAAATTGGTTTCTAATTTTCATTTTTCTTTAGTAAAGATCTGACGATATACAGTAGATTTCAACATCAAAATTGTGGTAATGTATGTGTGAATGTCAATTTCAGTGTTAAAAATTCAATTTTAAAAAAAATCCCCAAATCCCGCAACCCGACCTGTCCCATCCCCCAAATCCCGGCCCCTCTTCCGACGGGACGTGGGACGGGACGAGACCTCTTCCTGTCCCGCCTATCCCAGCCCGCTAGTCCCGCCGGATCCCGATCTTGGCCACCCTCCCCATCTCGCCAGAGTCGGTCCTGTCCAAAACCGCCCCGGCCCACTGGCCAGCCATACTGGAGAGTAAGTGTAATAATCTGAAACGGAGACTGTATTTTGGAGAATTTTCTCTTAGTGTTCCTTCATCTTTGTACAATAATATATACACTTGAATGTAAAAGAAAAATAATGAAAAAGAAAACTATATATTAATTACATATGTCCTATTTTATTTTGTCCATAGTGTAACAAACTTCAACGCTTGAGGTAGCATTGTCCAGTGACCATTCAAGGGTGGAGAATAAATCCATGTATATGATGCATGGCTAAGATCTCTCCACGTGTCCTTGACTTTATTTGGGAATCTAGTCTTCGATTTCTACGGAGTGGAAGTCTCTGTCTTCTTCATTTCTTCTTCTTCTCTTTTCATTTCAGTTTGATGAAAAAGATAAATGGCTATGGAGTTTTTGTATTCCAATATCCCCTCAAGTTGGAGGGAGAGTCATGACCCCCAACTTATTCAAGATATTATGATGAGAATCCCCAGAAAGTGATTTGGTAAAGAGATCTGATAACTGATCTTTTGGATGGAACACAAGAGAGGATGATTAAACGAGATAGATATTGTTGACGCACAAAGTGACAGTCTAATTTGATGTGCTTTGTGGGTTCGTAAAAAATTAGATTACGGGCTATATGGATTGCATCTTCACTGTCAGAGAGAAAGGGAATTGAAAGTGAAATTGGGGCTAATAGATCTTCAAGGATACGAATTAACCAAGTAAGTTCAGTGGTGACACGCCGCATAAATCGATATTCTACCTCAGCGGAGGATAAAGAAATGAATACTCGGAGCTCCGCCAAGTGCGATGAAGAACCCAATGACGGATCGACGGGAATATTTACAACAAGCTCAATTCACGTCACAAAATGCAAGCAAAGAAAAGAATGGATCTGAGGAGAGAAGGATCTCTTGACCCGGATCGAAACTCAAATACTGGAGAACTCTTAAAGCCGCAAAAAAATGGGATAAATAAGGACGTTGTATGTACTGACTAAGAGAAAGAACTGCAAAGGAGAGATTTGGGTAGATGAGACACATCGAACTCCTGAAGCATATCTAAGGTAAATTTTCTCTGGCTTACAATAAAATCAGATCTTTCTCGTAAAATTTCTATTCCAAGGAAGTAGTGAATTTCTCCCAAGTTCTTTACTTTAAACTCAGTGTTGAGAAAAATATTTGATGTCTACAAGTTCATGTAGATCATTTCCTGTGAGTAAAATGTCATCAACATACACCGCTAAAATAGAAATGAGATCCCCTGTTTGTTTGAATAATAAGGAGTAGTCGTTTAGTGATGACATGTACCCCTTGTAACTCAAAGCCCCCAGCAAGCAGAGCACACCATTGCCGTGAAGCTTTCTTTAAACCATATAAGAATTTTTTCAAAAGACAAACACGGTTGGAATTGGGTGGTGTCAAACCAGCTGGAAATTTCATAAATACCTCCTCTTGTAAGTCACCATGCAGAAATGCATTGTTGACATCCAATTGTGATACACACCAATTCTTCTTTGCTGCTATAGCAAGTAGGCATCTTATAGTGGTCATTTTCACCCCTGGTGAAAAATTTCACTATAATATATTCCTTCTTTTGAATGTCCCCCTTCACCACAAGTTTGGTCTTTAATCTTTCAATGCTGCCATCTGATAAATGTTTTACCTTGTAAACTCATTTACAAGGCAATGCTCTCTTCCCCTTAGGTAATTCAACCACCTCCCAGGTGTGGTTGTTTTGTAGAGCTTGAATGGATGATTTGTTGATTGTCAGGGATAGAGAAGAGAATGAATATACATTGAGTTTGTGTGGTTGATCAAAATAAGCTTTGTTTAAATCAGTAAAAACAACACTACTGTAAATATATTCCTTTTAATATCCTGGCTGTTGAGACACTCTTCCAGTTCTCCTAAGTGAAACAGTTTGGGTAGGTTGAGGAGTGAGAATGTGAATAGGAACATAATTCAATATGGAAGAATTGTCTGAGTGAGGAATTTGTGGTAGGGAGTCTGGACTGGGACTAGAATAGGTTTGTTGTGTATTATCTGATTGGGATGATGAAGAGGACATATCTTGTGTGTCTGATTCTGAGGAGATAAAAGATGAAAACTATGAGCTAGAGTCTGGATAGAAGCGAGTTTGCAAAAATGGGTATATGTGGAGTATCAAATGTCACATAGGGAAACTGATTTTCATGAAATTTAACATTCCTGAACACAAACACCTTCTTTGTGTTCAGTTCTAATAACTTGTACCCCTTTTGTGGTAAAGGTTACCCAAGTAGAACACAAGCAGTTTTCCTTTCATCAAACTTATTCCTTCCCTGTGTCAAAGTGGAAGTATAGCACAAGCATAAAAAAATCCTTAAATGATTATAAGTAGGTTTCTGTTGAAAAAGTACTTCATAAGGTGTTATTTCTTTGAGTACACTAGATGGCAACCTACTTATGATATGTGTAGCAGTTAAGATAGACTCACCCCAATATGATAGAGGCAATTTAGACTGAAACATGAAACCTCTAGCAATCTCTAACGAGTGTATATGCTTTCTCTCAACAATATCATTTTGTTGAGGTGTGGCAACACAAGACAATTGATGTATTATCCCCTCTGAAGTAAGGAAGCCTACTTCATGTGATCCATTTCCCAATTCTAAAGCATTGTCTGATCTAAGCACTTTAACCTACATATTAAATTGTCTTTCTACCATAGATAGAAAACTCTTGAGCATAGGAAAAGCATTACTTTTAGCACTCAGAAGAAAAGTCCAAGTTCCTCTACTATAGCCATCAAATATGGTGAGGAAATATCTGAATCCATTGTTAGTGCTAGACTTGTAGGGCCCCCAAGTGTCAATGTGTATAAGATCAAAAAAAAATTAGATTTTATACTACTGATAGGAAAGGGTTGCTTAGTTTGTTTAGCCTTAGGACAAATATCACAAATAAAATCAGAATTGGAACTACAATGAAGAAAATTCAAATGTTTCATTGCTGAAAAAGGAAGGTGACCCAACCTTACATGCCAAAGCTTTACATTAGGAATAGCATTAACATGTAATGAACTAGAAACTCAAACTGACTTAGAAATGGAATTTCTTTCTTTTTGAATTGAAATTACATTATTGACACAAGTATTCCTAGACTTAGAACTAGGATCCAATAAGTAGAGTCCCTCTCTAACTTCACCAAAAGCTTGAGAACTCCTCATTGAAAGGTACTGCAATAGACATCCACTAATTGTGAATAGGGCATCATATTGAAATTGAACATAAATTTATGGATTGATAGTAAATTGTACTTGAAGTCTGGGATATGAAGTACATCAGTTAAGACATGACCTGGCAGAATTGAAATACTCCCTATATGAGTAACACTTACCTTGAAAGAGTTAGGTAAACTAATGTTCAAAGGTACAGGAGAGCAACTAGAAACAAGAAAGAATTTGGATCAAAACACATATGTTCTGAGGCACATGAATCAATGATTCAGGTGTTTGATTTTAAACTTGTAAAAACTGGTCCTGAGTATTTAAGAATAGTACCAGCCACTGCATTGTCATTGGTTGTTGAATTTTCTGTCTGTGCAAAATTGGAGTGCTTGTACATTTGCATCATGTTTGCAACTTCCTCCTTGCTGTATTGCTGTCCAGAATTGTTGTTTGTGATTTCAGTGTTTTGTCCCCCCATATTCTCCTCATCTTCATAT
Organism: Anisodus tanguticus; assembly: GCA_034509755.1. Lineage (NCBI taxonomy): Eukaryota > Viridiplantae > Streptophyta > Magnoliopsida > Solanales > Solanaceae > Anisodus > Anisodus tanguticus. Next base: position 44,435,667 of record CM067555.1, read on the forward strand.
GATAATGCTACATTTGCCTTTACTTGATTCTGGTAGTTCTTATGATTAGCAAACTCATAGTTCCTGGGATTAGTAAACTCAAAATCTTTTGAAAATTCATGTAGCCTATAACAGTCATCATGAACATGTCCTGTTTTACCACAATGAGTACAAGATACATTTGGGTTATATTTCTTCTTACCCCTGAACTTATGTTGTGGCTTGGCAAACCTTTGATTTGGATTGTTGAATTTTTGTGCAGTCATTCCTCCCCTTGGTTGGTTGATTCTTGAATCTCTGCATATTCCTTCCTTGTCCAGCAGCCATGAAGGCTGAAAATTCTGCTAGCAGTTAGCTATTAGGTTGTTTAGGTTGGCCACTCACCATGAAGGATGCAGAATCAGAATTGAAGTGTGCATTTGCATATACTTCTCTCTGGTTCTCATCCTGTAATACTAAAAAATATGCAACATCCACAGTGGACAAAGGGTTCATCATTAGAATATTCCCTCTTGCATGTGCATAGATGTCATTCAACCCCATTAGGAATTGAATCAGTCTTTGGTCTTGTAGAGACTTAGTTAACTTTGCTTTTCCATCACATACACAAACACATGAGCAAAATATGACCACATTCAAGCCATCTAACTCATCCCACAGTCTCTTAAGTTTAGTAAAATATCCAGCAATGTCATTGTTATCATGAACGATAGTTCCTTTTGCAAGTGGTAGAGTTTGACACCATTTAATTTGTCAAATCTTTGCTCTAGACTGTCCCAAAGTTCTTTTGCTGTTTTGGAACTTATCACACTATCAGCAATCTCTTTTGATAAAGCATTTGATAACTAGCAAATGATCATGTCATTAACACAACTCCATTATTCATATTCTGCAGATTTCAGATCTGGAGATTTGCAAGCTCCATTGATGAAATTAAGTTTTTTCTTGGCTGATAAAGACAATAGGACATGTCTTCTCCAACCTAAGTATCCTCTTCCATCAAACACAGTGTTGACTAGACACATCTCAGGTGAATCAGAATTATTAAAGTGATATGGATGATTTGCATCATAAGTGATTGATGTCTCAACATTACTTTGTTCTGCAGTTGATGTTAGTTTTGCTATGTTGATTTACTGAAGAGTTAAGGGTGAATTTCTGAAGATTGATTGAAGAATTTGGATCGAGCTCAAGATTGTTCTAATATCATGTAATAATCTGAAATGGAGACTGTATTTTGGAAAATTTTCTGTGTATTCATTCACCTTTGTACAAGTATATACACTTGAATGTAAAAGAAAATTACACATTAATTACATTTGTCCTATTTTATTTTGTCCATGGTGTAACAAACTCCACAACATTATTCTCTCATGTGTTGTGCACATGAGGTAGCACATTTGTCTAGTGACCATCCAAGGGTGGAGAATAAATTCATCATGTATATGATGCATGTCTGAGATCGCTCCACGTATCCTTGACTTTATTTGGAAATCTAATTTTTGACTTCTACGAAGTGAAAGTCTCTGTCTTCTTCATTTCTTCTTCTGTTTTCATTTCTGTTTGATGAAGACGATAAATGGCTATGGGGTTTTTGTATTCCAATAGTAAGAGGGTTTTTGAATTTTTTAAAATCAAAATTATAATATATTTGATAAGTGTGTACTTTTTCCGTCTCATATTAGTTGTCATGTTTCGCTTCAATTTGAATGACTTCAAAATTAAATTGAATTAGATTAATTAAATATTTTAAAATTATAATTTAGATATTTAAAAAATTTATAAAAAATACTACTATAAGTTATAATTCTTCTCAAATTAATATGGTGAAAAATATATCTTAAAATATTGATCAAAATTAATATAGTTTGACTCTGTTTTTTAAAAAATCAGTGATTCTCTTGTTTGGACTTCTAAGATTTGTGTGCCCTCTAGTGCTAAAATTTGAGGAGAAATTAAAATTGGAGAAGAAGATATATGTTTGGATTGTTTTTTTTTTGGGTAGCCCGATGCAATAAGTTTTCGCTATGCGCGAAATCCAAAAAAAGACCGAACCACAAAGATCTATTCTACCCATTCTTACCTGCATGTCAAAAACATGACCTTTCCAAACTAAAAGGACCATATATGCTAAAGATTTTCTACTATATTAGAAGAGGGACTTAGCACACAGGAAGTCAACGTGCATGCTACGCAACTGAGGGCATTTTGGTCATTAGACTTATCTTTGTGCATCTTCTGCTTGTTCTCTAGGCTTCAGTACTTTGTTGTGGACAGAGAATGACAAAAACACCTTCTTCCATATGAGCCCAGCAGGGTATTTCAGTAAATGCACTAAAATATACCAATGTTATTGGTTGAAGAAGTACATTACTGCAGCTGCCATACAAATTCGTATGCCGCATTGACCAATTTGCCCTTTGCTTATTTCATCAATCATAAACTGTCGTTTAATGTGTAGAATATTTTCTTATCATTTCCCAGGTATTGATTTGGAACTTCAAAGTATACTTTCTTAAATAATTTATTCTGTGTGAAATGCTAATTAAGCAAGCTTTTTAATATTTACCACTTTTCAGATACTAAAATTAATGATAATTCTATTACCAACAACAAATTAATATTTTATGATTTGAGGAGCTTTTAAGCCAAAATAGCTTTTAACGTAGTGTTGGTCTAAAATAAAAAATGTTTTTAAGCGAAAAGTAATTAGTTAGGATTCCTAATTGATGATTTTTGGCTTATGAGTCATAAGTCAAAAGCCCATCCAACCATGCTCTAAGTAATATGTATTATTTTTGAGCTTTTATCTATAAATGACATTTAATTTCTTATGTTAAATCGTTTATATAGTTAGTTAAGAAAAATAACAAAAATATATCCATAGTACAAAAAAATAAACATGCCGCAATTGAGATTATTAATTGTATGCAGTGTAATTGAGCCCGTGCAGAACACGGACTTTGTTCTGCACTTTTCCTTTCCTAGTAATGTAATAAGGACGGAAAAATACTTAAAATCAAGCTTAAGGGAACATTTGAATGGCAGGGGGACAATATTTTCTTTTGTCCAATTTGGGAAGTTTTGCAGCCTATATGTTCAACAAGTTGACACTAGTTAAAGAGTATCTTGCACACCATGTAGCCAGATAAAAGTTTTACTTTAAACTCCAGGGAGCTTTCATTATTTGATAATCGAGAAATTCTTGAAGGCTAGCTCACGCATGATTTTAAGCACGGTGGATAAAGAACCCTCCGTCTACCCTTCTCAACTGAAATATTAGGCTTTATCTGTGGCAAAGTTCGAACTAGTAACGTGCACCTAAAAGATTAAAGTCATCTTATCTTTACTACTCTCTGGAAGACAACTCTTAACAATGCTTTGAATAGCAATCTTTTATACCACATTCAATAGATTTAATAGAGTGACCAAGCTAAGCCCTTAGATTAAGAGTGTCTAACCAATCACGACAAGCAAATCGTAGTCCCAACACCTTTTCTCCTTTGATTTGGATTGTAATAGGAAAAGAAAAGAGAAAAGGTTTAAAACAACACCATGGATCAGAGGAAAACATCTTATATTAAATTGAATGACCACAAAAATTTGGTTTACCTTGGTTTCTCTGAATTTTATCAGGGCAATAGTACATTCTACTGAGAAATTCAAGCCAAAATTGAAGTGAAGTAACAATAATAATTATTAGTTTTAAAGATGGTGTCTAAGCCAGCTTGCGCACACCTCAATTATTCCACTGAGTGTCTGCTACCTCCTACCAGCTGACGTAACAAATCTAAGCAGGACAATATTGGGGTACAAAATTTTTCTGTCCGACCAATTCATGCATGTCATGGACTATCTTAAATACAGCATCTGGCCTTGCTTGCCTTAGAGCATTTTGAGACATGATTCTGAGTTCATCTTGTCTGGGACCAAACCACTGAGCAACTATACTGGCTATCATTTTAGGTGACTTTGAGTATTTCCCACATCCATTCTCGATAACATATGGCACATTTCCAGCTTCCTGTAGTAGATAAAACATATAATGATACTAAATTAGAGATTGAACGACCCCAAAGTTATGCATAACAGGAAACATCCACATTGACAACAAAAATGAATATGAAAGAGGAGATATTTGAACTTAGTCGTTCTAGGTTCGGTTATAGTAAATTTATATTCTGCCTCTAGGATGATCAAGACATTAATAAACAGCATTCAAAAGCAGTATATGAAAAGTTTAAGAAAATGAAACACTTATCGCATGTTGCAAATTTTAGTACGATCCCCCTTCCCCCCCCAACCAGGGAAAGAGAAGACATGCATAAAGAGAGAGAGAGAGAGAGAGAGAGAGTGCAGAACAATCTTTCAGGAAGGCATATGGGTGTTAGAAATTAAAGGATGCATAATACGAGTTTATTATAAAAATGGTTATGGAGATGTAATGATGGAAAGGAGAGCACTTGGAAGAAGCTTATAGAAGACAAATATGCTATATTGCTCGGACTCTCCAAAAATGTTGTTGCACCCATGTCAGATCCTTAAAAAATGCACTGCTTTTGAAGGATCCAATACTCACCCCTCGAATTTATGAAGAGTCCGAGCAACATAGCAAATATGTGAGGAAGTATACTTGGGAGGCCTACAATTGCTCATAGCTCTGCAATTGGGAGTACCTGGAGCAACATTAGTAGGTTGTGGAATGAGTTTCCTCGTTATACTAAATTGAAGTTGGGTAATGGTACAGAAATCAAATTCTGGTCTGAAGTCTGGGTGGGGAGTGTGAGTTTGAAAACAGATTTCCAGGGTTGTACAATTGCTCACTTAATAAAGAAGGAAGTGTTGCTGAGTTTTACTCTTTAAACGGCCTGCAGCTGAACTTTTAGGAGAGATTTTAATGATTGGGAAATGGAAGTAGGGCAATTACTCCAATTATTTGATACATCAATGGTAAAAGAAGAAAGAGGACTGCATGGTTTGGACAGCAAGAAATGATCTGCAATATTCTGTCAATAGATGCTATAATATTCTTCAGAAACAAGCTGATAATTATGAAGCAAATTGGCCATAGAAAATGTTATGGGGTACCAAAGCACCTGCCAAAGTGGCCTGTTTGGGTGGATTGTCATCAGAGGAGCTTGTTTAACCCAAGATAATCTACAACGGAGAGGCTTCACTTTAAGTAACAGGTGCTATTTATGTTAAAATGGGTTGTAATCCGTGAATCATCTGTTTATTCACTGTACATTTACTAAGCAATGCTGGGAGTTGTTCCTGAACCTGTGTGGTGTTACTTGGGTTATGCCTTCGGATATAAGAAGCCTACTGGTCAGCTGGCAAGGGAAAAAGATAGCACAGAATCAGAAGCAAATATGGAGGACTATCCCATTATGCATTTTCTGAACCATCTGGAGAGAGAGGAACAATGCTTGCTTTGAGAGAAAAAAATCACATCTCTGAATAAAAAATACTTAGTCTTCAAAATCTGTTTAATTGGAGAGTATGGATCAGCACACGGACTTTTTGGATTTGCAAGAAAAATGTAACTGGATGTTTGTTTCTATCAGTGTTGTCTGCTTCTGATGTATCTTTGTGTACCAGCTTGGTACTTTTTTAATAAAACTTTACCTTATAAAAAAAGAAATAGAGAAACCATCACCGGAGCATCGCAAATCCGGCAACCACCACCATCTTCCTCTTCAACTCCACCTTTTACCACCAACAAGCACCCTTCTTGTCAATAATTACCTTCTGTCATTTAACCAAATGTAGCTTCCTTTTATCTGCATTACCTTCCCATAAAAATTTACTCCACATAGTGTCAATTTTCTTCTCCGCGGAAACAGCCTCTTGCAGAAATGAAGGGTAACACTGCGTACAATAGACCCTTGTGGTCCGGCCCTTCCCCTGACCCCACGCATAGCGAGAGCTTAATGCACCGGGCTGCCTTTTAGTGTCAATTTCTTCTCTATATTCACAGGTAACTGGAACAAAGACATCAAATAGGTTGGAATCGCATCCGGTACACTGTTTACCAAAGTAAGTCTGCCTCCGAAGGACAAGTACTGTTTTCTCCATGTAGTCTATCTACAGGACATCTGTCTAATACCCCCTGCCACATCCTTTGCTCATTATTCTTAGAACGCAAAGGGAGCCCCACGTAACTTATAGGTAACTACTCCACCTTACAGCCCATTACATCTTCTATTTCTAGTGATCTGCATTAATGCTAAACAAACTACTCTTTGCCAGATTCACCCTTAAACCTGTCACAGCTTCAAAGGTTAGTAGGATCCCCCTTAAATACAAGAATTGTTCTTTCTCCGCTTCACAAATCAACAAAGTATCATCTGCAAATAAAACGTGTAAAGAGTACAACATACACCACCCCTTCTACCTACATTCAGACCTCTAATTCAGCCTAATTGCTCTGGTTTCTTCAGCATTCTGCTAAAAATTTCCATAACCCACACAAACAGATATGGAGACAAGGGATCACCCTGCCTTATCCTCGTAGAAGATTTGAAGAAACCTTGAGGATTTCCATCAATTAGGACTAGCCTTTCTAAGGAGACAGTACTCAATCCAGCTCAACCATTTTTCACCAAAGTTCATTGTCTCATGATATCCAGTAAACATTTCCAATTAACATGAGTCATATGCCTTTTTTACAACAAAAAAAAACTAGAAACCAAGCCGATCGGACCCACCAGGATCCAGTCCAGCTGGCTAGTGGTCCTGGGCGTGGTCCAGCCCCAACATTTCAAAAAATTTAACCAGTCATAACTGGCCTAGTTAAACTGAGACCCAGCCCATGAGGAACAAGCCAAGAGGGCCGGATTAACGGGCTGGTATTGGGGCAGTTAGGCCAAATTGTCAGGTTTAGTAGTAAAAAGAATAACTGATCGACTCATAAATGTCAATGCTCTGAAAGGTCATGAAATACCATTCTTTACATCCATGGAATCTGTCCAACTCCAAGGAGGATTTCAAATATGGGCGAAGCTATCAAACCTAGGATAACTTCTTGAGGCACTTTCTTCATGGAAAAGATCGAAAAAGACAAATCTCCAAGAAACTTGCAGAAGATTTTGTTGAAACAAAGGGGAAAAAAGGGTCAAAACATGTCGCAGTTTCAATTAGCTGAACTTTTACTCCCCGGCATAAACTTTGGATGGCAGTATTATTGAATTAGTAATCTGGAGCAAATTACGCATAAGAAGTGGTAAACCATTTAAAATGGAAAATTTGAAAGAGGAACCAAAATCAGCAGTTTTTCTCCCTTGGATGACGCAAGTGATAGGATGGGAACTTCATAAAAAAGGTATTCTGATTGAGAGCTAGACAAATAAAAGGAACTCCAAGAAAAGAACCAAAAAACATTGTGACTACTCGATATACCTGTCCAGCAATGAAACCATTAAGAATTATAGGCAGTCCACGAATCATGGCTTCCGCAATAGTCCCTGGACCAGCCTACAGAAAACCAGAATAATCAGAGTAGTATTCTTTTTTCTTTTTTGACTTTGAGTGAAGGAGGGATCTCATCCCCCCTTTTCAGTTTGTTTTAGTGAAGACGGCTAGAACGAAAGTGACGAACCTTAGTAATAATGCAATCACAAGCACCCATGCATTCCTCCATTTTAGTGACAAACCCCTTTACCTGAAACGTGACATAGATACCCTAAGGACACACATAAATGTTTGAACATGTAAATCTTAATCAAAGATATACTACATACATTGGTAATGTGGTATTATATGTCAGACTCACATACTCACATGTACAGTGATTCTGCAACTCACGTATAGCAAAATGTTACTCCAAGTGGATTAAAAGGAAAACCAGGGTGCTTAAAAAGTATGAAAAAATGACAAGAAACCCTAAGTTAAAATGTAAACGGACAATTACTGGCATTTGTGTCTTTAAGTATCCATAACCAGTTTGTCTGTGGTCACTGACTTGTTATAAGAGTAACACTTGACAAGGATGGCATACATATGATCTAAAAATATAATTAAAAAGGTTCATGGTACATGGTAATCTTAGTACACCAGTCAAATGAGAAAGGTGTAAAAGAAAATGGACAAAGATGGAGGTCTGACATTTTCATAAATAGCACTATTTATGCTCTAATAACAAATTATGGCGATATTATTGAGTTTTCAAAAGATAGCAACAGTTTCTTTCAGAACATATCATACATACACAATTACACTAGCAGGCATATATACATACAATCACGGATGCATACATACATACATACACTAGCCGTTCGTACATACATAGTCATACATGCATATATACATACACTGGCCGTAATACATATATATACACATACATACATGCATCCAGTAAAAATCTGCTATAAAATGAAAATCTAGCTATTTTTGTAATAATTTAAAAGAATTGCTAAAATAGGTAATTAGTGGGCTTAAGTCGTTATATCACATAATTTTCCCATAAATAGAATGGTGCGATTATGGGATACCAAGCTTACCACACCAATCAAAATGAAAGGAAAAATAAAAAGTTTCTCAATTGAGTGTTTCCCAAGAGATACTCAACAATTTCAGAGACCTTTCAGATAATACAACAAGAGATTAGTGTGAAAACATCAGGCAGGCAAAGTTTCAGTGACTAATACCTGAACGGGAACTTTCCACTGCACTGAAGTCAATCTGTTGAAAAGCTTCTTATTTCGCCCGCATATTATTATGACCTGACCGATTGGCTCCCCGATAGTTTCATCATAGAGTGCATCTCCAAGTGCTCGAGCAGTAGCCTCTATTGGGCCCATTCCTTCCCCACCACCCATCAGTAGAACTGCTGGGAGATGATCCTCCATTCCAAGTTTCTTCCTCAGTTCAACCTAGAATTGGAGAATACAGTCTAAAAAACTCTGATCATGTGAGAGATGGTGCAAAGAATATGAAGAAAATACATCTGTCCAAGCCTTGTGGACAGAGTTACCCAGTACCTTTGCTGGTGGGAGGTAGCAGGTACCCCGTGGAATTTGTCGAGGTGCGCGTAAGCTGGCCCGGACACCACGGTTGTCAAGAAAAAAAAGAATATGGAAAAATATAAGAACACAACAGTAAGCTAAACATTCAGTCACAAGTGAATGAGGTATGATGCCGACAAAGGCTCTCCTTAAAATGGCAAAATTTGAGAAAGTTTTTTACTGAGCACTGGAGAGAATTCTATTTACATCCCAGTCCTAGATCTGTTCGCAAATCATAAGTCCTTATTTTATTTGGCCACTCTACCACAATGCATCAGAGATCCCACTGTACATCCAACATGGAGGATTAAGATCTTGAAACCGTTACACAGAATAAGAAACAACGCAGAGCTCTTTGCATGACAATGTTCCATTCATGCTCTTACACGCTACAATTAACAAGACGTTGCAAAATGCCAGAGCTTTGTTCTACAGCACTGAACACATGAAAGAATAGATCGAATTGGGAAGTGGATGAAATTAATTAGCCAATTATTCATGCAAATAAACACCTACGCGTAGTGTTCAAGATAATATAAAAAATAAAAATATGCATACGATACAGAAGTAGAATTGCAGGGCTCCCTATTTGCATGCACCCTGGGAAAGGGGAAGTAGAGGAATTACACCTACCTTGGGAGGAACTGGCTTCACAAATGATGGTCGTACAGGAAGCCCATAAACTTTTATTTGGTCTTGCTTGAGACCAGCTTTCAGTGCTCGTTTTGCTACCTCTTCTGATGGACAATAGCACCTAGTAACAAGTTTGTGAAACCTAAATATGAAATTGCAAAACAACATTAGTACAAGGATCAAAATAACAGAATTGTCAAATGACTATAAAACGTACCATGTAGGATGGCAAGTGCTTAAATCCGTTATAACAGTGGTAAATATGATCTTCTTCAAGAGACCCTTGGACCTCAAAATGCGAAGAGGCACGTGCTGCATTAGAGGATGTACACTGATAATAATATCAGGTTGATATTTCATTAAACCTTTAGCAACCTCACTGCACAAAGTAAGAGAGAAGGCTTGTTATACAATTGAAGCTGCTACAAGGGAAAATAAAAATTAGTCAGCTGTAAGCTGGACACAGATATGTCTATAGATGTTCAACCAGTCCATGTTTATACTAAAGACATGGAAGGGAGACATGTTTAGGGTAAAAATATTAATACAACAGAATGACATAAGCTACCCAGACCCACGTTGTGGGATTTCACTGGGTATGTTGTTGTTGTTGTTGTTGTTGTAATGTCATAAGCTCATAAATTTAAGAGATGAATCAAAAGAAACGATTAACTGAGAAATAGGGGAAACATAAGTAGAAAATTCATAGTATCATACCATGCAAATTACTGATTAAAAAAAAAAGTTGCACCATACAAATTGAGAAGTAATGTGTATTATGTCAAGAGGCTTACTTTTATACAGGTTATTTTAGACGGGCAAAAAGTGATAAGACTCTTCGGGTGAGACGCATATGCAAGAAGCAAAATCATAACACTAGTGAAGCACACATTTCACAAAAATACAAATTTAGCTATTTGTCTCCTTCATATCATGATTCTGTTACAAAATTATCCATTGTCCCAAATCCCAATTGTTATAACTATGATAAAAGAAATGACTCGTCTTGATTGGTATAAGGTTATTGTCGATGAAATAACTATTCAACGTGGTAATGGCATTTGGAAGATAGTTCCTTTATCACAGACCCTTGTGGTCCGGCCCTTCCCCGGATCCCGCGCATAGCGGAGCTTAGTGCACCGGGCTGCCCTTTTTTTTCCCTTTATCACAGGATAAAACTACAGTTGATTTGAGTGTTTATAGACAAAATACGCCGAGATGAGAAAGTTGATCGTCTTAAAACTAGACTGGTTGTCAAATGACACACTCAAGTATATAGCTTTGACTATTTTTTTATAAAGATATATGGCCTTAACTATTATGACATAGGCTCAGCCACTTGGGCCGACCTTAGGCGGGCACCCCTTCAAAGTCCAAAGTGCAATGGAGGTGGTAATGGCCTTGACTATTATATATGATATTGTATCTCCAATAGCTAAAATTGCATCACCTTCTATCCTTATTCTAGGGTAGACATGGTCCACAGGCACCTCTAACAATTTGAATCAAGAATGCTTCTTGTGTATTAAACTTGTCAAGAAACTTCATATCAGAAACCACTAGGCCCATGATGCACTATTTTTTATCAAGAAAAAGTAGATATAGCCATGATGAACTATTACGAACTTCATCAATTCATATGACCTTTTCTTATAATGGTGGTATTCGGACTAACTTGTGCGCACCTCAGCTATTCCACCGGGTACCTGCTACCTTTTCCAGATGAACTAGAAACTCTGCCAACCAAAACTTAGACAGATGGGAAGGAATCACCTAATATTTTTTGTCTCTCCAAGGTTTGTACTCACTTTATTGACCACTGGGCCACACCCTTAGGTTCAATTCAAATGACTATTTAGCAGATATCCTTACAAAATCACTCCGAAGTTCCAAGATCCAATACCCTCGCACCAAATTAGGATATATGATATGTACGCTTCAACTTGGGGAGTGTTAAGAACTGCAAGGAACAAGGACTTTAAGCCTAGCTTAACCCCGAAAATTAGCTCATGAGATAGAGAATTGCCTAACACCATATAAGGAGATAGTTTACATTAATTGATTTTAAAAAAGACCATACAAGGAGATAACTACTCAATCAACAGATACTTAACATCTCCTGCACGCCTAGGATGATCATCTGGAGTGCGATAATATAGCATGGGAGCCAAACACTGGGTAAACCAAGAAAGAAGATGGTTATGGCTTAGTTATCATGGAAAGAAAAAGAACCTTGGACCTAATTCTATCCAACAGCTAGCTCATCAGGTGAGGATAACCAAAGACCATATAAGGAAATAACAGTTCATTCCCTCAACCAAGACTATTAAGTGGATGCACATAATCTTCCCTAATTATAGATTACTCAATACAAAATACTCTTTAAGTGTCCCACATTGCCATCAACGGACCTTTGACTTTAACGGTGAAAAGCACCAAGTAGGCACACGGTAGTTTTGAGTAGAAGGGGCTCTAGGTTAGAACTCAATAGATTATGTGTATCCACTTTTTGATAAGATTATGGCTTCTCATGGGTGAAACAGTCCAACTTTGAAACTTGAATACTCCATTATCCCTTACTTCACATTGCTCTGCTATTTTAAACGGCGGTTGATTGTTTTTACCAACACTTTTTGAAAACATAATCAATCAACATAAATTGCAAAAAGACAAAACACCTAATCAATTAACGGCAGAAGATGAAGAATTAAGGATGAACTCCTTGTAATGGTCCTTGAAATAAGACCATAGGAGGTGGCTTGTCATCTAGCTCTCAGCACATTTAAAATAGAGATGCAGATTGCAGATTGAAGTATAGACTTTACCAATATTCTTAAAAGAATACTATACCAAATTCTCTTTGAACAAATGTCCTGCAGTAGCAACACAAAAAAAATTGGCAATAGATTCTTTTTGATAAAAATAGAACCTTATCGTATTGAAATATAAAATATTTTGCAAAATAGAGCACTGCAATAAGATGATAAAGGACAGTATATACTATTGTAGCGAGAGTTATGTCAAGATATCATTGATGCTCACAGATTGAGGGACATACATAATCAACTAAATCAAAGAAGTAATTCTTACCGAGCAACAAAAGTAGATGTAGCAGCAAAATTAGTTTGATGAACTAAACGAGGAGCAGTAGCATAATATGTCATTCTCCACAGAGATCCATGTTTCACTAAGAAGTTATAACTCCGTGGCAATTGGTTGAAAGGCCAGGGCGTATGTTCTGTCCACAAATCAGTAATAAAAACCTGCAATTCACCCTCTTTAAACGGATATAACAAAAATCAACATACTCATATCTCTCACTCTTTATCATATAAAACACACATAAAATCCACCACTTATTAGCATACCCCTCACAGCAAGTTCAACCAAATTAAATGCTTTCAGTTCAGACCATACATATAGTTATATACATATTAATAGTACAAACTTATAACTGATTGTACTCACTCCGAACCCACTGGATCGGGTGTGTTTGGTATGGAGAAAATGTAATCCAGTTTTCCATGTTTGGTTGGTCAAAATATTTTGGGAAATATTTTCTCTAGGAAAACAAGTTCCTTAAGAATGAGGAAAATAACTTCTCTAATGAAAATAGGGAAAACATGTTCCACAAGTGACATTCCTAATCCCCCACCCCCCCACCCCTTGACCATCCCCCGCCCCATTCCACTCCCATAGTGTTTTGTTAGATTACATATAAATGCTCTTGGGATAATATCTTTTTGTTTACTTACCAAACACTAGAAATAAGTAAGAAACCACTTGTTTTCCCATTTTCTTTCATACTAAACACACCTAAATCGTATATCGTCTATGCTTATTAGGTGAGAAGTCAATAGGAGTCCATCAAAACTGACCTGATATTTATCTCCATATTCTTCATTGAAAGCAGCCCTAATAGCTTCAGCAGAAGCTCTATGACCCCCACCAGTATCAGTCATCAAAATAAGCACCTTTTTCGGAGGTTCTGATTCGACAAAATTGTTAGGTATTCCCTCATTCTCCATTACTACACTCCCCTCTTCTCTAACCCCATTGCTCTCTCCACAATGAACCCCACCACCACCAACTGAAGCAAACCCAAGAGGGATTTTCTCACAATGGAATCTAATAGCCTTATTAAACTGAAAAATAGCTCTACTAATACTTGATGAAGCACTCCTACTACTAATACTCAAACTCAATAAAGGTGCAATCTTTGGCTTATGTAATGACGGAAAACAGTATAATCTATTGAAACAGTGTGGTCATCAAAACAATACAATATAGACAAAACAACACAATAGATATAACACAATACAGTATTACATTATGAAACGATATGTAACAACCATCCAAACAAGTTGTTAGGTGAGAAGTCAATAGGAGTCCAATAAAACTGACCTGATATTTATCTCCATATTCTTCATTGAAAGCAGCCCTAATAGCTTCAGCAGAAGCTCTATGACCCCCACCAGTATCACTCATCAAAATAAGCACCTTTTTCGGCGGTTTTGATTCGACACCATTAACGGGCATCCCCTCATTCTCCAATACACTCTCATCTTCTCTAACCCCATTGCTCTCTCCACAGTGAACCCCACCACCAACTGAGGCAAACCCAAGTGGGATTTTCTCACAATGGAATCTAATAGCCTTATTAAATTGAAAAATAGCTCTACTAATTCTTGATGAAGCACTCCTACTACTAATACTCAAACTCAATAAAGGTGCAACCTTTGGCTTATTCTTGATATTAGTATCAAAATACAAGTAATTAGAGAGCAAATTTGAATATGCATCTAAAGTGAAGTTACTATTAGTGACACCACGTGAGTAATTGAACACAAAAGAACCAAAATCAAAGGGGTTAGTGGGTTCTTGATGAGTTACAGAAGAATGTTGCATCATTTTCTCTCTTCTGTTATTGTAAAAAGAAGGTCAAAATAAGTAGATAATCCAAAAGGGTCTTTCCATATAACAAAAAGATTGGATTTTTATTTCTGGGCATCAAGAATCTTTACATAGTTGACAGAGAAAAAAAAAAGGGTCACTAATAAAGAGCCAAGTAAGGTGAAAGGCACTGATGGTGAAGGGAGAGAGTTTGTGTATGTACTCTGTGTGTGTGTGTGGGATCTGGAGGAGGCTGGAGAGCCACAAGGTGAGGATTTAGTGGGAAGATGTAATAGAGTATGCTAAAGGAATTTTCTTCTCTGAAATGCTCACATGACAAAGGCTATGGTAACAGAAACTAGAATCCAAGAACTAATAGGTTAGTTTTGCTATATAAGATTACTTACGCAGAATTTAGTTTTTTTTTATTTTTATTTTATACGTATAAAATAGGAGTAATATTTTTTATATCTTATATTAGTTGTCATATTTTATTTTTTTTAGAGTCAAACTATATAAACTTTGATTAATATTTTAAAATGTATTTTTTCATCAAATTGATATGAGAAAGTTGCAACTTGCATTACTTTTCATATAGTTTTGAATATTTAGATTTTAATTATATAATATTGAGTTAATTTAATCAGATTTAGCTTCGAATAATAGTCAAATTGACTCTAAGAACTGAAATATGACAACTAATATGGAACGGAGGAAATATTTTTTCCATCTTAATAAATCTTTCTTTATCTCAATTTATTTGAAGGCGTTGATTTGACACGTAATTTATGAAAACAAATGAGACTTTTAAAACTTTTGATTTGAAATAGGTCATAAAAAATTATGTGGTTATAAATCATCTCATTAAGGGTAAAATAGAAGTTTAAAGTTAATCTATTACTAAATATAGAAATATATTATTTTTGAGGATCGACTAAAAATGAAAAAATATCACATAAATTTGGATGGATAGAGTATATAAATTGATTCATACCTTATGCATATTTTAGTTATGTGGAATTATAGAATGATAATCAAACACTATATTCGGTGTGCTGAACTTTATACAAAATAATTACTAAATATTAGTATTAAATATATTAATTTTAATACGTGAATAATTTCCTTTATGACCGCCAACCAAACAACCCCCTAAGTTTTTTTTGTCAAAAAGAACTAAGTTGGCCGACATTAAATTGAAAGGAAATACACTAGGATTGGACGGAGGAGTTAACCTATAGGTGGGGTCAATGAATAATTGAGTCTCCAATTCCATTGGGAAAAACAATAGTAAATGTGTTGCACATGCTCAATATGTGTGCTTTTACATTTGTTTAAAAGGAGGAAAAAGAAAATTGTGTTTTGGAAAATATGTCAACAGTAAACAATGATTTTCAACGTTAAGTCGTCATAGGTTATGCTTGCCTAATCAAATCAATCCTCGCAATACTTTTTATTTTTATAACTATTTCATCGAAGCTAGCTTGTGTGCACTTCGATGAATTCTACAAAATACTTACTACTCACACCAGCATAGGCATCCGATGATTCTGTCCTCGGATAAATGAAAAAAAATCACCTAATATTTTTACCTTCCATCAGGTTTTGAACCTAAAATCTCATAATTCTCAACCTACCTCATTAATCACTAAGTTTAGAACACCAAACACCATTTGCTTGAAAGTTAAGGTAATAGTTAAACTTCAATCATACGAACACAAAAATGATCAGACTTCAACCATAATATTTAGAGTAGTTGCGAAATGGGTAGACTCATAAAGAGATTTCAGGATACAGACTTAAAAGATGATCCCAAAATCGGGTACCTGTAGACTCATAAAGAGATTTCAGGATACAAACTTAAAAGATGATCCCGAAATCGGGTACCTGTGCACTTTGACCGTAAGTGCAGGATCAACAAAAGAGCCGAATACTAGTTCCTTAGACAGAGACTTGAATTCCTGAATACAGTTGCATCAAGACTCTCATTTATCCACATGCCCAACCGTTCTCTCTAAAAGTTTTTGCATATGTAAAAAAAAAAAAAAAAAAAAAAATGTTGATCTTGTTCAAGTTATAGAGTTGTTAAAAGTACAGTATAAAGTGGTCGGTTCCTTTTCTGAACATGCTAGTCAATGATAAATATCTACAATTTGGCAGGCTATGGAACTGATGGGAACGCTTGGAATTTCAACTACATATCATATAGATAAAGTATTCATACTACATGATACAAAAGTGGTTCCTTGAAAAACATTACTCTAAAAGAACATCATGGCTAACTCCAGATGCAATAAACATAGCCTTCTGAGGATCAAAATAGAAAAGTGAACATGCAGTTTGTGAGACAATAATACTTAATATGGTACGAGAAAGGGGCGATAAATATCTCGGTTTTATCCTCAATTACATCAAGAAAATATTGTCAAACTCCTGCTTCAAGAAGTGTAATTTCTATCTTGACCAAATTCAAGATTTTCAGCCTTGTTAAGCAGCACCTTGATTCAAAGGAAACCACCTCCAGAATACTCAACTTCCTGCATGTGAATGACTCCAAAATGTTATGAAAATGAAAAGTACCTCACAATTAATCTATGAATGATTTTATTAAACAACCACTTCCAGACATAACAGCTAGAGAGAACACATGCTAGATAGAACAATAATGAAGATTAAAATCTGCATAAAATGTAGGGAATACAACACAATCAAAGGACGAATTTGTTTAAGATATAAAAGTAGTTTTCAATCACGCCAACTTAATGAAAACAACAGAAGTCCAAAACATCGGAAGATACAAATTTGTTTTTAGGAAAAAGTGAAAAAGATATGGATTGGTGAGAGATTGCAAACACGGTTTGTTTGTTTAATTTATTCCTTATCTCCAAACTCCTATTTCTTAATTCTAATTCATTTTAAATCCACCCACAATTTTGGTTTTTTAGAAGAAAAAAAAAAGAAACAAAAGCGACGAGATGCATTGCAAGCAAATAGAGCAGAGAGCTTACCCTTCTTTCTATTAGAGTCGCGAACTTGTTGTAGTCGGTCCTAAGAGGAGAACCTTGCTGCTTACTTGCTATATCCCCGCGTCCTTGCACGGCTCGGCTCGTTCTTCGAGCCCTGCTTCTCCCTTCCCCCTCTCCCCGTTCCTACCGTCCAAAACAGGCCTACGGAGTATAGCCAAGTGGTAAGGCATCGGTTTTTGGTATGTGTCGCCAATTCTTCGAAAGTGCGTGGCTTGATTCCTTGGAGGATATACACAAGACCCCCATTCAACCAGGTCGCTATGAGTAGGACTCCGGCCATAACATAATCGACAAATCCAAGAAGTACTCCTACAAGTAAAGGGAGTTCGAATAGAGATTGGTTGTGCCCGTACTCTTTTTCTTCAGATCCCTTTAGTTATAAAGAAATGTTTGAGGCCTAAAGATGGAGTTTATTTTACAGTTGTTCCAGGGATATGGGTATAGAGTGAATTCTATTCACTCATTATGAAGTGGAGTGCACTCCTTGTATCATAAATCAAAAAGTCAGTATGGTGCCCCGGTAGACGCGCAGACCGAGTGAGTTTCCGCCGATCCAGATGTGCCAAAGATTGAGGACTATGAGGGTACGGTGCTATCCTTGTACTTTGTTTGTTGCACATGGCCTAATGTACACTTGCCCCCTTTTTCTCACTCTTTTGGTGGTTATATTGGTGAGAGATTTCATGGGGCGAATTAATCACAGGTTGATCTGAGTGGAATCAAATGCTGAGCAGAAATGGATGTGGAGATTGATAATGCATTTATCAGAGAAGACCAGGTTTTTAGAGTGTTGTATGGTAGGATATTCTGACTGAATAGCTGATCAGCTCCCACCATGAATTAAGTGACTGAAGTACTGCCTTTAAGGGTCAGATAGACATAGCATAGTGGTGTCAGTGAAGCAACACAAGATGACCTCTTTTCAGTGTTTGGTCAACCAAACCTAGCCTTAAAAAAGTTTCAACAGAACGAGATCTAACAACTCGCTCTTTAACATCAGGTACAAGACGTCCTTCTAGGACCATGTGATATCTCACAAGTGATGACTGAAACTGATGAGTCTTCGCCTCGCAATTGGGGTGCGACTCTTTCCAGTTTCCACTAACCTATATAGACCCACATACTTTATGTCTTTGTTACAAGTACCGACTAGTGTCACGGGCACAGCTAAATTCGATAGTGATGATAGAAATGAACTTTCCACAGTACTCGATAGATGGGACAAAGAAGTTTCACTTGGTCAATTGAGAGACCGTTACAACTCCAAAGGGTTTGAGCGGCCTTGGGGTGAAAGATCTTCCGGTTTTCAAGAAGGCCCTACTGGGAAAATGACTACACGATATTCAGTATAGAGGAGCAACTCCACGGAGGGATGTGATAGTGGAATCTATGGAATTTTAAATTGTTGGTAAGAGTTTAGTGGTAACATCACTTTCAGGGTACGGAAAGGGCGCAGGTTCAGGTTAGGGGCACAAGTAATACATAAATAATGCATCGAGATTCACGCTTCGAAACATATGCATAATCTCGCCAGAAAGAGTGCAGTAAGTTACAAGGGGTAGTTTACTGTGGGATTAGGGTTTAGGAGAACCTCCAGGACTGGGAGTTAGCAATAATTCCGAAGTCTAATTGAATTGCTTTATAAACAAAGTTGTTCTCATGACAACCAAAATTCTTGGAAGTGGAAAGTGGGGAATAGTGCGCTGCTTTCGGAGAAGTCCTAAGCTCATGATTAGACACACTTCACATATACAATTTTGGATCATCAGGATGCCAATGTGTGTTTCTTCACTTGGTTGGAAGCGAAAAGAGTGATTCTGGCAGCTGAAAACTTGAGGACGAGGAGATTTAAAAATGTAGATTAATGTTTTGTCTAAGAGTTCCAGAAACACACAACTACCTCCCCTTACATTATCAGATAGTGTCTCGCTTACGCTGGAAATCTCGAGATGGTTTGGGCTACAATTGTTGATTCCACACTGTGAAGGAGGCATTTTTCAGCTCGACCTTTAGAAAGTAGGTCTAAAGGTTTCAGGTTAAGCAGGAATAAGACAGGGCACTTGGAGTGCAAATTCAGTGACGTGACGAAAGACACATAGGTGAAAGTGAAGATCGAGGCACAAGTTATACCAAAAAGAGGAAGCTTCAAGTATCTTGGGTCAATAACCTAAGGAGAAGGGGAGATTGACGATGATGCCGCACATTGTATTGGAGCGGGGTAGATGAAATGGATGCCCACATCCGCGGTGTTGTACGACAAGAGTATGTCGCCAAGGCTAAAAGGTAAGTTCTACAAAGCGGTGGTTAGATTCGCAGTGTTGTATGAGGCAGAGTGTTGGCCAGTCAAGAACGCTCACGTCCAGAAGATGGAGGTAGCGGAGATAAGGGTGCTCAGATGGATGTGTGAGCATACTAGGAGAGATAGGATCAGAAACGAGTTATACAAGACAAAGTTGTAGTAGCCTCCGTAACGGACAAGGAGAGGGAAGCACGGCTGAGATGGTTCAGGCATGTAAAGATAATGTTGTCAGAGGTGCGCTTAAAGCACGCTTAAGCCCTGAAGCGAGGCTCAAAATGCGTTGAGCACTTCGCATTGCTTAATGTGCGCTTCAGTGTTGTCATCAAGGATCTAAGACATATTTTTCCTTGTCAACGAGCCTTTCATAGAGAGGCAAAAATAAACAATTGATATTTCACTTTATCATAATTATTTTTTCAATTTCTATGTCCATGCTTATAATTATTAGTCTTGAACTAAACATATATTTGTATGTTTTCTCCATTTGCGCCTTTTTTCATTAAAGCCCAAGCTTTTTTGCGCTTAAGTCCCCACGGACCTTAGAGCTTTTTTGCGCTTTTCGCTTTTGATAACACTGTGTGAAAAAGGAGGTGCGAGGATGCACCAGCTAGAAGGTCTGAGATGTTGACGATAGCAGGAGTTAAGAGAGGTAGAGGTAGGCTGAAAAAGAACTGGCGGGAGGTGATTCGACAGGATATGGCACAACTTCAGCTGACTGAGGGCATGACCTTAGATAGGAAGATTTGGAGGTCAAGGATTAGGATAAAAAGCTAGTAGATGGTTGAGTAATGTCGAATTCTGTGTAGGAGCGATAGGGGGCTAGCCTCATCCTCTCCTTTCTTAGTAGTATTATCTAGTTATTGCATAGCTCCTTACTCTTCAGTGCGTATTATTATTTGTTGCTTCATATGTTTTGTATCTTCATATTTTGCTATCTTATTTTCCTTACAATCCTGCATCAATTATGTTTCTTTTGAGCCGAGGGTCTATCAGAAACAATATCTCTACCCCACAAAGGTAGGTGTAAGGTCTGCGTACATCCTATCCCATCCTCCCCAGACCCCACTTGTGGGAATACACTAGGTATGTTGTTGTTGACCTTTAGAAAACAAAGGATAAGACGAAGAGTGGGATGTTGCTCCACTAGCACTCTTTTTTTGTGTAGAAAATGTGAAATAAGCTTTTAGAAAATGGAGGATAAGACGAAGAGTGTGGGATGTTGCTCCAATAGCACCCATGTGTATTGTGTAGAAAATATGAAATAAGCTTTTAAAGGGACAGAATGATTTTGTACATTAGAGGATCTCTTATCCCTTATTTCTTTTTGGTACACCATGAGGTTTCAATTTGTATAGAAAATTGGATGTTTTTCACAGAAAATCATATTTCTCTGTAAGTTCTCTGCCTTTTGATAAACTGCCGGTATAAAGAGGTCTTCCTCACATCATAACTAAAATTATATATCCTTTCCAACAAAAAATATCCTTTGGATTTACATTATTGTATGGACCACATATATTCCATTTCCAGAAGCAGGATGACTGACAATGACTGGGTGGAAAATAAGAATTGTTCAACCAGATTTACCCACATTATACAAGAATATGTCACATCTCTTTCAAATACATAATGAAGTAGGACATTTAAGTTATAAAACGAGTACACAATCATTTGCCAGCAGATGAAAAGAACTTAGCAAAAAAAGGGGAAAAGAAGAAGCATTTCCAAATCTTAACATTCTTTGGATTTTCATTATTTCATTGACCACATCAGTTCCATTTTCTAGGAGGACGATGACAATGACTGGGTGGGAAAGTAGAATTTCTCAACCTCGTGTACCTTTTTCGGAAACATATTTCGAGCAATATCGGCAGCCTATGATTTTCAAGCCTCAATTCATATATGTGAAAAAAGAGTTAATATAAAACAAATTCTAAAAATCTAACCTGGGCAGGTGGCAAGGATGAAACCCAATTTGACGCATGAGTTGGAAGAAGACCCAAAGTGTTAAGCTGCAAAATATATGTAGTTTCATGTTAGCAAACCACTTATCAGATAAACTGATGTTGAATAACATGTGTGGAAGAGATGAATATCTTCAGAGAAGCTGATGTTGAATAGCATGTGTTAAACAGATGAATATCTACCTTCCAGACGCCCATTCCTAAACCCACTAGATTGAGTGCGATAAATACTAATTTTGACCCAAGAAGATCCACTTTGCTGTCTTTGTAAGGCTCAAAAACTGCCCCCGAAAGGAAACATAAAAAGAGATAAGTAAAAGGATATAAAAGGAGCAGCCATATCAAGTCATAGCTTAATTCAGCAAAAGGACAAACAGTATGAAATTGCCTGAATTTGAGACAAATTTCAGCCAAGAAATCCATCTCTAGTCAAAGTATAACTACACAAGCACAATAAAGCAGTTAATCCAATAGTTTGTGATATGATGCCTGACCTTTCCCAACTCCTTGAAGAGCACTAAAAGGCTGAAACAGAGCTGAAACTGTGATACCAATGCTAAACAAATGAACTGTGCTTCCAGCCATCCACATCATGAAACCCATCATCATCAAATTCTTGAAAGGTGCTTGTGCCACTTCCCACGCTTTCTGTTCCAATGAATACCAAAATTAAGTACATGGTTGTAGTGAAAAAGTGAGACAAAGGAAGAGCTCCTTATATAAGAGTTTAGGCTTTATGAAATAAGGAACATTTCCTAATTATAGAATTCCTAATGAGTATCACATTAGAGCCCATCTTCATAAGTTTCCAAAAATGTTGCTGTTCAAAATAGCATGAGGTATCTGCTTTGAATTTGGGCTGGACGGGGTATAAGCTTTGAGACCTACAAAGAGTTTGGTCACAATATGAAAAGCAACCAATTTTACGGTTATAAAAAGAGTTTGGACATGTGTTGCACAAATTCAGAAGTCAATTTTCATAAAGATGTGCCGATTTCTTGGTTAATTCTTCACAATCATGTAGTGTGCAATTCTGATTCTGTACTGAAATGCTTTATTTTTCTCTTTTGGTGATAAATTTGTACTGAGCATATACCAAAATATGAGACTAGTGTCCCCTATTTTTTTACGTCTTTTTAGATCGGTAGATATGATTTATTTCTTAACTCTCTGCTTCCCCATCCACCTATTCATAGTTTCATCATTTATTATAACACAATTTCTGCTAGACTGCCCTCAAATCTCATTGAGTGCTGCCAAGTTCTTGCATGCTAGTTCATATAATAATACGTATTTCGTACTTCGCCTGAAGAACCCAACACTACACTAAAGCATGTGGGAGAATCACTTGTAAAAAAGTGCATGTGAAAAGTCAACTGATAATAATCCTGTTTCCCAAACTGAGTTTTGCATTATTGGGGATAAGGAAGTGTTTTAGGTTATCATAAATACATTGTTTATCAAGTATTAATCTAATTTCCAATAAACTTCCCTTAAATCTTTGTCGAAAGCAGTGAAGTTCTGCATGTTAGTTCATATAGTAATACGTAGCTTTTGCCTAAAGAACCAACCCTACACTAATGCATGTGAAAAAGTCAACAAGTTGAAATCCTGTTTCCTAACTAAGTTTTGAATTATTGACGTTATGCAAGAGTTTCTACTGATTAAAAAAAAATAAAAATTGGGGAATAATTTAAGGGTAACAAATGCAACTACACTGATTCTCACTTACGTGCTCTCAATATATATTCTTCAGAAATTATTCTTTACTGTGAACAAATTAACGTAATTCACACGCTATAATTCCCTGAATCCAATTAATGGGAACAATAAACCAGCCTTGAAGCATCCTCTGAGTTGTTCATACACTATCATTTATCAACCCCACGTGACTAATAAGAAGATACCTAAGGCTTTTCCTGTTCTTAAATTAGACACACAAACACACAGAACAGCAGAAGATATCTCAAACAGTCAATTTGGTGCATGGGAATAGGAAAGGATAACACTATAGCACACACTCAAATCAAAAGCAAATACATGAATGCAACCAAACAATCAACTACGCAGCAATACCATACTAGTCAGGATTCATCATAGCTTGACTATTTTCCACATTGACAGTCAACCTATGGGACGTAAAACCATCTAAGCACAGTTACACTCGCATTGATCAATCAAGAGGGTTGCCTCCACTCCTTAAGGTTATCTGTTGTATCATACACTTGTTGCATTCTGCCTCACGCTTCATACCTCCTCTTTCTTCTTAAGGTAAGATAAAGGTCCAGGCACTGTGGGGTAGGGACAGCCGCTCATTCGCTGAGCTGGACGAAAGAAGCAAGCAAAGAATCCTACACTAAAGAAAAGTCTATTCCTATTCTAGAAATCTTGCAAACTATTAATCGAAGTACTTAGAATGGCTTAAATGACAATCAAATATTTGCTTTGAAGGTTCCATGTTTCCTTAAAAACAAGTCAACAATCTAATAACAAATTAGTAGGAATAGCACATAAAGCTAAATAAAAACCAAACACGTCACAACACAATCATCCTAGATTGGTACCACAAACAAAGATGGATCACAGACCATCAGTATACACACAAGTCCTTTGCAACAAAGATTACTCATTTAGTACAAAAGAATCTATCTAAAAAAAATCAACTATATATATGGCCAAATGGGTTGTCATGATCTCTTTACTTTACCTTACTTTACTTTACTTTACTTTCTTCAAACCTTCTCTGACCTATTGTTGTCATGTTTTCTCTTGAGTCGAGGGTATTTCGGAAACAACCTCCCTACCTCTCAAGGTAGGGGTAAGGTCTGCGTACACTTTACCCTCCGCAGACCCCATCTAATGGGATTACACTGGGTATGTTGTTGTTGTTTGTATATGGCCAAATGGGTGTAATGGCACTCGTTGCCCCATAGATGGATCCAGCCATGACCACAAACTATAGAACATTAATTCACATAACCCAAGACGTCCTACCCAAAATCACAACAATTACATCATCCCCAATATAATCCCACAAGTGCGGTCTGGAGAGGGGGGTGTATGCAGCCTTACTCATACCTTGTGAAGGTAGAGAGGATGTTTCCGGTAGACCCTCGAATCAAGTAAAGCATATTAAAAATCAAGTATATAAAGGAAATACAGTAGTGAAGAAGCAAAAAAATACATATAAAATAATCAGAACAAAATCAGCTTTTTACCTGGGATTTCCAGTTAGCTTCAGCACTCTTCTTTTCGCGACTCGGAGTTGAATCATCCTACCAAAACAATAACCATTACAATTATTAAGCTCAAGTACAACATGAATCAAATGATTTTATACCAAAAAATGGATCTAAAACCCATTACCCTCACCTTGTATCATATATACATATACAAAACAAAATTAAACATGTATATTGCACCAAATATGAATCCACCAACTCAAAAATGGTAACTTTTTCTTGTTTTAGTTACTAAAGATTCTAACTTTTTTTCTATTGGTTGTTGAAGATTCAAGATTATTATCCTGTTTTCACATTCTTAATAAACATTAACAATTCTTAAACTCAAGTACAACATGAATCAAATTACTTTATACCAAAAGTGAATCTAGAACCCATTACCCTCAGCTCAGATCATATATGCATACATAAAACAATATTAAACATGTATATTGCACCCAATATGAATCCACCAACTCAAAATGGGTAACTTTTTCTTGTTTGTTTGTTGAAGATTCATGATTATTATCCTGTTTTCACATTCTTAATAAACATTAACAATTACTAAGCTCAAGTATAACCAGGGGCGAACTTATGTAGAAAAAATGGGTCACGTAAACCCATGGTCACCAGACTAAACTAGGTATATTATGTGTATAATAATCCTTAAAATATATCTAATATTAACTGAAGGAACACATGCTCAAATGAGACTGAGTGGTGCACTGATTAAGCACTAGGTTTAATTTCTTAAGTTGTCTGTTCAGCGGGATAAGGTGGGATATCCCGAGATTAAATTTGCGATAAAATTTATACCTTCAACCAAACAAGTTATATCCCAAACTCAGTCTTGGATAACCCATCTTATCCCATCAAGCTTGTTATTATTTTATCTCATCTTCCAAGTGGGATAAATTAGTCCAGGGATTATAATCCCGGGATAACATAGTCCGCGTACCAAAAGGCCTTGCACTTTTGTGTCTTTTTTATTATTTCTAAAGCGGCCTTTAAAAGCAATGGTGCAGTACACCCATTCTCTTAAAATCCTGGATTCGCAGATGAATCAAATTACTTTATACCAAAAAGGGGATCAAAAACCCATTACCCTTAGCTTGGATCACATATACACACATATAGAATAAAACTAAACATGTATATTGCACCCAATATGAATCCACTAACCTGATCTTGGGAAGCGCGAGTGAATCCAAGGGGATCAGGGATATCGCAAGATGAAGGAAAAGTTGAATTATCGGTAAAATCAACTGCCCATCTATGACCCATACCCATCACTGCTTTACCTTTATCCATATTGGTGAATTTTTCACTTCATTTCATACACAACACTGCACAGTGTGTGTTGAGATTGTTGTTCTCGTGTTTGTTTTATAGGGTGGAGAATGTCATAAGGGTAAGAAATAAGAGGGGCAAAGTGTGACTGTAGCAGCTTGCTGGTCTGCCTATTGGAAAAAGACTACTCTCATCCCTCTCCTTTCCGTCATTTCTACATAAAATGGTGGATGTATAAATGGATAATGAATCGTGTCATTCAAGTCGCATGTTGCTTTCTATCACATCGTTTTGACGGCTTGAACTCTGAACTCACGGGTCATAATAACTTTATCAATTAGTATAATTAAGTATAATAAATTGTTATTCAATTAGAAGATGACATATATACTGATAGTGTTATTTTTTTTCTCCCACGCGCTTTTCATAAAATAATAATACTTTCTTGCCACGTCGCTTGTTAAGGGGATATTAATTTCAATTCAGACTAAAAAAAAAAAGAGTATATAAACACCCGTAAAATTAGATTACTAAAGTGAATTTTGAAGATAAAAAAATTATGTATTTTCTCAAAAAAACTTAAACTACACATGTTTACACCAAAGCAATCAACTTAAGACATTTGGTGAAGAAAACAGTAAAATTAAGACATATATTATATATGAATTTTCACCAATTTATCATATTCTCATTTTATTTGTAACTCTTAAATTAAATTTATTGATTTAATATAAATAACAACTAAAATCCAAAGATAGTACAAGAAAACAACAATCTATTAAAGTATTACATGTATACTAATTAACTCTATAAATATAGTTGTTTACAATATAAATGTATATTAATTAGGTGTAATAGATTAGTTGCCTAATTTTTAGATTACTAACTCATGCTTAATATTTATGACTGATTTAGATTGTCTTAATGTGTGTACAACATGTTTGATCAAATTTCTAAAATCTGCTTATTTGAAAAGTATTTTAAAAAAAAAAACAAAATTGATTTGTAGCATTTTGCAGTTTGTCAACGCTCCTGATAAGAACTTTTGTTGGTATTAAGAAAGTCATTTATATTTTATAAATCAATCCAAAAGTGCTTTTAAACGTCAAATTACAAAAAAAAAACATATATACATTACTATACAATCAATACTATTTATAAAAAAAAGTAATATTCCAAGCACTAATTGATTTTCATGGTGAATTCGCCCTGGGGTATTACTCCACCATCCAATGTAAGATTTTATGATTGTTTTTGGTTGATTTCTCCCTGTTAACACAAATATTGATACCATTATAGCTTAGAATCTATATATTTCTCTCCAAGACATTCAATATTGTCAAGACCACCCAATGACTTACTTTTAAAATTTGTCTTCAAGAGATAATTTCACAACTCAAATTTTGATTATTGTGTAAGCAAGCTTGTTAATTGTTTGTGTTGGTAGAAATAGTGATCTACGCATGGTGTGAAAGTAATTCTAAAAGTGGGTGTCGTGATTAAAAGTGAAAGAAATAATCTCTTGATTATTTTCATTGATTGAAAGGCTATATATACAAGTTTACATATTTCCATAATAGGAGAATCTTATTTCTATTCTATTCCCAAAATATTATTTTACTTGGATACTAAATATACAATTAAAGCAAGTGTACAAGACTAATTAAGGTAACCTTTACACTACAATATTACAACCATATACACCTATAATATATTACCCGTGATGGGCCAATATCTACTGCACGTGATGGGTCAATCCGAGACGGGCTTCACCCTAAAGGACCAGTGATATACACTATGTATACCAAGTGTATATCACAGGTATATACCTTGCTTAACACCCCCCCCCCCGTAGTCATAGCAGACGGTTTTCGAAAGCTAAGACTGTCCCTAAAATCTTCAAAAAGGACTGAGGGAAGACCCTTTGTAAAGATGTCTGCAATTTGATATCTTGACGGGACATGACAGACGCGTACTTGACCACGAGCAACCTTTTTGCGGACAAAGTGAATGTCCATCTCGATATGTTTAGTGCGTTGGTGCAGAACCGGATTACCAGAAAGGTATATGGCACTAATATTATCGCAATAAACCAAGGTTGCCTTCTGAATGGCATAATGAAGCTCCAAAAGCAAATTATGTAACCAACATGATTCTGAGACCACATTAGCTACCCCTCGATACTCTGCCTCGGCACTTGAGCAGGATAGAGTCGATTGACGCTTCGCAGACCAGGAGACCAAGTTGTTGCCAAGAAACATACAATAGCCAAACGTAGACCGCCTGGTGTCTGGACAGCCACTCCAATCAGCATCCGTATACGAGACAAGTGTGGATATCTAGGAAAGATATAAATGCAAACCATAGTCAAGTGTACCCTGAATATACCGAATGATGTGTTTAAGTGCATTCATGTGCTCAGTTCTGGGATCATGCATGAACACACACACATGCTGGACATCATATGTAATATCCGGTCTCGTAAAGGTAAGATATTTAAGGGCCCCTGCAAGACTGCGATAGCGGGTCGGATCCTCGTAGGGTACGTCAACCGCAACACTAAGCTTGGGTTTAGTATCAACTGGAGTGGAAGTGGACTTACAGGATGACATCACAGCCCTCTCGATGATCTCAGTTGCATACTTCCGTTGAGATAAGAACAATTCATCTGAATGACGAGTGACAGCAATCCCCAAAAAGTAACTTAAGGGCCCTAAGTCTTTCATAGCAAACTCAAAGCTGAGCATGGTCATGATAGACTGGTGTAAGGCATCGGAAGAGGTAGTCAAGATAATATCATCCACATATAACAGAATGTAGGCCAAGGACGAACCACTACAATAGATGAATAAAGAATTATCCGACCTGCTGTGAGTGAACCCAATGGTCGAAACATAATCTGCAAACCTCGTATACCAGGCCCGAGGAGACTACTTAAGCCCATATAAAGACTTCTTCAACAAACATACATGATGAGGATGTTTGGGATCCCTGAATCTCAAAGGCTGATGCATATAGACTGTTTCCTTGAGATCCCCATGTAGGAAAGCATTCTTTACATCTAATTGATGAATAGGCCATGCCTTCGAAAGAGCCAAGCTAAGCACAATGTGAATGGTAGCCGGCTTGACCACCAGACTAAACGTCTCCCCACAATCTATACCAACCCGCTGAGTCTTACCATCACCCACAAGTCGCGCCTTATGTCGAGCAAATGAACCATCTGAATTATCCTTATGAGCAAAAATTTACATAGACCTGATAATATTAATATCAGATGGACGGGGCACTAACTCCCGCGTCTTATTATCAATAAGAGCATTATATTCATCAGTCATAGCAATTTTCTAATTCGGGTCATTTAAGGCAGACACAAGATTACGGGGCAAGGGGGATTTAGGGACATTAGAATGTAAATTAAAATGTCTTTTTGGTGTAAAAACACTCATTTGACTACGAGTGACTGGTCTATGACTCGAGGAAGAAGTTGGCAGATTTCGAGAATTTTCTGGGCTCGGGACGGATCGGCGGCGGGCGGTGGGCTGCGCGCCGCCCAACTCGGGAAACAGGAGCAGGAACTGGACCAGTTCCAAAATTGGGCTGGACTGGCCCAATCGCTGGAACTGGCCCAGTGGCGGTACTGGCCCAGGCAGTGGGTAACGGACTAGTGGGGCCAGCAGGCAGTGGGCCCGCTGGAGAATTTTGTGTGTGAGAGACGTCCGAAAAATGCTGAATAATATACAGGGCTATACTATCATCCAAAAAATTATACGAACTAGGCACGGGAGTATTAACTTTAGCAAATGGAAATTGGAATTCATCAAAAATGACATGACGATTAATGATGATTTTATTAGAGGATAAATCAAAGCATTTGTAGCCACGATGATTAGACAGAAACCCCAAAAACACACACGGAGTAGACCGGGCCTGAAATTTGTTAATTGTGGTGGATGGGAATAACGGATAACACAAACACCCAAAAACCCAAAGATGTGAATATGAAGGAATTTTATTATATAAAATTTGAAGGGGGGAAGAATATGTCAAACCTTTGAAAGGAATTATGTTAAGGAGATAGTTAGCCATTTGGAGAGCATGATGCCAAAAAGACGGGGGTACGGAAGTATGAATCAATAAAGTTCGGACAATGTTATTTATGGATTGAATTTTGTGTTCGAATTTCCCATTTTGTTAAGACGTATGAGGACAAGAAAAATAAAAATTGATCCCATTATTAGCATAGAATTCCTGAAACACCCCATTGTCATATTCTTTGCCATTATCACACTGAATATTTTTTATTTCTCGATCGAATTGGGTTCTGATGAATGCTCTAAATTTTTGGAAGACGGAAAAACTTGAGATTTTTTCGCTATCGGAAACGTCCATAAAAACTTAGAATAATCATCCAAAAAAAGAACATAATACCGATGACCAATAGAACTAAGAACATGAGACGTCCATAAGTCGCTATAAATAATATCAAATGACATTAAGTATGAGAATTTGAGTCTACAAATGGCAATTTAACAATTTTTCCTAAAGAACAAGACTGACAATTTGGAGTACTACTCATACCCTTACATGAAATAAAACTATTTTTATCTAATGACGACAAAATAGAGGACCCCGGATGACAAAGACGAGCATGCCATAAGGAAGGAGAAATGGCTGCAAAGGCGGATGGCAAGGCTTGACTCGATGGACCGGAATCGGGTGTGATAGGATAAAGATCACCCCTACTATCACACCTCATGAGATGACTCCCCGTCTTGAAATCCTTCACAGAGAAACCAAATGGATCAAATTCAATAGAAACGGTATTGTCAGTAGTGAATTTACGGACATAGACTACGTTTTTAATCAATTTGGGGGTGTGTATGGTGTTTTTCAAGATAAGAGGTGGATGAGGGAGAGACAAAGTTTTATGACCATAACCACGAACTGGAATAGAATTACCATTACCAATAATTATGCCGCTAGGGTTGCCCAAATTGAAATAAAATGAGAGTGTACCTGAATCGGATGTCACGTGTGTAGTGGCACCGGTATCCATATACCAATTTGGGTCCGGAGGAGTTAAACCAAACGTGTGCATTACGGCTTTGATGCAGGTAGACGTGGGTGTCATTGCGTGATGGGCATGCGGGGGCCGAGGCCCAAGCACCCCTGTTTGCAGCCTCGGCCCGGATCGCGATCGTGTGGACCGAGTCGAATGGGCCTGGACTGCTATTGGGCCGCCCACTGCCAGTTGGGCAAGAACTGACTGGGCCGAAACTGCTGCTATGGGGAAAACTGGCCGATCCGAAACTGTTGCTGTGGGGAAAACTGGTTGGGCCCAAACTGCAGTTGTGGCTGCATATGGTCCCACTGTGGAGCCCAGAACTGCTGCTGCTAGTGGTGACCACCGCGAGGACCCCCACCGCCACCACCATTCTGCCGGCTGCCGTCGCAGTTCTTGCCATTATTTTTCTTATTTCCACCTTTTTTGCCGCCACCGTGTTGCGGTTTTGGCCTGAGTTGTTGGAACTGGTAGGATACACCGTGGACTCAGTCATCATGACTACGGGACTAGCACCGGTAGCCGCTCATTTTGCCATGCATGCTTCTTCGAGTGTAAGCATAGAATGAGCCTGATAAAATTACGGAAGCGGATTGCTTTGCCGAAGAAGCGTTCTCACACCACTATAGGCCTCGGAGAGGCCGGAAACCATTTGGAGGCCCAAACGATCGTTTGAAACTGGTGCGCCAACGTTGCGAAGTTGGTCCGCCAATTCCTTTAATCTTTTGCAATAAAGTGAAACATTAGGAAAATCTTCCATATTGACGTGAGAGAAATCATGCTCAAGGGTAACGACTTTAGAATTTTGATTATCTTGGAATATATCACGCAGTATATCCCAAGTCGCATGTGTTGTAGTGTCAGTCGCAATAATTGTTTGCAAAAGATCGGTAGAAATTGTGGAATATATCCACTGAAGGACGGTAGCATCAAGAGTCGTCCACAACTTAGGATCATCCTCGCGTTTTGGAACCTCCGTATCCTCAGGAGCCGCGGGGATTATGTGATGGATGACTTGATACGATCGTGTGTGAATTTTGAACAGTTCGGCCCACATCGCATATTGGACGTTTTCTATTTCAAGAACAAGAGGGATGTTATTCTTCATGTTAGAAACTGTAAGGGCAGGATGAAACGTGTTCCGGGATGTAGACATATTGATAGAACAATATGTGATTGAGGGATTTTGGGAGAAAAATTTGGGAAGTACAGGTACCGTCGGAATCAACCAATCCGAAAACAAGTTGCGGAAAAACTTTGGTCTTGGCTTTGTGCACTGGTGGTCGACGACCAAGAGGAAGAAAATGCGGAGAGGATTTTAAGACCTAGACTTCTGATACCATGAAAGAAATAATCCCTTGATTATTTTCATTGATTGAAAGGCTATATATACAAGTTACATATTTCCATAATAGGAGAATCCTATTCCTATTCTATTCCTAAAACCTTATTCTACTTGGATACTAAATATACAATTAAGGTAAGTGTACAAGACTAATTAAGGTAACCTTTACACTATAATATTACAACCATATACACCTATAATATACTGCCCGTGATGGGCCAATATCTACTGCCCGTGATGGGCCAATATCTACTGCCCGTGATGGGCCAATCCGAGACGGGATTCACCCTAATGGACCCGTGATATACACTATGTATACCAAGTGTATATCACAGGTATATACCTTGCTTAACAAAAAGAATAAAATAGGATTAAGAAATAATTTGGGTAATTGTTTTAATGATTCTGATGAGTTGAAATATCATGTAGGTTAACAAATGGACGTGAAGGATGGGAATAATAGGATGAACGGGTTTGGATGACTCTGGACCAATTATGAGCCATAAATGAACTGTATACGTTGAAAAGTTTGAGCTATAACCGCATGGATAAGCTCACACTAACCCGTCAATTTGGGATCCAAATTCAAAAGTTTCCTTGGAAGATATCGGGAAGGTAATATTGATTGAATTCAATATTAAATTATATAGATCAATTTAATTGTATTTGTTGGATGTCGTTTAGGTAATTGAAGAGCTAGATTGAGTTAAGACAGACTTCCGTTGTTTTATAAAAAGATGTATGTTTGAATAGCCTATAAGAGAATTTAATTGTTAGTATGTGTTCGTTGGAGTGAGCGAACTATACTATCTATAATTTTGTGAAAAATATGTTTTAATCTGTTCAGTCATATGAATCACGTTATGTCTACATGTTGGATATTTATTTATTTTTTTGGAGCATTTTAATAATAAAATGTCTTCCACTATTAAAAGTTGGAAATAAAATTTTCTTCCACTATTAAAACTTGAAAATAATTTTTTCTTCTACTAATAAGTGGGCATTAAAGTTTTTCCATTATTAAAAGTTGGAAATAATTTTTCTTCCACTAATAAGTTAAAATTAAAGTTTCTCCACTAACTATTTGAATTATTTTTCCACTAGATTTTATTTATTATTTAAGAATGAATTCTTCTCCTATAAATTGATTGTCATCCTTACAGTGTGAATAAGTGAAAAATATAGAGTGTATGAAAAAATTGAGATAAAAGAGAGTTTTATTTAGTTGAAGGAAGGTGTTATTTTGGTGGAGCTTTGGCTCAACATCTTGTCCAGAGTTCATTGAGTAGTACGACGTTGTCGGGCTGTTGTATCATGGAGGGGACAAGTCAGAAAGATTACTTCTGGACTGGTAAAGATTTGCTGCAGTGGACTTGAATCTCCTTAAAGAGAGCGAGATATCATCGCCTCAGCCTAAAGATATTATTTTTTTCATTTGTATTTTTCAATTGTTATTGTATTTCAGTTGTAATTTTCCCAATAATTTTAAGGAGATTCAATGGTTACAATTGAAAAATCCACGAATGTCAAGGTGGGAGATCTTAACAAGCCATTTCGATTCAACTGTATTCATTTCAAGAGATGGAAGGGTAACGTATTTTTCTACTTAAGTCTTCTCAATGTTTCTTACGTATCAACTGAGAAAAATCAAAACAAAACAGATAACTCTTCCATGAATGATGAGGAACTTATTTCTCTTCAAGAAAAAGTTGAAAAGTACGATGAACATTCATACAAGTGTCGGTATTATTTACTTAATTGTCTATCTGATAACTTTTATGATTATTATGATAGAACTTACTCTAGTACAAAGAAAATTTGAAAAACATTACAGAGTAATTATGATACCGAAAAGGCTGGAGCGAAAAAATATGCTTCTAGTAGATTTTTTCGTTTCTAAATGGACAATAAATCAGTGGTATACCATGCTCAAAATTTTATAATTATTGTTGGAGAACTCTGGTCCGGAGAAATCAAAATTGGAGATAACCTTATTGTTTTTGGCATAATAAATAAACAACCACCTTCTTGGAAGGATTTTCAAAAAATTATGCGTCACAAACAAAAAGAAATCTCTCTTGATACGTTGATTATGTAAATCCGCATGGAAGAAGAAGCAAGGGGCCAATATGCACTTATGCAGTCGAAAGAGAGCAATTTACAACCCGTCACAAACAATGTAAATTTAACTACTTCAGATAATGTTGCTCCTAATTCTCAAAAAAATATTTCTATGAAACGCAAGAAGAAAATATTCAAGAAAAATAATGGTAGACCTCCCAAGAAAAATAATTATGTCAATAACATATCACAATATCAACATGTTCAAGATTCAGGATCATGCTTTGTCTGTAACAAGAGTGGGCATATTGCTCGATTTTACAAGTTTCGAAAACTTGGTCTTGTACCTCGGGCAAACGTTACCGAAAAGCCACCGGTGACGGTGATAACAGACATAAACATGATGGAAATGTTGATGGATGATGGGCTGATTCTGGTGCAAACCGTCATGTCTGCTATGACAAAGATTGGTTCAAAGTGTATACTCCTTTTGAGGAGCTCAAAACCATCATGCTTGGTGATTCTCACACCACTCAAGTGCTTGGAAAGGGAGATGTAGCCTCATTTCTGAAAGGATATTAAATTTAAAAGATGTACTTTTTACTACTTCCATGAGAAAAAAATTGATGTCTAGTTTTCTTCTTAATAAAGCAGACTTCAAATAAATTATTGAGTCTGATAAATATGTAATATTGAAAAAAGATATTTTTTTGTGAAAAAGGGGTATGCATGTGATGTGATGTTCAAGTTGAATGTTGAGATGAATAAAGTTGTTAATTCTGTTTACGTGCTTTCTTCTAGTAATTTTTGGCATGCTCGTTTGTGCCATATTAATAATCGTTATGTGGGAATCATGAGTAGTTTAGGATTAATTCCAATGATTACAAAGAATTTTAAAAAATGTGAGGCTTGTAGTTAAGTCAAAATCACTAAAAGACCTCATTTTCAAGTTGAAAGAAAAATCAAATTGTTATAGTTAGTTCATACTGATATTTGTGAACTTGAAGAAGTTTTAACTCATAGAGGAAATAGATATTTTATCACTTTTATTGATGATTTTTCTAAGTATACATATGTTTTCTTGATGAAAAATAAAAGTGATGCTTTTGAAAATTTTAAAAAATTTCTCAATGAAATTGAGAATCAATTTGGTAGAAAAAGAATTAGAAGTGATAGAGGTCGTGAATATGAATCTAATGAGTTTAATTCTTTTGATAGAACTGTAAGAAATATTCTTCCTTGATTATTTCTAATACAATCCTAATCCTATGTACATAAGGTAATAAATTATCCTAATCCTAAGTACTAAATATACACTTACCATATACAAAATATACACAATTATGACTAATTATATTTTTCCTACTCTATCACACCCCTTCAGTCGAAGCGGGAGGTTGGCGTATGTGATACTGTCTCGAAAATCTTCAAACAGAATCAACAAAAGACCTTTCATAAAAATATATGTAATCTGAGAGCGTGACGGGATATGTAAGACACTTACCTGCCCACGAGCAACATTTTCGCGAACAAAGTGAATATCCAGTTCTATATGTTTAGTGCGTTGATGTTGGATTTCCAGATAGATAAATCGCACTCACATTATCACAATAAACTAATGTTGCCTTCGGAATAGGACAGTGGAGCTCGAGAAGAAGATTGCGAAGCCAACACGATTCGAAAACCATATTGGCAACTCCCCTGTATTCTGCTTCGGCACTAGACTTAGACAAAGTAGCCTGCCATTTGGATGACTAAGATACCAAAATTATCACCAAGGAACACACAGTAGCCAGATGTGGAGCGTCTAGTGTCCGGACAACCACCCCAATCTGCATTAGTGTAAGCAATGAGAGTGGATGTCGAAGATGGATAAATATGCAAAGCCATGATCAAGGGTACCCTTAATATAGCGCAAAATTGCCTTGAGAGCCTGCATATGATCCTCCATCGGGTTATGCATAAATAAGCAAACTTGGTGCACAACATAAGATATGTCAGGCCTCGTGAATGTAAGATATCGCAACCATTTTTCGAGAGTCAAGATAGGATCAGACTTCTTAGAACCATTCTTAATTGTTGACCATTCAAACAACTCTTATATACGCGCTATTTCATGCACACTTGCAGCCGCAGATCGTCTTCTCATCCTTTCTTTTGAAGTTCAATGTCGGAAATCGTATTTTCAACTGGGGATCAAAAAACACCAAAATTGATGACTTATTAAGGGAAAGACAGAAGTAAGAACATGCTATTGGACACGTTGCAACATATGTCGGGAAGGCCTCCGTTGATTGTGTATGAACAAAATAACAAGAAATTAGTAGCACATATACATACCTTATTGTACACCAACATCGGATCCTGCAAAAAGGAAGAATCAGACCTCTACAATTCAAGAATTTTGAATCCTCCAAAGGAAAAACTTCCTACAAATTATCTAGAGAGACATGTTCCCTGAGCATATCTGATATGGAAGTAGCCAAAACAACTAGTATATTTCAAAATTGAAAGAGATGAATATGAAAGAGCATGAAAAAGTAAGACAGAATGTGGCGATGACCTAGAGGAAGAGAGATACGAAGACGACATGATCTATAGTCAGGAGGAAATAAAAATTGATACGTGGCTATTCACTTTCAACTATAGCTGGCCAATGGGACGGGATGAGATGAGACGGGATTTAGGGGACGGTAGAGTGGGTCGTGATCGGGATAGGAAGGACAAAGGGGGACGGGAAGTGGTCGCATCCCGCCCCATTCCGCTATAAGAGGGAACGTGTTTTGGGGGGACGGGAAGAATGATTTGGGGGACTTTTATAAACTTTTTTCTAGACACTTAATTTTAAAAAATATATATTTAAACACTTAAATAATTGAACAAGATAGTGAAAAAACATCCCAAGGCTAATTGTCTCTTATATTATTTAATAGAAATATGATTTTTTTGCAATACAATTTCAAAATTGCGACTTTGTTTCGTAGTTCAAAAGTTGCAAATCACATAGTAAAATTGGCATTAAAAAAAAATTACATATGCAACCATACTTTTTCTAATTTTCTGACAATCTCTTGAGGATCTTCTGTTGGAATTGGAATTTGTTGGTCAAATTGTTCAACGTCGCTTCCTGCTCCCTCGGATAAGATTTCGTTGTAATTGTAATCATCTTCTTCATTGATCTCTGGTTGACCGCACCTTCTACGCTCCGCTCTAATCCAATCTCTAAATAAAACTACAATCTTCAAACTGTCTCCCGCCAATGAGTGTCTGTACTCTCCTATTTGAAACCTTCCAGCACAAAAAGCGTTTTCAAAAGCTGTAGATGACGCTTGAATATTCAACACATCTCAGGCCATATTTGATAGAGTCGAAAATGTCTTTTCATTCTCCTTCCAGTATTTCAGCAAGTCTTCACGTCCATTTTCATTAGCAATTGATTCGAACGGTACAACACCCTGCAAAATATAAACATCAAACTCGCTAATTTGTGAAGCACTTGAACCACTATAGACTCCTTGAATACTTGAAGCAGAAACCGCAATGTTTTTTATAAGATTGAAGTGAAGTAGAAGAAGATGGTACAGAAGCCGGTTGATTATTTGCACTTTGCTCTTGGTAATACAGATACATACTTTTGCATTGTGTTTGTATGCTAGAGATAACATCTCCTTTAGTTGGTTCTTTAGTTGGTTTTGTTGGAAGTGTTTCTAGGCATTCATAAATCATTTCAATAAGGGCATTACAACTGTTTACTTTAATAGTAGGATTTAATACAACACCAATAAAATAAATAGTGGGAATAGGAAAAAATATATTTTTTAAATTTTACAAACATTTTTGTAATAACTAGAGCGTAAGTTGGTTTTTTCATATATTCATTAAATAATAAAAATATTAGAGCTATATAAAATAACATAAATGAAATAGTAGGGTAATAAATACCATAAAATTTCTTAGTAGCTAGAAAAAATTTCTCTAAGAATACAATAAGTTCCCAAATTTTATCTTAATCATCATCTACAAGCATACCCGAAGGATTTTGATTATGAGCGTTAAATACTAAAGTTATAGGTCTTATATACTCGTTAGCAACAACTAATTGTTCATACAAAGAATTCCACATAGTTTCAACTTCTTCTGGAATTTTCCTATAAGGTAATTCACAATCATGACATGTTTTTTTAAACTCTTTGCGTCTTTGTATTTTATTACCTGTAAAAATAAAGTTGATAGCAAATTATACTTTATCAATGATATTTTTAAAAAGTTTTAGGACATCCTTTACAACTAAGTTATAAATATAACATGCACATCTAACATGAAAAAAATCGGGAAAAGATGGAGTGCATCGAGTTTTTAAAATGTTTACAACATAATCATTACAAGAACCATTATCTAATGTAATAGTCATAAGTTTACCAATAATTCCATAATATTAACTAATTTCATGAATATTTCTTGAAAT
The DNA here is from genome assembly GCA_034509755.1 of Anisodus tanguticus. Taxonomy (NCBI): domain Eukaryota; kingdom Viridiplantae; phylum Streptophyta; class Magnoliopsida; order Solanales; family Solanaceae; genus Anisodus; species Anisodus tanguticus. The sequence goes on from CM067555.1 coordinate 44,474,913, forward strand.
AAAAATTTCAGTGTCTTTCATCAATATATCTATATGCTAATATACGTTTTTGCATAGATCATTTGTGACCTATCCAATGACATGTAAAAGTTAAATAATCATTACCATTAGTACTATGACCTATGTCAGAAGTGATAGCTACTTTGTCATTAAAATGATACATGCATAAAGTAAATATTGTTGATATTCATGGGCAAATTTAAAAACATCTCTTCTAATAGTTGATTTAGAAAAACCGTTAAAAGCGAGATTATATGTTTCTCGAATGTAATGAATAAAACCAGGAGAGGAGGAAAATAAAAAAGGCAAACCCTCCACAACAACTAATTTTGCTAAATTTTCCTGATATTTTTGTTTATCATATTTCGGAGCTATAACTCCCCCCCATCATCGGGTTAATTCGACCATGTACAAGGTCGGGGACACTATGTGAACCTTGTCCTGACTTAGAAGGCATTTGCACACCCGCTTTTTCAGCCAAGTATTTGTTATACCTTGCTTTGTGATTCTTTTCCACATGTCTCATTAAACCTCATGTCCCACCTTGACCTTTTTCAGTTTTAAATTTATAAACTTCGCGACATATTTTACAAATAGCTAGTTGATTAGGAATGTCCTTTTCAAAAAAAAAAAAAACTCATGCAGGTGGTTTAAATTTTCGTTGTTTTTGGCATCTTCTCATACTATGGGGAATATGAGGGATTCCAATTTCAGTTTCAGCCTGAGACTCAGTCTGAGCCTGAGGTGGAGCTGCACTAGTGGATATGTTATCTAAATTATCTTCTAATTTCAGTAGTTGGAGATGCAGAATATAACTCATGATCTAATGATTGCACATTTGCATTAATATCAACATTAAAAAGTTCTGTTTCATCTACCTAAGTGAAATTATCATAATTAGGATTACTAGAAGATGCACCCTTACCCCTGTTACCCCTACTACCTCTACCAGATTAGGCGTTCATCTCGCTCCATTATAATTATGCAAATAAAGAATTAAAGTTAAGAAAATTAAGTACGATAATTAAAATTAAACAATAATAATTTAAATAAAATAAAAAAACGCTGACGTAATGTCGACATGTAATCGAGATTGAAAATTGAAACTTGCTCGATGATCCTCAATCTAGTAGCCAACTTCACTCCCAATTTTTTAACTTTGATAGAAATTACTAAATAAAATATAATATTTAGTGTGCAATTTAGACTTGTAGAGAGAGAGATTAGAGAGATGGTAGGAAGATTTGTGAGAAATATAAAGAGGAAAATGAGGTATTTATAGTTGAGAAATAGGGTTAATATGTAAATATACTAACTTAGGAGTTAAAAATAAATATTAAAGGGGTAGGGGGTTTATGGGGTGTTGGGGGGCCAAAATGGTCGTTCGTACCCATTGCCAACAGCTATAATTACAAATGGTCATTTGTGCAACGACTACATTCTAGAAACGGGACGGGATCGGGACGGGACGGGGCAGGATCGGGATAGTCGGGACCAGCCCTAGTTCCATCCCGATTTCGAACCCGACTAGAGTCAATCCCTATCCCATAATTTACCCGACAAGATAAGGACGGGATGGGTGGGATCGGGACGGGCCAGGGCGGGATCGGAACGCCCCGACCCACTAGCCAGCCCTACTTTCAACTCAAAAAGACAGCATAAGTAAGTACCTAAGAAGTCTAAAATGCCCTTGATTTTATGTTAATTGACCCTCAAGCAGACATGTTGAAACCATCCCTTATATAATATAGATATAGAAATTCAGATAAGAATACATTCGATGTTACTTAAGTGGTTTAAATATGTCCCACCATCATTAAGATTGTCCAGTTCAATCCCAAGTGGCGCTAATAATTAGGGCTCATTTAGTATGAGGGATAAGAGATAATTAGTATCAGGATTAAATTTAAGATGAACTTATCCCATCTTTGGTTGGGATAAAGTCACGGTATAACTAATTCCGAAATTAGCTATTCCGTGATTATAATATTATTTTTATCCATGTGAGAGAGTGGATAACTAATCCCGAGATAACTCGTTCCTAACCAAACGATCCCTTAATGAGGTGGACACATCAGTGGCAGAGTCAGGATTTTTATCATAGGGGTTCAAATATAATCATACGAAGAAGCCAAAGAGGGTTCAATATCTCCTATATATACATAAAAATAATTTTAACCATCTATGAATAATATTTTTTTCGCTGAATGGATTCCGATGAAACCCCTCGGCCCTATGTGACTCCGCCACTGGACACCATGTGATATGCCACACACCACCCCCAACTTATTTTACTTCATCGCCTGCACTTCTTCTTCTACTATTAGCACCCTTTCTTCTCAATCACCACAACCACAAATAACACTTTTATTTTCCTTTTGAGGTGGAAACCACGTGACAATGGTAGTCAAGGGGAGGAGGTGTTAGCAGTGGAAAAAGAAGTGGAGTAAAATGGATTAAGGGTGATGATGTGACATATCATGTGGGTTCGCCTCATTAAATGTCAGTATTATGTGAGATTAGGAGTCCATGTTAGATAGCCCTAACTAAGTAGGGATATATTTCAACTATTTAGGTAATGTCGAGGATATTTTATACGAATAATATAACAAAGGATAAAATTAATCTTTTTAAAAATAGTAAAGGAGCAAATTTGACTCTTTTTCCTTACAAGTTTTGAATTTTATTTTTTTACCTTAAAAACTATAATTTTTTATTGAATCACGATTCTCTTTAATTTAGTTAATAGAATAAAAGAAATAGGAAAATACTGAAAAATCCCACCCGGTTCAACAATAACATACCCATTAAAATCTCAAATATTTCCCTTTACGTGAAAATGAGTTAAACCACAAATGAAACCTTTACGATCTAAATAAAGAAAAATGATTCCAGTGATATCTTATTTGTTATTCCTTCAGTCCCATTTTATAGAACATGTTTTAGTCTCTAGAAAAAGAATAACATATTTTTATATAAAAAATAAATTAAACACATACATTTTATGAGATTATTTACGATCATAAAAATATCCAAAACTTATTTTAAATTACAAATTTTAATTTTTTTTTTATTTCTTAAATTCCGTGCTCTATTATATAAAATGAAAAGGAGTGAGTAATATTAGATATTTTATATACAAATACAAACACAAAGCTAAAGATTTCTTTAAAAACATATAAATTAAAATATAATTTTACGTCAAACGAGATGATTTATAACCACACAAATATTTTTGATTTATTTTAAAGTGTTTACCCCATAAATTGGAACGGAGAGAGTATAAAAGAACTACAAAAACAATTTGCCTGAGAAAAGTGATGTGTAGGAATTTTGTTTCACATCCAGATCTCCCATTACTCCCTGCATTTCCTCAAAAATGCAAGATCTTAAATCTCCACCACCACGCTCCACCACTGACATATTCGGTGACCCGACTGACCCGAATCCACCACAATGGATAAACCCTAATTTATTCCAGTCCTTAAACTTTGATCCCGAATCATACATCTCCGATTTACGCACATTCGTCCCATTAGAAACTCTCCGATCCGAACTCCGGTCGCACCTCACTTCTCTCCAACATGACCTAATCGATCTCATTAATCGCGATTATGCCGATTTCGTTAGCTTAAGTACTAAGCTAACGGACGTTGATTCCGTTATTATCCGTATGCGGGCCCCACTCTTTGAAATCAGGGAAAAAATCGTTGCTTTTCGTAACGCCGTTGATGGATCTCTTGCTGCATTGCAAAACAGGCTTAAACAACGAAACGACGCCGTTGAAGCCAGGGAAGTACTTGAACTATTACTTGATACATTTCATGTTGTTTCTAAAGTTGAGAAATTGATTAAAGAGTTGCCACGTGGACAATCTGATTTAATTAATGATAATGATAATGTTAATGTTGATAATAATGTGAATTATGTTGAGAGTGGATGTAATTTGAGGGAAACACAAAGTATGTTATTGGAAAGAATTGCTAGTGAAATGAATAGGTTAAAATTTTACATTTCGCATGCGAAAAATATGCCGTTTATTGAGAATATGGAGAAGAGGATAACGAATGCGAGTTCTTTATTAGATACGAGTTTACGACATTGTCTCGTTGATGGACTTGAATATAAGGATGCTAATGCGATTTATAACTGTTTACGTGCGTATGCTGCGATTGATAATACTAAGAACGCGGAGGAAACTTTTAGATTGACGATAGTACGCCCGTTGTTCGGAAAAGTTATTCTGGTTAATCCGTCTGGTGTTGTGGGTGGAGAACTTGAGGTGGATTATGACAAGATCAAGAAGTATATAGAGGATGATTGTAAGTTTTTGTTGGATATATCGTCTATCGAGAATTCGGGTTTACATGTTTCGAGCTTTCTTGCGAATTCTATACTTAAAGAGGTTCACTCTGCTATTCAGAAAGGAAAGCCGGTGGTGTTTTCTCCTGGAAGGCCTGCGTTTTTTCTTAAAAATTACAAAGCGAGTTTGGATTTCTTGGCTCATTTAGAAAGTTACTGTCCCTCGCGATCTGAAGTTGTCAAGTTTCGCTCTGAAGCTGCGTATATTGATTTTATGAAGCAATGGAATGTGGGTGTCTATTTTTCGTTGAGGTTCCAGGAGATAGCTGGGGCTCTTGATTCTGCACTTAGTGTAGCTGGTCTCGTCCCGGTGGGGTCAGACGAGAGGAAGCCTCAAGATTTAATTTTGAAGCAGACTACGTCTCTTTTAGAGTGCTTGAGATCTTGCTGGAGAGATGATGTTCTTGTCCTTTCTTGCTCGGACAAGTTCTTGCGTTTGTCGTTGCAACTTATCGCCAGATTCTCGAACTGGTTATCCGCCGGATTGGCTGCTCGTAAAGCTGGTAATGCGGGCTCGAATACAGGATTTGAATGGGCTATTTCTGCAGCCCCTGACGATTTAGTATACGTAGTTCATGATTTAAACCGTTTGGTGGAGGAAGTATGTGGTGATTATGTTGAACACGTACTCGAGGTGCTCAAGCCGTGCCCTGCTGAAGTTTGTGATTTTGTAAAACAGAGTATTCTACAAGGTGGGAAGTCCCTGAAGGGCCTTTTGCCAATTGTGATGAGTGTGATAATTGAGGCAATAGTTGAGAAATCTGTAGAGGACTTGAGGCAGTTGAAAGGAATAACCGCTACCTACAGGATGACTAACAAGCCTCTTCCAGTCAGGCATTCTCCATATGTCTCTGGGGTATTGCGTCCGTTGAAGGAATTTTTGGAGGGAGAAAAGGCTGCTACATGTCTGACAAATGAGATGAGGAATGAGCTTTTGCACGGTGCTGCGTTGGAAATAATTCGACGTTACAATGATTTAGCTTCAGAACTTGTCAATATGAGTAGAAGAACGGAATCTTCTCTTCAGAAACTACGTTTGGGTGCTCAAAGACGAGCTGGAGCAAGCTCAGATGTCTCGGATCACAATTTGTCTGATACCGACAAGATCTGCATGCAATTGTTTCTTGATATCCAGGAATACGCGCGGAGCCTTAAATTACTTGGGGTGGATGCAGCTAGTATTCCACCTTATCAATCATTATGGAAATGTGTTGCCCCTGCTGAGAGACAAAACACGATAAGCTTCTAGTTTAGACTTGGTTATCTTATATGTCTACTTCGTTTTTGTATCAATATCTCATTTTTTTCATATTGTTTTTCCCCTTCTGTTATATCATCACTTTGATTAAACAACTCTGCAATTGATTTGTGAGATCTCTTTTTTTGTTTGTTTGAAATTGTAAAGGTATTATTAATAAAGGTACCAAGAAGGAAGTACAGGACTCTAGAAAGACCAAAATACACTGAACTACATCAATTAAGCAACTTCTTTCTTCCTCCTAACATTTCTAGGAAAATCATAAACTGCTCCATATTATCAATTTTCCGACTCTTACACCAGAAAAGAAGATTGTGCAAACATGTGTTCTGAGATCTCCTGATATGGATACTGATTGTGGTGGATATCTGAATATTATAAGGAAGATTTTCCCAAATTCATACATGCATAGAATGACTGCTATCTTAATTTAGAAATAAAAACACTTTATTTACCCTCTGATCAACAGAGATTAAAGTCTAAATTTTCTCCTTTCAGACAAAATTACACTGCATGGTAACACTAGTGTTTGTGTACGCAGGATAAGATGAATTGCTCAGCTGGACAAAAGCCCCTCATTTTTCTTCCTTTCCCTTCCCTTCCCTTCTATTGATATTGATGTTATCTTCTAACTTCTCGTCTGTCTTTTCCGGTGATCAGACCCCTTTAAGTCCAGAAAAGTTTCTCTGCAGTTTTGTGAATGTTGAGGATTTGTCACTTAGATTGATCTCCTAATTCGCGTTATCTATGCTTGCTTGCCATGTGATTCATTGATCCAGATAATTGGTTATGTTATAAAGCTCTTAAATAGTAAAAGTTTGGATTCCCATTAAATTATACAACCTGTCTTTTAGTGTAATATTTGAGCTGTCAAGCTGAATGTACGATGTACAGATGAATACCATATAATGTTGTGGTCTGCAGATAACTAAGATTTGGTACATTTACTGTTATGTTAAATAGTAGTAACAATTTTGGTATTCAGTTATTATGTTGAAATAGGAGTAAGTCTTGAATTTTCACGGTGCTACAATGTTACTCACATATTATGGTGAAATAAGTCTTTAATCATGTATGTATCCATACAATTTCCTTTCTCTTTAGAAATGAAACCATATTTTGCGTCTTCAATTGTGTAAGGAAAACATATGGAAACAAAATATTGGACAATCTTTATCTCATAAACTAGTTTTTGGTATTTAGATAAACTCAAGGTTCATTTGCCTAACATAATGTGATCTTGTACCCAAGTTCGGACTCGAGATAGTGATGGATCTTGTGAAGAGTGAAATATGCAGCCGGGTAAATAGTCTCGAACATTATTTATGCAGGACTAGAAACGCTACTAAACAACAACAAAATGACCTTCAAACCAGCTGGTCTTTAATTTCTGCCCTTCAAATGGCCTGGTCTTTAATTAAGACTAAAATACTCTCCAACCTAGAAACACAGCAGGTGGAAGAATCAGATTAGAGGACCACACTACTTGTATCAGTATACTTCTAGTCTAGTCTCTATATATAAATATAAATATAACACCACCGAGTTTCTTCAACCTTCTCTCTGTTGTGACAGTCATTTCGTTATCAGTTTAGGACCACCTATATGCCAGGCTCCCTCATGTGAGTACTCAGTTCATACACATACATATACTATAAATATATTTATATTTATGTAACTTTTTGTTAATACATATATTTATGCTCCATTTTTTCTTAATCCTCACATGGATTCTGTTGGTTTAGAATTCAGGAAGATATATGAAATTGGAATTGAAGAGCAATTTGTATTGGTAGAGTTTGCATGTCTTGAGGTAAAGTTTGATTTCGCAAGGTAGAATTTGTCTGTAAACTCTACCTTATAAGGCAGAGTTTGCCTTATGCCTGAAGACAAGACAGAGTTTGCATGTCTTAAGGTAGAGTTTGCATTCCTTAAGGTAAAATTTGCACGTCTTAAGGTAGAGTTTGGATTCGCAAGGTAGAATTTGTCTGCAAACTCTACCTTATAAGACAGTTTGCCTTATGCCTGAAGGCAAACTTTTCCTTAAGGTAGAGTTTGGATTCGCAAGGTATTATGAGGTAGAGTTTGCCTATGCCTGAAGGTAAATTTTGCCTTAAGGTAGAGTTTGGATTCGCAAGGTAGAATTTGTCTGCAAACTCTACCTTATGAGGCAAAGTTTGCCTTATGCCTGAAGGCAAACTTTGTCTTAAGGTAAAGTTTGCATGCCTTAAGGTAGAGTTTGGATTCACAATGTAGAATTTGCCTACAAACTCTACCTTATAAGGCAGAGTCCTTATAAGGCAGCGTTTGCCTTATGCCTGAAGGCAAATTTTGCCTTAAGATAGAGTTTGCATGTCTTAAGGTAGAATTTGCAACCTAAAGGTAGAGTTTGCATGCTTTAAGGTAGAGTTTGGATTCGTAAGATAGAATTTACCTGCAAACTCTACCTTATAAAGCAGAGTTTGCCTTATGTCTGAAGACAAATTTAAGCTGAAGTTGTTAAATTCTTCCAAAGATAAGAACTTGTGCCAAAGGGAGCATGCTTTCAGTTTCTAAAGAATTCCAATACTTTGTAAATGTATACAAATTATGCCGCACAGGGTGTCATGCCCCAAATCATGGCCTGGGCGAAACACGACACTCGGTGCCTGACTGCATGTGACCGAGCAAACTACATGGCTACTGAATCAACACGGGCATCAAAACAAACTATAGTAATGATTTAAAACATGCAAAACATCATACTGAGTTTATAATCCGAAATACTCATAGCGGAAGGAGTCTGGAAATATCATAAGTCTGAAAATAATAATTATTGACATGTCTGACATACTGAACTAGTCTAGTCTATGAAACCTCTTACATGAGTTTGACTGAAAACTGTCTACCAGGACACGGCCTTGTCATACCTTTATCTCAAATTATAATACTGAAATAATAAACTAACACTCTGAATGAGATGGGGCTCACCAAGTAGCTGATACTGAAGCAATCCTACTGAGTAGATCTGTCGTCCTGAAACTCGGCACCTGCACCGTGAAGTGCAGGCCCTATGCAAATGGGCGTTGGTACATTTAAATTATACTGTATGTAAAGCAACTGAAATGAATAATATATATGTGGGTGCTTGGGAAAAGGACAACTCAAATCAATAACCAAATACTATACTGAATCTAAAACTGATATCTGAACAAGAAGCAAATAATAAAAATATTTCATGTACAGAGATAGAGAATCACATGTTTAACTGAAGTAATAAATAATTATGGTCTTAGGCCCAATATATGTGCACAAATATGTGGCCTCGGGCCCAAGCAATACGTATGCATAAATTGTGGCCTTGGGCCCAAAATATAGGTGCTCAACATGATACTGAAATACTGGACATTAATTCATGAACTGATTATGAGTATTGAAGTCTTGACTAATTTACAAACATGCTGAATATTCTAGACTGAGACTCGTGGATATCAAACACATGTCTTTATTGATTATGCATTGAGTTCACAACAATCAAAGTGAGAATTACGAACAACTATGAATTTATAATCTTGAAGATAGACAATCTAGTCTTCTTATGAACTAGGGCGAAATTCTCAAGTTCTAAAGTAATTCGTAGAAATCTCAATAAATTAGGCGTGGGCATGATTAAAGATGTTTCAACACGTAGATAGAAGCTCTACACACCTTAATCGCTCTAGTACTTGTCTTAAAAATATGAACTTTGGAGTAGAAACACAAAGATTGAACCTTGAACCTTAAGTTGGGTTTGTCTTGAAAACCTAGGTTAAGAATATTGGATTCTACTTAGAATTCATTAGGATTATGTTAGAATCACATAAAATCGCGTGAAAAAGGCTTACCTTGGTGTAGGAGAATGGTAGGAGGAGAAGAACTTCGTGCTAGGGTTTGGGGGAATAAAGAATGAAATAAAAAATCTAAAAATCGGGATTATATATTGCTCAGTCGTTGGGAACTTTTACGGTTCATCAAATAATTACGGTGGGCTTTACAACCCGTAAAACTTTGATGGCCCGTAACTCCTACCATAATCCTTAATAGTGACTTAGATTTTTGGGGTTTGTTTTACGGTGTAATTGACGGTCCGTAAATCATTTTATGGTTCGTATTTTTTGGTATAAAATTGAAGAATGCTATTTTCGTCAACTTTCTATTATAACACTTCCTACTGGGTCTTAAGTCCCTGAATCGTGAAAATTACTTAGTTCAATGGTACGAGGTATTACAATATCTCCCCACTGGGATCATTCGTCCTCGAATGATCGGTCATGATTAAGAATACGACTGGAACTTAACCGTGACTGACGGAAACATGATGACATTGAACTTGTCATGAACACATTAATACTGAGCTGAATAAATACTAAACTGAATGAATACTAAGCTGAATACTAAACTGAACACTGAACTGAATACTGAACTGAATTATTGAACTGAATAGGAGGTGCCAATGGAAAGGTTAGTTACCTTTAACACTTTCTTCTTGCTCCTCAAATAAGTGAGGATATCTGCATTTCATGTCTTAGTCGGCTTCCCATGTAGCCTCCTCAATATTCTAACTTCTCCACAATATTTTCACTAATCCTACTTCCTTAGTTCTCAATTTTTGAATCTGACGATCCAAAATAGCCACTGGGACCTCCTCATAGGTCAAACCATCCTTAATTGTAATGGAGTCGGTAGGGACGACCATCGACGGGTCTCCCACACACTTTCTCAACATGGATACATGAAACACTGGATGAACAACCGCTAAATCTTATGGCTATTCAAGTTCATAAGCCACCTGGCCAACTCTCCGCAAAATCATGAATGGTCTGATATATCTGGGACTGAGCTTCCCTTTCCTTCCAAACTTCATAACACCTTTCATAGGTGAAACTTTCAGGAATACCCAATCATCAACCTGGAATTCTAAGTCTCCACGCCTTATATCCGAATAGGACTTTTGGCGAATTTGAGCTGTTTTCAAACGCTCCTGGATCAGCTTGACTTTTTCCATAGTCTGGTCCCAACAACGCTGCTTTACCAACTTTGAACCAACCAATCGGTGATCTACACCTTCACCCATAAAGAGCTTCAAGCGGTGCCATCTGGATACTAGCATGATAACTGTTATTATAAGCAAATTCAATGAGAGGCAGATGATCATCCTAATTACCTTTAAAATCAAGAACACATGCCCTCAACATATCCTCAAGAGTTTGAATAGTATGCTCTGCCTGGCCATCTGTCTGAGGATGAAAAGTTATGCTGATATTTACCTTGGTACCCAATCCTTTATGAAATGACCTCCTTAAATGTGTCGTAAACAGATCACCACGGTCTGAAATAATGGACATTGGGTCCCATGAAGCATGACAATTTTCTCAAATATACAACTTAGCATAATCCTCTGTTGAATCTGTGGTCTTGACTGGCAAAAAGTGGGTTGATTTAGTAAGTCGATCCACAATCACCCAAATTGAATCATGCCTCCGGGCTGAGCGAGGTAGACCTATTCTGAAGTCCATATTTATCATTTCTCATTTCCAAATAGGAATATCAATGGCCTGAGCCAACCCACCAGACCTCTAGTGTTCGACTTTCACCTGCTGACAATTCAGACACTTGGCTACAAAATCTGCCACATTCATCTTCATGTCGTTCCACCAATAAATCTCCTTAAGATCATGATACATCTCTGTAGAACCTGGGTGGATAGAATACTTGAAATTATGCGCTTATGCCATGATTCATTTTCTGAGTCCGTCTACATCCGAAACACACAATATGCCTTGGTACCTCAAAGGTACTGTCATTTCCCTCTTATTCAAGAGTCGTAGTCTTATGCTTATGAATACCCTCTTTCAGTTACAATAAGTAGGGATCACTAAACCGCTTCTCATTCACATCAGCTACTAAGGAGGATTCCGACTTGTTTTGAACAACAACACTGCCATCTTCAGAATCCATGAGTCGAACTCCTAGAATGGCTAGTCGGTGAATCTCTTTCATCATAGTTCTCTTATCTTCTTCAACATGAGCTAAAGTTCTATGGATCACCGACTAAGAGTATCAGCTACCACATTCGCTTTCCCTGGATGGTAGAGAACATCTACATCATAATCCTTTATCCGTTCAAGCCATCTCCTATGTCTAAAATTTAACTCCCGCTGCTTGAAAATGTACTAAAGGCTCTTGTGATCTGTGAAGATGTCAACGTGAACTCCATACAAATAATGACGCTATATTTTGAGTGCAAAAATCACGACTATCAATTCTAAGTCATGAGTCGGATAATTTTTTTCATGAGGATTAAGCTGTCTGGATGCATAAGCTATAACCTTACCATGCTGTATTAAAACACACCCAAGACCAACTCCTGAAGCATCACAATAAACAATGAACCCCTCGCTTCCCTCTAGCAATGTTAGCACTGGAGCAGAGGTCAGTCTCATTTTTAATTCCTCGAAACTACACTCACATGCATCTGACCACTGAAATTTGTCTTTCTTCTGAGTCAATCTGGTCAATGAGTTGAGATGAAAGGAAAACCTTCTACGAAACGCTTGTAATAGCCTACCATGCCCAAGAAACTTCGAATATCTGAAGCAAAAGTAGGTCTAGACCAATTCTTAACAACGTCTATTTTCTGAAAATCAACCTGGACGCCTTCGCCTGAAATCACATGGCCTAAGAATGTCACTGACTTTAGCCAAAATTCACACTTGGAAAATTTAGCATAAAGCTCGTGGTCCTGAAGTGTCCGCAACACTATTCTGAGATATTCTGCATGATCAATCTCACTACAAAAATAAACTAGAATATCATCAATGAAGACAATGACGAAAATGTCAAGATAAGGCTCGAAGACCCTGTTCATAAGATCCATGAAAGCAACTAGTGTGTTGGTCAATTCGAATGACATGATACAAAATTCGAAATGACTATAGCGAGTTCTGAAGGCGATTTTCGGATATCAACTTCCTTAACCTTAAGCTGATGATATCATGATATGAGGTTAATTTTGAAATAAAACTGAGCACCCTGAATTTAGTCAAATAAATCATTGATTCTGGAAATAGTGTACTTATTCTTAATGATGACTTTGTTCAACTGCCGATAGTCAATGCACATACGCAATGACCCATATTTCTTTCGAACAAACAAGACTGGTGCACCCCAGGCGAGACACATGGTGTAATAAATCTATTATCAAGGAGATATTTCAATTGGGATTTTAGTTCTCTTAACTCTACTGGAGCCATTCTGTATGGCGAAATAGATATTGGCTTAGTGCCAGAAAGTAGATCAATTCTGAATTCAATCTCCCTATCGGTAGGAACTTCAGGAAGATCTTCTGGAAAGACATCCAGAAACTCATTCACAACTGGTACTGACTGAAGAGTTGGGGTCTGAGTATCTGCATCCCTAACCCGAACTAGATGATAAATATACCTATTGGATATCATCTTTCTGTCTTTAAGATAGGAAATAAACCTACCCACTGGTGCTACTACATCACCCTTCCATTCTATGACTGATTCACGGGGAAACTCGAATTTGACGATTTTGGTTCTACAACCTACTGTGGAATAACATAAAGACAATAAATCCATGCCCATGATTATATCGAGGTCTATAATTTCTAACTCTACCAGTCCGCTATTTTAATACGGTGATAGACTTTAACTGGACAACCCCTATAAATTCGCCTAGGTATAACCGACTCACCAACTGGAGTGGATACCTCAAAGGGTTCATGCAACTTTTCTGATTCTATCCCAAATTTCTTAGCAACAAAATGGGTTATATATGACAGAGTGGATCCAAGACCCATAAGAGCATAAACGTCAAAAGTGAAGACCGTTAAAATACATGTGACAACATTTGTATGAGCCTCTATATCTTGACGGTCTGTTAAAGCATATAGGCGGTTTGGGCCTCCTCCTGTGTTACCAGACTTAGATGCATTATGCCCTTACTAGGCTTAAAAATTGCGATTGACTGCTGAATTAGTGGACTGAGCTACGTTATCACCAGTACCTTGCCTCGCCAATGGGCAATCCCTCAAGAAATGACCCTGCTGACCACACCCAAAACAACCATCCATGCCTGAACGACACACCCTTGAGTGCCTCTTACCACAAGTGTTTCAAGTAGGGTGTTGGAAACCCCTGTGGCCCACGCTGACCTGTGACTGTGAGCCTGCTTCTATGAAGTTCTGACTCTTATTATCATTCCTGAACTTTGGGGCTGGGGCACTGGCTGAAGATGGAGCAGGTCCTGATGACCTATTTTTGAAGAACTGTCTTCCTCCACCTGCCCCATGACTGAAGTGACATGATAACTTAGCTCTTTTGTTAAACTCAATGTCCTTCTCTTTCTGCAGGGCTTCCTCTTCCTTCAAACTATTCTCATTACCCTGTACGAAGACAACCATCTTTGTAATAGTCATATCCACGTTCCGAGCTGTAATATTAGTTGCATTGTACAAATGGGGATTAAGACCATACATAAAATGCCTAACTTTGGCCCTCATGTCTGAAACCATATGTGGAGCATATTTTTCCAAGGATACAAACTGAAGATAGTACTCCAACACATTATTGTCGTTCTGCTTAAGCTTTTCGAATTCTACGTCCTTTGCCTCCCTAACCTCAACTGGCAGAAAGTGCTCAATAAATGCATCAACAAATTCATCCCAAGTTGTTGAAGGTGCATCTTCCCCGCGGGACTACTCTCATGACTCATACCTAATATTGGCAACATCCTGCAACTGATAATCTCCCAACTTTGCTGCCTCTACCTCAGTAACATGCATAACCCGAAAGATTTTCTACAGCCCATCAATAAAATTCTATGGATCCTCTGTCTTGTTTGACCCTGTGAACACTGGAGGGTCTATACGAAGAAACTCACGAGTCCTGGAACTAGATGACTCCCCATTAGTCCTTGTACTTGGAGTCGTTCCCTGACATTGTGCGTGAGCAGCCACAATTTGTGTGAGCAGCTGAATAACTCCCCTAACATCTAAGTCGGTAGAACTGGCGATGAAACTTGGATCTCCGCAAGCCCTATGGTATCGGGTGGGGGTGCGGTACCTGAATTGGCTCCTTGAGCCTGAGCATCATCCTCGCGAGCACCACTAGCAGCAACTCTCTTGCTGGTAGTTGATTTCCTTTTAGCATTCATTTTCTGAAATACGCACGAGTTAGAAGGATGTCCTGAAAGTATAACTCTAAAAGTGACTCCACTGGACACAATCCTAAATGTCTTGGTGGTCAACTGTTTACATGTGTGGGGCCCTCACACATAAAAGTGACTCCACTGGACATAATTTTATAAATTTTCTAAGACATTTAAACCTAGTGCTCTGATACCAAATTTTGTCACATCCCGAACCATGACCTAGGCGAAACACGACACTCGATACCTGGTTACATGAGACCGAGCGAACCACATGACTGCTGAATCAACACAAGCATCAAAACAAACTATAGTAATGATTTAAAACATGCAAAACATCATACTGAGTTTATAATCTGAAATACTCGTAGCAAAAGGAGTCGGGAAATATCATAAGTCTGAAAATAGTAATTACTGACATATCTGACATACTGAACTAGTCTAGTCTATGAAATCTCTGATATGAGTCTAACTGAAAACTGTCTACCAGGACACGACCTTGTCATACCTCTATCTCAAACTATAATACTGAAATAATAAACTGACACCCCGAATGAGATGGGGCACCAAGCAGTTGATATTGAAGCAATCCTACTTAGCAGATCCGTCGTCCTGAAACTAGACACTTGCACCGTGAAGTGCAGTCCCCATGCAAAGGGGTGTTAGTACATTTAAATTATACTATATGTAAAGCAACTGAAAGAAATAATATAGTTATGGGTTCTCGGGAAAAGGACAACTCAAATCAATAAGCAAATACTATACTAAATCTGAAACTGATAACTGAACAAGAAGCAAATAATAAGAATAATTCATGTACTGAGATGGAGAATCACATGTTTAACTGAAGTAAAATAACCATGGTCTTAGGCCCAATATATGTGCACAAATCTGTGGCCTCGAGCCCAAGAAATACTTATGCATAATACACACACACACACACACACACACACACACACACACACACACACACACACACACACACACACACACACACACACACACACATCTGTGGCCTTGAGCCCAAAATACAGGTGCTAAACGTGATATTGAAATACTGAAATACTGGACATGAATTCATGAACTAATTATGAGTATTGAAGCCTTGACTAATTTACAGACATGCTGAATATTCTAGACTGAGACTTGTGAATATCAAACACAAGTCTTTATTGATTACGCACTAAGTTCACAACAATCAAAGTGAGAATTACAAACAACTATGAATTTATAATCTTGAAGATATACATTCTATTTTTTTTATGAACTAGGGAAAAATTCTCAAATTCTAAAGTAATTCATAGAAATCTCGATAAACGAGGCGTGGGGATGATTAAAGATGTTACCACAAGTAGATAGAAGCTCTACATGCCTTAATCGCTCCAATACTTGTCTTAGAAATCTAAACTTTGGAGTAGAAACCCAAAACTAAACCTTGAAGCTTAAGTTGGGTTGTCCTGAAAACCCAAGATTAAGAACATTGGATTCTACTTAAATTCATTAGGATTACGTTAGAATCACATAGAATCGCATGAAAAAAAGCTTACCTTGGTGTAGGAGAATGGTAGGAGGAGAAGAACTTCGTGCTAGGATTTGGGAGAATGAAGAATGAAATAAAAAGACTGAAAATCGGGATTATATACTACTCAATCGTCGGAGACTTTTACGGTCCGTCAAATAATTACAATAGGCTTTACGACCCGTAAAACTTTGACGGATCGTAACTCCTACCATAATCTTAACAGTGACTTGGATTTCTGGAGTCTATTTTACGGTGCAATTGACGGTCCGTAAAATATTTTATGGTTCGTGTTTCTAGGCGTAAAACTAAAACACTTCCCACTGGGTCTTAAGTCCCTGACTCATAAAAATTACTTAGTCCAATGATACGAGGTGTTAAACAAGGTATACCAAAAATTCTTTGTGGCATATTATCAAGCACCATACCATATGCACTAAATAAAAATTTAGAAAAAAAATACGAATTCACAGAGAATCTAAATTGCTGAAATTAATACAACAAAAGAAAGGGGGTAGATGGATTTTATATATTGTGAGAACGCAATAAACACTCCTATCATTAACATGATAAATTGAAAAAATACATATTTTCTTTAGTCCAATCCAAATACTGAAACTCGTTTATGAGATAGAATATATTAATAATAGCTTTAGAAATTGTTATTTCCTAGTAAAAGGACAATATAAAATAAGTTGCCTAAAAGGAAATCGGAAACCAATAATATCGGCACCGGAAAAATCAGAATCCTCTCAATTGACGGTGGTGGGTCCACTAATGGCATCCTCGCCGCAAAAGCTTTGGCCCATTTGGAAGTAACCTTTGCCCGGAAACCGGAAAGAATAATACTCACATTGCCGATTTCTTCGATGTTGTCGCCGGCTCCGACGCCGGTGGGATCCCCGTAGGCCGTAACTGAAATCCTTGAATGATATCCAATGATTCATAATCCAAAAGTAAACTGAGTTAGTTCATACCAAAAACTCCTCATCTTAGAAAACAACAACTTCCAAGCCTCTAATACATTTTTATTACGATAATCACTGTTTGTCTTAGTCATGACGAAGTATGAAAAATAAAAAAAAAACATTGAATTTTAGATAAACTTGGCCTTAAAAGAGATGATAAGGTATATATTAACCCCGGTTTGGATGGTGGTTTCCGTGGTTCATTATTGTATTATTTTTTATTAAATTATATTTATTTTCATTGTTCATCAAATTATATTGTATGATATTATAATTTCATGATTAAATCACCATGAAAAAATTTAATTTTTATAACATTGAATTTGATGGTTTTTACGTGATTATGTATTTCAATTTTTCATTATATCTCAATCCGTCCATCTACCTCTGTCACATCCAAATCCACCAACCCCCTCCTGCCACCCACCTCACCACTCACCCCCTCCCGCCCACCCACCCCACCTATCATACCTAAACCCACCAACCCCCACCATCTACCACCCATCCCCATACTACCACTCACCACCCCACCAACCCCTAGCCTCCACCACCCACTGCCCCACCCCACCACCACCCATGACCCATCACCACCATCCATCCACAACCCACCTCATCAATCACCCACCACCACCCATAACCCCTCATCACCACCCATAACCCCTCATCACCACCCACCCCATATCACTCAGCCCTTTCACCATCACCACCCACCACCTGCTTTTTAAAAGTTCTCATTTTATTCTTTATCTTAATTTTATTAATATATAAAAATTAATTTATAATTAAGAATTAAAAAAATATTCATTTAATGAAAGAGGGGTAAGCGAAGCACAAAAATTAAAACAATCAGATGTGACTTGCAAAAATTAAAGACCAGTCCAAAATAAGGGAATTTGTGCCAATGACCAGCTAAAAATTTCATGGGCTTCTTTCGTCTAAATCGTTTCACGTCTTTGATTTTTTTTTAATAATATTAGCTATTAGATATTATATTGTTTCTGTTAAATATACATATAATATACAATATATCATATATATATTTCGGATTGTGTATAGTAGTTTAGGTAGTATTTGAGTGTAATTAATATTATATATTTACCATAATTGTATAGTTAGTGTCCAAGTAGAATAAGGTTTTAGGAGTAGAATAGTAATATGATTCTCCTATTATGGAAATATGTAAATTGTATATATACTCTTTCAATTAATGAAAATAATCAATGGATTATTTCTTTTATGGTATCAAGAGTCTAGGTTAATATTTTCTCCCACTTTCTCCTAAATTTTTCTGTCCAACCACCGATTCCGAGCTCCTTTCCTCGGTTTCCGTGCCCGAAAATTATTTTTCTCTTCCCCAATTCCTACTTCACGTCTTGCATTGCTATTATGGCTAAAACATGTTTCACTCTGCCCTTCCTGTTTCTAATATCAAGAATCACATCCCTATCATTCTTGAAATAGAAAACGTCCAATACGCGACGTGGGTCGAACTGTTCAAAATACATGCACACTCGCATCAAGTTCTCCATCATATTATCCCCGCAGCACCTACGGATACGGAGGTGCCCAAACTAGAGGATGATCCTAAGTTATGGACGATCATTGATGCTACTGTTCTTTAGTGGATTTACTCCACTATTTCTAGCGACCTCTTGCAAATGATTATCGAACCTGACGCTACGGCGATGGAAGCATGGAATAGAGTACGTGATATATTTCAAGATAATCAGAATTCTCGTGTTGTTACCCTTGAGCAGGATTTTTCTCACGTCCATATGGAAAATTTCTCAAACGTTTCAGCATATTGCAAAATGTTAAAGGAATTGTCAGACCAACTCTGCAACGTTGGTGCGCCTGTTTCAAATGATCGTTTGGTACTACAAATGGTTGCAGGCCTTTCAGAGGCATATAGTGGTGTTGGCACGCTTCTTCGTCAGAGCAGCCCTCTTCCGTAATTTTATCAGGCTAGCTCTATGCTTACCCTCGAAGAAGCCGACTTGGCCAAAAAGGCAGCTACCGGTGCTAGTCCAGTAGTCATGATGACGTCATCTACAAATTCTCCAGGTGGTGTTGATAATTTCGACCAAAACCGTACCCATGGTGGCGACAAAAATAGTCGGAAAAATAATGCCAAAAATCGTTGGGGCAACCACGATAGTTCCAGAGATGGTCACGGTGGCATAGGGTCTCAAAATAACGGCAGTGGGCCACAACCCAACTGGTCCCAGCCTTGGACCCCCTGGCCGTGGGCGTGGGCCAGTGGGCAGTGGCCCAACAGTCCCTACGGCCCAATAGTTTTGACGTCTGGCCACTGGACTGCCCAACATCGTTTCTCCAGGCCCAATCCAGTTTGGCCCTGTGGTTCTCGCCCGAGTTCTGGGCTGGGACATCAACCCGGTGTACTTGGGCCCCAGCCCCCTCAGCCCATCATGCAGCGGGCCCACTCCTACCGACATTGAAGCCGCGATGCACACGCTTGGAATAAATCCTTCGGACCCAAATTGGTACATGGACACCGGCGCCACTACTCACATGACGTCTGACTCATGTACTCTCTCGTCTTATTCCAATTTGAGAAACCACGTGGTATAATTTTTGGTAATGGTAATTCAATTCCAATTCGCGATTATGGTCATAAAACGTTGTCTCCCCCCCCCCCCCCCCCCCATCCACCCATTATTTTGAAAAATACCTTTCACGCTCCAAAATTGATTAAAATTTTGGTATATGTCTGAAAATTCACCACTGATAATTTCGTGTCCATAGAATTTGATCCATTTGGTTTTTCTGTGAAGGATTTCAAGATGGGGAGTCCTCTCATGAGGTGTGATAGTAGCGGAGATCTTTATCCTATCACACTAAGTTTCGATTTCTCGAGTCACGCATTTCGATCCACTTTTGTCGCTCTGGCTCCTTCCTTATGGCATGCTCATCTAGGTCATCCGGGATCGTCTATTTTGTCTTTCTTAGATAAAATTAATTTTATTTTTTGTAAGGGTGCGAGTCGTACTCTGAATTGCCAATCTTGTTCTTTAGGAAAAATAGTGAAGTTGCCATTTGTAGAGTCTACTTCTCATACTTTAATGTCATTTGATATTATTCATAGTGATTTATGGACGTCTCTTGTTCTTAGTTCTTTGGGTCATCGGTATTATGTTCTCTTTTTGGATGATTATTCTAAGTTTTTATGGACTTTTTCGATAGCGAAAAAATCTCAAGTTTTTTCCATCTTCGTAAAATTTAGAGCATTCATTAGAACTCAGTTCGAACAGGACATAAAAAATATTCAATGTGATAATGGCAAAGAATATGACAATGGGGTGTTTCGGGAATTTTGTGATAATAATGGGATCAATTTTCGTTTTTCATGCCCTCACACATCTTCACAAAATGGAAAAGTCGAACGCAAAATTCGTACCATTAATAAGATTGTCCGAACTTTATTGATTCATGCTTCTGTACCCCATTCGTTTTGGCATCATGCTCTACAAATGATTACATATCTCCTTAACATTCTTCCTTCCAATGGTTTGACATATTCTTCCCCTCTTCAAATTTTATATAATAAGACTCCTTCGTATTCACATCTTCGGGTCTTTGGTTACTTGTGTTATCCGTTATTTCCATTCACCACATTTAACAAACTTCAGGCCTGGTCTACTCCGTGTGTGTTTTTGGATTTTCCGTCTAATCATCGTGGTTACAAATGCTTTGATTTATCCTCTAATAAAATCATCATTAGTCGCCATGTCATTTTTGATGAATCTCAATTTTCGTTTGCTAAGGTGAGTAATCCCGTGCCTAGTTCGTTAATTTTTTGGATGATAGTATATTCCTGTATATTATTCACCATTTTTAGGACATATCCCGTACCCAAAATCCTCCAGCGGGCCCACTGCCCACTGGTCCCACTGGTCTGTCGCATACCACTATACCCAGTATCGTCACTAGGCCAGTTTCAGCAATTGGGCCAGTCCAACCCAATACTGGAACTGATCCAGTTCCTGCTTCTGCTACCGTGTTGGGTCAGCAGGCCCACTGCCTGTTGGCATGTCCGTCCCGATTTCAAAAAATTCTCAAAATGCGCCCAATTCTTCCCCGAGCCATAGACCGATCACTCGTAGTCAACGGGGTGTTTTTAAACCAAAAAGACATTTTAATTTAAATTCTAATGTTCTTAAATCACCCTTACCCCGTAATCCTGTGTCTGCGTTAAATGACCCGAATTGGAAAATTGCTATGACCGATGAATATAATGTTCTTATTGATAATAAGACATGGGAGTTGGTGCCCCGTCCATCTGGTATTAATATTATTCGGTCTATGTGGATTTTTGCTCATAAGGACAATTCAGACGGTTCGTTTGCAAGATATAAGGCTCGGCTTGTGGGTGATGGTAAGACTCAGCAGGTTGGTGTGGATTGTGGTGAGACATTTAGTCAGGTGGTCAAACCGGCTACCATTCGCACTGTGCTCAGCTTGACTATTTCGAAAGCATGGCCCATTCATCAGTTAGATGTGAAGAATGCTTTCTTACACGGTGATCTTAAGGAAACAGTCCATATTCATCAGCCCTTGGGGTTTAGGGATCCCAAATATCCTCATCATATTTGTTTGTTGAAAAAGTCATTATATGGGCTTAAGCAGTCTCCACGGGCATGGTATAAAAGGTTTGCCGACTATGTTTCGACTATTGGGTTCACTCACAGCAGGTCGTATAATTCCTTGTTCATATATCATCGCGGTTCTTCTTTGGCTTATATACTATTATATGTGGATGATATTATCTTGACTGCCTCTTCCGATGCATTACGCCAGTCTATCATGACAATGCTCAATTCTAAGTTTGTTATGAAAGACTTGGAGCCCTTGAGTTATTTTTTGGGGATTGCTATCACTCGTCATGCAGGTGGGTTGTTCTTATCCCAGAGGAAGTATGCAAATAAGATCATTGAGAGGCTGGGATGTCATCCTGTAAGTCCACTTCCACTCTAGTTGATACTAAGCCCAAGCTTGGTGCTGCGGTCGGCGCACCATATGAGGATCCGACCCGCTATCGCAGTCTTGTCGGGGCCCTTCAGTAACTTACATTCACAAGATCAGATATTATGTATGACGTACATGAGGTGTGTTTGTTTATGCATGATCCCAGAGTTGAGCACATGAATGCGCTCAAACGCATCATTCGGTATATTCAGGGTACACTTGACTATGGCTTGCATTTATATCCTTCATCAACGTCAACACTTGTCTCGTATACAGATGCTAATTGGGGTGGCTGTCCGGACACCAGACAGTCTACGTCTGGCTATTGTATGTTTCTTGGTAATAACTTAGTCTCATGGTCTGCAAAGCGTCAATCGACTTTATCCCGTTTCAGTGCAGAGGCCGAGTATCGAGGGGTAGCTAATGTGGTCTCTAAATCATGTTGGTTACGTAATTTGTTGTTAGAGCTTCATTGTCCTATTCAGAAAGCGACCTTGGTTTATTGTGATAATGTTAGTGTCATCTACCTTTCTGGTAATCCGGTTCAGCACCAACGCACTAAACATATCGAGATGGACATTCACTTTGTTCGCGAAAAGGTTGATCGTGGTCAAGTACGCGTCTGTCATGTCCCTTCCAGGTATCAAATTGCAGACATCTTTACAAAGGGTCTTCCCTCGGTCCTTTTTGAAGATTTTAGGGACAGTCTCAGCGTTCGAAGACCGCCCGCTATGACTGCGGAGGTGTGTTAAATATACATATGATATACAATATATCATATGTATATTTCGGATTGTGTATATTGGTTTAGGTAGTATTTGAGTGTAATTAGTATTGTATACTTACCATAATTGTATTACCATAATTGTATAGTTAGTGTCCAAGTAGAATAGGGTTTTAGGAGTAGAATATTAATAAAATTCTTCTATTATGGAAATATGTAAATTGTATATATACTCTTTCAATTAATGAAAATAATAAAGGAATTTTTTCTTTCAGTTTCTTTATTTATTATTTTCAAGATTTAGCTTAAATGGAGGCAATGATTTAGCATGATTATCTTAGTTTTATGTCAAATTTCATCTAGCTAGATTATGTTAGTTTTATGTTAAATCTCTCTAGAGATCATTAGTTTTACACGTACTAGATCTAAAAACAAAACACAGATCTTTACGGGGTCATTTTCCTTTAGTTAAATTGCAAAAGATTTATGTTGAACTATTTCTTTATTATTCAATGAATCTTTTCCATTTTAATTCGATCTAAGATAAAAAGAACACTCAATAAAATTTACATTGGGTTTTGGAATCACTAATCTACATATAACATCAAATAAAATGATCGATTTTAAGTTGATTTCAATAATCACTTGCTAAGATCAGTAAACGTTTTATAATCAAAACAAAAAGACAAAGTAGTACATCAGCTAATATTCCAAAAGCCGTGTGTTTTTGCTATGCCTCTGAATAATGGGCAAATGACAGAAAGCTCATCACCAGAGCAAACCAAGGCACAATTAGCTGCGAGGAGAAATTATAATGCACATCAACTAAAACTTAGCATAATAAGTTAAAGATCAAAAGAAGGGGAACCATGAAGTAACACTAAATATTGCCTCTAAAAATTGACTCTGTGTGATCTTTAGGTCACGAGTTCGGGCCACAGAATCAGTCACTAATGTTTGCTCAAGGTCGGCTGCCTACATTACAATTTATACCCCCTTATGCGCGGCCCCTTCAGGACTCCGCGTGAATGCTTCGTGCACCGAGCGACCCTTTTTCTATAATAAGTTAAGATCAAAAGCATTCCCCTTTTCCCTCCGTCAGTCTTCCCGATCTACCAGATTAATTGTACAACTTTCCAGCCCATTTTCGGACGAGACAATCGTAGCACCACGAGCAGAAACAATCGTAGCACCACGAGCAGCATTAAGTTGCATTTTATCACAGGTGTTTGGCAAGGGTTTGATTCTAGCAGTAATTAGCTGCTTGAAGTCATAGCAGCCGAGTCATGTTGAACATGGACTTTGCCATGTTGATAAGTCAGAAAGAAGATCTCGAAGCTGATCAATCAGAAGCTTGAGATGCTTGTTCTTGTCTACAAGCTCCTGCAATTTAAAAGAACAAGAAAATATGCTTAATATCTCTATCACATTAACAACTTGATTTTTTCACTACCGCAACATAATAAAAGGATTACATGCATGCACTCAAAGTAACTACTCTCTACCTTCAACCGAAGACTTTTCAGTTTTCACCGCCACTAGGGGGAGACATAAAACATGATATGACTAATTTCAATATAATAGGAATCTAATTAATTAATTACTCCCTCCGTCCCAAACCCAATTTATGCAACGATGTTCGAATTTCAAGTCAAACGAATTATTTGACCGTAATTTTTTCATGTCTTTTTGTTTACCCCAAAAAGATACAATTGAATTTGTTTAATGGTCTAAAGGTTACATGAATTCATTTGTTATAGAAAAGCGTAAAGTACTAACAATTAACAATGAAATCAAGTAAATATAAAGCAAGAATATAATAAAATAAGTCTGGGCCGATGACTCCGGTTGAACACTCGACCTTTAAGAACACTTTGAATCTGGAACAAAAGAATATAAAGAACAAAGTATGTTGTATTGCTATGTGATTTCTGATGTTTTACAATAGAATGATAACCTCTACTTATACTAGAGTTATGGGATGAATGATCCACAAATCATGCCCCCTTAATTACCAATATTAATGCTACAATAAAAGGTGATAAAGGATAATAAAGACCGGAGGAATCTTTGGGTCTTCTGTAACGTTTTTGTAATGGTCACGTGTTGAATTGCTTCTTATGACCATTGGTTCGTATCCGGTGTCATCATGGTTGTCACCACTGACTGACCATCCTTTTCCTAATTCACTCAACTCTTGAGACCGATGTTTACCGTATACAAATAGTCCCCCACCTTCCGATTACTCACTGAGATGTGATCGGGAAGTGGAAGATTTTCCACTTCTTGCCGGAAAGTCATGTAATCACCCTCGCAACTACCTCGTTAAAAACCTTGACGAAAAAACCCATTTGGGACAAAAACCGGATGAAGGAAAAAAAGAGTGCAGGACTTGGGGATTCAGATGACAACTACGCCACTGGTTTTCCTACCGTCCGGTTGGTGCTGAAAAAAGTACCACCACCACATAAAGCTTGATCTCAAGTGTTCACCCAAAACTTTTAATCTTTGAGTTTTGACTTTTGAATTTTTAGTTGTACGCGAAACTTTTCTTTGAATTTTGACACTTGGCTTTTTAGTTGTATCCGGAATATTTCTTTGACTTTTGACTCTTGGGTTTTTAGTTGAACCCGAAATTTTTATAACCTCACAGCCTTGTAGACCGGGAATGTAATGACCAGAAATTTTCTACTTCTGGTTTAGGTAAAGTTCAAGAATTTAACGCATACGGTTAACTTTATGACTAGGAAACAAAGCATCCACCTTTTTAGCCATTTAACTGAACGACTTTATAAGAGAGGGCCTTTTATGTTTACAGTGCTTATGAAGAGGACGTCTCTTGTTCATTTGGGCACAATTGTTCGGATTCATAATCCTTATTTGCTTTTAAGTGTGAGCAAAATTAAGAATAATTTTGTTCATTCTCATAAAGGTGCAAATTTAGCTTCATTCCATTCCTCGAACATACACAAGTGTTTACAACTTTGCATATACGACATTTTAGAGGAAATTAACAAAAATGCATTGCAAGAGAATTGCGCCCGGGCCGACATCTATTGGGTCTAGCCGGTTCCTGGTCTGATTCCTTCTTATTTTTTCAAGACTAATCTGACAATCCTCGGTCCTTTTCTTTACTCCAGTGCCAGTTCGGGCTATCTCCGTTATCTTATTCGAACATGATACCTTTGGTCAAAGTGCTTTTCTTGTCACTGTTCCGGAGCCATCTTCAGATGCTTCCGGTACTTATTGTTGCGATTTCAACCGCTTTGATATGACAGCCCCCAGTGCAACGACCGTTCCTTTACACCATTAGAGTAGTATTCTTGGTGCTAGAGTGCGAGGACAACTAAAACTTTTCATAGACATCATTGTTCTTCATGTAAATCGTTTTCCGGCGACATGCTCCACAAACGCTCCTGCCTCCTATCAATCCATTATCCTGACGGGTATGGTTCAAACCGGTCCGATCAAATTTCTATTGACCTAGATTTCGGGCCGTAGAAGATGCCAATATATCTACCTGATCATCTATACGCGAATCTTTAACTCATACCTATTATGAACATCCGCCCAAGTTGTCACGGGAAACCCCAACAAGCTTTCCTTTAATTTTAAGGAAACACTCGAGCCATTTGGGTTCAAACCCTTAGTTTCGCCTCTCCTGCCTCTTCATCCGGTCCTGTGGGCAACAACACGCGCTCCTATTGAAGTCTTATCACGAACTCCCACAGCAATTCCGTGTCCTCCTGGGATATTTTGAAGATATGCGCTTTCCTTGCCGACACCTTTTTTGCCCCGGCATGCGCCTTGATAAAAACATCTGCTAGCATTTCAAAAGAGTTAATAGAATGCTTAGGGAGTAAAGAATACCATACCACTGCCCCTTTGGACAATGTTTCCCCAAACTTTTTTAATAAAACTAAGGCTGGCCAGTGGGCCGGGATGACCCGACCCCGGCCCGACCCCGTCCCGACCCCGCCCCGGTCCCGACCCGACCCCGCTCTAAAAAAAAAAAAAAAATTAACGGGGGCGGGACTCGAACTCGGGACGGGACGATGTCTCGTCCCGCCAGACCCGAGCCCGCCCCAGGCCCGCCGGACCCGAGCCCGTCCCGACCCCGAGCCCGACCCCGCCCTTTGTTCCCCCTTTGCAAAAATAGCCGTTGCACCAACGGCCATTTTAGATTATGGCCGTTGGCCAACGGCCATTTTAGGCCCCCCCCCTCCCCCAACCCCCCCCCTACCCCTTAATATTTATTTTTAACCCATAAGTTATTATATTTACACTTTAACCCAATTTTTCAACTATAAATAACTCATTTTCTCTTCATCTTTCTCACAAATCTTCCTACAATCTCTCTAATTTCTCAATATATCTCTCTACATTGTTTGCTAAATATTCAATTTTATTAATTCATTTGGGAATTGGTAGTGAAGTTGGCAACTAGCTTGAGGATCTTCCATCGAGCAAAGTTTCAATTTTCAACCTCTCGATTACACGTCGACGTTACGTCGCGTTTGGTACATTCGTTCCTTCATTAAATTATTATTGTCTGTTTATTTTATTTAGCGCACTTAATTTTATTGTCTTTAATTATTTATTATCATAATTAAAATGGAAGGATTAAAAGGTATGTTTAAGGGTAAGGGTAAGGGTGCTTCTTCTAGTAGAGGCAACCAGGGCAAGGGTACTTCTTCTAGTCATCTTATTCCTACACAGATGATTTTGTTGATACTCAACATTTTCCTACAATACCATTAGATTTAGACGAGGAGTTATTTTCTGGAACTCAAGAAGACTTTAATTTAGACGATGATCTAGACGATACACCCACTAATATTGATGACAACACGCCCACTAGTGCACCTTCAACCGAAATACCTCCTATTCCCCCTAGTATGAGACGAGGTCCAAAGAAACGACCATTAAAATCGGATGCATGGACATTTTTTGATAGGGACGTAGAGAATCAAGTAGCCATATGTAAAATTTGTAAAAATGTTTTAAAATTTAAAACTCGGAAAAGGTCACGGTGGGACGGGGGTTTAATTAGACACGTAGTAAGTGCTCATCCAAATAGGTATGCCCAATACCATGCTTCAAAACCGGTGCGCAAACGGCCGCTCCATCGGGACAAGGTTCACATACGATCTTGTCCCGACCAAGTACGGGTCAAATTAACCCTATGACGGGGGGAATTGTAGGCTCTAAATACAACAAACATAGAGATAGGGAAGCAATATCAAAATTAGTTGTCCGTGGAGGGTTTGCCTTTTTCATTTCCTTCATCTCCGGTTTATTCATTACATTAGAGATATATATAATCCTGCTTTTAACGGTTTTCCTAGGTCAACTGTTAAGAGAGATGTATTTAAATTTGCGCATGAATATCAACAATATTTACGTTTTTCATTATATCATTTTAATGGCAAAGTATCTATCACGTCGATATAGGTCGTAGTACTAACGGCCATGATTATTTAATCGTAACTTGTCATTGGATAGATTATAAATGGTCTATGCAAAAACGTATTTTAGCGTATAGATATATAGATGATAGGCACACTTTGGTACTTTTATTGCGAGAAAATATTTATCAAGTGTGCGATTATTACGGAATTACCGATAAAATTATGACTATTACATTAGATAACGCTTCTAATAACAATTACGCAATTACAATGTTAAAAAATAGTTTAGCTCCGTCTTTTCCAGACCATTTTCATATAAAATGCGCGTGCCATATATATAACTTAATTGTAAAGGATGGTCTATCACTTTTTGAAGACATTCTTAGTAAAATACAATTTGCTATAAACTTTATTTTTAAAAGTAATAAAGTACAACGTAGAAAAGAATATAAAAAAATTTGTCATGATTGTGGACTACCTTTTAGAAGAATTCCACAAGAAGTATCCACTAGGTGGAATTCTTTATACGAGCAACTCCTTGTTGCTTATGACTATAAATTACCTATAACTTTATATTTTAACTCTCATAATAAAAAGCCACCGATATGATTTTAGATAGTGATTGGGAAAAAATTTCCGAACTTATTGTATTTTTAGAGAAATTTTTTCAAGCAACAAAAGAATTTTCCGGTATATATTATCCTACTATTTCAACTATGTTATTTTATATAACTCTAATATTTTTATTACTTAGTGAATATATGGAAAAACCACTTATAAGGCGGCTATTAAAAAAATGTTTCTCAAAATAAAAAAATATTTTATTCCTATTCCTTCTATTTATATTATTGGTTCTGTATTAAATCCTACTATTAAAATAGACGGTACTAAATCACTAATTGAAACTATTTACGATTGTATAGAAGTACTACCACCTCCAAGTCCCAAAAATCTAAATCACCCACCACCTATTGAACAAACTAAAGAAGAAGTGTTGAATAGCGTAGAACACCACCGCAAAAATATATATAGATTTTATCAACAAGAAAATGCTAGTAACGTACCTAGGCTACCATACCATCTTCTTCATCTTCAACACAACCTCACAAAAGACATCTTTGTTTCGCGGCTAGTATTGAAAGCCTCGAAATAGAATGTGCGGCCGTACCTCTACTAACCAAATTAGCGAGTTGAATATTTTTGTTTTGCGGGGTTCTGTACCGTATCAAGAAGTTATCAATGAAGATGGACAAGAAGACTTGCTTTGAAATACGGAGGGGGAATGAGAAGACCTTTCCGACACTTTCATTGATGGCTCGAGATGTTTTGAACATTCAAGCGTCATCAACTGCGTCGAAAGCGCTTTTTCTCGCAGCGAGATATCAAATAGGAGACCACAGACACTCATTGGCGGAGACGGCTTGGAAATTGCGTATTATTCGAGAGATTGGATACGAGCGGAGCGGAGAAGGTGCGGTCAACCGGAGATCAACGAAGAAGATGATGAAAACTACAACGAAATCTTAACCGAAGGTAGTGGAAGCGACGTGGATCAATTTGACCAACAAATACCTATTCCAACCGAAGAACCACATGAAATCATCAAGCAATTAGAACAGATTTTTTTTGAAAATGTAATTTTTTTAATTGCAATTTTATTATGTAATTTGCAACTTTTGGACAACACCATAAAGTTGCAATTTAGATTTTAGACAATTGTATTTGTATTACAAAAAAATCATATGTCTATTAAATAATATAAGAGGCACAAAAACGACCTTGGGATGTTTTTATTACACTATCTTGTTTTATTTATTGAGTTTTTTTTATACATATGTTATTTAAAAAAAAAAAAAAAAAAACCCGAGCCCGCCCCGCCCCGACCCGAGCCCGCCCGAGCCCGCCCCGAGCCCGCCCGATACCGACGGGATCGGGACGGGGCGGAGCAGTCCCGCCCGCACCCGACCCCGCTAGTCCCGCTAGTCCCGATCCCGACCCCGGATCGTCCCGCCCCGACCCCGACCCCGCCGGACCGGCCCGCCAGACCCGAGCCCGGCCCACTGGCCACCCATAAATAAAACCGATTCAATTTCATCCGGCTACATATCGTTGCCCTTCACAACGCAAGTGTATGACGCCACATGCTCCTGAGGGTCTGTGGTTCCATCATACTAGGGCAAATCTGGCATCTTGAACCTCTTAAGGATCAACTTTGGTGTCACACTCGGTAGAAATGGAAACTGGATATATCTTTTCGAATCTAGCCCCTTTCAACACCAGTGGTGCCCCCGGGATCTGATCTATCCGCGAGTTGAACGCCTTGAACTCTTTCTCATTCCGATCCAATCGGTTATTCAACTCCTTTTCATTCTTTTCCAACCGACCAGACAAAGCCTGAAGGTATTGCATGACTTCCGGTGTGGAATTGTTTCCAGAGCCACTACCGCTACCGCTACCTTCCCCTTGATCCACCGTTGTGTTAGCCAAACCTACACCAGTTCTATCCTTTTTTCTCCTTGTAAATCTACAATCGCTTTTTGATTACTTCACCCTCAGTGTCATCATTGTCATTCGGAGTCAAATCGTTCACGATGTGTTTGGACCCTTGAGGCGAAACCATGGGTTTTGTATACGATAAAAAACCGATCTCAAGAGTTGGATGAATTAGGAAGTGCCACGTGTCAAGGATGGCCAGTCAATGGTGACTCAACCATGATGACACCGGATACAAACCTGAGGCCGGATAAGAAGCAATTCAAGACGTGACCGTTACAGAAGACCCCAAGATTCCTTTAGCCTTTATTAGCTTTTATTAGGCTTTATCACCTTTTAATTACACTAGGTATGTTGTTGTATTATTACCTTTTATTCCATCATTAATATTGGTAATTAAAGAGGTAAGATTTGTGGATCACGCACCACATAGCTCTAGTATAAGTAGAGGTTCTCATTCTATTGTAAGACATCAGAAATCATAGAGCAATACATCGTACTAACTTTGTTCTCTATATTCTTTTGTTTCGGATTCAAAGTGTTCTTAAAGGCTGCGTGTTCAACCAGTCATCCTCATTAAGAGATTCCTCCCGGCTCCAATGGCCCAGGCTTATTTTATTATATTCTTGCTTTATATTTACTTGATTTGATTGCTAATTGTTATTACTTTACGCTTTTCTATAACAAATGAATTCACGTATTCTTTAAACCACTAAACAAATTCAATAGTACCTTTTTGGAGTAAACAGTTTGGCACTCACCGTGGGGCTAAAGTAATTAAAAGGTGATAAAGGATAATAAAGGGTAATAAAGCCTAATAAAAGCTAATAAAGGCCGAAGGAATCTTGGGGTCTTCTGTTAACGTTTCTGTAACTGTCACGTCTTGAATTGCTTTTTATCCATCCACAGGTTTGTATCCGGTGTCATCATGGTTGAGTAACCACTGACTGGTCATCCTTGACACGTGTCGCTTCCTAATTCACCCAACCCTTGAGATCGATTTTACCGTATACACTTTTAAATATTTTTGAATTATTAATTATTGTAATGTATAGTACTTTTTACGTAGTTTTGAAATATGTAAATTTTATTTCAAAAAACTAAAATGTACGGTCAAAATTAAAAGTTTGAATTTTGAAAAGAGAAAAGCATCACATAAGTTGAGACTGATGGAGTATAATACAATATCATTATTAAAATCATATGATGTCACAAAGTCACATTGTTCAGATCTGAGGTTGTGAGAAATATTGGGAGTTCTAAAAGTTCGTATTGTGAAACATTTTGGGATGTTCGGTATGTAACATGCGGTACACCAAAATGTTGTTTTAATGAAAATGAAATTACCCAATGGATCAAGGGAGAACTAAGTCATGGTTCAAATGTTGGTAAAGCCAACAAAATCCAAGGAAATTCCAAGACATCAAAACTTGATACGTTATCAATACCTTTCTTAATGTAGAAGCTCGGTCCTCCAGCTGCTCAATTTCAGCTTGATCTGAAGCAGATAGTGAACCACTAGCAGAAGCAACTTCCAATGCTTTTGTCTAGCTAGCATAATCAGTAAGAGTGTGAAGTATCATACAACAAGTGAACAATTTTCCGGAACGTGCAAGCAAATATAACTTGTAAACCATGAGACAGAACACGAAGGAAAGTTTGACAACTTGCGGTTAAGATGTGGAGCAAATACTCGCGCAATTCAAAAATATGAAGTTATTAAAAGAACTTAATAAACTCAAATAATATGCAGTGACACATGTTGAGCGACAAAAAGGCATGCAGTGTCAGTGATCTATATGTGAAAACAGATGAATAGAAGCAACTTAGGAAATCACCAGATTCTCCAAATGCACAAATGTAGAGCAATCCATATACCAAAACCAAGGACTAAAATGTGATTATAGTGCTCACTTTCTTGAAAAGGATAAAGTGATGTAGTTTATCTTGGTATAAGTACTTACACCTCATGAGCGTTTAAACAGCTGAAACAAGAACAAACTGGACAACATAGTTGAACTCAACCCCTCCACCCCCACCCCGGGCCCCCAACAGACACCCACAAACCCCAGAAGGATATAAGACAAATCAAACAAATGGTAAGCAACACAGTTGAGTTTTATTAGATAATGGCAAGGGAGAATCAAACAAGTGATTATTATATTCATAAGTCAAGAAATGCTTGTCCTAGTGTCTTATAAATGAAAAGAATATCAAAATATAAAATAGCCGTGTACAAATGTTGCTCATACGGTAAGGGAGAATCAAACAAGTGATTATTATATTCATAAGTCAAGAAATGCTTATCCTAGTGTCTTATAAATGAAAAGAATATCAAAATATAAAATACCCGTGTACAAATGTTGCTCATACGGTAAACACAAATTGTGCCAGTAGATATATAACCACATGTGTCTTGCCCAGATCAATCACCAAATTCCTTTCACATACACTATACCTTTACCACTAGATAATATTTTTTTGCTGCTCAGCTAGATGATGCTTTTCTTTCCTACAGTACTCTCAAGGAACAAAATTTCTAGAATATCTATTTTAGTTGCATGCCCAATCAAAACTACCATCAAACAAAACACCACCACCAACACCACCTATGCCTTAACCTCAAGCTAGTTGATGGTGAGGGTATACGAATCCTCCATACTCAAGCTAGTTGATGGTGGGGGTATACGAATCCTCCATATCCTTTGGGCTCCTTATGGAACTACTTCATTCCAATACTCAATAGTTTTGGGACCTCCAGCATTAGAGGTTTTCTACATTGGATCCGAACTCGATACATCCGCATAGGGTTGAACTACCTTTGGCATTGAACCAAAGCCCTTGGAGCATTTTACACCTTTTCTTTTTTACTTCCAGCTACTCATTCATTTACCTAACAGATTATATCATAAAAAACTAGATATACTTTTCACATAATGGACCCTAACTAGCAACGATTCATTCATATAGCTTAATCCAACTTGTTTATGATCGAGCCATAGTTGATTCATGATCATATTAAACAAACTTTTACTTGGATCACTATCTTAACAACAACAACAACAACATACCAAGTGAAATTCCACAAAGTAGGGTCGGGGGAGGTAGAGAGGTTGTTCCCGGTAGACCCTCGACACAAGGGAAAATAACTCAAAACGGTGAAAATGCCATGGCAAAATACTAAAAACATGATAAAACTGTCTGATAAAAGAGCCGTAATACGAAAAATTAAAGATCACTATCTTAACCATACAAAATATAAATATTACACAAATACAAAATCTAAAAAATATGCATTTCTAACTAGCACATATAATGGACCCTAACCAACAAGGATTTTCATATAGTTGAACCCTACTAGTTTATGATCAAGCCATAGTTGATCCATGATTATATTAAACAAAGTTTTTCTTGGATCACTATCTTAACCATACAAAATATAAATACTACACAAATACAAAAAAAAATTAAAATGCATTTCTAACTAGCAAGAACTCATAAAAAGTTGGATATACTACTACTCATATAATGGACCCTAACTAGCAAGGATTCATTCCTATAGCTTAATCCAACTAGTTTGAGATAAAGTTGTAGTTGATTCATGATTACATCAAACAAAATTTTGTTTGAATCAATGTTTCACAATTATTATATTTTGTAACGATGAAAAGTCCCATCATGTGTAACAGCCGATTTTGTGTGATTTCGTACCTTATTTTTTTGTCATTTTATCTTTACTTATCATCTAATAATTCTATTTTATCCTTTATCTTACCTTTTTATAGTAGCTCTACCCCGTAACCTACTTTTCTCGTAGATTGATGTGTGATATTATGTAACAACGGAAAACGAGATATATTCAAATGCTGCGATGCGATGCGATGCGATCCAAACAAGTTGTTAGTTACTAAGGCATGACTCTGGTGTGGAGTATGATACTCAACAGACAGTCTCTTCGATGTACAGATTTCCAATTAGATAATAAAGTTTATTAGTTACCAAATAAGAAATATTACAGAAATACAAAATTAAGAAAAAGTATGCATCTTTTTTGACATTTTATCTTTACTTATCTATCTAATAATTTTATTTTATCCTTTATCCTACCTTTTTATAGTAGCTCTACCCGTAACCTACTTTTCTTGTAGGTTTTTCCTACAAATTGTTGACGTATGACATTATGTAACTACGGAAAACGATACAATCTATTCAAACGTTGTATTTATCAAAACAATACAATACGATACAGTATAACACAATACAATATTGATATGATACATCATGAAACAACCTTCCAAACAATGTAAAATTAAGAAAAGTGATTTTTCAAAATTATACAACTTTTGAAAATAATTACACCATGTAACCCAATATACAACATTATATGATATTATACAACATTATACCTGCGAAAAACATTATACATAATTTAGCACCCTTGTATAAAGTGCATAAAAAGTGTTTATACACAAATATGTTGAAAATCGAGTGTTTATACACAAAGTATGGCGTAAATATTTTCAAAAAAATAGACATAGAGCGTAATTTTCCCCAAAAAAATACATTATATACGTAAAATTACCTTCTGTGAAGTAGAAATTGCGGTAAAAACAGATCGCAAGGAAGCAACAGAGGACTTATAACTTAAACGAGATTCATCAAGTGCACCGCCACCAATATTATCCAAGTGTTGAGCTGATGTCGAAGAAGACGACGAATTATCAGACGAAACATCACCGTTTGAATGATGCTGTTGCGATTGTTGTTGTTGTTGTTGTACGTTAATCAAAACGGCGCCGTTAGAAGTAGATGTATTTGGAGTGGTTGACCAAAGACATGGATTACAAAGTTCATCGTTCATAGAGGAGAGGATTTGATGTGCTGCTTCTATTGTGTCTTCTAAGTGTTTTTGACCTTCTACTGCTAGGTCTTGTATGGATTTAGGGTTTGGAATAGTTGATTTGTCTTCCATGACGGGAAATGTTGATGGTTTGTTGAAACCCTAGATCGGCGGCAGTAGTGGTGGCGGTGGACGGTGTGAGAAGTTTTAAAGAATTTTAGAATAAATGGTACTTTGGCCATAAATTTTCATTAAACGAGAAGTAGGGGTAAAAATTATAAAAAAAATGTGTGGATTTTCCTTCATACGCGCAGGTCTTTAATTTTTGCACATACTTCTCATTTAATGAAAATTTGTGGGTCAAAGAACCATTTATTTCGCGAGTCTACTAAATTAGTGATTCTTGATTTGAATTCCAACAGAAGCAACAAAAAAAATGCAAAACAAGATTTTTATAAAAATTATGTCTATTCAGCCAAAGTAATATATATACTATGTCCCTTGGGCCATAGTTTCTATGTAACTAAACTTTGTCTTCATATATAGTTATATATAAATTATGCCCCTTAGGGGTCGTTTGGTTAGAAGATAAATTATACATGAATTAGTTATAATTATACACAAATTAGTTAAACAAGGACTATTTAATCCCACAATTCATGTATAAATTTATACCACAATGGAGGTGGAATAAAATTATACAATAATTTAGGTATAAAGTTATACTGATATTGAAATGACAATCAAACACAGTAAAAGCTATGCAAAATATATACGAACATGCTGATACCAACCAAACGCCGTACTAAATTATGCAATATTTTATACGTGTATTAGCCTTATACATAGGCCAACCTAAGGGGTTGTTTGGTTGGAAAGTAAGTTATACATGAATTAGTTATATGGAGATTAGTTATACATGAACTAATTATACAGGGATTAACTATACAAGGACTAGTTATACAAGGACTATTTAATCTCACAATTCATGTATAAATTTATGCCACAATAATTTAGGTATAAAGTTATACAACAATTTAGGTATAAAGTTATACTAATATTGAAATGGCAACCAAACACAATAAAAGTTATGCAAAATTCTATCCGGACATGCTAATTCCAACCAAACACCGTACTAAATTATGCAATATTTTATACGTATATTACCAAATGGCCCTTTAAGACATAATCTCAAAATAAGTCTATTTGGCCAAAATTATATAGAGATTATACCTTAAGTTACATACTATGTAACTAAACTTTGTCTTCAAGCATAGTTATATAGAAATTATGTCCCTTAAGGCATAAGGTTTATACAACTTTGGCCGGATAGACATAATTTCTATTAAACCTCGCTTTGCGATTTTTTTTCTTTTTGACTGTACTGGATTCGAACTCACAACCTATGCTTGTGCATAATTTCTATACAATTTTTACCGAATAGACATATTTTTTAATGAAATTTTGCCTTGTAATTTTTTTTAACTCTGCTGAGATTCGAACCCACAACCTCAAGAGTATTTTCGGTCATTTTTTTAGGTAAAGGACAAAAAATTAAAGACCACCAATTTGAGGGCCAAAAATTAAAGACCACACTAAAATAGGGCAATAGTGTGAATTAACCCAAAAATTAAATTACAATGATTTCAGTAGCAAAAATTAAAGACCAGTCCATAGGAAGAACAATCCGCGGAAAAAGAAGAAGAATTCAATGACTACTTGCTGAATGCTGAGAAGAGTCATTTGCACTTTTTAACCTATTTTGTGATGGTCTTTAATTTTTGCTCTTCAATGCAAATAACTTTTTTTTGCGTGAGATAAGTTTATATTTTTGCATCATATTATCCTATAAATTATGCCTCGCATCCTTAAAAAAATTATGTCTTGCTAGGCATAAGTTTGATGTTGAAGAACAAAAATCAAAGACCAACCCATTTGAAAGAAAAACCGTGCAATTTTTTCTACCGAGGAAGTTGATAAAAGTTTGTTTATTAATTAAGCTCGAATTTAAATTCTTAACAATTTGGCTTAAAAAGTATGATGTCACTTTAATGAAGTTTTTCTTTTGTGTTTCCGGGACAACCCAGGGACTACAATTCAAACAATAATATCAAGTGTTTGAATCATGACAATACTCGGTGAAATCCACAACGTGAGATCTGAGAAGGATAGAGTATACACAGAGAAAGGAAATACTACGTACTGTATACTATGTACGTATATAACTAGTCAATTGGTATTGCGGACATAAATCTCGATATGTGTATTAGGGATAAATAAATTCACTTTTTAAATGTGTAGGGGGTAATAGGTAGCCTTAATAGTTTGAGTGTGATATCGAGATTTCGGGTATAGTTTAGGAGTCAATCTATATCTTTTGCCTTTAATTTTATATCAGATCTTCCGAGAGATCTTTATTTTTTAACGTAAAAAAATCTGAAAATAAATGCAAAAATATTTACAAGATCATTTTCTTGCCTAATTGTACTAGCCTGCTTAGTCTATTAGTAAAACATAAAAAGGACTCTCATGCAAGACATACTTTTTTGGAGATCAAGAAGATAAAAAGAAGTCACCCGTCTTTGGCAAAGTAAATCAAGTTAATGATAAGTATTTTATTTCAAATATCTACCTTCAAAGATAATTTTAGCTAGTTTGGACCACAATGTTATCACCTACCATTTTTCAAATCAATGGAGTAAAATTTATCCAACAACTGTGATTGCAAATTTTTTAATATGTAGCTTTTTTAATTTGGATTTTTTATAGCAAAAATCAACCCAAATATACAAATGTATTTATACGTGTATTTGAAGATATCAATTTGCACAAGTTGATATCATGAACACCTTTTAGTGCTAGAATTTAACCAAATGAATCCTCAACCAAATTCTCCCAACAGAGGTGTTTACAAACTGAATACTGATGGCTCTAGTTTGGGAATAGAAAAGATAGGAGAAGTTATTAGAAATAGCTCGGGCAAAGAAGTAATTGACATGCTAAAAAATGGACATATTCCTTACAATGGTTTGATCTCTGAATGTAGGTTGTTATTGCAAAAGCTAGGAGACGCAGAATCAAAACACAACTATAGAGAGATGAACAGAGTAATGGATCTCCTACTATCTAAAAAAGGGGCGAAAAAACAGCTTTTTAGAAATGTCAAGATTTATGTAATTTTTCCTATATTTGTTAGTAAAATTTTTTGAACAGACATGTTAGAAACTACATTTGAACGTTCTATTCGGTTTTGTAATATCCCACATGATTGGCAAAATTTCTGGACAACCCATGGATGTTATTGCCCCTCTACCTTGTAGTATAGTTAATTTTATATATAAAATTTGCTATCAAGTCAACAAAAAAAATAAGAGAGGAGATTATCGAATTACTCGTGGACATTTGAAAAAGACAAAACAGCAAGAATAAAAAAGCAGGTAGCCGTAGCCTTGTTTGAAATGCTACTAGTTGGTTTTAGGACAGCCAATAATAAACTATATATATAGAATTCCGGGCATAGTTGAATGATAAAAGAGAAAAAATTAAAATTCAGTTAGAGACCTGTGGCATGAGTTCAAAATCTGACGGGTTCTAAGGAGGTAGGACCTTATAATTGTTGGATATCAAAAAAATAAAAATAATAAACTATACAGAAGTGATGTGAAGTGTAAACAAATACTATTTGTTAAGACTAAGCTTACCTTGAAACTTTCGCTTGTCCCCAATAACCATTCTTGAATCTACCTGTTTTTTACCCTTCTCAAACTGAGTAATTTTGTAGTAATATGCAAGTTGACAGAATAATTAATTGTCTTGGAGACATATTTTTGGGCATTTAGCAAAGAACAAATCTTTTAGAGCAAGATAAAGTTTGAATCTTTTCTCAGACATAAAATTGCCAAAGTTAAGTCTCTAAAACCACAAAGGTAGAGGTATTCGTGCATCCTAACCTCTCCGTACCTCACATGTGAGATTATACTGGTCATGTTGTTGTTGTTGTAAGTAGTAGGAAGAAATCTCTAAAACCCCATGGGAAAAACAAGTACAGGAGATCCCTATTTGCTTGGAAGTTGACTTTTCCAAGACATATTTGTACTAGAAACTTGAAAAAATCCAATCTTGAACTTGGGTTTTACAGATTGGGAACCCCATTTGCTTGGAAGTTGTCTTTTCCAAGACATATTTGTACCAGAATCTTGAAAAAATCCAATCTTGAGCTTGGGTTTTACAGATTGGGATCCACATTTGCTTGGAAGTTGACTTTTCCAAGACATTTTTGTACCAAAATCTTGAAAAAACCCCAATCTTGAACTTGGTTTTTACAGATTGGGAACCCTATTTGCTTGAAAGTTGACTTCTCCAATACATTTTTGTACCAAAATCTTGAAAAAAAAACAATCTTGAACTTGGGTTTTACGGATTGGGAATCCCATTTGCTTTGTAGTTGACTTTTCCTAGACATTTTTGTACTAGAATCTTGAAAAAATCCAATCTTGAACTTGTGTTTTACATATAGGATTCCCCATTTGCTTGGAAGTTTGGCATTTTTGTACTAGAATCTTGAAAAAGGTCCAATCTTAAACTTGAGTTTTCTTGTTACTTTGGGGGAGTGATGGGGGAAGAAGCCAAACTTCAAATTGTTGATAGTGAGGAGGAGGAAGTGCAAGAAAGTGAGCATAATAATAATGGGATCTGTAGTTCTATTTGTGGTCCAGTCAACTGGTTCAGAATGCTTTCCAAGGAATTGCACTGGAGTTTTGTGTTTGGTGTGGTGATTGTATATGGAATAAGCCAAGGACTTGGCGGAGCTTTTTCCCTCATAAGCACAGAGTACTATATGAAGGATGTACAAAAAGTTCAGCCTTCTGAATCTCAGGTTTATTCAGGGATAACTTCAATCCCCTGGATTGTCAAGCCTCTTTGGGGTCTTCTCACTGATGCTGTTCCCATTTTGGGGTATCGTCGCAGACCTTATTTCTTGTTTGCGGGTAAAACTTGCAATGCCATTTAGCTTTTTAAAGTTTTACTGCTGATTTTAGAACTTTTCTTGATTATCTGTTAGTTTAACTGTAGTTAATGTTGTTTCAAGGCTGATAGCTAATTGGATTCTATCCATATAATACTGTAGTACTTACTAAAGCTGGAAAATCCCCATGTTATAAGTGGACTTTTCAATAAGAATAGAAACTTTTAGTGGACTCAGGGCTAGTTTGGAATTGGTCTTTTTTTGTTCAATTATTGGATTGAAGGACTAGAAGGTGCAGAAATAGCTAGAACTGAATGCGGAAAGTATGGAAAAACATCTCGTAATGTATTTAACAAGGAGTAGTTATGTAGGGTTTAGTTATTCCATCCTCTATCCTGCATAAATAATACATTGATTTCCTCATAACTTATACATGTATTAGTTATGCTGGATTATAAACTGGTAATCAAACACTATACTTGGTGTGCTGAATTTATACATAGCAACTAAATGCTACCAAACATGGTACTAGTTATGATGGTTTAATACATGAGTAATTCACATTCTAACCAGCAACCAAATGACCCCGTAGGTGTATGAATAACTGGGAACCTTGGTACCAAAGGATAAGATCCAGATGTGGTATGTTTTCGAGAAATATAGCTTAACTTCTTAGCTTCAGCTGTCTGAAAGAAAAAAGAGTGATAGAATATGCTATTGGCACATGATTATTTATGTATCTAAAGAAAGTTTTTATCCGTAAAGTTTAAAGCTAGAGCCATATTAACTGAAAATAGTTACTTTGAGTTGAGCGTTTGACGTACATTGCTGTTTCCAAATGAGGAGTATAAGATTTTCAAGAATGCCGCATGTGAGGCTGTGTGAAAGTCAATTTGCATGTGGGTACTCAACATTAGCTAAGAACAAACCTGAGATTGCAATTATTGGTGCATCATAAATACTTTTAATAATCTGTAAATTCTTTGATGGAGAAGGAATCAAATGCGACCAAAAACCAAGCTTGTGGGTCCAAAAATAGTTATTTCTTCTTGGGAATTTTCAAAACAGTAAACATAAATGTAGTTCTAGGTAAGGTGTTGAATGTGTTAAAGAATACACTTATCCCTCATGGGCAGTGTAGGTTTTTCAAGAAAGTTTATAATGCCTGTGCCGCTCCACCACTGTCTTAAGGTTTCCGGTAGGATGCTCAAATTATTTCATATGATATCAAAGCCAAACCTATTCCAAATTTTTGGGTTATTTCAGCATTTATTGTGTAAGGGTTTCCAAGTGGATTTATAATGTCTTGAGCCGCTTCACCCACCGCCTTAAGTTTTATGAGATGGATGCTTAGATTCTTTCACCAAGTGTTCAATGCTTCAGGTTAAATGTCCAAACTGCATATTACACTTGGCAGGCACTAGAAAATAAGCGTATCTACTATATCTTGGATTAAGATTTCTTTTGGCACTTAAAAAGAAGGGTTGTGTTGAGTAGGGTAGGTAAGAATAATACTCACTAATCAATATGTTCTTAAGCGGACTCATTTGGAAGCAAATAGATTTTGAATTGTTTCGATCATAATTTGTTCTTTTCCTCTATGGCTCTATCTATTTCAGTCAGCTCAAAATGACATAACATGTCCATTTGATATGTCTTACGGAGCGGGTTCATGAATATTTTCTAATTTAGGTAAACTTTAGATTCTTTTGTTGACAACAATGGTGTCCGCACCAGTTTGGTGCGCACCTCGAATATTCTACTGAGTACCTCCTACCTCCTATTAGTACATGTATGGAGTAACTTTGTCCGCAAAGGCTTAGACAGATGATAAGAAATCACAAAGTCATTTGGTCTCTGTTGTGATTTGGGTAACCTTAGAATTTCAAACAAACAAAACTTTGATTGTTGTCATGCATAAACTAAGAACATCTCGCAAGTTCCTAAGTTGTACTTATTCAATCATAGATATTAAAATCTACAACAGGAAGTTGAAGCGTCCGAGGATACTATTTAGTATGAATGAAATATGTATATAATTTTTTTGCTCTCTTTCTGGTGCAGGTAGTCTATTGTAAATGATGAAAATGCCGTGTTCGACATGCTTAGTCTCCTGAACAACTAGTAATCAAAATTCCTGGAATCAAGGATTTGTAATTAGACAATTACTATTTAGTGTCAGGCAATTGCTTACTGTAATGCTGAGATGAAAATTAGGAATCACATTCCAAGGATTAATAATCCTTGTTTATAAGACAAGAGAACATTTTACGGTTGAGAATCATTCCTCTCTCTCACGTATTCTCAAACTTGTTCTCTTGGTTTCTCCTATGCATCACGGAGTATCATAGTTATAGGAAAGAAAAGCCTAATTTTAGTGTCAATTGAATAACTTGTTCTGGTAGATGTTCGTTCTGGTCTACCTGTTTTCCATTCTAAACAGGTCAATCTTCATTTTGCTTTACATGACTCAACTCTTGATTTGACCGGTGTTCATTCCTTGGTAGACCAAAATTCGTTTCGCTCTACCAGTCTATTACTCAGTAGTCAAAAACAACAAAGTTAAGCGCATAGGTTGTTTAGTCTACCTGAGAAGAGTGCATTGGTCAAAGCTGCACCACCATGTGTCGCTAATTGTTTTGAATACTCTGCTTGACTTCCAAGCCAACGTCGTTCAGTCCTAACTCTCTGCTTTTATTTTCTATTAGTGATATGATAGGATGGACATCAATGATCAAAGATACAATTTTATCGGATGTCCCGAAGGGACAGCAATATTTATATAATCTTAGAAGTCCTCATCTATGTCTGAAATAATTTTGGATTTAAATCTATTCTAGCTCCATGTAAATGACTCCATTCCATTCTATTAAAAAGAGACTTCCTTCTTTCTTTTGTTACAGTTTGTCTTGAGGCACTCAGCCCTTGCCTAGAATACCAAAATTGGAAATATTTCTTGGTCATAGAAAATGTTTACAGCCTAGATTAATGTAGACATAGTATTATTGTCTTTGAAGGAAGGATCATGGAAGTGTTGACATATATCTTGTTACTTAAGTTTTATGATACTCGCTACGGAGAAATTAGCTATAATTCCCCTTTTCAAATTTTCTGAAAGAAACTGATAAATTTTTCATCTGCACTTGATGAAACTTTCACCATTTGCCTGCACCCCAAGGGAATATTGGTTGAATCTTATAGAATTTTCAACTGTCTCGTGTCAGTTTGACAACCTTAGCATAACTTGGTAAGCGAATCGAAGTGCAGACAAAAAGTTAATTCAATGGAAAAGTTAACTGAATATCTTCTCTGTTGATTGTTTCTTTGCTATATTTGCAATTTTTTGTTCTTTCTATCTAAGCAGGACATTCAATGATTCCAGGTTCTCTTGGAGTTGTCTCCATGCTGTTCTTATCGTTGCACAAGAATTTGCATATTGTGCTTGCACTGCTCTCCTTGACAGCTGGAAGTGCTGCGGTTGCTATTGCCGACGTGACTGTTGACGCATGTGTGGCACAAAACAGTGGTTCTCATCCTTCCCTTGCAGCTGATATGCAAAGCTTATGTGCCTTGAGTTCCTCAATTGGGGCACTAGTGGGATTTTCTTTAAGTGGTATTTTAGTTCACTTACTTGGCCCTATGGTTAGCTTTCTATCCATAATTTAAACAATTTTTTATCTACTCTCTTTGTTTCAATTTGTTTGTCTTACTTTCCTTTGTGGCCTGTTTCATAAAGAATGCCTCTTTCCTAATTTGGCAACTCTTTAATTTCAAGATTCCACATGGCATGTTTAAAACCACGAATTAGAAGACATTTTGGTACATTATACATATCTTTAGTTTAAGACCACAAGATTCAAAAGTCTTCTTTACTTTCTTAAAATCCGTGCCCAACCAAACTAAGACAAACAAATTGAATTTGGAGGGAGTATTCATTATGGGAAGTCTAGTAAATCTCTAAATATAGTAGATTACTTCTGAATCTTTTTCTTTGAAAAAAGGGGGTATATGGCTTATTGTCCATACCAGCCGGGCTTGTTG
Organism: Anisodus tanguticus; assembly: GCA_034509755.1. Taxonomy (NCBI): domain Eukaryota; kingdom Viridiplantae; phylum Streptophyta; class Magnoliopsida; order Solanales; family Solanaceae; genus Anisodus; species Anisodus tanguticus. The sequence continues at coordinate 44,519,673 of CM067555.1, forward strand.
TTTTGGTAGGAGTTTTGCTCAAGGAATCTCCGACGCACAACTTTGCTTATCAACAGGTAGTTACATCTCATCTCACTAATTTTTTGTGAATAGGTCGGTCTCTAATAATTTCCTAATTCATCATCAGGTAAACCAGAACTTAACTGATGCTGCCAAGGCTATGTGGAATACTTTGAAATGCCCGGAAGTTTGGCGACCATGTCTTTATATGTACTTGTCCTTTGCGCTGAGTGTAGATATCCAGGAAGGAATGTTCTACTGGGCAACAGATTCAAAGGGAGGACCACATTTTTCAAAGGTGGAATAACTGTTATACATGTCACATTCAAGTACATTTTAGAATCATAAATTCCTTTTACTTACTGTTAATTAAAGGAAACTAAAAACGCAAACAAATAAGGGAACTCAGTGGCCCGAGTTAACCTGCTTAGATGCCAAGCCAAATGTTGCTCACCCTATCAGCTATACATATGATAGGCCTTTCCTATCTTTTCATTTGGCATCTTGTTTTGACTTCCCATTAATATTGTAACAGCATCAGAAAACCTATTATCAAATTAAAATTAGTTCTTTGTACTCTTTTAGAAGTTACACGACATGGGAAGAAAAAATGTGCATTCAAAAATAGTTCTTTGTACTCTTTGGGGATTTAAAAATTTGATTCACCTGATTGAATGCAGTTTTCTTTCTTCCTATTTCATGTAATTTCTCTTATTCAAAATGAAAGAAGCCTACATGAGATATTCTATTAACCATGCTTACCTTTTTGGGATAGTTACATTTGTGGACTGCTCAAAAGAATAATAGCCAGCAAATGTGTAGGTTTTGTATATTAAGTAAAAATATACATATAATATACATAATCAGTGTATAGGTTTTGTATATTTTGGCTAACATCCGTAATTAATTCAACCGACGGGGCAAAAATGAAAAAAGCCCTACTTATTTGGCATTATTGGTAGAGGAACTCACATGGAAATGTGAAATTCTGTAAACGTATTTTTCCTGCAGGAGAGTATCGGATATATATCAGCGGTAGCTTCCATTGGAGCGCTATTGGGGGCTATACTGTACCAATATGAATTGAAAGAATGTTCTTTTCGAGACCTGCTCTTTTGGACTCAGTTACTATTTGGTCTGTCAGGGATGCTAGATTTGGTGCTGGTGTTACGTTTAAATTTGAAATTTGGAATACCCGATTATTTCTTCATGGTGATAGATGCAAGTGTATCTCAAATGGTTGGACGACTAAAGTGGATGCCACTTCTTGTTCTAAGTTCGAAGCTCTGTCCTCCTGGCATTGAAGGCACATTTTTCGCCTTGCTCATGTCAATCGATAATACTGGTCTTTTGACGTCAAGATGGGGAGGTGGATTGTTGCTTCATGTCTTCAAAATTACAAGGACAAAGTTTCATAATCTCTGGCTAGCCATTTTGATAAGGAACATTTTGAGAATTACTCCACTTTTTGTACTATTTTTGGTTCCCAGAAGTGATCCTAACTCCTCTATCCTTCCTGATGAAGTCTCAGATTCAAAAGAAACCACTGAAACCCCAGCAACCCAGAATGAAAATATCGAACTTGTCGCTCTGGTTCACAACATGGATACTAGATAGCGGATTATACACGTTTTTCAGCTAATCTTATAGAAATAGTTACCAGGTACAAGTTTTAGACACCGCCTATTATAATATTTTTGTTTTAGTTTAGATAGTAAAAGTTGTTGGATAGAAGATTCATTTTTCTCTGTATTTTTAAGAGTTTTTGTCGCATTGACAGCAAGCATGTGAAAACAGAAATTACACTCTGTAAACTTGCAAGGCACTTGTTTCTTGTGGATTGTATAAGAATAGTGTGATCCACTTACATTCAGCTTGATGATCTTTTATCATGTCATGCTCAATTTCTTTAGGTATTGGATGTAATTCTTATCATATATGTAAATTCTTGCCGAGGGTCTATTGGAAAAGCCTACCGAGGTACGGTCTGCGTACACTCTACCCTCCCTAACCCTACGAAAAAAGGGCTTAAAAAAAGAAGTAATTTCATATATAAAAAGAGCGGTACACTGAACACGAACTTGTGGGATTTTATTGGGTATTTTGTTGTTATATTAAGTTCTATGGAGCTTGGAACTGTAGAAAGGGATTGTGCTATATGAAACCTCAAAGACACTCTACTTTCTGCTAATTGTTTTTTTTTTAACTTCTCAGGGTTCATTACTTTTGGGGTCATCTTGTTATTCTATCTCTTTAATGTTGTCAAGATGAATGCCTTTTCAAGAATTGTCCCTAGGTTGTTAGAAACCTAGGGACAAGGAAAGGAAATGAAGAGGAAAGAATGAAAATACACTTTCCCTACTGTCGGTTAAGAGGCAAAATAAAGTAGAAAAAGAGAAGTATTTTTCCTGTAGCCAAACAGCTAAAAAAGAAGATTTTAATTGATATCATCCTTTTTGCCATTATTTCTTACTTTCTTGAATTTTTATCTGGTGAGCCGAGGTCTTTCAGAAACAATCTCTCTACCTCCCAAGGTAGGGGCCTGCCTTACCAGACCCACTTTATGGGATTACACTGGGTATGTTGTTGTTGTTGTTATTTTCACTTTCTTTTCTTTCCTCAGTTTCCAAAAAGGTGTAGTTAGAAATGGACATAAAACAAATTTTCCTCTGTGAACCTCACTTTCCTTTTGGCCTTTTTAACATGATCATCATTATTCTAAAGATCTATTCCCTCATATCTAAGACAATTGTTTTCTTTTAATGTATTCACCACTTTCTTGCTTCATTAACAAACTCCTCAAATAAAGCTACCCAACTTTATCCTAGTCACCCATATATCATTTCTTTAAAAGGGGGACTGCATGAAGCTCTTTATAAGCATTGTGTTACCATTTCTTATTTGCTTCAATTAGATCTCCTTACTTTTATCCATGAATTGGAAATTTTTGCTACTCCTAGCATGGCTAGCTACACTAATTTGTTCGACGTATTCGAATAGGGGAGGAAAAAGTTATGTTCACGATGCATGTAGTGTGACTCAATACCAGGACCTCTGCATGCACACACTAGCATCATTCTCGAGCAAGGCCAAGGACAACCCTAGCAAGTGGGCCCGAGCCGGTGTTTCGGTGACAATAAGCCAAGCCAAAGGTGTTACTCAATCCTTGTTGAAATTGAGGAAACACAATTCCTTGAAGGGGAGAGGAAGAATTGCTGTTTTAGACTGTGCTGAGTGTTTGCAAGATGCACTTGACAATCTTCACAACTCACTTGGGGTGCTAAGAAAACTTAGCAGCCAAACTTTCAATGACCAAATGGGAGATGTGACCACTTGGCTAAGTAGTGCTCTTACTGATGAAGACACTTGCTTAGATGTACTTGAAGACAAAAGGAGAAAACAGGTTAAGTTGCTCTTAAACAGGGTCACAAATGTGAGTTATATGACTAGTAATGCACTTGCTTTAGTCAACAAACTTGCAACAGCTGGACCACAATGCTTAGAAAATTCATATAGTAAAACTTAGAGATTTTTCTTACCTCTATGATAAACATTAAGTAGTAATCTGATAAAATAAGTAACTAAATTACTATTATACATTAAACTAGACTGATAATGTAAGAAATCTTTACACTATCATATATTTAAAATTAGTTGGGCTGGTTGGTGGAAGAAGAAGAGGGGAGGTCCAGAAAATGCTACATGTACTCTAGTTTCATATCCCTCTGATAGAAGTGTCTTGAATTCTTATAAAGTGCCCTCTATGTACCTATGTTCTTCCTTATAATACCATTTGAATATTATTTTTTTTGTCAATTTTACTTTGTTTTCATCATTGAGGATGATTTGAACGAATGATCTCCATATTTTCAGCCTGCTTAAAAGATTTTTTTTAAATGGATGCGATCATATCGGCACTAACCCACCAGATTTCATTAGAACTTCGAAGTTAAGCTGTTTGGTCGAGAGTAGTACTAGGATGGGTGACTCCTGGGAAATCCTCGTGATGCATCCCTAACCGAGGGTCTATCAAAAACCTCTCTACCTCTCATGGTAGGGGTAAGGTCTACGTACACTTTATCCTCCTAGACCCACTTGTAAGATTATACTGGGTGCATTGTTGTAAATAAACAAATTTAAAATGAAAATTCGCTAGACAAAACTTTTATTGCCCATTGGGCATAAATTAATTTTACTTATGAGGCAGGAATTCAGAACTTTTCATTAAGTCAAAGACACGAAAACCTGCTCAATGGATCACAAGTTCCACCTCATAGCCAAAAGTTACATGTTGCTCAATCATTCACAAGTTATGATGGATGAGCAAAGACTTAATACTATTCATTCTATTACAGGTTATAATGTATTGATAAAAGTGACATGTATCGTTCAATTGCTCACACTTTTTCCTGCACCTTATACTCTTTTAACTAAAAATATATATTAAATTATTGCTGAAAATTTATAGTTGAATTTTATCATGATTATTTTTTTTCAAAAAACACATAAATTAATACAATTGAAAAATCCTGGCCAATAGGCAACAATCAACACATTACAATATTTTCAATTTTTGCAACTTATAGTTAACTGGAATTTGTGACTGATAGGCAACATAATTTTTTTCCACAAAATTTTCTATGTTAAGTTTTTCTAAAAGAAGTTTGTTAAACAGGCCAAAAGATCAAACTACCTTATAGAAAAAATTTCAAATGTATTTCTCCTTCTACCGTGTCGCATAAAAGTTGTTTCTTCAATATTTATGAAAAGGACAATGAATAATGCTATATTCATTACACCTTTACTTAAGTCTACATGTTGGAGAAAAATGTATTTTAAAATGAAATAAATTATTTGAAAGTGACAAGTAATAAGTCGACATATTATCTCTCGTAGAATGTCACATTCATGGCTGTTTTCACATTTAGTAACATCATTTTATATTTTAACTTTGACGTAGTTACTGTCTAAACACTAGCTAATAGAGTACATGATTTTGGATGTAGGGCAGCACAAGTTTAACAAAAACACAATCAAATACAAACCAATAAAGAATTGAGCACCACCAAGAAATGTAGCAAGATTAATGAAATCCCTTCAACCTTGATTAAAGGTCTCATGTTCAAGCCTCGAGAATAAAGAAACTCAAGATAGAAAGTGTTTCCTTTTCAGTGGCCCTACGCGATACAAATCAGGACTAGTCAAGTCTCTGGATTTTAGATACAAGATGCATAAAGATTAAAAAAAACAAATTGGGCTTGAACAACACCTATCCATCAGGCAGATTTCGGGCTTCCTTTCCTTGATATGGTGTCTACTGTCTTAAGTCCAACCAAGGCTTTCTCATACACACATATTTGTTCAATTAATATACTGACGAGAGGCTCATTTATCATAGATAAACTTGTATATCCACTTAAAGTAGCTGAGAAATATATCATTAGCAAGTCTAAAATGCTCGTACAATTTACAGAACTATGTAAAGTTATACATCCATGTTCAAATAGCAACGGCCGTACAGCGTTCAGTTCTGACAACAGTTTTTCCCCACTTGAAGCTCTGTAGATGGGATTTGGATTTCAGGGAAGAGAAGCATATCATACATAGAGATTTTTACTCCAAACTGCGATCCGCCAATCCACAGCTCTTTTCTTCATAAAAGCCAACAGGAAATTAACTGAATATGGTAGATAGAAACTAGCCTTTAAGATATATTATCTCTGTGATGCCAACTTTTTCAGGTGTTGCAATGTTTTCTGCTTTATCCACTGTCGGTCATAGGGCAGGTAAGCCTGGATTGGGTGATCATACCTGCAAGTCGTAAAAGAATACCGGAATTAGTTAAATTTCAAAAGCATAGTAACAATGTGTTCTATCTGGTATGATGAACCAGGGGCCAATCATTTGATGTGCACGTAGCAGTTGATCTTGTTAATGAACTGAAAGTACAGAAATCCGAGAGGTCAAACGGAAAAGTGCTTATGATGTCCGTGTGTGTTTCAAAATCAATGAGATGAACTGAAAATTTTGGTGTGAAAAAGCAGTAGCATCCAAAGACACGCTCTCAGGGAGCCATATTTACATGTTCATATATGCTTTGCTGTGTAAATAACACAATGTGCAACACTGCATATTTCTCTTGCTTGGGATTCTATTCAGTGGTGCACGGGTGGAATCTCTGTGTGTGTGTGTGTGTGTGTGTGTGTGTGTTGGAGAGAGAGAGAGCGGGCGGGAGGGAGGAAGAGGTACACTAATGCACTCATATCAGCAAGGCCATCTATGAAATTGTAAAGATCTGAGATGTCGTAAGTGATTTCTCTGATGGCTGGGTTCAATTCCTTGAGTTTCCTCTCATACAAAGCACAAATTCCTGCAGGTAAAAAGTATCTTAGAAAATGGCTAAACAGATGAGGAAGATTGAAGCTTAAATTACATGCAGATGGTAAAGAATTTATGCAAAACATGACAAGAAAATGTCTTCTGCCCTGAATATTTTCTTCCTCCGTCTATAACCACAATAATCATTTTCTTGTCAAATACAAACCAATAAATTTAACAAAAACACAATCAAATACAAACCAATAAAGAATTGAGAACCACCAAGAAATGTAGCAAGATTAATGAAATCCCTTCAACCTTAATTAAAGGTCTCATGTTCAGCACAAATTTAACAAAAACACAATCAAATACAAACCAATAAAGAATTGAGAACCACCAAGAAATATAGCAAGATTAATGAAACCCCTTCAACCTTAATTAAAGGTCTCATGTTCAAGCCTCGAGAATAAAGAAACTCATGAAATACACAATCAAATACAAATTAGGAGCAAGAAATAAAAAGTAAAAACTTTAATACAAATACCACCGACACCCCTCACCCTTCTAATGAAAAATTTAAATCTGATAAACGATGAGAGTATGTGACAAATATGCAAGTAAACCATTACTAACAAAATCTCTCCCATTAAATAATACCATCAGACTAGCCAGTCCAGGTAAGCTTATTTCTGTTCGTATTTCTCTCATTTGTTCTAGAGATTAGAGATGCTTAAGGTTTGGACTTCACTCTACAATTTTCAAGTTCACTTTTGAATCTATTTATGATTTCTGATCTGAATGTGCTTCGCTTCCTCTACTCATTCGGGTCTTTTCTTTTATCATTTGCATTCTAGTTGGGGTCTTAACTCTTGATCGTTTCAGGTGACTTTTATTGTGTGCTATGTTTGAATGCGGGGCGGGGTGAACGCCAGGTTGGAGACAGATCCTGGAGTCTAAAGGTTTCAGGTTGAGTAGGACTAAGACTGAGTACGTGGAGTGCAAGTTCAGTGCCGTGACGAGTGACACCAATGTTTTGGAGAGCGAGAAGCAGAAAAAAGCGATGAGGCTTCGCTTCACCGAAGCGAGAAGCGTGAAGCGAAGCACTTTTTTTTTTCTTCATGTGAAGCGCAATTTAATGTAAAAATAAAAAATATTAAATAGACATAGATAAATAACCAAAAACTCATTAAAATTAACATATTAAGCAAATCTTTCAATTCTTTAAATTAAGAAGTAAATAATAGATACTAGAACTAGATAGTCAATAATCCTCATAAGTCATAACATATTAAGCAAATGCAAAACCAAATCACAAAGGGAGCAAGATTGAATAAAAAAACAGAATTTACTACAATCACAACAAAGAAAAAACAGAGAAACTATTGCAGAACAGTGAACGGAGATAAAAAAAATCAGAGCAGAACAGAGATAAACATTACAAAATAGAGAAAAATTGAAGAACAGAGACAAAAAATAGAGAAAAATTGAAGAACAGAGACAAAAAACAGAGCAGAACAGTCAAAGAAATTACAAAACAAAGAAAATTGCAGAACGGAAAAGAAAACAGAGCAGAACATAGAAACTAACTGCAGCAAATCGAAGAACTGAGTAAAATAGAAAAGAAGAAGAGAAAAAAGAGCAACTAGCCTCAGCAGTGAAGTCGAGTAGAAGCGGGTAAAACAGAGAAAAGAAGAAGAGGAAGAGAAGAGAAGAGAAGAGAAGAGAAAACTTAGGCTTGCAGAGTCCAACTCGAAGCAGATCTTTTGGAAGAGAAGTCGCGTAAGAGTGTATTTACAAAATTTTAAAATTAAACCCTAGGAAGCCGTCAACCTCGCTTAAGCAAGCTTTTCTCGCTCGCCTTGCTTCTCGCTTCTGGGCCTGAAGCGTACACTTTTTAACCCATGCCTTGCTTTAGGGCAGAAAAGTGCAAGGGCTGCGCCTCGCCTCGCTTCTCGCTTAAAGCGCAGAAGAGCTAGCTTTTAATAACATTGAGTGACGCTGAGGCAGGACTCACAAGTCGTCCCAAGGAGAGGGAGTTTCAAGTACCTTGGGGCTATAATACAAGATAATGGGGAGATCGATGAGGATGTCACACATCGTATTGGAGCAGGTTGGTTGAGATGGAGGCTCGCATGAGGATGTCACACATCACCAAGTTCGCAAGTTGAGAACTAAGAAAATTGCTTCAGTGAAGGTGCTACGGAGAAATCAGAAAGTCGAAGAGGCTACGTGGGAAGCCAAAGAGGACATGAAGTCCAAGTATCCGCATCTTTTGAAGAGCAAGCAAAAAGTGTTGAAGGTAACTAACCTATACACTCAGACCTCATGCTATAATCTCCATGTACCAGTATTCATTCAGTTCAGTGTTTATTTAGTCAGTTCAACAGTCATCAGTTTAGTGTGTATTCATTTCAATAGCCATTCAGTTCAGTATCTATTCAGTTCACAATATAATCAGTTCAACATTTATTCAGTTCAGTTCAGTATTCATGACAATTCAATGTTCACGTTTTTCCGTCAGTCACGTGTATGACCCAGAGTTAGCTATAGTGATAACCAAGACCATCATTCGCGGACAAATGATATGATCCCAAGGGGAAGATATTGTAACACCTCGTATCATTGGACTAAGTATTTTCATGATTCAGGGGTTAAAAATCAAGTGGGAAATGTTGGGATTAAAAATTCGACAAAATCCGCGTTCTTCAACTTTTATGCCAGGTCATACAGACCATAAGAAGTTTTACGGACCGTCAAATGCACTGTGAAATAGACCCACGAAATCTAGCTCACTGTTTCCAATTCACGGTGGGTTTCACGGTCCGCATAAGTTTCACGGACTGTCTTTTGGACCGTAAAAAGGAGCAGGTGAAAATCACTCGCTGGAACCGATTCACTGTCACTTTCACGGGCCGTGAAATGTGCCGTCAAATCGGCCCGATGACTGAACAATATAAATACCCCATTTTTCAGTCTTTCTATTTCATTCTTCATCCTCCCAAGCCCCAACACGAAGTTCTTCTCCTCTCCTCGTCCTCCCACATCAAGATAAGCCTATTTCAAGTAATTACAAGTGTTTCAAACGTTCATACATGGTTTATAAGTTGAATTCCATCCTACGGACCTAGGGTTTTAAAGAAAACCCAACTCAAGGGTTTAAAGTACAGACTTTTGGGAATTTTTCATCAAGATTCAGACTTTATTACAAAACTAGGAGCGATTAAGGTATGTAAGACTAACTCTATACGTGTGTGAACATTATTAATCCTCCTCATGCCTTGTTCATCACGATTACTACGAATTACACCAGAAATAGAGATTATGCCCTAGTTTATGTAAAGTTCAGAACTTCTATCCTGGGAGAATACAGTTTTGTAGTTCATGATTATCATTCTGAATATTGTGAACTCAGTACTAATCAGTATAGACTCGTGTTCGATATCTCATGAGTCTCAGTCATGAAAACTCAGTATGCTTATGAACAATTAGTGCTTTAAACTCCATAATCAGTTCATGATATACATGTCTCGGTATAGTAAAATTCAGTATTCCAATGTTATGCATTACAATATGATTCTTAGTTCCTTAATGTAACTTGTTGAGTGTTGAACACCTGTATTTGGGCCCGAGGCCACAATATATGTATGCGTATACTTGAGTCTGAGGCCACAGATTATTAACTCAGTTAAACAAGTGATTCACTATTCAAAACAGAAAGTATTTATGACTTTACCTCTTTAGTTCAGTTCAGCTATAAACATGTTCAGTTTCAGTACATTATCTGTTTATTGATTTGGGGCTGCCCTTTCCCCAAGCACCCCACAACTATTTATTCTTGCAGTTGGTTTTACATACTAGTACAATTCAAATGTACTAACGTCCCTTTGTCCGGGGCCTGCATCGTTATGCAGGTAACGATTTAAAGGTTGACGATTTGGGTCGCTAGGTTCCAGTATCGGCTACTTGGTGATCCCCGATTCTTTTGGGGCGTTATCTTTACTTATAGTCTTTCAGTATTTCCTTGTCCCGGTAATCAGTTTTGCAGTACTTCATTAGAGGCTTCATAGACTATAGTTGCAGTCAGTCAAAATTTAGCAAGCTTATGTGTTAGCCATGTTGGCTAAGTATTGATACTTTTAGACTTATCTTAGTATTTCCGTATTTATGATTATTTAGTCAATTGCGGAGACTTCACACATCCAAAAGATGAAAGTTGCGGAGATGAGGATGCTAAGATGGATGTGTGGGCATACAAGGAGGGATATAATTAGAAATGATGATATCCGAGACAGAGTGGAAGTGACCTCGGTGGAGGATAAGATGCGGGAAGCGAAATTGAGATGGTTCGGGCGCGTGCGGAGGAGAGACACAAATACCCCAGTTCGGAGGTTGTCTATAGACGGGTACATGAGGGGTAGAGGTAGGCCGAATAAGTATTGAGGAGAGGTGATTAGACGGGATATGTTGCAGGTGCAACTCACTGAGGACATGACCTTAGATAGGGGGTTAGGGAGGACAAAGATTAGGGTAGAAAGGTAGTAGGTAGTCCAGCGTAGTCCTACCTACGCTTACAAACTGATAGTTGTAGTGTTATTATTGTAGGCACGCTTAGACTATCATATTAGTAAGCACCGTATTGCTTTGTAGTCCCCTGTCGTTTGATTTATGCTGCTATGTGTATTTTGTTTATCTTATTTACCTGTATTAGTTATTGCTTCTTTTTCAGAATTCGCTATGATGGCTTAGTCGCTTTGTTTGTCTTACATTGTTTGTCCTTGTGCTTTGTCTTGAGCCGATGGTCTCTCAGAAATAGCCACTCTACCTATCAAGGTAGAGGTAAGGTCTGCGTACACTCTACCCTCCCCAGACCCCATGGTGTGGGATTTCACTAGGTATGTTGTTGTTGTTAGTCAGCTTTTAGTAGATCAGTGTGTTTGTGTATTTTATTCCACATTCAGTATATACCACATGTTGATTCAGCCATCCAGTTAGTTCACTCGGTCCCATGCAGTCAGGCACCGAGTGTCGTGTTACCCCGTGGCCATGGTTCTGGACGTGACAAAGCTTGGTATTAGAGCATTAGGTTCAAGTATCTTAGGGAGTTTATGAAGCCGTGTCCAGTGAGGTCTCTTTTATGTGTGTGTGCGCGCCACACATTTAAATAGTTGACCACCAAGACATTCAGGATTGTCTCACTTCTTTCATACTCTAGATTGTGCAGTTAGAGCTATACCTTCAAAAAAACAATTCTAACTCGTGCGTAAAACGTTCCTTTCAGAAAATGTTTGCTAAGAGAAAGTCAGCTATGAGCCAAACAACTACTACTGATACTACCCCATAAGTGGACTCTCAGATTCAAAGAGTTCGCACCAGGGCCCATGGACTTGCATGGGTTCTTTACTCTCGACTTCATCCCCATCGACTATAGAGAGGCCTGCAGAGGTTCATACTACAGTCACTCTGCCGCCTAGTTCCACTGATATGGATGTTAGGGGAGCTATCCAATTGCTCACACGGATTGTTGCTATACAAGCTCAACGTCAGGGAACGACTCCAAACATTGCCAGGATTAGAGAGTTCAACAAAAGAGCTAAGCTTGCAGGTAACTTTAACCCTGAAGGACTGTAGGGAGGTGGAGTTAGACAGTTCTTCGACAATAGGTCATTAGGGCCTGCTCCATTTACCATCAGTGCACCAACTTAGTCACAAGCCAGTGTGGTCACAAAGGTTTTCAGAATCCTATCTGCAGCAAGTGTGGTAGGAGACACCAAGGGGTGTGCCGCACAGGAGATGGGTGTTTTGGGTGTGGCCAGCAGGGTCAATATCTAAAGGATTGTCCATCAGCGAAATAGGGTACCAGAGGTAATGTGGCTCAGTCCAAAAGTTCAGCAACTCCTCGTAATTCTCAAGCTTATGCAAGGCGTGGTGCAGCTAAGTCTGGAAATACAGGCGAAGGTCAGAACCACTTGTATGCTTTAGCAGGTTGTCAGGACTCCTAGGCAGTACCAAGTGTCACTACAGGTATGATGATGATAGCTCTAATGTACGACCCCATAGGGCAACTTGTTATGATCTTAGCCACAACGAGTGTAAATTGATTATCACGGGTTTGAACAAAAAGGCGCCTAAAGGAAAATTTCCTATGATTATAAAATGACTTAGAGTTTTCAAAGAAGTATATTTTTCGAACGACTGCACAAGACTAAGAAGAGATGGTGTACGACAAGGGAACCATGAGCAGATTATGTTGAATTTTTGGGAATAGTTTTAATTTGTTGAAGTACTAGTTTATTCAGGTCAGAACCAGAGAGTACAACGTTAGAAAGTTACTACGAGAAGGAAACATTATTAAGAGATAAGCAGATGTAATAGTTTTCTCTTAGGTTATGTAAGTGTTTACCCAGATGTGTATAGCCTGATATGAGTTTGAAGTGTATAGAAAGTTCAGAGTTAGGTATTCTAATTTTTTTTCCATTTAAGACAGACAAAATTTCCGTATGTGTGTTCATGCCCATAGTTCAGAAAAGATAGTATACGACCATAGAATAAGGTCGGATGATGAGGAAAGTTAGAAATAACCTTCTGCATCACTTTAGTTATTCAGAGCAACATAAGCGAACATGATGTTAACAGGTGGTTAGTAGAAAAATAGTAAGTAAATTTTAGTAGATACAGTGAACTAGTAGTAAGAGAGCAAACTATAGAAGAAGAATTTTCAAGGGTTATCAGAAAGGGGTTTTCCTAAGATTGACAGTGTGAGCAAAGTTAAGTCATTAAGACTTTGTATGACAGTTATGAATACATTAGTTCCCCCTCTATGAAAGTAACTCAATTTTTCTAGTAAGGGATGATTGCTTAGAAGCGAGTCTAAGGATGAGTAGTCAGTAATGTAAGATGCGAGGAATTGTAGAAGATAAAAGGGAAGACAGCTTGATCTCAACAAAAGAGAAGAATCTGCAAGCATAAGACCCTAGCCTTTGGTCTAAGGGGGAGATGTATAGATCGTCAATAAGTCAAGTGGACATTTAAAATCTGAAGAGTTAGCATGAGTTGTAAAGAATCTTCGTTCAGTAATGACAACAAAATGATATAGCCGCCAAAAGGAATGAGCCTCGCGTGTGTAAGAAACACAAAGCAAGTAGAATGATTGTCGATCAACTTGTGTCAAGCTCAGTTATTGTTGATTAAGAATCCATAGAAAAAGCTAAATGATCATGCCAAGTTATGTGTTAAAGGAAAGGATTCATAAGCATAAAGAAAGTTTTAGAACAAGGGAGAAATTTGTTACATTAAGGTACCCAGGGCAGATTAGGTGTTCCAAATGTAGATGGACTCCGAGAAAATATTATGGCAGAAGCGCACAGTTCAGGATATCAGATACATCCAGTTTCTACAAAGATGTATCATGACCTCACGGAGATTTATTGGTGGAACGACATGAAAAAGAACGTTGCAGATTTTGTGGCCAAGTGTCCAAATTGTCAGCAAGTGAAAGTCGAACACCAGAGGCCTGGTGGGTTGGCTCAGAACATTAATATTTCTATTTGGAAATGGAAAATGATAAATATGAATTTCACAACAGGCTTACCTTGCTCATTTCGAAAGCATGATTCGATTTTGGTGATTGTAGACCGACTTACCAAGTCAGTATACTTCTTGCCAGTCAAAACCACATATTCAGCAGAAGATTATGCCAAGTTGTACATTCAAGAAATTGTCAAGCTACATGGACCCCAGTGTCCACCATTTCAGATCGTGGTGCTCAGTTCACAATGAATTTTTGGAAATCCTTTCAGAAGGGATTAGGCACTAGGGTAAACCTCAGCAGGATATGACGAGTCTTCAGCTTACCTAAGACATGACCCTAGATAGGAGAGTACGGAGGTCGAAGATTATGGTAGAAGGCTAGTAATAGGATATGTAATTTTATCCTTTCGTGTAGGATCAATATTATTTCCGTCATTTTAATTTTAGTATTCTCATATTTCTTATTCTTAGTTTTCTATTCCTACTTGCTTGTTTCTTTCACTTCATTATCTTTTTTCTTGTTGCTATTACTGCTTATTATTACTGTTGCTTTTTCAATTCTACTTGAGTTGGGGGTCTATCGAAACAACATCTCTACCCGTCACAAGATAGGGGTAAGGTCTGCGTACACTCTACCCTCCCCTGACCCCACCTGGTGAGATTATACTGGGTATGTTGTTGTTTGAAAACTTGAACAAAATTTTATTTGTAGGCTGACCAAAACTCTTCTTTTCATGTGTCTAAATGATTTTTTTCCTATTTTCATAGATAGCAAAAAAAAAGAGTAGAGTAAGTGAAGGTGGGGTTCAAATGATAGCATACTAACACTTAATGTCCCAATACAATTGAAGCTTCAAAGAAGAGGAAAATCATGCAACCTATATCTGTTGTTTGGGAACATTTTAAGAGGTAAACTCATTCTAATGGAGTTGTTAGAACAAATGTCGTAGCGTCACAAAAATTATGCACCTGCTACAAAAAGTAATGGTACTTCATCCATGAAGAATCATATGAACCAATATCCTAATCTTCCACAAAGAGAAAGTGTACCTAATAAAAATGTGATTTGGGTAATTGGTACGGAAATAGCTTAATGGTAGAGCATAGCCTTGCCAAGGCTGAGGTTGAGGGTTCAAGTCCCTCCTTCCGCTCCCCCACATTAAACAAATCAAACACAAATAAGCTTTCAACCAATTTTAAGAGGTCCAAAGGAGTGATTAACCTTAAAAAAATTGATAAAGCACAAAATAGGAAGGCTTTAGCTCAAATGATAATTGTGGATGAGTTGCCCTTTAGTTTTGTTGAAAAAGAAAGTTTTAAAAACTTTACGAGAGTCACAATACCTCAATTTCGAATCCTTTTCGTGAAAATTGACAAGAGATTGTTATGAACTTTATAGTGATGAGAAACAAAGAACATCCGGAAATTTGTCTTACAACAAATACTTGAACTTCTTTGTAAAGAATCAACTATATGTGTCTAGCTCATTTCATTGATAGAAATGGACTTTTGCATAAGATACTACTTAACTTTTGTCCATTCTCTAGTCATAAGGGTGATGATATGACAGTTGTTACTACTAAGTGTTTGCTTAATTGGAGCTTGGAAGAGGCATTCACTATTACGGTTGATAATGCTAGATCCAATGATTCCCCCAGTGAAAAAAGTGTCTAAACAATTGAACAATTGAGGAACTAATATGATGGATGATGAACACCTTCCTGTGAGATGTATGGCTCATATACTTAATCTTATTGCGCAAGATGGTTTGAAAAAGATTGGTGATTCTATTAAAGATTAAGTTCAAAGAATATTGTTAAATTGAAAAGTAAACTTGTAAAAGATCATTATGTTTAGACATTTCCCTTTGTTGCAACTCTACATACTTTATGTTAGATACCAACACAACAATTTGAGAGGGTTGCTCACCCTCCACCTCCAACCTTGAGGTCGCGGGTTCGAGTCACCACGAGAGCAATATATTCTTCGAGCTAGATAGAATCACCGAGTTCTTTCAAACCATCTTGCACAATGAGATTAAGTATATGAGTGATAGATCACAAAGTTGATCATGCATCATATGAGTTCCTTAATTGTTTAGACACTTCTTTCATGGGGGTGGGCGGGGGATAATTGGATCTAGCAATTATCAGCCATAATAGTGAACACCTTTTTAAAACTTCAATTAAGCAAACACTTCGCAATAACAGTCACCATATCATCACCTTATGACTAGAGATAACACAGAAGTTAAGTAGTATTATAAGCAGAGATCAATCTCTATCAATGAGAGTTGTAAGACAAATATAGTTGATTCTTATCAAAGGAGTCCAAGTATATGTTGTAAGAAAAATTTCTGAATGTGCTTCTTTGAAGAACTTCTTCAACTGTATTTCTCTTCACTAAAAAGTTCATAATATTCTTTTGTCAATGTTCTACGAGTTCAAAAGTTGAGGTATTGTGACTCATAAAGGTCTTAAAGCCTTACTTTTCAATAATAACTTAAGGACAACTCATCCACAATTATCATTTGAACTACAGCCCTCCTAATTTGTGCTTGATCAAATTTCCAAGTGTTAATCATCCTTTCCTTTGCATCACTTCAAATTGGTTGAAAGCTTATTTATGTTGGACCTTTTATAGCAGTTGCATAATTTTTTTCACAATACTTAAATAAAAAACATCCCCAAACAAGTTCAGTTTCATTCTTGGAAACATCGGGAGATGACAATGTAAGCAAACAACAATAACTCCATTTCAACCCCAAACAAGTTGGGTGTAACATCCCGTACTTTCGGGCCATGGTTTGAATCGCTAGACGTATGTAAATAGACCCGAGCGTTGGAGGATTTTTGGTCATGTTCACGTATGCAAATAAAGAAGCTTAGTATATAAAATGATGCGGTCTCGAAATCATTTAGGACTTAAGAAGTGTGACGACGGGATTTGAAAATAATAGTTGTATGTCCCAAAAGAGGTTATGGATTAGTGCTTTATCACATAATCATGATAATGAGTATCTGAAGTGTGTTAAAAATAATGATTTTTTTTATATATAGGTAAACAATTTGAGATCAAGAATTAATTAAAATGGGAGACAATGATCTAATTATGGAATTAGTGAGGGGGACAACAGCTTTAATTGAGATTCCACGTGTGGGCATAAGAATGAGCCAATATATGACTCGTGTTAATTAGATATACATGCACGTGTTGATTATTTATAGTACAAGCTATTCTTTTAATTAATTAAGGGGTAATTTCGTGGGTCCCACCTAGTATCTACACATTTACGTGGCTAGCTATTAGCCTTGTATTTAATTAGCTCCTATCACTTTGCCGACTTTGGCAACTAGAACATCCTAGAATTGTAATTTGGTAGAAGTGATATTTAAATATTATTATATAGCAATAAGTAGCCTTCTTTTAGAAGACAACTTGCTGAACTTTCAATGGAAAAAAATCAATAGTCCCCAATCGCCCAACTTCTTATATAACACAATATTTGTTTTATCAATACAATTTTGGATATCAAATATTCATCTCCTCGTGCAAAGAATTACGTTGGAGGGAAAATCCTCTCTATAGCCCCCTCCCTATCATACAACTTTGGGATTACTTCGTAGTGAAGCAAGGTGACGGAAAGCTAAAAAAAAATAGGTATAGTTCTTGATAGCTAAGGAAGTTGATTCTGTCACCCCATTGGAAAGTCGACATAAAGGTATGTTAAGGCAAATTCTTCTTTCTTTTGGCATGTTCCAAGTTACGAAACGTAAACGTAATATTGTCCCATAAATGATTCTACTCTTAGTAGTTAAGGATGTTCATGTTATTCATTTCTATTTTCAAAGCATGTCTAAATATGTTCCTAAATCCTTATTGAGGTATATGGAAAAAATGTTAGTATTCATAATGTTAATCGGAGGTGAAGCGACATTACATCACTCCGACAAATTTATAGTGTCTTATTATCATATCATTCATGCATTATACTCATGTATTATCCTTGACCTCAAAAGAGTTATATACTCTACTATATGGTATGCATATATAATGTACGGGAAAGGGGAAGGCGTTATACGCACACCACCTGCAGCTGGTACAAATATGATGATGATTATGCCCACAGAAGCTGATATGATATGATGGGAGGTATCACAGAGGCTTGATGGCGCTATATACGCATATGTATATGTATGACAACATTATGCATGACATTTAGGCATATTATGGCCCTCAGAGGCATTTTGCACAGACATGATACTTAGGCATATTATGGCCCTCTGGAAAAGCTACTTTTTTTTAACTTCTAAAAAACAACTTCTGCTACTCCCCAAAAGCACTTATTTTCTTCTAAAAGCTTGGTCAAACACCATAATTTTTAAAAATAAGCACTTTTGGAGAAAAATAAGCTTGGCCAAACCGGCTATTAGTCAAGATAATAACTTAGAAACCCAGTACTTCCCGGGAGCAAGACAACTCATGAACACTACTTCTCAAGTAAAAATACTTATGAAAACTTTGAATCATCAAAATACAACATATGAACCCAGTTACTACAATTTCTATAAATGTACCAACAGATCCATAAAAAAAACTAGTAAGTCAATATGTAAGTCAACCTACACCTTACTGAGTCCTTTTCTTTTTATTTAGTTTGGATAAACCTTACAAGGTCATTACTAGCTCTAGTATATATATTTTTTAAAAACTGACTAGCTATAGTATATGTTAAGTTCCATTACTATACCAGAACTAACATCACATAAACCTTCTTGCTTGTCATGGGGCCTATAACAACAAATCCTTGTTAGTATTTTACACACCTTCATGAAAGTTACCACCTATAATGCAAAGCAAAACAATGCATATAGAGATTCAAGAAAACCATTCCCTCGACATAACGATCCTACTTATCCCTAAAAAGTAGGTCCATATAGGTCCCAGTTCCTCTCTACTATCTAATCTCATCATGAGAGTGATTCTCTATTTGCCTTGATTTCCTTTACAAAAGATAGGCGTCATTTCTATATGCATCCTACTTCTATCCAACATAAATTCTCCCACCAAAGGAATTCTTGTCCATCATAATTCTAAAAGTGATGAATAAAATGGTAAATTAAGACTAACATGCTGCAATTAGCCTGACAATGTTCCTTGAACTTCAGTGAGAAGGCAAAGAATAAGTGTTTGTCAAAGTTTGGAATAAGAGAGAAGGATTTTCTCCTATGGATAATAGTACATAATGAAATTGTTTACAAGGAATACAGGTAAATTGCAAAAAATATGTTGGGTTCTAGTTCAGATTTCAAGCTGCTGATTCAAATCCTGTTGATTGACAATTATATTTGTGATCTTTACATATTTTCCTAGGTTTGTGCCTTATTTCTCATTACCTACATTAGGGGGGAAGCAAGTATTGCCTCAAAGCAATTGCATAGGTAATCAGAAAAGCGCAAATATATCAAGAGTACATGCAATTATAGTAATGTAGCGATAAATACCATCCATTGCTTGACTTATTGATTCATAGTCCATGAAAGTACGAGTTGCTCGGTTCCGAGATGTCTGCATGAGAATAATGGTGTGCCTGTTTGCCTGCATAACACCCAAAGAGGAGTCAAATAAAAATGCTAGTAGCTTTTTGCCTTCATTTTTTTTTCCGGAAATGGAAGTATCAAGGTAAACCTTCATCTTGTTCTTGATGTACTTAAGTAATAAGCATCATGCCAATGAGATCATGTTGTCCCCATACAGCACTCCTATTAGTATTCGATGTTGTACCACTTTTTTTAAATCAGAATGCAAATACAACTTATCCTAAAAATCTCTAAGCCCTATGATGTAGCTATATTCTCCTTGGGGATGTCCCAATATGGAAATACTGTACATAAATGGGGACGAGAACTATGTACATCAATTTCTCTCAACTGTTAGTAAAATATTGTTGTAGATGATCAGAACTTTTATCTCTAGCTAGATGCATATGGTGTGTCTTTGTATGTTTTTCCCCTCAAGAGAAAGACAAAGTGGACAAAGATATCTTTTTGTATTCAGAAAATGTTACTTAAGTCACATAGAGGATTAGAGACTTTGGGCACCTCAGCTTTTCCAAAAGGTAAAAGCAACATCTGAGGATAATAATCATCATAAACGACGAAGAAAATCTCTTTCCACAGAGAGAACATCTTAAAAGAGAGCGATATAGTACGTCCCAAGCAATAATACTATTTGGTAAAGACGATAGGACAAGCGGATATCATGATGTTGACCAAGAAAAAGGAAAGAAGAAAGAGTCAAGACCTTATTCAGGCAGCACCAGAATACCTTATGGTATGGCCATAGAGAGCAACAGGATACTATTGCAAAAGAAGCTAATACCATCCATATGAATAAATAAAACGTACTCATTATAAAGATCTAAGCCTCTTTCAAAATCAGCAAAGACAGGTTAACTGGATCAGAAGTTTAACCTATTCAAATTATTTCATTTTATTTCACAGTGGAACTTCCTCAAGTGTTTCTTCACTAGAGGAGAGTAATGACTTTTACTACTATCAACTTTATATGCATTGAGCGTATGACTAATAAATAAATATTCGTAGCTAAGATATGGTCATAACTCTTATTATCCCTTCTCACTTTACTTAGCACCACATCCCTCTCCACTTATATGGCCAGTTCACCACTACAAGGACCCAAGTAGGCATGTATACAAATCATACAACCATTCAGTAACTCAAGATTAGTTTATGCTACAACTCCCTGTACCTGACTCATCTGCACACTCTCAAAACATTGTATGCCTCCCGGTACATCAGAACCCCAGAAGATGGAGAATTTGGGAAAAGATATACACAACAAAACAATAAATAAATAAATGAATATATAACAACTTAATCAAGTGCATGGTTTGGGTTTTCTCTTTCTCTAAACTTTTGAAAACAAGAGTTCATGTATATGTTAATGCTCTAAGAAGTCAAAAGTGAAGTCTTTCTTGAAAGGAGGAAAACCCAAGACTTCATAATGATGTTTACTAGTGATGAATAGTCACTCTTGCACTATGCTAGGGTTCTTGTAATCTGTAAAGTAGGCTTGCACTGCCTTGGTGCTTCTGTGAATAAAATGCTACCAGTCTCAAAAAAGAATAGTCACTCTTGCACCCCCACTTCACCCCAGAAAACAATAACTAAGTAGATAAATTACAAAAACACCAAACTAGAAAGACGGACAAGTGATTTGCTAATCAGTTCGGCTAATCTACTTTTACAATGTCAACCAACACATGGCAGCAGAACTACAAACACATCATCTCTGGGATATATCTAGTGCAAAACAGCTCCTTTTTTAATTAGTGTAAAAGTAAAAGTTAAAACTGCTCTTGTAACCATCAATTTTGCTACCATAGAGCTCGCAATTGCACAATGAGGGGTAACAAGTGTAACACAAAGCTTCTTTCCGATCGTTTTTCTCTATGACGGAGTGTTTTGGTTAGTTTGAGGTTGGAGCAAACCTCAGACTAAGTGTTGCACCTGGGGTAAAAACTAAAATTTCCAGACTGTCTCTCATATGCCTCAACCAATCAACCATTCCTTTGTGGACAAAGCTTCTCTTCATTATAAAGAAGTGGTCAACCATTGTGTATGTTTAAACAATTTAATTGCATATAACAATTGTAGACCGAAGCTGAAGTCACAGGTAATGTGTCACCTTGTTCATCAACCCTTTTGATTACCTCATTTCCTCCAAGAACAGAAAGGACGACAGGGATTCCAACACCAAAACACAAAGCTAAACTAAGATATTGGAGATTTGGAGTTATAACCTAGTGGTTGCAACTTCATCTAACACTCAAGTAGTGCATGGTTAAAATCTCACCCATGGGATTCCCTTTTCCCTTATTCACAGGCCTCCCCCTCTTCCTCCACCCACAAACCCAAAAACATAAATATTCTAATATAGGATTTTTTTTATTGCATTTGCTGACAAATCGCCCATTACACCACTACACACATGGTTCTAGGTACCATGGTAAAACACATTACAATACTTGTATGTTTCAAAACCATGAGGTCTCACAACTCTTATATTCCCCTAAACTGCAGATTCAACAGCACCAGTTATGTACTTTTATTTCATTATATATATTATACAGACTCATTCCCCGTTTTTTCCAACAATTCATCCACTTCCCTTTACTCCACAGGAAAACTAAGAAAACTAAGAGATGTTGTAGTATCAATGGATGTTTGGTTCAAATATCATTCCCCTTTTCCCTCTCCACCCCACCAAAGGGAAAAAATGAAAAAATAAAGCTACATTACGTAGTGTAATTCTTTAATCAGCTTAAACTAATATATTATACCAACAAGGTTTGTGGTGGAGTAGTAAGTGCTCCTTCATCCTTAACCAGAGGTCTCAGGTTCGAGTCCCCTGGTATGGAGTCGCCTTTATTAGGGAGCGCTTTAACCCCCAAATGTGGGACTTCAGGGCACGAATCCGGGTTTAGTCGGGACCCAATGCGGGTAACGGACACCGGGTGGGATAAAAAAAAGAAATTAAATGAATATATTATGTTAGTTAAAGGATTTAAGCCAGCTGATGCATAATCATCTCAGCAAAAAAGTGAAGGTAAAAGAAAAACAAAAGAAAGAAAAGCTTTAAGCAAAGTAACCTACAAAAACGAAATCAACAAGATATAAGTTCATAAGCCCCAAAACAAAAACAAGAAGATCCCATTTTCTACATTGCACTCCTGTTTGCATTAAAAAAAGGGATTTTTACAAAAATATACAACCCAACATAATATATTACACCTACATAGCAATATACTCAGTTTACCCTCGCATAACCAACATTTTTTTCCCACAACAGTGTGTATACACACGGTATACAAACATTATAAACTCACGGTAAA
The DNA here is from genome assembly GCA_034509755.1 of Anisodus tanguticus. Taxonomy (NCBI): domain Eukaryota; kingdom Viridiplantae; phylum Streptophyta; class Magnoliopsida; order Solanales; family Solanaceae; genus Anisodus; species Anisodus tanguticus. The sequence continues at coordinate 44,542,435 of CM067555.1, forward strand.
CAATGTGTCCAACAACAACATACCCCCTGTAATCCCACAAAGTGGGTCTGGGAGGGCAGTATGTACGCAGAAATTAACTCTACACAAACTTTGTGGGACATAGTGGTTGTTTTCCATAGACCCTCGGGTAAAAAATGTGTTCACCTTGTATAAAATTGTATAATAGTGTATAAGGGGTGTTTAAGGAAAAACTGGGCTAAACCGGGTAATTAAAGAAAAAATGGGCTAAACGGGGTAAATATTCTTTCCCATTAGACATAGAGCATAATTTTCCCAAAAATAAATAAATAATTAAATACACCCACAATTGAAGAAAGAAAAAACAATCGAAACCCTAACAATCATGTTGGTCAAAAGATTATGAACATAATTGTAAAGTTGAAGAAAAATGACATAAAATTCAAGAAAGAAACATAAAAACAACGTAGGAATTAAAAAAAGTTAACATTACCATTATTATGAATAAGGATGATTCTGTATTTTGCTGAAATTTCGAACAGACGAACAAAAACCTTAGGAACAAAGAAAGGGGAACGGAAGGGGGCAGCTTTCACGTTAACAAAGAAGATATTTGTGTTTCAATCAAATACACAGGTTGACGGGAAGACGCGTTATAATAAAAACACCCTTGGACTAAGCACGTTCGTGTTTCAAGGGACAATTAGTTATAGAGCGGAGGTGGCAAACAACTCAATTTTTTTTTTAATTGAGCGGAGGTACCAACATTAGATTAGTGATTAATGAATTTTGACTCATTTTTGAACTTATCCCCAAGTTTTAAGTTTTATACTTTGGCCCAACCAATATAAAATTCTAATTTACCTAAAAGGGTAACAAAAAAACACGCGAACATAGCTAAATGACGCTCCTCTTCCTTCTTCCTTCTTTTTCTTGCTTCTTTGTCCATTATTACAGCTTCTCCTCATTCTTGCTTCTTCTTCTTCGTCCGCTGCTACAACTGCCATTGTTGTCTTCTTCCTCCCATAAAACATTGTTCTTCATTTAGAAAAAATAAATAAAATTCACACAATTTACTCAATTTTTTGACTGAATTTGGTTCGTGGAGCACTGTGCATTACTTCATTGGTGATTTTCGCTCATTTGATAAGTAAAACAATATTTTTTTGTTTCAATAATTCATGTGGGTATAGCTGCTGATTTTCAAACATTTTACAACAACAATTTTAATTGTTGCAACAAGTGTTAAAGCTGTTGTAATTGCTGCAATAATTACAATAGATTATGCAGTTGTTGCAACAACTGCATAATCTGTTGGACATTTTCTACAGGCTTGGACGAAACAGAAGATTGTTCCAACAAATTAGTGAGTTGTTACAATAATTGGCAATCTGTTGTAACACGTAGCTTAGTTGTTGCAATACTCACTAATATGTTAGAGGCAACTTTAGTTTTTTGGGTTCTAGTTCATTCAAACATTGCAGAAGATGTCCAACAGATTAGTGAGTTGTTGCAACAACTAAGCTACTTGTTGTAACAGATTACCAATTGTTGCAACAACTCACTAATCTGTTGGAACAAGCTTCTGTTACTTCCAAACATTGCAGAAGATGTCCAATAGATTAGTTAGTTGTTGCAACAACTAAGCTACTTGTTGCAACAGATTACCAATTGTTGTGACAACTCACTAATATGTTGGAACAAGCTTCTATTTCGTCCAAACATTGCAGAAGATGTCCAATAGATTAGTGAGTTGTTGCAACAATTGGTAATATGTTGCAACAAGTAGCTTAGTTGTTGCAATAACTTACTAATCTGTTAGACATCTTCTGCAATATTTGGATGAACCAGAACCCGAAAAGCTGAACTACCACATTCGCTTCCCCTGGATGGTAAAGAACATCTACATCATAATCCTTTATCAATTTGAGCCATATCCTATGCCTGAGATTCAACTCTTGCTGTTTGAAAATATACTGAAGGCTCTTATAATATGTAAAAATATCAACATGAACTCTATACAAATAGCGACGCCATATCTTAAGTGCAAAAATCATGGCTGTCAATTCTAAGTCGTGAGTCGGTTAATTCTTTTCATAAATTTTAAGCTGTCTGGATGCATAAGCTATAACTTTATCATGCTGCATTAAAACACACCCAAGACAAACTCTTGAGACATCACAATATACAACAAACCCCTCAGTTCCCACTGGCAATGTTAACACCGGAGTAGAAGTCAGTCTCATTTTTTGTTCCTCGAAACTACGCTCACATGTATCTAACAACTGAAATTTGCCCTTCTTCTGAGTCAATCTGGTCAATGGAGTTGAGATAGAAGAAAATCCCTTTACAAATCGTCTATAATAACCTGCCAGACCTAAGAAACTCCGAATATCTGAAATGGAAGTGGGTCTAGGCCAATTCTTAACAACGTCTATTTTCTGAGAATTAGCCTGAACGACCTCACCTGAAATCACATGGCTAAGAATGCCACTGACTTAAGCCAAAATTCACACTTGAAAAACTTAGCATAAAGCTCACAGTCCTTAAGTGTCGGCAATACTATTCTGAGATGTTCTGCATAATCGACCTCACTACGGGAATAGACTAGAATATCATCAATGAAGACAATAACGAAAATATCGAGATAAGACTTGAAGACCCTATTCATAAGATCTATGAAAGTGGATGGAGAATTTCTCAATCCGAATGACATGACACAAAATTCGAAATGACCATAATGAGTTCTGAAAGCAGTTTTTGAAATATCAACTTCCTTAATCTTAAGCTGATGGTACCCTGTGTCACAACCCAAACCGAAGGACCGCGACAGGCACCCGGACCTTACCCGCCGAGTACCACTAGCTATAAATTTAACATCTACCCGTAATTATCCGTGGCCACCAGGGCCGTTACTCAGTACTCCGCTAACATATATAAACATAGAAGTAGTAAACCAGAAACCCAACTTATATACACACACCAAGGCCGACGAGGCCGTGCATGACTACTACACACAAGACAATTGTCTATAAACCCCTAAAAGGGTACAGGACATCAAAAGTCGGGATAGGACCCCGCCATACCCATATATACGTGCAAAAATATACCGTACCAAAATTAGACCGACACTCCGATATAAGGGAAGTGCTCCAAAATCCGCTGAGTCAGCAACCTACTAATGTGGATCGTCGTCATGTCTACGTGAACCTGCGGGCATGAAACGCAGCGTCCCCTGACAAAAGGGACGTCAATACGACTGATGTACTGAGTATGTCAGGCATGAATAATAGCATAACAGGGATATAACAATTACTGAAACTGAAACAACCAACCAACAGTAAATGCCTTTGAGGGCCCTAATACATATGCCTAAATGTTATACACAATGCAAATGCGGTATACATATAAATATTGGCCACACAAGGGCATCTTTCTGTCCATAACAACCTCTGTGGGCATAATTTCATTATCATATTGGCCACACAAGGGCATCAATATTGGCCTCTTCGGGCTCATTCATGATAGTCTGTACCAGCTGCAGGTGGTGTGCGTATATAACGCCTTCCCTTTCCCTATATCCCTTACATATATATAATATTTACCATATTGTAGTGTGCATAATACAAATGGGTCCAGGGTAATACATGAATATAATGCAAATAAAAATGCATGAATGACAATAAAACATTCTGAATTTATCCGATGATATAATATCCTTGTACCTTCGGCTAATATTAGGAATATTAACATCTTTCTCATATACCTCAATAAGGATTTATGAACATATTTAGACATGCTTTTAACATAGGAATCAACAACATGAATATTCTTAACTACTAGGAGTAGAATAATTTATGGAACAATAACACGGTTATATTTCGTTACATGGAACATGCCAAAAGAAAGAAATAATTTACCTTAACATACCTCGATTACCAACTCTTCAAATTACAACGACACACATGCATTCTTTACAAGCTTAAACTCATGTTGCTTCACACATTGTTCTTCAGAATAGTTCATCTCCAAGGCTAAAGTCTCTGGAACGTTACTTTGAATTAATTTTGTAGGACGTTTGGTTCTAATTAAAAATAATGAATGAATTGCTTATCTAGTGAACTAACTGCTAATGGACCGAAATGAATGAATTGCTTATCTAAATCAAAGATATAAACTCCCAATACAAAATGAATTCTATCATCATGTCAGGCTTAGTCACCTAGGTGATTAACTTAAGGACTACACGTGTTTATCCCACCTAATTTTGTCCCCACTAATTAAACTTATCCCATAATTAATCAATCACACACACACAATTAATTTTTTGATCTCAGTTCACTTAAATCTTAATAACTTATAAGACCTTCATATACTCAATGTTATAATTTGTGTGATATGACACTAGTCCATAACCTCTTTGGGGATATACAACTATTATTATTAATCCCCATCGTCACACTTGTTACGTCCAAAAAAATTTCGAGTTTTTATCATTTTGTATACTAGTTCCGTATTGCCTAAGTGAATATGACGTATATTCCCCGAGGCTCGAGTCTACTTGCCTACGTTTAGGTGCTCAAACCATCACCCAAAATTACGGGATATTACATCATTCCCCCCTTAAAACATTCATTCTCGAATGTTTGGGTGACATATCTAATCCTCGTTACGTAGCTCAAAATACAACTACCTTTTTCACGGCTATATAAGGTAACATACATCACTATATCAGACCTCTCATGGTTATCAAGCATTAATTATAATATCAGGAATTAGAATTTACCTTATGCTTTTCTTAGAATCTCGGCGTTAGTCTGGAATAGGTGTGCATATTTGTGCATCATTTCCTCTTCCGCCTCTCATGTCATCTCTTCCACATCCTTATTTCGCCACAGAACTTTTACGGAGGCTATTTCTTTAGTCCTCAACTTGCGGACTTGTCGATCTAGGATAGCAATAGGAGAATCTTCATATGATGAATTCTCCGTAACCTTCACATCATCAATCGGTACAATCCGAGAAGGATCTCCAACACATGCTCTCAACATAGAAACATGGAAAATCAGATGAACAAACTCCAACTCCGAAGGCAAATCCAACTCATAAGCTACTTGGCCAATTCGTCGGATTATGCATTATGGCCCAATATACCTTGGACTAAGTTTTCTTTTCTTCCCGAATCTCATTACACCCTTCATAGGCGAAATCTTCAAGAATATCCAATTATCTACTTGGAACTCTAAGTCTCGCCGTCGCATATCTAATTACGACTTCTGACGACTCTGAGCAGTTAATAATCGTTCTTGGATAATCTTCACCTTCTCTATGGCTTGGTGTACTAAGTCAGGCCCAAATAACTCTGATTCGCCTACCTCAAACCATCCGATAGGTGATCTACATCTTCGTCTATATAAAGCCTCATATGGAGCCATTTTAATGCTGGCATGATAGCTGTTATTGTACGCGAACTCAATAAGGGGCAAATGATCATTCCAATTTCCCTTGAAATCCAATACACAAGCTCGTAACATATTATCGAGCGTCTGAATTGTACGCTCAATCTGCCAGTCTGTCTGAGGGTGGAAATCTATGCAAAGATTAACTTGGGTGACTAAACCTTTCTGAAATGACTTTCAGAAGTTAGCTGTAAACTGAGCAACTCAGTCAGATATAATAGAAATAGGCACACCATGAAGGCGAACAATCTTATTCACATACAACTTCGCACAGTCCTCGGCTGTGTAGGTAGTTCTGACCGGCAATAAATGAGTTGATTTGGTCAATCTATCAATAATTACCCAAATAGAATCAAATTTACGATAAGAGCGAGGTAAACTTGTAACAAAATCCATATTAATCACTTCTCATTTCCACATCGGAATCTCAATTTTCTGAGTCAAGCCACCAGGCTTTTGGTGCTCTATTTTTACTTGCTGACAATTAGGACATTGAGCTACAAATTCTGTCACGCTCCTATTCATGTCATTCCACCAATAAATGCTCTTGAGATCATGGTACATTTTAGTAGATCCCGGGTGAATAGAATATCATGAGCAATGTACCTCCATCATAATTCTATCTCGTAATCCTGCTACATTTGGAACACATAAACGGCCCTGGTGCCTGAGAATCCCATGTTCGTCAATATCAAAGGTTGTGATCTTCTTCTGTTGAATGCATTCTCTGATTTTTCTCAAACTGGGTCTTTCCACTGACTTTCCTTAACTTCTTATATGAGGGACGATTCTGACATATTCCGAATCATAAAACCACCGTCCTCCGCATCCATTAGTCGGACTCCCAAATTAGCTAACTGATGGAGTTCTCTTACTAAATCCTTCCTTTTGACCTGCACTAGGGTCGAGCTAATCATCGACTTACGACTGAGCGCGTCTGCTACAATATTAGCTTTACCAGGATGATATAAGATGTCCACATCATAATCCTTCAATAATTAAAGCCACCTCCTCTGTCTCAGATTCAACTCTTTCTGCTTGAATATGTATTGCAGACTTTTATGATCCGTGAAAATGTCCACATGAACACCATACAAGTAATGCCGCCAAATCTTCAGTGCATAGACCACTGCAGCCAACTCCAAATTGTGTGTCGGATAGTTTTTCTCATGTTTCCTCAATTGCCTTGAAGCATAGGCAATCACCTTACCATGTTACATTAACACACATCCTAAACCTGCTCTTGAGGTATCACAATACATAATATAACCTTCTGGACCCTCTGGAAGAGTAAGGACTGGTGATGACGTTAGTCTGTCCTTTAATTCTTAGAAACTCGGCTCACAAGCATCGGACCACTGGAATTTTATGGTCTTTTATGTCAACTTCCTTAGTGGTGCCGATATGGTAGAAAACCCTTCTACAACCTTCTATAATAGCCGGCTAAGCCCAAAAAGTTGCGAACCTCTGAAGGAGTCGTAGGCCTCAGCCAATTCTTTACTGTTTCAATCTTCTAGGTGTCAACTCTTATACTTTCGTCTGACACTATATGACTAAGGAAAGCCATTGAGTTCAACCAATATTCACACTTGTAGAGCTTTGCATACAACTTATGGTCTCGGAGCGTCTGTAGTACTATTCGCAAATGATCCACATGCTCTGCTTCCGAGTAAGAGTAAACCAGAATATCATCTATAAATACTATCACAAATACATCCAGAAATGGGTGAAACACGCTGTTCATTAAATCCATAAATGTTGCCGGTGCATTTGTGAGTCCAAATGACATTACTAAGAACTCGAAGTGCCCATACCTTGTCCTAAAAGCCGTTTTCGGAACGTCCTTCTCCTTAACCCTTAGCTGATGGTACCCTGACCTTAGGTCGATCTTTGAGAAACACCTCGCACCTTGTAACTGGTCAAACAAATCATCAATTCTGGGAAGAGGGTACTTGTTCTTGATAGTGACTTTATTCACCTGCTGATAGTCGATACACATCCGTAATGAGCCATCTTTCTTTCGTACAAATAATACCGGCGCACCCCAAGGAGATATGTTGGGCCTAATAAAGCCTTTCTCAAGCAGATCTTTTAATTCCTTCAATTTGGCTGGAGCCATTCTATAAGGAGGAATACATATCGGCTGAGTGTCTGGCAACATATCTATGCCGAACTCAATTTCCCTTTCGGGAGGAAGGCCTGGAAATTCGTCTGGAAATACATCAAGAAACTCATTAACCACCAGAATTGATTGAGAAATAGATGATTCGTCATCGACATCTCTAGCTCGAACAAGATGGTATATACAACCTTTGGAAATCATCTTCCTTACTTTAAGGTATGAAATAAACCTACCTTTTGGCTATGCCATATTACCATTCTATTCAAGGATTGGCTCACCTGGAAACTGAAATTTAACAATCTTTGTTCGTCAATCAACATTAGCGTAGCACGATGCCAGCCAATCCATGCCCATAATAACATCAAAATCAACCATCTCTAGTTCTACCAAATTCGCTAGGGTCTGATGGCTACAAACTAATACTGCACAATTTCGATAGACCCGTCTAGCAACTACTGACTCACCAACTGGTGTAGATACCATAAATGGATCCATTATCAACTCAGGCTCCATATAAAATTTACAGGCAATAAAAGGGGTGATATATGATAGATTGGAGCCTGGATCTAACAACGCATACACATTATGTGAAAAGACTGATAATATACATGTAATGACATCAAGTGAGGACTCCTGGTCCTGTCGTCCCATCAATGCATAAATACGATTCTGGCCCCTACCTCTGCCTCGACCAGATAATGTCTGATAACTCTGCCCTGACGGGTGTACTGACTGTGATGAAGCTGCTACAGATCCGACTGGCTGGGCTCTAACACCTCCGCCTCCTATCGAGCAGTCTCGCCTAATATGACCAGGTTTACCACAAGATTAACACATATTTGATCCTCGTTGGCACGACCCTGTATGGGTCTTACCACACTGCCCGCATCGAGCCAACGTCGGCCTCATTTGAGTAGAATCCCCTCTATAATAAGACATTGATGCTTGTGAACCCTGACCTATTCCCAATTGAATATACCGATCAACCCTCGACCCTGAAAATGGTAATAATGCGCTAGCTGCAGGATAAGATGGACGTTTATAAAGCTGTGGCCTGGGCCCACCTCTAAAATCCCTCACGTCACTTACGGATCAAGCCCTCTTATGCTGGCCTTTATAACATTCTTGATCCCTGCTGTTGCCTCTTACGATCCTCCAAATTCTGTGCATAAGCCTGAATGCGAGAAATATCCATATCCGGATTCAGAGAAGCCATAGTACACTCGTTGACCAAATACGGCCCTAAGCCAGTAACAAATCTATGTACCCGATCACTCATCTCTGCTATAATCGTAAGAGCATATCTGGCCAATGAATTAAACTGCAAGCTATATTCTTGAACACTCATGTTGCCCTGTTCAAGACATAGGAACCTATCCTGCCAGGCCCGTCGAAGCTCGACCGACAAAAAATGTTGTAAGAAGACCTTTGAAAATTCTCTCCTTCCTACTGGTGGAGCACGAGGTCCCATAGATTGCTCACATGTCTCATACCAAGTCACCGCGATATCCCGCAGTCTATAAGAAGCAAACTTTATCGACTCAATATCGGTAGCATCCATTACCCGCATGGTACGCTGTATCTGATCTAGAAAATTCCGCGGGTCCGCGTTTAGGTCTGATCCTGTAAATTTCGGAGGGTCTAAATTGATGAAATCCCGAGCTCTTGTGCTAGCAGCTCTATCATAAGGACTGGAAACCTGACGTTGAGCCTGAGCATCCACCAATCATGTCAATAACTGTACAATACTTCGCATATCAAGATCGACATCTGGAGTATCAAGTGGAGGAACTGGGGGTACTGCAACTCCACTAATCTCCTTCGATAGTGGTGAACTGGGGGAATCATACGAAGAAGTCACACCATGGCTCTTACTCTGGCCCTCACTAGAGGGTGGCAATCGGCTAGCACCTTCGCCTGTAGCCGTATCCAACTCCCTCACACTCTTGAACTTCTTCCTTGCTGTAGGCATTGTTGGAATCATAAACATGAGACGGATTAGGAATAAAATGCCTATAACTCAGCTCTACTGCATGATTTATGAGATGAAAGAATGGAAACCATCCTTAAATATCAGACAACCTCCTACTTATAAGTATGCTGCACAACATACCCATAAACAAGACTCTACTAGACACGACTTGTAGACTTCTTAGGACAGAGATGCTCTGATACCAAGTTTGTCACGACCCAAATCGGAGGGCCGCGATGGGCACCCGGACCCTACCCGCCGAGTACCTCTAGCCATATATTTAACATCTACCCCTAATTATCTGCGGCCACCAGGGCCGTTACTCAGCACTCCGCTGACATATATAAACATAGAAGCAGTAAACCAGAAACCCAACTTATATATATACACCATGGCCGATGAGGCCGTACATGACCAGTACACACATGACACCTTTCTATAAGCCTCTAAAAGAGTACATGACATCAAAGATCGGGACAGGGCCCCGCCATACCCATATATACATGCAAAAACATATCGTAGCAAAATTAGACTGGCACTCCAAAACAAGGGGAGTGCTCCAAAATCAGCTGAGTCAGCAACTTACTAACATAGATCGTCGTCCTGTCTACGTGAACCTACAAGCATGAAATGCAGGGTCCCCCGACAAAAGGGACGTCAGTACGACTAATGTACTGAGTATGTTAGGCATGAATAATAAACATAACAAGGATATACCAATAACTGAAACTGAAACAGGCGACCAACAGTAAATGCCTTTGAGGGCCCTAATAAATATGCCTAAATGTTATGCATAATGCAAATGCGGTATACGTATAAATATTGGCCACACAAGGGCATCTTTCTGTCCATAACAACCTCTGTGGGCATAATTTCATTATCATATTGGCCACACAAGGGCATCAATATTGGCCTCTTCGGGCTCATTCATGATACTCTCACCGGTTTGCGGGTGGTGTGCGTATATAACGCCTTCCCTTTCCCTATATCCCTTACATATATATAATATTTACCATATTGTAGTGTGCATAATACAAATGGGTCCAGGGTAATACATGAATATAATGCAAATAAAAATGCATGAATGACAATAAAACATTCTGAATTTATCCGATGATATAATATCCTTGTACCTTCGGCTAATATTAGGAATATTAACATCTTTCTCATATACCTCAATAAGGATTTATGAACATATTTAGACATGCTTTTAACATAGGAATCAACAACATGAATATTCTTAACTACTAGGAGTAGAATAATTTATGGAACAATAACACGGTTATATTTCGTTACATGGAACATGCCAAAAGAAAGAAATAATTTACCTTAACATACCTCGATTACCAACTCTTCAAATTACAATGACACACATGCATTCTTTACAAGCTTAAACTCATGTTGCTTCACACATTGTTCTTCAGAATAGTTCATCTCCAAGGCTAAAGTCTCTGGAACGTTGCTTTGAATTAATTTTGTAGGACGTTTGGTTCTAATTAAAAATAATGAATGAATTGCTTATCTAGTGAACTAACTGCTAATGGACCGAAATGAATGAATTGCTTATCTAAATCAAAGATATAAACTCCCAATACAAAATGAATTCTATCATCATGTCTCCCACTTAGCCAATCTCACGAGTTGCCACCCCTTAGTCCTTTAGGCTTAGTCACCTAGGTGATTAACTTAAGGACTACACATGTTTATGCCACCTAATTTTATCCCCACTAATCAAACTTATCCCATAATTAATCAATCACACACACAAAATTAATTTTTTTGATCCCAATTCACTTAAATCTTAATAACTTATAAGACCTTCATATACTCAATGTCATAATTTGTGTGTTATGACACTAGTCCATAACCTCTTTTGGGATATACACCTATTATTATTAATCCCCATCGTCACACTTGTTACGTCCAAAATTATTTCGGGATTTTATTATTTTATATACTAAGCTCCGTATTACTTACGTGAATGTGACGTATATTCCCCGAGGCCCGGGTGTACTTGCCTACGTTTAGGTGCTCAAACCATCACAAAAAATTACAGGATGTTACACCCTGATCTGAGGTGAATCTTAGAATAACATTGTGCACCCTAAAATTGGTCAAATAAATCACCGATTTTCAGAAGAGGATACTTTTTCTTGAAGGTGACCGTATTGAACTGTAGATAATCAATGCACATACACAAAGACCCATCCTTCTTTCGAACAAACAAGATTGGTGCACCCCATGGTGAGACACTAGGTATAATAAATCCCTTATCTAAGAGATATTTCAACTGAGATCTTAGTTCTCTTAACTCTGATGGAGCCATTTTGTATGACAGAATAGATATCGGCTTAGTGTTGGGAAGCAGATCAATTCCAAAGTCAATCTCCCTATCGGGAGGAACTTCGGGAAAATCTTCTAGAAATACTTCTGGAAACTCATTGATAACTGGTACGGACTGGAGAGTTGGAGTCTGGGCATCTACATCCATAACACGAACTAGATAGTAAATGTACCCCTTGGATATAATCTTTCTGGCTTTAGGATAGGAAATAAACCTACCCATGGATGCTACAGCATCACCCTTCCACTCTATGAATGGCTCACCGGGAAACTCGAATCTTACAATTTTGGTTCTACAACCTACTGTGGCATAACATGTAGACAACCAATCCATGCCCATGATTACATCGAAGACTACCATTTCTAACTCTACTAAATCAGCTATGGTAATGCGGTGATAGATTTTAACTAGACAACCCATATATACTCGCCTAGCTATAACTGACTCACCAACTGGCGTGGATACTTCAAAGGGTTCATGCAACTTTTCGGGTTCTATTAAAAAAAAATTAGCAATAAAAGGGATTACATATGATAGAGTGGATCTAGGATCCATAAGGGCATCAAAAGTGAAGACTGTTAATATACCTATGATGACATTTGTATGAGCTTCTGTATCCTGACAGCCATCTAAAACATATAGGCGGTTTGGACCTCCACCAGTGTTACCAGACTTAGCCGCACCACACCCTGGTTGGGTATGAGAATTGAGATTGACTATTGAATTGGTGGACTGAGCTACGTTACCATCAATACCTTACCTTGCGAATAGGAAATCCCTCAGAAATTAACCCTGCTGACTACACACGAAGCAATCATCCATGCCTGAATGATACACCTATGAGTGCCTATTACCACAAGCGTTGCAAGTATGATGCTTGAAACCCCTGTGGCCACCACTGACCTACGACTGTGAGCCTGCTGCTCTGAACTTCTGCCTCTTATTATCATTCCTGAACTTTGGGGCTGGGGAACTGGCTGAAGATGGAGCAAGTCCTGATGACCTATTTTTAAAGAATTGTCTACCTCCACCTCCCCCATGGCTGAAGTGACCTGATGACTTAACTCTTTTGTTAAACTCCATGTCCTTCTCTTTCTACAAAGCTTCCTCTTCCTTTAACCTATTCTCATTACCCTATACGAATGCAACCATCTTCGTAATTGTCATCTCCATGTTCTGAGCTGTAATGTTAGCTGTATTGTACAAATGGGGATCAAGTCCATACACAAAATGCCTAACTCTTATCCTCATGTTCGGAACCATGTGTGGAGCATACTTTGCCAAAGCGAAAAATTGAAGATAATACTCCTGCCTTTATGCTTAAGCTTTTCAAATTCAATGGCCTTTGCCTCACTGACCTCAACTCGCAGAAAGTGCTCAATAAAAGCATCAACAAACTCATACCAAGTTGTTGAAGGTGCATCTTCCCCGCGGGAGAACTCCAATGACTCATACCAGATATTTGAAACATCCTGCAATTAATAAGCTCCAAAATCTGCTGCCTCTACTTCAGTAACATGTATAACACGAAAGATATTCTGAAGCCCATCAATTTAATTTTGTGGATCTTCTTTCTTACAAGACCTTGTGAGCACTGGAGGGTCCATTCATAGAAACTCATGAGTCCTAGAACTGTATGACTCTCCATTTGTCCCTATACTTGGAGTCATTCCCTGATGTTGGGCTTGAGCAGCCACAAGCTGGGCGAGCAGCAGAATAACTTCCCTAACATCATAGTCAGTAGTATTGGGCAGTGGAACTAGGATCTCCGCAGGTCCCGTGGTATCGGGTGGAGGTGCTGTACCCGAATTGGCTCCCTGAGCCTGAGCATTTTCCTCATGAGAAGCATTATCCATAGCTCTCTGGCTGTTATCTGAAGTCCTCTTGGTGTACTTTCTTTTCATATGTATTTTTTGAAATATGTAATACGCAAGAGTTAGAAGGATATCCTGAAGGTATAGCTCTAACTGCACGATCTGGAGTACAAAGAAGTGAGACAATCCTAGATGTCTTGATGGCCAACTATTTACATGTGTGGGGCCCTCACATACATAAGAGTGACCCCACTGGATACAGTTTCATAGAATCTCTAAGACACTTGAACCTAGTGTTTGATACCAAGCTTTGTCATGCCCTAAATTATGGCCTAAGCAAGACACGACACTTAGTGCCTAGCTACATATGACCGAGCGAACCACATGGATGTTGAATCAACATGGGCATCAAAACATACTATAGTAATGATTTAATACATGCAAAACATAACACTGAGTTTATAACCTGAAATAATCATAGTGGAAGAAGTCTGAAAATATCATAAGTCTGAAAGTAGTAAATACTGACATACTGAACTAGTCTAGTCTATGAAACCTCTAAAACACGAGTCTGTAAATCTGTTTACCAGGACAAGGCCCTGGTATGCCTCTACTAATAAAACCAAATCATGAAATAAGAGACTAACACTCTGAATGAGATGGGGCTCACCAAACAACTGATACTGAAGCAATCCTACTGAGCAAATCCGTCGTCCTGAAACTCAGCACCTGCACCATGAAGTGCAAGCCCCATGCAAAGGGACGTTGGTACATTTGAATCGCACTAGTATGTAAATCAACTAAAATAATAAATAGTTATGGGGTGCTCGGTAAAAGGGGCAACCCAAATAAATAAACAGATAATGTACTAAATCTGAAACTGATAACTGAACAAGGAAGCAAATAATAAGAACAATTCCTATACTAAAATGGAGAGTCACCTGTGTAATTGAGATAATAAACAATAATAGATGTGGCCTTAGGCCCAATATGTGTGCACAAATCTGTTGCATCGGGCCCAAGTATATGTATACATAAACTGTGGCCTTGGGACCAAATATATCCGTGGCCTTCGGCCCAAAAATACAGGTGCTCGACATGATACTGGAATACTGAAATATACTGCTATGAAATACTGAACATGAATTCATGAACTGATTATCGATACTGAAGCTTTAACTAATTTACGAATATGCTGACTATTCTAAACTGAGACTCGTGGATATCAACCACAAGTCTATATTGATTACGCGGTGAGTTCACAATAATCAAAGTGATAATTATGAACAACTATGAATTTATAATCTTGAGGATAGACGTTCTAGTCTTTTGATGAACTAGGGAATAAATATGAAATTCTAAAGTAATTCGTAGTAATCTCAATGAACGAGGCATGGGGATAATTAAAGACATTCTCACATGTAGATAGAAGCTTTACATGCCTTAATCTCTCCAATACTTGTCTTAAAAATTCAAACTTTGGAGTAGAAACCCAAATCTTGAACCCTAAGCCTTAAGTTGGGTTTATCCTAAAAAACTCTAGGTTAAGAACATTGGATTCTACTTAGAATTCATTTGAATTACGTTAGAATCACGGGAAAAAGGCTTACCTTGGTGTAGGAGATGGTTGGGAAGAGAGAACATTCGTTCTAGGGTTTGAGAATATGAAAAACTTATCTTTAGAATCATTGTACTTATACTGTTTAATGTCGGGGGAAATTCGACGGTCTATCGAATGTTTGATGATCTAAGTCTGGGCCGTCAAACCAGATTGATGGCCCATCAAATGTTTGACGGTCTATATAATCTGACCATCATTTTCTAAAGATTTCCAAAGAGTGGTGAAATCTGGAATTTAAGAGACGGAGAAGATTAATGGGCTGTCGAGCATTTGACTGTCCGTAAAATTGACCAACAGGCCATCAATTTCAAAAGTCAAATTGACAGTTCACTTTGATGGGCCGTCGAATAATTGACGGTCCGCATTTCCTATCATCAAATTTCCTCTGCAGAGCTGAACTTAGTTTGAAGGTATGAGGTGTTACATATACCTTCATGATATCCATCTAACTCATGCGTATTATGTATTTCAGAAAATGCCTGCGAAAAAAAGTACACTAGAGGACTTTAGCTAGAAGCTAGAGAGCTGCAGATAATGTTGCTCGCGAGGAAAATGCTCAGGCTCAGGGAGCCAATTCGGGTACAACACCACCCAATACCACAGGGCCTGCAGAGATCCCAGTTCCACTGCCTAGCACTACAAACTCTGATATTCGGGGAGCTATTTAGTTGCTCACCCAGCTTGTCAGGGAACGACTCTAAGTACGGGGACGAATGAAGAGTCATCTAGTTTCAGGACATATGAGTTTCTTCGTATGACCCTCTGGTATTCACAGGATCAAGCAAGATAGATGATCCACAAAATTACATTGATGGGCTTAAGAAAATTTTTCATGTGATGCATGTTAATGAGGTAGTGGCAACAGAGTTTGAAGCTTATCAATTGCAGTATGTTGCTAATATCTGCTATAAATTATGAGAGCAGTCCCGCGGGGAAGATGCACCTCCAGTGAGTTGGGATTTCAGATGCCTTAATTGAGCACTTTCTGCCGATAGAGGTCAGGGAATCTAGGGTTGTGGAATTTGAAAATCTCAGGCAGAATGGCAGGACTGTGCAGGAGTACTATCTTCAGTTTGTCTCTTTGGCAAAGTATGCTCCACATATAGTCCAAGACATGAGGGCAGAGTTAGATGCTTTGTGTATGGTCTCGATCCCCATTTGTATGATACAACCAATATTACAGCTTAGAATGTGGAGATGACTATTATGAAGATAGTTGTATTCGTGCAGGGTAATGAGAATAGGTTGAAGGAAGAGGAAGCTTTGCAGAAAGAAAATGACACGGAGTTTAACAAAAGAGCTAAGTCCGTAGGTCACTTCATCCATGGGAGAGGTGGAGGTAGATAGTTCTTCAAAAACAGGTCATCAGGACCTACTCCATCTTCAGCCAGTGCCCCAGCCCCATAGTTCAGGAATGACAATAAGAGGCAGAACTTCAGAGCAGCAGACTTACAGTCATAGGCCAGTATGGGTCAGAGTTCCTTTAGCCACAAAGTTTGTGGCAAGTGTGGTAAAAGGCATCCAGGGGAGTGTCGTTTTAGCATGAACATCTGTTATAGGTGTGGTCACCTAGGACATTTTCAGAAAGAATGTCCACCAGTGAGGCAGGGTGTAGGAGGTAATATGGCTCAATTCACAAATTCTACCATTCATTGTAATTCTCAGGCTCAGTCAGTGCGTGGTCCAGCTAAATTCGGTAATGCAGGCGGAGGTCTAATTTGTTTCTATGCATTATTAGGTCGATAGGATAAGAGGCCCGTGCAGATGTGGTCACATATATATTAACTATTTTCACTTTTGACGTTTATGCACTTATGGATCCTGGATCCACTCTATCATATGTACCCCATTTATTTCTAAGAAATTTGGAATAGAACTAGGAAAGTTGTGTGAACCCTTTGAAGTGTCCACTCCAATCGATGAGTCAGTTATAGCTAGACGGGTATATAGGGGTTGTCAAGTTTAAGTATATCACTGCATTACCATAGTTGATTGGGTAGAGTTATAAATGGTAGAATTCGATGTAATCATGGGTATGGATTGGTTGTCTTCATGTTATGCCACAGTAGGTTATAGAACTAAAATTATCAGTTTCAAATTTCTTGGTGAACCAGTCATAGAATGGAAGGGTGATGTAGTAGCACCCATGTGCATGTTTATTTCCTATATTAAAGTCAGAAAGATGATATTCAGGGGGATACATTTGCCATCTAGTTCAGGTTAGGGATGAAGATACCCAGACCCCAACTTTTCAGTCTGTACCAGTTGTCAATGAGTTTCCAGAAGTCTTTCCAAGGGATCTTCCTAGAGTTCCTTATGACAGAGAGATTGACTTTAGAATTGATATGCTTTCCGGCACTAAGCTGATATCTATTCCGCCATACACGGCTCCAGTAGAGTTACGAGAATTAAAAGCCTAGTTGAAAGATCTCCTTGATAAGGGATTCATTAGGCCAAGTGTCTCACCTTGGGGTGCACTAATCTTGTTTGTTCGGAAGAAAAGTGGGTCTTTGTGTATGTGCATTGACTACAGGTAGTTGAAAAAAGTCACAATTAAGAACAAGTATCGTCTCTCCAAAATTGATGATTTATTTGACCAACTTCAGGGTGCTCAGTATTATTCCAAGATTGACATCAAAAGTAGGGTACCATCAGCTTAAGGTTAAGGAAGTTGATATTCTGAAAACCGCTTTCAGAACTCGTTATGGTCATTTCAAATTTTGTTTCATGTCATTTGGATTGACAAATGCCGCATCTGCTTTCATGGACCTTATGAACAGGGTCTTCAATCCTTATCTCAATCTTTTCATTCTTGTATTCATTGATGATATTCTATTATATTTCCGTAGTGAGGTCGATCATGTATAACATCTAAGAATAGTGTTGCAGACACTTAAGGACCGTGAGCTTTATATGAAATTTTCCAAGTGTGAATTTTGGCTTAAGTCAGTGGCATTCTTAGGCCATTTGATTTCAGGCAAAGGCGCCCAGGTTGATTTTCAGAAAATAAATGATGTTAAGAATTGACCCAGACCCACTTCTACCTCAAACATTCGGAGTTTCTTGGGTCTGGCAGGCTATTACAAGAGTTTATAGAGGATCTTTCTTCTATATCAGCTCCATTGACCAGGTTGGCTCAGAAGAAAGTTAAATTTCAGTGGCCAAATGCCTTTGAGAATAGTTTCGAAGAATTGAAAATGAGACTGACTTCTACTCCAGTGTTGACATGCCAGAGGGAACCAGGGGGTTCATTGTCTATTATGATGCTTCTGGGATTGGTCTTGGGTATGTTTTAATGCAATATGATAAGGTTATATCTTATGCATCCAGACAACTTAAACCTCATGAAAAAAACTATCCAACTCATGACATAGAATTGGCAGCCGTGATTTTTGCACTCAAGATATGGCATCACTATTTGTATGGAGTTCATGTTGATGTTTACACAGATCACAAGAGCCTTCAGTATATTTTCAAACAATGAGAGTTGAATCTCAAGCAGAGGAGATGGATCGAATTGATAAATGATTATGATGTAGATGTTCTCTAACATCAAGGGAAGGCAAATGTGGTAGCCGATGCTCTTACTCGGCAATTCATAGAAAGTTTAGATCATGTTGAAGAAGGTAAGAGAACCACGATGAAGGAGATTCATCGACTAGCCAATCTAGGAGTTTGACTCATGGACTCCGAAGGTGGCTGTGTTGTTGTTCAGAATAAGTCTGAATCCTTCTTAGTGGCTGAGGTGAATGAGAAGAAGTTCAGTGATTCCTACGTGTTGCAGCTGAAAGAGAGGATTCACAAGCGTAAGACAAAGACTTTTGAACAAGGGGGAGATAATGGTACTTTGAGGTACTGAGCCAGATTATATATTCCAGACGTAGACAGACTCAAATAGTGAATCATGGTAGAAGCACACCATTCCAGGTATTCTATTCACCCAGCTTCTACAAAGATGTATCATGATCTTAAGGAGATTTATTGGTGGAACGACATGAGGAGGAATGTGGCATATTTTGTAGCCAAGTGTATGAATTATCAGCAGGTGAAAGCCGAACACCAGAGGCTTGGTGGGTTGGCTCTAACCATTGATATTCCTGTTTGGAAATGGGAGATGATAAATATGGACTTCATAATAGGTCTACCTCTCTCAGTCCGGAGGCATGATCCAACTTGGGTGATTGTGGATCGACTGAGTAAATCAGCCCACTTTTTGCCAGTCAAGACCACAGATTCAGCAGATGATTATGCTAAGTTGTATAAACGAGAAATTGTCAAGCTTCATGGGACCTCAATGTCCATTATTTCAGACCATTGTGCTCAGTTTATGGCACATTTTAGGAGGTCATTTCATAAAGGATTGGGTACCAAGGTAAATCTCAACATAACTTTTTATCCTCAGACAGATGTCCAGGAAGAGCATACTATTTAGACTCTTGAGGATATGTTGAGGGCACGTGTTCTTGATTTTAAAGGTAAATAGGATGATCATCTGCCTCTCATTGAATTTGCATTTAATAACATTTACCATGCTAGTTTTCAAATGATACCGTTCGAAGCTCTGTATGGGTGAATGTGTAGATCGCCAATTAATTGGTTCGAAGTTGGTGAAACAGAATTATTAGGACCAGATTTGGTCTATCAGGCTTTGGAGAAAGTAAAGTTGATTCAGGAGCGTTTGAAAACAACTCAGAGTCATCAAAAATCTTATGCAGATGTGAGGCGTAGAGACTTGAAGTTTGAAGTTGATGATTGGGTATTTTTGAAAGTATCACCTATGAAAGGTGTAATGAGATTTGGGAAGAAAGGGAAGCTCAGTCTCAGATATATCGGACCCTACATGATTTTGAGGAGAGTTGGCCAAGTGGCCTATGAACTTGAATTGCCACAAGACTTAGTTGATGTTCATTCGATGTTTCATATGTCCATGTTGAGAAAGTGTGTGGGAGACCCATCGTTGGTTGTTCCTACCGATTCTATTTCAGTTATGGATGGTTTGACCTATGAGGAGATTCTTGTGGCTATTTTGGATATTTAGATTCAAAAGTTGAGAACTAAGGAAGTTGCCGCAGTGAAAGTGTTGTGGACAAGTCAGAGTGTTGAGGAGGCTATATGGGAAGCCGAAGAAGACATAGAGTCCAAATATCCGCATTTATTTGAGGAGCAGGCAGAAAACAAACAAGGTAAATACCCTCAATATTCATGTCATGTCCCTTGTATATTCATGTCTCATTTTTCACGTTCATATATTCAGTACTCATGTCCCATGTTTTCATGTAATCATGTCAGTTCAGTTTCCATGTTTCATGTCATGTTTCTTCACATTCATATACTCATGATATGTTTCTCATTTCTAACCGTGACCTATCATTTGAGGATGAATGATCCCAAGGTGGAGATATTGTAACACCTCGTACCTTCAAATTAAGCCTTATTCATGAACCACAAGTGTAGGAAACCAAAACTGGGAGTTTACGTTGGGAAAACCAGGTTCAGCTCTGCAGAGGAAATTCAATGGCAAGAAGTACGAACTGTAAATTTTTTTACCGTCCGTCAAATGAACCGTCGATCTTCACTTTTGAAAATTACGGTCAAGTTGTGAATTCTATGGACCGTCAAACTATTGACGGCCCGTCAATCTTCTCCATCTCTTAATTCCAGATTTCACCACTCTCTGGAAATCTTTAGAAAAAGATGGTATGGTCAGATTATACGGACCGTCAAACATTCGACGGATCGTTAATCTGGACCATCAAAATATTAACGGCCCAGACTCAGACCATCAAACATTCGATGGACCATGGAATGGACCGTTAAAATCCCCTGACAGCAAACAATATAAATACAACATTTGATTCTAAAAATCAGTTTTTCATATTCCCAAGCCCTAGAACGATAATTCTCTCTTCCCAACCATCTCCTACATCAAGGTAAGTCCTTTCCATGTATTTGATGCGATTCTAACATTGTATAATCAATTCCTAAGTGAATTCCATTACTCTTAACCTAGGGTTTTCAAGATAAACCCAATTTAAGGTTTTAAGGTGCAATCTTTGGAGTTTTTCTTCAAAGTCAAGATTTTTAATACAATTTTGAAAGCAATCCAGGTATCTAGAGCTTCTATCCACGAGTGAGAATATCCACGTTCTTCCTCACGCTACATTCTTCCATGAAACATGATTTCTTCATAAGTTTATGATTTTATTCTATTATCATGATAACCCTAACTACATGTACTATTATATATCATGTCTATATTATAATTCATCAATTGTATTCATGATATGTCATTATGATCGTCATGAACTTGTCCGTAATCTATAAACCCATGCTTTGATTTCAATGAGTTCTTAATTATCATGTCATTAATTATTATTACTTAACCTATGGAATTATACATGTTTTATCACAAGTTATATATATATATATATATATATATATATATATATATATATATGTAGTTATTTTCATGTTAAACTCTCTCAGATCATGTTTACAAGTTATTTCATGGAATTCATGGGCTTACAAGCCACTATTTTTCAAGTACATATTTTGGGAGTTGCATAGTTTATCGAGAAGGCTCTAGTAGCCTGAAACTACGTATGCCACCGTAGGATAAGGGTCTCTCTGCCCAGAGGACGATACATTTAGATTTGCAGATTGGATCCTTTCTTGTCATGTTCATGTCTCATACCCTGGCAAGGTATGGGAAAGCTCTGCTGGTGGGGCCATGTACCATATTACACGTACCCACGTGTTGTTTCATGTTGTCGGTTATGCTACTAATCTCCCCAGGATATATATATATATATATATATATGTATACATACAAACAGTTTTCAGACTTTACTCATGTTATTATACTCATTTTCATATTCATGTTCATGTTTCAGTTTTAGTTTTAGTTTTAGTTTCATGTTTCTCTTATATCATGTGCTTGCTTATTTCCTTTAGTTGCTTTACATACGATACAATTCAAATGTACTACATCCCTTTGCATGGAACCTGCACTTGACGGTGCAGGTGCTGAGTTTTAAGGAGACATATCTGCTCAATAGGAATTGCTTCGATACCAGCTATTTCGGTGAGCCCCATCTCATTCAGGGTGTTAGTCTAGTACTTTATGGTTATGCATTATTAGTAGAGGTATGCCATGGACTTGTCCTGGTAGATAGTTTTATAGACTCATGTTCAGAGGTTTCATACACTAGTTCAGTAACATGTCATGTCAGCATTGATTTTTCGACTTCTTATATTTTCAGATTATTTCCGCTATGACTATTTAAGACTACTTTCCGCACTATGATTTACATGTTTTCAGTATCATATTTAGTGTATCTTTTGATTCTCATGTTGACAAGCAATCCATGTGGTTCACTCGATTATATGCAACCAGACACTGATTGCCGTGTTCCGCCGAGGCCATGGTTCGGGGCGTGACAAAGATTATATTAGTGGCATCATAGTGCTCAGGGAAACAGGTTTGCTTCACACACATTAGAAGTAGGACTTCATCTACATACTGCACTAAAAGTAGTAAAACAGTCAGTAACTTGTTGGAACAACTAGTTAACTTGCTGCAACAAGTTTAACAAAATAAAGGACTTGTTGCAACAACATACTTAATTAGATAGATATATATAAATGTTGAAACTTACCCAATTCTCCCACCATATATTCCTTCTTGTCATAACCTTAAAGTCTTTGGCCTAAAATTCATGCATTGATTACTTTTCTTTCCCACTCTTTTTGGATTTGAGCAGCATTTCAAGCTTTTTCTTTCTTTGGACATTTACAGGCTTGAAAATATCTACTTTTTAGCACTATTGGCCCAACTTCAGCAATAGGAGTGACAATTGACTTCTGTGGAGTAGCAAATTTCCTTGCTCTACAATTAGCAAGTACCTTGGAAATTGTTTTGGCTCTCTTACGAATCCCAATAGGAGTATAGGGTGAGGTAAGCTTCTTGGATGGATTGACACCCCTCTTGGATATAAATTTTTGAAGGAGCAAGTTTGTGTCCTTTTGAACTTGTGTCCACTCCTCAACCTTCTTAATCAAATCATCCATTTTTTGCTTGCAAGTATTGCATTCAAAAGCATAAGAAGGCACCTTGGAGGTACCGACACCAACTGAAAAATATCTACCCAACCTATATGGGATATCTGTAGTCTGCACACCACCACCAAGGGGAGTATATCCACCAACTCCACCACCACCAAGGAGAGTATATCCACCAACTCCATCATCATCATCTCTTCTTTTATCAATAAGACCTGTCACAACTTGTTTTGCAACATCAACAACAATATCAATATCAACACCATCACCATCACCTTAACCTTCACCAACACCAACATCACCACCATCAACAACACCAACCTTTGATGGCTATGGCTTCAACCAATTCTTCTTTAATCAGATCAATCAATTTCTCCGGCACAGATTCCAAGGGTCCTAAAGTAACAACACATGTCATGTTCAAATCTCGTATTGTCGGAACAAGCCATAGGTGCAAAACCTACAATAAACAAATAGATATATTCAAATGGTGCTAATAATTTACAAGTTATTTTAATAAATTCACAAGTTAACAATTTAATAAATAACTTGATCTGTTGCAGTATCGGGACTCGAACTGGGATGGGACAAGGTCTCGTCCCAACCCGTCCCAGCCCGCCCCAGGCCCGCTAGTCCCGACCCGATCCCGCCCCTGTCCCGACCCGATCCCGCCCGAAGCCCCCTTTTGCAAAAATAACCGTTCCACCAACGACCATTTTATATTTTGGTCGTTGTGCAACGACCATTTTTGGCCTCCCCCCTCCCCCAACCCCCCTACCCCCTTAATATTTATTTTAACCCATAAGTTATTATATTTACATTTTAATCCAATTTTGCAACTATAAATACCTCATTTTCTCTTCATATTTCTCACAAATCTACCTACAATCTCTCTAGTCTCTCAATCTATCTCTCTACAAGTCTACATTGTCTACTAAATATTCAATTTTATTTTTTCATTTGGGAATTAGGAGTGAAGTTGTCAACTAGCTTGAGGATCTTCCATCAAGCAAAGTTTCAATTTTCAACCTCTCGATTACACGTCGACGTTACGTCGGCGTTTGGTGCATTCGTTCCTTCATTAAATTATTATTGTCTGTTTATTTTATTTAACGCACTTAATTTCATTTACTTTAATTATTTATTAGTATAATTATAAATTTATAATGGAATGATTTAAACGTATGCTTACGGGTAGGGGTCATGCTTCTTCTAGTAGGCGCAACAAGGGCAAAAGTCCTATTTCTAGACAGAATCCTATTCCTACACAGGATGATTTTGTTGATACTGAACATTTTCCTACAATACCATTAGATTTAGACGAGGAGCTATTTTCTGAAACTCAAGAAGACTTTAATTTAGACGATGATCTAGATGATACACCCACTAATGTAGATGACAACACACCCACTAGTGCACCTTCAACTGAAATGCCTCCTATTCCCTCTAGTATGAGACGAGGTCCAGCAAAACGACCATTAAAATCAGATGCATGGATTTTTTTTGATAGGGACGTAGAGAATCAAGTAGATAGATGTAAAATTTGTAAATATGTTTTAAAATTTAAAACTGGAAAAAGTCACGATGGGACGGGGGTTTAATGAGACATGTAGTAAGGGCTCATCCAGCTAGGTATGTCCAATACGAGGCTTCAAAACCGAGTGCCCAAACGCCCGCTCCATTGGGACAAGGTTCACATACTGATACTGTCCCGGACCAAGTACAAGGTCAAATTAACCCTTTGACGGGGGGAATTGTAGGCCCTAAATACAATAAACATAGAGATAGGGAAGCAATAGCAAAATTAATTGCTATGGAGGGTTTGCCTTTTTTCATTTTCTTCATCTCCCGATTTTATTCATTACATTAGAGATATGTATAATCCTGCTTTTAACGGTTTTCCTAGATCAACTGTTAAGAGAGATGTATTTAAATTCGCACATGAATATCAACAGTATTTACGTTATTCATTATATCATTTTAATGGCAAAGTGACTATCACTTCTGATATAGGCCGTAGTACTAACGACCTTGATTATTTAATGGTAACTTGTCATTGGATAGATTATAAATGGTCTATGCAAAAACGTATCTTAGCGTATAGATATATAGATGATAGGCACACTGGTACTTTTATTGCAGAAAATATTTATCAAGTGTGCGATTATTACGGAATAACTGATAAAATTATGACTATTACATTAGATAACGCTTCTTCTAACAATTACGATATTACAATTTTAAAAAATAGTTTAACTCCATCTTTTCCAGATCATTTTCATATAAAATGCGTGTGCCATATATATAACTTAATTGTAAATGATGGTCTATCACTTTTTGAAGACATTTTTAGTTAAATACAATTTGCTATAAACTTTATTTTAAAAAATAATAGAATACAACGAAGAAAAGAATATAAAAAAACTTGTCACGATTGCCACTACCTTATAGAAAAATCCAGAAGAAGTACCCACTAGGGGAAATTCTTTATACGAGCAACTAGTTGTTGCTTATGACTATAGAAAATCTATAACTTTATTTTTTAACTCTCATAATCAAAATCCAGCTGATATGGTTGTAGATAGCGATTGGGTAAAATTTTTTGAACTTATTGTATTTTTAGAGAAATTTTTCGAAGCAACAAAAGAATTTTTCGGTATATATTATCCTACTATTTTAACTATGTAGTTTTATATAGCTCTAATATTTTTATTACTTAGTGAATATATGAAAAAACCAGCTTATATGGCAGCTATTAAAAAAATGTTTATCAAAATAAAAAATATTTTATTCCTATTCCCACTATTTATATTATTGATGCTGTATTAAATCCGACTATTAAAATAGACGGTACTAAATCACTTATTGAAACTATTTACGATTGTATAGAAGTACTATCACCTCCAAGTCCCAAAAATCCAAATCACCCACCACCTATTGAACAAACTAAAGAAGAAGTGTTGTCTAGCGTAGAAGACCAATGCAAAAAAGTATATAGGTTTTACCAACAAGAAAGTTCTAGAAATCTACCGACTTCCATACCATCTTCTTCTTCTTCTTCAACACAACCTCACAAAAGACATCCTGTTTCTGCGGCTAGTATTGAAAGCCTCAGAAATAGAATGTGCGGCCGTACTACTAACCAAATTAGCGAGTTTGATATTTTTGTTTTGCAGGGTTCTGTACCGTACCAAGCAATTCTCAATGAAAAAGGACGTGAAGACTTGCTGAAATACTGGAGGGGGAATGAGAAGACCTTTCCGACACTTTCAATGATGGCCCGAGATGTTTTGAACATTCAAGCGTCATCAACTGCGTCTGAAAGCGCTTTTTCTGCCGGAAGATATCAAATAGGAGAGCACAGACACTTATTAGCCGGAGACAACTTAGAGATTATAGTATTATTCAGAGATTAGATATGAGCAGAGCGGAGAAGGTGCGGTCAACCGGAGATCAACGAAGAAGAAGACAAAAACTACAACGAAATCTTATCCGAAGGTGGTGGAAGCGACGTGTATCAATTTAACCAACAAATACAAATTCCAACCGAAGAACCACAGGAAATTATCAAGAAACTAGAACATATTTTTTTCAGAATGTAATTTTTTTAATTGCGATTTTACTATGTAATTTGCAACTTTTGAACAACACCACAAAGTTGCAATTTCGACAATTGTATTTGTATTACAAAAAAATCATATGTCTATTAAATAATATAAGAGACACAAAAACAACCTTGGGATATTTTTATTACACTATCTTGTTTAATTATTGAGTTTTTTTTATATATGTTATTTTTTAAATTAAGTCCAAAAAAAAAAAACCGCCCGGGATCCCGATTCCGACGGGATCAGGGCGGGACTTCGGCAAATCCCGCCTGACTCGACCCGCCTTGATCCCGCCCTTTTCCCCGTCCCGCCTCGACCTGATCCCGCCAAACCCGGCCCACCGATCCCGAGCCCGGCCCACTGGTCACCCCTTGCAGCAGGTGTCAAACTTGTTCAATATTTTCGAACAGATTCTGATGTTGTTTCAGTAGATAAATATATCTGTTGCAACAAGTAGTTACTTGTTATAAAACTATTCAGGGATATTTTTCAACAGATTCTGACTTACTGCTCCTTAGGGGGGTTAAAATGATCAAAATTCATTTTTTGTTGTTGTTTCTGACACTCAACCATTTGAGGATCCTTGGAAAAACAAAATTCTTCCGAGTAGTCCTTGACTTGATTCTGAAGGTGAGGAATGACTTCAAATGCCCAAGCCTAGAAACAATGATACCACCAAAAATCAGAATAATCAATGAAGTAAAAGAATTAAAAAGATAAAACATTGAAGAAATAAAGTTTACCATGAAAGTCCAAGAGAAGTCATATAGGTTGACCGTCTTTACGTTTGGGTTGAAATCTCTCAACAAATATTTAACAGTCAACTGAAAACTATGATGACCCCATGGATAGTTATTGAATGCCTCATGATCCTTTGAGAGTTTAATCAAACCAAGTGGTATATTATTCTTTACATCTTTTTCCCAAAAAATAGAATGCACAAACCAAAGCACAACGACTCCTTCTGCTTTCTTGACATAGTTTTTGACTTCAAGTATTTCAACAAATTCTCTACCCTGTAGCTCTTTCCACAACATCCACTAAATCCAAATCATCATCAACCTTAGCTTTGCCTTTCTTTTCTGTCTTGGATGGCTTGGGTGTCTGGGCCCTCTTCTTTAATGTAACTGTAGGAAGCGGCTGAGAAGGAGCATGACATCTCAGTCCGGTCACTATGACAAACTCCTTGATGCCAAAACAAACTGGCATGCCATATAAATTTATCCATATCTCATCAGTTTTGCTACAAATAATCTTGCGTTTGAGAAGACCACACACAATGGTCATTTGAAACCATGCATTATTGTCCTCAAGCAAATCTAGATACATCCCAAAATATTTGGCCTTGAAGAAAGTCTCCAAGTCCTCCTCTTGAAGTGTCTTCCTAAAGTTATCAAAGGGCTTACCCATGACTGATTTTACAATAATATCACCATTCAAATCACCGTGTTCATCCAATGGCATCCGCATCCGAAACATCTTAGGGAGTTGTTGCAACATATTAGCAATCTGTTGAAAAATATCAGAACAGTTGCTGCAGCTTCCTCAACAACTATTTTGATATTTTCTAACAGATAGCGAATCTGTTGCAACAACAGATTCACTTGCTACAACAATCTCAACAACTGTTTGTTTTTTTCCCAACAGATGAGGAATCTGTTGCAACAGATTACTCAGCTGTTGGATAAAAACAAAACAAAGGCAATGCCCTTTTTCCTAAACCTTACAAAGAAAAAAACAACAATAACAAAAACATCTATTTCACTATCAGTGTACATTTACAAGATCACAACCATAAAAAATTGAACAAAATACACAACATTGAAGAGAAACCCATGTTCTTCCTCTTCTTCTTTAACTACAATCATCATTTTCATACTTTAATTTCAAAACCCTAACTTTTGAACTAGCAAAAACATCTATTTCACAACAAACACACAACCATCACAAGTTAAACAAAATACACCAAATAGAGTTTTTTTAAGCATGCAACCTCAACAGATGGTTGCAACTGTCAAACAATTGTTGAAGTTGCTGCAACAGATTACTCAGCTGTTGAAAAAATTAACAAAATTGCAAGCCCTTTTTACAAAACCCTAAGGAGAACAAAAACAAAAATAGCAGCAAAAATCATAATTTCACAACCACATACACTATTTACAAACACACAAACCCCAACAAGTGCAACAAATATCCCAAATAAGGGTTTCTAAAACATGGAACAACAAAATAAACAACATTGAAGACAAACCCATGTTCTTATTCTTTTTCTCTAACCAAAATCATCATTTGCAGTCATTGATTTCAAAATCATAATCTTTTCCCTTGAGTCACTAATGGATAAATAGTAGTGAAAGAAAAAGGAAAAAATAGTTACCTGAGAAGCAAAGCCTGTGACGAGAGAGAAGTTAGAGGAGAGAAGTCGAGGAGCAGCATCAGCAACAACAATGGATCGTGGTTTAGAGAGGATGGAGAAGATAGACGGTTTAGAGATAAGTTTACTTTTTAAAAAAAAAATAAAGGGGGTTAGATCTGGGGATTGGGGTTAAAAGAAAAGAGAATTAAAAAGGGGTTGTTTTGTATTTTGTAAAAGTTTAATAAGTTTTAAAAATTATAATTCTGACCCCATTTAACTTAAATCTCATTTTAAGACAAGTTTGATCTTGACTGGTCAAACTTGTCACATTTTCTAATTAGTAGACTCAAAGAGTACCTTTAGTTCATTTTTCTCGTGTTTCAATTGCACCACGTGATATATATGCACTACTTTTTTAAGGAAAAATATATTTGATTTAAATTACAAAGTTGAGGAGTATATTTGTACATTTTCTCTTAAATTAATTAAATAAATAATTTTTTGGGTTTGGATTAATTTTATTTGAAATTGAAAAATTAATAATATTTGATTTATTTAAGTTTATTAAAAATAAATTGAATAAAAAATCTCACCAAACAAATAAATTATATATATCACTATTATGATTTTATATATGCGACATTTAATTTTATAATTAATATTAAATATTTTATATAATATTTCGTCAAAATTTATTTTGATTTTTAACTTTTATCTCTATTAAACCATTTTTAAAAGATAGGCTTGAATCAAAATCAATATATATATATATATATATATAAAGAATCTATGAGATTTTTATGATATCAAATTTATAATTACAGGGATTTCACATGAAAATGAACATGAATGAGGGTTAGAGAAGGTAAATGATAGAGAGAGATCAGAAAGAGAAGATGGCAAATTCACGTTTGATTTCACAACCAAAATGTGTTTACAGATTAACAATGCCCTTAATAAAATAACCAAATGTAATAAGCTAAAAATACAAAAATGCCCAAAATGCGACTCAAATTTGAGGGCTATGATGATACCAACTCTCAGGATTCACCGATTCAGTAAGCCCACTTTTACCCAAACATCCCAAGAATCAATAAAGAATTAAGTGTAAAAAAATAATAAGAAACAACTTTAAGTCTTTAAATAGATCCATAGAATATTAAAATACCAAAATAAGAATCTTTCCAAAATTGGGTGTCACAATACAAGAACTACTAAAGGTCATTACAAGTCTTGGGAATACATATGTTCCAAAATACCTGAACACTGTCTGGAATGAAAGATAGAATATAAGGATATAAGGAAGATAATTCGGGCTAAGGATCATCTGGTAGCTCACCCCGTAGATCCTCCAAGCAACTCCTCAACGGGTTGGGTAGTCCCTAGTCTCGCTAATACTGAGAACTAAACCTACACACAAAAAGGGTGCAACAAGTGTAGCGTGAGTACAAAAAATAGGTACTCAGCAGCATCACCGACCAACCCGATTCTAAATGGGGACGAAGGTTGGTTTACCGAGTGCTCCCACTACACCAACTACCATAACAATTCAACATAATAGCCATGTAGCAAATATATTCATTCACGGAGTTCAAGCCTAAGTTATAGAATCTAATCCCTCAATCAAGTTAGGTATACACATAGTGAGTCATAGGAATAAAAGTCAATATTTTAAGCATCAAACAAGAGTATAATGGAATAATCATGAATGCAATGAATACTATGCAAGGTATTTCCTTTCCTCTATCGGTACACACACATTCAAACATAAACGAAGTGTGACCCATAGAGGACTCGCGAGGTCCATATGCCACTCAAGCTCACACACAATGCCTAAGTTTAATCACACAACATGCTCACACAGTACCTGTCCTATTCACACAACTCTTATACTCGTCTATAGTCACATATGTTCATACATTATGAGGCATAAATATGATATGCACAACAATAAGAAGCAAATGTAGGAAAAACAAGTTATAACTCAGTCGTTCATTTAGTAAAGACTCGGTCTTTAGCTTCTTTTTCAATTAAATGAGTATAAAGGAAATGATCAGAACACACAGTCACATAGCACACAGATAAATAATAATAATGCAGAAAGTACGAGCTTCATACCCAATCACGTATCTAAAGGATTGTACTATACTATCAGCTAGTGCCCAAAGCATGCCATTCTTATAAGTAATTGAAAAATACAAGTACCCAATACATATCACCGGTACCCGATACGAGTGCTCGTCACCTCACAAGTATTAGGACCCCCTCATTATCCCCATTTCCCATCTTTAATTAATCCATTTAAACTAAAATGCCTAAAATAAGGTTCATAGTCTCATCATGTTTGGAATAGGAGTCCAAAATCATAAAAGTCGTCTTGCCCTTTCGTATAGCCTCCAAACGATCCCAAATCTGCTCAAGCACCGATTAAGCATAAAACTATGAGACAAACGATGCCCATATTACCTTATAAGAGATTTGGATCTAGAAAGTTAATCCAAAACCCCATTTTAAACCCCTAAAGGTTAAATTCATAATTTTATTAGGAAATTAGAGTCAACATGATCGAATTATTACTCTACAAAGTAATACAAACCCAACAGTATCCATATTAGCATACTTTAAATCCAAATCCAAAAAGTAATTCTGAGTCAAGAAGGGTAAAATGGAAAATATATTCTAAAAATGGTTTACCCTTAGTCTAAGGAATCTAGATATGCAATATCATCAAATTCTAACCTCAAATAATGCTCAATTGAAGAAATCATTGATTTTTAGGCATAGGGTTTATTTCCCCAAATCCCCAATCCTAAACATGAATTCTAACATAAAAGTCTCTACTAATTAATGAAATAAAAGTAAAAAGAAAGTTAAAATCTTATCCTCTTGATGAATCTCGAAAATCTCCTCAAAAATTCCCTCAATCCAAAGTCTAGAGCTCAAAATATGAAAATGGGACTTAAAAGATCATTTTGGAGTTTTTAATTCGCTGGACAGAATCACCCTTCGCGATCGCGGGCCGCAATCTTGCGATCGCGGGCCGCAATCTTGCGATCGCGGGCCCCAACCTTGCGATTGCGAGATACAACTCCAACCTGACCCATCGCTAAGCCTTCGCGATCGCGACAGGCTCAACGCGAAAGCGATGAAGACCTGCGAGACATATCACGATCGCGACACGTGTCTCGCAGTCGCGAAAGAGAACATCACCAGCTGGACACCGGAAGAATATGTTGTCCTTCGAATTGGTCTTAAAACTTCTAGAGGCGTCCCTAGTATTAATCATTCATTTTTTGAGAGATTTTATCCTCTTTTCTAAATATTCATAGAGATCATGTGATATTATCAAAGATACACTTCATGAATTTGGTATTATGTCGACATAGATTATTAATTTCTCCAAATCTCAAATATTTGTTTCACTCAATATCTCCAGAAAACTATGCTATTACCCTAAGCTATCGCGTAGGTATCCTCCTAACCAATAATTTGGGTAAGTATTTAGGTTTTACTCTTGTCTCTTTCAGAGTAATGTCTTCTCATCTTTCTTTAGTTATTGAAAAGATTTAAAAGCATTACCAACTTTTAATTGCAGATAGAACTAATCTTATCAATTCTGTGGTCAATGTCTTACTAACTTATGCAATATTTGCTAATGTTTTGCTTGTTGCGGTGTTCAACATGCAATTTTTATGGGATGATACTAAGTAGAAAAAAATACACCTTTTTAAAACAGTATGTAAGATAAAATAAAGGGGGGTTGTATAAAGAATGGATCTTGAACCTAACTTAACCCCAAAAACTAGCTTGTAGGGTGAGAATTGTCCAAGTCCATATAAGGAGTCCATGTTCCCATTTCATATCTGATGTGGGACTCTTAACACTCCACCGTATGCCCAGACCTCGTTAACTGGAGCGTGGACAATATAATTTGGGGGCCCAACATCGGTGAACAAAGAATTGAAATGAGCCTGACTCTGATACCATGTAAAGAATGGATCTTGGGCCTAACTCAACCTCAAAAGTTAGCTTGTAGGGTGAGGATTGTTCAAGTCCATATTCCCATTTCATATTCGATGTGAGATTCTTAACCGTTTGGATATAAAAAATGTTAGAGAAACCAATATTGCAATGCTTGAAAAATATGGTTTCAAACTAGCGGCGGACATTAATGAACTTTGGACTAGTGTGGTACGAAGAAAATACCTTCATTATCCACTTTATCAAATTGACTTCCTAAGCAATGTGCTTTATATTTTTGGAAAGCTAAGTTGATTTTAATTAGAGGGGCAAAATGGAACGTTGAACACGAAGAATTAATTAACTTATGGCTTGATTGGTGGTGTGGTAACGGGCCACTTATGAAAAAAATTATTTTTGATATTTTTCAAGTTGATATATCTATGAAAGTCTCTGTCATGTTGTCAGACAGAAAATGGGATATCACATCTATAGCCCCTTTTTTCTTAACCAGTCTGACATAAAAATTATTTTATCTCGTTTTACATATGAAAATATTATTTTTGCATATACACTTACTAGTATAATGCAAAGTAAGACCGTGTACAATAGACTTTTATGGTCCGATCCTTCTTTGAACCCCGCACATAGCGGAAGCTTAGTGTACCGGATTATCCCTTTTTTACTCACTAGGACTAAAATAGGTAACGATAAATTGAGTGTCGAATCTGCATATGAGTTTTCATGTAATGATGTAACTAACTGTTGGAAATTTACTAATGTGGAATTAAGTTTATCCCATTATTTATGACTCAAACAATTGAGGCCCCGCACGTCGGAAACGTCGTTTCCACACACGTGTACTCGTAGTGCCAAGTATCGTAAATTTCGTTAGTGAAACAGATATTGGTACATGCGTAATACGTTTGAGACATAGAATGATGGATGGTTATTGGCCAAATGACAAGTATTCCACGTTGGTAAATGAAGGAAGAAGTGTAAAATGAAACGAGTCGGAAATCACCGCGGAGCCGTGAAGGGCCTCGACGCAACACCGTCGGAGCCGCGGCACCCCCATGGCAGCCCCGTGGCGCTAAATGGTGCTCTGGCTACTGGAGCTGAGGTGCTAATTCACAGAGCCGTGGCGCTTCGGAGGCAAAATGCTACGACGGAAAGATGGAAAGTTCTGACTTTTGGCATGGTTTTGGAGCATTGAATCTCCATTATTTGGCACATGAATTCAGCCATTATTTGGCTGAGTGTAACCCCTCAATAACTGCCATTACATGGCTATTGAAGGTCATTAGTTGGCTAGTTGAGAGGTCATTTCCTTACACTATAAATTGAGGCCTTTGGCTAAATTGTTCAACACTTAGAAATTTTCTGAAATCTTCTTCTTCCTCTCTAGCATCATTTCTATATTCAAAGTTCTTCAAGAGTAACACTTGAGTTTTCTTTGCTCATTTGTTAAGTTGCTGTTGTATCTTGGGAGACTATTGCCCACGAACGTAAAAGGATATATACGGGGCAATCTTGTCTTAAAGACATAGTGTCATCACTCGACTCAGCAAATCACAAGGAGTTTTGTAATCGTTCTTATTTTCAGTTTGTTGTAATCTTTAGTTTATCCTTTCTAGCATTTGTAATATTTACTTACTTTCCGTTTCATGCAATTGTTGTAACCCACAATTTTAAGACAAGATTGTTGTAAGTGCTTAGGAAGATGACTGGAAGAGAACAACTCGCTTCTGATATTGCTGCTGCTACTCAAGGCAACCCTTTTGCCTTCCCCACTGCTGCTCAAGGCACATCCAATGCCTTCACTGCTGCTCAAGGCACATCCAATGCCTTCACTGCTGCTCAAGGCACATCAAATGCCTTCACTGCTGCTCAAGGCACACCCAACGCCTTTCATGCTGCTCAAGGGAACGTTACAGTTCCTCCACCCTCTGTTTTCCACCATGAACGCCCAGAAAAGTTCATGGGCTCCAGCTTCAAGAGATGACAGCAAAATATGTTGTTTTATCTAACTGTTATGGGAATGACTCATTTCCTAACATAAGATCCTCCACAAGCTGGAGATGAAGTGGACCCTCAGCCTAATGAAACGGCTGAAGGGGCCCAAGGTATCCATGCCGTTAATGGCATGAAGATTGTTCTTCATGCATGGAGTCATAGTGACTTCATGTGTAAGAACTATATTTTGAACTGTCTGTCAGACCCACCCTACACAGTGTATTGCACCGTAGGCACCGCCAAAGAGTTATGGGAAAAACTGCAGAAGAAGTATAACGCACAAGATGCTGGTATGAAGAAATTTATCGTTGGGAAATTCCTGAAATTTCAAATGGTGGATAGCAAAACTGTGATGTCCCAAGTTCAAGAATTTCAAATGATTCTACATCACCTGGATTTGGAAGGTATGAAACCAAATGAGCAGTTTTTAGTTGCATCACTAATTGAGAAGTTACCTCCCTCGTGGAATGAGTTACTTAAAACTCAAGACAAAGGAAATGACCTTTGAGAAACTTATTATCAAACTCCAGATTTAGGAAGATAATAAGAAGGCCTTGCCTAGGGGAAAACAACCCGCTGAGGCAAAGGCAAATCTGGCTGAGGCTAAAGGGAACCCAAGTAAGAAGTGCAAGTTCCAGAAAGACGACAATACCCAGGCAGCGGAGAAGTTCAAGGGAAATTGTCACCACTGTGGGAAACCTGGTCACATGATCAAGGATTGCCGCAAGCTCAAGACTGAGCAACAAGAGAAGGCCAAGGCCAAATGCAAGGCACAAGCTAACGTCGTCAAAGACACGCTTCTTGAAGACGTGATTGAGGAGTTCTCGACGGTGGTGCTTGAAGCAAACCTTGTTGAGAATCCCATGCAATGGTGGATGGACACGGGTGCTACCAGACACATCTGTTCCAATAGAGATGCCTTCTCCACATATACAGTAGTTACAGACAAGAATCTGTTCATGGGTAACAACGATTCCTCTGCGTGCTGGGGGTAGGAAAGGTAGTCCTGAAGATGGCTTCTGGAAAGGAGCTCACTCTGAAGGAGGTGATGCATGTCTGTGAGATTAGGAGGAATTTAATTTCAGGTCATTTATTGGTTAATGCTGGTTTTAGGCTGGTATTTGAGTCCAATAAATTTGTAATCACCAAGAATGGAACTTTTGTGGGAAGATGCTTCGTCTGTGAAGGTCTCTTCAAAGTTAACGCCATGTCTGTAATGCGTCCAAGCAATAAAATTAAAGTTTCTTCTTACTTGCTTGAGTCTTCTAATTTATGGCATCATAGATTAGGACATGTTAACTACAAGTCCATCCAAAGGTTGGTGAAGTTGGAGTTGTTGTCGTCTATCGACGTAAACCCTCAACATAAGTGTGAGGTGTGCGTAGAGGCAAAACTCACAAAGATTCCTTTTCGATCCGTCGAAAGAAATATCGCTCCTCTAGAACTTATTCACATAGATATATGTGATTTGAGGTTTGCACAAACTGGGGGGGGGGAAGTACTTTGTGACATTCATTGATGATAGCACAAGGTATTGTTACCTTTACTTGTTGAAAAGTAAATATTAAGCCTTTGAAGCATTCTGCCGTTATAAAGTAGAAGTTGAAAACCAACTTAGTATGTGGATTAAATCCATTTGTAGCGATAGATGGGGAGAATACGTATCACCATTTGAGGAATATTATGTCGAATCGGGCATTGTTCATCAAACGATGACTCCATACTCACCTCAGTCGAACGGTGTTGCTGAACACAAGAACC
The DNA here is from genome assembly GCA_034509755.1 of Anisodus tanguticus. Classification (NCBI taxonomy): domain Eukaryota; kingdom Viridiplantae; phylum Streptophyta; class Magnoliopsida; order Solanales; family Solanaceae; genus Anisodus; species Anisodus tanguticus. Next base: position 44,579,487 of record CM067555.1, read on the forward strand.
ACATGTTGAAGGAAATCATGAATGCCTTGCTCATCAATTCCAGTCTTCCCCAAAATATGTGGGGAGAAACCATTCTTACCGCTAATACGATTCTTAATAGAGTCCCACATAAGGGTAAGGACAAAACTCCATATGAATGATGGAAGGGAAAGAAATCCACCTATAAATATTTAAAGGTGTGGGGTTGTTTGGCAAAGGTCGAAGTGCCCAAGCCAAAACAGGTCAAGATTGTGCCTAAGACTGTAGATTGTATTTTCATAGGATATGCAAATAACAGTAGTGCTTATCGCTTCTTAGTGCATAAATCAGATATTCCAGATATCCACGGGGGTACAATCATGGAATCAAGGAACGCTCAATTCTTTGAGGATACTTTGACTAGAGAGGAAAAAGATATAACCTCTCGCAAACGAAGTTATAAACAAAGCTCTCAGGAACCAGGAGTCGTTGACTGCCCAGATCTAGATGGTTCAGATCTAGTGGACTTCGAAGTGGATAAATATCCGGAATTTAGTGTTCCAGATTCTCAGAACTTGGAGACTCCAGAGATGGAACCAAGGCGAAGTAAAAGGGCCATGAAGGATAAATCCTTCGGTCCTGACTTTGTAGTTTATATGGTTGATGACGAACCAAGGATAATTGCTGAAACATTGTCAACTCCAGAGGCACCACTCTGGAAAGAAGCTATTGAGAGTGAAATAGACTTCATCCTGCATAACCATACTTGGGAGTTGGTTAATCTTCCTCTAGGAAATAAACCGCTGTGTTGTAAATGGATACTCAAATGGAAGTATAAAGCAGATGGGTCTATAGATAAGTACAAGGCCAGGTTGGTAGTCAAGGGCTATCAGCAAAAGGAAGGCCTTGACTATTTTGACACATACTCCCCGGTGTCTAGGATGACGTTCATACGAGTATTCATTGCGATCGCAGCGTTGCATGACCTTGAGATACATCAAATGGATGCCAAGACAACCTTTCTAAATGGTGATTTGGAAGAAGAAATTTATATGGAACAACCCGAGGGGTATGTGGTTCCAGGGCAAGAGAAAAAAGTCTGTCGACTTGTCAAATCTCTGTACGGACTGAAACAGACCCCGAAGCAATGGCATGAAAAATTTGATAGTACTCTACTATTGAAGGGTTTCTCCATTAATGAGTGTGACAAATGTGTCTACACGAAAGGTAACTCTGACTCGTTCGTCATGATATGCCTGTACGTAGATGACATGTTGATCATAGGGAGCAGTCCTAGCTTGATCCTAGAGACTAAGAACATGTTGAAACAATGCTTCGACATGAAGGATATGGGTATCACATATGTCATCTTAGGGATAAAGATCTCTAAGATGTCTGACGGACTGGTCTTATCTTAGTCTCACTACATCGAGGATGTGTTAAGAAAGTTCGAGATGTTTGACAGTGCGCCTATGATTGTTACTTAAGGAAAGTATATTGTGTGTATGTTAATTTTAGATATAATTGTTGCAGTTAATTTGAAAAACTTCTATAAGATGTTAAGCCTTATTTTTGTCGCATTCATTTGTGGAGTCATTTTGAATAAAAATATTCTTCTTTTAGAAAAGTCCTGCCTTCGTCTTTAGATAAATTTGAGTGTAACTTAGACTGAAGAACCCAAAAACGTTATTATGTCTTCAACTTTTTCTCCCTTTTTTTTTCTTTTCTTTTTTTAAAGAAATGGTGTACGTGTTCTTATTTTCAGCTTTGGATTTTAGGTCTAAGTTAAAAAGTTGTCTTCAAGGATTTATGGATGCCATTATGCCTTACGTGTTGAGTTGGTTTAATATTCAATGTGGAAAATGAACACTCAAAAATCAGTATATAGAGGCACACTTGTTGAAAAAGAAAAGAACGTTTTTAGAGCATATTTATTAACCTAACAACTTATAACGAATTTTTCTTAAGAGCCTAATCGTATGTTTGATCAAATTTCTATAAAATTAGTAAATATTTATTCTTTTTTATTAAAAGATATTTGTTTTAGAAAGTAAAGATATTTACCAAAAGTTGTTTTTAATTTTGTTTCAAGAAAAAGTATAATTTAAGTAAAATTCGTATTCATCAAATTATTTAAAAAATACTGACACACTAGCTCCCTGCTTGTCGTAAACACATCTATGAGCAAAGTCTTTCATAATCTCTCTCTCTCTATATATTTTATTGGTTATAATCTGCTGAAATGAAATAAAAAATGTAAGAACTCATGCCTCGTTCTGAATATTTTTATTTTAATTAATATAAAAAATTATACAGATTCGTATTATATTTGAGACTTGTTGGTTTGGTTCAGATTGAATTCGAAGGCTCGAGGTCATTTTGAACAAATTTGGAACTTAAACACTATGCTGATTTTCTAGTGCCAGTTCTGATGCATGGAGTCGCAGACCAGTGGTCGCGAGTACAAAGAGCAAAGAAAAGTTGGGACTAGCCAGGTTGATAAGCCTCCGCGATGGCGCAAGGGCTGACCCGAACGCGGAGGGCCAATGGCTTTGACCTTCACAAATGGTGTATAGGGGCCTGCGATCGTGGAGAAGAAATCTGAGGTTGACAAGAGTTTTACTCTCGCAACCGCGTGATATGGTTGCCACGTATGAAACATGTAATATATATAAATATATATTAACTAAATTATATGGGTTTTATGCCAATTTTGAAAAGAGAGTGTTGGTGGGTGAATTTCATTGGACCGATTTCTACCTATATCTATAAGGTAATGATTTTCCTACACTACTTGGTTGATAATAGCCAATTGTATTTGCATTTGAACCATAAAAATATAAGATTTGTCAGGTGAAATTGAGAATTTTAGACCTAAATTTCTAATTAGGTAATTTGAGGATTTGAGAAGGTAGTTAAATTCTAATTAGGAATCTAATTACATAATTGGATTTATGACCTTATTGAGTAATCCATTATATAATTTGCTTTGGGATTTGACCGAGGGTTTGACTCTTTGGTTTACTTTCATTGACTTACTTCAGATTGACCTACAAAATATAAGATTGAATCGACGTGTCCAACCCCAACCTTGGGGTGTGGCCGACACCCCCCGCCCTAAAGGCCCGAGCATACCACATCTCATCCGTACTCTGGATACACATGTACTTGGGCCAATAAGGCCTCAGAAAGACTCATAAGACAATTAAGACATAATAACCTGTAGAAGCAGAAAAGTAACCCTGAGTGCCAGTGAGGGCGTATCATATGCATGCTTTCCTTTAAAAAATATAATCATATATATATAGGTCTCATAATGGGGCAATAACATCATCATCAAGCCACTCTTTAAGGGCTAATATCATCATAACGTACCCAACTGCAGTAGTGTGAACATATAAGTGTCGTACCCGATCGACTATAGCGCGACTCAGTGTGATAAAATAGATACATATATATACAATGCATGAAAGACTCCAAAAGCACATCATGAACATGTTCGGAGTGACATGAGGTCGTTACCCTCCGACTATAGTTATGTAAATACATACATCAGTTGTCATGAAACCAATAAGAAATACAGAACATCACATAATTAGAGATAATATAAGATGCGGAAAAGTATGCCCGACAAGGGACATATAAGAATTGATCAACATCTCAATAGAATGAAAACACTAGTACTTCTACTTAAGAATGACATCTCTTTTTGGAAGAACATCCACTTTTGTTATGTATTCGATTAGATCACACAAATAGAAACAAAGGGTAAGCCTTACATACCTCGTCGCTTGGTCAACTGTTAGCTTACATGGTCTCAAACGCTCCACGAACGGCAACCTCGTAATAGAGACAATTTGGGTCAAATTTAGATTGATTACTACAAGATCGATTCATTGTGACATTTCATCGAATACTTAACGTGCATTGAGCTTCTTATCCTCCAACAATGGCAACTTAAAGTTTCTTCTCCTCATTTACCAACTATCAACAAGAATCCATAACTTAGATCAAATTTAAATTCACTCAAAACATTCCAACACAAAGTAACCACAAGGTACGTGATGTAACAATATAAGCATTATAACTTCTTCCGGCTTACATTAGTTTGCCCACAACGTAATCGACGTAAAGAATACAATTACAAATGGCTTAGCGACTCTTAAACTCTTGTGACCTCTTAATGGTTTAACTCGATTACTTCCTTTATATACACAAATATAATCTCTTTCTTAGCTTATGCCGACTATCTTATGATGAACTCAAAGTATGGAAGTACGGAGTGTAACATCATTCCCCCCTTAAGAACATTCCTCCTCGAATGTTAAGGATACATGGCTTCGTATTTTTAGCTCCTGGATTTTCCGAAAATCTTTGCAGAGCTTCCCTTACAAATAAGACTATCCCACACGTTTGTCACACAGTCAGAAAACACAGCAAATGCCTCACAAGGCTATGCACTAACATTTACAGTATCATATTGGCTCTATACGACAATTTATCAATAAGGTACAATATACTTCATCTTAGCTACCCTCCCCAGGTAGAGGTAAGATCTGCGTACACTCTACCCTCCCAAACCCCACACTATGGAATTTCACTAGGTATGTTGTTGTTGTTGTATACTTCATCTCAGCTACATGGGCAAGAATCTTGGGCAACCTTTGCCACTTCTCTTCATTAGGTATCATACGATGAGCCTACTATGATGGAAGAAAGATAAGGAAACCGTACCGGATGAGTGAACCAAGATTTCCAGATGAACGGGGTAGGGTATTAGTATATCTAATACATAATTTAGATGTGAAAAATTGTCTTCTAAAAAAGGAAATGTTGAATGAATTGATCGTAAATTATGAGATTTAAAAATCTTTTTGCCTTCGAAAGAAGATATTAATCGTAGAGAAAATGGAATTTCCACAATAAATGCAAATCCCTCTGATATTATTTGAGAATACAAACTCTTGTTGCACCCCAAAAATGTATTTTTGTTAGAATCATTAGTAGAAATAAGAAAATGATTCTGTTGATACATTCGAGTAATTAAACGTTTCACAATTAGTAAACTAAATTGATTGTTATAACCTGGATTTTCCAACAAAATCGACCTATTTCTATTTAAACCAACGTGGACGTATGGAGATAACTATTGGTCCATAAAGTTATGGAAATAATTTTAGCAGGATTTCATGTATACAGTGAATCAACTAATCCCACCTTGACTTATAAACCATATAGCGTGACTTCTTAGTCTGGTTAGTCATTTTACGTACGAACTCACTTGCTCCTCTTGATTAGGCCATACTTCTTTTGAATGCTATCTTAACTGGATTAACTAAGGTTGTTTAGACCTCGTCATCCTTTATATTCACAATACACCGTAGAATTCTTTCCTCAGGGAATCTCCTCAGACTATCGACCCCCAATAATTTGGAACACTATTTAGTGTATTGCCTTAACACCCGCACATTGTAACTAGATAAATGAATCCTATTCTCGGGAATAGCTTTCATTTAGTCTCTTTGCTGGGTAGCTTAGAGAGGGCATTATATTAGGTCAACGAATCCCGTCTTCCCGATTATCTGGTAGTGAATTTCTATTTCCTTCTACACCAATGATCCCTATGATCCTCCTGCGTTCGTCGATAATCAATCCATCCATCTTCTCACCACGTACACCCTTTGAATTTCACCTAATTATCCATTCCTGAAGTTATGCTGGGGTAATTTATGTTGGAAATTAGCCTTTGGGGGAGTTGCGACCGACCAACTTTAACGGCTTAAACACTAGTGTAACGTATGTTGGAGAATCCGGTTCTTCACATATGCATGATCTACTAAGTACGCAGATAACCGTAGGGCCAAGAATCGTCAAATTTCATTGAGAAATGAAAGAGATATTGGTTCACGAAGTAAGGTGTTTGAAGCATGGAAAGTGTGGTATTGTGTGTAATTCTCCCTCATCGGTAGAGGAAAAAAGAATTGTTGTGTATATAAGATTCGAAATTGGTTTGGGGTTTGGGACCCCAAGGGGTATCCCATGTGTTTAAAGGAGGGAGGACCTAGATGTGCTTCGGTTCGAGGAAATACCACACGCGCGCCGCCGCCGCCCGCCCGTCCGGTTCCGAGTTCCGGGTTCCGGGTTCTCGGGTCGTGGGTCGTGGGCTGTGGGTCTTCTGATATTATCTTTTTGGGCCGTAAAACTTTGCCGTAAGTACGGTTTGATCCCGAGAAGTTTCAGATGTCTTTGTTTGGACCAGAATTCTTTCGGATGTACGCTTTGGTCCCCGAAGTTTCAAGATGTACGAGTTTGGTCCCCGAAGTTTCCGAACATCGAATTTCGACGGTCAAAAACAGAAATGCCAAGCACTCAATTCAGCCATTTATTTTGGCTGAATTACTCCTCCTATAATGGCCAAATCCTTTGGTCTTTCTCCCATTTATGTTGGTGACTTTACTACCTCCATAATGGCCATTATTTGGCTATTATGGAGGCGCTTTCAGCGAAAACAGTCCATCCCTCTCCTATATAAACACCCCCTTACACCATTGTTGAGCATAAGAGTTAACGAAAAGAGAGGCAAAAAAAACAAAGGTGCACGAAAATACACAACCAAAATAGTTTTCTTCCTACAACTTCCAAGCATCATTTCGTTACTCAATATTCTTCACGGTAGCTCTTGAGTTTCCTTTGATCAAGGGTTCCATTGCTGTTTTATCTTGGGAGACAAATTGTCCAGGACGTATAAAGGATACATACGGGGCAATATTGTCTTAAGGACAGAGTGCTACACTCGACTCAGCAAAAACAATTTACATTTTTCCGTCTTCTACAAAACTGGAATTTAAAGTTTTCACTTGTGTAACGATTGTAATTTCAGATTCCATGTTGAATTATTGAAATCTTTGTTTATCCTTTCGAATACTTGTAATAGTTAAATACTTCCCGTACTGCTTTATAAAGTACCATAGAGCAAAACTCCCAAGATCTTAAGACAATATCTGTATTGTATTACTATTAGTGTTCGAAAGATGTCGGTCAAAAGTTGTGTGACCAAATCTGGATATGGAAATGGTTTTCTGGTAGAAGAGAGTGATGATGATGAACGTGTTCATGGTGTCACCGCTACCAAGATTGGTGGGAACAAGCGCTCACGAGAGCCTGAGGATGTCAACTGGGACAAGAGGAGAAGAGTGAAGATGTTATTCTATCTTGTAGCAGAAGGCCTATATCTGTCCCAGACAAAGGATCCGAATAATGGTGAGAAGGAAATGGACACTCAGTCTGATGAAGTGACTGAAGTGAGCCAGAATCCGAAATTGGGATAAGTATTTTTCTTACTTGTCAAGAATAAGGATTAAATGATAAGTATTTTTCTTACTTGTCAAGAATAAAGATTAAATGATGTCTGATTAAAAAAATAGATTAAAGTAAGGAGGAATATGAAAATAATTTGTATTCCTTACGCTTTAACAAATCAGAAGTTTAATCTCATCTTCTTTCCCGTTTAAAGATTGGATTTGGTAAACGACTTAAAAAGATCCGTTCTTTTAAGTGAAATAATTAAAAGTGTGTAAAGTATGTCGCACATACAATGGAGAAAGATCCACTAACTGTGCGAAAACTCTTACCACTCTTAAGTAAGCGCCAAGAATTATCTAGGCACCAATCATAACGGAAGAAGACTAAAAGCTAAAGACGTTGAGCCTGTCATACTATTTGGCAGAAGATCCTTCATAGGATGATATTGGACACTCAGTCATAAAAAGCCTCCGGGCGACTGGAGTGGGCCAAAATTCCTTTGATATGATGATATTGGACACTCAGTCATATAAAGCCTCCGGGCGACTGGAATGGTGCCAGAATTCATTTCATAGGAAAAGTAATGGACACCTAGTAAGGTGGGCCAGAGTTTCCAGGTCCTAAATGATCTGAAGGCCTAAATAAAGGCAGTAAAGAAATTGGACACTCAGTCTGCCAAAGCAACTAGAGTGGACCCGAGTATCGAGATCACATATGATCCGGTTACGCCCTAACCACGGGCAAAAGGTTGTTCATGTGAAGCAACGCCACCTCTAAAAACAAAGGGGCTGGAGAGGTTGTCCTCAATAGGACTTCAAGGAATGAGATCACTCTAAAAGAGGTGATACATGTTCCTAACTTGGTTAAAGGACGTTGTTGGTCAAATCTGATTTGAGACTAGTCCAACAGGTCCGTAATAACTAAGAGAGGTACAATATGTCTATAGCCAAATGAATGATATATTGTAATCCGTGCATCTATGACATCATAGATTAAGACACGTTAAATAGCAAGTCATTCAAAAGCTAACGATGTTGAGATTGTTGCCTACTGTCGACATAAACCCTCAAAATGAATGTGAGGTAGACGAAGAGGCAAAATCACCTTTCCAAATTCCGTCAAGGGAATAGCGAAAGAAGCACCGCTCCTCTAGAACTTAGTCACACCTACTTGGGTGATTTGAAGTTTATACAAAATAGAGGGGGGAGACAAGTACGTTGTGATCTTCATTGATGATGGTACAACGTATGGAATCCTTTGTTGAAAAGCAAAGATGAAGTTGTTGAAGCCTACAAAACAGAAGTTGAAAGTCAACTAAGCCACGGATTGAGAAATTCGTAGTGATAGAGGGGGAGAGTGTGAAGCATCGTTTATTAAACGACTGCTCATTACTCACCTCAGTCTAACGGTGTTAGCCAAGCGCAAACCCGTACGCCCAAATTATGTGGGGCAAGGCGATCCTTACCGCTAATGTGATTCTCAACAGAACTCCGCATAAGGATAAGGATAACCCTCCGTGTGAGACATGGAAATGATCTCACATACAAATGTTGTGATGTGAGGTGGTTTCGTACCTAAAGCTGTAGATTGCATATCCACTAGATCTGCAAATAACAGTAGTGCTGATCGCCTCTTGGCGTAAAAGAATGCTGAATTCCTTGAAGATAACTTTCCTTGAAATAGAAAAAAAAAAGTAATTGCTCAAGGTTAACAAGAACCCGCGAGGGCCTGACTGTCCGGAACTAGACGTTCCGTATCTTCAGGACTCGAAAGTTGCTGTCTATCCGGAACTTAATATTCCGATCTGCAGAACTCGGGGATTCTAGATGTTGAACCAAGACGGAGCAAAGAGGGGACAAAGACTTGTTCCAGTCCTTCTAGCTTGTATGGTTGAGAACGAACCATGGACAATTAACAAATAATTGTTATCTCCAAAAGCGCTGCTTTGGAAAGAAGCTAAAGGGAGAAATAGATTCCATATATAGAACCATACGTGTGTAATGGTTAATCTTCCTCCGGAAAAGAACCTTTGGGTTGTAAAAAGTGCTCCCTCGTGAGTGGTTTCACATCCAGGGCCATTGTAGTCTTACAGGGCATGGGTGTTGAAACAACCTTCCCTACCGGAGAGTTGGAAGAAGAGGATCAGAATTGGTTTGCTGAACTGTTGGGCTTCCTTCTGAACTTTCATTTTGGTCCCTGAAATGTTAACATTTTGGTCCCGAAAGTCTCGGATAAAACAAAACAATGAATCGATCACGAAACATTGACTCGAAGTTAGAAAGGCAATAGTTGGAAAACCAACGGTCTGAGAGTGAAAATCATATAGAAACAAAGTCTCGATATGAAAGATATGGGTATCACAGATGACATCTTAGGAATTGGATTTCTAAGACATCTAACGGACGGTCGATAGTTGACGGTCTCGTTGAAGCCACCAATGGATATGAATCATAGAACTGATTGGAATCATGGTGCACCTATAGACAAGGAGCGATATGCACAAGTCACTTGTAGTTCAATGTATTGTACACACTACAACCGACCTTGTATCGTCCTACAACCAGATCAATTGAACTAAGGTTCACTGGTGATTTCAATACATGATTAATAGGAAGGCGTTAAGTCGGATATGACGATATCTGAATTATTCGCTTATCTACGGATTATAGTATTCTGGATGTCCAGCGGTTCTGAGAGAACACAGTGATGCAAACTGGACATCAGATCTGAAGAACACCAAAGCCATAAGTAAATGTGTATGGTGGTTCTTGGAAAATCCTCTAAGCAAACTCGCATCGGCCGATTCATGATGGAATCGGAGTTTATCGCTTTATACAAAGCATGAAAGAAGTTGAGTAACTTCACGACTCCTTAGAGGACGTCCCTTATTGGGAGAAACCCGTGCCTTCAGCAGTTATACACTGTGGCTAGCCGGTCGGCTTCAGGAAGGACACGGATGACGGCGTCTGGGCATATCTGTCAGGATATGTCAGGAGACATAAGACCGTATGGCAGTTGATCATCACGGGTGTCACTTCCTTATTTACTAACTAAGGGACTACCCGAAAATCAAGTGTTCTGCCTGTCTAGGGGAATGGGCTTAAAACCCAAAATATATGGACCAATACAGTGGAAACCCAACCTTACGAACCGGAGATCCCGGTAATTTGGTTCAATGGGAAAACTAAGTTGTAAAGGTTCAGTTGATCGCTTTAGTGGAAGCATGAGCACTTCGGATAGTGATTTCGAAAAGAAACACCAAATCCAAAGCCGTTCCCGCGATAGACGTTAAGTGTTATCTGCAGTATGGGTAAAGGTTAAGTTTTCGAAACTCGTAATGATCCTCAACAATTGAGGTTAGGTCTTTGGGAAACTTTTAATGGTTCCTAACACTTGTGAAGTGGGGTATAGCAGGATACCTTGTAGGAGACCACCTATTTAAGTGCGAGGACGGGCCGCCTCAAATTGAACGCACTTAAGAATCCAAGACGTTGTCCATGGCCAAAACGGACAAAACATTACGAAGAAGAGAGTAAGGGAATTTGTTGTGTTGGTACCGTTGTCTTGGCTTACACTAAACACCGACGGTTCAAGACATCACGTTCACCGCACAAGAAGTAAGTCCGATGGTATTCAACTATGGAAGGTTCAAAGTGAGGCTACCTCTCCTTATGCAACATCGGTCCATGAAATATTGCTTTGGAAATGAAAAGACACCATGTGAGTGCGCCAAAATCTCTTTCAAGAGGGGATTGTTGGAAATTAGCCTTTGGCGGGAGTTGCGACCGACCAACTTTAACGGCTTAAACACTAGTGTAACGTATGTTGGAGAATCCGGTTCTTCACACATGCATGATCTACTAAGTACGTAGATAACCGTAGGGCCAAGAATCGTCAAATTTCATTGAGAAATGAAAGAGATATTGGTTCACGAAGTAAGGTGTTTGAAGCATGGAAAGTGTGGTATTGTGTGTAATTCTCCCTCATCGGTAGAGGAAGAAAGAATTGTTGTGTATATAAGATTCGAAATTGGTTTGGGGTTTGAGACCCCAAGGGGTATCCCATGTGTTTAAAGGAGGGAGGACCTAGATGTGCTTCCGTTCGAGGAAATACCACACGCGCGCCGCCGCCGCCCGCCCGTCCGGTCCGGTTCCGGTTCCGAGTTCCGGGTTCCGGGTTCTCGGGTCGTGGGTCGTGGGCTGTGGGTCTTCTGATATTATCTTTTTGGGCCAGAAAACTTTGCCAGATGTACAGTTTGATCCCAGAAGTTTCGATGTCTTGTTTGGACCGAAATTCTTTCGGATGTACGGTTTGGTCCCCGAAGTTTCAAGATGTACGCTTTGGTCCCTGAAGTTTCCAGAACATCAGAATTTCGACGGTCAAAAACAGAAATGCCAAGCACTCAATTCAGCCATTTATTTTGGCTGAATTACTCCTCCTATAATGGCCAAATCCTTTGGTCTTTCTCCCATTTATGTTGGTGACTTTACTACCTCCATAATGGCCATTATTTGGCTATTATGGAGGCGATTCAGCAGAAAAACGGTCCATCCCTCTCCTATATAAACACCCCCTTACACCATTGTTGAGCATAAGAGTTAACGAGAAAAGAGAGGCAGCAAAAAAAGGTGCACGAAAAATACACACAACCAAAATAGTTTTCTTCCTACAACTTCCAAGCATCATTTCGTTACTCAATATTCTTCACGGTAGCTCTTGAGTTTCCTTTGATCAAGGGTTCCATTCTTGTTTTATCTTGGGAGACAAATTGTCCAGGACGTATAAAGGATACATACGGGGCAATATTGTCTTAAGGACAGTGCTACACTCGACTCACAGCAAAAACAATTTACATTTTTCCGTCTTCTACAAAACTGGGAATTTAAAGTTTTCACTTGTGTAACGATTGTAATTTCGATTCCATGTTGAATTATTGAAATCTTTGTTTATCCTTTCGAATACTTGTAATAGTTAAATACTTCCCGTACTGCTTTATAAAGTACCATAGAGCAAAACTCCCAACAATTTATATATCCAAGTTTACTTGATAGGGCTCGTAAAAGTTTTCCTCTACAGCTGAGCACCTTTGACGAATGTAATTAGGGTAGAAATATTCTATGTCCATACTACATCTCGTACTCTATGACTTCACACAATCCTTGGTAACATTGTCTAGTGAAAGTAGATAATTTTGGTTAGGCTATTCATAGTCGTCCATTGTAATGGAAAACTTGTCGCATTTCACAATGAATTTCACACGGTCATCTTTGCTTTCATATCATGCTTACTGTATTCTGTATCAATCTATTGAGTCCCTGGCATTTCTCCTTGAATGGTTTGCAATTGCAACTTTATGTAGCGCGTTTACGATATTTCTCCTCATATCTTCCTTCTCATGTGACTTTTTGACACCATATGTATAAGACATCGACGTTCCGGAATGAATGGAATAGAGTGGATAATAGATCCATGTCATACGTTTGGTTCAAAATTCTCTCTTCACTTGAAACACACTATTGGTCTTGCTATTCTCTGATGCTCCTTTATCAGACTTAAAATTATATTTCCCCCTTGTTAAACACTCCTTCAATATGGAATCTTTATATCAACATTTATTTCTTCCTGATCAAGTAAGTTAACGTTGTTGCGCTCTGGGTTACTATACACTTATCCCCTAAGCTTATCAAGCGAATCCCTAAATTTGCTAGCTAATAAAGAGTTTCTAATAATCCATTTTTCTCTTTGGGCTTACTTATTATAATTCATTTGCGGAAATGGCCGGATGGATTTCCTCTGGTGGCTAAGTCGAAGATTTCACGTATTTGCTATAATATTATCTTTGTCTTCTTTACCTTAGTTTAAACTAGTCGTCTTCCATGGGAGGAAACTTTTCTTTGTTCTTCTTACTACTGTCGGTTACTACAACCTTTTACAACTTATCCTATTTTTCCTTACTAGCAACTCAATTCTGGTCTCCGTATAGCTTAGATTTCGTGTACGTGAAATTTTGGACGTCATCTTTTAACCTCTGCCCTTGTACTAACTCTTGCCACTTCTGTCCTTCTCTTATCATCAATCCCAAATCTTACCCTTATTGTCAACTTTATCGTTTCTATTTTATGGTTTCCTTTCTTAAAGCTTACCTAAAAATATTATACTAGCTTCTCTGTCATCACCGCCGTTTTGGTTATTCTTCGAGGCTTCAACTTCATAGCGATAAGACTAGTTCGGAGTGGCTATTCCCCTAGAATATTCATTCAAGATCTATCTTAAATTTCAACTTGCAGTCGTACTTAGGTCTTTCTCCAATTCTTTTTTGTTTAAATCTTTCTTAGCATCTCAATCCTAACCAATTTCTTTTGAAATCAGACTTCCACTTCGACGCCTTCTTTGGGTTAACATATTCCTGTACAAAGTTTCCAACTATATTCGTCCTCAGGTTGTAGGTTATTATTATCCCTTCTCCCTATCAATTGCTTTCGTGAGTTATTTTGAAATTGTTCCTCCTTCCGTTTACCACGATCCTCCTATCATCTCCATTATTTGAGCAAAGATACATTCCTAACTTGGTACTTTACCACCCCACTTCCCACCTTAGGGAAATAACTCAACTCTTTATGGTTAAAATTTGTCCGCCCGTCCTTCCATCCTTCCTTGGTCGTATCCTAACAACTTATGATTGATCTTAGGATAACCTTACTTTATCTGAGAGAATTTTAAGAAACTTACATTTATGGAGCATCATACACTCTTCATATCACACCTTATTTCATCTAACTTCACTTTGGTTCACTCAGCTCGTCAAGGAGTTTTCTACAACTTGCTTTCATCAACCATTCTCTTCCTCCTACTTGTCTACTCATTCATTTACTATAATACTAGCTAACATGGGAATCTTTCGGCTCCAGAATTAGTGTCTTGACTCAAGTCCGTCCCAAGTTATCTTTCGTTATCATCCTTTCTCAGTTATGTGGTTAAATTAACCTTCTAATAACCCCCATTCATTGTTATTAATTCACTTTTGACAAAACATGACCGTACTACTTTATAACTTTCAAGGCTCATTCCCCTTCTATCCTTTCTTGCCTACGAATCCTATCGCGCCTCCGTATGTTAACTTATGTCTTCCAGTGACTTCCCTATCTTAGACTTGTCGTCGTACTGGATTTCATATCTACCCTTCACAATTCTTCGCTCCTTATCTAGTTCAGAGTATCTCAGCGACAATTTCTAGTTTTCTAACATTTTTTTACTTTAGTTGGCCTTAGTTATCAACCGATTGAGATGACTTTGCTTACTAACCTCGTAGTTGTAAATCTTCTTTAATGATATCTTTGACATCCTTATCTTATTACCTACCTTCCATACATTAGCATATGTTATAACCTATGTATAAGAACCGGGGACTGTCCACTTAAATTCTTCTGCACCTTCGACCGACAGTTTATTAGCTAACGTAAGCATCATAATGGAGAAATTAGGTCATACATCCATTGCAACATTAGTAAGGGTCTATATAGCATCGACTCAACGAAGTATAAGTATGGCCTTGATTATAGTTCGGATATAAGAGCTTTACCTTGATTCTTACTTTATATTTGTATCCTAATTCCATTGAAATACCTTAAGTTCTCGTAAATATAACCAAAAATTAGATTCTAAGATCAACATATCTGTACTCGAAAGAAAAGCCCACATTGCACCGGAGCTCAACACTTCATCCCCATTCCTATAGTGGTCTTCATGCCTAAGTATCGGACACACCCGTATCTTGTGGCCTTTGCTGCCATACCAAAAACAAATCCCCATTATTACACGACATTGGCCGGCATGCACCTGACCGCACTGATGGTACAATGATCGGGGCGGCTCAACTTTCCACACTAGCACAACCCTGACATACTAACGTTTGCAAATTTAACCTTGGTCTTACCTGAGAAAATCTTATCACACTCAAGTCGCTGCACCGTCCCAATCTATTGTAACCTACCACTACCCAACAGTCCTCTGGAATCCTCAATTGTCCTAATTTTCTTGGTCCATCTCATAATTTCATATAAATCATTTCCATAAAATATAAACGACTCTAGCTCCTGGACTCCTTAGGCTATGAACTCCCTTACCCTTTGATCTCGCCCAAATTACACCTTTAATGGTATAACACGACCATTGTCAAATATAGTAACCCAACGTAGGTTGGGGTCGAATCTCACAAGGAATACGATAATAAATTGTTCTATTCGTGCACGTATGAGAAATTGTCTGTCCGAGGATGAATGTTTGTTTAATTGGTATCTGATGTAACAACCCGTTTGGTCGTTTCTAGCTAAAGACCATTATCTGACTATTTTACCCTTTCCGTAGACTCTATGTGGGATTTGTGATGCGCGGGGATGGGTGGAACGGATCCCGAGGTTCATTTATATGAGATTTGAATGAGAAATCCATAATAGAAACCTTAGGGTTGGATAGTTTGACTCTAGGTTGATTTTTGAGTACATGGGTTCGTTTCTGGGTTTCGTCACGTCCGGTAGTTCCGGAGGGTCATTTATGACTTAGTCGAGTTATTGGTTCGCTTTCCGAGATAATCAGATGTATTTTGTGGCCTTATTTGTAATATTTGAATATTTAGTTATTTCGGGCGATTCTTTAGAAAAATATGTCTTAGCTCTGTTAAATGAGAAATATGAGGGTGCAAGCGAGTCTGTAGCACTGTTTATCTTGGGGAAACATATATGGTGTATTTTCGGGGGGTCTCGAGAGTGTTTCGGGTGTTTGGTTGAAATTTGAGTTAGAATCCAAGTGTTTGGTGTCCGTTGTCCGCGCCAATGGGTGGACTGTCTACTCTTGCGGATCTGCCTCTGCGGAGGTTGGCTCATAGAAGTGGGACTTGTGTGCTTGGTAAAGTTCTGTCTCGGTGGAGGCTTTTTATGCAGGGGCGTATGCACCTCTGCGGGGTTCGTCCACTTCTATGACAGTGCGAGACCGCGCCAGTGGGGTTCGTCACTTATGCAAATACTTCATCTCAGTTTTAGAACTGTCCAAGGGGAAAATCTTAAAGGTTGGGGCTAAGTTCTTCATTAGAGGTATAATTCTTCATCCTTTGTGATTTTATTTCATATTTTAAGGCTCTAGTCTTGGTATAGACTTTAATTTGGGGGAAATGAGTTCTAATACTCATGTTAGAATAAGAGAGGATAAGACTTTGATTTAAGGGTGTTTTGTGGATTAGTTTACTTTGATATTGTGAATTAGTGATGGAATATGATAGATAATCATGTTTTAAAGTTAAATTTGATTATAGAAACCCTTTTGATTTAGGAAATTTTTTAGGGTTTATGATTTGAGTTTTTTTTTTTAAATTGTTCAATTTAAGGTCCAAATGAGCTTAGATTTCTAATTAACTTAAGGATATGATTACCTAGTATGTGCTCTTGGTTTTTGGGTAATAAAGTTCGAGTCTTGGTAACGTGGGCCCGGGTTGGTATTCGATTGAAGGAATAGGTCCTTGTATGGTGTGTTAACTTTATTTTGACGTATAGTCTATGCGTGCTAGACTACGTTTACTACGAGGGGCTCCAAAGGGCAAGGCAAGCACTGAAGATGGATTGTTCGTGGCTCCTGTTCGGCTTTGATGAAGGCTACGATATAACTCTTTTAGACTCTCATAGAAGTACATAATAGTTATAAATGTTGAGGGGTATTGGGAATTTTTGGGGGTCCCACCTTAGCGGCTATGATGAACACTTAGGTGGGTACCGATGTTGAATTGTGTTGCTGGGTGATTTAGGGAATAAGCCTTAAGCTGATTCCAACTGCTATTATTTGGGTTTGTCGCCATATTTGATATTGTCGTCTTTATTCATCATATATGCTTGATATGATATTCTGACTGTACTTGGATTACCTGTTGTTGAATTATGAAAGCATGTGATATTCATCTCCTATACTTGGTTGCATCTCATACATTCTGTTTTTTTTTTTGCGTTGTATTGTCATTTGCATTCATATACTAATGGTTATGATGATATTGGTATGAAAATATTGTGGGTCCAAGAGACTGGGAAGACAAAAGTAGGTATGAGATTATTGGCAACATTGAGATGATGATAATATTACAGATGGATCAAATTGCACGCCGCAACGGGTATGATGATACGCGATGGAGCGGGTTGCACGCTTGCAATAGTTATTACTCCACATGGCTGGAGTCTGTCAAAAAATTTTGGACGAGTACATGGACTCTGCGGGTCCCCCATGGGTGTGCAGTTCATAAAATTTGAACGTTTGTATACTGGAGGAAAATGTACCTGGCATTTGCATTCATATCATATACATCTCATAGCATGAATTACATGTTGATTGGAAACTGGATTGATTCTATTGAATCAGGTTGATTGCCATGATTAGGCTTGTCTCTGTGAATATTTGGAAATTCAATTGATTCTATTGACTCGGATTGATTGCTATGATTATGCTTCTCTATGTGAATACTTGGATAATTGAATTGATAATATTGAATTGGATGGGTTTTCATGTGTGGCTTGATTTTTTGTGTACTGGGTTTTATGATTTATAATATATAAGTCTAAGTATTTGATGTCACATGCTACTGTGGTCGGTAATGTCAATATGTTAGGACTATTGTCTAGATCCAGAAAAATAATGTGTGTTATACGTTGTCTGATAATTGATAGCGTGACTGGGTAACGAGTCTAGTAAGGAGCATGTGATAAGTGTTAATATTGTGAATGTGGACGTTGAATGAACTAATGTGTGTCAGACTGTAGCTGTATAGAGTCTTAATTAAGTCTAAAGGCTAAGGATGATAAAGGAGTTAATGGCGCCATGGTTAGCCTAATTATAATACTCATGGGAAGTGTTATAAAAAGATTGTTGTGATCCAAGTGTTGACTTGCTTATTTGGTGTGTCCAGTCGGGTAAGTGGGGCTAAGCATGAATATGACTTGGACAGAGAGTACTAGTCGGTGCGTAGCATGATAGTAAGGTCCCTGTGTACGTATATGAATTGATTGTACTTGACTGTCAATGAAACCTTATATGAACAAAGTGACTTGCTTAAATCAGTGTATGTGCACAACATGACTTATATGGGTTATCAAACTATTAGAATAGGACTATCTGGTGTCAACTTGATATTTATCTTTGTTACATATCTTCCGCTGTTGTCGGCCTATGATGCTTATGGGGGTATGTTGTGTACTCATGCTACGCTTGCTGCATCTTTTTTGATACAGTTACAGATCTCTCTACTAGTTCGCGATCTCGAGCGTGAGTCCAAACATGCTGATTCAGGCTTTCAGGGTGAGAATGCTACTTCCGGCATGCCCCCAAATGCTCATATCTCTATTTTTGTCTTTATTTAATTCTAGAGACATATTCAGACATTTGGGTTTATGTTATTCAATTTTCAGCCTTATTGCCTTCATTCAGACTTGTATTTCACATTAGTGCTCTTGTATTATTGACTAGATCATTTGGGAGTTTCATTGACTTCAGACTTATGTTTCGCATATTGATGTCATGGCAGACAAGGTTTTTAAATATTTTGTTATCTTTCCGCTTTTTTTATTATTATCATGTGAATGATTTGAGAGTGGTTCGCCTACCGGTGGGACATGTGTACGTGCCACCACGATCCCTAAAAGGGGTCCTAAAAGTTTGCTCATTAAAGTGCTTCAATCTTCTCTTCCAAAGCGTGGTTGATGAACTCTAGCTTTCAAGCTTGTAAGAATATGGCCAAAGATGAATATAATTTTCCCCGAGTCTTGCTTTTGTAGATCCACAATGTTCCACTCAAAATGACGAAAATTTCCCCAGATTTGCAGATCCATCATTTTTTTTCCTTTCAACCACTTTTCTCACTTTCTTCAATTTGGCTCCTTTTTCTCTCATTTTTCCGATCACTTCTAAATCACATAAAATCTATAAAATGAAAGTACAACATACCCAGTGAAATCACACAACGTAGAGTCTGGGGAGGGTAGAGTGTACGCAGACCTTACCTCTACCTTGGTAGATAGAAAGACAGTTTCCGGGGGACCCTCGGCTCAAGACAAAGCATAATCACAAGCAAAGCAAAGCAAGAGAAACGGTCAGACCCAGACAAGATATTAAAGCAGTATGAACATGCTGATAATAAAATCAAATACGATATGGTAGCGCATTCTGGCAAAAGGAAGCAGTAGCTAACGCAGATAAATAAGATAAACAAAGTACACTAAAAACACATAGCAGCAGAAGTCAAACTACAGAGGAAAATCTGTAAAATGAAAGTAAACGACATTAAATGCACCATTTTCTCAATCAAACATAGCAAAAAATCTAAGATTAAAAAAAAGATAAGTTGGTAAATTTATCAAACCCCCAAACTTAAACTATTGCTTGTCCTCAAGCAAATCAAAACATACAATCTCTTTTCGAGAATCAACTCAATAATTCATCAACATCACACCAAGTAAAAAATTCTACTTTAAGCACAAGCACATGACTTTAATTGGTACCAACAATTAATCCAAGACATATGAATCACCAACAACTTCTCAAAAATTTCATTTCATTTCAAATGCTTAAACAAAAAGTTAATCAAAGTAGCAATCAAGTCATGAAACTAAAGTTTCAAAATTTGCTTCATTATCACAAAACACTTTCTTTTATTCAATCCTCTCAATTGGAAAATGGAACAAATTCACAACTCAAATTCTCATGTGCCCTCACACTCAAAGAGAGAATCCCAACTTAGAAAATGCAATTCAACACACAAATAGGATATACAATGAAAAGAATTAACTCTCTCTCTCACACAAAGACGTTCAAATGCACACAAGTAGTACCATAGGCTTGCCAGCTTCTTCTTGGCATCAAGCCAGCCCTTATTCCTTGCATCAACAGGCAATCCCGCATAAAAGAAATGCCCTTGATGTAGTTCTCCACTAATATAGACACACATGGTTCAAAATCAATTAGGACTTAAAGGGTTATAAATGTAGGATTTTGGTTAAGGTAGGGACATAGTTTGAAAATAATGACTCAAAATCTCCCCAAGCACTACAATTTTAAACAATCAAAGCACATTTCCTTTAAAACTTTTCCACCCTTTGCTTCATTTTTCATTACACCACCTAGTCTTCCCTTTATTCACAACTTTAACTTTTCCTTCTACACTTTTTTTTCTTTCTTTTGTTCGTTTTCAAGCTAACAAGGAAGGTTCATTTTTTTTCTCTCTTTCTCTAATTTTTTTTTACCTTTCACCTTTTAAGCAACTTTCACATCACCACTTTTCCAACCATCACCCCCTAAACTTAGGCTTTTAGCCTATGTTTACACTTTTAAAGCACTTAGGGAGGTAGGGTGCCAAAAGATAGATCGATAAAGAACAAAAGGTTAAAGCCTGTAATATGGTTGCTAAAAAAAGGTTAAAGGCTCAAAAGGGGTTGACTAGGATAGCATGCAAGGTTAGGCAATTTAAGGCACAAAGATGAACCAAGAAAGGCCTAAAATCATTTTTCAAATCTAGTGTAGTCTAGGACTTCGCCTTGAAACACATTCTGGTCTAGAACTCACAAATATCTCACACACATGGCACATGAAAAGATGTCTTCATAATCCAATTAAAACAAATAAACTCAAAAAGTCACTTATAGTCTAAAGAGACTATTTAGTGAACAAAAGAGTCAAACATTGAATCTAAAAGTCACAACAAGAATCCTTACTTCCATAGTTTTTCTTTTTCAAAATTCAAGAATTCATATGCCAAGGTTTAAATGTGTTGGTACCAAGCAAGTCAAAAATTGGTCAAGGAGCAAAAATAACATTCCAACACCATTCCTACAACTAAACTACAAAAAAGAAGAAGCTAAAGAAGCTAGTAAAAAGAAATCATACTAATATAAACATGTCACAAACACAATAAAAATATCAAAACAAAAAAGTTAATCTACCAAATTATCATTCATCATGACATATCACACCCCATCACAAAATATCCATCAAAATGAAGTCTCACCCCCAATTTAAAAAATTGCATTGTCCTGAATGTAACTACACAATAGAAGTACAGTAAGAGGGACTCTCTGAAAAGACGTGTCACTGAGATAGAGCATAAGGGTGAGGAAGTTGTTCCGCGCCTCTTTGAGTTGTCCCGGATGAACTAGAAGTCATTTTTATCTCAACAAGTACCTGATGTAATGTTTCTGTCCTAGTTTTGGCAAATCACCATTCCGCATTTTCATTCATCCTCCAACCTAATGTCTCCATGTAACTAATTTAGAACCACAATCATCCTCAAATACAATGTCATGTGCAGCAAAAAGAAGAACCAAAAGAAAAACAATCAAGAATGTCAATTGACATACATTTTCCTGTAAGCATTTAATATCACTCAATTCCTTCCAATTTAAAGCATAGATGCATTTTCTCATCTCCTTGACCCAACATCAACTATATGTTCCAGAGATTACCCAAATCAAGAACACTAGTCATTTTGCTTCATCATTACCATGAAGGTACATCACAAAAGTGAAACGATTCACTGAAGCTTTAAATCAAATAACTTGCAAGGATCAAACTTAATCTACGCTATTGAAGTGCTGCAGATTATCTTCCATATAATTGAAAATATACAGGGAATAAAGCCAACAGTTGCACGAACACACATTAAACACCCGAGACAAGCACATATTCAGTCCAACAATATGATCAGTTGAGTAATAAAATGGTTAGTCGAGAGCCTAACAAATTTCGACGACGAAAGACTCTATCTTTGTTGGTTGTTGCAATATAAAGGTCGAGCAATCTAAGCAAAACACTTCAAAAACCAAGCCTAACTACCACCACACACTTCTAAACATCGCCTCATATGAAATAGCTCTTAGACAATTCATCGAACAGTTTGTGTGCATAACTGAGACTCAGTTCTTTGCAACCTTTGGCCAATTGAATTACCCTCCCACAAATGGTGGGAATTATAGTTCTATACAGAGGCAACACCAAAAACCAACAATCATTTATAAAATTTGAAAAGTTCCTCAACTATACCCCATAATGTTTGCACTTCGCCAAAAAACAATTTCAAGAGGGATAATGGGTCACGATGCTGAGAAAGAAAAATTAAAACAGAGAAGAAAATGGAGAAAGAAAAAAAAGGGCAGCCCGGTACACTAACCTTCCGCTATGCGTGTGATCGGGGAAGGGCCGGACCACAAGATTGTACGCACCTGCATTTCTGTCAGAGGTTGTTTCCTGATCACATAGAAGAAAAGAAGAGCGGAGACTTACCTGAGATGGACTGAAGTTGGCGATATCGTGCCAGTGTTGAGCATGGGCGAGGGAGTGAATATTATTAAAGCTAAAAGGCACCTTACCTGGAATGTGTTTTCTATAACCCCAAAAGTGCACCTTGCACTTAAAATAACATCCAACAAAGTTACTTTTTCAGCAATTTTCTTTTAAACCCAAAAGTGAAGCAGTTTTCCACAACTTATTCTACAATGCTCTACACTTAACCCTGACCAAAAAAAATTCCAAAAATTGTGAAATTTGGTAGACTGACAAGAAGCAATGAAAGAAACTTATCTAAAAAATATAATTGCAAAACTCAAATAAAAATTAAGAAAATATGGGCTGACTCCCACAAAGCGCCGCTTTTAAAGTCGTGGTATGAAGTGAATCAAGTTTACCACTTTTCCCTCCACCGGAGGATATGAATTTTCGTCCCAACTTTCAATCAAGATTCCGATGATGTTCGTAGGGCGGTGATAGAAAAGCAAAGAGACCAGCTTTTCGGTGTCGCATTTTGCACTTTTTGGACTTTAAGTTAGGAATGTCATTTTGTCTTCTTGGCATAGAAAATTTCAAAATAATAACACATTTGTTTTCATCACCAAATTCCTCCATAGGCTCGGGTGGTTCAATTTCCATATCACCCTCCAAGCATAATGTTAAAAATGGTTAGAATGCAGTCCAATTCGATCGAATTTTAATCTTGCATGAATTTTGACATTCTCACCCAAAAATGCACTAGAGTCTTCCAAAATTATTTTATGAACTCTCCTATTCAACACTAGTATCATTTCTTCAATCTCGACATCTTGAATTATTTTTGGGTTGGTCGATTCACAATTCCCCATTAGCTCTTGAAAATCAATCTTGACCTCTTCTTCATTATAAACCAACTCAAAACTACTCTCCATGAACCTTCGATATTGAGCATCACATGCCTCAATTTTTGCATTCAATTCGGCCTCCAATTCCCGGATAGCAATTTCAAATAGCTCTACTTCTTGACTTTGCTCAACATGAATTTTTAAAAATTCTTCCGTCATCCGTGAAATATTTATCCGGTGGTCCCCATAAACTTCAAGTTGTTGAGCTTGATTCATTAGCCACTCCTGGCTCAAAATCTCCACTTTGTCAAGTTTCTCTTTACGGTGAGAGTCTCTCAAAGCTTGTAAAAATCCACCCATTGAGAAATTCATGTTCTCAACACTTTCATGACTACATTCAACATCCTTAAGTTGGTGAGCATTATGGGCCTCAACCAATAATTTCATTTGATCCTACAAGGTGCGGATGTCACGCCCCGAATCATGGCCTGGGTGTAACACGACACTCGATGCTTGACTGCATGCGACCGAGTGAATCACATGGCTTGTTGAATCAACATGGACATCAAAATCATGAAATAATAATTTAAAACATGCAAAACTGAATACTATAGTTATAGTCTAATATATAATAAGTCTGAAATAATTTGAAAACGTAATAAATCTAAAAAAACTGACATGACATGCTAGACTAGTCTATGAAACCTCTGAACATGAGTTTGACTGCTAAAAACTATTTACCAGGACAAGGCTTTGGTATACCTTTACTGCATGACATGACATGTAAAATAAATAAACCAACATCCTGAATAAGATGGGGCTCACCAATCGCTGATATTGTAGAAATCCTAGCGAACTGATCCGTCATCCTGAAACTATGTACCTGCACTGTGAAGTGGAGGCCCTGAGCAAAAGGGACGTCAGTACATTTGAATTGTACTTGTACGTAAAGCAACTGAATGAAAGAGTAGTAAGTGGGGTGCTCGAGGTATGGGCAGCCCAAATCATAAACATAGATACATGAAGTAATACGAAACTGAAACTGTAAATGTAGACTGTAAACTATAGTTATGAACTGTAAATTGTAATCTGAAATACTGTAAACTGTAATCTGAAATAGAAACCTGAACATGATCATGATCTGCATGATCAAGATGTAACATGAGTAAAATATTTTTAAGTGGGAGATTCTTAGTATAACTGACAACATGAAATCACTACGTAAGTACATGAAGTCTTATACCTGGCCCGACTAGCAGAGCAATCTCATACCTTCACGGGGTATCAGACATGAACATGACATGAAATGATCTAAATAAATAGTCTGAAGGTATCGTCCTAATTTGGGCAGAGCGATCCTTACCCTATGCTGGCATACGTAGTTTCAGGTTATCTGAACCTTCTCGGTAAAACCTATGCTACTCTAAAAAAAATGAACATAAATAATCATGGCATCTGCACCCGTAGTTTTCAAAACATGATTCATAATATAGTTTATAACATGTGTACATAGCATAGGTTTTCATGAAAATCTATATAAGTATATGTACATAATTCTTGATACATGAAAACATGTAAAAATCTCTGGAGTGAAACAATCTGAGTTCATAGCTGATAACTGAGAGCTCATGGAAAAGATAACACGAACATACATGGATTACAGACTGGTTCATGACAATCGTAATGATACACATAAATACAATTAACGAATTAGTAATATAGACATGACATACAATAATTCATATAGTTAGGGTTATCATGAATTAGAATAAAAACTCTAAGCTTGTGGAATTTCGTGTTTCGTGGTTAAACGTGGCATGGAGAAGAACAATGATGTTCCCACAAATGGGAAGAAGCTATACATACTTGTAACACTCCAATCTAATGAATTATCTCGCTTCTCTGATGAAGAACACCCAAACCCTAGCTTTGAATCGTTGGAGAATGATTACTTGTTAATCTTATATTTTTGTTTAAGAATCATGTTAGGAATCATGATATTAATGTTAGAACTAATTAAGAATCATGGGAACAATCTTACCTTAACGTGGAAGGTTGAGAGGAGAGGAAAAATGCTTGTTAAGGGTTTTGAACGAAGTGGGAGAAGTTTTATGAGGTTAGGGGTATTTAAAATTCGAAAAACAAATCGTACGTAAAATGGTCATAACTCCTAGAATAGAGATCTATTTGGCCTCCACCTTATATGTATGGAAAGGTATTTCAAAGGGCGACAACTTTCATGAAGGAAGTTCTCTCAAATTCCTTATAGAATTTCTGAATACTCGCTTGAAGTGAGGCCTTATGCAAACTCAATTGAAAATATGGCCCGTAGAGTAGCTTCCGACTATACTTTGCCCAAAGGCTTTTCTTATAATTTGATTAGCTTTCAAAGAACTTCCTGCACTATTCATATTGGTTTCATTATGTTTTCATTAAATGGGTCAAACCTTAGCACGAAGGTACGAGGTGTTACAGTGGATAGCTTTGTCATTGCAACTAATTGCTTGACTCAAGTCATTAAGTGGTTTCCTCAAGTCTTCTAGTGCTAAATTCTGTTTTTCCACATTTTCAAGAATGATCTCCAACATGAGCATTATCTTCTCATTTTAAGTATTTGAAACTTCTTCCACTTTCATATACATATCATCATTAAAATAAAAAATAGAATCGTCATAGTGGAGGTTCGGGGAAGGGAAGGACAAATAAACACAATTAGTCCAATGATTATTTTGACCACCAAACCTATCACAAATACTCCACTCATAGGTTTGAGATTGTGCACACAATCCGTCCCCTGGAGAATTCAAACAATTTTGCCATGTGTATGGTCCTCCACAATAAGGACAAAGATCATCAAAGTATGAACATGTACCATCTGACCAATTTTCATTATATGATGCCATTTAAAAAACTAAAAAATATAAACAAATAACTACACAAGTATTCACAAGTTTGGACAAAAGCAAGTAAGCTTGAATCCCAAACTGACCCAAATACGTCAAATTATTCCCCGGCAACTGAGCCAAAATTGATAACGTCCAAATCCACTCCTCAAAGAGAAAGTGTACACAATCGTCGCAATATAATTTACCCAACTATAAGTCGGGGTCGAATCCCAAAAAGAACAATATACTAGACGATCAAGCAAGGAAAGAATTATCACTTTCTACGCTAAGTCAAACACTTGATAATATTTTGATTTTGAAAAGATTATAATATGAAATATAATATAACCTAGAAAACAAGTAAAATGATCAATGGGCACAAACATGAATACAAGAGAAATTACTATGAAGTAACGATCCAATGTATTTTAAGATTTTACCACTAAGAGTGAGTTTATGTTAATAGATAATGATTTCTAAAATCTCATTGAAAGTCTTTCAACCAAATCAATAAATTTCACTCTAAGCTTTTTCAAGTCTTAGAGTGTGATATTAATCAAAATTAATTGAATCTCAAGTTAACTTTCCTATTTCTAGCTTAAGTTATTAGATGAGATTTACAGCCCCAAATTCTTATTAATTAATCTTTCCCAACCTCAATTTTCCTATTCTGAGCTCAACTGAAGTAAATGGGCGAGTCCTAGGGTTAGCTAATCCCTTAAGAAACATTAAAGAATAAGATTAATTAAAGAAACAAAGACCAACTTCATTAGAAATAAAAATCGTTCAATACATAAGCAAAATAAGAGATTTAATCCAACACTTGATAATGAAAATTTTCATAAACAAGATTCAAGTGAAAGACCAAAATACTACACACTTAAATATTCAATACATAACAAGAATTGAAGAAAGGGATAAGAGTTTGCTCATTAAAGTGCTCCAATCTTCTCTTCCAAAGTGTGGTTGATGAACCCTAGCCTTCAAGCTTGTAAGAATATGGCCAAATATGAATATAATTTTCCCCAAGTCTTGCTTTTGTAGCTCCACAATTTTTCCACTCAAAAATGATAAAATAGCGCCTGATTTGCAGATCTATACGTTCTTTGCATTTCTAATCACTTTTCTCATTTTCTTCAATTTGGCTATTTTTTTCCTCACTTTCACTTGGTTTCTTCCCGATCACTTCTAAATCATATAAAACCTGTAAAATGGAAGTAAACGACATTAAATGAACTATTTTATCAATCAAACATAGCAACAAATCTAAGATTAAAGAAGAGGTAAGTTGGTGAAATACAAACATATAATTAACCTCCTCCTAATCCTTTCTTAACGTTCAGGCTAACTGCAGTCCTTCTGCCCGAAGACACCTATGTGCAATCTATATCAACACATACATTGGACTCGATTTCCTACGGCTCCGCTCTATTGTACGGTCTAGATTATGAAAGGAAGGTAACCATCCAAAATATCATGTTGCCTCCTATTTATAAGTGTGACGCGTTACACACCCATAAACAAGATTCTACTAGACACGGATTGTAGACATCCCTAGGAAAGACCTGCTCTAATACCAAGTTTGTCACACCCAACCTTGGGGGTGTGGCTGGCATCCGGTGCCCTAGATACACATGTACTTAGGCGAACAAGGCCTCAGAAAGACTCTCATAGGACAATTAAGGCATAATAACTTGTAGAAGCAGAAAAGCTCATATATATATGTATCTACGGAGAAGGCTGACTAGGCCACAATACACATCATCTGGCTAACAAGAAGGTCGACAAGGTCATACACGACTTCTATATACAGGAAAATTGTCTACAAGCCTCTAATGAATATGTAAACCTCATAAGGCTAGGATAGGGCCCTGCCATACCCATAATATACATATAAGACCATACTGACTTAGACTGGCACCTCCGAAATAAGTTTAGTGCTCTGACCACATAGCTGAGCTGAGATCCTATTGTGAATGATCGTCACTCCGTCTATCTGCACCGGTAGGTATGAAACGCATCGCCCCCAACAAAGAGACGTAAGTACGAACAATGTATTAAATATGTAAGGCAAATAAAACATAAAGTGGTGAAACAAAGTAAACAGAGATAAAGAGACAACTTGTAACCCTAAATGCCACTAAGAGTGTATGATGTGTATGCTTTCCTTTAAAAATATAATCGTATATATAGGCCTCACAATAGGGCAATAACATCATCATCAAGTCGTTCTTTGGGGCTAATATCATCATAACGTACCTAACTACAATGGTGTGCACATATAAGTGTTGTTCCCGACAGACTATAACGTGGCTCAGTATGGTAAAATATATACATATATATACAATGCATGAAAGACGCCATAAGGACATAATGAACATGGTCGGAGTGACATAAGGTCATTACCTTCCGCTATCGTCATGTAAATATGTACATCAGTTGTCATGAAACCAATAAGAAATACATAACATCACATAATTAGAGATAATATAAGATGCGGAAAAGTACTCCCGACAAAGGATATATAAGAATCGATCAGCATCTCAATAGAATGAAAACACTAGTACTTCTACATGAGAATGGCATCTCTTTTTGGAAGAACATCTACTTTCGTTATGTATTCATTTAGATCATCTAATAGAAAGAAAAGGGTAAGCCTTACATACCTCGTCACTTGGCCAATTGTTAGCTTACATGGTCTCAAACGCTCCACGAATGACAACCTCGTAATAAAGATAATTTGGGTCAAATTTAGATTGATTACTACAAGATTGATTCATTGCGACATTTCATCAAATACTTAAAGTGCATTGAGCTTCTTATCCTCCAACAATGGCAACTTAAAGTTTAGACCACAACTTTAACTCTTTCTAGCTTCTTCTCCTCATTTACCAACTATCAACAAGAATCCATAACTTATATCAAACTTAAATTCACTCAAAATATTCCAACACAAAGTAGCCACAAAAGGAACAACTTCTACATATTTTCTAGTCACTTATTCTTTTAGTTAACAACTTCTTCAACAAGATTGATATTTAAACAAGCATACTCATTCTAGTAACATCCTCAACAAGCTATCTCTCATGATTTCCAACCATATCCACTCATATATATATATATATATATATATATATATATAGCTTCAAAACATTCCAACAATAAGACAACTACATCTCATGTCAATTCAAGTACTAGTTTGTGATTCTTCATTCAAACAACTCAACCAACACCTAATTAAGATTAAGTGCAATCAAAAGGACATGATGCTTACCTCAACCAATATAAATAACTTGAAATCCAAACTTTGTTTTGCTCACAACGACCCATAATCACTCCACAACACCATAAAGTGTTATCATTTATCTAGACTAGCTTTTGATGTCGAAACTTTATGTATTTGCTTTGGAATCAATCTTGGACCTTTGGAGAGTGTCTAGGGAGAGTTTAGGGGTGTTAGGGATCAGTCTTGGTCGAATAATGAATGAAAATAATGAGCAACCTCCTAAATAATAAAAGACGGTCAGCCACCGCCTCTGATATGCGATGGGATCTACGACGCATATGCCCATATGCGGCCGCAGATCCTTGAGCATACCTAGGTAGTGTAATGATCCATCCGGTTGTTTTTAGCTAAAGACATTTATTTGCTTGTTTGACCTTCCCGTAGACTCTATGTGGGATTTGTAAGGTGCGAGAATAGGTGGCATGGATCCTGCAGTCCATTTTTATGAGTTTCAATTAAAAAATACCAAAACTAGAAACTTAGAGTTGGTTAGTTTGACTAAAAGATGACTTCTGGGTAGATGGTTCGTTTCCACGTTCTGTCACTTTCGGTAGTTCCGTAGGGTCATTTGTGACTTAGTCGAGTCATTGGTTTGATTTCCGAGGCAATCAAATATGTTTTGTGGCTTTATTTGTAAAGTTTGGATATTTAGTTTTCCTGGACGATTCTTTAGAAAAGTATGTCGTAGCTCAGTTAATTATGAAATCCAAGGGATGAGCAAGTTCGTAGAACTGTTTACCATACACGATCATGTCTGATTTGTGTTCGGGGGGCCTCGGGAAGGTTTCGAGTGTTTGGTAGAGGTTTTGGCTTGTTTTCTATAATCTAGTGTCTGGTGTCCGCCTCGGTGGCACTAGTTTCCGCTCCGACATGTTCGCTTCGGCGGGGTTGTTGGCTCGCCAAAACGGGAGTTGGGAAGTATTGGGTTTTCGCCTTGGCAGAGGGTCTATCCGCAGGGGCAAGTCCGCTCTTGCAGAGTCGTGTTCATCGTGGCACTGAGGCGATCTGTCAAGTGACACCACCTCAGCGAGGGTTTTGTTCGCGACAGCGGGTCCAATCCAGCAGAGTCAATTCCGCTGGGGGCGGAAATACTGTATCAGGTGTCCTATATATTATTCTAGATCAGAATTTCTTTCCCAAATTAGAAAGTCTCAAACCTAAAGCCGCCAGTTGAGTATTCTCTGAAGAATAAGAGTAATTTCATCTCTTGGGGTAAGATTTCCTTCCTTCTTGAATTGGGTTTATGTTTCTAAGCTCTTAAATGGTGGTGTAGTATGTTTTTAAGTTGGGGGAAAATGAATTGCAAGTTCTTATGAGAATAAGAGAGTTATGTTATAGATTCTAATGGAGGTTTATGGATTAGATTGTATTAATATTGTGAATTAGTATTGGAATATGTTAGATTATCATGTCGTAAGTCTTAATTTAATAATAGAAACCTATTTTCAATTGGGGTAAATTTCTAGGGTTTCAATTTGGGGATTTTTGAATATTGTTCAATTGAGGGTTCAAATGTGTATAGTACTTCAATTAACTTAAGATTATGACCACTTAGTATGTATTCGTGATTTTCGGGTATTAAAGTTCGAGTCTTGGTGACGTGGACCCGGGTTGGTATTTTAAAATCTTGTTTGTATGGTTTATATCCTTGTATGTTGCATAAGCTTTATATTAACGAGTAGTATATATACATGGTCGACCATCACGAGGCACAAATGAAGGGCAAGACTGTCACCTAAGCTTTATCGTGTAGCGCTCCTATTCGGCCTCGTGGTAGGCTACAGCTTAGTTTTTTGAGACTTCGATAGAAGTGCATAATTAGTTATAAATATTTGACGGTATTGGGCATGTTTGGGGGTCCCACTCAGGCAGTTGTAATGAACGTCTGAGTGGGTACCGGTGTTGAATTATGATGATGGGGTTTGCATAATCGGCTTTGTGTTAGTTCCGACTGCTAATTATTTGGGATTGTTGCAATATCTGGGCTTGTTGCCATAGTTGCTTGATATGTTTACTCATCACACAAACTTCAATATGATATCCTGATTTGTACTTGAGTTTGTATATATGTATTGAATTCTTGAAAACACGTGATATTTCATCTCCTTATGTGGTTGCATCTCATTTCATCATGATATCTTGCCTTATATTGTCATTTACATTCATACACTTATGGTTTGGTGATATTGATATGAGAGGTATGTATATGTTGTGGGCCCAAGAGGCCGGAAATGTAAGAACACTTATGAGATTATGACAACAATGAGATGATATTGATACATGGGGAACTGAGTTGCACGCCTGCTACATGATATTATTCAGCCAAGAGTTGAGCTTGGTGATCCGACGAGTTATTCCAGAGCGGAGGGGTATATGGACTTCGCGGGTCCCCCATGAGTGTACGAATCATAATAAATCCTTGACGTACTGTATCAAATTGATAAAAGGTACTTGGCATATGCATTGCATTCATATCATACATATATATATGTCATTTCATTGATTACTTGTGGATGGACCTGTATTGAAAGTGATTGTGATGACTTTGGCTAAATTCTAGACATGAAAGGATTTTACTTGCTTCTTCATACTTGAGTTATTGTTGAACACTTGGAAACTTGATAACGTAAGTGATTGTGGTCTCTTATTGAAATAAGGAAATATGTGAACTATGTGAATTATTCTGTGGACTATGTGACCTTACTTGGATTATTGAACTGATTAGTATAGAATTACTTGGTGTTAACTTGGTATTTATCTCTTTTTGCATATATTCCGTCGTTATCGCCCTATGATGTCTACGAGGGTACATTATGTACTCATGCTACACTTGCTGCATCTTTTCATAATGCATATACAGATCTGACTACTAGCTCGAGACCACATGGCTGAGTTAGAGCAGCTTATCTTCAGTATTCAGGGTGCGGATGCTATCTCCAGCATATCCTTGGATGCTCCATCTCTATCATAATCTTTTATTCGTATTTGAGAGACATGTTCAGACTATGAATTCAGTTTTGGTACTTCGTTGCCCATTTCAGACTTGTATCGTATTTTAGTGCTCTTGTACTTACAGACCAGATCTTTTAGGGGTTTGCTGCTTGTTCAGACTATTCCGCATTTATATTATCAGACTTATGTTGTAGTATCTTGTGGTCTTCCACATTTATTTATGTTATCATGTGAGTGATTCAGGAGTGGTTCGCCTATCAGTGGGATTGTGTAGGTGCCACTACGATTTCTGAAAAGTGGGTCGTGACAGGCAGTGAGTTTGCCTTTGTTCTTGGTTCATCTGCGCCCCAATCTACTGGGCAGATCTCATTCACGTCGCGAAATGCTTAGCATATTGCGCTAACTTCATCGAGGGATGGTTCCTTCAATCCCAATGGCCTCTAACCTTTCGTACACTTTCTTAACATTCGCCTAAGTCGTAGGGGACCCTCAGAAAAGATCTCGAGTCACTGGGGCTTAAGTCGACAAATTTCGCTTTCACGCGCGTGCAAAGGTACGTGGTGTAACAATATAAGCATTGTAACTTCTTCCGACTTACATTAGTTTGCCCACAACGTAATCGACGTAAAGAATACAAGTACAAACGGCTTAGCGACTCTTAAACTCTTGTGACTTCTTAATGGTTTAACTCGATTACTTCCTTTATATCCTCAAAGATAAATCTCTTTCTTGGCTTATGTCGACTATCTTAGGATGAACTCAAAGTACAGTACGAAAGTACGGGGTGTAACACAAAGCATATATATAACTGACTTCAATAATATGTATTTTGCATAGATTGAGAGCCTTTGAACAGGCAATAGCATAAAAAGTGAAAGAACGACTTTAGATCAAGTTTGACTACAAAGTAAGCGAGACTTCAACCTCTTGAATGTTGTTTTGTAAAAGCATGATGTATGACTTGCAATAGATTTCATCTCTTTTCTTAAATAATTTGGTTAAAGAACTTTTGAAGAGAAGGATCAAACGCAATAAAAAGGAAGATATTGACTAAAGCCATACTCAAATGATTGACCGCTCAAGCTCCAGTAAGCTCTAAGATTCTTGTTATAGTTAGAAATTTGAAAAACAGAAAAACGAAAAATTTGCTTAAAATACATAAAAATTGAAAAATTATCTATTCGTTTTCTTTTCTTTTTATATTCTTATTCATCTTTTGATTTTAGTTTATTTTATTCATTCTTTTTTCGCCTAAAAACTGTTTAAGAGATGCTACTGTAAATACTTGGATGAATTGCACAAATAACTTTTCTGAGATAGCCAGCCTTGAAGTAACTGGTAAAGTTGATGCTATGTAACCAGGAGGTCATGGGTTCAAGCCGTGGAAACAGTCTCTTGCAGAAATGTGAGGTAAGACTGCGTACAATAGACCCTTGTGGTCCGGCCCTTCCCCGGACGCGGCATAGCGGGAGCTTAGTGCACCGGGCTGCCCTTAGCCTTTTCTCGGACAACTCTTTAAAGGATTGGCAAAACAAATCCTTGAGAACTGAGATATCTAGTTTTCATATCATTTTTAAGCAATAGTTGAGAGTGAAACATTTAATTTGTAAACACCTAAGAGACTTCTTCTGCCAAAAGTACATTAAAAGTAGGAACCAATTTCCATACAATTCAAGCTGCCAAAAGTTTCTGAATATCCTTCTGCAAAAGATTAAAAAACATTACTTGGCAACAGCAGAAACCAACACAATCTATGAATGCAGTTGATTAGAAAAATCAGGAAACAGCTATGTTAATCTGCACCCCAAAGTATAAAAGTGAAGCTTTCCTAATTTTTTATGTAACGGTAATATCTGAACTAACTTACGCTCCTCAAATATTACCTATTTCCCACCAGCGTAAGTACCAGCTGCTCGCCAAGGCTTAAACAGATGAAAACTCTCCTAATAGTTTCTTCCTATCTGCACATCTAAAAGTCCACTCAAGAACTGTATTGTGTCAATAACAAACTCTAAAAAGCATTTTCATGTCCATTTTCCTTTTGTCAATTGGGAATTAACCAGAAGCTAGGGTAGTTAATGCACTTTCGTTCTATCGAGCTGTAAGTGCACTCATAGTAGAGTTTTTAAGGTTCAAATCAGGTCAAAGCTTATGATCATTTACCGGGCTACTAGAGATAACTCATGAGGAGTAGAAAACGGGCAGGTCAGATCAGATATGTGCGGGTCAAAACGAGTTAAGCAAAAACGGATAAAATATCCGACCCGCCCATATTTAACACGGATAAAAATGGGTTAACCGACGGTCCATGTTATCCATCTGGATATCCATTTTTTAGTGGATACTATGGTTAAATTGATCCATTTTAAAAAGTCAAGTTATTCAACCCATGTCTAATGGATCGGATTGGATGATTACTTGTTTTTTAAAACCATTTTGCCAGCCCTACTGATGAGATATAGTTGCTAGTTTAGATTGTAAGGCAGAGTTTTACCTTAAACTGGGGGTTAAGACTGACACCGGTAGGAAACACATCCATTGAAGTTACATTTACATTTATTTGGGTTAGATTTAGGTCCAAGGTCCATTTTCTTTTACAACTTGAAAAACATGAAATTATTCAATGCTTTGATTTGATACTAAAATCCTTTGTCTCGCTCTTCCCTTTCTCTTATTATTATCTCCCTCTCCCTTATTCGTCCTTTCTCTCCTTTTCTCCCTCTTTCTATTTACTCCAAATTATCAGATTTACCAAAGTCATATCTAATTCTTCTTTATCCTTTTAATTCCCACCTATTCTTCCCGTCGAGTTATTAAGAAAACCCTATGACATAGTGGGAGATCAATTATATCACAGCAGATTTAAAACCAATTATGAAGCTTACATGACTTCAAACATTGTATATATACACAGACAAGGTAAAAGAATGAGTACCTCTATTTGGAAAGGCGATGTTGTTGGTGGATATCTCTCAACAACTTTACCATTTTTGTCCACAAGAAACTTCTCAAAGTTCCACTTAACCAGATCACCTAAAAATCCTCCTGCACTTGATTTTAGGAACTGGTAAACTGGTGCCGTGTTTGGGCCATTCACGTCGACCTGTTCATATCTTATTAGTCCTTTGATTATTATACCAGTATGGCACTTCATCGGCATTATATGCAGGGGAAGTTAATGCAAACCTTGTCAAAAATTGGGAATTCGGCTTTAAACCGTGTGCAAGCAAACTGTTTAATCTCTGGATTCGATCCTGGCTCTTGAGCCCCAAATTGATTACATGGAAAAGCAAGAATCTCAAGTCCTGCAAGGAATATGATCAACTACGTTGGAAAGATATGCATGGGATAAACTATATGTGAAAATTACAATGTTGAAATTGAACTTGTTAAAACAGTACATATTCAATAGTTATGCAATAAAAGAAATCGAGTGGTACAGCATTTAGTATGGATTTTAAGCCTTTGGTACAACGAAAATATAACGTGGACTTGCTAATAAGATGTTTCATTAGGGAGGCTACTAGAGGGCATCCGATGTCTTTTTTTGGTGACTCAAGTTAAAAAGCTGCACGACATACGAGATAGCAGTTAATAGGAGCTCTTGCAGCTTCAGCTCTTGGGAAATGGAAAGCTAAAGAATTTTCCCAAGAAAATTAGACTATTGTTTCCCACAGTACTACCTCAGAGTATAGGCATTTAGTTGTTGTGTGCATGTTAGTGTCGTTGGCTTGGACTGAACGTGTCTTGCATGTCCCTTCACGGTACCAAATTGCTGACATCTTTACTAAGGGTCTTCCCTTAGTTCTGTTTGAAGATTTTAGGGTCAGTCTCAGCGTACGACAACAGCCCGCTATGACTGCGGGGGTGTGAAAGATCACGATATACACGGCAGTTTGACCGTGTATATCACATAGTATAGTTTGTATATATGTTACCATAATTAGTAGAATTCTTGTACATGTATAATTATGGTAGTAGTCTTGTACTAGGAAAAACTCTTAGTCTTGTATTAAGAAAAGGTAGATTTAATTTCCTTAATTAGATATTGTATATCATGTATATATATACTTTTTCATTAATTAAAATAATCAAGGGATTATTCTCTTTCATGGACCCATACTATGAGTCGAATAAACTATTTACTTTCTTCCTTGTACTGTACCTGTTTTACTTTAAGACACCTCATGGGTAGGAGTGGCAAACATGGGCGAGTTGAAAATGGGGGAAACAGAAACAAATAAAATATCAGACCCATCCATATTTACACATAAAAAATGGGTTAACACACGGATAATATGGATAATATGGATATCCATATTATCCATGGCTTTAGGAATAGTCAAGTGAGAACACAAGCTAAAAGACAAAATAAGCTTAGATTCCCAGAAAGCAAGAACTCATGAAAAATAACAAGCAGACAAATGAGTATTGATAATATGGATATCCATACTATCCTCTGGACATCCATTTTCTAGTGGATAATATCCATATTTGATCCATTTTAAAAAGTCAGTTATCCAACCCAAATCTAACGGGTCGGATCGGATGGTTACTTAATTTTTTAAACCATTTTGCCAGCCCTGATCATGGGGAACTAAAAGCAGCACTACAAATTATACATGTTCAAGAGAAGTATTGCCACTTCCAAGAGAGTTCCATGTGCTAAATTTCCAGACACAGTTTCAACATATTCAGTGGACACAAAAAAAGTTAACTGCAAAAGGGGTGGGAAATAGAAAAGAAGGAATGCCAATTTCAATCCTAAAGCATGTAGCTCACCTTGATTTTTATACTTCTCATACACATGAGAGAGCTCTGTATAATTTGATGTAGTCAAGCCACTGAATCCAAAATCAGTTTCTCCAGTCAGATCACTAAACTGCGGTAAAGTTTTCCTAAATCTTAAACAATTCAGTCAGAAAATGAGGAGAGAATACCATTTGGAAGCTACATTGACAATTAGAAGAACCTTTCCCTTAAATGTACTAAGTGGAACATCTTTTCCATCAATATCCTGCATCAAGACATAAACATAAACATAAACAAGGAAACATACTTATCGATCTACTGCATAAAAAAATCAATATGTTTTTTTTACATGGTAACAGAAAAAAAATCAATATGTACAATCTTATCTCTTGTAGATGAGGATATATTTCTGCTAGCATCTCTTTCAGCATAATATAAAAAATGAAACTTATAAAGCAAGTTCCATTAAGTGTTGTCGAGATGAGCAATGATCTCTTATGAATTTTGATATTGCTATACTAGGGATTCCAATGGATAAATGAAGAAACCAAGAAATCTTTGATTCCCTTTCATGATCATAACTTACATCACGGATCATATGTGATTATTTAGATAATGAACCATAATGATATTCAATCATGTTAATATTTTTTAAATGAAGATCTATCCTGTTATAGTATAATCCATAATTGTAGGGTAACAGTTTACGGGATTATTAATTTTGATAACTCATAGTGATGCTACACCAAGTTGGTGATAATTTTACAGAGTGTATTGTGGAAAAATACATCATGTATCCCAGAATTCTGTCCAACACCAGAATACTAAGAAAAATGAGAACTTCTGAGATTGGGCTTGGAAAATATCAGTGTATCAATCGCAAAAAAAATAGAAGGTGTGAAACCGATATCTCCTTCTCATGACAAAACACTTATTCTATATCTGGTTAGTTAACCTCCTTGGATGGACTTGCTCCAATCACTTGATTAAGGCATCATCACAAAGAAAAAAGCATCTCAGTTTACGGCATTATTTCCAGTAATCCTAACAGCTCATACCAATATCCAATTGTGAACAAGTGTAGCCTAGAACCTTTGTCAATTTTCTCTCCAGTCTTAAGTAGTAGAGTTACTGAGCATACACCCTCTTTACATGTATATCTAGGGTGTGTTTGGTATGGAGTAAAATATTTTCTGCCAGTTTTTCCATGTTTGGTTGGTCAAAATGTTTTGAAAAAACTTTTTTCTAGGAAAATAAGTTACTTAAAAATGAGAAAAATGACTTGGAAAACAAGTTCCATTAGTGACATTCCAAGTACATTGTCTCTAGCCAATTCACCCAATGTCCCTACCCCCACCCCTTGGCCATCCCACCCCTACCCCATCTCACACACATAGTATTTTCCTAGATTACGTATAAATGCTTTTGGGATAATATTTTTTTGTTTACTTACCGAACACTAGAAAATAAGTAAAAAAGCACTTGTTTCCCAAGAAGCATTTTCAAGAAAAACATTTTCATTCATACCAAACACACCCCTAAGCTTATACATTTTACCAACAACAACAGAAAGAGTAGACAGCAGACAAGGTTTATTTTCCTCAACTATTTTCACTATGGAAATTCACACTATCGATTAAACGTAATCATCAATACAATTACCTTAAATGGGACACTAGATTCAATTTTCAAGCCAATTTTAACAGTATGCACATTTGAAATATCATGGTTATAACAGACAAATTCTAATTACTACATTTGAAACTCTATAACAGAGATATGTTCTTCAGAAAAAAAAGGGCAGCCCTGTGCACTAAGTTCCCGCTATGCGCGGGGTCCGGGAAAGGGCCGGACCACAAGGATCTATTGTACGCAGCCCTACCTCACATTTCTGCAAGATGTTTCTGAGAGTCTTGACAAAAAAAAAAGGGAACACATTTGTGTAGTCTTTAAATATCTGAACTTTTTCAGAGAAATTGAACTAATCTTAATTTTAGAACATGGGTCTATCAATTTGGAATGAAATATTATAATCATCAATATAATCACCTTGAATTGGATATTAAATTAAATATTCAAGCCAAATTGTAACAATATATACAGATTTGAAATATCATGGTTATAACAATTACTACATTTGCCACTCTACAACAGATACATGTTTCTGAGTCTTGGCAAAAAAAGGTAGTCTTTTAATATCGGAACTTATTTAAAGAATTTGAACTAATCTTAATTTTGTAAAATGGATCTATCAATTAAGGATCAAAGAATATAACCTTAACACTGAAACAACATATACAAGTGTAATCTCACAAGGTGGGGCCGGGGGAGGATAAGATGTACGCAGACCTTACCCCAACTTTTGTGGGGTAGAGAGGCTATTTCCGATAGACCCTCGGCTCAAAGAAACGTAATCGACGCAGGATTGTAAAGAAAGTAAGACAACAAAATTAGATACAAAACAAATGAAGCAACATATAATAATACATACTGAAGAGTAAGGAACTATGAGATACCTAGATAATACTATCAAGAAAGGAAAAGACGAGGCTAGCCCCCTACCTCTCCTACACAAAATGTGACACTGAAACAACAGATACATGTTACTTAAAGAGTCTAAACAAAAAAAAAATACATTTCCAGCCCAAGAAGCTGCAATTTAACATATTTTTATAGTCTTTAAATAGCTGAACTTATTTAAAGAAATTGAACTAATCTTAATTTTAGAACATGGGTCTATTAATTTAAGATAAAAGAATATAACCTTAACACTGAAACAACAGATACATGTTACTTCAAGTCTAAACAAAAAAAACATATATTTCCACCCAAAAAGCTGCAAGGGCAGACCGATGCGCAAAATTCCTGCTGTGTGCAGGTCTGGGAAAGGGCGGACCATAAGTGTCTATTGTTCACAGTCTTATCCTGCATTTTTGCAAGAGATTGTTTACTTGGCTCGAACCCAACCTGATGTACAAAGCTCCCGCTATGCGTGGGATCGGGAAAGGGTCGGACAACAAAAGTCTATTATACGAAGCCTTACCCTGCATTCTTGCAAGAGGCTATTTCTATAGCTCGAACAGTGACCTCATGATCACATGACATGACAACACGTTTACCATTTACACCAAACAACTTTACTAGTTATACACCAAGGCTCCCTTCACCCAAAAAGCTGCAATATAACATACTTTATAGTCTTTAAATATCTGAACTTATTTAAAGATGTTGAACTAATCTTAATTTTAGAGCATGGGTCTATTAATTATGTATAAAAGAATATAACCTTAACACTGAAATCATAAATGGTTTTCTCAGTAGCAGCTCTAGCATAGATGGTGCCCATAAGCCTAGATTTCAATGAAGACCTAGATAATTTAAAGGTTGGTAAAGTGCAACCATATTGGA
This sequence comes from Anisodus tanguticus, assembly GCA_034509755.1. Taxonomy (NCBI): domain Eukaryota; kingdom Viridiplantae; phylum Streptophyta; class Magnoliopsida; order Solanales; family Solanaceae; genus Anisodus; species Anisodus tanguticus. Next base: position 44,620,154 of record CM067555.1, read on the forward strand.
AAAATGAAGACTTTGAAGAGTTACAAGTAGTGTGGCAGTTAAGGCTCAGTTTGGGTTGAGAAAAAAGGGGACATATCGGGGAAAATACTAAAGAAGAAGCAAAAGAAGCCATTTGGGTGTTGTTGGATTTTAAGATTTCAAGAACCTCAATTTGTAATCAAGAACAATGAGTTTTTGTTTTGCCTATAAAGTGGCAAGTGTGGAGAATGTTTTTTTGTTAATTTAATAATTTGTGGAACAAGTTTAGGAAGAGTGGAATGTAATGATCCACGTGGTTTTTTCCTTGCCTTTTCCTTGCTTATCTCTTTTTTATAAAAATTTGAGAGAACTAACTGAGTACTCCCAGTCCCTCCATCCCAAAATTAATTAGCTTTTGCTCATTTTATGTTCATTAAAAAAATAATAAATATAATATATAATTTATTATAATACGCTTATTTAATATTAATTCTTGAGAATTGACTATTGTTAAGAAGTAGTTTTTCAATATAAAAATATAATTGGAAAAAAATATTTTTTGTTATGAATTTTTGAAGAGTGTTGGTTTGAAATATATATTTTTTTGCTAGAATGACACTTATTTTGAGATAAAGGTGTATCTAACGTCTTTCTAAAGGGCAAAGTGATGAGGTGGATTAAGAAAGTTGGTAAACTTACAAAAATTAGTGCATACGATATTTTAAGTAGATCTCATATTGAAATGTTAGTACAATAACAACAACATACCCAGAGTAATTCTATGAAATAGGGTCTGGGGAGGATAGATTGTACGCAGACTTTACCCTACCTTGGAAGGTAGAGAGTTTGTTTCTGATAGACCCTCGGCTCAAAGAAAAGCAAATCAAAGCAATTGGAAAAAGAAATAACATAAGTAAAGAAGTAATGACAAAATACGATATAAAGCATGACAAAGCAGTATGAAAAAAAAATATTGTAACTATCACAAAATCATACGATAATTGAATTACAAGAAACATAGATAATAACATAAATCTAAGGGCATACTATAAGTGTACTACTATGACTACAATTAGGAAAGGAGAAGCGTGACAACGCTCAACTACTTACTAGCGATCAACCTTAATCTGTGTCCTCCATAACCTTATATCTAAGGTCATGTCCTCTGTGAGATGAAATTGTGTCATGTCCTGTCGAATCACATCTCCCTAAAACTTTTTTCAGCCTACCTCTACCTTTCCTGAAACCATCCAAAGTCAACCTCTCACATCTCTGCACTGGGGCATCCATGCATCTCTTCTTCACATGGCCGAACCATCTTAGTCTCGCTTCTCTCATCTTATCCTCCACAGAGGCCACCCCAACCTTATTCCGGATCTCTTTATTTCTAATTCCATCTCTCTTCGTATGCCCACACATCCATCAAAACATCCTCATTTTTTCCACCTTTATCTTCTGAACATGAGAATTCTTAATAGGCCAATACTCCGCCCCATACAACATAGTTGGTCTAACCACCGCTCTGTAAAATTTGTCTTTAAGTTTTGGTGGCGCATTCTTATCACACAAGACTTTGGATTCCAATCGTCATTTCATCCACCCTGCACCAATATGATGTGTGCCTTCTTCGTGAATCTCCCTATTACCTTGGATAATAGACCCAAGATATTTGAAACTCCCTTTTTTTTGGATGACCTAGGTATCAAGCCTCACTTCTACGTCAGCTTGATGCACTATATCACTGAACTTGCACTCCAAGTATTTTTTCTTGGTCCTGCTCAATTTGAATCCTTTCGATTTTAAAGTTCGTCTCCATACATCTAGCTTTGTGTTAACTCTGCCTCGCATCTCGTCAATCAGAACTATGTCATCTACAAATAACATACACCATGGCACCTCGCCTTGAAATTCTCGTGTCAACACAACCATCACCAGGGAAAATAAAAATGGCCTAAGAGCTGAGCCCTGCTGCAACCCCATCCCAGCTAGGAAATACTCTGATTCTCCTCTCAATGTCCTTACTCTGGTCTTCGCTCCATCATAGATGTCATTGATTGACGTAGTGTACGTCATAGGTATCACTCTACCTTCCAAGCATCTCTATAAAACCTCCATCGAGACTTTATCGTATGCCTTTTCTAGATCGATGAACACCATATGTAAGTCTCTCTTTCTCTCCCTATATTACTCCACCAATCTCCTTACAAGGTGAATGACTTCTATAGTTGAGCACCCCGGCATAAATTCGAACTGGTTCTCCGAAATAGACATGTCTCTCCTCATCATCATCTCAACCACCTTCTCTCAAATTTTCATAGTGTAGCTTAGCAGCTTAATACCCCTATAGTTATTGCAATTCTGGAAATCATCATTGTTCTTGTACAACAGAACCATCATACTTCACCTTTATTCTTTGGACATTTTTGTAATTCGAAAAACGACATTAAACAACATAGTTAGACACTTCATACCGGTCTTGCCCGCTTCCTTCCAAAATTCACTAGAATCTCGTCAGGCCCGGTCACTCTGCCCCTTCTCATTCTACAAATAGCATCCTCAACCTCCTCAACCCTAATACGCCTACAATACCCAAAATTGTGATGTCCCTTGGATTTCTCCAACTCTCCCAACACAATGTCTCTGTCCTCCCTCCTCGTTCAAGAGCTTATGAAAGTATGACTGCCATCTTTGACTAATGAGTGCCTCCCCTACCAATACTTTATTGTCCCCATCTTTGATACACTTCACTTAGTCCAAATCACGTGCCCTCCTCTCCCATGCCTTGGATAGCCTATAAAACTTCTTAACCCCCCTTTGTCCTCTAATTTTGCATTTAAGCGTTCAAACGTTGCCATTTTCGCTGCTGTAACCGCAAGCTTTTCCTCTTTCCTCGCCATATTATACTTTTCCCTATTCAACCATCCACATTGAAAGATGGAAGCTCCATTTTTATGGATACTTCAAGTCTCGTCTTCGAGGTTCGCAAGCCTATACCCCGACAAGCATTGAAGTAGGGGGCATTTGTAGACATCAAAATTTTGTGGGACTCTGTAAGACGAATTCAATCTATCTTCAAACTCTAAGGTCTGTTAGGGTTTCATGGAGTATACTCTACCCTAAACCCTAGATCACGCCTATATAAAGGGACACATATTCCTTTGAAAAAACATCTCGAAAGTTCCATAAACTCATGGAATAATCACAAAGAGATCACGATGTGGCCAAATATTTCTTGACAACCAAATACTTGAAGAAGATCCACATAATCCTTTCATGGAGATAAATCCCAAGGAGGCCTACTTTATCCTAGTTTGAGAAATACGCTACCAATGACCCTCGAATTATGGAGCATATTTGAGGAGAATCAAGGGAATAAACAGAATTGTCTCCGCATTTTAATCAATAAAACATTTATGTTTCTTCATATTTTGTTTGGTGATTGTAGTTTATTTTCCACATATTCAAAATTTGTTGAAAACAAATTGGCACGCCCAGTGGCATCAAGTCTGCCCTTCATCTCTTCTCTCACAAATCAAATCCGCAGTGAAAGATGGAAGCTCCATTTTAATGGATACTTCAAGACTTGTCTTCGAGTTTCGCAAGCCTACACCCCGACAAGCTTTGAAGTATGGGCATTTGTAGACAACAAATTTTTTTTGACACTATTAGATGAATTCAATCCATCTTCAAACACTAAGGTCTGTTAGGGTTTCTTGGAGTCTACTCTGCCCTAAACCCTAGCTCACGCCTATATAAAGGGACACATATTCCCATGAAAACATTTCGATAGTTCCATAAACTCATGGAATAATCACAAAGAGATCAAGATGTGGCCAAATATTTCTTGACAACCAAATACTTCAAGAAGATCCACAAAATCTTTCAATGGAGATAAATCCCAAGGAGGCCTACATTATCCTAGTTTGAGAAATACGTTACTAACGGGCCTCGAATTAAATTTGAGGAGAATCAAGGGAATAAACAGAATTGTCCCCGCATTTTTTATCAATAAAATATTTATGTTTCTTCATATTTTGTTTGGTGGTTGTAGTTTATTTTCTACATATTGCTAACAAATTGGCAAGCCCAGTGGGACCAAGTCTGTCCTTAATATCTTCTCTCACAAATAAAATCCGCAGTGAAATATGGAAGCTCCATTTTTATGGATATTTCAAGTGTCGTCTTCGAGTTTCGCAAGCCTACACCCCGACAAGCTTTGAAGTAGGGGGCATTTGTATACATCGAAATTTTGTGGGACTCTGTAAGACGAATTCAATCCATGTTCAAACTCTAATTTCTGTTAGGGTTTCTTAGAGTCTACTCTACCCTAAACCCTAAATCACACATATATAAAGGGACACATATTCCTTTGAAAAAACATCTCGAACGTTCCATAAACTCATAGAATAATCACAAAGAGATCACGATGTGGCCAAATATTTTTTGACAACCAAGTACTTCAAAAAGATCCACAAAATCCTTTCATGGAGATAAATATCAAGGAGGCCAATATTATCCTAATTCGAGAAAGACGCTACTAACGACCCTCGAATTATGGAGCAAATTGGAGGAGAATCAAGGGAATAAACAGAATTGTACCCGCATTTTTTATCAATAAAATATTTATGTTTCTTCATGTTTTGTTTTGTGGTTGTAGTTTATTTTCCACAAATTCAAAATTTGTTGCAAACAAATTGGAACGCCCAGTGGGACCAAGTCTGCCCTTCATCTCTTCTCTCACAAATAAATCCGCAATGAAAGATGGAAGCTCCATTTTATGGACACTTCAAGTCTTGTCTTCGAGTTTCTTAAGCCTACACGCCGACAAGCTTTAAAGTAGGGGCATTTGTAGACATCGAGGTTTTGTGGGACTCTATAAGACAAATTCAATTCATCTTGAAACTCTAAGGTTTGTTAGGGTTCTTGGTGTCTACTCTACCATAAACCCTAGCTCACGCCTATATAAAGGATTACATATTCCCTTGAAAAACATCTCGAAAGTTCCATAAACTCATGGAATAATCACAAAGAGATCACGATGTGGCCAAATATTTCTTGACAACCGAATACTTCATGAAGATCCACAAAATCCTTTAATGGAGATAAATCCCAAGGAGGCCTATATTATCCTAGTTTGAGAAATACGCTATTAACGACCATCGAATTATGGAGCAAATTTGAAGAAAATCAAGAGAATAAACAGAATTGTCCCCGCATTTTTAATCAATAAAATATTTATGTTTCTTCATATTTTGTTTGGTGGTTGTAGTTTATTTTCTACTTATTCAAAATTTATTGCAAACAAATTGGAACGCCCAGTGGGACCAAGTCTTCCCTTCATCTCTTCTCTTACAAATCCAATCCGCAGTGAAAGATGAAAGCTCCATTTTTATGGATACTTCAAGTCTCGTCTTCGAGTTTCGCAAGCCTATACCCCGACAAGCTTTGAAGTAGGGGCATTTATAGACATCGAAATTTTGTGGGACTCTGTAAGACGAATTCAATCCATGTTCAAACTCTAAGGTCTATTAGGGTTTTTAGGAGTCTACTCTACCCTAAACCCTAGATCACGTCTATATAAAGGGACACATATTCCTTTGAAAAAACATCTCGAACGTTCCATAAACTCATAGAATAATCACAAAGAGATCACGATGTGGCCAAATATTTCTTGACAACCAAATACTTCAAAAAGATGCGCAAAATCCTTTCATGGAGATAAATCTCCAGGAGGCCAATATTATCCTAATTCGAGAAAGACGCTACTAACGACCCTCGAATTATGGAGCAAATTGGAGGAGAATCAAGGGAATAAACAGAATTGTACCCGCATTTTTTATCAATAAAATATTATGTTTCTTCATGTTTTGTTTTGTGGTTGTAGTTTATTTTCCACATATTCAAAATTTGTTGCAAACAAATTGATACGCCTAGTGGGACCAAGTCTGCCCTTCATCTCTTCTCTCACAAATAAATCCGCAGTGAAAGATGGAAGCTCCATTTTATGGATACTTCAAGTCTTGTCTTCGAGTTTCGCAAGCCTACACGCCGACAAGCTTTGAAGTAAGGGGCATTTCTAGACATCGAAATTTTGTGGGACTCTATTACACGAATTCAATCCATCTTCAAACTCCAAGGTCTGTTAGGCTTTCTTGGAGTCTACTCTACCCTAAATCCTAGCTCATGCCTATATAAAGGGACACATATTCCTTTGAAAAACATCTCGAATGTTTTATAAACTCATGGAATAATCACACAGAGATCAAGATGTGGCTGGATATTTCTTGAAAACCAAATACTTCAAGAAGATCCACAAAATCCATTCAAGGAGATATATCTCAAGGAGGCCTATATTATCCTAATTCGAGAGAGACGCTACTATCGACCCTCGAAGTATGGAGGAAATTTGAAGAGAATCAAGGGACTAAACAGAATTGTCCCCACATTTTTATTAATAAAATATTTATATTTCTTCATATTTTGTTTGGTGGTTGTAGTTTATTTTCTACATATGTCAAACAAATTGGCACGCTCAGTGGGACCAAGTCTGCCCTTCATCTCTTCTCTCACAAATCAAATTCGTAGTAAAATATGGAAGCTCTATTTTTATGGATACTTCAAGTCTCGTCTTCGAGTTTCGCAAGCCTACACCCCGACAAGCTTTGAAGTAGGGGGTATTTGTAGACATCGAATCTTTGTGGGACTCTAGAAAACGAATTCAATCCATCTTCAAATTCTAAGGTCTGTTAGGGTTTTTTGGAATCTACTCTACCCTAAACCCTAGCTCACGCCTATATAGAGGGACACATATTCCTTTGAAAAATATCTTGAAAGTTTCATAAACTCATGGAATAATTACAAAGAGATCAAGATGTGGCCGGATATTTCTTGACAACCGAATACTTCATGAAGATCCACAAAATCCTTTAATGGAGATAAATCCCAAGGAGGCCTACATTATCCTAGTTTTAGAAATACGCTATTAACGACCCTCGAATTATGGAGCAAATTTGAGGAGAATCAAGGGAATAAACAGAATTGTACCCACATTTTTTATCAATAAAATATTTATATTTCATCATATTTTGTTTTGTGGTCTTAGTTTATTTTCCGCATATTCAATATTTGTTGCAAACAAATTGGAACGCTAGTGGGACCAAGTGTGCCCTTCATCTCTTCTCTCACAAATCCAATCCGATACTTCAAGTCTCGTCTTCGAGTTTCCCAAGCCTATACCCCGACAAGCTTTGAAGTATGGGGCATTTGTAGACATTGAAATTTTGTAGGACTATGTAAGACGAATTCAATCCATCTTCAAATTCTAAGGTCTGTTAGGGTTTCTTGGAGTCTACTCTACCCTAAACCCTAGATCACGCCTGTATAAAGGAACACATATTCCTTCAAAAAAACATCTCAAACGTTCCATAAAGTCATGAAATAATCACAAAGAGATCACGATGTGGCCAAATATTTCTTGACAACCAAATACTTCAAGAAGATCCACAAAATCCTTTCATGGAGATAAATCTCAAGGAGGCCAATATTATCCTAATTCGAGAAAGACGCTACTAATGACCGTCGAAGTATGGAGCAAATTGGAGGAGAATCAAGGGAATAAACAGAATTGTACCCACATTTTTATCAATAAAATATTTATATTTCTTCACGTTTTATTTTGTGGTTGTAGTTTATTTTCCACATATTCAAAATTTGTTGCAAACAAATTGGAACGCCCAGTGGGACCAAGTCTGCCCTTCATCTATTCTCTCACAAATAAATCCGCAGTGAAAGATGGAAGCTCCATTTTATGGATACTTCAAGTCTTGTCTTCGAGTTTCGCAAGCCTACACGCCGACAAGCTTTGAAGTAAGGGGTATTTGTAGACATCGAAATTTTGTGGGACTCTATTAGACTAATTCAATCCATCTTCAAACTCCAAGGTCTGTTAGGATTTTTTGGAGTCTACTCTACCCTAAACCCTAGCTTACGTCTATATAAAGGGACACATATTCATTGAAAAACATTTCGAAAGTTTCATAAACTCATGAAATAATCACAGAGAGATCAAGATGTGGCCGGATATTTCTTGAAAACCAAATACTTCAAGAAGATCCACAAAATCCTTTCATGGAGATAAATCTCAAGGAGGCCTATATTATCCTAATTCGAGAAAGACGCTACTATCGACCCTCGAAGTACGGAGGAAATTTGAAGAGAATTAAGGGAATAAACAGAATTGTCCCCGCATTTTTATCAATAAAATATTTATGTTTCTTCATATTTTGTTTAGTGGTTGTAGTTTATTTTCTACATATGTCAAACAAATTGGCACGCTCAGTGGGACCAAGTCTTCCCTTCATCTCTTCTCTCACAAATAAATCTGTAATAAAAGATGGAAGCTCCATTTTATAGATACTTCAAGTCTTGTCTTCGAGTTTCGCAAGCCTACACTCCAACAAGCTTTGAAGTAGGGTGTATTTGTAGACATCGAATCTTTGTGGAACTCTATAAAACGAATTCAATCCATCTTCAAATTCTAAGGTCTGTTAGGGTTCTTGGAGTCTACTCTACCCTAAACCCTTGCTCACGCCTATATAAAGGGACACATATTCTTTTGAAAAAACATCTCAAAAGATCCATAAACTCATGGAATAATCACAAAGAGATCACGATGTGGTCAAATATTTCTTGATAACCAAATACTTGAAGAAGACCCACAAAATCCTTTCATAGAGATAAATCCCAAAGAGGCCTACTGTCGCACCCTATTTTGACCTGCTCGGGTCAAAGCAAAGCACAACATATCCGGTGATTCCTGGGTATGATTAAGGAGTCGCCACCTAATTATTTTTACGGTGAATTAGGACACCTGAATATTAAACTAAATGTTGCAATGTAAACTCCAATTTTAAAGGTTTACGAAACTAATGAGATTCTAGATAAGGGTTCTCTATTCTCCTAAAGAGAAGGGGTTAGACATCCTTTAAGATCCGCTAACTTGCGGTTATCCGGTCAAACTCAGGTTTAATATTGTACTAAAAAAATGCATGTTTAAAGTATGAAGTTAAAAAAGATGTTTGCAAGTAATTAATGAAAGAAATGCATTTTGTACATGTATGCATTTGTGACAATAATAAGGAGAAAAGCAATTCATTTGTAATGCCAAAGGAGTAATTTTTGAAAATCATTTTGAGTTACGAATTGCGAAAAGATAACTTATTTGTATAATTAATAAAGTGAATAAAAGATGATCAAAGTTGTTTTTTTAAAAAAAATTTAATATGCATGACGAGCCTAAGAAATAAATAAACTAGCGAAGGATTTCTATTTTTCACACTAACCAAACCTACAAATAAACTAGCGACGGGTTTTAAACTACCCCACTAAATATCCATTCGTGGCCTAATTATTCTAAATATCCTAACAATCACACAAACATTAAATAATTATTACAGACCCAAATAGAAACAACAAAATTAAAGAATAACAATAAAAGGGGAACTAAGGCGGATGACGATGTCTTCTAGCCCTATTTGTTTTGAAATCCCGAGGTTGGAAAATGCAAAGAAGGTGGATGCGGATCTTCGTTCGGCAATGATCATGATGAGTCTCATAATGAGACTCTTCGTTGCTCCCGATGCATTTCATGTAAGTAAGGAAAAGAAAAGAAAAGGGTTAGTGACGGAATATGAAAATATATACATAAAAAAATGTAAAATAAATGATTCATGAAAGGTATATATTGTTGGGCCTCAGGGAACAATCAACATATAGAAATAGAAAGCAGGCCCAAACATATAATTTCCGGACTTAAAGGAGGGAAACAGACCAAATTTCACAATAATCATTAGCCAATAACCATGTACCATTCAACCTTTTATTGACGATATATAGCATCAAATGTGATAGGGGGGAAATGGGTTGTGCATGTTTCAAACCAGACAAGGAGGAAGAGGAAGGAGTAAACTGGACCAGAACATGACATAGTAGACCTCTGGACATTCAAACTCAGAAAGAGGCAAAATAGGATGGGGTTGCAAGTTGCTCAAATAGTCTCAAGCAAATCCTCAGATGTACACACAGTCTATTTACTCAAAAATATAAGGAAACTAGTAGGGATTATGCAAAACTTAGGTTCCAGTTTCGAGCAGCTCATTGTATATTTCTTCATAAACTAAAGCAAACAAATTGTATCAAATTAAATTGATGGATAGATACAACTGAAGACATAATTCTGTTGATTTCTTAGAGAAAGGCAGGGGTACTATTTTTCATTCTTAACACACAGAATTGAGACGAGTCATGTTGATTCAAAGAAAACATGCTCACATGAACCAACTAAAGATTAAAGCATAATGAACATCTTCTTGCATATATTTTGAATAAATGAATCAAAAATAACATACACCTAACCGGAACTTATATATAAGGGTATGTCTAGCTCATCTAGCCAACAGTTCTTAAATAACACAACATTCCAGATAGATACCTCAGGGACAGCATACAAGACATGACACTAAAGGGAGGGGGAGAAGGCACTATATTGTTCACACAAGAAACAATTCATGTATAGGTTGGCACCACAAACACATATAAGTCTTCCAATACAGTGGTATGGCAACTACAAAGTCTAGAAAAGGTCATATGAATCCTAGATATGCTTTGAATACTTAGGCAAGCAGAACAAATATATGGTCAATTTGAGGGGACATGGAGACTTATCAAGACATAGGACCAATTAACTTACATTTTTTATGCGCATAGGATAATTTATCTGGAGGTGGTATGCTATAGTTACAAAGCTACCTAGATCAACACTAAATGCTTGGAATCATATTCATGTGATTAGGCATGTTGATACTAAGGCAGATGGGACAAACATACAGCCAAACTGGGAGGCATACAGGCACATGTTTTAACCATCTTGAGGTAACATTCTGCAGATATGTAAGACTGTATGGACTAAACTAAGCATGCACATCTGATTGATGTAGGTAACATATGAAATGAAATAGCTTAATGGAATTCACATACTAACACATAGACAGTTTAACACCAGGACAAATGAGGACAAACACATAGCCAGCTCAAATAGACATAAGAGGCAAACAAGGATGGCCAGACAACCATAAAGACAACACTTTAGATAGGCAGGGAAATTTAGTCTAAACTAAACACATGAATATTTCATTTTATCAGGCATGATAAGGAACAACACTTCATACAAGGTAGTATATGGTCTAAGATGGTCCTCAAACATGTTAACAAGTTGGCTAGTATATCATAATTAACAGACCAAATCTATTTGGAGGATGAACTAGTCAAAAGGAACTCAAACAAGGTAAGCAGGTTTCAACATTCTTTAAATCCAACATGATCAAACGACATCCAGAAAACCAACACATACACACACAAAGCTTTTCATCACATCTTTACTATCTTAAATTCATTACACAGGCTGGTAGTCTTGCCATTAAGGACCCAAAATACTAATACAATATATAGATCATTATACTAAATGTAATACTAATAATGAACTTAATACAGCATATCCGAGCAGGAGTAGCCAGTTAAAATAGCCTAGTAATTCATCATAAGACATTTAACCAAACAAATCATAATCCCTCTAAACGTATACTGGAACAACATATACATCATATAACGCTGCCTATGGGTTTAAACATGGACATAACAGGCAGAAACACCCAAATTAACCAAAGACGGTTTAATGAATGTATTACTTAGGCACATCAATGTGAAATAAACACATTATCAGATCATCGACAACAAAAATACATAATTATGCAAAACTAAAACTGAGGGGAATTGAGTTTACCTTCTCAGGGCAGCGAACCGAGGTCTGTTTCGAATCGTCGAGTCCGCCTAGAGGAGTGTGTTTATGCAGTTGAAAAGAACAGGAGCTTAAATGTTTTTGTGGTTTTGGTCGAGCCAGAACCGAGAGTAAAAGAAAGGATTTTTTAGAATCGAAACTTGTTCAAAATAACTTGTGAGAATGTTCAAAAAAGGTCCCTCTCTATCTCTGAAAATCCCCCCCTAAACACGACCCAAAAGGTTGTATTTATAGCCAAGATTGAGGGGTTTCGGCAGCTTCTCCAAGAAACTTTTCAGTTTGAAATTCAAAATTCAAAAAGAAGGGAGAAGGTCTGAGAATTCTCGGATTGAACAAAATGAAAAGGGGATGGGTTTTTTCCAGGTTTTGCAGAGACTCGATCCTCAAGGGAGAGAGCCGTTGGAGCCGGATTTATGCTCGGACTGGATGGAATCAAACTTGAATCCAACGGATTTTAGGTTTCTCTCTTTTGCAGACCTTTGGTCGATTTGGACAAGGCTATGACAACTTTGTCGGCTACAAAAAGGGGTGAAAAGATGGGGGAAAATCTAGAGAGGGTGACAGGGTTGCAGGGACGTCGGTGACGGTGTTTGTCCGGTGGTCCGTTGGTGATGGAGATAGGTCAGTTCGAAGGTCGCCTGGTTTTTGGCGTCGCGGTTTTGGGATTTGGTTTGGGCGATGGGGGTTTTATTTTGGGATTGGGCTCGGGTCGGCTGTTTGGGGAGAATGGGCTGACGAAAGTAAAGGGGAAGGGACGATGGGCTTGGGAGTTTTTGGGGAGAATGGGCTGGTCTGGTTGGGTTATTTTTTAGGGGTGAAATGGATATGGGAGAGAATATAGGAGTTGGGGATTGGGCTAGTCCGGTTGGGCTTTGAGGGGTGTGGGCTAGTTTGGGATTTTTTAGGGATTAAAGGTAATGGCCGGTTGGGCCAAAATTTGGGCTCGGTTGGGTTGTGATTTTGTTTTGATTTAGGCTTGGTAAGTTGGGCCGAAAATAGGGGTTAATTTGGAGATGGACTTTGGTTGTTGGATAGAATATTTTGGGTAGAAATTATTTTGGGTTGGGAAATGAAATGGGTTATTGGTTAAAAAATAAAAGGAGGGGTTTATTATTAAAAGATGTTTTGCAAAAGATGTAAATTATTTAAAATAACATCACGATGTGATAATAATAAAATGTAATATTTGCGAAATGCTTAATGCTTAATAAAAAATGAAAATGCGATGCAATTTTGTGAAAATAAAATAACATAGAATATTAGGGTAAAACTATGCTTGTGATATTAAAAGACGAATAATAATAATAATGATATTAAGAATAATAATAATATATATGTATATATATGCCTATATGTATATATATTAAAATTATTTTGAGGTGTCGAAAATATTTAAAATTATAAATAAATCGGAAAAGATGGGATAAAATTGGGTGTCAACACCTACATTATCCTAGTTTGAGAAATACGCTACTAACGCCCCTCGAATTATGGAGCAAATTTGAGGAGAATCAAGGGAATAAATAGAATTGTCCCCGCATTTCTTATCAATAAAATATTTATGTTTCTTCATATTTTGTTTGGTAGTTGTAGTTTATTTTCTTCATATTGCAAACAAATTGGCACGCCCAGTGGGACAAAGTCTGCCCTTCATCTCTTCTCTCACAAATCAAATTCGTAGTGAAATATGGAAGCTCCATTTTTATGGATACTTCAAGTCTCGTCTTCGAGTTTCGCAAGCCTACACCCCGACAAGCTTTGAAGTAGGGGCATTTGTATACATCGAAATTTTGTGGGACTCTGTAAGACGAATTCAATCCATGTTCAAACTCTAAGTTCTGTTAAGGTTTCTTGGAGTCTACTCTACCCTAAACCCTAGATCACGCATATATAAAGGGACACATATTCCTTTGAAAAAAAATCTCGAAAGTTCTATAAACTCATGGAATAATCACAAAGAGATCAAGATGTAGCCAAATATTTCTTGACAACCAAATACTTCAAGAAGATCCACAAAATCCTTTCATAGAGATAAATCCCAAGGAGGCCTACATTATCCTAGTTTGAGAAATACGCTACTAACGGCCCTCGAATTATGGAGCAAATTTGAGGAGAATCAAGGGAATAAATAGAATTGTCCCCGCATTTCTTATCAATAAAATATTTATGTTTCTTCATATTATGTTTGGTAGTTGTAGTTTATTTTCTACATATTGCAAACAAATTGGCACGCCCAGTGGGACAAAGTCTGCCCTTCATCTCTTCTCTCACAAATCAAATTCGTAGTGAAATATGGAAGCTCCATTTTTATGGATACTTCAAGTCTCGTCTTCGAGTTTCGCAAGTCTACACCCCGACAAGCTTTGAAGTAGGGGGCATTTGTAGATATCAAAATTTTGTGGGACTCTATAAAACGAATTAAATCCATCTTCAAACACTAAGGTCTGTTAGGGTTTTTTGGAATCTACTCTACCATAAACCCTAGCTGACGCCTATATAAAGGGACACATATTCCCTTGAAAAATATCTCGAACGTTCCATAAAATCATGGAATAATCACAAAGAGATCACGATGTGGCCAAATATTTCTTGACAACCTAATACTTCAAAAAGATCCACAAAATCCTTTCATGGAGATAAATCTCAAGGAGGCCTACATTATCCTTGTTTGAGAAAATACGCTACTAACGGCCCTCGAATTATGGACAAATTTGAGGAGAATCAAGAGAATAAACAGAATTATCCCCGCATTTTTTATCAATAAAATATGTATGTTTCTTTATATTTTGTTTGGTGGTTGTAGTTTATTTTCTACATATTCAAAATTTATTGCAAAGAAATTGACACGCCCAGTGGGGCCAAGTCTGCCCTTCATCTCTTCCCTCACAAATCAAATCAGCAGTGAAATATGAAAGCTCCATTTTTATGGATACTTCAAGTCTCGTCTTCGAGTTTCGCAAGCCTACACCCCGACAAGCTTTGAAGTAGGGGCATTTGTAGACATAAAAAATTTGTGGGACTCTATAAGACGAATTCAATCCATCTTCAAACTCTAAGGTCTGTTAGGATTTCTTGGAGTCTACTCTACCATAAACCCTAGCTCACGCCTATAAAAAAGGACACATATTCCCTTGAAAAAGCATCTCGAACGTTCCATAAAATCATGGAATAATCACAAAGAGATCACGATGTGGTCAAATATTTCTTGACAACCAAATACTTCAAGAAGATACACAAAATCCTTTCATGGAGATAAATCTCAAGAAGGCCTATATTATCCTAATTCGAGAAAGACGCTACTAACGACCTTCGAATTATGGAGCAAATTTGAGGAGAATCAAGGGATTAAACAGAATTGTAACTGCATTTTTGATCAATAAAATATTTATATTTCTTCATAATTTGTTTTGTGGTCGTAGTTTTTTTTCCGCGTATTCAAAATTTGTTGCAAACAAATTGGAACTCCCAGTGGGACCAAGTCTGCCGTTCATCTCTTCTCTCACAATGCAAATCCGCAGTGAAAGATGGAAACTCCATTTTTATGGATACTTCAAGTCTCGTCTTCCAGTTTCGCAAGCCTACACCCCGACAAGCTTTGAAGTAGGGGCATTTGTAGTCATAAAAAATTTGTGGGACTCTATAAGACGAATTCAATCTATCTTCAAACTCTAAGGTCTGTTAGGATTTCTTGGAGTCTACTCTACCATAAACCCTAGCTCACGCCTATAAAAATGGACACATATTCCCTTGAAAAAGCATCTCGAACGTTCCATAAAATCATGGAATAATCACAAAGAGTTCACGATGTGGCCAAATATTTCTTGACAACCAAATATTTCAATATGATCCACAAAATACTTTCATGGAGATAAATCCCAAGGAGGCCTACATTATCCTAGTTTGACAAATACGTTACTAACAACCCTCGAATTATGGAGCAAATTTGATGAGAATGAAGGGAATAAACGGTATTGTCCCCGAATTTTTATCAATAAAATATTTATATTTCTTCATATTTTGTTTGGTGGTTGTAGTTTATTTTCTACATATTCAAAATTTATTGCAAAAAAATTGGCACGCCTAGTGGGACCAAGTCTGTTCTTTACCTCTACTCTCACAAATCAAATCCGCAGTGAAAGATGGAAGCTCCATTTTTATGGATACTTGAAGTCTTGTCTTCGAGTTTCGCAATCCTTCACCCCGACAAGTTTTGAAGTAGGGGCATTTGAAGACATCGAAATTTTGTGGAACTCTATTACACGAATTCAATCCATCTTCAAACTCTAAGGTCTGTTAGGGTTTCTTGGAGTCTACTCTACTGTAAACCCTAGCTCACGCCTATATAAAGGGACCCATATTCCCTTGAAAAACATCTCGAAAGTTCTATAAACTCATGGAATAATCACAAAGAGATCAAGATGTAGCCAAATATTTCTTGACAACCAAATACTTCAAGAAGATCCACAAAATCCTTTCATGGAGATAAATCCCAAGGAGGCCTACATTATCCTAGTTTGAGAAATATGCTACTAACGACCCTCAAATTATGGAACAATTTTGAGGAGAATCAAGGAAATAAACAGAATTGTCCCCGCATTTTTTAAAAATTAAATATTTATATTTCTTCATATTTTGTTTGGTGGTTGTATTTTATTTTCCACATATTCAAAATATGTTGAAAACAAATTGGCACGCCCAGTGGGACCAAGTCTGCCCTTCATCTCTTCACTCACAAATAAAATCCGCAATGAAAGATGGATGCTCCATTTTTATGGATACTTCAAGTCTCGTCTTCGAGTTTCGGAAACCTACACCCCGACAAGCTTTGAAGTAAGGGGGTTTGTAGACATCAAAATTTTGTGGGACTCTATAAGACGAATTCAATCCATCTTCAAATTCTAATCTCTGTTAGGGTTTCTTGGAGTCTACTCTACCCTAAACCTAGCTCACGCCTATATAAAGGGACACATATTCCCTTGATAAAACATCTCGAAATTTTCATAATCTCATGGAATAATCACACAGAGATCAAGATGTGGCCGGATATTTCTTTGACAACAAAATACTTCAAGAACATCCACAAAATCCTTTCATGGAGATAAATCTCAAAGAGGCCTATATTATCCTAATTCGAGAAAGACGCTACTAACGACCCTCAAATTATGGAGCAAATTTGAGGAGAATCAAGGAAATAAATAGAATTGTACCCGCATTTTTATCACTAAAATATTTATATTTCTTCATATATTTTATTTGTGGTTGTAGTTTATTGTCCACATATTCAAAATTTGTTGCAATCAAATTGGAACGCCCAGTGGGACCAAGTCTGCCCTTCATCTCTTCTCTCACAAATCAAATCCGCAGTGAAAGATTAAAGCTCCATTTTTATGGATACTTAAAGTCTCGTCTTCGAGTTTCGCAAGCCTACACCCCGACAAGCTTTGAAGTAGGGGGCATTTATAGTCATCTAATTTTTGTGGGACTCTATAAGACGAATTCAATACATCTTCAAACTCTACGGTCTGTTAGGGTGTCTTAGAGTCTACTCTACCCTAAACCCTAACTCACGCTTATATAAAGGGACACATATTCCCTTGCAAAAATATCTCGAAAGTTCCATAAACGCATGGAATAATCACAAAGAGATCACAATGTGGCCAAATATTTCTTGACCACCAATTACTTCAAGAAGATCCACAAAATCCTTTCATGGAGATAAATCCCAAGGAGGCCTACATTATCCTAGTTTGAGAAATACGCTACTAACTGCCTTCGAATTATGTAGCAAATTTGAGGAGAATCAAGGGAATAAACAGAATTGTCCCCATATTTTTTATCAATAAAATATTTATGTTCCTTTATACTTTGTTTGGTAGGGGTAATACATAAATATAATGCATGAATGATAGTAAAACATTATGAGCTTATCGGAGTGACGTAATGCCACTTCACTTCCGATTAACATTATGAATACTCACATCTTTTCCATATACCTCAATAAGGATTTAGGAACATATTTAGACATGCTTTGAACATAGGAATGACTAACATTAACATCCTTAAGTACTAAGAGTAGAATCCTTTATGGAACAATATTACGTTTACGTTTCGTACTTAGAACATGCCAAAAGAAGAAATGATTTTCCTTAACATACCTTCGTCGATCCGTTGACAATACCACCCAAGTAGTCTGTATAGCACCTAATCTTAAACATGAATGAACCAGCTGGCAAATGGAATGCAATATGACTTAGAGACCGTGTTTTTCTTGCTATTGCTAACACCCATTAATGTCAAATGAAAATTACTATATTGCCGCCTAATAGCACTCAAGGTCACGTTGCTTTGCTGCTACAAAAGTACTATGTATCTATATAAGTATGTATAAGTGTATCTTTGTTGTAGCTTCCTCTATGGATTGAAGGAGCTGAAATAAGATGATCATGGATGAAGCTAAAATGAGATAATTATGAAGGAAATCTCTACCTTATATCCTTAGTGGGATGTAGGGTCCACACTAACCCTTTAGGCCACAACTTGACACAAATAGTATCATGTGTCACCACCAAATATATCCCAATAGGAATAGTCACCAAATTCACTATTTTCATAGCACACATGTCATTGCACCTACCATTTATCACATAATCAAACTTATCCAATAACCACTAATAAATCTCCATGTCTTCCACTAATTCAACATACACCCAATTACATACATAATTAATTTCTTGATCCTAATTCACTTAAATCTTGATGACTTATAAAACTTTCATATACTCAATGTCATAATCGTGCAATATAACACTACTCCATAATCTCCTTGGGATATACAACTATTATTATTAATCCCCGTCGTCACCCTTATTAAGTTCTAAATTATTTTGGGATCGCATCCTTTTATATATTAAGCTTCTTTATTTGCATACGTCTAGATGCTCAAACCATCGCCCAAAAGTATGGGGTGTTACAAGGTAACAAATGTTCACCATGGGTACCTTGGAGGAATGTGAGTGCATACCGAGAGAAGAAGGAGTTAGAAGCAATTCCATAATTTCAAACTTGATCGAGGCTTAAGAAAAGGCTGCCGCTGGCATTCAGAAGCTATAGGCTGAAAATGCTATCTTAAAATCTCTGCTTGCCAATGCTCATCTGTAGGCTGAAAATGAGAAGCTAAAGCAACAGGTGGATGAGCTTCAGGAACAACTGATCCAACACCAAAGGACTACAAATGAGAGGGTGGACAAACTGCTTAAGCTCCTCCCTTCCTAGTCCTCGATCTCCTCAGTCCCCGTCTCCTTTAGCCATTCCAAATCCTTTTGAACTTTTATTTTTTTAAACATGTCCCTTAATGACATTGACACATTAGGCTATTAAATTATCACATTATGTACTGTTGAAATTGCTTTGCTTTTGTTATGATCGTCAAATTTGGGCATTCTCTCTGTTTTTGCAATGATACATGCTTCGTTGTCACTGTAATGTTTTGTTGTATTGCCCCAGTGGCTATAAGTTAATGCTACCAAACTTCTTTACGCTTGTGCTATTAAGTCTTATTCTTTTCAGTAATGCCAAAAGGGGAAAGTTCTGGTTATGTTCTGGTTATTGAATTGAGGATATGATGTTGATGTTAACATGTTGTTATCTTAAAAGAATATAGGTCTGATTCTCAGGGGCAACAAGTGGGAATGTGGTTCTCATGGGGAATATCAATTATGAGTTTGTCATCATCAAAATGGAGAAATTGATAAGTTATCCTATTTCGCATTTTGATGATTTGTCAAACATATTTGAGGAACCAGATGTGATCAGGTTTCTTAGCTGTTATACAATCAACTCTACAGCTGTAAAGGCTGCTGCACTGTACTGACTGGCAACAATGCAACATCATAGTTGTAGTCTGCTAGAGGAAAAAGTAAATGTTGAAATGTCTCTCTCACATCTCACATGCCCTCATATATAAGCAACATGTTTCATACCTAATTCTAGCTCTATCATTTCGTAACTCCGGTTCCATTCATGCAAAATTTAGTGATCTCGAAACAAATGCAACCTAATTAATTGACAAATACGTACCTCAACAATAATACCACTTTAAATGTCTTATGTTCCAATTGTTCGACAATTTCTATTCGTATTCTGCCTCCAATTGGTATGAGCCTTTTCCGGTTATCCTAACACTTTATGGGGTACCTCCCAATTTGGACCAAACTTCTCTTCATTGGGGTTTCTATTGTTTGGGGTTACTTTTTATAGAATCAAGTCCCCTACTTGAAAGTGCCTCAAATTTATCCGCCGGTTGTAATATCTTCCCATCTTTTATTTCTGAGCAACAAGTTGTAGCAATGCTAGATCTCGATGTTCCTCTGTTAAGTCAAGCTTTACCGCCACAACTTCATTATTTGACTCTTCATTTGCAAGACTAAACCTTAAGATTGGCTCCCCAACTTCCACCAGAATCTGAGCCTCTGCACCGTAAACCAAAGAGAATAGTGTTTTTTCGGTGCTGGCTTTTGGTGTTATTCTGTACGCCCATAGTACCTCCGGCAGAATTTCTCTCCATTTGCCTTTTGACGTCTTCATTCTTTTCCTCAAGTTTTGAATGATTATTTTGTTTGTTGACTTCACTTTTCCATTTGCACTTGGTGATACAAAGACGACACTTTTTTTTATTTTTAATCCGTCAAGCAAATCTATTATCTTTTTTCTAGCTAATTGAGGGCTATTGTCGCAGGTAATTTCCTTCGGTATTCCGAACCACCATATGATATGGTCCCAAATAAAATTGATGACTTCCTTTTCTCTAACCTTCTTGAGGGATTTAGCTTCAATCCACTTAGAAAAATAGTCAGTCATAAACAAAAAATAGTGTATCTTTCCGGGTACCCACGGAAGTGGTCCTACAAGTCTATTCCCAATTTCATGAATGGCCAAGGTGAAAAGACCGTATGCAGTAATTCAGCCGGTTGGTGAATCATAGGTTCATGGCTATACATTCGTCACATTTCTGAACAAAATTCTTGGCGTCTTCTTCCGTTTACACCCAGTAGTACCCGACTCTAATCAATTTCTAGACCAGCAATTCCGCTTTTGAGTGATTTCCATAAGTTTCTTCGTGAACTTTGCGCATCACATAATCTATCTCTCCGGGCCATAAGCATCTCACCAGAGGACCATAGAAGGACCTCCGGTAAAATTGGCCATCAACCATGCAATATCTAGCCGCCTTCGCACGAAGGGCCCTAGACTATTTCGAATCACTTGGTAACTTGCATCCCGAAGATAATCGGTAAATTTATTCCGTCAATCCCAAGTTAAGTTCGTGGAGTTTACCTCGCCATGGCCACCATCATTCGCGTAGTTTAAAAGTTGTACCACTGTTTCGGAGTTGAATTCTTCAGCTTCCGCGGAAGACCCCAAGTTTTCCAACGCATCCACTTCATTATTTTGCTCATGTAATAATTGTTCCATGGTACATTCTTTGAAACGATGCAACAATACTTGAATTTTCTCTAATTATTTCTGCATTCTTTCTTCTTTCACCTCGAACACGTCGTTCACTTGATTAACAACCAGAAGCGAGTCATATTTTGACTCGATGACTTCTGCTCCCAAACTCCTTGTCAATTCTAGGCCTACAATCATAACCTCATACTCGGCTTTATTGTTATCTAATTTCATAGTTCTTATCCACTGCCTAATAACATCCCTCCGGGTGTTTTAATAACACCCCTAATTCGAACCCTTTTACATTCGAAGCTCCATCCGTATATAAGGTCTAGATCCCCGAAGTTATTTCTGAGGTTATTATAAGTTCTCTTTCCACCTCGAGAATCATTTCGAGACTGAAATCTGTGATGAAGTCCGTTAAAACCTGAGACTTTATGTCACGACCCAAATCGGATGACCGCGATGGGCACCCGGACCCTACCTGCCGGGTGCCACAGATACATTCTACCCTTAATCATATCTAAACATGGATTGAGCCGTGATAGAAAATATGTAGTTCAACCCAACAACCCCAACTTATCAATTTATACCAAGACCGACCAGGCCTTACACGACAACTAACCATAAGACACTTATCTACAAGCCTCTAAAGAGTAGAACATACCACGACCAGATTACGACTCTGAAACAAATAGAGTGCTCCGAATACCGGCTGAACCAACAACCTACTAGTGAACCGTCACCCTCTCAATATGAACCTGCAGGCATAAAACGTAGCGTCCCCCAACAAAAGGGACGTCAGTACGACTGATGTACTGAGTATGTTCGGCATAAGAAATAACATAACAGAGATATATCATAGTCTGAAACAGAAACAGTTGAACATTAGTAAATGCCTCTGAGGACCATATCCACATGCCTAAATGTTATGCACAATGCAGTATACATATATATCAGCCTCTTCGGGCATTTTCCTTACCATAATAGCCTCTGTGGGCATCATACCATATAATGATTAATGAATGTATGCACAATGCAAATGCGGTATGCTAATGTCCACACACGAATCCTCACATAACCGCCTCCGTGGGCATCAGGTTATATCGCCACACAAGGGCATCACATCATCACATCATATTGGCTTCTTCGGGCCCTTTTTGTGATAGTTTGTACCAGCTGCAGGTGGTGTGCGTATATAATGCCTTTTTCCCTTTCCCCAATTCCTATACACACACACATATATATATATATATAATATTTATCATATAGTAATTTGCATAGCACAAGTGGTCCAGGGTAATATATTAATGCAATGCCAATGAAATGAATGAATAATAATAAACATCCGGAGCGACATAATATCCTCTACACCTTTGGTTAACATTGGGAACATCAACATATTTTTCGGTGTGCTAACATATTTGGACATTCTTTCAACATATGAGTCAATAACTTGATCATTCCTAACTACTAAGAGTAGAGTAATTTATGTAGCAACACGATGGTTATGTTTCGCACATAGAATTATGCCAAAAGAACGAAAGATCCTTGCATACCTTGTTGTCGAAATTATCTAAGTTCCGCAGGTTCCTTGTAAGCTCTATGAATGATTATCTACATCATACGGGTGATTTAAATTACAATCGAATCAACATACTAGAAACAGATTTATTAAGACATTCTAGCGAACACCTTGAACGCGTAGAACCTATATTCCTTCTATATCCTCTTAATCCTTCTTTTTACTGCTACAATCTCCAAAATAGTACAATAATTTCACATGCAGCCTCCAATTTCGTGCAAACAACCCCGATAACACCCTATTAACCCAGTATTTTTGATAATCGTCTTAGCTAGTGGCAAGAATCAAGTTCAGAATTTGTATAAATTTTAGGAATAAGAAAGATTACCTTTGTTAATCATAGCAACGAGAATTGCCGAAAAACCTTTAGCCCGTACCGGATTTCGATCGACAGAACCAGAAGCACTGGAATCATTTTGTTTGAGCCTTGCCGAGACTCAAAGTCTCAGCTTGGTTTCTGAACTTTCAACCTTTCTTCACGGTTTCAATTCACTGCGAATCATGGTCCAGGACACCATGAATTTCCCCTAAATTCGACCGAGAATTCCCAGAGAACCCACCAACTGAGACTCACTCTTTCAGATGGAAGTGTGACAATCTCCCCTCCAGGGAATGATTTCTACAGAAGCTTGATGAAGATAATTGAAGAGATGAAAAATCTTGAAGAAATACATTAATAGAGAAAAGGGAGGCTTGTAAAGCTGCCATCGGTCGACTGATTTGGGCTTAGTCACCCCAAATCGGTTATAAGAGCACACGTATAAATTCCCATTATATATTGTCCCCTCTTTAATTAATTAATCCCACAATTAATTAATTATACACAATTAAATCCCCGATCTCAATCTACTTAAATCCCGACGACTTATAAAATCTTCTCATACCTAATATCATAATTCCAGTAATATGACACTAGTCCATAACCTCTTCCCGAAAGTATGGGGTGTTACACTTTATAGCCATTATTGATTTATACTCTATATCATATCCACTAATTTCTACCGCCCATTTGGCTAACCTGCCGGACAGTTCAGGTTTATGCATTAAATTTCTTAGTGGATAGATTACTACTACACATATAGGATGACATTGAAAGTACGGTCTCAATTTTCTAGCAGCCGTTATCAAAGCTAATGCCAATTTTTCTATGTGAGGATATCTGGTTTCTGTAGTAGCTGATCTTCTACATACATAATAAATAGAAAATTGTGTACCTTTCTCTTTTCGAACCAAAATAGCACTTACGACTACTTTAGATACTGCCAAGTATAAGAACAGTTGTTCATCCGTCTTCCGTTTATGAAATAATGACGGACTGGATAGATACTTCTTCTAACCCCACAACGCTTGTTGACATTCCAGAGTCCACTCGAAGTCATTCTTCTTTTTTAACAAAGAAAAGAACCTATGACTTTTCTTCAAAGACCAAGAGATGAATCTACTCAAGGCGACCATCCTTCTGGTGAGACTTTGCACCGCCTTCACATCTTCAAGAATGTCACACCCCAACCTTAGGGGGTGTGGCCGGCACCCGACATCCGAAGGTTTGAGCGAACCAACTGTAATACCTGAAAGCTCAAAGATGCAATTGGGGCCGATAATGCATCCAAATAATCATAACAAGGTAAAAAGGTACCACCTGCAAAAAGAAAAGACCCAATAACAGTATATATATGTAAATGAGGCCAATGAGGATATATCAAGAGTATAGACAACTGACAAGAATGCCGACAAGGCCAAATAAGATGAGCACACACTGACACTAGTCTGCAAGCCTCTAAGAGTACTATAATGCATCAAATGGTCAGGGCAGGGCCTCGTCATACCCAAAATATCAAAATGTATATATACACATAGATACCTAGCGACTCTAAACAACAACTCTGGAGAAGTGGAGTGCGACTATCAACAATTGAGAATGGGCACCCTACTGAAGAGGTATGTCACCCTGTCTACATGTACATGCGGGAATGAACACAGTGCCTTATAAAAAGACATCCGTACAAAGAATATACTGAATATGTAAGGCGGATAATATATGTAAAATAGAATGTAATATGAGAGATAAAGATACATAAATCAACCTGGAACCTCAAGTTGACAATACGATCCTCCAACGGGCTTGTCAGAATTAGTGCATCAATCTTATAACAAGGAGTACATATACGAACTTTGACGACACTAGTATATTACATATATCAAACGATAATTCGATTCTAAAATGAAACGACCAATATTTCTCTTTTTCCTCTATCACTACAGGACATCCAACAGTCAATAACAACAACAACAACAACAATCTCATGTAAGCCACTTTAAACTCATATCATCAATCAACCAAAGTTATACATCAAAACAACCCAATATATGCTTCGTATATGACATATTATACACTTCCTTCTTACAAATAACTTAAGTATATCCACATCAACACAACCATATCATCAACTACTATCCATACATGAAGAATTTAATTCAACATCACAAAAAACAATATGTCCAAAACAGATTTCAACACAACATAAACCTTAACATACATTAGAACATTTTACTACAACTTTCTCCCTTCAATCCTTTGTATAAACATCTAACAAACTCATAAACATTAAACTAAGGTGGAATCTTACATCAAGAACTCAAGAACACTTCAATTCCAAGATTACTTCACTATGAAGTATCGTCTAAAGCTACTACCAAAGGACAAATTAAGCTTCAACAACAATCCGAAAACATTCGGCACTCGATTCTCTCTTTTAATCCTTGATTTCACTTAGGGGTCGATTAGTTATATTGGAAAGGGTTTTTCAGAGCGTAAATGATCTTGGGAAATGTTGATGAACTTAATTTCTTTAATCCGTTTGAACCTCTAAATCTTACGAAACATACGTAACACTTATTTCCATAAAAAATGGTATGTTATCCTCACCGGGCTTTACATTACTTTACTTATAACGCATATGAGCGTGAAAATATGGAGTGTAACATCCTTTCCCCCTTAGGAATATTCGTCCTCGATTGCTAGGGTAACTAAACTTTCAGAATTTATTATCCATAGGGTTCTAAAAAGGTTTTGGCAGAGTTTTCTTTATATATAGGACTATCCAAAATCTGTCAAAAAACCCACACAGATATCCAATACCCCATAGGACCACATATATAACAACAAAACAACATCAAATCGGCCTCACACGACCGTTCATGCATTTAATAATCAAAACAAGTTAGCCATAACTCACCTTAACTTTCCCCTGTCGATACTTGAGTCGCACTTGTTATATTTATCTCAACAGTACCACATACGTAAGGTATATAGGTCAAACTCGATAAACAGAATAGAAATAGAATAATCGTATCGCACGAATATTGATATAAACCTGAAGTATGAAATAGATGAGTGTATATAGATTTAATATCCTCCTCGTCTTCCCATTTAATTTTCTCTATATTATTATTTCTCCAAACTACTTTACTACCTCCTGGATCTGTAACTTACGGACTTGGCGATCTAAGATAGCGATAAGGATTTCTTCACATATCCTCAGTGACCTGAACATCCTCAATGGGGGTAATGCAAAAAGGATCTCCTAAGCATTTGTGAAGCATCACTACGTGAAATACTAGATGAATCACTTCTAACTCTGGGAAAACTCGAGCTTATAAGCCATCTGGCCGATTCTTTGAATAATCTGATATGGCCCGATATATCTGGGGCTGAGCTTGGCTTTCTTTCCAAATCTCATCACGCCCTTCATAAGTTATACCTTTAGGAATACCTAATCTCCCACATTAAACTCTAAGTATCGACGCCGATTATCTGAATAGGACTTTTGTTAACTTTGAGCTGCCAATAATCGCTCCTGAATTAACTTCACCTTTTCTACAGCTTGTTGTACCAAAGCGGGTCCTAATAACTTCATTTCAACCGATAGGGGATCTGTATTTTTCCCATACAGGGCTTTATACAAGGCCATCTGGATACTGGAATGGTAGTTGTTATTATAGGCGAACTCAATAAGTAGCAAATAGTCCACCTAGCTTCCCCTGAAGTCTAAAACACAAGCTCGCAACATATCCTCGAGCGTCTGAATAGTGCGCTCCCTTTGCCCTTCGGCCTGCGGATGGAAAGCTATGCTAAGACTAATCTGAGTACCCAAGCCTTTTTGAAAAAACTTCCAAAAATTAGCTGTAAACTGGGCACCTCTATCAGATATAATAGAAATCGAAACTCTATGAAGTTGAACTATCTCCTTAATATATAGTCTGGCATAGTCTTCACCTGAATAGGTAGTTCTGACAGGGAGAAAATGAGTTAACTTTGTAAGTCTGTCCATGATAACCCAAATAGAATAGAATTTTTGAGGGGATTAGCTAAACCCGTAATAAATTCCATATTGATTATCTCCCATTTCCAGGTTAGAATCTCTATATTTTGAAGTAACCCTCCAGATTTTTGGTGCTTAATCTTAACATGCTGATAATTCGGACATTAGGTGACAAATTGCGCAATGTTCTTCTTCATATCATTCCAGTAGTATATTTGCTGAAAGTCATGATACATCTTGGTAGATCCAGAATGAACAAAATACCTGGACTGATGGATCTTTTCCATGATCTAACCTCGAAGTTCTCCAATATTGGGTACACACAATCGACCCTTATACTTAAGGACTCCTTCATCTGACAACTTGAAGAATTATTTCTTCTGAAAGGAAATGTGCTCTCTGATATTAACTAAAGTTGGATCATCGAATTTCCGTGCTTTTTCTTCTACCACTAAGAAAGACTCGATGGTGTTTTGAACTATATCACCTCCATCTCCTGTATCTTGCAATCGTATATTTAAACTGGCTAATCGATATAGATCTCTGGTCATCTCTAGCTTTTTATCTTCCACATGTCTCGGGCTGCCCAAAGACTTATGGTTCAACGCATCGGCTACAATATTTGCCTTGCCGGGATGGTACAAAATATGGACGTCATAATCTTTCAACAACTCAAGCCATATCTGTTGCCTCATATTTAACTCATTTTTCTTAAATAAATATTGCAAACTCTTGTGATCTGTATACAGGTCAACATAAACTCCATATAAATAGTGGCGCCATACCTTCAGGAAAATATAACGACCGCCAACTCCATATCATGAGTCGGGTAATTCTGCTTGTGCTTTCTCAGTTGTGTCAAATCATACGCAATGACTTTGCCGTGTTGCATCAAAAAACAACCCAAACTGATTCTAGAAGCATCACAATAGACAACATAACCTTCTAATCTTTCAGAAAGTGTCAGAACCGGTGTTGATGTTAATTTATTCTTCAATTCCTATGAACTTTTCTCAACTATATGACCATTGAATTTAGCCACCTTGTGCGTCAACTTTGTTAATGGAGCGGCAACAGAAGAAAAATTCTCTACAAACCTTTGATAGTAACTAGCTAAGCCCAAGAAACTACACATCTCAGTAGGAGTTGTGGGCCTTGGACAATTCTTAACTGCCTCAAACTTTTGATTATCGACTTTGTTCCTTCATCTGATACCACATGCCCAAGAAAGGCCACCAAGTTCAGCCAGAACTCACATTTGGAGAACTTAGCATATAACTTATGATCTTGAAGCATCTAAAGTACCGCTCATAAATGATCTGCGTGCTCAACTTTCGATTGAGAATATACCAGAATATCATCAATAAATACAATTACAAAGATGTTTAGAAATAGTTTGAATAGCCGAGTTATCAAATACATAATAAGTTGTTGGCGCATTAGTAAGACCAAAAGAACATAACAAGGAACTCATAATGACCATATATGGTCCTGAATGCAGTTTTGGTAATATCTTTCTCCTTAACCCTTAGCTAATGATATTCGAACCTGAGATTAATCTTTGAGAAATACCTAGCGTCTCGCAATTGATCAAACATGACATCGATTCTAGGGAGCAGATATTTGTTCTTAATAGTTACTTTGTTCAGCTGATGGTAATCAATACACATTCTCAACAAACCATTTTTCTTGTGAACGAATAACACTAGCGCACCTCATGGAGAAGTACTGGGCCTGATAAAACCTTTCTCCAGAAAATCCTTCAGTTGTGCTTTCAATTCTTTTAGCACAACAGGGGCCATTATGTATGGAGGAATAGATATAGGCTGAGTATTATGAAGCATATCGATGGCGAAGTCAATTTCCCTTTCGGGAGGAATGCCAAGAAGCTCATCAAGAAATATGTCAGGGAATTCATTAACAACCAAAATCGACTGAGGGGTTGGAGGCTTTGCCTCCGCATCCTTGACTCGCACTAAATGAAAGATATATCCTTTAGAAATCATCTTTTGAGTCTTAAGGTAGGAAATAAACCTTCCTTTAGGTGCTGCAACATTACCCTTCCATTGAATAACAGGTTCCCCTAGAAAATTAAAATGGACGACCTTTGTCCAACAATCCACATTAGCATAACAAGAAGCAAACCAATCCATACCCATGATAAAATCAAACTCCACCATTTCTAATTCATTTAAATCAGCTAAAGTGTGACGATTATGAATAGTTACATCGCAATCCCGATACACTCGCCTAACAATCACGGACTCACCCAAGAGCATAGATACCTTAAATGACTTACATAATAATTCAGGTTCTTTACCACACTTGTTCGCAACAAAATGAGCGATATATGACAAAAGGGGCGATCAACTGACTTAGTGTCGATGGCATGCATAACAAGGTCCGCTGCATTCGGTCTAGAAAATTTTATGGATCCATAGTTGGATCTGTCCTTGTGAATACCGGGGGGTCCAGGTAGATAAAATCCCAAACTCTTGCACTAACAACTCTATCGGTGATACTAGGGTTCTAAAGCTAGGCCTGAGAGGCCACTAATCGAGTCAATAGTTGTACAACAATCCACATATCTAGTTCCTAATCAGGAGGTACCGAAAGAGAAATTAGAGGTACATTAGCTCTTCTATGGCCCTCTGGGGTGGTGGGGGTACTGCTCCAGAAGCTTAAGAATCGGCCTCGTTTTGAGGCTCATGCTTATCTACATTAGCGGGCAGCGCCTAACTAGTGCCTTCTCCCACCTCCTCATATAGTCTCTGTATAAATTGTATAACAGTTTGTCGTCTAATAGTATTAGGCATCACTGAGAAGGTAAACAAAATGAAGTTTAGGAATAAACACTTACGACTCATATTTATTACACGATCTAGATCAAGAAGAAATTTAATCATCCTAAATGTCCTGTAGCCTTCTACTTATAAGTGTGGGGCACAACACACCCACAAACAAGAATCTACTAGACACGGCTTACAGACTCCCTAGGACTGACTTGCTCTGATACTAAGTTTGTCATTCCCCAACCTTGGAGGGTGTGACCGGTAGCCGGCACCCAAAGGTCTGAGCGAACCAACTGTAGTACCTGGAAGTTTAAACAAGTAATTGGGGCTGACAAGGCCTTCAAATATTCATAACAAGGTAAAAAGGTACCATCTGCAAACAGAAAAGGTCCAACAATAGTATATATACTTTAACAAGGCCAACAAGGATGTATCAAGAGTATAGACAACTGACAAGAAGGCCCAAAGGACAAACAAGATGAGTACACACTGACACTAGTCTGCAAGCCTCTAAGAGTACTATAATACATCAACTGGTCGGGATAGAGCACCGCTATACCCAAAATACCAAAATGTATATATACATATAGATACATAGCAACTCCAAATAGCAACTCCGGAGAAGTGGAGTGCGCCTATGAACAACTGAGAACGGGCACCCTACTGAGGAGGTACGTCACCCTGTTTACTTGTACCTATGGGCATAAACACAGTTCCTCATTAAAGAGCATCAGTATGAAAAATGTATTGAATATGTAAGGTGGATAACATATGTAAAACATAATGTAATACGAGAGATGAAGGTACAGAAATCAACCTGGAACTCTGAAACATACCTCAAAGGGAGTACAACTGGTACTACCATGAATATATGCATGTAAGTAAAAATTGGGCCACTCTATGGGGCCATATCATGTAGTATCATATCAAATACCTTTGTAGGGTGAGCTTAGAATAAACTGCTGGGCCATATAGGACGCAGTGGTATCTGTCCAACTGATCAATGGTGTGCACATATAAGTGTATGCTAGGCTGATTATAGCATGATGCAGTGTGATAAATATATATATATATATATATATACGTGCAATACAAGACCAAAATCAAGAGTCGCTACAATCAAAGTCGGAGTGACCTATTGTCGTTATCTACCGACTATCGTTATTGTCGCTATGTTCTTTAACCTTCAGATAATCATTCTGAGATATTTGGGATACGGAAAATGTTGATGAGGAGGAATATACAAGGAATATGATCACTTTCGTCAATACGGTTATTCAATTTAATGAATTGAGAATCCATTCAAGGAAGTAGTTTCATCAAGTCATGCCAAGAAAGAAATTAGCCTTACATACCTCGAGTTGACAACACAATCCTCCAACGGGCTTGTCGGAACTAGTGCGCCAATCCTATAACAAGGAGTACGTGTACGAACTAAGACAACACTAGTATATTACATATATCAAACGATAATTAGATTCTAAAATAAAACGAACAACATTTCCCTTATTCCTGAATCACTACAGCACATCCAACAATCGATAATAACAACAAAAATCTCATGTAAGCCTCTTTAAACTCATATCATCAATCAACCAAAGTTATACATCAAAATAGCCCAATATACACTTCGTATATGACACTTTATACACTTCCTTCTTACAAATAACTTAAGTATATCTACATCAACACAACCCTAGCATCAACTACTATCCATACATTTATAATTTAAGTCAACACAACAACAATATGGCCAAAATAGATTTCAACTCAACATGAACCTCAACATACACTAGAACCTTTTACTACAACTTTCTCCCTTTAATTTTCTATATAAACATCTAACAAACTCATAAACATGAAACTAAGGTGGAATATTACATCAAGAACTCAAGAACTCAAGAACACTTCAATTCCAAGATTACTTCACTATGAAGTATCCTCCAAAGCTACTACCAAAGGAAGAATTAAGCTTCAACAATAATCCGGAAACATTCGGCACTCGATTCTCTCTTTTAATCCTTGATTTCACTTAGGGGTTGATTAGTTATATTGGAAAGGGTTTTTCAGAGATTAAATGATCTTGGGGAAATGTTGGAATGAAGATACAATGAGCAGGACTCGAAATATATACAAAAATAAAGAGCTCCACTGCCTTGAAAAATGATCCATGTTTACAATCCGTAATTTTCTCTAGAGTTCTCCGATTGCCGAACCATCAATTGCATTGGAACGTAGACTCTTTTAAATTGATGTTAGATAGGTTATACACTAAATAATTCCTTATATACTAGAAGATATACCCCGACAAGTTGGGACAAAAATTAGGTCCGAAAATTTTGCCAATCTTTCCCCGAGTTTTGACGAACTTAATTTTTTCATCCGTTTTAACCCTGAAATCTTACAAAACATACGTAAAACTTGTTTCCATTCAAAAATGGTATGTTATTCTCACCGGGCTTTACATTACTTTACTTACGACGCATATGAGCGTTAAAATATGGGGTGTAACAAAGAACCTCCAGAATTTCTTCAATAGCCTTGATTTTAGCCAGATTGATCTCTATTCCCCAGTTTGAAACTAAGAAGCCCAGAAACTTTCCTGAGCCAAATCCAAAAGCGCACTTCACTGGGTTTAACTTCATATTATACTTCCGAAGTATGTTGAATGTTTCCTGCAAATGCTTTAAATGATCCTGTCTCTAAGGACTTAACTAACATATCATCAATGTAAACTTCCATTGTATTACCTATTTGGTTTTCAAACATGTGATTAACTAGGCGTTGATAAATTGCTCTGACATTTTTAAAACCAAACGGTATTATGTTACAACTGTAAGTCATGTATCTAGTTATAAAAGAAGTTTTCTCTTGATCCTCTGGATTCATCCTGATTTGATTGTATCCGGAGTAAGCATCAAGAAAACTTAGCATCTCGTGCCCTTCCGTAGCATCGATCATCCGATCGATGTGCGGTAAGGGGAAATAATATTTTGGACAAGCTTTATTTAGATCTTTAAAATCTATGCACATTCTTAATTTATTACCTTTTTAGGCATGACACCTACGTTTGCTAGCCAATCCGGATACTCTACTTCATGGATTGACCCTAAATTTAATAACTTCATTACCTCTTCTTTGATAAACCTATGCTTGTAGTCGGCCATAGACCTCATTTTCTACTTTACCGGAGGGAACTTT
Organism: Anisodus tanguticus; assembly: GCA_034509755.1. Lineage (NCBI taxonomy): Eukaryota > Viridiplantae > Streptophyta > Magnoliopsida > Solanales > Solanaceae > Anisodus > Anisodus tanguticus. Next base: position 44,653,310 of record CM067555.1, read on the forward strand.
GGATCCAAACTCAACTTGTGGGTTATAATCTCTGGTGGGATTCATGTCATGTCTAAACGGGACCAGGCAAAATAGTCATCTTTAGTTTTAATAAATTCAATTAATTTAAGCCTGAGCTCCAGGAATAACCCAGTTCCTAGGTATACCTTTCTGTCTGGCAGATGCACGAACAAAATAACTTGCTCTAGCTCTTCTATCATTGACTTTATGGCGTCTGAATCGTCCGGTAGCACAAACGACCTCGGGATGCGATAGTAGTTCTCTTCTTTCACGTAATTTTCTTTCTCCCCCTCTTCTTCTTTTGGACTCGATGTGCCCGAATTATGTAATTGTTATTTAAATTCTTTACCCTTCCTCGATGTGCCCGAATTATGTAATTGTTATTTAAATTCTTTACCCTTCCTCTAATCCTTTACTTCTTTTTGTGTCTCCACTGACTCTTCTACCATAAATGTTTCTCATGTTGCCGGTTGTTCATCTTGAATTGTCTTAATTCTCTCCGAAGTTAGGAATTTTATCATAATGTGTAATGTCGAAGGCACGACCTTCATATCATATATCCATGGCCTGCCGAACAACGCATTGTACCTCATTTCTCCTTCGATAACATAGAACTTCATTTGTCGAATTGTTCCAGTTGCATTGACTGGAAGAGTGATTTCCCCTTTGTAGTCGCACTAGCCATATTGAAATCGTTAAGAATTCGGGCCGCCGGAACAATTTGATCCAGTAATCCCATTTGTCTACCACCTTCCACCGGATGATGTTGGCCAAGCTACCTGGATCAATTAAAATACGCTTATTCTGAAAATTATTAATAGAAACAGAGATTACCAACGCATCATTATGTGGTTTAATGATGCCCTCCGCATCTTCATCGATGAAAGAAATAGCTTCCTCCGGCAAGAAATCCCTGAATCTTTTTTCCCGAGTTATCGACACTTTAGTCTTCTTTGCAGTCATGATGGATATTTTTGGAACGTCCATTCTTACGATTATCATATTTATGACATGCTGGGGTTCAATCAGGACCGCCTTCTTATTTACCTGTCTATTTTTGAAGTCTCTCTTTTATCGATCACTCAAAAATTCACTCAGATGACCATTCTTCAACAGTCGGGCTACTTCATCCCTCAACTGCCAACAATCCTCATTCAATGACCATGTGTTCCATGATAGTCACATAGTAAGTTTGGATCTCTCTAAGCTGGATTTGTCCGGAGTGGTCTCAGCCATCTTGTCTCCTTGATGTACCCAATATCTGACACAAGTCCGACTGCGTCAATGTTGAAATTATATTCGAAGAGCCTTGGGCTTTCCACACCGTTAGAGGACATACCACTAGTGTCATTTTTGAATTGCAAGCCCCTACTGGTAAACTCTCGATCATTGCACATATCTCCACCTCTTCTGTCTTACGAGACTTTAAGAGACTTTAACTCTGACTCATCTACCCTCTTTAATTTATCAAAACTTTTATTCTGTTCTGATGATCCTGGTGGAAGTTTGAACTGTTCTTTTCTACCCAAATCTTAAACTCGTACCTATTATGAATGTTTCTCCATGTTACTGTCGGGAATTTCAACGAGTTCTCTTTTAATTTCAACGACGCACTGGAACTCTTAGGAGTTAACCCCTTAGTAAAAGATTCAGCTGCCCATTCATTTGGTACCGAAGGGATGAGTATCCGTCCCTTTTAAAACCTAGCCATAACTCTCACAACAACTCCGTATCTTTCTAAGCAATTTTGAATATGTCTGCTCTCCTTGCTTGGACATTTCTTGCCCTAGCATGCACCTTTATAAACGCATCTGCAAGCATTTCATACGAGTTAATAGAGTGTTCGGGTAGTAAAGAATACCAGGTCATTGCCCATTTGGACAATGTTTCGCTGAACTTCTTCAACAAGACCAATTTTATCTCGTCTGTATGCATGTCGTTGCCTTTTATCGTGCAAGTGTAGGATGTAACATGCTCATGTGGATCTGTGGTTTCGTCGTACATTGGGAGATCTAACATTTTGAACCTTTTTGGTATCAGCTTCGGATCCGCGCTTGGTAGGAATGGAAATTGAAGGTATCTCTTTGATTTAGGATCTGAGGCACTCCCGGAATCTGATCTACCCGTGAATTGAAGGTTTCAACCTTCTTTTTATTAGTGTCGATACGCTTAGTCAAAGCTTGGAACATTTTCAAGACCTCCGAAGACTCACTTTCCCTCGAACCATTTCCATTCCCTTCAACTCGATCTTCTTCTCGGACCTAATCTTCATCCCGGACGGGATGAGTTTCATCCGCTGCTCTTCTTCTATAACTGAGTAATAGCCTCCTGTTGTTTCTCCAGCATGGTAAAAATTCGAGCTAAATCAGACCCGGCTACCCGTACTTCTCCATTTGCTTCTTCATCATTGTTTGGTATTTTCTCACGGGATCTTCTAGATGCATGAGGGTGAAACCACGGGGTTATTCTGATCTCGTCAGTTATTTGGTCGACGGGCAGGACGTTATTGTTGTTATTACCGTTGTCACCGCCTTTATTGTTATTGTTGTTGCTAACCTCAACTTGGATTTCACTAACCATCTTGCAATTGTTTGTTATTGACTTGATTCACAAAATCTCAAAAGAAACAAGTGAAAATTGAGTTTGAACAAATCACCACAATTATCCTTAGCCCTACGGTGGGCGCCAAACTTTTTACCCCAAGAACGGTACAATTCAATTTGTAAGTGGTTTTAAGGATACGTAGATCGATTTGCAAGATAAGATGATAAACATTTAACAATAAGTAAGCTAAAGTAAACAGTAAGTAAGAAAAGCATCCTGAAATGCTGTAAATTTAGATGAATCTTCTCAGCAAAATTGGTCCGGGCCTTAGCTAGATTTCTTCGGTTACGAGCAAAAAATGAGAGCTAATGATTGTATTTTTTAATAATATTGAGCGTATAAGTGCAAGTAATGAAGATTGGATGTCCTTCCAACATGAAGGTTGTGCTCCTTTTATAGTCATGAAAGTAGGGCATTGATGCCCGAGAATCTCTCTATAATTAAATGACATAAATGCTAATTAAAGTCTCTTAATGAACAAGGAGTAACGGTTGGCGCCATATCCGGAACAAATATGTACCAGATACCTCCGGTGCTTCACCCGCTGTCAACCGATTCGGCTGCATCCGTACTCTCCCAACTGGTGCCTCATCTTGGTCTCATTTGTATCTAGCTCATAACTCAACCGTCCACCTCGAACTTCACATCCGAACCTTTCCACGTGTCATGCCGATTTTCATTGTGTACAACATTAGTTATACATAGGGTGAAAAGGTCATCAAACAAGGTATTGATAATACACAAAATTAATGCATGCATTATTTTCTCTAATACACTATATCAAACGACCCCTTAAATTGGAATGGAGGGAGTATATATTTAAAGATTTATATGAACCACGTGTTTTTTTTCATTTTCTTGAATCATTTTTCCCATCTCTTAATTATCCCTTCATCTTAATTCCCTTCTCTTTACCATTCTACCCTTTAGAAAAAAAAAGTCATAGTACCATGACTTTTTTATATGCTTCTTTCTTTCTTTATCGAACTCTGACGGTTTCTTCATTAATTTGACAGCAATTCTTGATCTCTTTTATCTCATGACGTTGTGTTTCCTCATTTGTTGCCTCCGCCTTGATCAGTAAGACTAGTGAGCTAGAAGAGGCAAGGTCTTCGAGGAAAAAAGAGACATTCCACTTTTCCTACACATGTTTCAATAAAGTAGGAGTGGCCAGTGGGCCGGGCTCGGGTCTGGCGGGCCGAGTCTGGCGGTGTCGGGGTTGGGGCGGGACGGGAGAAGGGGCGGGGTCGGGTCTGGCGGGCTCTGGCGGGGTCGGGTCTGGCGGGACTGGAGCAAGTCCCGTCCGATCCCGATCCCGTCGGGCTCGGGTCGGGATACGGCGGGTTTTTTTTTTTTTTTTTTTTTTTAAATAACATATGTATAAAAAAAAACTCAATAAACAAAACAAGATAGTGTAATAAAAACATCCCAAGGCTGTTTTTGTGCCTCTTATATTATTTAATAGACATATGATTTTTTTGTAATACAAATACAATTGTCTAAAATCTAAATTGCAACTTTGTGGTGTTGTCCAAAAGTTACAAATTACATAATAAAATTACAATTAAAAAAATTACATTCTCAAAAAAACCTGTTCTAATTGCTTGATGATTTCATGTGGTTCTTCGGTTGGAATTGGTATTTGTTGGTCAAATTGATCCACGTCGCTTCCACTACCTTCGGTTAAGATTTCGTTGTAGTTTTCATCATCTTCTTCGTTGATCTCCGGTTGACCGCACCTTCTCCGCTCCGCTCGTATCCAATCTCTCGAATAATACGCAATTTCCAAGTCGTCTCCGGCTAATGAGTGTCTGTGGTCTCCTATTTGATATCTCGCTCGCGAAAAGCGCTTTCGACGCAGCTTGACGACGCTTGAATGTTCAAAACATCTCGAGCCATCATTGAAAGTGTCGGAAAGGTCTTCTCATTCCCCTCCAAGGTATTTCAAAGCAAGTCTTCATGTCCATCTTCATTGATAACTTCTTGATACGGTACGAGAACCCCGCAAAACAAAAACATCCAACTCGCTAATTTGGTTAGTAGTAGAGGTACGACCGCACATTCTATTTCGAGGCTTTCAATACTAGCCGCGAAACTTGACATGTCTTTTGTGAGGTTGTATTGAAGATGAAGAAGATGGTATGGAAGCTGGTAAGTTACTAGCATTTTCTTGTTGATAAAATCTATATATATTTTTGCATTGGTGTTCTACGCTAGACAATACTTCTTCTTTAGTTTGTTCAATAGGTGGTGGGTGATTTAGATTTTTGGGACTTGGAGGTGGTAGTACTTCTATACAATCGTAAATAGTTTCAATTAGTGATTTAGTACCGTCTATTTTAATAGTAGGATTTAATACAGAACCAATAATATAAATAGAGGGAATAGGAATAAAATATTTTTTTATTTTGACAAACATTTTTTTAATAACTGCCTTATAAGTTTGGTTTTTCCATATATTCACTAAGTAATAAAAATATTAGAGTTATATAAAATAACATAGTTGAAATAGTAGGATAATATATACCGGAAAATTCTTTTGTTGCTTGAAAAAATTTCTCTAAAAATACAATAAGTTCGGAAATTTTTTCCCAATCACTATCTAAAATCATATCAGATGGCTTTTTATTATGAGAGTTAAAAAATAAAGTTATAGGTAATTTATAGTCATAAGCAACAAGTAGTTGCTCGTATAAAGAATTCCACCTAGTGGATACTTCTTGTGGAATTTTTCTAAAAGGTAGTCCACAATCATGACAAATTTTTTTATATTCTTTTCTACGTTGTACTTTATTACTTTTAAAAATAAAGTTTATAGCAAATTGTATTTTACTAAGAATGTCTTCAAAAAGTGATAGACCATCCTTTACAATTAAGTTATATATATGGCACGCGCATTTTATATGAAAATGGTCCGGAAAAGACGGAGTTAAACTATTTTTTAAAATTGTAATTGCGTAATTGTTACTAGAAGCGTTATCTAATGTAATAGTCATAATTTTATCGGTAATTCCGTAATAATCGCACACTTGATAAATATTTTCTGCAATAAAAGTACCGGTGTGCCTATCATCTATATATCTATACGCTAAAATACATTTTTGCATAGACCATTTATAATCTATCCAATGACAAGTTACAAGTTAAATAATCATGGCCGTTAGTACTACGACCTATATCGGACGTGATGGATACTTTGCCATTAAAATGATATAATGAAAAACGTAAATATTGTTGATATTCATGCGCGAATTTAAATACATCTCTCTTAACAGCTTGATCTAGGAAAACCGTTAAAAGCGGGATTATATATATCTCTAATGTAATGAATAAAACCGGGAGATGAAGGAAATGAAAAAGGCAAACCCTCCACAAAGAACTAATTTTGATATTGCTTCCCTATCTCTATGTTTATTGTATTTAGGGCCTACAATTCCCCCCGTCATAGGGTTAATTTGACCTTGTACTTGGTCCGGGACAATATTAGTATGTGAACCTTGTCTCGATGGAGCGGGCGTTTGCGCACCCGGTTTTGAAGCCCGGTATTGGGCATACCTAGCCGGATGAGCACTTACTACGTGTCTAATTAAACCCCCGTCCCACCGTGACCTTTTCCGCTTTTAAATTTTAAAACATTTTTACAAATTTTACATATGGCTACTTGATTCTCTACGTCCTTATCAAAAAATGTCCATGCATCTGATTTTAATGGTCGTTTTGCTTGGACCTCGTCTCATACTAGGGGGAATAGGAGGTATTTCGGTTGAAGGTGCACTAGTGGGTGTGTTGTCATCAACATTAGTGGGTATATCATCTAGATCATCGTCTAAATTAAAGTCTTCTTGAGTTCCGTAAAATAGCTCCTGGTCTAAATCTAATGGTATTGTAGGAAAATGTTGAGTATCAACAAAATCATCCCGTGTAGGAATAAGATGACTAGAAGAAGTACCCTTGCCCTGGTTGCCCCTACTAGAAGAAGCACCCTTACCTTTACCCTTAAACATACCTTTTAATCCTTCCATTTTAATTATGATAATAAATAAATAATTAAAGACAATAAAATTAAGTGATCTAAACTAAATAAACGAGACAATAATAATTTAATGAAGGAACGAATGTACCAAACGCCGACGTAACGTCGACGTGTAATCGAGAGGTTGAAAATTGAAACTTTGCTCGATGGAAGATCCTCAAGCTAGTTGCCAACTTCACTACCAATTCCCAAATGAATAAATAAAATTGAATATTTAGCAAACAATGTAGAATTGTAGAGAGATATATTGAGAAATTAGAGAGATTGTAGGAAGATTTGTGAGAAAGATGAAGAGAAAATGAGTTATTTATAGTTGAAAAATTGGGTTAAAGTGTAAATATAATAACTTATGGGTTAAAAATAAATATTAAGGGGTAGGGGGTTGGGGGAGGGGGGGGGGGGGCTAAAATGGCCGTTGGCCAACGGCCATAATCTAAAATGGTCGTTGGTGCAACGGCCATTTTTGCAAAGGGCGGGGTCGGGGTCGGGGCGGGCTCGGGGCGGGCTCGGGGCGGGCTCGGGTCTCGCGGGCCCGGGGCGGGCTCGGGTCTCGCGGGACGAGACCTCGTCCCGTCCCGAGTTCGAGTCCCGCCCCCGTAATTTTTTATTTTTTTTTTTGGCGGGGTCGGGGCGGGCTCGGGACGGGCTCGGGTCGGGGTCGGGCTGTCCCGGCCCACTGGCCAGCTTTACAATAAAGTATGACTCATGGGGTTTAATAAATGATGTCGATAGAATTTACTCGAAATAGCTTTGGTACAAATTTTATTACTCTCCCCCGTCTCAATTGAAGATTGATCGGTTTTGAAAGTTAAATAACTTTTTTTAGTTAATTTGAAACGTAAATTATTTAAATATTTTATAATAATATTTATATATTTAAAAACTATATAAAAAATACTATAAGTATAAATATTAATTTGTTTGATACGATTGTCACGATCGAACTTGATCGACACAGGCAATATGCAAAAAAGTCTTCATTACAACCTTGACAGCTAGATGAATTGTGGAGACAAGGATCAATTCAAGTATCAATTTCATAATCAAACAATCCAAAACTAAAACAAATATATAACATGTCACTGTATTACAACTATGTCTTATTTTTTGAAAAAAACTTTTAATCAAGCACAACAGTGACAAATGTCATCAACTTGTGTAACTAATTTACATTGTTGAGAATACCTGATTGATAAATTAGGAAGTAAGTCAGATAGGCAAGAAAATTGTGATACTGGTCCCATATTTTCGTGATGATCATGTGCAGAGTGTCACAGTTTTTCTTGCTTATCCATCTGATTTTAAATAATATATACTACTGTTAATAAAAATAATTTTTAAATTATCAGGTAATTCAATGGGGTTTGATATCTTTAAAAAAAATATAATACTTGTTATAATTTTTATCATAATTTCTTCACTTCTGTTATTTTTTTTTCCGATATCCTTCGATATGCTTTTTCTTTGAGCCGAATCTCTATCGAAAACATTCTCTCTGTCTCCAAAGATAGAAGTAAGATATGCGTATACACTACACTCTCCAGATCCCATTTGAAGAATTACACTGAGTATGTTGTTATAATAAATAAAGATAATTTGATGATGTAAAAATTATTTGCACTGACAATGTATATTACTTCATTAAACTCATCTACCAACTGACCAAAGTTATTATTATTCCATTTCAAATTATCTGTCTCCAGTGCTCAATCACCACTATCAATCACCATCCATCATTGATCACCGCCATTAACTACCTACATGTACCAACATGACATAACTAGCTGTCCAACATTGACAAACACCACAATCGTCAATCAGTGGCGGATGTAGCATGAAGATACCACATTCATATGAATTCATAAGTTTTATGACATTATAAATAATAAGTCTCAATCCATAATTTTAAAAATTTAATGAGTTAAATGCTAAAAATCTTAAATATTAAATTCATAAAATTTAAATTATGAATCCGTCCCTATCGTCAACTACTACCAACAACTGCCTTGGCAGCTAGCCACAAACACCACCATCACCTTTACCACCAATAGCGGTGGCAAAATCACCCCAAACCAGCCCAACCCATCCCGTGTTTATACGGGTTGGGTCACGACCCATTTGTGAGTTGACTTAATGGATTAAACTTAAATGACCCATAAAAAATCTGATCAAAACAAGTCATAGTATAATGTAACCGGCTGAGTTAAAATGTTACCCAACCAAACAAATGCAAAGCATATTAGAAAAATAAATTTGTCTCGTCTGAAACCCACTTTTTCCAAGCTTCGTTTAAATTTAATTCATTCTTCTTAATTCTGTATTCATTTGCAAAATTAAAAAATAGCCAAGAACAGTGTATTTAACGTAAAATTGTGTCCGGTCAAACAAAGCAATAAAATAAATTAAAATCGGTCGTTCAAGCTCCAAACTGATATTTTCCTCATGAGAAACAAGTTAATGATTAAAGGTAATATAGCTAGCTAATCCAAAAAGCTTGAACCATTAATAATCATTTTAACTAAGGGCAAATGCAATTATGAAAAAGTATTACTATAATAAATAAAGGTGGAGAAATATTGATGCTTAGGTAATATGGTAAGCTTGCAGCTAATTTACTTTTGAGATAATATATATAACAAGCTCTTCATCCATCGGATCGAAGTTAAATCCAGAGGAAAAATAACTGTGATATGTTTTTTAAAAAGGGGATAGATTTAGTTATGTTGAATGGGTCGGATTATGAATCCATTGTATAATCTATCTTGACCCAAATAAGCTTTAAACGGGTTGAGTCTTAACCCAATAATTAATTTAACCCATTTTAACTTACTCAAATTTGACCCGACAAGTTCATTTGCCACCCCTAAACCGTGTATATCACGGTTTTCCAATTGTTATGGGATTCCGTGATATACACGGTATACACAAGGTATGTGTATATCGTGTATAACCGTGTATATTTTCACACCCCCGCAGTCATAGCGGGCGGTCTTCGCAAGCTGAGACTGTCCCTAAAATCTTCAAAAAGGACAGAGGGAAGACCCTTTGTAAAGATGTCTGCAATTTGATACCTGAAAGGGACATGGCAGACACGTACTTGTCCACGAGCTACCTTTTCGCGAAAAAAGTGAATAACCATCTCGATGTGTTTAGTACACTGGTGTTGAACTGAATTCCCAGAAAGGTAGACGGCACTTATATTATCACAATAAACCAAGATAGCTTTCAGAATAGGACAATGAAGCTCTAAAAGAAGATTACGTATCCAACATGATTCCGAGACCACATTGGCTACCCCTCGATACTCGGCCTCTACACTAGAGCGTGATAATGTAGACTGACGCTTCGTAGACCAGGAGACCAAGTTATTACCAAGAAACATACAATAGCCAGACGTGGAGCGTCTGGTATCTGGACAGCCACCCCAATCAGCATCTATATACGAGACACGTGTAGACGTCGATGAAAGATATAAGTGTAAACCATAGTCAAGTGTCCCCTGGATGTATCGAATAATGTGTTTGAGCGCATTCATGTGCTCAACCCTGGGATCATGCATAAACAAACACACTTGTTGTACGACATACATAATATCTGGTCTCGTGAAAGTAAGATACTGAAGAGCCCCTGCAAGACTGCGATATGGGTCGGATCCTCGTAAGGTGAGCCAGACACAACACCCAGCTTGGGTTTAGTATCAACTGGAGGGGAAGTAAACTTGCATGAGGACATACCAGCTCGCTCAATGATCTCAACGACATACTTCCGTTGTGATAAGAATAACCCACCTATATGACGAGTGACAGCAATCCCCAAAAAGTAACTCAAGGGCCTCAAGTCTTTCATAGCAAACTCAGAGCTGAGCATTGCCATGATAGACTTGTGCAAAACATCAGAAGAGGCAACCAAGATAATATCATCCACATATAATAGTATATAAGTCAGGGAAGTACCACGACGATATATGAACAATGAATTATCAGACCTGCTGTGCGAAAACTCAATATATGAAACATAGTCTACAAATCTCTTATACCAAGCCTGTGGGGCCTACTTAAACTCATACAAGGACTTCTTCAATAAACAGACATGACCCAAAAATTGATGCATGTAAACGGTCTCCTTAAGATTACCATGTAAGAAAACATTCTTCAGGTATAATTGATGAATGGGCCAACCTCGACACTTTGATTTAATAGGATAGAAACATCCTGTTGTATTCCAACTTTAATTTCAATGTTAGTTCCTTGTAGGAATCATTATATTTATTATTTATTGACCACTTCAAATAGGATATCGAATTGGGTAGTTGGAACTTGAGAATTAATGGACAAAAGAAATAGTATTAATTAAGTTAGGTGACTCGTGCGTTTTGACTAAAAGAATTAGGAGTTTAGGACTACTAATTAGTTTTGAACCTTTTTAATTAGTGTCCTAGTGGATTTTATTTTATTGTTAATTGTTTGAAATGAATGGCACATGAGATAAGGGTTTGGGATTGCATATTATTAGATAATGATAATGATTGGCTTAATGGGTAGATAATGTAGTTTATGACAAAAAGTTAGGTAGTGGCAACCATCAAATGATGAAAATCTAATATTAAGTCTCAAGACCAAGTTTTAGCTTACTAAGCATGTTGTTATTGCGAATCTCCGAATTACCTTTGACTTGGCAACATATTGGTAGTTCAGACTTCAAAAGTTCATGTTGGTTGGTAAAGAAAACAAAAAGAAAAAGGAATTTAATTCCTAAAAGGGAAAAAGACAAAGGAAAAAGAGGATATTGGAGAAAATTGTACATATATTGAATTGTGTAACTTTTAATTAGGCCGATAAAGCACCTAACATCTTTCATTCTTTTTCTTATGACGAAGTACGTAAATATTATTTAAATGATCTTTGGTCTCGCATTATGCAAACTAGTTTATCAAACAGTTAAGAAATTATTTTGTTATGAGGCATAATGTATGATAAGTATGTTTTTTTAAACAAAAAAGAAAAAGAAAAATTTGAGCAATTATTATAAGGCTTTTAAAATATTTGGCTGAAACGCAGGAAGCTTTGATTCTGGTCAGTTGATCAGCTGTATTTGGTTAATAATAATTTGTTCAATTTGGAATGGCTTGTAACCAGTGTTGGATCGAGTGGAAGTTACGGTTCGTCTAGAGAATCAATAACTTTGGCTCAAATTCTATATTTACGTTAAAATATTTACTAAGTAATTAGTATCACGAGTTAAACAAAGCAATATACATGTGATATACACTGAATATACAGCAGTGTATATCACATATATACAAAGCAGTGGGCCTTCGGCAGAACGACAAAGAAGAAAACAAAGCGAGAGGGCCAATTGGGCCTCGGCGGTGGGCCTTCGGCCGGCAGCCAAGGCAAAGCAAAGCGGAGGGCCGCTTAGGGCCTCGGAAGTGGGCCTCTCGGCCAGAATTGTGGACAACACAATATTGTATATATGGTATATATATTTGTAGTATATTGTATTGTAAAGGTTACCTTAATTAGTGTTATACACTTACCATAATTGTATAGTTAGAATTATGGTAGAATAAGGATTTAGAAGTAGAATAGGAATAGGATCTTCCTATTATGGAAATATATAACTTGTATATATAGCCTTTCAATTAATGAAAATAATCAAGGGGATTATTTCTTTCATGGTATCAAGAGACTAGGTCTAAACCAAAAGTTTTCTTCTCTCAAACTTTTGCCTCTTTGGCCGAGAACCCCCCCCCTCCCTCGGGTTTTTCTCTCCAAATATCTCGTCTTCCGCTCTCAAAAACCTCTCTTAAATTTATCCTCCTTCTTTGTTCTTTCAAATGTGTCTAAGAACAATTTTCACCCTGCCCTCACGGTTTCCAATATCAAGCTCAGTGTCCCTATTGTCCTTGAGATGGAAAACGTTCAATATGCAATGTGGGCGGAGTTGTTTAAAATTCACGCTATCTCTTATCAAGTTCTTCATCACATAATTCCTCCCGCTAGACCCCTTCCCCGCGGAGGATCCCGAGGTGTGGATTACACTTGATGCTACCGTTCTTCGGTGGATATACGCCACTATTTCGGTGGACCTTCTACGAACGATTATGGAGCCCGATACCACGGCTATGGCTGCATGGAATAGATTGCGTGACATATTCCAAGACAACCAACATTCCCGTATCGTCACACTCGAGCAGAATTCTCTCTCGTTCGAATGGACGTATTTCCGAACGTTTCGCATATTGCAAGAAACTAAAGGAATTGGCGGATCAACTCCGTAATGTTGGCGCACCGGTGACAAATAATCGTCTAGTTCTACGGTTGGTTGCCGGGCTTTCGGAGGCCTATAATGGTGTTGGAACTCTCCTTCGCCAAAGCAACCCTCTTCCCGACTTTCATCAAGCCCGCTCCATGCCGACGTTGGAAGAAGCCGGTTTGGCTAAAAGGCGGCTACCGAGCAAGCCCGGTTGTCATGGTGGCATCCTCTCCTAGTTCTTCGGGTTTTGTTAATAATTCGGGCCAAAACCATAATAATGGTGGCGGCAAGAATAATCGCAAAAATAACAAAAACCGCGGGGGCAAACGAGGTGGTTCTGGTGGCAGTTTCGGTGAGCAACAAGCAGGCGGTGGGTCCCATTCGGGGTACAGTGGGCCACCACCACCGTGGGCCCAGCAGTGGGGCCAGCGGCAGTGGCACCCGCACCCTCCAAAGGCCGCCGCCGGCCGGCCGGTGGGGCGGCCGGTCCCGAGCCCAATACCCGACATTGGCGGCCCACCGGCCGATGGCCCGGCAAGAACGGCCCCCACAATGGTAACGGTCCAGTTCCAGCACGGCCAGGAGTCCTTGGGCCCCGTCCTCCGCAAGCCCATCATGCAGCAGGCCCCACTCAGACCAATATCGAGGCCGCGATGCACACGTTGGGATTAACTCAACCGGACCCAAATTGGTACGTGGACACCGGGGCCACTACTCACATGACTTCCGAATCAGGTACTCTCTCATCTTATTACAATTTGAGCACCCCTCGGGGAATAATTGTTGGTAATGGCAGTTCAATTCCAATTCTAGGGTATGGTCAGAAAACGTTGTCTCCTCCCAATCCACCACTTCTCTTGAAAAATACTTTACATGCTCCTAAATTGATTAAAAATTTAGTGTATGTCTGAAAATTCACAAATGACAATTCTGTTTCTGTTGAATTTGATCCTTTCGGTTTCTCTGTGAAGGATTTCAAGACGGGGAGTCATCTCATGAGGTGTGATAATAGGGGGGATCTATATCCTATCATGCCCGGTTTCACCATCGAGTCCACCTTGCCATCGCCTTTTGCGCTCATCTCTCCTTCCATGTGGCATGCTCGTTTGGGTCATCCGGGATCTTCTATTTTATCGCTTTTAGATAAAAATAGCTTTATTTCTTGTAAGGGTACGAGTCGTACTCCAATTTGTCGATCTTGTTCATTAGGAAAAATTGTTAAGTTGCCATTTGTAGACTCCAATTCTCATACTTCTATGTCATTTGACATTATTCATAGCGACTTATGGACATCTCCTGTTCTTAGTTCAATGGGTCATCGATATTATGTTCTCTTCTTAGATGATTATTCTAGATTTTTGTGGACGTTTCCAATTGCGAATAAATCACAAGTGTTTTCCGTCTTCATAAAATTTAGAGCGTTCATTCGTACTCAATTCGAAAGAGAAATAAAAAATATTCAATGTGATAATGGGAAGGAGTATGACAATAAGGAGTTTCGAGAATTTTGTGCTACTCATGGGATAAATTTTCGGTTTTCCTGTCCTCATACATCTTCACAAAATGGGAAAGCCGAACGCAAAATTCGTTCCATAAATAACATTGTCCGAACTCTCCTAATCCATGCCTCCATACCTCCGTATTTTTGGAATCATGCTCTACAAATGGCCATTTACCTTCTTAACATAATTCCGTCTAAAGGTCTGACATATTCTTCCCCTCTCAAAATCTTATATAATAAAAACCCGTCTTATTCTCATCTTCGAATTTTTGGGTGCTTGTGTTATCCGTTATTCCCATCCACCACAATTAACAAACTTCAGGCTCGGTCTACTCCGTGTGTATTTTTGGGTTATCCGTCGAATCATCGTGGTTATAAGTGTTTTGATTTATCCTCCAAGAAAATTATTATAAATCGTCATGTCATTTTTGATGAAACCCAATTCCCTTTTACGAAAGTTCATACTCCCGAGCCTAAGTCGTATAATTTTTTGGATGACCAAATATCCCCGTATATTATTCGGAATTTTTCGGACAACTCCCGTACCCAAAATTCTCCAAAGTGGGCCCACCGCCCGCCGGCCCAACAAGATCCCGCCACACCCGGCTCTTCCAACCACGGAACAGTTCCAATGAATCGGGCCGGTCCCGACCCGATTCCCGGAACCGGTCCGTAAGCCTAGTCCGGCCATTTCCGATTTGGGCCAGCAGGCCCACTGCTTGCTGGCCAGTCCGTCCCAAGCCCAGAAAATTCCCATAATTCCATTAATTCTTCCTCGAGTCATAGACCGGTCACTCGTAGTCAGCGGGGTATTTTTACACCTAAAAGACATTTTAATTTACATTCTGATGTCTCTAAATCCCCCTTGCCCCGCAATCCTGTGTCCGCATTAAATGACCCTAATTGGAAAATTGCTATGACTGATGAATATAATGCTCTTATTGATAATAAGACGTGGGAGTTGGTGCCCCGTCCATATAGTACTAATATTATCAGGTCTATGTGGATTTTTGCTCATAAGGAGAATTCAGATGGGTCATTTGCTCGGCATAAGGCGCGACTTGTTGGTGATGGTAAGACTCAGCAGGTTGGTATTGATTGTGGTAAAACATTTAGTCCGGTGGTCAAACCGGCTACCATTCGCACTGTACTTAGCTTGGCTCTTTCAAAGACTTGGCCGATTCTTCAGTTAGATGTCAAGAATGCTTTTCTACATGGAGATCTCAAGGAAACAGTCTATATGCATCAGCCGTTGGGTTTCAGGGATCCCAACCGACCTCATCATGTCTGTTTGTTGAAGAAGTCATTATATGGGCTTAAGCAGTCTCCACGTGCCTGGTATACACGATTTGCTGATTTTGTTTCGACTCTTGGGTTCACACACAGCAGGTCAGACAATTCTTTGTTCATCTACCGCCGTGGTTCGTCATTGGCCTATATTCTGTTATATGTGGATGATATCATCTTGACTGCCTCCTCCGATGCTTTGCGTCGCCTATCATGGCCATGCTCAGTTCGAATTTGCTATGAAGGACTTAGGGCCGTTGAGTTATTTTTTGGGGATTGCCGTCAAACGTCATTCAGATGGCTTGTTTCTGTCTCAACGGAAGTATGCTGCTGAGATCATAGAGAGGGCTGGGATGTCATCCTGTAAGTCCACTTCCACACCGGTTGATGCAAACCCAAAGCTGAGTGCCGCAGCAGGTGCACCATATGAGGACCCGACCCGCTATCGCAGCTTGCGGGGGCCCTCCAAGATCTTACCTTTACCGCACCGGATATTACATATGCGGTTCAACAGTGTGTGTTTATTCATGCATGATCCCGTAGTTGAGCACATGAATGCAATCAAACGCATCATTCGGTATATACGGGGGACACCGGACTATGGGTTGCACTTGTATCCTTCATCTACATCCACACTTGTCTCTTACACGGATGCGATTGGGGTGGTTGTCCCGACACCGCACGGTCGACTTCGGATACTTGTATGTTCCTTGGCAATAACTTGGTCTCATGGTCGGCGAAACGTCAAGCAACTCGTCACGCTCCGGTGCGGAGGCGAGAATATCGAGGGTAGCGAATGTAGTCTCCGAGTCATGTAGGCTACGTAATTTGCTTTTGGAGCTTCATTGTCCCATTCGTAAGGCAACCTTGGTATATTGCGATAACATTAGTGCCATCTACCTTTCGTAACCCGCTTCAACACCAACGCACCAAGCATATCGAAATGGACATTCACTTTGTCCGTGAAAAGGTTGCAAAGGGTCAAGTTCGCGTATGTCATGTCCCGTCTCGTTATCAAATTGCGACATCTTTACAAAGGGTCTACCAGCGGTTCTCTTCGAAGATTTTAGGGACGATCTCGGCGTTCGAAAACCGCCCGCTATGACTGCGGGGGGTGTGTTAAACAAAGCAATATACATGTGATATACACCGAATATACAGCGTGTATATCACATATATACAAAGCGTGGGCCTTCGGCGAGAAAAGCAAGCGCAGCAAAGCGAGAGGGCCAATTGGGCCTCGGCGGTGGGCCTTCGGCCAGCGGCCAAGCGCAAAGAAAGCGAGAGGGCCGCTTAGGGCCTCGGAAGTGGGCCTCTCGGCCAGAATTGTGGACAACACAATATTGTATATATGGTATATATATTTGTAGTATATTGTATTGTAAAGGTTACCTTAATTAGTGTTATACACTTACCATAATTGTATAGTTAGAATTATGGTAGAATAAGGATTTAGAAGTAGAATAGGAATAGGATCTTCCTATTATGGAAATATATAACTTGTATATATAGCCTTTCAATTAATGAAAATAATCAAGGGGATTATTTCTTTCAGATCAGCTGTATTTGGTTAATAATAATTTGTTCAATTTGGAATGGCTTGTAACCAGTGTTGGATCGAGTGGAAGTTACGGTTCGTCTAGAGAATCAATAACTTTGGCTCAAATTCTATATTTACGTTAAAATATTTACTAAATACTTGTAAATAATTTATCTGGAATCAAGTAAGCAAAAAAAATTAAGTCTAGAACTCATAATCTTAAAATACTGAATCTCCATACTTTATTTCTAATACATGGTTAAATTTTATACGTGATATCCAATAATTTAATTTTTTACTCTTCACACAGATTTGTATTTCTACTTTCATCATTTCATTTAATAAAATAATATTAAGCTGTCATAATCTTGTGTAGTTCTGAGTTAGGTTAGGAGCTTGAACAAGAACAGCTCGGTATCTAAGTTACCGCTAGCTGCGGGGTCGGAGAGGTTAGGAGCTTGAATAAAGTTTGACAATATATCATTCAATGGTTGTGAAGTATACTAGCTCTAATTAAATTTTCCTGTCTCCAACTCTAAATAATAAGAAAATGTGTGACTTTTCTAATTTGTAGAATAACAAAATAATAAAAGGTAAATAATTGGTGGGCAATCATTTTTGTTTGAGAGAAGCAAGTTCTCTAAGAACAAGGAATCAAAAACAATTGATTTGAGAGACTTCTCGGCACCCGAGCTACATCAAGGTATTACTGCGGCAGAGAAACAAGCGGCACGAGAAGAAGAAAGACAAGCCAGTGATAGAGAGGTTGATGCAAATGATGATTATGAAATAAATCAGTGAACGCCGATCACAGAATTACGCAGATCATCCAGGATCAGTAAGCTGGTTCACAGGTTCTCTCCGTCCCTCAACTACATTCTGCCCACTGACAGAGGGGAGCCGGAATGTTACGAAAAAGCGATGCAAGTTGATGAATCGATCAAGTGGGAGCTGACAATGAAAGATGAGATGGGCTCACTGGTGTCAAATCATACATAGGAGTTAGCTAAGTTAACAAACGAGAAGAAGGAATTGCAGAACAAATGGGTCTACCGGATAAAAGAAGAACACGATGAAAGTAAGTGTTTTAAAGCGAGGCTGGTTGTGAAGGGATTTCAACATAAAGAAGGCATTGACTACACGGAGATCTTCTTTCCCGTAGTCAAGTTGGTGACAATCAGAACTGTTCTTGGGCTGGTAATAAAGGAAGATCTGCATCTTCAACAGATGAACGTGAAAACTGATTTTCTTCACAGTGACTTACAGGAGGAAATCTACATGAAGCAACCTGAGGGATTTGAGATTATAGGGAAAGAGAAGCTGGTATGCAAGCTTTAAAAGGCATGTGCGGACTGAAACATGCTCTAAGACAGTGGTATAAGAAGTTTGGCAACTTTATGAAGAAAGTTGAATTCATAATGTGGGAGATAGATCACTGTTGTTACTTCAAGAGATTTGAAGACTCATATATGATACTGCTCCTTTATGTTGACGACATGTTGATCGTAGGAGCAAACCTACATGAGATTGATAGGTTGAAGAAGAAGTTGTCAGAAGAATTTGCAATGAAGGCTCTGGGAGTCGCAAAGCAAATTCTCGGGATGAGAATCATCAAAAGTAAGGAGGGCCTCAAGCTCTCACGAGAAGAATACGTGAAGAATGTTCTCAAGAGGTTCAACATAGACGCTGCCAAGCCAGTCAGTACTCCCTTGGTTGGACACTTTCGTTTGTCAAAAGATCAGTCGCCTGTGACCGAAGATGAGATGGAGCATATGGACAAGGTACCTTATGCCTCTGCTATTGGAAGTATTATGTACGCGATGGTATGTACGAGGCCAGACATTGCACCTGCAGTGAGAGTTGTTAGCAGGTTTATGACCAATCCGAGAAAGCAACACTAGGAGACAGTGAAGTGAATTTTCAGGTATCTGAAGGGCAGCTCAAGTTCAGTGTTGTGTTTTCGGAAGTCAGAGACAGGATTGCAGGGATATGTTGATGCTGACAATAGTGGTGATGTTGATAGAAGAAAGAGCACATCCAGGTATGTTTACACCTTTAGAGGTACAACGATTTGGTAGGTTTCAAAGTTTCAGAAGATAGTAGATCTTTCTAGCTGTGAGGCTGAGTACGTTGTCGTGACGTAGGCCACGAAGAAGATAATGTGGCTATAATCTTTTCTGCGGGAATCGGATCAGGACCACGAGGGGAGTGTGCTATACTATGATAGCCAGAGTGCCATTCATTTGGCAAAAAATCCAATCTACCATGCTCGCATGAAGCACATACAACTCCGGTACCATTTCATCGGATCGGCTTTGGAAGATGGAGTATTAGTACTTGAGAAGATCTCAGGGAGTCAGAATCCAGCAGACATGCTGACGAAGACCGTGCTGAATGATAAACTGAAGTTGTGTGGAACTTCAGTTGGACTTCTTAGATGAGGATCGGAGTCGCCGCTGCAGATGGAGACAGATGATTGAAATTAGTCTCCAAGTGGGATATTGTTGAGTTGTGGAGCCTAATTCATGTTTGTATTATGTTCACCCTAGTTTTCGCTATATATATTCTAGGGCGTCGTTTTCTTTTTATGTGTGTGTGACGAGAAAAAGAGAGAATTGTAAAAAACACAAACTCTCTATCCTGATTATAGCGAAATCTGTAGGGGCAAAGTGGATATAGCTCTCGCATTGAGGGTGAACCACTATAAATCTTTGTGTGTTGTTTGTTCTTCGCTTATTTACTATTTTCTGTTTAGGTCGGATCTGCGACTCAAATCCTAACAAGTTCTTGGGAAAAAGAAAGGAAATGGCTACACTTGCAACTTTTCTTTAGGGATACACTAGAGGTAATACTCATTTATAGATTCATTGGAGGTTAATTTAAGCAAACTTTTGTCTGTGCATATAAATATTGACACATCAAATGTAACCGTGAGTGTGTTTTTTTTGTCAGAAACAGAAAGAAGAAGTCCATCGAAGGTTAAGGCAGAATAGATGATATCCATTAAGTTTGAATTTAAGTTAGTTACCAAAAAAGGAAATTTGGCATAAAGAAAACTCTGCTGTAAAGTGATTCTCGTTAAATAGGGCCTTGCATGATATAAATCTGAATTAATTAGAGTATCTTATTAGTAAGTTTCAAATCTCAGGTGATTAGGGGGAGGGGAGGGGGGGGGGGGATAATTTGACATTGCACTATCAAATAAGTTTCATAGTTACAAACTAAGAAATATATTAGATAGAAAGTGACTTTAAGTTAGGGGTATTGAGTAGTAGTCATTATTCAACTTTAAGCCTTTGACAAAATCAATCTTTAGACGGTTTATGTTATGACCGAAGTTACTCTCCCTTATGAGAACATTGATTAATCCATGGTACTTGATAAGAAGCTAAATAGAAAACTGTATCACCTTAATTACTGTTATTTTTCTCAGATCATATTTTCTTCTCTCTAAACTTTGATTTATCGCTATTATTATCACTCATCACACTTTAATTTAATATTAAATCCCTTGTATAGGAGATATTATATATATTGACCACGTCAAAAAAGATATTTAATGGGGGCAGTTGGAAACTTGAGAAGGGATTAGAAAAAAGTATCGACTAAGTTATGTGACTAATGCGTTATGACTAAACAAATTGGGATTACGATTTAGTTTTTGAACTTTGTCTGAGTCTTAATGTATTCTATATTATTCTTTATTGTTTGAAGTTAACGACACCTGAGATAGGGTTTTAGATAGTACATTATTAGATTATGACAGTGATAGAGCTTGGGTGGATATTTGTACATTATTATTATAACTTAGGTAATGACAACCATCAAATGAAAATCAAATATTAAGTCTCAAGACCAAGTTCGAATATAATGTTTAAGCATGTTGTCATCACAAATTACAGCGTTACTTTTGACTTGGGAACATATTGGTTGTTCAAAGGTTCACATTGATTGGTAAGAAACTAAATATTCAAAAAAAAAACAAAAAGTAAGAGACTAAATATGGTTTTATACCACTATCCACCCCCAAGAAAATGATTGAAAAAAAAGATGGAGAATATATTGTACTTATATTGAATTGTGTAATATTTAGCTACGTTTGTGCCATACCTAAGGTGACTGGTTTTTCTATAAGGAAGCTCCTAAATATTGTTTTAATGATGAATGATAGCAAAGATTGAGCCAGTGACCTTTTTCTTTGTTCTACTACTATCTATAAGACAATTTAGAAGGAAAATAAATAGTAGGGCTATTGATTTATTCAACTTTAACTATATACACAAATCATTGACATAATAAAAACACACACTCTTCATTTTTTTTATTTCTTATTTACTTTTAAATATTCTATGTGGATGGATTCTGCAGACAGGCAAAGACGATGGAAAATAAAGTGAATTAAGGTCCCTGGTAAGATTGGAAACTTACAACTTATAAACTGTGCATAGTGAAATCGAAAATAATCTTGTAATTGCAATTAGACTAATAATCATATAAAGGTTGAAACTTATTCTCCAAATATTATTATATGCATCAAACCATGTATTTCATTGATTTATGTGGTACAATAGTAACTCTATAAGTAGAATACAATTTGCTGTGTATGTGAATGAAAAAATGAAGTCATAAACATGTCATGTCCATGAAGACAAACTCTGTTCATGGCCTTTTAAGCGATAATGTAATCAATTTTGTGATAAGAGCAAGTACAATTTTGAGCACCAATATCATCTGCGACACAAGGAGGTGTGACTTTTCCATCTTGGTACCACTTTTTCCTTTGTTGCAGTAAATCATTGATAAAGCTGTCCAAGATCTCTCTAGTTATGCCCGGCATAACAATAACATGTGCCATATCTCTCACACAAGAAAGTTGCCAACGACGAACAAATTCATGGTCACGAGGCCTCTCGAGGACAACTATGATGCTAAGTTCATTGAGCATGACACTAATTCCTGCTTGTTGAAGACGATCTTTTAAGTATTTGGCGTTGTCAAGACATCTCTTAACATCTTTTTGAAATCCGATTTGACCTTTGGAACTTAGACTATACCACAAGAAGATTGGGGTTAAGCCATTTCTGCTTCCAGAAATTGTGGCATCTACTGAAGCAATGTACTCAACTTTTTTTGAAAGATTATTAATGTAACTTTTTCTTGTTATTTGAACTCCACAAGGCATTGGACATCCCAAGAATTTGTGACCAGAAATTGTGACACTTCCAATTGGCTTCTGGAAAGAAATCATCTGTTGTAAAATGTGATCACAAATGTTAGAATTGCTTTTGTGATTACAACACTAAAATCATTTAAGATGCAAGTAAGAAAATAAACATACATCTTTAATAAAAGGGATAATAAGTCCATTGAGTGCTGCATCACAATGGATGTAAAATTGATCTTGTGTATAGCCACAATCTTTAAGTGTCTGAAGAATAACATCAAGATCATCAACAGCTCCTTTGAAGGTAGTACCTATAGTTAAAAAAATAATTATTAAAAAATGTGTAAGACTAATGATCCTCAAGCTCTCCATAAAAGGGAAAGAGATTATATTAAAAAGAAGATAGGAAAATATTTACCAATTGTAACATTAATTATTGCTGGTTTGCCTTTGTTTTGAAGTAATTTTTCTTTTAAATCTGAATAATCCATTTCTCCATTTATAGATGCGTTAATCATTTCAAAATCCATTCTGTACATCATTGCTGCTTTGGCAACTGAGTAATGAGAGTCTTTTGATGCATATAAGATCCCATCTGGAAGCAATTCTCTCCTACAAAAATAATGTTAAGAAATTAATTTCAAAAAATAATTTGGTCAGTAGCAGTACTATGCTCTAAAGGTTATTATGGGAAAATTATAAAAAATAAAGAAGATTACATAGGAAAAAAGATGAAGAACTAGTCAAAATTGGTTCTTACCCCACTAAAATGCCATGGAGATTTCCTTCTGTACCACCATTTGTAACATAACCCCAATATTGATCTCTTTCAATTTTCCATAAGTCTGCAAACCAATTCAAAACAGCCACTTCGAAATCTTTTGAATGAAAATCCACAGTGTTTTGAAGAAATGGATCACCACAATTATTTAAGTGGAATTGCAAAAGTGGGGCTAAGCTTGCATAATGCTCATAGCATATGTTAACTGGATAACCTGGAAAAAAGAAAAAAAAACAAGATTTCAAAACTCATCATTTGTAAATTCACAAAAGTAAATAAATAAGTTATCCTATATTTTTTACTAATTAAAATATATATGTACTATTATTTATCCAAAAAAAAATAGCTTAGCCAGTCCGTTTTGACAGCTTAGTCAAGAATCCGAAATTGCTGCCGATTGTAATTTTGTCCCTTCCCTCCAAAATTTTGAAAAGTATATACCTTAAATTCTATTTACTGCACACCTACTCAAAAGTTTCCAAAAAAGAATTTGTCAACCCCACGTAGTGGTAGACCAAAGACTTGTCTTGCATGTCAACTTGGTCAGCAATTTACTGTAAAGATATTAGTACAAGTTATAAATGTAAATATTTTTCTGCACTATCAAGAATTCAAATATTAAATATGTAATAGCCCGTTAGTTATCAAGTTTATCAGATTTTTAGTTAATGCATATGAGAAAATTAATATTTAATTACTTTAATAAATGATCTAATTGTGTAAATATAATTGACAAAGTCATTAGGGATGGAGCCATCATAGTATATACTGGGCCGGAAGAGCTTAGTAATTTTGGATCAATCCAAGGGTGTGTGTTAAATTTTTTTATTTAATATGTATAAATAATTTATTTAAAACTCAGTATGCAAAAATAATTAATTATGATTCAGAACTCATAAACTTAATATCCTGACTTTGTCTCTAACTGTTATGTACAAAACTTAAATTCAATATTATATTCATATGCACTAGCGATTGGATGGAGAGGTTGGCAATAAATTAAAAGATTAATTACCTATGTGGTAGTTGATACGTTGGGTAAGTGTATCAATATAATTCATCAATGTACAGTCAAGGCTTGGTCCATCATTTTTGCCTGGCTCAGTCACTGAAAGGTTCAAGTTCTTTCTTGGTGTAGTAGGTGCTGTGTCCACCTTCAGTCTCTTCATTTCACCAAAATCTCCATTTGCTATTAATCCAGGTGGTGCTAATCCTCTGGGAGTGATTGCCGATGGCTCAAAATCCTTTAAAATATCACAAAAAAAAAAACCATTTTCAGATACATGTATAGATTTATTTTTGATGATCTAGTTGGAAGGAAAAAAAACTAATTTAAAGAACCATGCAAATGACTAAAAATGATTGAAGAATCAGTAGGCCCTGTGAGTTACTGAAATGACTGCAAGAGTGTCCTTTTTCTATCAATAGAGGAAGCAAAAAACTGGCTTTGCTCCAAAAAAAAAAGAAACAAGGATCGAAGTTTAGACCGTTCATAGTAATTCTACAAGTTGTGTGTGGGGGCATTTTTTTTTCCTTTGTTCATTTGCCCAACACAAGAAAACTTTGGGAGAGGGAAAAAAAGATTTAGCAAAGTAATGTGGAGTTGTTTTCTTGATGAGAACAAGAAGATGGATGAACGTTTTGTAAGTAACAATATGTAAGAGTTATACCTTCTCAAATGATAAGCTTCCCATTCTTGGAGCTAAAGGTTTTCAGGTTTTTTTAGCTTGCAATGGAAACAATATAGTGTGATATAATTATGTATAATATTCTAGGTTTATATATAGGTGCAAACGATCGTGGGTTTGGGCACCAACCACAACTCACTTTTTTCTTTTCCTTTATAATATTCTTTCTCTTTTTTTAATTTCCTCACCTCTTCCTCTTTGTTTCCTTGTTTGTGTTGTTTCCCCACTTTCACAAAATTAACAAGTCATAAGTGTTGCAAAAGTATTCTTTGACCCCGTGTTACAAAGACTACTCAACTTTGCCAGCCATATTGTTTATCAAATTGTTAGGTAAGAATAGTAAATCCAATTCAAAGATTCATGCACAAGTGGTTGATTTCTAAACTCGATCTTGTATAAAATAATTTTATACTTGTTTTGGTGCACCATCTACGAGTTAAATGGAATTTTTGAAAGAAATAATCCCCTTGATTATTTTCATTGATCGAATAGATATATATACAAGTTACATATTTCCATAATAGGAAAATCCTTTTCCTATTCTACTTCTAAATCCTTATTCTACCATAATTCTAACTATACAATTATGGTAAGTGTATAACACTAATTAAGGTATCCTTTTCATTACAATATACTACAATATACATTCCTAATATACCATAAATACTCCATTCCGTGATGGGCTGTTTAACACACCCCAAGCGGTAGCATAGCGAAGGTCTTCGAACGCCGAGACCGTCCCTAAAATCTTCAAAAAGTACCGCGGGTAGACCCTTGGTAAAAATGTCCGCAATTTGATAACGAGACGGGACATGGCATACGCGAACTTGACCTTTAGCAACCTTTTCACGGACAAAGTGAATGTCCATTTCGATATGCTTGGTGCGTTGGTGTTGAACCGGGTTACCTGAAAGGTAGATGGCACTAATGTTATCGCACTATACCAAGGTTGCCTTCTGAATGGGACAATGAAGCTCCAAAAGCAAATTACGTAGCCAACATGATTCGAGACCACATTCGCCACCCCTCGATATTCGCCTCTCGCACTTGAGCGTGATAGAGTTGCCCGACGCTTTGCCGACCAGAGACCAAGTTGTTGCCAAGGAACATACGAGCCGAAGTTGACCTTCTGGTGTCGGGACAACCACCCCAATCAGCATCCGTGTAGGAGACAAGTGTGGATGTAGATGAGGGATACAAGTGCAAACCATAATCCAGTGTCCCCTGAATATACCGAATGATGCGTTTGATTGCATTCATGTGCTCAACTCTGGGATCATGCATGAATAAACACACATGCTGAACCACATATGTAATATCCGATCTGGTAAAGGTAAGATACTGGAGGGCCCCTGCAAGACTGCGATAGCGGGTCGGGTCCTCGTATGGTGCACCTGCTGTGGCACTTAGCTTTGGGTTTGCATCAACTGGCGTGGAAGTGGACTTACAGGATGACATCCCAGCCCTCTCGATAATCTCAGCAGCATACTTCCGTTGAGACAGAAACAACCCACCTGAATGACGTTTGACGGCAATTCCCAAAAAATAACTCAAAGGCCCTAAGTCTTTCATAGAAAATTCAGAACTGAGCATGGCCATGATAGACTGGCGCAAAGCATCGGAGGAAGCAGTCAAGATGATATCATCCACATACAACAGAATATAGGCCAATGACGAACCATGTCGGTAGATGAACAAGGAATTATCTGACCTGCTGTGAGTGAACCCAATTGTCAAAACAAAGTCAGCAAATCGTGTATACCAGGCCCGTGGAGACTGCTTAAGGCCGTATAATGATTTCTTCAACAAACAGACATGATTAGGGCGGTTGGGATCCCTGAAACCCAACGGCTGATGCATATAGACTGTTTCCTTGAGGTCACCATGTAGAAAAGCATTCTTGACATCCAACTGATGAATTGGCCAAGCCTTTGAAAGAGCCAAGCTAAGCACAGTGCGAATGGTAGCCGGTTTGACCACCGGACTAAACGTCTCACCACAATCAATTCCAACCTGCTGAGTCTTACCATCACCAACAAGTCGCGCCTTATGTCGAGCAAAAGACCCATCTGAATTCTCTTTGTGAGCAAAAATCCACATAGACCTGATAACATTAATACCATATGGACGGGGAACCAACTCCCACGTCTTATTAGCAATAAGAGCATTATATTCATCAGTCATAGCAATTTTCCAATTAGGGTCATTTAATGCGGACACAGGATTGCGGGGCAAGGGGGATTTAGAGACATCCGAATGTAAATTAAAATGTCTTTTAGGTGTAAAAATACCCCGCTGACTACGAGTGACCGGTCTATGACTCGAGGAAGAACGAGTGAATTTTGGGAATTTTCTCGGGTTCGGACGGACCGGCATGCGGTGGGCTCGCCGGCCCAAATCGGTAAAAAATCGGGTCGGTTTGGACCGGTTCCGAATTGGGCTGGACCGGCCCAATAGGCCGGAACTGTTCCGGTGGCCGGAACAAAGGGGGGTGCGACGCATCTTGTGGGACCAACGGGCAGTGGGCCCGCTGGAGGATTTTGGGTACGGGAGTTGTCCGAAAAATTCCGAATAATATACGGGGATATTTGGTCATCCAAAAAATTATACGACTTAGGTTCGGGAGTATGAACTTTCGTAAACGGGAATTGAGTTTCATCAAAAATGACATGGCGATTGATTATGATTTTCTTGGAGGATAAATCAAAACACTTATAACCACGATGATTTGACGGATAACCCAAAAACACACACGGGGTAGACCGAGCCTGGAGTTTGTTAATTGTGGTGGATGGGAATAACGGATAACACAAGCACCCAAAAATCCGAAGATGAGAATACGAAGGATCCTTCTTATATAGGATTTTGAGGGGGGAGGAATATGTCAGACCTTTGGAAGGAAGTATGTTAAGAAGATATGTGGCCATTTGTAGAGCATGATGCCAAAAATATGGAGGTATGGAGGCATGAATTAAGAGAGTTCGGACAATGTTATTGATGGAACGAATTTTGCGTTCGGCCTTACCATTTTGTGGAGATGTATGAGAACACGAAAACCTAAAATTGATCCCATTATTAGCACAGAAATCCCGAAACTCCCTATTGTCATATTCTTTCCCATTATCACATTGAATATTTTTTATGTCTCTTTCGAATTGAGTACGAATGAATGCTCTAAATTTGATGAAGATGGAAAATACTTGTGATTTATTTGCAATTGGAAACGTCCACAAAAATCTAGTATAATCATCTAAAAAGAGAACATAATATCGATGACCCACCGAACTTAGAACAGAGACGTCCATAAGTCACTATGAATAATGTCAAATGGCATAGAAGTATGAGAATTGGAGTCTACAAATGGCAACTTAACATTTTTTCCTAATGAACAAGACTGACAAATTGGAGTACGACTCGTACCCTTACAAGAAATAAAGCTATTTTTATCTAAAGTTGATAAAATAGAAGATCCCGGATGACCCAGACGAGCATGCCACATGGAAGGAGAGATGGCTGCAAAAGCTGACGGCAAGGCTGGACTCGATGGACTGAAACCGGGCATGATAGGATACAGATCCCCCTACTATCACACCTCATGAGATGACTCCCCGTCTTGAAATCCTTCACGCGAGAAAACCGAAAGGATCAAATTCAACGAAATTTAAATTGTCATTTGTGAACTTTCGGACAAACACTAAATTTTTAATCAATTTAGGAGCATGTAAAGTATTTTTCAAGAGGAGTGGTGGATTGGGGGGAGACAACGTTTTCTGACCATACCCTAGAATTGGAATAGAACTGCCATTACCAACAATTATCCCCCTAGGGGTGCTCAAATTGGAATAAGATGAAAGAGTACCTGATTCGGAAGTCATGTGAGTAGTGGCCCCGGTGTCCATGTACCAATTTGGGTCAGGTTGGGTCAACCCTAACGTGTGCATCGCGGCCTCGATATCAGTCTGAGTGGGGCCTGCTGCATGATGGGCTTGCGGAGGATGGGGCCCAAGGACTCCATTCCGTGATGCTGCTGGGCCGTAGGTGCTGGAGGTGTTCTTTGCCGTGGGCCACCGGCCGCCGTGGCCGCCACTGCTGGGCGCTGGGCCTGAACTGTTGGCCAGCCCACTGGCCGCTGGAAACTGCTGCTGGCTGCTGTGGATGGTACGGGTTCCACTGCTGGGCCCATGGCGGTGATGGGCCACAGTACCCTGGCTGGGACCCACCGCCTGTTTGTTGACCACCGGAACCGCCACCTGTACCGCCGCGTTTGCCCCCGCGATTTTTGTTATTATTTTTGCGATTATTCTTGCCGCCACCATTATTATAGTTTTGGCCCGAATTATTCACAAAACCTGAAGAACTAGGGGAGGACGCCACCATGACAACTGGGCTTGCTTCGGTAGCCGCCTTTTTAGCCAAACCTGCTTCTTCCAACGTAAGCATGGAGCGGGCTTGATGAAAGTCTGGAAGAGGGTTGCTTTGGCGAAGGAGAGTTCCAACACCATTATAGGCCTCCAAAAGACCGGCAACCAACTGTAGAACTAGACGATTATTTGTTACTGGGGCGCCAAAATTACGAAGTTGATCCGCCAACTCCTTTAGTTTCTTGCAATATGCAGAAACGTTTGAAAATTCGTCCATTCGAACGAGAGAGAATTCCTGCTCGAGTGTGACGACACGTGAATGTTGGTTGTCTTGGAATATGTCACGCAATCTATTCCATACAGCCATAGCCGTGGTATCCGGCTCCATAATCGTCTGTAGGAGATCCAACGAAATAGTGGCGTATATCCACCGAAGAACGGTAGCATCAAGTGTAATCCATACCTCAGGATCCTCCGCAGGAAGGGATCTAGCGGGAGGAATGATGTGATGAAGAACTTGATAAGATATAGCGTGAATTTTAAACAACTCTGCCCACGTTGCATATTGAACGTTTTCCATCTCAAGAACAATAGGGATACTTAGCTTGATATTGAAAACCGTGAGGGCAGGGTGAAAATTGTTCTTAGACATATTGTAAGAACAAAGAAGGAGGGGAAATTTAAGAGAGGTTTTTGAGAGCGGAAGATGAAATTTTGGAAGAGAAAAACCCGAGGAGGGAGGGGGGGCGGTCTCGGCCAAAGGGAGGCAAAAGTTTGAGAGAAAAAACTTTTGTTTTAGACCTAGTCTCTTGATACCATGAAAGAAATAATCCCCTTGATTATTTTCATTGATTGAATAGATATATATACAAGTTACATATTTCCATAATAGGAAAATCCTTTTCCTATTCTACTTCTAAATCCTTATTCTACCATAATTCTAACTATACAATTATGGTAAGTGTATA
Organism: Anisodus tanguticus; assembly: GCA_034509755.1. NCBI lineage: Eukaryota > Viridiplantae > Streptophyta > Magnoliopsida > Solanales > Solanaceae > Anisodus > Anisodus tanguticus. The sequence goes on from CM067555.1 coordinate 44,683,492, forward strand.
ACACTAATTAAGGTATCATTTTCATTACAATATACTACAATATACATTCCTAATATACCATATATACTCCATTCCGTGATGGGCTGTTTAACAATTTTGATACGTTCTTAGCATGACATTATTTTTTTTGTATCTTTTTGGTGTATTACCACGACTATTTCTTCTCTAATTTCTACTACTCACTAATTAACATCCATCTCCCTCTATTTTTGGAAGAATTTAGGTTTAATGCACTCATAGTTTAAAAAAATATACTTACACATTATTTAAAATATAATTGCTGGCAACTATATTTAAAACATTCATTGAAACTTACAATAAATTCAAGTTTACATTCAAACAATGGGTCATTATTCTCATTAATGAAAGAGTATATATACAATTTACAATTTTTCATAATAGAAAATATATTCCTATTCTAATCTCAAAACCTTATTTTAGTAGTACCAGAATCCTATAATTATAGTAAGTGTACAATACTAATTAATATAATATTTACACTAAAACATTACCTAAAACCTAGCCCATATACACAAAACCGAGACTCAATATACATAGGATATACACGTGTATATCGTGTATATATTATATATATTTAACACACACCCGCATTCATAACGGACGATCTTCGTACGCTAAGACTGTCCCTAAAATCTTCAAAAAGGACCGGGGCCCAAGAACACCTGCGTGCTGCCTCGGCCCAGTGCTGCTTCGTGACCCACTTTCCCAGTTGGCATTGAGCCGATATGGCTGCTGGGAAGCCCACTGACCAGTGGCTGGAACCGGTGACGAATATGGGCTATTGGGCCACTGCCCACTAGCCTAGGCCTACGGCCCAGGGGCCCAATATGGGACTAGTGGGTCGGTGGCCCACTGAATCCGGGATAGGGTCCACCGCCACTATTTCGGCCACTGTTACCACTGCCGGAACCGCCACATTTGCCCCCGCAATTTTTGCCATTATTTTTCCGACTATTTTTGTCGCTCCACTGAGACCGATTTTGGTACAAATGGTCACCAAAATTCAGAAAATTAGTGGAGGACGTCATCATGACCACGGGACTAGCACTAGTGGCTGCCTTTTTAGCCAAGCCTGCTTCTTCCAAAGTAAGCATGGAGCGGGATTGATAGAACTTCGGAAGAGGATTACTTTGACGATGGAGTGTACCAACACCACTATAGGCCTCAGAGAGGCCAGCAACCATCTGGAGAACGAGACGATCGTCGCTAACGGGAGCACCAATGTTGCGGAGTTGGTCCGTAAATTCTTTAAACCTTTTACAATATGGTGAAACGTTCGGGAAATTTTCCATATTGACGTGGGAAAATTCCTATTCAAGGGTAACAGCTCTGGAATTTTGATTATCTTGGAATATGTCACATAGCCTATCCCAAGTAGCCATTGCTGTAGAGTCCGATTCAATAATCGTCTGCAAGAGGTCGGTAGAAATAATGAAGTAAATCCACTGAGGAACAGTTGCATCAAAAGTCGTCCATAACTTAGGATCATCCTCAGGTTTGGGCACCTCCGTATCCGTAGGAGCCGCGAGGATAATATGATGGAGGCCTTGATGCGAGCGTGCGTGAACTTTGAACAGTTCGGCCCACGTCGCGTATTGGACGTTTTCTATTTCAAGAATGATAGGGATGTGATTCTTGTTATTAGAAAAGGTAAGGGCATGGTGAAACGTGTTCTTAGCAATAATAGCAATACAAGACGTGATGTAGGGATTTGGAAGAAAAAATTGGGAAGAGAAAAGAATACCGTCGGGCACAGACCGAGGATAGGCTCTCGGTCCGAGACTGTTTGTCGACGGAAAAGGTTGGAAAAATTGGGAGAAAAAAGAACCTAGATTTCTGATACCATGAAAGAAATAATCCCTTGATTATTCTCATTAATGAAAGAGTATATATACAATTTACAATTTTCCATAATAGAAAACATATTCCTATTCTAATCCCAAAATCTTATTCTAGTAGTACAAGAATCCTATAATTATGGTAAGTGTACAATACTAATTAATCTAATATTTACACTAAAACATTACCTAAAACCTAGCCCATATACGGCCATATACACAAAACTGAGACTCAATATAGATAGAATATACACGTGTATATCGTGTATATCTTATGTATATTTAACACTAAATACGTGCGATAGTCATCGTAAATGTGGGACTATGCAAATAATTAGCACCGCAAGCATGTGGTTTAGGGACTAGGGAGATAGTACTCCTTTGTTGTGTATATTCTCCTATATATCTATAAAATGCTTCCATCCTCTAGAGATAGAGATGAATGAGATTGATTTAAAAAAAACATGTGGTTGCTAACCCTGACCACTTTTTTTTTTTTTTTACGAAGGAACCCGCAGCCGCTATTCTCTCGAGTGCGCACAGGGTAAACCCCGGACTGACGCAATAGCCTGCAAACCACGTCAGCCGATTAACCACACTTGGCAAGACATGTGTGACAGGCTCAACCAAGAAGGTTTATGCAGGGGATCGAACTCGTTACCTTGCGGTCCCGCGCTCTACTGCTACACCACACTCATATACGGGGAGGTTGATTATTTCTACCATTCGAATATAATCATAGTAAATAATATTTTCTTTGTCCCAATTTATATGATACATTTTCCTTTTTAGTCTGTCTCTTAAAGAATGATACATTTTTTTATTTTGAAACAATTTAACTTTTACCTTTTACGCTTAACGAGATGATCTATATTCATACAAATATCTTTAACTTATTTTAGACCACAAGATTTAAAAGTTTTTATTTATTTCTTAAACTCTGTGCCGAATTTAAATGCACACAACATGTAATCAAATCTATATGCTCACACTGTTACGCTACAATTTATAGGGTAGAAAGACTTTTTGTTGTTCATTAATTCACAAGCACAATTGCCATGTATATATAGTACAAAGAGACATTAGTCTTCTATGTGGACACAACTACCAGATGATAAATACAAGAGAGTCCTAAAGAGCTTCTTATTACTTGAAGCAGCTGGCAACGATAGATTAGGTCCAATACTCTCCTTGCAAACTGAAGGTGGGTCTTTCACCTTCAGTTTGCCCTGTAAGAATTGAAATCTTGCAGTAGACATCGGCTTTGTGAGGATTTTTACTACCTGATTCTTAGAAGAGAGAAACTGGATGAGTAGGTCGCGTTTGGCTACTTTATCTCGCACAAAATGAAAATCTATCTTAACATGCTTTGTACCAGAGTGAAAAATAGGATTAATAGAGTGATATGCAGCATCGATGTTATCACACCTAAGGATAGGAGCACGTGACAGTTAAAGACCAAGCTCGAACATTAGTGACTGAGTCCATGTTAATTCTACACCGGCATCTGCTAAGGCTTTGTACTCAGACTCCGTATATGATTGTGTCACCGTTTGTTGTTTGCCAGAGGACCATGAGATCAGATTTGGGCCAAAGTAGATCGCATAGCCACCTGTAGATTTATGATCATCTATACTGTCAGCCCAATCGGAGTCGGTGAATGCCTGCAAGTGAGGATTAGAAGCTCTTGAAATGAAAAATGACATGTTGTTGGTGTGCTGGAGATAACGGAGAATGTGTTTCACAGCAGCCCATTGATTCACGGATGGATTATGCATAAATTGACACACTTAATTCATCATAAATGATATATCTGGTCTCATGAGAGTGAGATATTGAAGAGCACCAACTACCTGCTTATAAAGACACGGGTCATCAAAAATAGGATTGTCACCCTTAAGGAGCTTGGCATTGGATGGGAGTACTAAGAGGTTTACAATGAAGCATCCAACTTTGGTGAGTATACCATGGATGTATTGAGATTGAGATAGACAAATTCCATCATTGGAGCGATACACTTGAACACCAAGGAAATGTTGCAGTAGGCCGAGATCCCTAATGGAAAAGGTACGGCTAAGCTCTTTAATAAAGGAATCAAGAAATAAAGTGTTATTCCCTTTGAGTACAATATCATCTACATAGACCAAGAGGTATGCAACGACATTGGTGCGAGAGTAAATAAATAAAGAAAGATCGATTTTAGAGGTGGTGAAGCCAACTGTAATGAGAAATTGGCGAAGCTTATTGTACCATGCTCGCGGAGTTTGTTTAAGACCGTAAAGAGATTTGTGAAGCTTACATACATGAGTAGGAAATTGAGGATGAATAAAGCCTTGAGATTGAGCCATGTAAACTTGTTCTTGTAGATCACCACGTAGAAAGACATTTTGAACGTCCAATTGACGAAGAGGCCAACAATAGGTTACTGCCAAAGACAAGATTAATTATGCATATGATAGTGAATTTTACAACCAGACTGAATGTTTCATGATAATCTTGGCCCTCAACCTGATGAAATTCTTTTGCAACTAAGCGAGCTTTGTAGCTCTCAACGGCTCCAACAGAGTTCTATTTTGCGAAAAAAACCCATTTACATCCTAAAACATTCATGGAGGGATGAAACGGAACCAACAACCATGTTTGATTTTTGAACAAGACTAAAATCTCAGCCGGCATGTTACGCTACTGTTTATAGTGTAGAAATACTTTTTGTTGTTCATTAATTCACAAGCACAATTACAACGTATATATAGGGTAAAGAATGGATCTTGCGCCTAACTCAACCCCAAAAGCTAGTTTGCAGGGGAACATATTCCTACATGGTATCAAAAGTCAAACCCTAAATTTTTTCTCTCCTCAAGCCGCCGCCCAATCTCTCGGCCGACCTCCATCCGCCATCCTCCCCCCATTTTCTTCCAATTCTCTGACCTTCTCCTCCCCTCTTTCTTTCCCAATTTTCAATGGCTGAACAACCTAAATTTCATCTTGCTCTTGCAGTCAATAATATCAAGAATTTCATTCACATAACTTTGGAGATGGAAAAAGTTCAGTATTCCACTTGGTCAGAACTGTTTAAGATCAATTGTCGTGTATACAAAGTCATCGATCACATCATCCCTCCAAAATCCAAGCCCACTGCCGAACCCCTGGAGAAACATGATGACGAACTTTGGTCACATTTAGATGTTGTTGTTCTACAATAGATCTACGACACAATCTCGAATGATCTATTACATACAATCATTGAAACTGACGCTATTGCACAACAAACTTGGGAGCGGTTGGAAAGTATCATTCATGATAACAAGACACAACGTGCCTTGTATTTGCAAAATCGATTCAGGTATATTCAACAAGATGATTTTTCTAATGCGTCGGCCTATTGCCAAAAGCTTAAAATGATTGCCTATCAACTCTCCAATGTCGGTGCATCGGTCACCAATCAACGATTGGTGATGCAACTCATTACGGGTTTGAATGAATCGTATGACGACGTCTCTACCATCCTCCAACAAATCATGCCATTGACTCCATTCTATGAGGCTCTTTCGAGGCTCATCCTTAAGGGAAGGGGGTTCGCCTTATCTGGCTCATAGATGGCTCTTGAAACTAGTGGTTAACCATTTCTATGCGAGACCATTGGGGTTTAGAATAAAATAACCTTTCGATTTTTCATTTTCATATTGAAAAAGTAATAAGAATGAGAGGTGTTAAGCTTTTTATCCTAAAATATATTTTGTATAATGTAGACAAATACTATAAGAGGTGAAGTAGGGGTAGGGGTATGGGACAATGAAATGGTGACTATAGGGGTAGCGGGTGAATATGAGGTGTGTTAGATGGTGGAAATGATACAATAAACGTGGAACACAACTTGCGAAATTATTTTCCCTACTTCCACTAGGTAACTAATGTTCCTAATTACAATTGGATTACACTTCCTAATTACAATTGGACTACAATTTTACCAAATATAGGAGATGTATAAAGAATATTCTAGAAATATTCTATCATACCCCCGCAGTCAAAGCGGAAAGTTCTCGTACGCTGAGACTGGCTCGGAAATCATCAGTGAGTATGCGCCGAATACCTTTAGTGAATATGTATGCAATATGATATCGCGAAGGAACATAAAGAACACGAACTTGTCCACAAGCAACTTTCTCACGTACAAAGTGAATATCCATTTCAATGTGTTTAGTGTGCTAATGTTGAACGGGATTGCCGGAAAGATATATTTCACTTACATTATCACAATAGACTAATGTATTCTTATGGATGGGGCAGTGAAGTTCTAGGAGAAGGTTGCGTATCCAACGAGACTTAGAGACAACATTCACTACACCTCGATACTAGGCTTCAGCACTGGATCGAAATAGTGTAGGTTGTGTTTTAGAAGACCAACGACCAACAAAGCAAGTTATCTCCGAGGAACACACAGTAACCCGACGTGGATCGACGAGTGTCAGGACATCCACCCCAGTCAGCATCAGAATAAGAGGTGAGGTCGGAGAGTGAGGACTTGTACAAGTGTAAGCCGAAATGAAGAGTACATTGTACATATCGCAAAATTCGTTTGAGGGCATTCATATGTTCATCCGTCGGGATTTGCATGTGTAAGTATATTTGCTGCATAACATAGGATATTTATGGTCTCATGAAAGTGAGATACTGCAATGCTCCTTCTAAGCTGTGATAATGAGTCGGGTCGGCATACAGAGAACCCGAAGAGGCACTGAGTTTTGAATTAGTGTCCACCGATGTGTGGACCGGTTTGCAAGACGTCATGCCTGCTCGGCCAAGGATCTCTTCGGCGTACTTCTTTTGACAAATAAATAAGCCACCAGCATATCTCGTAACAGCAATGCCCAAAAAATAGCTTAGGGGGCCCAAATCCTTCATAGCAAACTCAGAGGCAAGGAGTGACATAATGGATTGGCGAAGTGCATCAGACGATGTGGTTAGGATGATGTCATCAATATATAACATAATGTATGCCATGTCATTACCCTTGCTATAGATGAAAAGTGAGTGATCAAATTTGCTACGTAAAAAACCGATAGAGGATATAAAGTTAGTAAACTGTTGGTACCATGCACGAGGAGCCTGTTTTAGTCCATGGGCGATTTCTTCAAATGACACACATAATCTGGATTCTGGAATCCCAAAGGTTCATGCATATACATAGTCTCATGAAGGTCTCAATGCAAGAAGGCATTTTTGACATCCAGCTGATGAATGGGCCATGATTTGGACAAAGCAATACTGAGAACGGTCTGAATAGTTGCCGGTTTCACCACCGAGATGAAGGTTTCATCACAATCCACGCCCACCTATTGAGACCTGCCATCACCTACAAGAAAGGCATGTGCCTCTCAAAAGAACCATCAGATTTCTTTTTATGTCTAAAAATCCACATAGAACGAATAACATTAGCATCAGGAGGATGGGGAACTAGATTCCACGTCTTACTTTCAATAAAAGCATTATACTCGTCAATCATGACATATTTCAAATTGGGATCGGACACGGCATGTTTTGGGTTGCGAGGAAGAGGTAAAGGGGCAACCAAATTTGACAAATTAAATTGTCATTTGTGTTTGGAAATGTCGTGCATAGCATGGGTTTCCATCGTCCCTATGGGTGCCGCATGAGGGTGGACAGAATCGGGAAGATTCTGGGGTAGATTGGTAGACCGAGAGGGGGGCGAAATTGGGAAGAAGGGGCATCATCACTTACCAAGGAGAGGTATTGACCTTGGGCAGCCGAGAATGGCTGTTGCGAGGATCCTGTGGCGGGGCTGGCTGGCCCACCCGAGATGGGACAGAGGGAGGCAGGTCGGGTACCGATGATGGTAACGACTGATTTTGAAAGTGATGGATTAGAAGGGGAATAAGGTCGTCATTTAAGAAGTCATAGGAATTCGAAAGTGGTGAATTTAGTTTGGCAAAGGAAATTGATCCTCATCAAATATGACATGCCGAGAAATGATTATTTTTAGTTGTATATGTTGTAACAGTTGTAACCACGATGATTAGGGGGTAAACCAAAAATACACATGGGGTGGACCTAAGTTGCAGCTTGTTGATTTATGTGGAGAGATGGAGGGGGTAGCATAGACATCCGAAAGTTCTTAAATACTTAAAGGAATGATTCCGAAGATAGAGAACTTGAGTGGGAGACTTGTATTTGAGAGACTTGTTGGGGGAGAATGTTTAAGAGATAGGTAGCCATGGATAGAGCGTAATGCCAAAAGGAGGGAGGATAGAGGCGTGAGCAAGAAAGGCACGAATTACGTTGTTTATGGTTCTCATTTTTTGTTCAGCTTTGACATTTTGTAGAGAGGTGTGAGGACAGGAAAAACAAAAAAACAAGGTTGTGTTTGGCGCAGAAAAGTTTGAATTGATTATCATCGAATTCCCTACCATTGTCACATTGAAAACATTTGATATTCTTTTCAAATTATGTCTTAATAAAAGCGCTAAATGAAGAAAAAATAGAGTAGACTTGGGATTTATTACCAATGGAAAAAGTCCACAGGAAGTTTGAATAATCATCTAAAAATAACATATAGTATTGATGCCCGGTTGTGCTTAAAATAAAAGAAGTCCACAAATCACGGTGTATTATATCAAAAGGCATTAAAGTATAGGTGGATGAAGAATACAATGGAAACTTGACATGTTTCCCAAAAACACAAGATTCACAAAAAGGAGGATAAGATACATGTTTGCAATCTATAAATTTATTGTTACGAAGGGAGCGTAAAATAGAGTCTCCCAGATGTCCTAATGTATTATGCCATAAAGAGGAGGAAATAGCTGCAAAAGATGACAGAGAGGAGGTTGGATGACCGACGGTGGTGGTTAAAGATAGAGGTCCCCTGTGCTATCACATCTCATTATTCGCATCCCTGTCATAAGGTCCTTCACAGAAAAACCAAAAGGATCAAATTCAAGGGAAACATTATTGTCGGTTGTGAAACAACGCACATAGATTATATTTTTGATAAGCTTCGGGGCATAGAGGACATTATTTAAAGACAATGGAGGGGGGGTGTGGTGGGGAGAGGGATGATTGTCCACAACCTCAAATAGGAATGCCTTATCCACTGCCAACAATAATATTACGATTTAAATTGCTCAAATTGAAATAAGACAAGAGAGTACCTTGGGATGCCGTCATATGAGATATGGTGCCAGTATCTATGTATCAACTGTTATATGGAATGTTGAGGGACATTGTGTTCATAGCCACCTCAATATCCGTCGGGACGTACGTGGAAGGAGGAGAGACATGTGCACTGTATGTCTGCTGAGGACGTGCGCTGAGGATGCCAAGCTTAGGTTGTGGGACCGGCGGTGGTGCCAAGGGGGACGTTGGGTATGGAAAAGGTGGAGCCCACGGCGGAGGCTGCTGCTACTGTCGCTGATACTACGGGTTGCTGCCACCCGACGGTGGCTGGCCCCTCCCGCCACGGCTGCTGCTCCTACCGCGACCGTCGCAGGCTTTGCCGGAGTTTTGTCCTTTGTAGTGATTTCGGGTTGCCAGTTTTGTGAAATGGAAAATGGGGCCCTACTGTCGGCTGAGGGGCAACTGGTAGTGACGAGAGTGGCATCGACGGTGCTCGCATGAGCCACGGCAAGCTTGGTGTTTTGTGTTTCTTCAAGTATAAGTCTCGAATGAGCCTCATAGAATGGAGGCAATGGCGTGCTTTGTTGGAGGATGGTAGCGACGCCATCATAAGTTTCATTCAAACCCACAATGTGTTGCATCACTAATCAACGATTAGTGACTGGTGCACCGACGTTGGAGAGTTGATCTGCAATCATCTTAAGTTCCTGACAATAAGCCAACGCATTCGGAAAATCATCTTGTTAAATGTCCTTAAATTTATTTTCCAGGTACAAGGCACGTTATGTCTTATTATCCTGAAAAATACTTTCCAAGCGCTCCCACGTTTGTCGGGCAGTGGCATCGGATTCAATGATTGTATGAAACGGATCGTTCGAGATCGTGTCATAGATCCATTGTAGGACAACCTCATCTAAGCGAGACCGAAGTTCATCAGCAGAATAATCAGGGTGTTCCAGGGGCTTTGATTTAGGAGGGATGATATGATCGATGACATTGTACACACGATAATGAATCTTAAACAATTTCGCCGAAGAGGAATACTGACCCTTTTCCATCTCAAGATTTATGGGAATGAAGTTCTTGATGTTGTTAACTGCAAGAGCAAGATGGAATTTAGGTTGTTCAGCCATTGAAAAAAAATTGGGAAAGAGGAGAGAGAGGTAGCGGCCGAGAGATAGTAGAAAGAAGAGGGGGGAGGGTGGCTGCCTAGGGTTGGGCGGCCGAGATGGGGGGATTGGCGGCTTTAGATAATTTTAGAGTGTGGCTGCTGATACCATGAAGGAATATGTTCCCCTCCCTTTCATTGATTATTATGTACAATATATATAGTGTTACATAATTATTTACTCCTTTACAAACTAGGTAACTAATCTTCCTAATTACAATTGGACTACACTTCCTAATTCAATTGGACTATAATTTTACCTAATATAAGAGGTACCAATAATATTCTAGAAATATTCTATCATGGATAATGATTCTAGGTAAAATACTAGTCGGTCTAGCATGGATAATCTTAGCAAAGATTGTTAAACAGAGCAATATACATGTGATATACACTGAATATATATCACATGTATATTGCGGAATGAGGCAGTCCAGCAACATGCCCAGTTGGGCCTCTCCGCACCCGGCGGAGCCCAACCAGAGCAACAACCCGGATTGGGCCTCTCGGTAGCCCAGCACGTCCAGCCACTAGTAGGCAAAAACAGTGGACAAATTCTTGTATAGTAAGGAAAGTATATTGTGTGTATATTGTAGTATATTTATTACCATAACTAGTGTTATACACCTACCATAATTGTAGAGTTAGAATTATGGTAGAATAAGGTTTTAGGAATATATTAGGAATAGGATTCTCCTATTTTGTAACTTGTATATATATCTATTCAATCAATGAAAATAATCAAGGGGATTATTTCTTTCATGGTATCAAGAGACTAGGCCTACACAAAAGTTTTTTTCTCTCAACTTTTGTCATCCTTGTGGCTGAGAACCCCCCCCCCTCGGGTTTTCTCTCTAAAATTTTGTCTTCCGCTCTCAAAAACCTCTCTTAAATTTTCCCTCCTTCTTTGTTCTTTCAATATGTCTAAGAACAATTTTCACCCTGCCCTCACAGTTTCCAATATCAAGCTCAGTGTCCCTATTGTCCCTGAGATGGAAAACGTTCAATATGCAACGTGGGCGGAGTTGTTTAAAATTCACGCTATATCTTATCAAGTTCTTCATCACATCATTCCTCCCGCTAGACCCCTTCCTGCGAAAGATCCTGAGTTATGGATTACACTTGATGCTACCATTCTTCGGTGGATATACGCCACTATTTCAGTGGATCTTCTACAGACGATTATGGAGCCAGATACGCTAGACCCCTTCCTGCGAAAGATCCTGAGTTATGGATTACACTTGATGCTACCGTTCTTCGGTGGATATACGCCACTATTTCAGTGGATCTTCTACAGACGATTATGGAGCCAGATACCACGGCTATGGCTGCATGGAATAGATTGCGTGACAAATTCCAAGACAACCAACATTACCGTGTCGTCACACTCGAGCAGGAATTCTCTCTCATTTGAATGGACGTATTTCCGAACGTTTCTGCATATTGCAAGAAACTAAAGGAGTTGGCGGATCAACTCCGTAATGTTGGCGCACCAGTAACAAATAATCGTCTAGTTCTACAGTTGGTTTCCAGTCTTTCGGAGGCCTATAATGGTGTTGGAACTCTCCTTCGCCAAAGCAACCCTCTTTCCGACTTTCATCAAGCTCGCTCCATGCTGACGTTGGAAGAAGCCGGTTTGTCTAAAAAGGCGGCTACCGGAGCAAGCCCAGTTGTCATGGTGGCATCCTCTCCTAGTCCTTTGGGTTTTGTTAATAATTCGGGCCAAAACCATCATAATGGTGGAGGCAAGAATAATCGCAAAAATAACAAAAACCGCGGGGACAAACGAGGCGGTTCTGGTGGCGGTTCCGGTGATCAACAAACAGGCGGTGGGTCCCATCCAGGGTACAGTGTCCCACCACCACCGTGGGCCCAGCAGTGGGGCCAATGGCGGTAGAACCCGCACCCTCCGGCGGTTTAGCCGGCGGCCGGCCGGGCCGGCCAACGGTCCGAGTGCTAATACTCAGCATTGGCGGCCCACTGGCCAGTGGCCCAACAACGGCAACCACAGCAGTTACAGCCCAGTTCCAGCAAGACGGCCAGGAGTCCTTGGGCCCATACCTCCGCAAGCCCATCATACAGCAGGCCCCACTCAGACCGATATCGAGGCCGCGATGCACACGTTGGGATTGACTCAACCGGACCCAAATTGGTACATAGACACCGGGGCCACTACTCACATGACTTCCGAATCAGGTACTCTCTCATCTTATTCCAATTTGAGCACCCCTCGAGGGATAATTGTTGGTAATGGCAGTTTTATTCCAATTCTAGGGTATGGTCAGAAAATATTGTCTCCCCCCAATCCACCCCTCCTTTTGAAAAATACTTTACATGCTCCTAAATTGATTAAAAATTTAGTGTCTGTCCGAAAGTTCACAAATGACAATTCTGTTTCTGTTGAATTTGATCCTTTCGGTTTCTCTGTGAAGGATTTTAAGACGGGGAGTCATCTCATGAGGTGTGATAGTAGGGGGGATCTGTATCCTATCATGCCCGATTTCAGTCCATCGAGTCCAGCCTTGCCTTCAGCTTTTGCAGCCATCTCTCCTTCCATGTGACATGCTCGTCTGAGTCATCCGGAATCTTCTATTTTATTAGCTTTAGATAAAAATAGCTTTATTTCTTGTAAGGGTACGAGTCGTACTCCAATTTGTCAGTCTTGTTCTTTAGGAAAAATTGTTAAGTTGCCATTTGTAGACTCCAATTCTCATACTTCTATGCCATTTGACATTATTCATAGCGACTTATGGACATCTCCTGTTCTTAGTTCAATGGGTCATCGATATTATGTTCTCTTTTTAGATGATTATTATAGATTTTTGTGGACGTTTCCAATTGCAAATAAATCACAAGTGTTTTCCGTCTTCATAAAATTTAGAGCGTTCATTCGTACTCAATTCGAAAGAGAAATAAAAAATATTCAATGTGATAATGGGAAAGAGTATGACAATAGGGAGTTTCGCGAATTTTGTGCTACTCATGGGATAAATTTTCATTTTTCATGTCCTCATACATCTTCACAAAATGGAAAAGCCGAACGCAAAATTCGTTCCATAAATAACATTGTCCGAACTCTCCTAATACATGCCTTCATACCTCCATATTTTTGGCATCATGCTCTACAAATGGCCACTTACCTTCTTAACATAATTCCGTCTAAAGGTCTGACATATTCTTCCCCCCTCAAAATCCTATATAATAAGAATCCTTCTTATTCTCACCTTCGGATTTTTGGGTGCTTGTGTTATCCGTTATTTCCATCCACCACAATTAACAAACTTCAGGCTCGGTCTACCCCGTGTGTGTTTTTGGGTTATCCGTCAAATCATCGTGGTTATAAGTGTTTTGATTTATCCTCCAAGAAAATCATAATCAATCGTCATGTCATTTTTATGAAACTCAATTCCCATTTACGAAAGTTCATAATCCCGAACCTAAGTCATATAATTTTTTGGATGACCAAATATCCCTGTATATTATTCAGAATTTTTCGGACATCTCCCGTACCCAAATTCCTCCAGCGGGCCCACTGCCCGCTGGACCCACAGTACCGCCACACTCACACAATCCAGCCACTGGAACAGTTCCAGCAACTGGGCCTGCCCAGCCCAATTCTAGAACTGCTCCAGATCCTGATTCCAGCATTTACCGATTTGGGCTAGCAGGCCCACTTCTTGCTGGCCAGTCCGTCCCGAGCCTAGAAAATTCCCAAAATTCCATCAATTCTTCCTCGAGTCATAGACCGGTCACTCGTAGTCAGCGGGGTATTTTTACACCTAAAAGATATTTTAATTTACATTCTGATGTCTCTAAATCCCCCTTGCCCCGCAATCCTGTGTCCGCATTAAATGACCCTAATTGGAAAATTGCTATGACTGATGAATATAATGCTCTTATTGATAATAAGAGGTGGGAGTTGGTGCCCCGTCCATATGGTATTAATATTATCAGGTCTATGTGGATTTTTGCTCATAAGGAGAATTCAGATGGGTCATTTGCTCGACATAAGGCGCGACTTATTGGTGATGGTAGGACTCAGCAAGTTGGTATTGATTGTGGTGAGACGTTTAGTCCGGTGGTCAAACCGGCTACCATTCGCACTGTACTTAGCTTGGCTCTTTCCAAGACTTGGTCGATTCATCAGTTGGATGTCAAGAATGCTTTTCTACATGGTGATCTCAAGGAAACAGTTTATATGCATCAGCCGTTGGGTTTCCGGGATCCCAACCTCCCTCATCATGTCTGTTTGTTGAAAAAGTCATTATATGGGCTTAAGCAGTCTCCACGGGCCTGGTATACACGATTTGCTGACTTTGTTTCGACTATTGGGTTCACTCACAGCAGGTCAGATAATTCCTTGTTCATCTACCGCCGTGGTTCGTCATTGGCCTACATTTTGTTGTATGTGGATGATATCATCTTGACTGCCTCTTCCGATACCTTGCGCCAGTCTATCATGACCATGCTCACTTCTGAGTTTGCTATAAAAGACTTAGGGCCTTTGAGTTATTTTTTGGGGATTGTCGTCAAGCGTCATTCAGGTGGCTTATTTTTATCTCAACGAAAGTATGCTGCTGAGATCATAGAGAGGGCTGGGATGTCATCCTGTAAGTCCACTTCCACGCCAGTTGATGCAAACCCAAAGCTAAGTGCCACAAATAGTGCACCATACGAGGACCCGACCCGCTATCGCAGCCTTGCGGGGGCCCTCCAAAGATATCTTACATTTACCGCACCGGATATTACATATGCGGTTCAAATAGTGTGTTTATTCATGCATGATCCCGTAGTTGAGCACATGAATGCAATCAAACGCATCATTCGGTATATTCAGGGGACACTAGACTATGGGTTGCACTTGTATCCATCATCTACATCCACACTTGTTTCCTACACGGATGCTGACTGGGGTGGTTGTCCCAACACCAGACGGTCGACTTCTGGCTACTGTATGTTCCTCGGCAACAACTTGGTCTCCTGGTCGACCAAACGTCAGGCAACTCTGTCACGCTCGAGTGCCGAAGCGGAATATCGAGGGGTAGCAAATGTGGTCTCCGAATCATGTTGGCTACGTAATTTGCTTTTGGAGCTTCATTGTCCCATTCGAAGGCAACCTTGGTATATTGCGATAACATTAGTGCCATCTACCCGTCGGGTAACCCGCTCAACACCAACGCACCAAGCATATCGAAATGGACATTCACTTTGTCCGAGAAAAGGTTGCAAAGGGTCAAGTTCGCGTCGCCATGTCCCGTCTCGTTATCAAATTACGTACATCTTTACAAAGGGTCTACCAAATGCGGTTCTCTTTGAAGATTTTAGGGACAGATCTCGCCGTTCGAAAACCGCCCGCTATGACCGGCGGGGGTGTGTTAAACAGAGCAATATACATGTGATATACACCGAATGTATATCACATGCATATTGCGGAATGAGGCGATCCGAAGAACACGCCCGGTTGGGCCTCTCGGCACCAACACCCAGAACAGAGTAACAAATTTCGAAGATTGGGCCTCTCGGTAGCCCGAAGACGTCCACCACCGGTATTCAAAAACAGTGGACAAATTCTTGTATAGTAAGGAAAGTATATTGTGTGTATATTGTAGTATATTTATTACCATAATTAGTGTTATACACCTACCATAATTGTAGAGTTAGAATTATGGTAGAATAAGGTTTTAGGAATAGATTAGGAATAGGATTATCCTATTTTGTAACTTGTATATATATCTATTCAATCAATGAAAATAATGAAGGAGATTATTTCTTTCAAAGATTTTACTAGAGGTGTTACACAAGCTAAAAGGTCTAATGTCATTGAAATCTCGAGGGGTGCCAATTTTTGAGCAACAGAACAACACAAGTATGAGAAAAGAACTTAGGAAGGGCAGCACCTTCAAAGAAGAATATCACGACATCATGTACATCCTTAGCAGTAATTGGATCGATCAGACAGTAGAATTTTGCACTAAGACCATCTGGGCATGTGCATTGTCAGGATTAATCGAGAAAACACTTTTTTTAACTTCTTGGAGAGTGGAAAATGCAGTTAAAATATTATTATCTCTATTAGTGAATACCTTTTCCACAATACATAGAGGTTCATTATTCTCTTGGTTGTTGTTTGTGACTAAGGCATCTTCTAGAGTTTCAATAAGGGTTTCAAACATTTTAGGTTCTTCATATATATCACCAAATGCTAACTTGGATCAATAACTGAGAGATTTTCAGGCTCTTTTAATCTTCTGGCGGAGGGAGCGCAGAGGGCTTCCCTGGTGGTTTCTAAATAATGCTTCATGAACCACAATGATATACTTTTCATTATCAATCCACATGTGAAGGAACTTGAAGTATTTAATATGATCAGTGTTATCATCTATGCGTTTGAACATGAGGGGGCATGATTTGAACAGGATTAAATAAAAGAGTGGCAGTAGTTTCACCAAACTTGTCAAACCAGTAAACATTGTACACAAGCATGTCCACTATTTTGCATATAGTGTTCGGAGATCTCAATTGTCACTCCATGTGAATTTGGAGCCTAGATATCCTCCATCTTTGAGTTCACAGTCAGAGGGGCTACAATTAAAATTAAAGCTTTCTTTCATTTTATAGGGTTTGTCCCGGTTAAGAGTCCGTGTTCCCATTTCATATCCGATGTGAGACTCTCTGTAAAAATGGATCTTGGGTCTAACTCAACCCCAAAAGCTAGCTTGTAGGGTGAGGATTGTCCAAGCATATAAGGAGTCCATGTTCACATTCCATATCCGATGTGGGAGTCTCTTAACACTCCCCGCACGTTCAGACCTTGTTAACTGGGCATGGATAATATAATTTGGAGACCCAACATCGGTGAACAAAGAATTTGAATGCGTCTGGCTCTAATACCATGTAAAAATGGATCTTGGGCCTAACTCAACCCCAAAAGCTAGCTTATAGGGTGATGATTGTCTAAATCCATATAAGAAGTCTATGTTCCCATTCCATATCCGACGTGGAATCTCTTAACAGTCCCCTGCTTTTTCCTCAACGTTAGTAAAAACATCTCTTAGATCATCCCATAAGGACCTTTTAAGTTGTTCATCACACTTAGCACAGATAACAGATAGGTGGAAGACATTAGGATCCTGAGAATGAGTAATATATATGGATTAGAACATGTCAAGTTGATAATTTGTAGCCCAGAAAATTTAAAAGCTATGGAAGCAGTGTTGGTATCTCAATTTCTCTTGAATTTATCAATTCTTGTACTCACCATTGATTCTTGGATGAGCATGTAAGGAAATTTGTGTTGTTGTTTAAGTACTTTACAGCACCTAGGGATCCTATGCCCCTAGTAAGAAACTTTATTCCTTATCTTTGATTTTGCCTGACATGCTAATTACCAAATCAAATTGTAAATTAAATTAATAAATTAAATATCCAATAACCTACTTAAAGGAATATAGTTTCAAGTTCAATGAATCGGTCACCTCTCAGGATATTTTCTGAATTTAAGTTGTTGAAATTGATTTCTCGTTGAGTTGTCTCATCCAAAGCTGCTGAAATTAGATTTTACTATGTTTCGTTCTTAGGGCCTTAATATTTCACTTACTAGGAAGTTCTCCGATAGTGGTTTCACTTTATTGTTATAGTCAACTTGACACAAAATTTAGTAAAGGAAGATTTATTTTTGAAATATGTGATTCTAAATATACTTTAACATTTGTGTGTTTATAGACTTTTGAAAGTTATGTACTTAAATATATTATAACATTTGTGTCACTATAAAAATTTCTTATTAAGAAAATATATGAATATTTCATATTTTTTTGAATGGACAAATAAAAAAAATGGTGTCTTACAAAATGGAACGGAGGAAGTATATACTTCTAAATTTATGAATTGAAAGTAACAAGTATTTGTGTACCCATAATATTTCATGTGGATCCGTTTCACCTTATTTAGTTATTACTAATTGGAATTTTCATAAAAGATTAGTTGAAATTGACTTTTAATTTAAGTGACCTAATTGTGTAGAAAATTTCATACTATTATGTGCAGAAGCTAAAGTAATTAATAATACTACGGTAAAAATTATGTAGTGTTGACAAGTGCTACCAACCCATATTGGAAAGTTTATCCCACAATGAGGAATAATCACTCTGTTCATATTAAATGTAATCGTTCTTTTAATTATGTTTAACGCTTAAATTCAACTCATGTAGGCGGCTTATAGTTTAAGAGAATTTTGGATTTGGTAATCATTATCTTAGCTACAAGAATACTATTATACTAGTGATTATGTTTGACAATGTGAATGAAAGTTCGTTAAAGCTTCAAAAAGGACTTCCAAACAATATTATGATCATTTCAAATTTCTACCAATTATATGTAGTCTTTGAGATTATGATAGAGACTCAAGATATCATCGACCTGGGTAGATTATAGTGATTGTGCATTCCATGATTGAACTTTTAGCTTATCTTACATGATTTGTAAAAGTGGTAATGATTTTGAAAATTTGTAATGGCTAGGGATGGCAATTGGGCGGGGCGGGTGGAGGTACCCCTCCCCCGCATCCGTACCCACCAGAAAATTTTATACCCGCCACCTGTGGCGGATACAATTTTCAACATCCATACCTGCCTAGGCGGGTATATTCCTAAATCCACACCCGCTCCACCACCCAAGTGGATATCCGTCACCCGCCAATACCCGCCTGTACCAGTCTGCCATATTTTTTAATCAATTCATTTGTGATCAATTAGTGATCAACATGATTCCAAAAATTCAAATTTAAAAAATTATCCCAAAAATTTGAGTCAAGAATCAATACTGTCACAGTCTCATTTTCTTTGGGAGAGAGGGAGGAGAATTTCGAATTTTTCACCATCAGAATTCCCCATTTTTTTCACCTCTTCCCTCTTGCACAACAAAGAATCAAGAAAATAAAATTTCCAAGAAAACCCAAAAATTATCCATTTATTACAAATGTAGACAAAACCCAAATATTATTTGTTGGCTTTAAGCCCATTCCCCTCGATGTAAATACGACTTGCTCTCTGTTAAGGCCTTTTGTCAAAGGATCCGCTATATTGTACTTTGATCTCACATAATCAATGGAAATAATTCCATTCTTTAGCAAGCTTCGTATTTTATTATGACGTCGCCTTATATGTCTCGACTTGCCATTGTATATCTGATTCTTTGCCCTCGTTAGGGCAGCCATACTATCACAATGTAAGCAAATGGCTGTCACAGGCTTTGTCCACAACGAAATACCTTCTAGGAAGTTTCTGAGCCATTCTGCCTCTTCGGCAGCTTTGTCTAAGGCTACAAACTCTGCTTCCATAGTTGATCGCGTATTTACCGTTTGCTTTAATGATTTCCAAGATACCGACGCTCCACCAAGTGTAAATACATAACCACTTGTGGACTTACTTTTCGACTGGTTGGACATCCAATTAGCATCACAATATCCTTCTAACACATGAGGATATTTTGTATAATGCAATCCATAGTTCATTGTATGTTGTACATATCGGAGTGCTCGTCTTAGTGCAAACCAATGATCCTTTCCAGGATTATGTGAGTATCGACTTAGTCGACTCACTGTATATGCTAAATCCGGTCTCGTACAATTCATTATGTACATCAAGCTTCCAAGAACTTGTGTATACTCCAATTGAGACACACTTTCACCTTCATTCTTCTTAAGGTGACTAGCGGGATCAAATGGTGTAACAACCGGTCGATCATCATAGTGTCCAAATTTTCTGAGGACCTTTTCAACATAATGGGATTGTGTTAAGATGTAACCATCAGAATTCTTTTGAATTCTAATACAAAGAATGACATCCGCTATTCCCATGTCTTTCATATTAAAAGCGGCATGCAACATCTTCTTAGTTTGGTTAATTACATCTTTATCCGTTCCCATAATTAGCATATCATCAACATATAAGCATATAATGACACATGCATCTTTACATTGTTTAATGTAGAAACATTTATCACATTCATTTATTTGAAAACCATTTGATAATAACGTATTATCAAACTTTTCATGCCATTGCTTTGGAGCTTGTTTAAGTCTGTATAAAGACTTAATCAATTTACAAACCTTTCGTTCTTGACCTTTAACAACAAACCCTTCAGGTTGTTCCATGTAAATTTCTTCATCTAATTCACCATTCAAGAATGCAGTCTTCACATCCATTTGGTGTATTTCCAAATTGTGAATCGCCGCTATAGCAATTAACGTTCTTATAGACGTAATTCTCGTTACTGGTGAGTAGGTATCAAAGAAATCTACACGTTCTTTTAGTTGAAACCCTTTGGCTACTATATGAGCTTTGTATTTTTCTATAGTACCATCAGGCCTTAATTTTCGTTTGAAAATCCATTTATGAACTAGTAGTTTTTGTCCCGGAGGGAGATCAACCAATATCCATGTATTATTTTGCACAATGGATTCTACCTCACTTTGAATAGCCTCTTTCCAATAAGGTGCTTCGGATGATTCCATAGCAGCCCTATATGTTTGAGGTTCTGCTTCAACGGAAAAGGTCATGAAGTCCGGTCCAAAATCTTTGGAAATTTTCCCACGTTTACTCCTCCGTGGTTCAGAGATTTTTTCTTGAACATATGAAGTAAGATTTTCATCATTATTAGTGTTTTGGTTTGACTCATCTTGAGGCAGTGTCCTTTTCTTATGATTAGGAACACTTTTATCCTTGTCTTTGTAAGGAAAAATATCCTCAAAAAAATCTGCTTCAGCAAATTCCATAAGTGTGTTTTTGTGAATACCTTCAACATCGGAATGATACACCAAAAACTTATATGTTGCACTATTAGTGGCATGACCAATATATATGGAATCCACCATTTTTGGTCCAAGTTTAGTTCTCTTTGGTAAGGGAACTTGAACATTCGCTAGGCAACCCCACACTTTCATCCGTTTGAAAGTAGGTGA
The DNA here is from genome assembly GCA_034509755.1 of Anisodus tanguticus. Classification (NCBI taxonomy): domain Eukaryota; kingdom Viridiplantae; phylum Streptophyta; class Magnoliopsida; order Solanales; family Solanaceae; genus Anisodus; species Anisodus tanguticus. Next base: position 44,704,613 of record CM067555.1, read on the forward strand.
TCTTCCTCTCTATAACTCATAGGGAGATTGGTCATTTTTCTTTTGAGGAATTTTGTTCAATATCATATTTGCAGTAATTAACACCTCACCCCATAGACTAAGGGGTGCACCTAGAGATGGCAATGGATCCTGGACTCGGTCCGGATCCGGTGGATCCAGATCCTTTTTATAGGATATGGATCTTCAAATTTTGGACCCGACGGATCCGGATCGGACCCGGATCCGTTTCTGACGGATCGGATCTGGATCTGGATCTTGTATTTGAGATCCGTATCCGGTCTAGATCCGACCCGTGGATCCGTTTTTTATTAAATATATTCATAACCTAGAATATAATTTTATAAGTATTTTCTTAAAATTGCTAAGCACATCCTTGCAAGTTTAATTCTCAAAACAAGTTTAATTTATCCCCGCGTTAACTCAAAAACCAAAAAATAAAGAGGTAACTTCGATAATAAAATCAATGTTATATCAATGAATGACTAACATCTCCATAGACAAGTAGTTAAAATTATATTCACTTCATTTGTGAAGATTCCAAGCACATGCAAATTCTGCATTGTGGAAATACTAGTAAGCATTTTCCACAACTATTGTCATTGTCCAACATTTTCAATTAATAGCTCACAATCAAAATGAGACAACGAACAAAATATCTCATATGAACATTTTAAAATTAAAACACAGTAAATTGTTAGCTAAGTAAAAATCGTTTGTCAGTTCAAAAAAATATTCTTAGCAAGGTTACAATCTTAGTAAGGCAAAAAATTTTACATGTGGATCCAGATCCGATCCGTGGACCCTGTGGATCCGATGGATCCGGATTTGGATCTGATTTTTATGGACCCAACGGATCTGGATCCGGATCTGGATTCAGGTATGAAAAACGGATCTGGATCTGAATCTAGTAGGATCCGGTCCAGATCCGATCCGTTGCCATCCCTAGGTGCACCCGAACTAATCAACATTGAATTCATCATATTCTTCAATGTTCTATTTTTACGTTCGGCAACTCCATTTTGTTTTGGAGTATATGGCGCAGTGGTTTGATGAACTATACCATGAGTAGAACCGAATTCTTTGAACTCATTTGATTGATATTCACCACCTCTGTCTGACCTTAGAATCTTAATTCTTTTATCAAGTTGGTTTTCCACTTCTGCTTTGTATGTTTTAAACATGTTCAAAGCCTCATCTTTGGTATGTATTAAGTATACATAACAAAATTTACTGCAATCATCTATGAATGATATATAGTAATTCTTTCGTCCACGAGATGGGGTTGCTTGGTAATCACATAAATCACTATGAATTAAACCAAGCACTTCATTTGATTTCACTACAGATTTATGAGGATGACTTGCATATTTTGATTCTATGCAAACTCCACACTTAGTCATTTTGTTCATAGAGCAATTTGGCAATATGCCTAACTTCGCCATTCTTTATAAAGACCGATAATTAACATGGCCTAATCGTGAATGCCATAAAGAAGGGGAATCAACCATATACATAGAAGCAGTGCTAGTGCCTGCATTTTCATTAATAATGGCAATTGCCTTAGTAGGTACAACAGATAGTTTGAAGAGTCCCTCACTGAGGTAACCCTTCCCTACATACAACCCACCCTTGGTGAGTACAAATTTGTCAGATTCAAATACAATTTTGAAGCCCTTGTTACTAAGAACAGGCCCAAAAATCAAATTCTTACAAATTTCATGCACGTGCAACACATTAGTGAGCACAAGATCATTCCCGGAAGTGAGTTGTAAAGTCACATTCCCTTTCCCTTCCACTTTCATAGAAGCAACATTCCCTACGAACAATGGGTCTCCATCCTTGATGGCCTGGTAGGATGAAAACATATCCTTTTCAGAACATACGTGCATTGTAGCACCCGTGACCATCTACCAATCGGTTGAATTTGTAACCAGATTTGCTTGAGCCGCCACAACCCCAATGAATTGGTTTTTAGTTTCAGCCCGGTTGGATTGGTTGACATTACTCGAACCTCCAACACCACCACCTTGATTCTTGCGAAGGCGACAATCTTTTGCTCTGTGTCCAGGTTTGCCACATACCAACAGAGTCCTGGTTATGGTTTCTTGAATGCATTGGTCCTTTGTGGGGCGAATGCATTCCTCCCGGTTGCAAAATATGGCTTGGCACCATTAAATTTGCCCTTGCCTTTCTGAAACTTGGCCTTAGAAGCATTGCCTTCAACCATATTGGCATTAGGCTCCAATGAAACAACATCTACCTTTTCATTCTTCCGGTTATCCTCTTCAACTCGAATTTTCAGAACCAATTGCTCAAAATTTATTTCCACGGTTAGATGCTTAAGATAAACCTTAAAATCCTTCCATGAGGGAGGTAATTTCTCAATAATAGCACCAACAAGGTAATTCGGGTTAAGGCCCATACCTTCAACCTCTAACTCATGAACAATGATTTGGAGTTCCTCCACTTGCTTGACAACTGCCTTGGCATCACTCATCTTAAAGTTCAGAAACTTTCCGATGACGAACTTCTTGGAACAAGCAACCTCAGTTTTGTACTTGTTCTCCAACGATTGCCACAACTCCCGTGCCATTCTGAACGTGGAGTAGATGTCGTAGAGAGAATCATCCAAGGCATTGAGAATATAGTTTCTGCAAAGAAACTCCTGACTTTCTCAAGTTTGAATGTCTTTCAGTCTTTCAGCCTTCTCTGCATCAGTCGGAGTATTCTCCCCTTCTCCTTCTGGCAAAGCCATATGAGCCTCAGCAATCAATACGTTTGCCACGTGAAGAGTTGTCAAGTAGAACAACATCTTCCGTTGCCAGCGTTTGAAATCAAAACCTTTGAATTTCTCAGATTTCTCAACATGGTTTTTCACCATTGACGATCCAGATTGATCCATCTTTGCAAATCAAGAAATTGAATTCTCTGAAAATTTTTGCAACCTCAACAAATCAGAAAAAAAATCTGATTTTTTTTAATAGTCTTTTTTGTCTTAGATTGTTAGTGTCGATCTAGTATCATCAATGATGAAATGAATTGAGTACAATAATATAATAATAACTCATAATAACTTGAAATCAACAATAATGAATTCAACAAATTGAAAACACATACTAACTTGGTGTCGATAGAGGCCTGCTTGATGCAGTGTCCTAAGACAAAAATGCGCCCCCACTTGTGCCAGCAGTTTACGGACGTCCGTCTAGAGGATACAACTATCTAAGTGAGAGTTCTAGCACAGAACTTCACTTCTGGCGAATTTACTATATGTGTTCTTCAGAAACTTGTTTTGAAGAAGAAGAAGTAGAAGCCACAATCTTAAATCATTAATTGTGAAAAAACTGATTGATTGTAGTTTTTTCTGTCTTGTTGTGTATCTTCCTCCAACCAAGTGATCAACCTTCTTTATATAGAGTAGCATATGAACAGTTACAACCATTCATACCAAATGTTGTAATTGTTCTAAAAAGTTGCAACCTTTGTGAAAAGTTGCAACTTTTGATTCGAATTTTCTGTCTGTTGATCACTTTATTTCTTCTTAATTCCATACAAGTTCCAACAATAATTTTTGCTATGACAAGCCAGAGGAAGGTTTTTTTCAAATTTATAAAAAACACAAACACCAAAAGAAAAAAAAATTAGTCCATGCATGCATAAATGAACTATCTAAAGGATTCTCTCTGTGGGACAACAACCATGAACAGAAGTTTTAAACAAATTTATGCCATTTGGAATAATTAACTCATAAGCTCTTGATTAATGAAGGTCAATCTTTACTATTTAAACAAGACCTAGTTAATTAATATTACATATGTTTTTAAAAGTTGTGAGTTTGTAATAGTTTTCACGTATTATAAACAACCAAGTCAAACATCATTAAAGTAGAGCATATACAAATGCAATTGCCCTAAACAGTGTAATATACTAGCTAAGGCTTCTGGATCTCATCATCACCTTTTAACTTAGATACATTGGATTTCTTTTTTTTTGCAATAATTTATCGAAAGTTCAAAACTAGCACTAAATTGTATTAATAACTTGAGTATATTCAGTCGGCTAAGCACTCTGTTCAATATTCGACCAAATTCACACACACACACAAAAATCATCATAGAAAATTAATTATATGAATTTTGCAAAGTTCAAATACATTGACCATCTGAGCTACATTATAATATTTTTGTTGATATTATAATGTTTTGAATTGTCTGTAAAAAAAAATAACGTAGCCCTTGTGAGTGACATAAAAAGTATCACCATAGGTTGAACCGACGGTGAAACTAGGGCCGGGAGCTTATTGAAATATGTGGTGTAAGGTAAATCATATTTAGGAGGCCCTTAAACTTATTTCATATAATTTCATATACTAACTAATGAGGCACAAAATTAAAGATCTTGTTTCTAATTTATGGATCAATTAAATAAGACAAAGAAATAGCTAATTCAAAAAAATTAACGTAGAAATTAAAATCATCATGAACAAGAGAAGAAATGAATGTATTTAATATGAAGGATGAAATTAGAATTGAAAATGAGAGAGAAATTTAGCTGCACAATCTTAACTATATTGAAGAAAAAAAGAAAGCATAAAAATTGAACCTTTTATTAATGATTATACTATATAAATTATATTTAATATATATAATAGGAGTATGAGTTCATTTGGATTAGCTGATTATAAATAGTTAATAAGCTTCAAGTGTTGAAACAAATCACTGAAAATTTTGGACACTAGTGTGTTTGGTATAAAAGAAAATGTTTTCTATAAAAAATATTTTATTGGAAAATAAGTGAGTTTTCTATTTAATTATTTTTTAGTGTTTAATAAGTAAGCAAAAAAATATTATTTCCAAGAGAATTTATATGACATCTAGCAAAATACTATGGGGTGGGATAGGGTTGGAAATGAGGTTTCAGGGGCGGCGAGGGTGGGATGATCATGAGGAGGAAGTTAGGGGCGTTTGGTGGGTGGAGAGATGACAATGAACTTGTATTATCCCTTATGGAACTCATTAGAGAAATCATTTTTCTCATTTTTAAAAAAATTATTTTTCTAAAGAATATTTTTCAAAAATATTTTGACCAACCAATCAAACATGCAAAAATTTAAAAACATTCTCTAAAAATATTTCCTCCATATCAAACACACCCAGAATCAAATATATAGGAGAATTGTAATGTATGTATTTCCACAATTATGATTTCTCATAGTATTATTTTAGTCGTATGCTATATAGTGTATACATTATCATAATTAACTAATCTATCAATTGAGCAATAAGAAATAATAACATATTATTCTAGAGGGAAGTTAGTTTGAATATTCTTTTCTAGCTATATTAAAATGTGACTTCATTAATGTGAAAGCATGACGACATTATGCTTTTGTTTATCCTTTAATTAGAGATTGATAATTGTTGATATAATAATAGAAATTAGTCTGTGTAGTTGGTAGCTATACAATGATCATTTACTTTGTCAAGAAAGTGCAATATATTAGGATTTCGTACCAACAAGACTTTTTGAAATGGTGGCTTGTCTTGTAGACGAAAGGGCAGTAGCATTGACTGTAATGTGGGGTTTCCTTTACCAATAAAAATTGCGTGATAAATATTTTTTTTATTCTTAATTAAAGATCTAAAGTTTGAACTTTGCTGGGCACGAAGTTGCCTTTATTAGACAACATTTTACTCATAATATGAAATTTTATGGAACGCCTCCAAATTTAATCGGGACTCAATATCAGATATCCAACACCGGATGGGAGACAAAAAAGATGTGAGGGGTTTCCTTTTAAGTATATATTTTCTCCCCACATTTCTTCTTATGGTTGGTAATTGGAGAACAATATTTGATGCAATGTATTTTGGGTTCAGTATAAATACAAAGGGGAAACAACGTAAGCAATGCGAATTAATAGATTTTTTTATGACAAAAAAAAACGAATTAAGGGGAAGATGAATAAGAAAGTGAGACAAAACAGCTTTCCTTCCTCTTGTTTGGTCATGGAGCAAATACTAGATAGAATACTTCTATATTATTTTATGAGATTAAATAAAACATTTTTTCGTTTTCTTGGTCCTGACATAACTACCTTTAGTAGCGTACGTAAGATATTGTGCAAGTAACATTAATTTATTAATTCAGTTTGACTTAAAAATGGATTTATGACTAAAACGTATCGTTGCGGTTTGAGTTCACTTCTTGTTAATCGATCTTCATTATACATCGCACTCGGATCAATGTACAATATAGATTATGGGTTCGGTTGGCTTTGATGGTGTGTATGTGTTAAAATTTTTATTAAATATATATAAATATCAAATTTCGAATCCAATAACTATTTTTTTATTTTCATATGGTATTTGCTATTCGTATCGAAGTCCGACTATATCCGTATGACACTCTTTATTTTTTTGTTTCCTAGAGTCATATTTCAGAAGAAAACAATTCTCACTTTGCTGCTAGCATAGTCGAGAAATACTTTCATTGGAGTCAAAATATGACTAAAGGTAGGGCTAATGTAGGGATATTTTGACCTTAATAAGTCATCTTTATATGCATTCATTCATTACGAAGTGTTAACGCGTCAGACGAAGTCAATCCTGTTGGCTAGTCTGTTTTTTACCGTACTATATATTATGGAGAATTATAACTGCCTAGCTTTTAACTTCATACATCTGCATTTAATATGTTGTTGCTAACTGAATTTTTGGATTATATGTTTGTCGTCCATGCATTTATAAGTATAATCAGCAGTTGAAGACTCTGCTGCAGGCCAAGAACAACAAAATGGTATATCTTGCAGTAGCTTTTCGTGTACGGATTTGTGCTGGAAAGTTTCACTTTGGGGGCCGCAAGGTAAAACGCTCTCTACTAAAAATAATCTTACTCTCAAAGCTCTCAAAGCTTGAATGTGGGACCTCTGATTAAAAATGAATAGATAATTACTATCGTAACCATGTGAGATCTCATTCTCAAAGCTTAAATATTCAATATCTCACTCATGTTTTGACAATGTAATTTTCCAAAGTATTATATACGTACGCTCCATCCAAAATTATATGTGGAGCCATAATTGGTACGCATGAATTGTACTACTACTAGCAAGCTTGACATTAGTGAAAATTTAGGCAAAGTTTCACCTAAATGGTTAAGTCTAGCCCATAACCTGTCATAAACTCCGTTACTACATATGTTTATATCAGATAATCCGTCATATCAACGAAATAATTCAAATCATATTTATGTTAACATACTCAACATCTAATAGAACTCAAGAATAAATCAAACGGAATCAAGATCCTACCGTGGATATACGTATGGAGACAAACTCCGAATTATATATACAACTATGCATAACATTTCATTCATGAGTCATGACTCAAATTGGCTAATATAAAGGGGAATAAATTACTTAAGATATATTTTCATTCGAGAATTTATCTTCTTTCGAACGTGAATCGCAATCTTTTTCTTTGATCCAAGCATGTCGATAAGTATATGATAAGTCTTTCGACCTCGTTAATTTGATAATAGCTTAATATATTTGATAATTATTCATCCAAGTACTTAGAGATGGAACAATTATTTATATTTTGTGTTCCAGATATCCATATTAATTCCTCAAAACATGTTTTGTAGAGTACTTTTCTTTTTAGGATCCAAATAATTACAAGGTTTAGAGACTATATCCCAACACAATATTCTACTATTTCTCATGATTGCATGTCATTGATGAACCAGTAAGAAGTTCGTGAATGTCATAACTTCAGGGAACAAAATGCGGTAACAAATTTACTAGCAAAGGAAGGAATCAAAAAGACAAAATTACCTAATATTTTGTATGCTCAACACTCATAGGCGGAGTCAAGAATTGAGGTTTGAAAGTTCGGAATTTTAAGACATGATGTTATATTTAGAGAAGACGTTACTTTTTTTAAAATTATTTTTTCAATTATTAATTTTTAAAAAATAAATAAAAAAACCTATATTTGTAAAAAGAAAGAAAAACTCACGAGTTAAGCTAGAGAAAACTAATGGAGTGTTTCATTTTATTTTTAAGATAAGAGATAGCATATAGCAAATAATTATATATACTTGTTGAATTGTCTAGTACAAATATCGAATCTACACAAAAGTTAATGGATTCGGCCAAACTCTGGCGGTGTCAAAACTACCACCATGTTTGTTTGGAATACTTTAGAAGCGGATAAATTTGGAAGTATTTTTTGTTCAACTATATTACCACTCTAATAAGAGGGAATCCGGGAGGAGCTTCCGTCAATGTGATTTGACGGAAAAGCCCTCCGATTACCACTTATACAAATAGAGTTAACAAGGTTATTTATGTAATTTAATAGATACACCATTCCTGATTCAGCCGCAATTGTTAAAACACGGGACCCAACACAAACCTTTACAACTACGAGTAACTGAGAAATGAATTTATTGTAGTTCTTTGAGATCTTTTTTTTATATTCAGCTTTCCGGCTTACGCCATATTATTCAAGAAAATAGTAATTCGGATCCCTCAATACTATTACCAGTAAATTACGGAATGTGTCTGAATGATCAGTGTTTGAGAACAGAACAACTGATATGACCTATAAAATCCTATCCAGAAGAGAGCAAATTACTCCCATCAGAGTTCGAACCCACGCTGCAGGCCTCTAACTGAATTTTAAATTTTCCTCATTTATCATCTAGCTATGCTCAGGGGATCAGTTACTTGAGATTTTTCCTTGTGCATAAAGTGACCAATTTGCTCTTAATACTTCAATTTATTTCATTGATTTTATTTGTATAAATTGATAAATATCTCAACTTTGTGGGCCTTTAAATATCCTTAAAGGCTGATGATGTCATTGCACGTGGGAGCACCACATCTATGTGAGACTTGTGGAACCCACGTCTCTCCTAAATCCATTCAAACACTATTTATCCGAAAATTTCATGCCCGCTATAATAAAATATTGTTATATATATATATACTAGTATTTGATGTTTAGATCTCATTTATCTGTTATAAAAATAAAAGTATGAAAATAATTATTTTTCTGTATTTTTATGCTATAAAGGAATAAATTCATAACTAGTTATACCATATTTCATTAATTAAAAGTAAAAATATTAATAAATTACAAATAAATTCATAACTAGTTATACCATACCGATAAAGAATTAAAATCTAAGGAACATAATTGAGAATTTAAATACAATTTCAAGTTTTACGTAGGAATTATGCAATTGTATGTTTTGTAAATTTCAGTCACTTAGCGATAATATAACACTTAAATTGATGAGAATTATATCAAAACTTTCAGGGAATTCAATAGATTTTCCATGAAGGTTGTCTAACAGATTACCAATTGACTATTCTATCTCACCCAATATGTTGAGACTTTTCATCAACACTTTTGTTATTAAAATCAAGTAAATAAGTATCAAATTTATAGAAAATCGGTAGATAGAAAATATATGATTTTGAAAAATTTTAAGGCTAAATCAGATCACTATGAGAAATATTATTTTTTCCTTTTAGATATTCATACATGAAATTTACTACGTGCATGACATTAATGATGATTATCATAAATATTTAAATATTTTATTTTTTATACATAATATACTTCTTACAAAATATTGTTACACAATATTTGAGTATGACTGTTATAGAGATGTAATTTTATAAAGAGTAATGAATGTCATTGTTGTTATAAGTAGAATGTTATTATAAAGAAGTAAAGTGTAACATGAAAAATTGATTCCGGAGAAAATGAGATCGTTAGGTGAATGTTGTTATAGCGAATGACAATTATACAGAGGTTTTACCTATTTCAATTTTCAATTAAGTCACTCCTTCACTCCTACACATTTTCTTTTCGCTTTTTAAAAAAAAAAATCAAATCAAAACATTTTATATTACTTTTACTACTCCTTATTGTGCTTTGTGTGGGTCCCGCCTCAAGTTTCATGTAGCGATTTGTCTTTTTTGTTTTTCAAATTTGTAGTTGCGCTATGTTAGAATAAGATTAACATATAACATTATGGCATTGACACATATCCAACATTCTTGCATTGAAAACTAAGAATAGATGAGCCATTATTCAAGCGATAAGTAAAGATTTTTATGTCCAAATTAACATATTCAGTTATTTGCTTATTTTTGGCTATTCAAATTAAGGACTCAATTATTTTTATATAGTTAGAATTTTTTTAATATCACAATGTGTATATTTACAGGTGTAAAGATGTTCACTTTAGATATAATCCACATCTTTATTAATTTATATGCATTTAATAGCATACTTATTATATATAATTAACATATTTAAATATCATCTAAATTGATAAGTTTGTCAAGAAAGAAAAACTACTGTAATTTGCCATAACTGAACGTAAGGAATAAAATTCTAAAAAAATATGGCTATCAGATAACATACATTTTTTAGCGGAAAAACATAAGTTTAAATTTAGAAAAAAATTAGATTTATCTATAATATATATAATAAAATAATATAACTTGAGCAGAGGCTGTGAATTTTCCTGGGGGTTCAAAAAAAATATAACTTTCATGTTGTGTCCGGGCATCATCACTAGTATATATATATATATAGCCAGCTATAAACACATATGCCAAGTTTTAATATGTATGTTTGGATTGTTCTATGCAAGTCAGAAAAATGAAGTTGGAATCGTTAGTAATTGCGGATCGGTATGCCACGGTGAATATTTACCATGGTCTGTCACACCCTGTGAATTGATTTCGCGGAAGCATCAGACTAATGATCACCCATAATTTATGTGGCACATGTGGGTTACAACAATTGCAGGAAACGGGAAGTAAGTAACTGCTAACTATTACAACAAATTGAAATTACAACAAACTGAAATTACAACCACTTTGATATTTTGCTGGGTCGAGTGATGGCAATCTGTCTTTAAGACAAGATTGCCCCGAATATATCCTCTTACGTTATGGACAATAGTCTCCCAAGATAAAACATCAACTTAACAAATGAGCAAAAGAAACTCAAGTGTTACTTTGAAGAACTTAGAGTAACAAAATGATGCTGGAGAGTAAGCAGAAGATTTCTGATTTTTTTTGTCTCTTGCTAGAACAATTGAGCCAAAGGCTTCAATTTATAGTGTAAGGAGGGTGACTTCTCAACTAGCCAACTAATGGCTTTTAATAGCCATGTAATGGCACTTAGTGAGGAGTTATATTCAGCCAAGTAAATGACTGAATTTATGTGCAAAGTAATGGAGATTCAACGCTCCAAAACCAACCCAAAAGGCAGAAACTTTCTGCCTTCCGTCTTGAGACTCTTCCCAATTTTATCTTTCTGACCAAACTGTAAAGATTAAGCAATTTGGGTCCAAAAAGATAATATCAGAAGAAGCCCAAGGCCCGAGCCCGGACCGGACGGGCGGGCGGCGGCGGCGCGCGTGTGGACTTAGCCTCGAACCCAAGCACACCTAGGTCCTCCCTCCTTTCAAACACATGAGTTATCCCTTGGGTCCCAAACCCTTATCCATTTTTAGACTTATAAAATGAACAAATCTTTCTTTCCCCACCGATGAGGGAGATTTGTTCCAACCATAATTTCATGCTTCAAACACCTCACTTCGTGGACCAATATCTCTTTCATTTCTTAATAAAATTTGACAATCCTTGGCCCTACGGTCATCTACTCACTTAGTAGATTATGCACGTGTGAAAAACCAAAGTCTCCAACATGCGAAACCCTAGTGTTTAAGTCATTAAAGATAGGTGAACACAACTCCCACCAAAGGCAAATTTCCAACAATCCCCTCTTGAAAGAGATTTTGGCGCACTCACAAGGTGCCTATTTCCAGCAATATTTTAGCGGACCGATGTTGCATTAGGAGAGGTAGCTCTCATCTTTGAACCTTCCATAGTTAAATACCATCGGACTTATTGCGCGGTGAACGTGATGTCTTGAACCATCAGTGTTTAGTGTAAGCCAAGTCAATAGTACAAACACAACAACTTCCCTTACTCAGTTCTTCGTAATGTTTTATCCGTTGTGGTCGTGGACACTTCTTGGATTCTTAAGTGCGTTCATTTAAGGTGGCATGTCCTCGCACTTAAATAGGTGGTCTCCTACAAGGTATCCTGCTATACCCCACTTTACAAGTCTTAGGAACCATTGAAAGTTTTCCCAAACCTAACCTCAACTGTAGAGGATCATTAAAGGTTTTGGAAACTTAACATTTACCCACACTACAGATAGCACTTAACGTCTATCGCGGGAACTACTTTGGGTTTATGTTCCTTACAGAAATCATAACCCGAAGTGCTATTGCTTCCACCGAAGCGCTCAACTGAACCTTTACATCTTAGTTTTCCCATTGAACCAAATTTCTGGGATCTCCAGTCAATAAGGTTGGGTTACCACTGTATTGGTCCTAAAAGCTTGGGTTTTAAGCCCATTCCCCTAGACAAGTACAATGTCTGATCTCTGGGTATGCCCTTTGTCAGTGGGTCTGCTATGTTATCCTTTGATTTTATGTAATCAATGGACATTATACTTATGGTGATCAGCTACCTAATGGTCTTATGTCTCCGTCGAATATGACGAGATTTGCCGTTATACATAGAACTCATTGCCCTTCTTAAAGCCGACTGGTTGTCGCAGTGAATCATCACTAAAGGTACGAGTTTGTCCCAACAAGGGACATCCTCTAAGAAGTCGTGAAGCCACTCAGCTTCTTCTCTTGCTTTGTCTAAAGTGATAAACTCCGATTCCATCGTGGATTGGGGCGATGCAAGTTTGCTTAGAGGATTTCCAAGACACAACCCTACCACCAATTGTAAATATATACCCACTGGTGGACTTGGTGTTCTCTGTATCAGATATCCAGTTTGCATCAATGTACCCCCTAATACAACTGGATATCTCGAATAATGTAACCCGTAATTTAGTGTGTACTTCGGGTAACGTAGCACCCGATTTAACGTTTTCCAATGATCATTACTTGGATTAAGGGTAAACCTAGCCAACTTATTGACTGCATAAGAAATATCAGGTCGGGTGCAGTTTTTTATGTACATCAAACTCCCAATAACCTGTGCATATTTCTCCTGCCATACCGGTGCACCATGATTTTTATCAAGCTTTTGATTTCTATCCAGTGGTGACTTCATAGGCGAACTGTCAAACACCTCAAACTTTCTCAAAACATCCTCGATGTAGTGAGACTGAGATAAGACCAATCCGTCAGACGTCTTAGAGATTTTTATCCCTAAGATGACATCTGTGATACCCATATCCTTCATATTGAAGCATTGTTTCAACATGTTCTTAGTCTCTAGGATTAAGCTAGGACTGCTTCATGTGATCAACATGTCATCTACGTACATGCATATCATGACGAACGAGTCAGAGTTACCTTTCGTGCTCATTAATGGAGAAACCATTTGATAGCAGAGTACTATCAAACTTTTCGTGCCAGTGCTTAGGGGATTGTTTCAACCCGTACAGAGATTTGACAAGTCGATAGACTTTCTTCTCTTGCCCTAGAACCATGTACCCCTTGGGTTGTTCCATATAGATTTCTTCTTCCAAATCACCATTTAGGAAGGTTGTCTTAACATCCATTTGATGTAGCTCAAGGTCATACAACGTTGCAATCGCAATGAATACTCGTATGGACGTCATCCTAGACACCGGAGAGTACGTGTCGAAATAGTCAAGGCCTTCTTTCTATCGATAACCCTTGATTACCAACCTGGAGTTGTACTTGTCTATAGACCCATCTACTTTATACTTCCGTTTGAGTTTCCATTTACAACCCAACGATTTATTTCCTGAAGGAAGATCAACCAACTCCCAAGTATGGTTATACAGGATGAAGTCTATTTTACTCTCAATAGCTTCTTTCCAGAGTGGTGCCTCTGGAGTTGACAATGCTTCAGCAATTGTCCTTGGTTCGTCATCAACCATATAAGTTACAAAGTCAGGACCGAAGGTTTTATCCTTCCTAGCCCTTTTACTTCGCCTTAGTTCCATCTCTGGAGTCTCCAAGTTCTGAGAATCTGGAACACTAGATTCCGGATATTCAGCCACTTCGAAGTCCACTAGATCTCAACCATTTAGATTCGGGTAGTCAATGACTCCTGGTTTCTAAGAGCTCTGTTCATAACTTTGTTTGCGAGAGGTTATGTCTTTTTCCTTTCTAGGAAAAGTATCCTCAAAGAATTGAGCATTCATTGATTCCATGATTGTACCCCCGCGGATATCTGGAATATTTGACTTATGCACTAAGAAGTGATAAGCACTACTATTATTTGCATATCCGATGAAAAATGCAATCTACAGTCTTAGGCCCAATCTTGACCTGCTTTGGCTTAGGAACTTCGATCTTTGCCATACAACCCCACACCTTTAAATATTTATAGGTGAGTTTTTTTCCCTTCCATGATTCATATGGAGTTTTGTCCTTACCCTTATGTGGGACTCTATTAAGAATCGTATTAGCGGTAAGGACAGCTTTTCCCCACATGTTTTGGGGAAGACCGAAATTGATGAGCAAGACATTTATCATTTCCTTCAATGTGCGGTTCTTGCGTTCAGCAACACCGTTCGATTGAGGTGAGTATGGAGCCATCGTTTAATGAATAATGCCCGATTCGGCACAATATTCCTCAAATGGCACTACGTATTCTCCCTCTCTATCGCTACATATTGATTTAATTTACATGCTTAGTTGGTTCTCAACTTCTGTTTTGTAGCGTCGGAACGCTTCAAAGGCTTCATCTTTACTTTTCAACAAGTAAAGGTAACAATACCTTATGATATCATCAATGAATGTCACAAAGTACTTGTTCCCCCTAGTTTGTGCAAATTTCAAATCACATATATCTGTGTGAATAAGTTCTAGAGGAGCGGTATTCCTTTCGACGGATCGAAAAAGAATCTTTGTGTGTTTTGCCTCTACGCACACCTCACACTTATGTTGAGGGTTTACGTTGATAGACGGCAACAACTCCAACTTTACCAATATTTGGATGGACTTATAGTTAATATTTCCTAATCTATGATGCCATAAATTAGAAGACTCAAGCAAATAAGAAGAAAATTCAATTTTTTTACTTGGACGCATTATAGACATGGCGTTAACTTTGAAGAGGCCTTCACAGACGAAGCCTCTCCCCACAAAAGTTTCATTCTTGGTGATCACAAATTTATTGGACTTAAATACTAGCCTAAAACCAGCATTAACCAATAAAGGACCTGAAATTAAATTCCTCCTAATCTCAGGGATATGCATCACCTCCTTCAGAGTAGGGATGGCAACGGATAGGATCTGGACCGGATCCTACTAGATCCAGATCCAGATCCATTTTTCATACCTGAATCCAGATCCGGATCCAGATCCAGCGGATCCATAAAAATCATATCCAAATCCGGATCCATCGGATCCGCCGGATCCACGGATCGGATCTGGATCCACATGTAAAAAAAATTACCTTGCTAAAAATGTAACCTTGCTAAGAATTTTTTTTTGAACTGACAAACGATTTTTACTTAAGTAACAGTTTACTGTTTTTCAATTTTGAAATGTTCATATGAGATATTTTGTTCGTTGTCTCATTTTGATTGTGAGCTATTAATTAAAAATGTTGGACAATGACAATAGTTGTGGAAAATGCTGACTAGTATTTCCACAATGCAGAACTTGCATGTGCTTGGAATCTTCATAAATGAAGTGAATATAATTTTAACTACTTGTCTATGGAGATGTTAGTCATTCACTAATATAACATTGATTTTATTATCGAAGTTACCTCTTTATTTTTTTATTTTTGAGTTAACGCGGGAATAAATTAAACTTGTTTTGAGAATTAAACTTGCAAGGATGTGCTTAGCAATTTGAAGAAAATACTTATAAAATTACATTCTAGGTTATGAATATATTTAATAAAAAATGGATCCACGGGTCGGATCTGGATCGGATACGGATCTCAAATACAAGATCCAGATCCAGATCCGATCCGTCAGAAACGGATCCGGGTCCGATCCGGATTCGTCGGGTCCAAATTTTGAAGATCCATATCCTATAAAACGGATCTGGATACACCGGATCCGGACCGGGTCCAGGATCCATTGCCATCTCTACTTCAGAGTGAGCTCATTTCCAGAAGTCATCTCAAGGACCACTTTTCCTACCCCCTGCACGTCAGAGGAAGCATTGTTACCTATGAACAACTTCTTATCGATGACTGGTGTATACGTGGAGAAGGCATCTCTATTGGAACAGATGTGTCTGGTAGCACCCGTGTCCATCCATCATTGCATGAGATTCTCAATAAGGTTTGCTTCAAGCACCACCGCTGAGAACTCCTCAATCATGTCATCAAGAAACGTGTCTTTGACGACGTTAGCATGTGACTTGCCTTTGTCCTTGGCTTTCTCTTGTTGCTCAGTCTTGAGCTTGCAGTATTCCTTGATCATGTGACCAGGTTTCCCATAGTGGTGACAGTTCCCCTTGAACTTCTCTGCCGCCTGGGTCTTGCTGTCTTTCTGGAACTTGCATTTCTTACTTGAGTTCCCTTTTGCCTTAGCCAGATTTGCCTTTGCCTCAGCAGGTTGCTTTCCCCTAGGCAAGGCCTTCTTATTATCTTTCTGAATATGGAGTTTGATAATAAGTTCCTCAAAGGTTATTTCCTTTGTCTTGAGTTTTAAGTAACTCATAAACTCATTCCATGAGGGAGGTAACTTTTCAATTAGTGATGCAACCAAAATCTGCTCATTTGGTTTCATACCTTCCAAATTCAAGTGATGTAGAATCATTTGAAATTCCTGGACTTGGGACATCACAGTTTTGCTATCCACCATTTGAAATTTTAGGAATTTCTCAATGATGAATTTCTTCGTACCAGCATCTTGTGTGTTGTACTTCTTCTGCAGTTTTTCCCATAACTCTTTGGCGGTGCCTACGGTGCAATACACCGTGTAGAGTGGGTCTGACAGACAGTTCAAAATATAGTTCTTACACATGAAGTCGCTATGACTCCATGCATCAAGAACCATCTTCATGCTATTAATGACATGGATACCTTGGCCCCATTCAGCCGTTTCATGAGGCTGATGGTCCATCTCATCTCCAGCTTGTGGAGGATCTTCTATTAGAAACTGAGTCATTCCCATAACAGTCAAGTAAAACAACATCTTCTACTGCCATCTCTTGAAGTTGGAGCCCATGAACTTTTTTGGTCATTCATGGTAGAATCCAGAGGGTGGAGGAACTGTAACGTTTCCTTGAGAAGCAGGAAAAACGTTAGGCATCCCTTTAACAGTAGTGGGGAAGGCATAGGGGTTGCCTTGAGTAGCAACAGCAACAGCAACAGAATCATAAGCGTGTTGTGATTTTTCAGTCATCTTTCTAAGCAGTTACAACGATTTTGTCTTAAATTTGTGGGTTATAACAATTGCAGGAAATGAGAAGTAAGTAACTTCTAACTATTACAACAAACTGAAATTACAACAAACTTGATATTTTACTGGGTAGAGTGATGACACTCTATCTTTAAGACAAGATTGCCCCGTATATATCCTCTTACGTTATGGACAATAGTCTCTCAAGATAAAACAACAACTTAACAAATGAGCAAAGGAAACTCAAGTGTTACTTTGAAGAACTTAGAGTAATGAAATAATGCTGGAGAATAAGAAGAAGATTTCTGATTTTTTCTTTCTGTCTCTTACTAGAACAATTAAGCCAAAGACATCAATTCATAGTTTAAGGAGGGTGACTTCTCAACTAGACAACTAATGACTTTTAATAGCCATGTAATTACACTTAGTGATAAGTTATATTCAGTCAAGTAAATGACTGAATTTATGTGCAAAGTAATGGAGATTCAACGCTCCAAAACCAACCCAAAAAGCAGAAACTTTCTGCCTTCCGTCGTGAACCTCTTCCCAATTTTATCTTTCCTGAAACTCCAGGGACCAGAATGTAAAGATTAAGTAATTTGGGTCCAAAATGATAATATCAGACCTAATCCCGAGCCGGACGGGCGGCGACGCGCGTGTGGGCTTAGCCTCGAACCCAAGCACACCTAGGTCCTCCCTCCTTCAAACATATGGGTTACCCCTTGGGGTCCCAAACCCTTATCCATTTTTGAAACTTATAAAATGAACAAATCTTCCATTCCCCACTGATGAGGGATATTTGTTCCACACCATATTTTAATGTTTCAAACACCTCACTTCGTGGACCAATATCTCTTTCATTTATTAACGATATTTGACGGTCCTTGGCCCTACGGTCATCTACTCACTTAGTAGATTATGCATGTGTGATGAAGAACCAAGGTCTCCAACATACGGAACCCTAGTGTTTACGTCATTAAAGATGGGTGGACGCAACTCCCACCAAAAACAAATTTCCAACAACACACTAGTATCACGACGGCATTTGGTGATCTTATTGCGTGCATACCACATTGTGATCTTCAAATATATATATATATATATATATATATATATATATATATATATATACCAAATATAGGAGGGGTGTATTTTAATAAATTTTTCAATAAAGGGGATGAGTAAAGGTTGTAAGTCCTACTAGGTACTCTCTTCCTGTTATATTTCTCCTTATGCTAGTCTGAATAACCAATGAGCTATCTCCGGTATTAAATATTTTTTTTTAATCTGGACTCTGTCCAGTCACTAGTCTTTGGCTACTGTTCATCATCTCTGTCATTTGTCTTTGGTTACTGTTCTGTTCTTGATTACAACATGTTCATTCATTTCTTCTTCTTAACTGTTCATCTCTTCTTTAAAACCTTACCCCTAATATGACAGTCGTCTTTAGCCACACCCAATTTTCAGGCCAACACCGTCCTTCAGCGGACATCAAAATGCCATATTATCAACCACCGTTGACATAGGAATTTACAGGCTAATCCATTGAGGTCATAAAGGAGTTTTAAAGATAACCATTTACTAAGTTCAGAAGATAACCATATCTAAGCATAATGAAATTAAGATTACAACAGTAATTAGAGATTTATGGCATGATTATAACAGTAAAGAAAGATTCATGATGAAAATAAAAACTTCATATTAACATGAAAACTGATACCTGCATTTCTGCAAGCTTCATAAAAATACAAACATAATATACATGGTGGAGATAACTACTGGAAATAAAGACTTACATAATTTGAAGTACATGGAGGTTTCCCTTTCGGGAGTCCCGAAAGCTTAAAAGCACAAAAACTGCAAATAAGAAACTATCTTACATGGAGTGGTTTATACAAATGGAGAGGAAAGGAAAGAGGAGAGAGGGTTTAGCATTTAGAGAGGATTTTTGTTGTCTCGTATTTTTTGTGTGTGTTTCTCATCCTCAGAGTATGATATTTATAGTGTCTAGCGGACTTCAACCTTCGGATTTCAAAACGATAAAGAATCTTCTGAGTTGTAGCTGGGTGCGCTTTGGGCCCCATCGTCACTTCAACTTTTCCAAAAGTTGCTTTTCTCATTTTGTCGTCTTGTGTTGCTGGCATCTGCTTTTCTTAAAGCTGCTTTTTTCTTTAAAGATGTTTTCCTTGCTGTCTGTTATGTCTTCTTTTTTCAAAGATGTTGTCTGCTAAGTTGGTGCGTCTTTTCTGAGAAGCATTATGCACCGTTTCTTTTTATTTTTGTCTTGTAATCTATTTTGTCCAAGTCTCTGTACGTCGTTCTTAGGTGTCCAGATTATGCTTGGCTACTGAATCGAAACTCATGCCTGAATCATAATTGTCGTTAGGATCCTGAGCATAATTTGATTCGAGGAACTCATCGTCTGAATTTGTATCTGAAACATGATCTACGCTATTTCCTTCTGAATTCTGATTACGATTTGTGTTTTGTTCTGGTGCTAGGGATATTTCTGATGGTATCGGATTCACATGTTTGTCTTGGCTCTGTGTGTACAAACATGTGAATCCGATACCATCGGAAATATCCCTAGCACCAGAACAAAACACAAATCGTAATCAGAATTCAGAAGGAAATATCGTAGATCATGTTTCAGATACAAATTCAGACGATGAGTTCCTCGAATCAAATTATGCTCAGGATCCTAACGACAATTATGATTCAGGCATGAGTTTCGATTCAGTAGCCAAGAATAATCTGGACACCTAAGAACGACGTACAGAGACTTGGACAAAATAGACTACAAGACAAAAATAAAAAGAAACGGTGCAGAATGCTTCTCAGAAAAGACGCACCAACTTAGCAGACAACATCTTTGAAAAAAGAAGACATAACAGACAGCAAGGAAAACATCTTTAAATAAAAAAGCAGCTTTAAGAAAAGCAGATGCCAGCAACACAAGACGACAAAATGAGAAAAGCAACTTTTGGAAAAGTTGAAGTGACGATGGGGCCCAAAGCGCACCCAGCTACAACTCAGAAGATTCTTTATCGTTTTGAAATCCGAAGGTTGAAGTCCGCTAGACACTATAAATATCATACTCTGAGGATGAGAAACACACACAAAAAATACGAGACAACAAAAATCCTCTCTAAATGCTAAACCCTCTCTCCTCTTTCCTTTCCTCTCCATTTGTATAAACCACTCCATGTAAGATAGTTTCTTATTTGCAGTTTTTGTGCTTTTAAGCTTTCGGGACTCCCGAAAGGGAAACCTCCATGTACTTCAAATTATGTAAGTCTTTATTTCCAGTAGTTATCTCCACCATGTATATTATGTTTGTATTTTTATGAAGCTTGCAGAAATGCAGGTATCAGTTTTCATGTTAATATGAAGTTTTTATTTTCATCATGAATCTTTCTTTACTGTTATAATCATGCCATAAATCTCTAATTACTGTTGTAATCTTAATTTCAATATGCTTAGACATGGTTATCTTCTGAACTTAGTAAATGGTTATCTTTAAAACTCCTTTATGACCTCAATGGATTAGCCTGTAAATTCCTATGTCAACGGTGGTTGATAATATGGCATTTTGATGTCCGCTGAAGGACGGTGTTGGCCTGAAAATTGGGTGTGGCTAAAGACGACTGTCATATTAGGGGTAAGGTTTTAAAGAAGAGATGAACAGTTAAGAAGAAGAAATGAATGAGCATGTTGTAATCAAGAACAGAACAGTAACCAAAGACAAATGACAGAGATGATGAACAATAGCCAAAGACTAGTGACTGGACAGAGTCCAGATTAAAAAAATATATATTTAATACCGAAGATAGCTCATTGGTTATTCAGACTAGCATAAAGAGAAATATAACAGGAAGGGAGTACCGAGTAGGACTTACAACCTTTATTCATCCCCTTTATTGAAATACACCCCCCCTATATTTGATATATATATATATATATATATATATATATATATATATATATATTCGCCCGCTTTTAAACCAAATAAAATTGCGTAAGCTATATTATTGGAACTTGGACCATTTTTTCCTCAGACGAATTGGGATCAAATACTTCATTTAATTTCTCAGGCTTTTTATCCACCAACTTCAAGCAGACACCAAATATCTAACATGGGCGCAGGTTACATGGAGAGGGGGGGGGAGGACAAAATTGAATGTTCAATTTATTTTAGTGAAATCTTCGTTGCAACAATATATGGAATTTACAATTAATATTTTTTATTGTTCAACATATATATAATTTTTTTTATTAAACTCGTTTGACTTTTCAGAAAAAAGTTTAGGTCAAATTAAAATACATATTCGCTTCTTCCTGATATTTTTTTCTTCTGGCTATACTTTAAAATACTCAATAAATATTTTTTTTTAATAAAACAACTAACTTGAATAGGGGAGTATGACTAGCAATTTCTCATGGTACAAAGCTATATTTAGTCTTACCAAAGCACTTAATTAATTAATAATTTTTCGCATTGCACATAACTACTGATGACTTGCATGCCACTTAATTATAACTTGCTAAGCTAGTAGGGTAGAAGTGTTGAGTTGTGGAGCCTAATTCACCGCCGACACTATGAAGATCCTAGTTTTCGCTATATATAGACTAGGGCGTTGTTTTTCTTTTTTTGACGTCGAGCAAGAGAGAAAGAGATAATTGTAAACTCAAACTCCCTATTTGATTATAGTAAAATCTGCAGCGGCAAAGTGGATGTAGCTGTCGCATTGAGGGAGAACCACTATAAATCTCTGTGTGTTATTTGTTCTTCACTTATTTACTGTTTTCTGATTAGGTAGGATTTGAGACTCAAATCCTAACACCTGGTATCAAGAGCGACATGTTGTGTTGCGATTCAGAAAACGATTGGAGACGAAGATGGTTCGGCGCATGACATCGGAAAATTCGATGGTACAGATTATGCGTTTTGAAAATGCAAATTAAAGATTATTTGTACGGCAGAAAGCTTCATCAACGGCTGAGCCCGAAGCCAGAGGAGATGAATGTTGCAGAGTGGAATCTCCTTGACAGACATGTTCTGGGAGTTATTCGATTGACGTTGTCGAAGAACGTTGCTCACAACGTGGCGAAGGAGAAGACCACCGCTGACATGATAAAGATTATGTCTAATATGTATGAGAAACCTTCGGCAAACAATAAGGTATTTCTCCTGAAGAAACGCTTTCATATAAAGATGGAGGAAGGTGCTCCTATTGCAACGCACGTGAATGAATTCAACACGATTATCAATCAATTGTCATCTATTGCAATCGAGTTTGACGATGAAGTGCAAGCCCTAATTTTGCTAGCGTCTCTACCGACCAACTAGGATTCGATGAGAGCAACGATTAGTAATTCTATTGGCAGTGATAAACTAAAATTCAACGATGTTAGAGATCGTATCCTTGCTGAGGAGGTTCGCAGAATAGATTCCGATGAGGCATCGACGAGTTCTTCTTTGAATGTTGAGAACAGAGGCAGAAATTATGACAGAAACTACAACCAAAATAAGGGCAAGTCGAAGTCAAGGAATTGCAGGAGTCAATCAAGATCTGGGCGAACACTTGAGTGTTGGAACTGTGGGAAAATAGGTCACATCAAGAGGAATTGCAGGGTACCGAAGAAGGAGGACAACAAGGGGGTGGAATCAATGTTGTCACTAAAGACATTGGTGACGTGTTATTGCTGTCTGTTGACAGCTTGATCGACTCTTGGGTGCTTGACTCGGGAGCGTCTTTCCACCCCACCCCACATCGTGATATAATGATGAATTACGTTACTGGGTATCTCAGAAAAGTCTATTTGGCAGATGGTAAGTCTTTTGACGTTGTTGTTATTGGAGACATTAATTTGAAGATGTCAAATGGAAACGTGTGGAAGATCACAAAGGTCAGTTATGTGTCGGATTTGAAGCGTAATATGATCTCAGCGAGTCAGCTTGATGATGAGGGACATGATCTTAACTTTGGTAATGGGTCCTGGAAGGTGACGAAGGGTGCTATAGTGGTTGGTCGAGGTAGGAATATTGGTGCTCTTTGTATGACGACGAGTTGTCGTGATACATTTGTTGTTGTTGACAACACCAAGAAGACAGAGTTGTGGTATTTCAGGCTGGAGCATATGAGCGAGAAAGGGATGAAGCTTCTGGTGACTAACGACATGATTCCGGAGCTGAAGTCGGTGGATCATCATATGTGTGAGAGCTGCATTCTCGGAAAATAGAAGCGAATAAGTTTTTCAAGTGCAGGTAGAGAATTGAAAGATGAGAAGCTTGAATTGGTACACACTGACGTGTGGAGACCTGCTATTGTCTCCTCACTCGGAGGATCACATTACTACGTGACCTTCATTAATGATTCAACCAGGAAGTTATGAGTCTATTTTATGAAAATAAATCTGACGTATTCACTGTCTTCAAAAGGTGGAAAGCCATAGTCGAGAATGAGACAAACCTCAAGTTGAGGAGCTTGAGGTCCGACAACGGTGGAGAATACATTAATGGTGACTTCAAACGGTATTGTGCTGATAATGGGATCAAGATGGTGAAGACTATTCCTGGAACGCTCCAATAAAATGGAATAGTGGAAAGGATGAATCAAACATTGAACGAGCGTGCACGGAGCATAAGAATACATGTTGGACTGCCCAAGCCATTCTAGGCAGATGAAATCAATACCACAACCTTCTTAATTAACAGAGAAATGTCTGTTCCTTTGGTTTTCAGAATTCCAGAAGAGGCTTGGAGTGGAAAAAAGGTAAATCTTTCTTTTCTGAAAGTGTTTGGTTGCTTATCCTATGTGTATATTGATGCTACTTCTAGAAGTAAACTTGATCTGAAATATAAGAAGTGTTATTTTATTGGTTATAGTGACACCGAGTTTGGTTATCGATTCTGGGATGACCAAAATCGAAAGATCATCTGAAGCATGGACGTCGTCTTTAATGAACAGGTGTTATACAAGGATAAGTTACAGGAGAGTTCAAAATCTAAGAACAAAGAATCAGGAAAAGTTAATTTGAGAGACTTCTTGGCACCCGAGCTACAATAAGGTACTACTGTGGCAGAGGCACCCGAGCTACAACAAGGTACTACTGATTCTGAAACAAATTAGCCGACGCCGATCACAGAATTACACAAATCATCCAAGATCAGTGAGCCGATTCACAAGTTCTCTCCATCTCTCAACTACATTCTGCTCACTGACAGAGGGGACCCAGAATGTTACGAAGAAGCGACGTAAGTTGATGAATAAATCAAGTGGGAGCTGGCAATGAAAGATGAGATGGATTCACTATTTTCAAAGCATACATGGGAGTTAGTTGAGTTACTAGAGGAAAAGAAGGCATTGCAGAACAAATGGGTCTACCGGATAAAAGAAGAACACGATGAAAGTAAGCACTATAAAGCAAGGCTGGTTGTGAAGGGATTTCAATAGAAAGAAGGCATTGACTATACATAGATCTTCTCTTCCGTAGTCAAGTTGGTGACAATCAAAACTGTTCTTGGGCTGGTAGCAAAGGAAGATCTGCATCTTCATCAAATGAACGTGAAAACTGTTTTTCTTCACGGTGACTTAGAAGAGGAAATCTACATGAAGCAACCTGAGGGATTTGAGGTTAAAGGGAAAGAGAAGCTGGTGTGCAAGCTTCAAAAGAGCTTGTACAGACTGAAACAGGCTCCAAGACAGTGGTTTAAGAAGTTGACAACTTTATGAAGAAAACCGATGTCCTAAGGTGCGAAGTGGATCACTATTGTTACCTCAAGAGATTTGAAAACTCCTACATGATACTGCTCCTTTATGTTGATGATATGCTAATCGTAGGAGCAGACCTACATGAGATTGATATGCTGAAGAAGAAGCTGTCAGAAGAATTTGCAATGAAGGATCTGGGTGCCGCAAACCAAATCCTCGGGATGAGACTTATATAGGGACCCAAAAATTCAGATTACATAAAATTATAAAAATGTCACCGCCACCCACTTTGCGACCGCAGAATGGGTCCGCAAAAATGATTTCCGATCTGAAAAATTGGCTTAGGGTTCACAGAGTGTGTTCCTGCTTGTACCGTCTCGAACTGCGCTAGAAAGTACAGTCCACAAAACTGAACTACGACTAATAGAAATGCTCTGAAGCATCACAATTTGAGCTGGGACTGATTTAGAGCAGTGGATCAAAGACCAAACTGTGGTATAAGCGTAAGATTACGATTTTGAGTCACCAAAAAATATAAACAGTGAGATCTGGGAGGGGTTAAAAAAACAATTGCAAGGAGTAATTTATTTGGTAGTTTTAAAGTCGTTTACGTGGGGCATGACGTGACAATATGATGACTTTCCGTACTACCGTTGGTAGGGTAGGTAAGTTTCTTTGGTCGCGTCACACGTATTAAATAAGTCTCAATGAAACGTTTGACTCCGTGTACATGTAGTTCCAGATTTCATATTTTTAGTCGTTATAATTACTTAGTATTATTTTTTTAATGAGACATTGGGTGGCTTTTTCTGCTAGAAACATCGTTTTCTTGGTAGGTTGAGTAGCTGGATTTTTTCCCTATCAGTTTCTCGTTTCATATTTGGTTTAGGATAAATCATGATTTAACAATATTTTTTAATTTTAATCTTTGAAGTAATTATTAAATACTTAATTGTACATAAATTGCAATAGTCTGGCTTACTAGTTATACATTACTGTTCTATTTGAGACTAGGCTTATACAGTCTTGAAATTCATTATTAAAGTAATCTAGAGTTTTTTGTTTAAAGTATTACGTACATACACCCTTTTTATGGACTCAAAATATTCACATTGCCGACTATTGTCTAGGGTTGTATGCAAAGTGTCTACTATCCATATGCAACAATTGAAATCACTTATGATATTATTCATTTTGGGGCTAAATTTACATGGCTTTAGAACATACATTTACTAAGGTCTAAGACTTATTACTTCCTAAATATCAAATATCTTAATGATATTTTATGATGTGAAATTTGCCTACGGTATTTAGTAATTAGGAAACATCATTGAGGATGTTGAAAATGTAACACTCTTTAGTAAATCCACATGGACGAACAGAGAAGACACATGTTGAGTATTTAAGGAATCAAACCTTAAAGTTATCGGAGTCTAGGTCTAGAGCAAATAATATTACTAGTGAACTGAATTAATATAATAAGACATTCTAACTTAAATTACTTTTGGATTACGATGTAATTTTTAAATATACTTGATTCAGCGTGAATTCATGTCAAAACTTGAATATCTTGATCATTGTACTTCAAATTTCGTCATTCTTTTTCGAATGAAAAAGCAAAGTCTTTACAGTCTACTAAACGAACAATGGCGTCGACTTTATTCTCATGGATATATAGAATCAACAGTCAAGCACTATTTCTATCCTAAAATTTGCGTTCATATTACTTTTAACCAAATATTCAACAAAAAGCTTCCAAGTTGCATATTGTGATTTACCAAATATTCAACAAAGAGCCAAACACTATATAAAACTAGCTAACTCCTTTCCTATCACGTGAAGAATTATCCTCTGTAATTGAGCATACATTAAGAATTAGAATTAGCCTAGCAATATAAAAATTGTTCTCTTGTAATCGACATTTTCCTTTGAAGGTAAAAAAAAAGTTATGATTCACAAAGCGAACCAAAGTTGTGTAACTCCGATCATGAGTCGCTTGTTGAATGAGAGGAAAAAGAAGATAAAGAGTAAAAACTAAGTGACAAACTCGAACTTAAACTTCTATATATCTGTAATCAATGACGAAAATACCTTGAAAGATCAATGGGTGTTATCTGAAGCTCTTTTGTTGAAAAAATATCAGTGAAATTCATTTAGATGTATACAGAGGTAAAGCCATAATATTATATACAAGTTTGAACAAGCCTAATAGCTTTTGTTTAAGTTTTGTATTACCGTATTAGAAAGTTCATTAAATATATATAAATATTTAATCATGAAATCAATAATTAAAACAAATAATGAATTAGGTGATGAGTTCAGAATCCTGAACTACAACATTACTACAATATAGGAGTAATATCATGATCAGTCTCTCAATTGAATAAACGGGAGCAACCTACTTGCATTCATCTTTTAATAGTTCAATTACATAAATAGATACATTGAATGGTCCTGTAATATTTATTTTAAAGAAAAATATATATTAAAAGAACCCATTCAAAGGTTGATATTGGATATTAAAGTACTCACTCTGTCTCAAATTATTTGTCATTTTTTTATTTTACATGTCTGTTAAAAAATATATTAGGAGAGGTATTTGATATACTTTACCTTAATTTATGTCTAAAGTTATAATCTTTCTCCATTAAATATTTACTTTATTTATGTGTCATCTTCATTAATGTCAAAAAGATAAAATAAAAAAAAATAATTAACTATGTTTTGAACTTCTAAAATAATAAAAAAATTAATATAACTATTTTTAATAATTACGATAAATAATTTAATAAGGAAGGAATATTGTTTTATGTCTTCTGTTGACTAGTTCTCGAATCTTCTTCGATGTACTCCATTTCTTTATATATTATTTTTCTTTAAGATTTTTCCATTTGACTTTTGTTGAGGCTTGATAATAATTTTGATAGAATAAGGAATATTCCTACTGTTCGGATACCGAGTAAATTTGAAGAGCATCCGCGTGTGAAATCTTGACCCTAAAAGCGAGATGCCGCAGTTCCCAAACATTGGTCAAAAGGTTGTACGCGCAGCTGTCAAAATAAAAACATTTTTTTTTGTATGCAAATGAAAATCTGAATTAGATAATGGTTAAAAATATATCTGATTTTTTTTCTAGATTTCACACTTAAACTATTATTTGTTTCTTTTTTTAAAAATTTAAATTGTCACTATCTATGTATTAAAATACACTTACGTGATAGTTGATCACGTAAGAAAAAAGGAAACAACTAATAGTTAGCCAAATCAGCTTCGATATGTGTTTTAATACGTAGATGATGATAATTTAGATAAAAACAGGAAATAACTAATAGTTTAGATGTATTTTTTTGAAAGTGCAAGGGGGTGAATTGTAATTTTTTTCTTAGTCAACTACCACGAGTTGCTAGTCAACTTGTTATCAGATATAGTGCAGAAATTAAATGTTGAAAGTAAATGACACCAGATGTTTTATACTGATTCAGACTCAATGTGAATCCTAATCCAATCTCATTGGGTTGCAAGGGTGTTCTCTGCAGCTCTTTTGAAGTTTGGCTTGGTACAAGGATAGTTTGAATGAAGCTCCTACGTCTACACTAAAACACTCGTAATCTTTTGATACGATGTCTCATCATTTTTTTTTGTATACACTATAAATCACTCAAAATTACCATGCTTGTTAAAAGTAAAGTAGAGAGTTTGAGAAGTTGAGACGAAAGTATGAGTTGGTTCGTCTTTTAGAACGGTCATATATAGTCCAAAGACTTGTAGTCATTTTCGGCTTCTTTTGCGGAGAAGTCAACCCAAGAGATTTGATCCTTGGTAAAAGAATAATGAAAATCCTATTTTCCAAGAATAAAGTTAGAGCTTTTAATGCAGATTTGATCCTCCTTCCTTGTTTGCTTTGTATTCAAATCTTCATGACTTGAGGTAGTTATGAATCTTGGTACTTGTTTCCATGTAGAATCTTGCTTGATTGATGCGAGGATATCCCAATTTAGTGTTGAGTAATAAATTGTGATTTTTCTTCTCTTAATATAAGGGAGAGTCTTCTTGATGGTAGTTGATTTATATTCTCCCAATACTTTCTTGTAAAATAGATGTTGCTTCTATAAATGAGTGACAATTTATTTATGCTTATTTGATTTGTAATTAATCTCCTCATTGCTTGTCTTGATATTTATTCCTTTAATGGAGGGCTTTGATACTTGACTCTTTAAATCTACTAGTCATTGGTACATTGAGAAATATCTTCTTTCCTTGTGTTAAGAGATCTTCTTAAATGCTGAATATTCTTCTTTTCTTCTTGAACTAATCTTCAAATGGTTCTTTATTGATTTACTCTCATAATCTTTGGTACTTGTAATTAATGCATTTCACTTGATTTTTTTTCTGGGTTTCGTCGCTTTCGGTAGTTCCAGAAGGTCATTTATGATTTAATCGAGTCATTGGTTTACTTTCCGAGATAATCGGATGCATTTTGTGGCCATATTTATAATATTTGGATGTTTGGTTATTTTGAGTGATTCTTTAGAAAAATATGTCTTAGCTCAGTTAAATGTAAAATCCAAGGGCGCGAGTGAGTTCATAGCACTTTTTACCTTGGGAGAGCATGTGTGATTTGTGTTCGGGGGGTATCGGATGTGTTTCGGGTATTTGGTGGAAGTTTGAGTTAGAATCCAAGTTTCTGGTATGTGGTATCCGCCCCAACGGGTGGACTGTCCACTGTTGCAGGTCCGCCTCTGAGGAGGTTAGCTCGCAAAAGTAGGGTTTGTGTTCTTAGTAAAGTTCTACCTCGGCAAAGGCTTTTCACGTAGGGGCGTATGCGCCTCTACGAGGTTTGTCAGCTTCTGCGCAAAGGCGACATATCAAGTGACCTCACCTCAGCGAGTCCTTTTTTCCGTCGGAGCGAGACCGCGCCAGCGGAGTCGATTCCGCTGGGTGAAATCGCTGAATCTGAAAACCTAATAAATTTCCTAGGTTGAGTCACTTTTCACAAAACAACTTTCCTCGATCCTAGAGCTGCCAATAGTGAACTCTTGAAGGCTGGGACTAAATTCGTCATTTGGGGTAAGGTTCTTCACTCTTTGTGATTATATTTCATGATTTGCAGTCTTTAATGGTGATATAGTGTGCATGTGAATTGGGGAAGATAAGTTGCAGTATTCATATGATATTAAGAGAGGTTGCATCTTTGATTTAAAGGTGTTGTTTGGGTTAGTTTACTTAAATATTGTGAATTAGTATTGGAATTTGATAGAGGATCATGATTGTAGCCTTTAGTTTGATCATAGAAGCCCTTTTTGATTTGAGGAAAATTCTAGGGTTTAGAATTTGGGGTTTTCATAAATCGTTCAATCGAATGTCCAAATGATCTTAGGTTTCTAATTAACTTAAGGATATGATTGCTTAGTGTGTATTTATGTTTTTTGAGTAACAAAATTTGAGTCTTGATGACGTGGGCCCGGAGTTGGTTTTGGAAGTCTTGATTTGTTTAAGGACTAAGTTCTTGTATTATGTGAAAGCTTTATATTAACGAATAGTATATATGTGTTATACTTTGATTACCACGAGGCTCCGGAAGGACAAGCCTAGCGTAGAGATTTGATTTTTTGAGTCTCTTGTTCGGCCCAGAGATAGGCTACGGTTTACTTTCACTAGACTCTGATATATGTATATAATTAGTTATAAATATTGAGGGATATTGGGCGTATTTGGGGGTCCCATTCAAATGATTGTGATGAAGCATTGAGTGGGTATTGGTGTTGAACTGTGATGATGGGTGATTTGAGAATCAACCTTAATTTGATTCCGACTGTTGATTGATTCGGCTTGTCACTATTATGTGGGCTCATTGCCATACTTGTTATCATTGTGCTTATTCATCACACATGCTTTGATATTTTATCTTGAGTGTACTTGAATTATATGTTGTTGTATTGTTGAAAGTATGTGATATTCATCTCTATACTTGGTTGCATCTAATTATATCATGACTTATTGCCTTGTATTGTCATTTGCATTCATACACTAATGGTTTTGATGATATTAATATTGGAGAGGAATGATATATGTTGTGGGTCCAAGAGACTAGGAAGGTAAGAATACTTATGCAATTATGACAACACTGAGATGATGAATATACGCGGGGAAATGGGTTGTATGCTTGCAACAAGTTATTACATCCAAGAGTTGGGCTCCGTTAAAAATTTCAGAGGATATATGGACTTCGTGAGTCCCCCATGGGTGTGGAACTCATAGAATTTGAGTGCATGTATATGGAAAAATGAAAGGTACCTGGCATATGCATTGCATTCACATCATACACACCTCATTGCATTGATATTCTGTTGATAAATTAAGTGTTGTATTGATAATTGATGGCTTGGTTGATTTATGGACATATGAGGATTTAGAATTGATTATTAAGTACTTGAACACTGTTGTTGAACTCTATTGAATTTGGGTAACTCTTATGGATATGAAGTCTTATGTGAATAAGTGGTTTGTTGATTTCAGTGCACTCTAACATGAACTACGTGATTTATTTGGGTTATTGAACTGTTTAGTATATGATTTATTTGGTGTCAACTCAGTATTTATCTATTTTTGTGTATCTTCCGTTGTTTTCGGGCTATGATGCCTACGGGGGTACGTTTGTGTACTTATACTACACTTATTGCATTCTATTTGGATGCAGATATAGCTCCGTCTGCCAATTCAAGATCGCGTGGCTGAATCCGAGCAGGTTGGTTCCAGCATTCAGGGTTAGTATGCTACGATCGGCATGCCCTGAGATGATCTATCTTACTTTGTCTTTTTTTTTATTTGAGAGACATGTATTAGACATTTAGACTTGTTCTGTTTCATTTTGGCTGATGTATTATGACAGTAGCACTCTTGTATTATTGGTCAGATCCTTGGGGGTTGTACTTGATTTTTTTCAGATTCATTTCCGCATTCCTTTTTATGATAGACAGAGATAATAAGTATTTTGTTATTTTCCGCATTTCTTTCTTATATCTTATTGAGTGAGATTGTGAGTGGTTCATCTACCGGTGGGAAGGTGTAGGTGACACCACAATTTTTAAAGGGGTCTTGACAAAGTTGGTATCAGAGCTTTAGGTTGAACGGTCTTACATATAAGAGTAATGTCAAGTAGAGTCTCGCGGATCGGTGTAGAGACGTCTGTACTTACCTTCAAGAGTCTATGGGACTTAGGAAAATTCACTTTCTTCATTCCTTTCGTGCTAAATTGAATCAAATTAGTATCTGACCTTTGTTTCTTATTCTCTCATAGATGGTGAGGACTCATGTTGATGTGGCAAGAGATGAGGCACCGGCACCAGCACCTGCAGGGCGCTGTAGAGTTAGAGACCATGGTCGGGGTTGAGGCATAGCCTAAAAAGTTGCACCGCCCTGAGGTGGATCACATGGAGCTGACCAGGCTCATTCTAGATCAGTTTCTCCTAAACCGTATATTGAGCCTCATGATGAGTTTCTTGAGAAGGAGATGGGGCCAGCCAGGGATCAACCCAGATTTTATTTCTACTTCGGTTGTACAGGAATTTTTATTTAGATTATTGAGTTTTCTATATGGTTTTGTCCAGGTAAGCGTGCATCCGACTACTCCGGGTGGGTCACACACCCGTGTGAGGGAGGGACAGACTCAGATTCCCAAGTTTTGTACTCCCAAGTTTAAACCAGCTGCAATGACAGCACCCCATATTAATGAGGCTCATGCTCCAGAGTTTGGTCCCCGGCCGATTGCAGGGATAGCTATGACCCTCTATGAGCGGAAGATTTGGGAGCATTTTTTTAATATGAAGCCTCCTGAGTTCTTTGGATAACCCGAGGAGGATGTGTATGAGTTTTTTGTGAGCAACCATGAGAGGTTGCATATTTTGGTATTGTCGAGTTGAACGGAGTCAATTTTGTGGCCCTTCAGCTTAGATGAGATATGAAGCGGTGGTAGAGAGCGTATTTTGATTGCCGACCAGTGGGGTCGCCTCCGTTGACTTGGGTTAGGTTTTATCGGGTATTCTTGGAGAAGTATGTGTCTCTTATCTTGCGTCTGAGTAAGCGTGATGAGTTCCAGAAGATTTAGTAGAGAGGTTCGACAATTGCACAGTATGAGACTCTTTTCCATGCCTTCTCGCGCTATGCATCACCGTTGTTACCTACAGAGGCAGAAAAAGTCAGATGTTGTGTGAGAGATTTATGTATTTCCCTTCAGTTGGCCACATTGCAGTTGGTGGAATTTGGGACTTCTTTCGAGGCAGTGGCAGAGCATGCGAGGATGGTGGAGTCTGTGAAGGGCAAGTTGCCCAGACATGATCCCGATAAGAGGGCTAGGCGATTCAGACAGTTAAGTGGATCTACTTCTTGTGGTTATGGCTAGTATGGTAAATATCAATAGTCGTAGCCTAGTCAGCCAATTCAGGTCACCTTTTAGGTTTTAGATGGTGTCTCTACGGGGTAGAGCGGGTATAGTGGTGGTTCTAAGTCTCAGTATTCTGATTGTGGTGGTTTGAGTTCTTCTATCTATATTTAGTAGCCCTTAGCGGCCAGGACTTGTTACAATTATGGTGAGATTGTGCATTATAAAAAAATGTTCCCCAGACTTGTATTGAGTACACCCCGTGCACCCAGGACTCTAGCATAGCCATCTAGGGGTGGTGGTCAGGTTAGCCAAGGAGGATCTCAGTCAGGCCATGGTGGCCATCAGACTAGTCGTAGTGGATCTCAGATAGGGAGATATGTAGCTTATTCGGGTTGTGGTGGCCATCAGGGTACTCAGTCAGATGTAGGACACACTCATTACTATGCATTTCCTAGTAGACCAGAGGTTGAGGCATATGACGCAGTTATCACATGTATCATCTTTGTCACACCCCAACCTTAGAGGGTGTGGCCGCACCCGGTGTTCTAAGGCCCGAGCGTAGCAACCCTGATACATGTGACATATTCGACAACTCATAGGCCGACAAGGCTTCTGATGAATACTTAGCTAAACATAGATATAACCACATGCACGTATAAAAGTCCCAACCTATACATATATTTACAATAAGGCTGACAACGCCAACATGAGCACAATAAGTCTACTGGAGAGGTCGACAAGGCCACACACGACCATAATACATAACACGACTGTCTACAAGCCTCTAAAAAGGATAGTGAGAACAACTGATCGGAACAGGGCCCCGTCGTACCAAACTATATACATATGTATATCTATCATACCTATTAGATCACTACATAACTCCGGAGAAAGGAGCGAGACAACCTCCAACTGAGTTGAGTCCTACTGTGAGGAAAACATCTGCATCTCTATCTATACCTGTGGGCGTGAACGCAGTGTTCCCGGAAAGGGACATCATTACGAAAGATGTACTGAATATGTAAGGTTGAAGCTGTAAATTAAGCACAAGTTGAAACTGTAACTGAATGTATAACTGTAAGGTCAAGTTGCGGAAATACAACATGTACTCTGAGTGCCCCTATGGACCAGAATATGCATAATAAAGTATAATTGTGTATATAAGTCGTAGGCCTCTGTGGGCTATATCATTAGTCTCATATCTGTATAAACTGCATATTTAACGCTATAGGCCTCTGTGGACAACATGAGCAATATTATATTTGTATAGTTGTGTATATAATGCCATAGGCCTCTATGGGTAATATAAATATATAATACATGCATATGATGACCTCATTAAGGATTACTGAATACTCTTTGAACTCGTCGGAGTGATGTAAGATCGTTATACCTCTGACTCCCTTGTGAGGGTTAACACATCAGCATATACTCTTTCAACTACTCCATAAGAATCATAGTTCACATTATTAACTTAGCTTTCGGGAGACAAAATGAGCCAACTTTTATTGACATCAAAAGAATACCTTGGCACGAGAATGTAATATTGATGAGGAATAGTAATACACAACAACACACATATAGGAGAATCACTAGTACCTTCATAAGGACTTTAGAATAGAGTTTTTATCGGATTTTATTTCATAATAATCGTTTCAATATGATCATGCCAAAAAGAAGGAAGTGATCTTACATACCTTGTCCACGAAGCTACAATCATTCAACAATTCCTCAAACTTCTTACGGATGATTATCTATATCATATAAAGGGGTTTATGTCGATATCAAATCAAAATTCTATAGAGAAACTCATTTAGGCATCTTTCGAAAACTTTAAGCATGTAGGATTATTTAGGCTTCTCTTATACGAAAAATTTATGTAATTCGATCCCACATCCTTTAAATTGTACTTTCCTTAGTCCCATAACGTATACAATCAGTTCGATTATCCAATTCAACTTATACTTTAAGTAAAAAGCCCAAGAACTTATGCCACTATGATTTCACAAATTTACGGTTTTCGATTATGAAAACTCTTTCACAACTTGTTCCAAATCATCAATAAATCATAATCATAAGTATAGGAGTACAAAACTTACCTTTACGCATCATAATATCCTCAAAATAATAGAATACTCCATTTCCAAGGGTTTCCAAAGTTAGTTTCATAAGGAGACTACAATTCTCACAATACCCATGGGGTTTATTACATTACTCTTGCGTAATTGGCCTTTGATTTGATCTTAGGAGAATATAGTATCTTGGAGAGGGATTGCGAGGTGATTTTAGGTTTGTTCTTAGAGAAAAATGAGGTCTCAAACCGAAAATCCCAATTTAAACCTGACATAAAATCTGCAATACCTCAAAATGACAATCTGTCAAATCCAGATCTGCAACTTCAAATTCTTAGAATAACTGGTGGTTCAGATTGGCCATTTTGACGGTTCGTCAATCTTCCTGTCAAATTGGACAGTTTTCTGATTTCATCGAAATGTATTTTCTTTGATCCATTTAACTTCCATACACTCCGAAACTTCTATAAACAATATGTAAACCTTCATTACCCTTCTATAAGGTCATACCTTTTCCCAGGATATTGGTATCCATTAACAACACGATGGAACGTGAAACTACGGGGTGTAACATCCTTCATCCCTTAGAAATATTCATCCGTGAATGTTGAAGATATTCTAACTGCTTAAGTTTTCCCAAAATTTTAGTAGAGTTTCCCTTATAAATAGGACTATCTAAAACCGATTAAGCAGTTTAAATACGTATCCAACACAACACAGGGTGATATAACAACAAAACACCACCAAATCGGCCTCACATGACCGCTTATATTTATAATAATCAAAGAGAGTACAACCATAACTTACCTTTATATTCTCTTGCTAACATCTGAGTTGCACCTGTTACACTTGTTTCTGCAACATAGTCTAAATAAGATACATGGATCAACTTCGGTAAACAAAATGAGAAAAAAAAATCGCATCACACGAATATTAATCATGAAGCTGGAATTTGAAACATTCGAGTATAGCGATTCTTAGGTTCCTTCACCATTCTGGTAGAGTTCTTTTGGACTAAGGACTATCTCAACCTGTCATTCAATCAGATCGATCTTCACACGATCGTATATTTCCCTTACACAATTGACTGGTGGCTGTAATTTGTTCGAGCTATTGAATTCTGACATTTGAGTTATGTCTTTCCTTTCTATGTTACATTTTTCATCTTATGGTGGAATTTAGGTGACAGAGTTCATATACATGGGACATAAGTAAGATGATGATGAAAGATTGCAGCATGATAATTGCTAAAGTCGAGGACGTGAAAATAATAGGGGTATCTGAATCCATTTCTTCATCTGCTCTTCTTCTTCATCATTTCTCTATAGTATCCTTATACGGTACATAAGTTTTAAGCAGCTTCCTGGTCTTAAAATTTCTTTCATGGGTAAACTCCTTTCCACTTTTAATTGAAGTAAATTTTAAAAAAGAGTCTCTGGTTGGGGTTGTACTCTTGTTGGTTAATGCCTTTCTAAACTGAGTTCGATATTATGATCGTGATTATACTTAGATGAAATCTTCCTCCCTTTTCAAGTTGAATCCTGCTCCTGATATCAGATCTCTTAAAATGATTCCTCATTAATCTAGGTATTTTTGATAACTTACTACCTCAAGTCTGATATCATTACTCTGAGTTCCTTCTTTTTTGTGATTCAATAAGAGTCTCACTCTTTTGCCATGTATAGCTCTTTATTTATCGATCAGGTAATATGTCACTTAATAGTCATTGATCCTTATTCCAAACTTTTTCCAAATATCCACACATTCACTCTCTGCCTGGGTCTGGTAGACTGAACCAAATTTTTCATTGGTCATCTTAGGAGGGACGAAGGAAATCTTGAATATCCAGAGCTTCTTCCAATCGGGTTCCTCTATTAGTTGTTTGTCATAACGAGTGATTGTACAATGGATTGAGATATCCTTCTAGATAAATTTCGACCAAACCTCTATTGTATAGAGAGACTTAGTTGCTACAATGCAGACTGACGAGTCAATTAGGCATAAATATCTCAAACCAAAATAGAATCCAATCGTAATGTGTTGGCCCACAATGATCCTCGTATTACTCAATAATCCTTATGTAATATCTCAATTTCAAGGGCGTTCCTTGGTTAGCTGACTTTCATAATATTGGGCTTCTTGGTCTCTTGGAAGGTCTAACCTATGGGGGCAGCTGAACATGACTTTATTCTGGGAAGATAACTGGAGGCGTTGTTGCATACACAATACCACTCACACCTAACCCAATCGGAAATAACCATTGTACTGATGGCCTCTGTATTATGCAGGCCCTCCTATGATATGGCAATACCACTGGAATCGATGGCACTCAAAAGGGAAATTCTTCTGAGGCCTCAGATGGGTTCTCTTCCATAGATAAATCCTCCGATGAGTCTTCATCCGTAGATAGATCATCTCACATAGATTAATCTTCTTTCATATAATAACTCACATTTCCTTCTAGTGTCCTTATATTCCTCGGATCCATATTTGCGGGTGGCAGTTGGCTAGTACTTTCTCCCATATTTCTGACCTAATTCCTACTATAAGTACTTTCCTTGGATCTTGGAATTACTAAAAAAGAGAATCAAGATGAAAAGATAGGAATTCAGTTACTTACGACTTCGCTTCTAACACACGATCTAGATTTTTTAGAACTGTAACATCCTAAATGCCCGGTAGTCTCCTTTTTATAAGTGTGGTGCGCAACACACCCATAAGCAGGACTCTACTAGATACGACTTATATACATTTCTAGGACTGATCTACTCTGATACCAAGTTTGTCACACACCCCAAGATTGGGGTGAGATAATTTTAGTCTGTCATTGGTCTATTGCAGTGTTATTTGATTTGGGGTCTACATTCTCATATGTGTCTGCCTATTTTTCTACTAATTTGGATATCTAGTGTGATATGCTTGATGTCTCTATTCATGTGTCTACACCGGTTGGTAATTTTATAGTTGTAAATCAGTTTATCGGCATTATTTTGTTACCTTTATAGGTTATGATACTTGGGTAGATTTGGTCATCTTAGACATGATTGCTTTTAATATTATTCTAGGAATGGATTGGCTATCACCGTATCACGCAATTCTGGACTGTCATGCCAAGACAGTCACCTTAGTTATGCCTGGTCTTCTAAGGTTAGAGTAGAGGGGTGCTCCCAGCCCTACTCCTAAAAATTCATTTCTTTTATCAGAGCTAGTAAGTTGGTAGATTATGGTTGTTTGGCGTACCTATCTCATATTTGGGATATGAGTGTGGAGACTCCTTCCCTTGAGTCAGTTCTGATTGTTAGTGAGTTCGTGGAGGTCTTTTTGTTAGATTTACCGTGTATGCCGCCAGATAGGGATATTGACTTGTGTATTGATCTCGAGTCGGGCATTTTGATTCCTCCGTACCGTATGGTTCCAGGGAATCTGAGAGAGTTGAAGGAGGCACTTCAGGGCTTGTTGAGTAAGAGTTTTATTCGACCGAGTGTGTCTCCTTGGGGTGCTCCTGTTTTGTTCATGAAGAAGAAAATGGCACCATGCGTATGTGCATTGATTATAGACAGTTAAAAAAAGTCACCATAAAAAACAAGTATCTGATCCCTTGTATTGATGACCTGTTCAACCAGCTTCAGGTTGCTTCTGTGTTTTCGAAGATTGATTTGAGATTCGAATATCACTAGTTGAAGATTTGGGCTGAGGATATTCCTAAGATAGCTTTCTGTACTCGTTATGATGATTATGAGTTCCTACTGATGTTATATGGGATTACTAATGGCTCTGCAACGTTCATGGACTTGATGAATGGGATATTTGAGCCGTATTTGGATTCTTTTGTGATAGTTTCCATTGATGACATTTTGATATACTCGGAGAGTTGGTAGGACTATGAGCAACATCTGAGAGTGGTCCTTGGGATTTTGAAGGAGAAGAAGTTGTATGCTAAATTCTCGAAGTGTGAGTTTTGGTTGAGTTCTGTGGCATTTCTGGGATATATGGTGTCCAATGATGGGATTATAGTTGATCCTAAGAAGATAGAGGCAGTTACGGACTGGCCTAGATCGACTTTTATGAAAGAGTTCGGAGTTTTGTGGGCCTTGCTAGCTACTATCATCAAGGGATTGTCTTCTATTGCTTCTGATCTAACTCATTTGACTCAGAAAAAAGTGCCCTTCTAGTGGTCCGAAGAGTGTGAGGAGAACTTCCAAAAGCTCAAGTATATTTTGACCACAACTCTGATTTTATCCCTTTCAGTAGAGGGGAATGACTTTATTGTATATTGTGATGCTTCTAGGATTGGGTTGAGATATGTGTTAATGTAGGAGGGTAAGGTTATTGCTTATACATCGAGGCAGTTGAAAGTGCACAAGAAGAATTATAATGTTCATGATTTGTAGTTAGCTGCCATTGTGTTTGCTTTGAATATTTGGAGGCATTATATTTATGGAGTTCATTGTGATGTGTATACCAACCACCGAAATCTTCAGTATGTGTTTAATCAGAGGGATTTGAATTTTAGGCAGCGTCGATGGATGGAGTTGTTGAAAGATTATGACATGACCATTTTGAACCCTCCAGGCAAGCCAATATGGTGATAGATGCATTGAACCGAAAGGCAGACATCATGGGGAGTTAAGCTCGTTTGATTATTTCTGAGCATCATTTGGCATTAGAGGTCCAATCTTTGGCTAATCATTTTCCGAGGCTTGATATTTCAAATCCGGGTAAGATTCTGGCTTGTGTTGAGGTAAGTCATCTCTTTTGGATCAGATTTAGTCCCACCAGTATGATGATGTGAAGTTGTGTAAAATCAGTGATGAGTGGTGAATTCAATGACGCTATGATTGATGGTGAGGGTGTTTTGAGAATAAATGGTAAAGTGTGTTCCTCAAGTTGGTGATTTGACCAAATTGATTATGAACGAGGCCCACAACTCTAGGTATTCGATTCATCCAGGTGCTACTAAGATGTATCGTAACCTAAAGCAACACTATTGGTGGGGAGTATGAAGAGAGACATTGTTGAGTTTGTGTCTCGGTGTTAGAATTGTCAGTAAGTCAAGTATGAGCACCAATGACCCGATAGTGTATCTCAGAGGATGCCCATTCCAGCGTAGAAGTAGGAGAGGATTGACATGGATTTTGTAGTTGGGTTGCCTAAGACTTTGGGCAAGTTTGATGCTATTTAGGTCATTTTTGATAGGTTGACCAAGTCCGCACATTTCATTCCGGTCCAGACGATATATAATGCATAGAAGTTGGCTAAGATCTATATTCAGGAGATTGCTCATCTTCATAGTGTTTCTATTTCTATCATATCAGACCGGAGTACTCAGTTTACTTCACATTTCTGGCGGACTTTGCAGAAAGAGTTGGGTACTCGCTTAGATCTCGGTACAACATTACACATTTAGACTGACGGTCATTCCAAGCGGACTATTTAGGTATTGGAGGATATGTTACGAGCCTGTCTGATTAATTTTGATGCGAATTGGGACCAGTTCTTACCTTTGGCACAATTTGCATACAACAACAACTATCACTCCAATATTGATATGGCACCGTTCGAGGCCTTATATGGTAGGAGATGTCATTCTCCCATTAGTTGTTTTGATGCGTTTGAGGTCCTGCCTTGGGGTACTGATTTATTGAGAGATTCCTTAGAGAAAGTGAATGTAATCCAAGAAAAGCTCCAAGCAGCTCAGAGTAGATAGAAGGAGTATGCGGACCGAAAGGTCTGAGCTATGGAGTTTATGGTTGGTGACAAGGTTATACAGAAGGTCTCACCTATGAAGGGTGTGATGAGGTTCGGAAAGAGATGGAAGTTGAGTCTGAGGTATATCGGACCTTTTGAGATTCTTTGGAGGGTTGGAGAGGTGGTATATGAGTTGGCTCTGCCACCAGGTCTTTTAGGTGTTCATTCTGGTTTCCATGTGTTTATGCTAAAAAAGTATCTTGCCAACGGTTCGTATATCATCCAGTGGGACTCCGTATTGATTGATCAGAATTTGGAGTTCGAGGAGGAGCCTGTGGCTATTTTAGACAGGCATGTGAGAAAATTAAGGTCTAATGAGATAGTTTTTGTGAAGGTGCAATGGAAGCATCGTCTTGTTAAGGAGGCAACTTGGGAGATAGAGTCCGACATACAGAATAGATATCCTGACTTGTTTACTACTTCCAGTATGTTTCCCCTTTTTATTTCTCTCCATTCGAGGATGAGCATTTATTTAATTGGTATCTAATGTAATGATCCATCTGGTCATTTCTAGCTAAAGACCTTTATTTGACTATTTTACCATTTTCGTAGACTATATGTAGGGTTTGTGATGCTCGGAAATGGGTGGCACGGATCCCGAGGTCCATTTATATGAGTTTCAGATGAAAACCCCAAAATAAGAATCTTAGAGTTGGATAGTTTGACTCAAGGTTGACTTTCTGGTTCCGTCGCTTTTGGTAGTTCCGGAGGATCATTTATGAATTAGTTAAGTCATTGGTTTGCTTCCTAAGATAATTGGATGCATTTTGTGACTTTATTTGTAATATTTGAATGTTTGGTTATTTTGAGCGATTCTTTCAAAAAATATGTCTTATCTTGGTTAACTGGAAAAACCGAAGGCGCAAGTGAGTTCGTAGCACTGTTTATATTGGGAGAGCATGTCTGGTTTGTGTTCGTTGAGGATGGGGGGTCTTGAAAGTGTTTCGAGTGTTTGGTAGAAGTTTGAGTTAGAATCCAAGTTTCTAGTGTATGGTGTCCGCTCATGTGGCTCCACCACTACGGAGGTTGGCTCGCAGAAGTGGGGCTTGTGTTCTTGGTAAAGGTCTGCCTCGGCGGAGGCTTTTCACGCAGGGGCGTATGCACCTCTGCGGGGTTTGTCCGCTTCTCCGCAGAGGCAAGGTGTCAAGTGACCTTGCCTCAGCGAGTCCTTTTTTCATCGGAACGAGACCGCGCCAGCGGAGTTGATTCCGCTAGGTAAAATTGTTGAATCTGGAAACCTAATAAATTTTCTAGGTCGAGTCACATTTCCCAAAACAATTTTCCTCGATCCTAGAGCTGCTAATAGGGAATTCTTGAAGGTTGGGACTAAATTCTTCATTTGGTGTACGGTTCTTCACTCTTTGTGATTATATTTCATGATTTAAAGTCTTTAATGGTGATATAGTGTCCATGTGAATTAGAGAAGATAAGTTATAATATTCATTTTAGATTAAGAGAGGTTAAATCTTTGATTTAAGGGTGTTGTATGGGTTAATTTACTTAAATATTGCGAGTTAGTATTGGAATTTGATAGAGGATCATGATTGTAGACTTTAATTTGATTATAGAAGCTCTTTTAGATTTGAGGTGAAATTCTAGGGTTTATCAATTGAGGTTTTTCATAAACTGTTCAATTGAAGGTCCAAATGAGCTTAGGTTTCTAATTAACTTAAGGATATGATTGTTTAGTATGTGTTTATGCTTTTTGAGTAATAAAGTTTAAGTCTTGATGACGTGGATCCAGGGTTGGTTTTGAAAGTCTTGATTTGTTTAAGGACTAAGTCCTTGTACTATGTGTAAGCTTAATATTAACCAATAGTAAATGCGTGTTAGACTTCGATTATAATGAGGCGCTCCGAAAGGGCAAGGCTAGCATAGAAATTTGATTGTTCAAGGCTCTTGTTCGGCCCAGAGGTAGGATACAGTTTACTTTCACTAGACTCCTATAGAAGTACATAATTAGTTATAAATATTGAGGTATATTGGGTGTGCTTGGGGGTCCCACTCAAATGGTTGTGATGAACGATTGAGTGGGTACCGGTGTTGAACTGTGATGATGGGTGATTAGCGAAATCAACCTTAAGTTGATTCCGACTGTTGATTAGGCTTGTCGCCATTATGTGAGCTCTTCGCCATACTTGTTATCATTGTGCTTATTCATCACACAAGCTTTGATATGATATCCTGAGTGTACTTGAATTATATGTTGTTGTATTCTTGAAAGCATGTGATATTCATCTCTATACTTGGTTGCAACTCATTACATCATGACTTCTTGCCTTGTATTGTCATTTGCATTCATACACTTATGGTTCTGATGTTATTGATATTAGAGTGGTATGATGTATGTTGTGGATCCAAGAGACCAGGAAGGTAAGAACACTTATGAAATTATGGCAACACTGAGATGATGAATATACGCGGGGGAATGGGTTGTACGCCTGCAACAAGTTATTACATCCAAGAGTTGGGCTCCGTTGAGAAATTCCAGAGGGTATATGGACTTCGTGAGTCCCCCATGGGTATGGAACTCATAGAATTTAAGCGCATGTATATGGAAAAATGAAAGGTACCTGGCATATGCATTGCATTCACATCATACATACCTCATTACATTGATATTCTGTTGATAAATTAAGTGGTGTATTGATAATTGATGGCTTGGTTGATTTCTGGACATATGAGGATTTAGAATTGATTATTAAGTACTTGAACACTGTTGTTGAACTCTATTGAATTTGGGTAACTCTTATGGATATGAAGTCTTATGTGAATAAGTGGTTTGTTGATTTCAGTGCACTCTAACATGAACTACATGATTTATTTGGGTTATTGAACTGTTTAGTATATGATTTATTTGGTGTCAACTCAGTATTTATCTCTTTTTGTGTATCTTCCGTCGTTGTTGGCCTATGATGCCTACGGGTGTACGTTTGTGTACTTATACTACACTTATTGCATTCTATTTGGATGCAGATATAGCTCTGTCTGCTAGTTTGAGACCGCGTGGCTGAGTCCGAGCAGGCTGATTCCAGCATTCAGGGTGAAGATGCTACCACCGGCATGCCCCGAGATGCTCTATCTTACTTTTTCTTTTCTTTTGATTCGAGAGACATGTATCAGACTTTTAGACTTGTTCTGTTTTATTTTGGCTGATGTATTATGACAGTAGCGCTCTTGTATTATTGACCAGATCATTGGGGGTTATACTTGATTTTTTCAGATTCATTTCCGCATTTCTTTTTATGATAGACAGAGATATTAAGTATTTTGTTCTTTTCCGCATTTCTTTCTTATATCTTATTGAGTGAGATTGAAAGTGGTTCACCTATGGATGGAAAGGTATAAATACCACCACAATTCTTAAAAAGGGTCATAACAACTAGGTAGTGTGCCTAGCAGTATTAATAATAAAAATAAATAAAGATTTACACTACGGAGAAGTACAAATAGGAGAACCCAGTAGCACTTACCTTACTGAGTCATGCGACACATGACTCTTGTTTAGGTCTTAATAATTGTTTTTCTTTTTTTGTTTTGAGTACTTTAATCCATTCTATTAGTTCCACTAAGTCTCATATTATATCGTACTTTCATTA
Organism: Anisodus tanguticus; assembly: GCA_034509755.1. Lineage (NCBI taxonomy): Eukaryota > Viridiplantae > Streptophyta > Magnoliopsida > Solanales > Solanaceae > Anisodus > Anisodus tanguticus. The sequence continues at coordinate 44,749,538 of CM067555.1, forward strand.
ATAGTCTGAATTATATTTTTTCTTCTTTTTTATTTTTGTAGCTTTGAAATCATAACGATAATAATCCAATAGGATAACTATATAGGTTGAATATAACATGAAGTTATACCAGTCTATCATGTGTTGTATGTGATAGTTTTGAAATGTATTTTGCCTCTTCTTTATTGTAGATTTAAAATCATGACGATTCAACATGATTTATGAGTAATTCAACTGGACAACTACGTTGAATGTAGCATTAAACCATACTAGTTTGTCTTGACTTGCATGCCGCATTTTTGAAATGTAATTTTTTTCTCTTCTTTATTTGTTGCTTTGGAATCATAACTATCCTACATGATTTGTAAGTAATTCTACAGGATAGCTAGGTTGAATATAGCATGAACTCAAACTGATCTATCATGACTTGCATCCGACAGCTCACCTATTTTGATTCCACTTGCATAGCCAGTTGAACCATAAGGCAGGTAAAGCAATCGCTTGGGGACAAATTTTTTGGTGGCTCCATTTCTTACTAAATGTATCCTATATTTTTTTTACATAAAATTATGTGTTGTTTCTGTCAAATTTCAAGAGAATTGTTTTGGGAGAAAGTACAATAACTTTTTATCTTTTAATGTGGGGACATTGCACTAATTGGGGAATGGACAATTTCAAGATAATTATGGTATTCTTTCTTAGGTGGGTACTTATTTTATTGACTCATTTATACCCTAACAACTAATATGAACCCATATTATTATTCCTATATTTATCTTTTTCATTCTCCCTTTCACTATTCTTATTCTCTATATTTTGAAGTCCTCCCAAATTTTAAACGGCTGCAAAAATTATTTTGTTTGCTTACAAAAGATCAAGATTTGCTTTTTGAGCTTCTTCAAAATTTCAAACATTGTAGCAAGAAATTATTATATTGAAGCAGTGCAACAGTATTTCGATATCATTATATCAGCTTATCAAATTCTTGAGCCGAATTTTATTATTCCAATTTTATATTATATTTGTTCAATGAAAATTTGTGATTGTCGATATTCTGGTATATATTCTTCTTTAGTTATTACTAGAATTTATTCAATTTAAATATGTCTACTAGAAAATATGAATCCGTTATCCAAAAAGAGAAAAAAAGAGAAAATTGGACTAACTAATTATTTTGGATTAACTATATTATCATTTGAAAAGAATTGTTAGAACAAATCAATTATAAAATAGTAATTAATGACTTTGCATCTAAAAAGACTAGAAAATAGATTTTAAATAAAAATATATATGATGATCTTTTCTATTTATTTATTTTTTAAAATAGGGGTTCTCTCTCAAATTTAATTTTAAGTCTACAATCTTATTGAGCCGGCGCTGTCCACTTGTCAGCATCACTTTAGCGTCACTACCGCTCAGCTTAAGCTTATTAAGTCCAAAAGTTTTTCATTAAACTTTATACAGTCAGGTCTGCACAAATATAAAATTTAAATACCAATCCCTAAATATCTCTTTTGTGTAAATAACCCTATTACATAAGCTCTCCTTTTCATTGTCAAATGTACTCACTGATAACAACCAAACTGTCAAAATAAAGATGAAGAGTGAACAACATTTACCTAGAATAGGACAGTTCACCTACACCTTCCTCAAAATGGCAATTATGTGCGATAGCTAGGGTAACGTAAGTGGTGTTATAACTGTTTTTCAACTTTTCACTCTAAATGATTTTGTCCCGTTTGAAAATGTTGGTTATGTTTATGAAGATAAGAGTGATAAGGATAGATTTCCTGTGTTTATGTACATATATTGACTTTTGAATACCCTAAACAAATGCAAAAGATTAGCTCAAGTGGTCCAGGGTGTTCAAAATTATCTCCAACATTCTAGGTTTGATTCTAAGCAACAACTTTATTTTTTTATGTTTAGCTTTTGTTATTTTTTTCGAACCCCATGAGTGAAAATTATGAATCCGCCACTGATGACAGATGTCAAAAATTAGAGCGAAATGATTTTATGGTAAAAAATAGACTTCGCTTATCGAATTGCATTGGATATGTTATTCTAGTTGTGTAGTAAAAATTAGCTAGGAAGTAGGTGTATTGTATTAAATCGACAAATTACTCTTACGCTGAGAACATATGAATTGTCATTTGTAGTTGGTGAACATTGATAAAACCCATCACAATGCATAGATAAAAATGGATTTACGTTTATAGACACCACCACTTGTGCATGAATAATAGTAGTTGATTTTGGATTTTTATCGATTCTCACCTACCGATTAATTTGGTAGATAAGGGGCTTGCAAAGTCTAACAAGTCTTTGTACCACGAGATCAAAATCTGGCCACATACTATAATAAGCAAGAGTACTTTTTTTGGCAATAGTGCTCAATCACTTTGTTAATTCATTTAAGTGGAAAAAAAGGAAGAAAAAAAAAACGGAAAACGTGTGGGGGGAGGAGGAAAAAGATTAAAGTTGAAGAAAAAGAAAAAAAAGGTAAATTGTGGTTGGTGTCCAAATCCACGAACTTTTAGACCTATGAAAACATGGGGGGGGGGGGGGAATGATTAAAGTTGAAGAAAAAGAAGAAAAAAAAGGTAAATTGTGGTTGGTACCGACACCCATGAACTTTTAGACCTATATAATCCCAAGATATAATACATAATTCTCTCGCACTTGGTATCCATTCTAAGCTAACAAAATAAACTAAAAAAATTAGCTCCAAGAATGGGAAGCTTATCATTTGAGAAGGTATAATTCTTACATCAATCTTCTTCTTGTTCTGATCAAGAAATTAAACAACTCCACATTACTTTGCTAAAGTTTTGTTTTTTTGTAACCTCTAGCTCCCAAGGGTTCTTTTTTGTTTTACTCCTATTGTTTTTTTATCTATTTATGAAACTAAAATCAAACTCTTGGGTATCTAGTGGACAGATTATGGAACTTAGTTGTTATCATTTTTCATTAATATTACCCTTTTAGCATCTATAAGAACCTTCATAGCTCTCCATTTTTCTTCTCTTTGGGTTTTCTTGATAATTTGAGGGTTTATCTTATGTTTTGGATTTTTGCTTCATCTTTCTGCATGGTTTCTTGTTCCTTTGCATAGATATTCAATGGGAAAGAACGGTATACATTTCCCTAATTTCTTATGTTGTGGACAAATGAACCAAAAGATCAAAATTACTAACACTCATAGATTTTTTCTTTCTTTTATCATTGTTAGTCGTTTGCATGGTTCTTGAGTTCAATTTCATCACCATGCAAAAGTTTTTTGCGAGTCGTAAGTACCCCATTTAACGTGAGATTTCATTTTCGAGTATGGGAATAGAATAGTTTTTGGTAAAGAGCGTTATTCGGATTAGTACGTCAGGTCCTAAGAAGTAATTTTTAAGAAGCTGAAAAAGTTGTTCTTTTTTTTTCAAAAGCATTTTTGAAATATTGTCCAAGTACAAATTCTACTCTAATATTAGCAAAAATATTTTTCAAATTTGTTCGACAAACACAAATTATTTTTTTTCAAAAGTACTTTTGCGAAAAGCACTCCTTGTGAAAAGCATTCAAAATAAGCAAACTTGTCAAACATGATATAAAGCGGGTACGGGACACCGAATGAGAAACAAAATAGAAAAATTACATTTCCTTCTAAGTCATCACAAACAATTATGTTCATGTTTCTGAAAAATGGTTTCTTTTCTATTTTCTAAAGGACTTTGAGCCATCAGTTGTGACTCCTAGAGGATTGGCACCACCTGGATTAATAGCAAATGGAGACTTTGGAGAAATGAAGAGACTTAAAGTGGCCTCTGCAACTACTACACCAAGAAAGAATTTGAACCTTTCAGTGACTGAACCTGGCAAAAATGATGGACCAAGCCTCGACTGTATATTGATGAATTATATTGATACACTTACCCAACGTATCAACTATCATATAGGTAATTATTCTTTTATTGCCAACCTCTCCATATCCAATCCTTAGTACATATGAATATAATATTGAGTTTAAGTAACATACACAAACAATGTAAAGTATATTTATACAATCATGTCAGTCATTACTTATTAAGTAATTACATTTATGCCTTTTGATAAGTATTAATAATTGAGAATCTGATAAAAAAATAATAACTAACCTGTTATCTCAAATTTACTATATTTGTTGGTTTTATTTTTTCAGGTTATCCAGTTAACATATGCTATGAGCACTACGCAAGCTTAGCCCCACTTTTGCAATTCCACTTAAATAATTGTGGTGATCCATTTCTTCAAAACACTGTGGATTTTCACTCAAAAGATTTCGAAGTGGCTGTTTTGAATTGGTTTGCAGATTTATGGGAAATTGAAAGAGATCAATATTGGGGTTATGTTACAAATGGTGGAACAGAAGGAAATCTCCATGGCATTTTGGTTGGGTAAGCATCAATTTTGACTAATTTTCTCTATCAATTACTCAATTCGTCTCAGATTAGCAGTGACTTTAGTTTAAAAATATTGTCCTAAAATAATTATGATTTTAAGGATTTAAGACTAAGTTGATAATTGTTTTCAACTATACAATTTTTTTTTTTTGTAATACTGCTCAATTTTTTATAAAAAAAAACTTATTAAATAGGGATAACTTAGGAGAAAAATGCTAGAATGACCAAATTCTTTCAAGAGAATAACCAAATTCTTTGAGAAACTTCTTAGAACATAATGTTTCTAATTAAATTTATAGAGCTAGAATGATTGGTCACCATTTAGTACAAACTAAAAAATATATTATCCTTTTTTTTAGTTTGAGTGAGTGAACACAAAACACTTTCTTCAACCACAATGTAAAATTGAACAACAAATCAGGGACCCAAGTGTATAAATTATATTCAATGAAATAAGTTATTTACTTTTGTAAAGCAGTACTTTTGTAAAGTGTATAAATATAATATTAAAAGTGTGTTCTATCTAACAGCTTAAGTTTTTAGATCAGATGGTCACACATTCAATATGGTATCAAAGTAGGCCAAAGGTCCTGGGATCGAACCTCACCACCGCCACCCATTCTCAAAAAGAATTTCCACGTGCTTGGACCATGAAAAAAAAATCAGGCCAGCACGTGAGGGGGCGTGTTGAGAATATAATATTAAAAGTGTGTTCTATCTAACAGCTTAAGCTTTTAGATCAGATGGTCACACATTCAATACACAATGTAAAATTGAACAACAAATCAGGGACCCAAGTGTATAAATTATATTCAATGAAATAAGTTATTTACTTTTGTAAAGCAGTACTCCCTTTTGGGATCAGAAAGTCAATATTTGAGAGAAATAAAAAAAGTTTCATTTTTTTTTTGGCTTCTCTAAATTAATTTCTTAAATTTTTGTTTTTGCAGGAGAGAATTACTTCCAACTGGAATTTTATATGCATCAAAAGACTCTCATTACTCGGTCTCCAAAGCAGCAATGATGTACAGAATGGAATTTGAAATGATTAATGCATCTATTCATGGAGAGATGGATTATTCAGATTTGAAAGCTAAATTACTTCAAAACAAAGGCAAACCAGCAATAATTAATGTTACAATCGGTAAATATTCTAATAGTATCTTCTTCTTTTTTACAATTTTGCTAACTAGAGAGCTTGAGGATCATTTGTTTTACACATTACTTAATAAGTATTGTTTTAATTATAGGTACTACCTTCAAAGGAGCTGTTGATGATCTTGATGTTATTCTTCAAACACTTGAAGATTGTGGCTATACACATGATCAATTTTACATCCATTGTGATGCAGCACTCAATGGACTTATTATCCCTTTTATTAAAAATGTAAGTTTGTTTTTCTTACTTGCATCTTGAAAGTTTTGAGTATATTAGCTTAACATAAAAATAACTCTGACATTTGTGATTATATTTTCTAACAGATGATTTCTTTCAAGAAGCCAATTGGAAGTGTCACAATTTCTGGTCACAAATTCTTGGGATGTCCAATGCCTTGTGGAGTTCAAATAACAAGGAAAAGTTACATTAATAATCTTTCAAAAAAAGTTGAGTACATTGCTTCAGTAGATGCCACCATTTCTGGAAGCAGAAATGGTTTAACTCCAATCTTCTTGTGGTATAGTCTAAGTTCCAAAGGTCAAATCGGATTTCAAAAAGATGTTAAGAGATGTCTTGACAACGCCAAATACTTAAAAGATCGTCTTCAACAAGCAGGAATTAGTGTCATGCTCAATGAACTTAGCATCATAGTTGTCCTCGAGAGGCCTCGTGACCATGAATTTGTTCGTCGTTGGCAACTTTCTTGTGTGAGAGATATGGCACATGTTATTGTTATGCCGGGCATCACCAGAGAAACTCTGGATAACTTCATAAATGATTTGCTTCAACAAAGGGAAATATGGTACCAAGATGGAAGAGTTAGTCCTCCTTGTGTTGCCAATGATATTGGTGCTCAAAATTGTACTTGCTCTTATCACAAAATTGATTTCATTATCTCATAGAGGGACATGAAAAATCCATTATCTCTTTGCTACTAAGTGTGTCTTCTTCTACAGACATGGCATTTTGTGACTTTTTGTCTTCATTTTTTATCCACTTCATTGAAAATTGTATTCTACATGTAGTGTTTCAGTATTGTACCACATAAATGTACTAATGTCGTGGGAAATACATGGTTTGATGAAATCTTATATGAGTCTTTTAATATAAAGCCATAAAAATCTGAGTGTAAAATTTTACATATAGTGAAGTGTTAATTCCATAAGCTTTTACACCAATTTACAAACACTACTTGTTGAAATTTACTGAAAGAAATAATTCTTTAATTATTTTCATTAATGAAAGAGTATATATACAATTTACAATTTTCATAATAGGAAAATCATATTCCTATTCTACTCTCAAAACCCTATTCTACTTGTACAAGAATCCTATAATTATGGTAAATATACAATTCTAATTATGGTACAATTTGTACCAATTCGGTACACTACAACTATACAAATCGTGTACAATGTGACAAAACCGAGACTAAATATACATAGGATATACATTTGCATATCGTGTATATCTTATGTATATTTAACACACCCCCGAAGTCATAGCGGACTGTCTTCGTACGCTGAGACTGTCCCTAAAATCTTCAAAAAGGACCGAGGGAAGACCCTTTGTAAAGATGTCTGCAATTTGATTCATGGAAGGGACATGGCAGACACGTACTTGTCCACGAGCTACCTTTTCGTGAACAAAGTGAATGTCCATCTCGATATGTTTATTGCGCTGGTGTTGTACTGGATTACCAGAAAGGTAGATGGCACTAACATTATCACAATAAACCAAGGTAGCTTTTTGAATAGGACAATGAAGCTCTAAAAGAAGATTATGTAACCAACAGGATTCAGAGACCACATTGGCTACCCCTCAATACTCGACCTCTGCACTAGAGCGTGATAAAGTCGACTGCACTCTTTGCAGACCAGGAGACCAAGTTACTACCAAGAAACATACAATAGTCAGACGTAGACCGTCTGGTGTCGGGAAAACCGCCCCAATCAGCATCTGTATACGAGACGAGTGTAGACGTCGACTAAGGATATAGATGTAAGCCATAGTCAAGTGTCCCCTGGATGTATCGAATAATACGTTTGAGCACATTCATGTGCTCAACCCTGGGATCATGCATAAACAAACATACCTATTGTATGGTATACGTAATATCTGGTCTCGTGAATGTAAGATATTGAAGGGCCCCGACAAGGCTGCGATAGCGGGTCGGATCCTCATAAGGTGAGCCAGCCGCAACACCCAACTTGGGTTTAGTATCAACCGGAGTGGAAGTGGACTTACAGGATGATATCCCAGCCCTCTTAATGATCTCAACTGCATACTTCCTCTTGGATAAGAACAACCCACATGCATGACGAGTGACAGCAATCCCCAAAAAGTAACTCAAGGGCCCCAAGTCTTTCATAGCAAACTCAGACCTGAGCATTGTCATGATAGACTGGCGTAATGCATCAGAAGAGGCAGTCAAGATAATATCATCCACATATAATAGTATATAAGCCAAGGAAGAACCACAACGATATATGAACAATGAATTATCAGCCTTGTTGCGAAAGAACCCAAGAGTCGAAACATAGTCTGCAAACCTCTTATACCAAGCCCGTGGAGACTGCTTAAGCCCATACAATGACTTATTCAACAAACAGAAATGATGAGGATATTTGTGATCCCTAAACCCCAAGGGCTGATGCATATAGACTGTCTCCTTGAGATCACCATGTAAGAAAGCATTCTTCACATCTAACTGATGAATATGTCATATTTTTGAAAGAGCCAAGTTGAGCACAGTGCGAATGGTAGCCGGCTTGACCACCGGACTAATTGTATCACCACAATCCACACCAACCTGATGAGTCTTACTATCACCTACAAGGCGAGCCTTATGCCTCGTAAACGAACCGTCAGAATTGTCCTTATAAGCAAAAGTCCACATAGACCGAATAATTTTAACACCAGATGGACGGGGCACCAACTCCCACGTCTTATTATCAATAAGAGTATTATATTTGTTGGTCATAGCAATTTAATATTCAGTTGATCGCTTCGGTGGATGCATGAGCACTTCAGATAGTGATTTCTGTAAAGAAACACCAAATCCAAAGTCGTTCCCGCGATAGACTACAAGTGCTATCTGCAGTGTGGGTGAAGGTTAAGTTTCCAAAACCTTTAATGATCCTCACCGATTGAGGTTAGGTTTGGAGAAATTTTTAATGGTTCCTAACACTTGTAAAGTGGGGTATAGCAGTATACCTTGTAGGAGACCACCTATTTAAGTGTGAGGACAGGCCACCCAAATAAACGCACTTAAGAATCCAAGAAGTGTCCACGACCACAACGAACAAAATATTACGAAGAACTGAGTAGAGGAAGTTGTTGTGTTGGTACCATTGACTTGGCTTACACTAAACACTAACGGTTCAAGACATCACGTTCACCGCGCAGTAAGTAAGTCTGATGGTATTCAACTATGGAAGGTTCAAAGCGTATGCTACCTATTCAGATACAACATTGGTCCGCTAAAAGTTTGCTGGAAAAGGCACCAAGTGTGTGCGCCAAAATCACTTTCAAGAGGGGATTGTTGGAAATTTACTAAATGTGGAATTAAGTATATCCCATTAATTTATGACTCGAACAATTGGGGCCCGCACGTCGGAAACGTCATTTCCACACACGTGCACACGTAGTGCCAAGTATCGCAAATTTCATTAGTGAAAGAGATATTGGTACGTATGTAATACGTTTGAGACATAGAATTATGGACGGTTATTGGCCAAATGACAAAGTATTCCACGTTGGTAAACGAAGGAAGAAGTGTACAAAGTGTAAAATGAAACGAGTCAGAAATTTCCACGGAGCCGTGAAGGGTCGCGACGCCTCCCAGTCAGCGCCGCGACACAAATTGGTTGGTCAGTCACTGGAGCTGCGACGCTAATTCACAGCGCCGCGGCGCTTCGGAGGCAGAAAGCTGCGACGGGAAGTTGGAAAAATCTTACATTTGGGCTAGTTTTGGAGCATTGATTCTCCATTACTTGGCACATGAATTCAACCATTATTTGGCTGAATGTAACCCCTCAATCAAGTGCAATTACATGGCTATTGAAGGCCATTGGTTGGCTAGTTGAGGGGTCTTCTACTTACACTATAAATTGAGGCATTTGGCTCAATTGAACTACACACAACACTTAGAAAATACTCTAGAATTTTCAGAGTTCACCTTCTTCCTCTCTAGCAAAGTTACTATACTCAAAGTTCTTCAAGAATAACACTTGAGTTTCATTTGCTCATTTGTTAAGTTGGTGTTGTATCTTGGGAGACTATTGCTCAACACCGTAAAATGAGATATACGAGGCAATCTTGTCTTAAAGACAGAGTGACATCGCTCGACTCAACAAATCATACAAGCAGTTTATTAATGTTTTGATTTCCAGTTTTATTGTAATAATTTGTTTATCCTTTATATCATTGTAATAGTTACTTACTTTCCGTTTCCTACCATAATTGTATCCCAAACATACTTTTGACCCACTTCTCAAAGACTTCTTTCCAGTTGGTAAGTGGCAAGCCAGAATATAGAGGTTTATTCAAATATGGTGGCTTCTCTGATTAAGGAGAAAATTAAGTTGTGTAATTTACTAAAATTACAAATAGTATTGATGTTGTTGGTGGTGTTAAGGCAACGCCGACATAAATGGAAGGTGGCGTACAGATGGAGATATGGTAGTGTTGAGAATTTTTTGCGTTTCATAAGGGAATATATTGTTTATACATAGTTATATAATGTTTATACATTGTGATATAAAACATATATCTTTTATATATTATAAATAATGTATTTATAAGGTATAATAGTGTATATGTAAATTTACAAAAAAACAATTGAGAAATTTATATATAACTATACATTACATATATATTATCTATACACCAATGATACAATGAGCTATATGACTGTAACTACATGTGTGAGTTGTATATATGAATTATTTCCCCTTCCCAAAATCATAGTAAAGCAAAAAATAGCAAAAGGCCAAAATTATCCTTCAACTACCGGAAATAGGGTGATTTTACCCTCTATTATATTTGCTTTAAGAAACGTCCCCACAGTCTAAAAAAACTGAACCGCTTCTACTCTTATTTCTTAATGGCTGACTTAAACTCTAATCCTTGTCTAATTAGATTAATTAACACAGTTGGAAGGGTAATTCTGACCTCTCTCTAAAATTTTGACCTCTCTTCTGAAATTCATGATCTTAAATTTGTTTTTCTTCTTTTCCTCTTTTCCTCTTTTCTCCTTTCCCCGGTTAAATGTGGGTCAATGGATCCCTTTATGTATGGTTTGAGTCTAATTATATATGGACCAATAAATTAGTGTCACATATTTAACTAAAAAATATTTATATTTTACATCAACATTTATTAAAAGAATGGACAATTTTAAAATAAACTTTACCTTAAGGACAATTATGATATAATAAGTGAAAGGAGGACAGTTTAAGTCTTTTTAATAAGTTAAGTGCATTTTTTACTATTTTCCGTTCTAGATATATGAAATTGCCATCTGAAGAAAAAAAAAAGAAGGCTTAATAGACAATCCTCAAACTTGGCAGTAAATTTCATTTAGACACTCAAAATAAGACTTGTTCCAATTAAGCACCTGAATACATAATAAGGTGATCCTATTAAACATTTATGGTTCAAATTTTGCTTTTGTGCATATTCTCAAGCGTCTTTTAGTTAGCTAAAGTAACAACAACATACCCGGTCAATCCCACAAAGTAGGGTTTGAAGAGAGTAAGATGTACGCAGACCTTACCCCTACCTTAATGGGTAGAGAAGTTGTTTCCGATAGATCATCGACTCAAAAGAAAAGAATTTGAAGCAAGATAGCAAGTAAAATATGACATCACAATAACAAGATACAAGACAAACGAGACAAAAACAGTAATACACATTGAAGAAAAAAATAACGTGATTACTAACTAGACACTATTAATAGGGAGAATCCTCGGCTACCTACTAACCTTCTAGCCTAATACTCCATATCAAAAAATATTTTGACCAATTAAACATGGGACTTAAAGCTATTCATACAAGTTCCTAAAAGCTGTTGTTTATAGCCGTCATAACCGCTAGCTTCATGTCCTTCTTCGCTGCCTTATACCTCTCCATATTCCTCTACTTATCCTCATTGTCTAAGCTTTCTACTAACGCCTCATATGCAACCTTCTTGGCTTCTAATTTTTCTTTGACCTCTCCATTGAGTTACCACTCGAGACTCCTAACACCTCTCTGGTCGCTTCCATGATGCAGTTAGCAGTCCTAGTCTACATATTATCTGCATCCTCACTGCTCCCCCAAGCCTCTAGATCCACCAACTTCTCCCCGATCTCCTGAGCTTTGTCCTTAGTTAAGCCTCCCAATCTAATCCTTGGTTGGTCATGAGCAACCCTCTACTTCTTCCTCCTCTTAATATCTAAATCCATAACCACCGGCTTATGATGAGTTGTAAGATTCTCACTTGGGATAACCTTGCAGTCCTTGCAGTTACCTCTATCACACTTCATGAGGAGCAGTTAGTCTATCTGAGTAGGTCATCAAATGCTCATCCCTTGTCTGAAAGATCGAGTTAGCTATGACCAACTCAAAATCCTTCGTGAAGTCTAAAAGCGAAACTCCTCTGCCATTTCTATCCTCAAAATCGAAACCACCATACACATCATCATAACCTCCTAAGTGGCCCCTACGTGACCTTTAAAATTGTCTCCTACAAAAAATTTCTCGGTAAGTGAGATGCCTCTCACAACGTCAATTGGAATAAACTGAGTTATTACGGCTTATTGAAGCAAATGCATATAATTAAAGGAGGAGACATATTTTAAGTGTTTAACTTATTTACGTAATGGATGTTTGTGAGCACACACAAAAGTTTTTTCTTAAAATTTGAACCGAAACTGTCTATTAAAAATACTTTATTATGTGTTCAGGTGATCATTGGGGACAAGACTTAGCTCGAGTATATAAATAGAATTTGCTCCCAAGTTTTAAGGGAGCTTGTCTATGTATTAAGGAAATATAAAAAAGAAAAGAAGATAAGTCCTATTATACCATGATTTTTCTAGTGTATTATTTATATTGTACCACCTGAAAATAGTACTTTTACTTTTTCTCTTCCTTGCTTTTTCACTTTCATAATAAGTGATGTTTTTAGCTTATGTATATCCTTTAAGAAATTACTCACTTCTAGAAAATTATGAATATTTTTATTAATTTACCCCTAATTAATAGCTAAAAAAAAGAAAAGTTATTTAATAATTTTTCATTATGTAAATAAGGATAATTTAAAAAGAATAATATCAATTTCTTCTTGAAATCCCAAAGTACTACTTATTTTGAAATAAAATGAAAAGCTTAAATACCACTTATGATGGAAAAAGGAGTAGCCAAGATAGACAAAAGGGAAATGGTCAAATATACTCATCTACTTTTTTTTATTATTTAACTTTGCCCTCCATCAGCGATAGTGTTCAAATATACCTCTGCCGTCAACAAACTGCACACATTTTCCCTTCAATTGGACGGATTCCCCAAATCAATTAAATTACCCAATTTCACTTAAATTACCTAATTTTAACCCGACCTGATCCACCTAATTAATTTTAACCAATCATCCTAATGTTTCTTCGGTACTCATGCCATCATATATAATGATGTCAAATTTCTCCTTTTTGTTGTTCTGTTGAACCACATTACTGAAAAATCCTACAAGCTGCTCTAGTGCTAGGGACGAAAATATGGAATCCATTCCAGGAAGTACTCCAAGCTCTTCTCCTACCACCTACTAAATTTTGAAGAAAGTTACTCAAAGACCGACTCCTCCATTTTCTGGCAAAAGAAAGCCAGACAATTGCATCATTTTCTTTTTCCTGATAAGCATTAAAAAATAAAAATGATGCACCATTAAGTTACATACCTATCGATTTGTATGAGTTAAAATTAATTAGATGGATCAGGTCGGATTAAAATCGGATAATTTGACTGATTTGAAGGAATCCGTTCAATTGAGCAGCAAACGTGTGAAATTTGTTGACAGCAGAGTATATTTAAACACTATCGCTAAAGAAGACAAAATTAGCTAATAAAATAATAAAGGGATATATTTGACCCTTTTGCCAAGACAAAATTATTCATTTCTATATCTGACCTACAACAAAACCAGCACGAGCAAAATTATCTTGTCACAGCTGATAGGGAATAGTCCTCAAAAGCTTAATCTTTTTGCGCAGCCTACATCTTTTAGCTCTGTTTTGTTCAGCATATAATGACGATTTCTCCAAGTGCTACCTTAGCAGCATCTCAATTCCCCAATTGTCACAGACCATGTGACCATAACTGCCCCTCCTCTTCTTCACTCTATTTCTGTAAGTATCAATTTTTTTCCATAGGGTAATTTCAAGATTGGTTGAATTAGTAAATAAAAAGTTTTATATGGGTTATCTTGCTTTATTGCTTGTTGAAAGTTTGATGGGTTAATGCTTTGCAATATAGTGAGGTTTTTGATGGATCTTTTAGAAAAATTACCAAGACTGTAGTGTTGGATTTACCCAAAATTTACATTCAACATATATACCTGAAAAGTCTCAATTTTTAGCTACATCACCATTTCTTGATATTGTTTTTGATAACTAAGAAATCAAAACTAGGTGGATAATGGGCCCCACCCCTACCTTTCTTCACTTAAATAACAGGTTTTTTTCTAGGTTGTAATCAATGATGGATCCAGTATTTTCACGGAGGGGGTTCGGAAAATATCAATGTAGTGCCTGGAATATGAACTTGGAAACTCAAGGTGAATTTTGAACCCTAAACTACCGAACCAACCTCTTTTCTTGTGTTTAGGGTATTCAAAATCTATAAATGTACATAAAAAATAAAAAAAATATCTTATATATACGGTATAATTTTTTGCCGAGAATAAACATCCGCCCCTGGTTGTAATAGAGGAGTTAGGATTTTGAGTTTGTGGGTTATTGGGTTCTTGGTAATTTATTTATACATATTAAGTGGAGAGGTGATTAGACAGGATATGACACAGTTACAGCTCACCGAGGACATGACCATAGTATAGGGAATCATGGAGGTCACGAATCATCGTAGAAGTGTAGTAGGTAGTTCAACGTTGTCGCACGTCGTTGTACTCTTGCAGTCTCTTGTCTTTTGATTTATTTTAGTATTGGTTGTTACATATGATTTGGTGGTAGTTACGTTATTGTTATTTTCTCTTTTTTTTTCCAGATTGTTTTGCCATGCTCTAGTTAGTATTTTGGCATTGGCTTCGTTACTTCTATTACTTCCTTTTGCGGATTGCTTTTTGGTTTCCTACTTGCCTATTTCTTTCACTTCGGTATCTTATTTTCTTGATGCTATTACTGCTTATTATTACTGTTGCTTTTTTCATTTCTAAGCTATTACTGCTTATTATTACTGTTGCTTTTTTCATTTCTACTTGAGCCGGGGGTCTATCGGAAACAACCTCCCTACCCGTCAAAAGGTTAAGGTCTGCGTACATTTTACCCTCACCAGACCCCACCTGGTGGGATTATACTGGGTATGTTGTTGTTGTTGTAAGTGAATTTTTAAATACAAATACAGAGTTTGACCTAAAGTTACTGGGTTCTGTCGAACTCGTAGGCAAAGCTGTAGCTCCGCCCCTGGGTTGAAACTTTGACATGCTCCTAATCCAAACGTTATGTGTTGCGCACTTACCACTAGACAAAAGCCCTGGGGCTACTTCACTATTTGATTCTACCATGTTCATTGGGAGTGTTTTTAATTTTATGTAATGTTACTTGTTCTGATGGAAAGAGAAGATTTTATTTGTAACATGTGCTTTTGCTGGTTGCTTAATTGGTGATTTTGTTGAGCTTCTTTTAGGAAATGTATTTGCTTTTGATGGTGTATAAGGATCTTTAAGACAATACAATGCTATTCCCAAAGGCGGATTCATGATTTAAATTTTATGGGTTCAATCTTTAAGTTTTTTAGCGTTGAACCTATCATAATTTTGAAGTTCTGGGTTCATATCTACTATTTGTTGTAATTATAGTAAATCTTTACACATAAATTATGCTTCGCGTCGAAAGTACTGGGTTCAGATGAATCCAGTAGGTAAGGTTGGATCCCCCATGGCTATTCCAAAGGTTTGTTTTGTATGATTTTTTTGTGTGTTGATCTCTAAAAGGAAGTAGTCTACTTTGTGCTTTAGGGGGGGGTCTGGTCCAGGCTTTTGTAGGATTCCACGGTTGGAGGTTCCAAAGAAAGGAAAACGAAAAAGTTCACTTGGTGGGTTTTCGTGATAACTTGAAGGAGATTATGAAGGGCACATAAAAAATTATCTTTTGTGTTACAGTAACTATTTGTGCCCCTCCTCACTGAAGTTTCAGTAGATGAGTAAACGAATCAAGCAAGACAAACCTGTTTATATTAGTGTGAGATATATTTCTTAATATCTCATATGGACAAAAAGAAGTTAATGACGCTTTGTGGACTCAATGTATTAGGATCAGAATTTGGATGATAAAATCATTCTGATAGATATAGTGGCAACTCTGATCCTCAGGTTCTGAAAAGTATATCAACAAGTAAAATGCTTGGTCTTAACGATTAACATATGCGTGGTCTTTACTTTTGCCACAGTTTAACCAGCTACCTGGGAGAGTGTTTCATTGGATTAGGCAGAATATATTAGTCTTTTTCTGTAGTCTTTTAAGCTTTCTGTTCATTACCTTTCTTCTTAGCTAATCCATTTAGTTCCCGATGTGTCCTATAATGTTTAGTGCTATTTTGCAGTTTCTGACTAGTTCGAGGAATGATTCTAATGTGCTGTAACTTCGTCGTGTTTTAGGTAAATCAAACTCAAGTACCCTACTTATTGGTCCTTCAAGTATATCATCACGAGATGGCCAGAAAGCTAGGAGATCCTTCCATGTTCATGGCTTATTTGGTGGAAAAAAGGATTGTAACAACGATGATAATAAGGTGCAAAATATTCTCTTCTTTGGTTGGTTATAATTTGGTAAACCCCTTTTGCTTACATATCAAATAATTTGCTTAATCCCTATAAATGAAAATATAAAATGTAATTGATATTATGTGCCTTTCGTGTATCTTTAGTTGCAAAAGTCACATTAAAATTTTCCCTCTTTTAAGTACATTTGAGCATTACTGTTTAACAAGGTCTTTAAATCCAATACATAATAGTACCATCCAGAGCAAATTAGATTACCATTATATTTAGTGTAAACACTTTCAACTCTTTGAAGAAATATGAATTTGCTGACCTATTAAAAAAACTATAAATTTGCTGAATAAAAGTAAATGGTGTTTGAATGGAAATAAAAAATGCGCTGGGTTATTATAATAGCTAAGAATGTGGATCTCATATATTTATTTAGCTAATTGATTTTCCTTATCATGTGGGATTACACTGAGTATGTTGTTGTAATTGATTTTCCTTAGTTAAATTGTGACATGTTGTTTTACTTATTCATTATCTTTTCTCTGCTGCATTATTTTGATGTGGAGCTGCATCATATGCATATATGATAAACAAATTGCGAATAGAAAAATGAAATGAGATATGGAACTGCCAAATTTAACAATAAGGAGTCAAATTTGGCAGTTCCATATGGAACTCCCATTTGAGGTATCTTTTACACCATCAGTTTTGAATACGACAAGCAATGAAGTTTTCGCCACTAACGGTGATTAAGGATGGGAACTCGTGCCCTAAGAATATTACCCATCTTTTAATTCCTGACGTCCAATAATAGCATAAGCATAAAGTAACGTAAATGCCTCGCTTCCGTTGCCAACCCAAGAATGGAAAAGGATGTATCAGATGCATCAAGTGCAGAGAAGAATCCTAATTATAAACGGAAAAGGGTAAAAATGCCCCAAATATTGAAAATGGTTTTAATTTTCCCCCTTCCATCTATTGGACCATAATTGCCCTTAACGTTAAATTTCGGGTTAAAAATGCCCCTCCTTCCACCTATTGGACCACAACTTCCATTAACATTAATTTTCGGATTAAAAGTGCTCCTTTTAAAAATATTATGAGATAGCACATATGAGGCTTTAACTAAACTAGTCTCTATGTTCATGCGATGCACGAATATCTTCAGTGGGGGAGCAAGGTTACCATCGAAATAAGCACAAATTTTTTAAAATCACATCAATATTAGTATATAAAGTATTATATTTAAAATTTCAAGTTTAGTAAAAAGTATCCCCACAAATAATTAGTTAGTTATGTTAGTAGTAGTAGATGTTGTTAGTAGTTATTAACGTTCTATTAATTCAATAGAAATAAAGATTAGTAATTAGTTAGGGTGTCCAATGAGACGGGCCGGGGAGGGTCCCGGCGGGACGGGGGAGGGTCGGGACTCGGGTTCCGGCGGGACGGTAGGAGGTCCCGTCCCACATCCCGCCGGAACAGGGTCGGGGTCGGGGTCGGGTCGGGACTCGGGATTTATTATTTTTTTTGCCACTTAATTTTAAAAAATTAATATATAGTTATATACAAACACTCCAATAATTGAACAAGATAGTGTAATAAAAATATTCTAATGCTGTTTTTGTGCCTCTTATATTATTTAATAGAAATATGACATAGTAATATAATTTCAAAATTACAACTTTGTGGTGTTGTTCAAAAGTTGCAAATGACATAGTAAAATACTAAAATTGCAATTAAAAAAATTACATATTCAACCATACTCTTTCGAATTTTCTCACAATGTCTTGAGGATCTTCTGTTGGAATTGGAATTTGTTTGTCAAATTCTTCAACGTCGCTTCCTGCTCCCTCGGATAAGATTTCGTTGTAGTCTTCTTCTTTTTTGGTCTCCAGTTGGCCGCACCTCCTACGCTTTGCACGAATCCAGTCTCTGAATAGAACTGCAATCTCCAATGTGTCTCCCGCCAATAAATGTCTGTGCTCTCCAATTTGAAATTTTCCCGCAGAAAAGGTGCTTTCAGACGATGTTGATGACACTTGAATGTTTAACACATCCCGGGCCATCTTTGTTAGTGTCGGAAATGTCTTCTCATTCTCCCTCTAGTATTTCAGCAAGTCTTCTTGTCCTTCAGCATTGACAATTGATTCGTACGGTACAATACCCTGCAAAACATAAACATCAAATTTGCTAACTTGTGAAGAAGTTGAACCACTACACATTTTATTTCTAAGACCTTGAATACTAGCAGCAGAAACCGCATGTTTTTTATAAGGTTGCAGCGAAGTAGTAGAAGATGGTACAGAAGTCGGTTGATTATTTGCACTTTGTTATTGGTAATACGTATATGTATTTTTGCATTTGGTGTGTATGCTAGACGTAACTGCTTCTTTAGTTGGTGTGTCAGTTGGTTCTTCAGTTAGGTCTGTTGAAAGTACTTCTACACAATCATAAATCGTTTCTACAAGTGTTTTACAACCGTCTACTTTAATAGTTGAATTTAATACAACACCAACAATATAAATAGTGGGGATAGAAAAAAAGTATTTTTTTAATTTTTTAAACATTTTTTCAATAGCTGCCTTATAAGTTGGTTTTTGCATATATTCATTAAGTAACAAAAATATTAGAGCTATATAAAATAACATATTTTAAATAGTAGAATAATAAATACCGGAAAATTCTTTAGTAGCTTGATAAAATTTCTCTAAAAATCTATGAAGTTCTAAAATTTTATCCCAGTCACTATCTACAAGCATATTCCTTGGATTTTTATTATGGACGTTAAATAATAAAGTAATAGGTTGTCTATAATTGTAAGCAACAAGTAGTTGCTCATATAGAGAATTCCACCTAGTCGAAACTTCTTCTGGATTTTTTCTATATGATAATCCACAATCATGACATATTTTTTTATACTTTGTGTCTTTGTATTTTTTTACCTTTAAAAATAAGTTTATAGCAAATTGCATTTTATCAAGAATGCTTTCAAAAAGTTTTAGGCCATCCTTTACAACTAAGTTATAAATATGACACGCACATCTTATATGAAAATGATCAGGAAAAGATGGAGTTAATCTAAGTTTTAAAAGTCTTATAACATAATCATTAGAAGAAGCATTATCTAATGTAATAGTCATAATTTTGTCATTTATTCCATAGTATTCACAAATTTTATTAATATTATCTGCAATAAAACACCAGTGTGCCTATCATCTATATATCTATATGCTACAATATATTTTTGCATAGACCAATTTTGATCTATCCGATGACATTTTACCGTTAAATAATCATTACCATTAGTACTATGATCTATGTCAGAAGTGATAGCCATTTTGCTATTAAAATGATACAGTGCATAACGTAAATACTGTTGTCACTTGCAAATTTAAAAACATTCCTTGTAACAGTTGATCTAGGAAAACCATTAAAAGCAGGATTATATGTTTCCCGAATGTAATGAATAAAATCAGGAGAGGAAGGAAATGAAAAAGGCAAACCCTCCACCGCTATTAATTTTGCCATATTTTCTCTATCTGTGTTTTTATCATATTTAGGACCAAAAATTCCCCCTGTCGTTTGGTTAATTTGACCTTGTACTAGGTCGGGGACACAATGGAAACCTTGTCCCAACTCAGATGGCATTGACATACCCGATTTTTTAGCCAGGTATTGATTCCACCTAGATGTGTGCTCTCCTTGTACATATCTCAGTAAACCTCCCGTCCCATTTTTACCTTTTCCGGTTTTAAATTTATAAATATTTTTACAAATTTTACATCTAGCTAGTTGATTCTATTCATCCATATAAAAAAAATGCCATGCATCTGATTTTAATTTTCGTTTTGTGGGGCCTCGATTCATATTAGGGGGAATAGGAGACATTCCAGTTTCAGTTTCAGGTTGAGACTCAGTCTGAGCCTGATGTTGATGTGCACTAGTGGATGTGTCATCTATATTATCGTCTAAATCAAATTCAGATTCATCTACTTCATCATCTATTGGTATATCATTAAAAAAAATATTTTCATCAATATTACTGAAATCAATCAAATCATCGGGACTAGGAATAGGATTACTAGAAGTACCCTTACCTTTATTACCCCTACTAGAAGAAACACTCTTACCCTTACCCGTAATCAAACGTTTAAATCCTTCCATTTTAATTGTACAAGTAAATAATTAAATAAAAGAAATTAAGTGCGATAATTAAAATTAAGTAACAATAATAATTTAAAGAAGGAACGAAGGTACTACACGCCGACGTGTAATCGAGGTTAAAAATTGAAATTTTTCTCGATGGATGATCCTCAAGCTAGTTGCCAACTTCACTCTCAATTTTTTTAACTTTGATATAATATTTAATAGTTGGAAGATTTGTAGAATTGTAGAGAGATAAATTGAGAGATTAGAGAGATTGTAGGAAGATTTGTGAGAAAAATGAAGAGGAAAATGAGTTATTTATAGTTGGAAAATAGGGTTAAAGTGTAAATATATTAATTTAGGGGTTAAAAATAAATATTAAGGGGGTAGGGGGGTTTATGGGGTGGGGGCAAAAATAGCCGTTATAGCCGTTGCACAACGGCCAAAATCGAAATTTGTCCGTTGTTGCAACGGTTATTTTTGCAAAGGGGGAGCGGGACGGGCTAGGATCGGGCCGGGGTCGGGATGGGCGGGACGAACCCCGGCCCCGACAATTTTTTTTTACTTTGGGGGATCGGGCCGGGCCGACCCGGCCCACTGTACAACCTTAGTATGTAGTAATAGTAAGGCAGCCATTTTGTTAGTTAGTTCAATAAAAATAGGATTAGTAATTAGTTAGTTAGTAGTAATAGTAAGAGAGGTCGTTCAATATTAATAGGATTAGTAATTAGTAATGTTAGTAGTATATTAGTAAGGGCATAAAAGTCATTTAAATATATATTTTGGTCGACCAACATTTATATTCATGCTTTTATAATAATATAGATAGATAGATAGATAGGTGGTACTGATTTATTGGTCTACATGGCCAACCATAAATAACCCAACCTATCTAATTTAACCCAAAACAACTTGAAACCACTTGTCCATACCCAGTTCCTTCGATGTTTCACGTTTTGCAATTTGCAATTGAATAGATCCAAAAGACTAATAATGTCTTCTTCGTTAGAAGCTGCGATTTTTGGTTCAAAACCGGTTGAAACAAGCTTTGATCGGATCCAGATATAGATTCAACTCATCTTCTTCATGCTTTAACAATGGTAGATACATAGAAATCCAACCCCTATAATTTTGAACAAATAACTTTGGATGGGTCGGGTTATTTATGGGTTGGGTCTAATACCACGTGGACCAATAAATCAGTACCACCTATTTAATTAAAGCCCTAAATATGCCATCTCATAATTCTGTTAAAAGGAGGTTCATTTTTAACCATAAAGGGGAATTAGTTTTCAATAGGTGGAAGGAGGGGCATTTTAACCCGAAATTTAACGTTAAGGGCAATGGTCGTCAAACAGGTGGAAGGAGGGCAAATTTAAACCATTTCTAATACATTATGGGCATTTTTGGCCTTTTTCCGAATTATAAATAATCACATCAAACAATCAGAAACATGAAAATAACTACAATTTATGAAGTGTGTAGACCATGTAAGCAGACCAGCTTTAAAAGCACAAGATCTGCATTATCAATAAAAGGAGACTCAGAAAAGAGGGGGAAGGGGGGGGGGGGGGGACCGATTAGAATTGGCTGAAAAAGGCCAGAGAGAGAGTGTATTAAGAAGGATGCACGGGTTTTCTTCCGAGTTAAGCTGCGCAAGTCATTAAGGGACTAGCAAAAAATTGGTAAACCAAATTGTTTTGTTCGTTGTAAATTATGAATCTCCTTCAAGTATCAGTTTAAGATTAGACTCTGATGATACATGAGCGGACCAGTGGAAATTGGAAACCAATCCACAAAGTTCCGTTAGATAATGAAGTAACAAAGTTGTCATTGAGTGTTCAGATTCAGGTATTTTCGGGTTGCTTGACTGATCTTCAAAATTGATACTTCTGAATGAAGGGGAAAACATATGTCAATATACCTTATTACCTCATCAAAAAACAATTATATATGTCAATATGACAGAATAAGTTCAATGGCCGGAGAAGATGTCCTAAAATACAATATTAACAAAATAATGCTAACAAACTCATCGATCTTTTGAAGCATTCTTTTGGTGTATGTCTGTAAATTTCACTATTAAGATACTAAGAGCAGAGTTCCATATCAATCTTGAGAAGTTCTTTAACAGGATAATCATAGACAATGAACAATGCATACTTGCTAAAATTGAATACTTAATATAAGTTGCGGTAATTTCTATGTGAGAATACTTAAGAAGCCTATTCCTGGTAAATTATATCTTAAATAGTTAGTGGTAGAAAGAACTGCTTGTACTTTTGATTTGAAGGGGACAACAAAATATGATAATAAAGCCAATAAAAGATAGATAGAGAGGCATAGATTATGTTTCTTTTTACTTCTACAAGGATTTCCATGCATTTGAAAGATGTTATTTGGTGTAGCAGTTGTATACAGTCTCTCTGTTATTCTTTATATCAAATTCCTGTGGAATGTATGCTAGTAACTAGCCATTGATAGATTATTTTGCTATTAGGTTTTGTATCTAGCTTCCTATTCATGTATAGCCATTTTCTCTCAAAACAAAGCATAGTGTGATATCAAAATAATTATGTTTCTTTGTCATGATCGATCCAACTTCAATCCAGGCTGGAATTCTTGGAAACATGCAAAATCTATATGAAACTGTAAAGAAGGCACAAATGGTTGTTCAAGTCGAGGCAGTACGTGTGCAGAAAGAACTAGCAGCGTAGGTGCTCCTAATAATTTTTTCCACCCGTTTTATGATTTGCAGTCCCTCTATTTTGCTTGTGTTACTTTTATGTCTTAATTTACAGTGCAGAGTTCGATGGCTACTGTGAAGGTGAACTTATAAAGGTATTGATTGCTTTCCCCGAAGATAGCTTTTTGTTTCTCATATGGACACCGATAAACCTGCAAAGAGTAAAAAATCGTGCTTGAAATGATTGATGTCTAGTGACTGCTTACATTTTACTGTGGGCTGTTCTGTAGGCAACACTTTCTGGTAACCAACAGCCAGTGCGCATTGAAATAACTGACACTGCAATGGACTTGGGACCCGAAGTAAGTTTATATATTTTGGCCTATTCAAACTTTGCACATAAATTGAAATGAAGTAATATGCAATATTTGTATTGGATACTCCTAACTGGGCGAAGTAGAAAAAAACCAAGTATTAGATTCTTATTTCTACATGTCTAGTGGAGTTTTAGTTTCAGTATGGTTACTAAGAGAGTTATGATTTATGCGAACTTTTTTGGAGAGCACACGTGAATCCATGATTACAGTTTGTTACAATTCTTTGAATAAAAAGGGTAGCCTGTGCAAAAAGCATCTTACGTTCCCGCATGGTCAGGGGAAGGGCTGCATCCCAAGGGGGTGTGATATAGGTAGCCCACTCTTCTACTATATTTGTTCTTTGTTTATGGTTGATGATGGATACGGATAGTCAGGGCCGTTCCTATACTTTTAAAGGCCCGGTGCGAGAAACAAAAAGAGGCTTTTTTTTATTCACATGAAAAATTAAAATTAACTAATTAATCAATATTGAAAAAAAAATTATTGATCAAAACATCAAATAAATGTATAGTAAACACTATATTCAATTCAATGTTTTCAATTTCAGTACAATAATGCTACGAAAAGAAACCTTAATGCCATTACATGAAAGATTTAAAAGAAAAACTATCATTACATTAGACATAGAAAATTGAAATCTGATTTTGTATTTTAAAAAAAAAGTCTTTCACTGCTCATTGGATTTGAACACACGACCTCTCACTAGAGAAGTATTTTTTAAAGGAGCCCTCAACCGCTAGGCTACAACTCTGACCGATAAGATTGAAGTCATTTTTAATACATATCTTAATATTTGAAATCAATAAAAGAAAAATAAAATTTCTAGGGCGGAGGCCCCGCCGGCCGGGGGCTTGTGCGGCGGCGCTGCCTCGACCGCCCCAGGGGCGGCTCTGCTGATAGTCTCCTATCCTTTGTTTATTCTTTCTGTAGATATTCTCTTATCTCACTCAGTTGTAACTTTTGCAACATGAAGAATATATAT
This sequence comes from Anisodus tanguticus, assembly GCA_034509755.1. Lineage (NCBI taxonomy): Eukaryota > Viridiplantae > Streptophyta > Magnoliopsida > Solanales > Solanaceae > Anisodus > Anisodus tanguticus. The sequence goes on from CM067555.1 coordinate 44,774,275, forward strand.
TTTATAAAATCTTGATAAACCATAAAATTCATGCAAAGATAAGAAAAAATATATACTAATAACTAGGGAAATAAATTAAAAATTGGCACACCTTGTAGCAAGGTTATATTTAGTTAAAAATTCTATATTTACTGTGGAAGAGAGTCAGGAATTCAACTTATAGGTTCTGAATTTTAGAACGATGACTTTAAGTCGTAATAATTGGGTTAAATTTGATATTTGTATATATTTAATGAACTTCTTAACACAAATATATTATTATTTGAGGCTTTGAGCAAAAGCTACTGGGTTCTGCCGAGCCCGTGTCCTAGCTTTCTAGCTAAGCCCCTGACTTTGGAGAATGTTGTGTCAAGAAACCTTTTCCGGTATTAATTATCATATTCTGCTCAAGAAGAAACTTTCTGTAAAATCTTCCCACAAAATCAAATGAAAGAAAGGAAAGTAAGATATTCGGCCCGCTCAAAACTAGCTCAGTTGTTGAGCATAATTTGCGACGTATGAAACTTGTCGGTCTTGTTGTTCTTTCTATTGAGCATGCTGTATGTTTGATGGATGCAGAAACTCTCACTTCTAGTAACAGAGGCGTACAAGGACGCGCACCAGAAAAGTGTACTGGTGAGAAAAACTACCTTTCTTGTATGGTTGCCTTTGATCATCTAGGGTGTGTTTATGGAGGAAGAAAATATTTTTCAATTTTTCCCGGGTATCCTGATCTGGACGCCACAAAAAATTAGGGAAGCCTTTTTCGTGAAAGACTTTTTGCGACTGGTGAGAAGAAAACAAGTTCCTTTAAAATGGGGGAAATGACTTCCCTAGTAGGAGTGGGGAAAACAATCTCCGTAAGGTACAGGTAAGGTCTGCGTAAACTTTTTTCTCCCCAGACCCACTTTGTGGGATTTCACTGGGTTTGTTGTTGTTGTCTACTCCCCACTTCCCAACGGCCCCCAATCCCCACCCCTTGACCATCTCACCCCCTGCCACCCACAAACTTCCACTCTCCACTCATCTCATCCTCATAGTGTTTTCCTAGATTGAAATAAATGCTCTTGGGACAATTTTTTTTGCTCAAGTACCATGCACTAGAAAATAAGTAACTCACTTATTTTCCAAGAAACATTTTCTAGAAAAACATTTTTCTTCATACCAAACACACCCCTAGTATATGCTTTCCTGCTTCATGGATTTGACAGGAAATAATGTCTTCGAATGCCAGGCAATGAAGGAGAGAATGAGCAATCTTGCTCAGAGCTTAGGGATGCCAGCAGGATTAGAAGGAATGAAGTGATCGAGATAATCAGAAAGAAGCTCCCATTTTGTTTATATTTGCAGCAATTAAGTTTGACTATGAGGAATGTATTGCACCTTTATTATTTGCTGTTATTTCCCCTATTGATGTAGTAAACACAGTAAAGCAAAAGGAGCAAGTAGCTGGCAGGAGCAAGTCATCTTATTTGGACTTCGTTCTACTTGTTCTTTTCTTCTTTGGGCTTAGGCATTCAGCTGTGCATCAATGAAAAAGGTTCATATTGAAAGTCATCATATCAACTTGTTTTCCGGTAAAAATGATTTCTACCAAAAAGCGCAGTTAGAAATTTGTATTCAAGGGTTTAAAGACAAGTAGGTCGTATTCGATTGGAAGACCCTTTTGATTGAGTTCGGGATTGATATTTAAGTTACAAATGAATGGTATTAAAAACACTATTAAAAATATGATAACAAGCAAGTAAAGAAAATTAGTAGTTTGAATTTGAAATTGAAAATAAGCTATGAATTGAATAAGAGCCAAGCTGAGAATAGTGTATTAGTTTGAGAGAGATCTGAGTTATAAGTGTGTGCTTAGAGAGTACAATGTGTCTTCCTTCTCTTCTAAGTGTTACATATATAAGACAAAACTTAGACTATTACGACCCTAGGGAGTTATGGCAATGAGGATTGACGAGGATGTCACACATCGTATTGGAGCAGGGTGGTTGAGATGAAGGCTCGCATCTGGTGTTTTGTGTGATAAGAAGGTGTCATCAAGACTTAAAGATAAGTTTTACAGAATTGTAGTGAGACCGACGATGTTGTATGGGCGGAGTATTGGCCAGTCAAGAACTCTCATGTTCAGAAGATGAAAGTTGCAGAAATAAGGATGTTGAGATGGATGTGTGGGCTGATTAGGAGAGATATGGTCAGAAATGAGGAGATTCGGGACAAGGTAGGGGTCGCCTCCGTAGCGAACAAGATGCGGGAGGCGAGACTGAGATGGTTCGGACATGTCCAGAGGAGAGGCATAGAGACCCCGTTGAGGAGGTGTGAGAGGCTAGCGATGAAGGGTTGGAAGAGAGGTCGATGAAGGTCAAAGAAGTATTTGGGAGAGGTGATCAGGAAGGATATGACTAGTCTTCAGCTTACTGAGGACATGACCCTAGATAGGAAGGTGTGGAGGTCGAGGATTAGGGTAGAAGGCTAGTAGTAGGATTAGTAGTACCTTCTTTTCTGGATGGCCCAATATTATTTTTGTTATTTTCTTGTATTTCATCTTAGCATTCGCATATCTCTTATTGTTAATTTTCTATTGATACTTATTGGCCTTTTTGCTTTAATTTTCTTGCTATTTTGATGTTGCTTTTGTGTTACATGAGCCGAGGGTTATCGGAAATAGCCGCTCTACCTGCCAAGGTAGAGGTAAGGTATGCGTACACTCTACCCTCCACAGACCCCACTTTATGGGATTACACTGGGTATGTTGTTGTTGTTGGAGTTATGGTGACATGAGCATACTGACGTCATTACATCCACGCGCGCTGCGACACTCTGATATAGGTAGGCTGATGTGATGAGAGTTGTTGGAAGTGGGAGATAGTTGTGAAGATCTGTTAGAGTTTTTCGAACCATAAAGCTTCTCATTTACGCTTAATGCCTTCGGGTGCTTTTTTATCCAAAACATATAGTACCCCCACTTTCCGAGCTTTTCGAGCTTCGTGGGACCGGGAAGTAGAAGAACTTGTCAACCACCAATCTCGTAGTACTATGTCCTTAGGGGATAGTGCACCGATTCAGTTGTCCATCACCCCATCTACTTATGCTACTCCTCCGGTAGCCATTGATCCGGCATCTGATGCCAGCGGAGAAGAGGATCCTGTTTTAGAGCCTACCCCCTCGAAGGGCTAATAAATCTGATGCCGGTGCTACTAGCCTTTTCAGGAAAATCTGTCTGTCTGATAAGATGAACTCCTGTGCTTATTTCTCCCTTGCTCCTACCCAAATTGATGGTGTGGCTCCGGGCCCGACCCCTATCCCTTGCATTCCGTCATCATCACGGGCTCCCTCTGCATCAGCTTCTCATAAGGAAGTCCCCACCCCTCAAGGTACCATGCCTAGGGGTCGTACTGAGAGTCCAAATGTGGGAGCACGCAACGAGGGTGCTCAGCTATCCCATAGGTCTTGACTAGTGGACACTTATCTTGCCCCGATCCATAATCCCATATCTCATCGGCAAGTCACTCTGACCATACCCCGGGAATGCAACCTTCTTTCGAGGCCAGTAGGGGTGGCCAACTACTTGTGGCCTCTGGAGAGCGAGAGAGATAATGAGAAAATAGTGAGGGTCTCTGGCAACTGTTTGTTAAATGTCGGGGCTCATGCGGCCGCATAACTATGCTTTCTTCATACTTTCCGACCTACTTCATATGTCTTCTCATTGTAACACCCTGATTTCTGAATTTATTACTTCCTCAGGCAAGTCTTCTCACCATGGAGGGCTTTCAACAAAAAAAATGTTGAATAAAGAGAAATGATGCTAGAGTATCATGCATTACAGGAAAGGGTCTCTGTTATAGAGAGCCAACTGATATTCGCTGAGGATTTGGAATCCAAGCTGCCTCAATAAGAGCAAGACAGAAAGGTTTACAGCGAGGAAGCCCAAAGATTTCACAAGGAGCTCTTGGACCTTCAGAGAAAGTGGGCTGAGCACTAGGAGCATTTTGCTAGCATAGTCAAGAGGGAAACAAAGATGACCGAGCAACTCCGGATTATGGGGGTTGAGGTCGAGGCCTGTTAGAGGGACAAGGCTTCCGCTGAAAGAGACCAGCGGGTACTAGAAGAAAGGCACGAGGGTTTGTTAACTCGTTATGATAGGCAGGTCAAATGCAAAGCCTGTCCAAGAATAATGCTTACCTCCAGGAGGCTTTGCAGAAGGGTCAATATGACCGATACAGATGTCAACATTCAGCAGCTGAAGTTGTATTTTATCTTTGAAAAGACCCATGTTGTGTACTAAGCTCGTCGACAAGTTCTCCAGGAGGTTCGAGAGGGCTGGATAAACGTAGAGACTGCCTTGGCTGACACTTTGAGGGTAGAAGAAAGGGCTTACGAAGCTCTGCCTGTGCGTGCCCCGTCTGTGGATATTGCTTCGTCTTTCAATGATGAGAGTTGGTCGCATGAGGGTGAAAAAGAGACTCTGCCCAAGCATGAGATGCATTCGCTAGAGGTTCCCATGGCTGAGAGCGTGAGCGGAGAATGCAAAAGGGTGGTGACCTCTCATGGGAGCCCTTCTATAGCTCCGGAAGCGGGAGGAGATGGCGCAGAGACGACCTTCCCGAAGGATCCTCAAGTTGTTGTGCCCCCGGAGATGCATGCCCTCTTTGGAAATTTAGACGCTCCGATTGCCGAAGCTTGACCTTCATACTCCCTGCGTGGAGCTTTTTCAATGTTTTATATATGTTTTTTTCCTTATTTAGACAATTTGATTTGTATTTGTCGGTACTGCCCATGCTTTCTCGGCCCCTTTTGCATTCCTTTTAGTGATAGTTCTTTTCTGCTTGTAACTGCCGAGTTTATTATATCAAATTTCCTAAAGTCCTATGAGGGAGGCGTTTGATTATTAATTGTCACTCTAGTTATGTTGGTATGCTTTGTGGTCGGGTGTGTTAATTACACGGTCCTTTGAAGTAAAGCAGTTCAACCATAGGGATCCTTTCACCCAAGGACTCCCTCATCAGGACTATGCTCTATGGCGAATTTGAACGCTTGTGTTTAAGTTCTGCGATGTGTATTTTTATTTCTTCGCATCGTATGCGTTACTTTGAGCAATCGCTTTCCCCAATCCGGGAATATTACTTTCGGACGCGTATTTTGTGATTGGAAATTTAAATCATACATTTCATAATAAAATGAGGGCCCCCATTTGTTCGGTGCCTACAAGGAGGACGTCTTGACCTCACCTTATATTGGCATAAGGTTATGTTTCCTTCACGCTCTGGGGCCAATGGACCGTGTTGTGTGTTCGAGGTGGATATTATCGGGTCAGGGAGGACGCGTTCGTACCAACAACGTTAGAGTGTAGGAAGCTTTCGTAGCAAGCCTATTTTTATACATTCCATTCGATATTCTGACTTGAATACATGCTTATTGTTTATAAAACTTAAAAAGTACAAGGAAAGGCGATGGCCCTCGGCCCCAGTATCTAGGAGAAAATAGTTTCCCTTTGCATTTGATTCCCTAGGATGAATTCTTCTAAGTAATACGTTTTTCAGTTGTTGCCTTGTTAAAAACCTTGCCGACAAAAACCCATTTGGGAAAAAAACTAGTCAAGGAAAATAGTGCAACACACATTTTCCGATCTTCATTTCGACGTCTTCCAGGTCAGTCCCAGTCTTGATGCCAATCCCAATCCTGCGTTCATAAAAGGTTATGGAATCGACCACGAACTCCGGTAGGCTCGGTGTTCGTATCATTGATCAGTTATTGATAGGTCAGATCATATTCGCTTATCTCGACTGACCATTTTGACAGTCAACTCATAAGATTCTCCCCATGCAACAATACCAGCAGTGGAGTGTCGGTCACGATGGTTACCAGATGACAATGGAAATACGATCGCAGCTTTCGTGTGGCTATGACGAGGGCCAACTTTTTTGTGTTCGGATATTGTGACTCGGCCTCAGTCAATGTCTTACTAGCATAATAGATGGGGAGCTTCTCTTTCCCTTCTTTTCTTACGAGGATGACACTCATTGACATAGCTGAGACAGTCACATATGTGAGCAATCTCTCTTTCTTTTTAGGCTTGACCATTATATGAGGGCTATCCAAGTAAGCCTTGAGGTCTCGCAAGCTTTGATTATACTCTTGTGTCCATAGGAAGCGATGGTCCTTCTTCGTGAGTTTGAAAAATTCATGACACCAATCTGTCGATCGTGATATGAATCTTCCTAGGGTCGCCACTTTTCCGGTCAGCCTCTGTACCATTTTAATGTTATCCAGTGCATCTGGCATTGACTGGATATATTTCACTTTATCGGGGTTCATCTCAATTCCGCAGTCGGAGATGAGGAAACCTAAAAACTTCCTAGATCGGACTCCAAAGGTGCACTTTTCTAGGTTTTGTTTCATGTGGTAGGGTTGTAAGACGTCGAAGGTTTCAGCCAAGGAATCCAAGTGAGTCTTAGATTCTTGGGACTTGACCAACAGGTCGTCGATGTAAACCTCCATAGTACGGCCAATTTGCTTTTCGAACATTTTTTTTATCAACCTCTGGTAGGTGGCCCCTCCATTCTTAAGACAAAAAAATATTACATTGTAACAAAAGTTACCGTGATTAGTCATGAAAGAGGTTTTTTCCTGATCATCTGGGTGCAAGATGATCTGGTTGTATACAGAGTATGCATCCAAGAAGTTGAGAAATTCATGTCCTGCCGTAGCGTTTGTTTGATCAATATATGTCAAGGGAAATGAATCCTTAGGCCATGCCTCATGTCCACGCACATTTTGAATTTGTTTATTTTTTTAGGGACTGCCATCATGTTGGTCAGCCATGCGAGATTATTGACCCTCCGCACGGACCCTATATTGAGCAGGCGTGTCACTTATTCTCTTACGAATTGGACCCTCACTGCCGATATCAGCCGTTTCCTTTGCCTCAATAGAGTATGATTAGGATAAACTCTTAATCAATGAATAGCTATTTTCGGGGGGATCCCATATATAAAAACTAATTCTTGAGCTCAGGCGAGAGCTCCGATCCCAGGTATACCTTCTTTTTGGGATGTCCTTCAAAAATCGTCACTCTCTCCATCTTCTCAATGGTCTAGTCCGCGGGATCTTTATCTGGTGGTAAAATGAAGCCTTTCGGAAGGATATGATTCGGGAACTCTTCCTCTGCAAGTTGCTCCTTCCTTTCTCCAGGCGTCCCATTTGAGCCTGACGACTGTAATTGTTATTAGTCTGATTCTAGCTTCTGAGGAATAGACACTGCCAACATATCCTCCATCTGGGAACAACTGCTACTCCCTCTAATTTTTCCGATCCCCCAAGGTGTAGGAAACTTGATCTTATGGTGATAAGTTGAGGGGACCACCTACATTGTGTGCAACCATGGCCTTCTGAGTATTGTGTTGTACGTCATGTATCTGGACACGACATCAAAGGTTGTGACTTGTTTCACACCATCGACGTAAATAGTCAACTCGGCTTCCCCCTTGGTTAGCTTGCTGGACATATTAAATCCTTCCAACACTTTTGTCACGGGGGTGATTGATTCATCTATATGCATTTATTTTAGGATCTGCTGCTGGATGATATTTGCTGAACTTCCTGGATCAATCAAAACACGCTTAGTAAAACATTTATTAATTTTCAAGGATTAACAGGGCCTCATTGTGAGGCGAAGTGAAGCTTCCCCAGTCGTTGTCAAAAAAAGCTATGTCCTGACTCTCTGTGGGTTTCCACCCATAGCTCGTGGTTGTGACTGAGACCTTGGACTTTCTCATTGATGTATACGTGATCTTGTTGACCATCCTTGTATCGAAGATCATATAAATAGTGTGAGTAGGCAGAGGCGATTGCCTCGGTCTTTGCCAATCATTCCTGCTTAAGTTGAGCTTTGCTCGATTGCTGATGTACTCCCTCAAATGTCCTGCGAACAGTAGTTGCGCTAGTTCTATCCTCAGGTTTCCGCAATCCTATATGGTGTGATCATGCGTGCTACGGAAATGGAACCACAACCACGTGTTCCTTTTCTCCGAGTTGATGCGCACGTCATCTGGGAACCTGGCTTCTTTCATGGTTTTCATTACAACCACTATTTCTGTTGCGTTTATACTGAAGTTATGGTCAGATAGCTTTGGGGGGGGGGCATTCCCTTTTGACGCGGACCCTTTTGTGCGCCGGGCGGTCAATGAGACCTTGATGGTTCCTGGTGCTACCCTGACTCGTTCCCATGCTTGAGTACCTCCTAGTGTCATATGGTTCGAACCGTCTACTACTTGCTGCGCTGGTGTTATATCCTTGGATTAGCCTCCTCGAGGGGCGACTGCCCGTGTATGTCGGCAATGCCACTCGGTGGTCTTCCTCAATCCGCATCTTAGGTGTGTACCTAAGATTTATTTTGCTCTATGTTTTCGCTGGGAATTCCTTTAAGCTTTCCTTCAGCTTTCTGGAGGTGTTTGAACTTTTCGGGTTCAACCCGTCTACGAATGCGGCTACCGCCTAATCTTCTGCGATAGATGGCAACATCATTCATTCTCTCTGGAATCTATCCACGAAACCTCGCAACAACTCATCCCCTCGCTGCTTTATTGTGAATAAGTCTTGTTTGTGAGTTTCTACCCTCCGGGCCCCTGCGTGAGCCTTGACAAAAATATTTGCAAGAGAAGCAAAACAATCAATAGAATTTTTGGGTAAGTGAGTATACCAGGAGAGTGTTCCCTTTATAAGCGTTTGACCGAATTTTTTGAGCATGACAAATTGAATTTCGTGCTGCTTGAGGTCGTGCCCGGTGACGGCTGCCTCAAAGGTCACGATGTGTTCTTCCGGATCCGTGGTGCCATCGTATTTTGGTATGTGAGGCATCTTAACTTTTTTTGGGATTGGTATAGAGGCTATGCTCTTTGGATATGACCCCATACCTTCTGGCCCCCGTGCCATTTATGATGGGTGGTGCCCCGGGTATTTGGCTCATCCACTCGTTCATTTCCTTACTCGTCATAATCCTTCAATGAATGCGTTCAGCCGGTCCTTCTCGCCTTCGTCTTTCTTTTTACTGGTTTCAGGGGAAGCTGAGGCCTTCGCAGCGTTTTGATTTGACGTCGGATTCCCAGCCCTTGAATGAGTAGCTATAGCAGCTACCGCCGCTTTCATACCCAACATTACCTCATTTTGTCCTTTTCAGAACAGCTTCGATCGTTTCCTTAGTAAGAGATCCTCCTTTGTCAATCGTCCAAGGCTTTCCAGTTCGAGATTTGACTGAGCTTCTTCCCTCGGGTGCTTCTCTTCGGGTTTCCTCCGCTTTTGCTTTATCCAAAGTTTCCTCATCGCGCTCTTTCTCGGACGGTTTTATCGAAGACCCGCTTTCGCCGCCCTTGTTTGGATTCCTCTCCTATTCGCAAGGCTTCCAAACAGCTCGCCAGGTTTTGGTGTTCAGCTGGTATTGGCAGTGTTGCAAGTCCCTGTTCTCCACGAGCGACGTTGTCTTCATCTGACATGTTCTAATTATAGCGTTTCTGTTGAGTTTTTTTTTTAAAGAAGATCAGCTATAGATCGAGACGACTCCACAATTGTCTATCCTCACAGACGACGCCAAACTGTTTTCCAGTGAAAATGATTTCTACCAAAACACAGTTAGAGATTTGTATTCAAGGGTTTAAAGACAAGTAGGTTGTATCTGATACAGACCCTCTTGATTGAGTTCGGGATTATATTTAGGTTACATATGAATGGTATTTAAAACACTAGTAAAAATATGATAACAAGCAAGTAAAGAAAATTAGTAGTTTGGATATGAAAATAAGCTATGAATCTAATAAGAGCCAAAGCTGAGAATAGTGTATTAGCTTGAGAGAGATCTGAGTTACAAGTGTTTAGACAGAATACAATGTGTCTTCCTTCTCTTCTAAGTCTTACATATATAAGACAAAACTTAGACTATTACTACCCTAGGGAGTTATGGCGACGTAAGCATACTGACGTCACTACATCCACGCGCGTCGCGACACTCTGATCTAGGTTGGCTGATGTGACGGGAGTTGTTGAGAGTGGGAGACAACTGTGAAGATCCGTTAGAGTTTCCGGAATCACAAAGCTTCTCATTTACGCATAATGCCTCCGATTGCTTTTCTAGCCAATACACAGTTTAACGATTGGAGAACTTTTTCCATTGTGTTATTTTATTCTTCTTCATACATCAAACATATAATTTTTCCTTTGAGCCGACTGTTCGACCATCAACCAAAGATTTTTGGTGTTCTACTCTAGACACTGAAATCTCTCCTTTGGTATAAATTTGAACAAACTAAGATGTGATAAAAAAATTTAAATTAAATTAATACTGCTTATCAAGAAAATATTTGTATCATAGGGAGGGTTGAAAGTATTTAAGGAGTTCTTGCCATCCAGCAAGAACCAGAAAAAGTATTTAAGGGAGCACCACAGGTGTTAAGAAGTAAAATGTCCCAGCAAAAAAAGTAAGAGGGGTGTGGGGGTGTGGGGGAGGGGGGAGGAAACAACTTTGTAATTTCCACAACAAAGGACTCAAAAAACATTTCTTTGCATTCTTTCTACTTGAACCATCACATTTCCTGCCATCATATTATTCTTATCTTCTTTCTAGTTTTTGGCCATTAAAAGTAGTTTTTGCATATGAGACAAAATCTTTTTAATCCTAAAGTAGCAAAAAACACTCTGCAACTCTCAAAATTTTGTATGGTCCAACAGAGTTTTTGCTCTTTACTATTCATTTTGTATCATCTCATCAAAACACACTAAAGTATGTCAATGCACAAAAATAAATCTTTAAGTTAACCATAGAAGAACAATATATATATAAGAAGGCTTAAATTAGATGGAATGAAATGGTAAAGAACAAATTGAATCAAAGAATATTTAACCTAACAAGACCAGCCAAATTCCTCCTATCCCCTCTCAACATTTCTATCTCTATCTATAAAAAATTCCATAAAATGCCTATAGAACTTTCTAATCACCTCAAAACAAAAACCCCATTACAACCCCAAAAGCCACAACCAAACTAGCCTTCAAGTTATCCGCACTACTAGTAGGAGCCATAGCTGGACCTTCAAATTCAACTGGAGAAGGTGCAGGTGCACCCATGAAGAATCTGCTCATGTGCTTCTCAGATAAGGTCACCACAATCAATTTTTGGCCTTGCTCACAATGTCCTTTTGCTCCACTAATGAAATAGTATGCACCTGAATGATCCAACACTATCTTTGTGTTGCCATCATTGTGCACTGCTATTGGACTTGAAGTGTTGCATGTCACATAATCTCTCTTGCTCACTTCCAATACTGAGTCTGTTTTTCCATCATACTTCCACACTGCCACAGAAGATAAAAAAATAAAAATACAATTAGTTATTTAGACATGTCAGTGCATCATCATATGATTGTACTAAAAATAGAAGTGACTAGTAAGGAATTCTAACAAGGGATTCATGAAAACTTAAGAATACAACATCTACTAAAATTTGAATCTATGGGCTAAAGCAACTTTTAAGCAATATTTGTGTCATTACACTAGAACCATTTCTTATGTCAAGGAATTCAAAAACATTTATATATAACAAAGATTATTTTTACCCTATTTGCACTGTAATTTTTGTATTAAAAACATACCAAGATAATCTCCAATGAGGAATCGCGATTTTTCTGCCCAGCGATTAAGGGAATTTGATTCAGAAGATGGTACTTTCCAAGAATCAGTTTTGCCACCAACCAAATGATCTCTTGCTTCTGTGAAGCTCAACATCAGGCAAAAAACAACTGCCACTAGTGAAGAGGAAAGCACATTTCTTGAAAAAACAGCCATTTGATATGAATATATCTTTTCTTCAACAGCTAACTCTAGTGTTCTAAAAGGGAAATTAAGAGAGAAAGAGAGATTTGTTTGATGGTTTTGTAGAGGTCTCTTTCTGTATTTATAGTGCAGAGGTAAAGAGGAAGCTAGAAAACTAGCCGTTAGAAAACCTAGAATAAAGTAGTGAAGGTTTGGTGTAGTTTTGGCCGTAACGTTAATAACGGTAATAGTAAACGTTAAAAAGGTATTAAGTCAAAGATGAACATGAATTAAGAGAACCCCCTCCCCGTCTTAATTTACGTGACACTTTCAAATATCAAAGATCAAACTTATTTTTTATTATTATAATTTTTCATGTCTTTTAAGTATTTTAAATTGTTAATAATGTTAACTTATAATACTTCTAACGTACTCTTAGTTTTTAAATATGTGAATTTTATTTTTAAAAAACTAGATTTTCTCGATTTATGAACTGTGACAAATAAATTGGAATATGGAGAGTGTCACTTAATCATTAATCATAATTAAGTAATCCATCCGTCTCAATTTATGTGATATTTTTTGAATTTCGAGATTCAAATGAGTTTTTTTATCGTAATATATCTTTATATATTTTAAATTATCAATTATTATTATAACTTGTAGTACTTTTTACTTAGTTTTCGAATATGTAAATTTTGTTTAAAAAACTAAAAGATTCCATATCGAAATTCAGGGTCTAAATAAAAAGATTTGACTCTCAAAATTCAAACTATATCACATAAATTGAAAAATAATGAATGATAAATGTGCGTATAAAAGACATATTTTGCATCCGTTGATTTGATACAAACATCATATATACATAAATTGTACCCCAGTAGAGCAGGTGCATAGATCTTACTGCTCCTAAAAGGAGCAAGGAACATTGATTCTGCCGTGCAAAAATGAAAATTGGAGTAAAGTTTGAGATGTCGTCAATGTATATGGCCTAATTTAAAACATTACTGTTAATGTTGGGTTTGTTGTTGTGATATTTGACCCAACATATCTTCGAAAGTACTGATTTGAATGCAGAAAATGTTGGGACAAATGTTACAACATTCGGACCAACATTTTGTATATAACAGTTTTGCCTTACTTCACATTAAGCAGTAATATTTTTACTAAGAGGTAAAAATGACCTAGGCGTATGAATTGGAGCTGTGTAAAACGTGGGAGAAAGAGTCAAATCTTGAGGAAGAAGTCGAGTTAAGAACAAGTCAAAGTTGTTGAGATTTTGACTCCATGATCCTCTCCAACAAACATACCAGCTGCCCGCCTTTCCCTCAACCTCCACAACCAATCGATGAGCTTTTCAAGGAAGTCTCTCTACTATAAACAGAGAGGCTACTACAGTGAATCGATATCCAGAATCATATTGCAAAAATACCAAGAGAGCTCTCGGGATTTCATCTCAGAAATCTGGATCACAAGTGTCGCCTGAGTGTGTCGACAACATTCTGTCCAACATTACAATTGCTGTTTAGATTCTAGATTAGTTTTGTATGGAACGATTGTAATGAGAGGTTGTCTATGTCTACTTAGTTAGATTTTTCAGGCAGAAGTCATTTGCGACTTCAACTTTTAGTTTCTTTCCGTTTTATATTGCAAATTTGTAAAGAAAGGAATTTGTATTTTTGTATATAAAATATAAACAATACTTGACCATCATAAGTTATATCAACATATAACTTATGAAAATATAAATCTTTGTGTTCTTTTTTTTTCCGTTGTATTTTACTCTTAAAGGTTTTCTGTTTTATCGAAGTGTTGTCATTTGTGTCAGACGACATTATCGCTGACATTCAGAAACAGAATCGGCATTCAATTTATTTCATCTCTTATTTTTACTTTCCGTAGCCTTTGACACCCTACAAGTGGTATCAGAGCTGACACTTAACACAATAAGTGCTTGGTCCTGTTGTCATAAGCTATGGATTCGGCAAATTCGATTCTTGGTAGACTGCCTATTTTAGATGGTTCAAACTGTGCCTATTGGAAGATTCGCCTACGTTCTCATATCAAATCAATTGATGTTAGGGCATAGAGATCTATAACCAATGTGTACGTTGTTCCTATGTTGCCACAGGATGAGGAAGGTGACGTTCTTGTTAAACCTGAATCTGAATGGACTGCGGAAGAAACCATTAATGCTAGCTTTAACGAAAAGGCCTTAAATACAATTATTGGATGGGTTGATCTTTACATGTTCAAACTCATTCAAAACTGCCCCACGGCTAAGGATGCATGGGATACTTTACAAATTCATTGTGAAGGCAGCTCAAGTGTTCGTCGAACAAAGCTACGCATGCTCATGAGTAAATATGAACGTTTAAGGATGGAAGAAACGGATGATATTAAATCTTATTTTGAAAAGTTGATTGACATCTCAAATGAATGTCAAGTGCTTGGTGAACTATTAACCAACACTCAACTTATTGAAAAGGCTCTTCGTTCTCTTCCTGAAAAGTTTAATTTAAAGATTTGTGCCATTGAAGAAGCTCACAATCTTGCCACAATGGATCTTCATACCTTGATGAGCATACTCAAAACTTATGAGATGAACATTGAGAATCAAAAGGAATTATATAAAAGCAAGAATGTGGCACTTCTAGTTCAATTCTCGGAGAGTCAAATCGAAGAAGAGGATGAGAATCTTGAAGAGATTGGTGAAGGTGCAAATGTTGCCTTACTCACTCGAAAATACAATTCGATGGTGAGGAAGCTCAACAATGATAGATATCAATCTAAATCTAAAGAGCACCAAAACCAAGTCTTCAATCAAAAGCCCACTAGATTCCTTCCAAAAGTACAAAAAGGAAATCAACTAAGAAGAACCAACTCAGATCGTACCAAATTTGATCCCAAATAACTTAAGTCCGTGCAATATCATGCACGTTTGGGTTGGGGTCATTATGCCAAGAATGTGCAAACACTCTAAGAAAATTTGGTAAGAACCTATGGGTTTCACTTAGTGATGATGAAGAAGAAGAGTAAAGAGATCGTGAAATTAAAACACAAGAAACGCTGGCCACTGTTTACGAAAAATCTCTATCAGATAATGAATATGTCGTCTATAATGTTGACTCAGATGTCACGACATTTGTTCCAACTTCAGCAACGACATCAACATCCTCAGCGACATCCGAAAGGTAAGAATTCTTTAACTGTTTTGATGTTAATTGGTTTATTCTGTTAGTGAGGCTAATTGTATAAATCAAGTTGAATGCAAAGATGATATGATTAATGAATTACAAAGTATTTGTAAATCCTTAATCATAGAATCCAAGCAACTTGATACAAAGGTAAAATCTTTAACTCGTGAGAATGTAGATTTAAAAGGCACAATAACCCGATTACCAAAAAAATACTGAACTTGGTAAGATTCGTGCAAAATTGGATTTAGCCGAAGCAACCTTCTACAAGCTCAACAAAGGGACTTCGAAATTGGATGAGATACTCAATTTTAGTAAACCTTCACATGCAGGTATTGAGTACGAAAACTCTCTTAAAACTACATGCTCTAATCTCTTTGACACAAATGAGAAAATGCGCTTTGTAAAAGAAAATGGGATGAATTGTAGGTTCTCTTATATGTCAAAGAATATGAAGTTTATATGTCATCATTGTAACTCCCCTGTACACTTCAAACCATACTGTTTCAAACTTCAAAATTTTGTGAGCAAAATGTCGCCTAAATTGTCGTCCAACATTTCGGATAACAATCGGAGCAATATTTCTGAGCCAAAAGGTAAAAAATGTTTTAAGAGAGTTTGGGTTCCTAAAATGAATTTAACTTGTAATGTTGCCATAACTGTATTAAGAACTAACATTTCAGATTCTTGGTACTTTGATAGCGGATGTTCTCGCCATATGACATGTACAAAAGGATTTCAAAGGAACTATGAGTCATTCAATGGAGTAAATGTGACTTATGGAGGTGGCAGTAAAAGCAAAATAATTGGAAAAGGGATCATGGATGTTCCTGGATTTCCAGCCTTAAGGAATTTCTTACACGTTGAGGGTTTAATGGTTAATTTAATTAGTATTAGTCAACTGTGTGATGACGACCTTGAGGTAAAATTTAATAAGAATGCTTGTAAAGTTACGAATGAAGCTAATGAATGTGTCATAACATGTACTAGATCAGGTGATAATTGCTATCTTGTTGTAAGACAAGAAACATGCAATAATGCTAAGATAGATGACACAACACTATGGCATCAAAAGTTGGGACATGTCAACTACCGCAATTTAGAAAAATTAGTCTCATATGAAGCAGTTAGAGGCTTACCCAATCTTAGCCATAAATGTAAAACTGTTTGTGAGGATTTTCTGAAAGGTAAGCAAACTCGTGTCTCTCATAATATTGTCCAACACGACGGACAACATTCAGGTACGTCTTACTGTATTCAGTTACTGCATATGGATTTAATGGGTCCAATTGAAGTAGACAGTATAGGAGGCATGAGGTATTCCTACATGATAGTAGATGATTTTTCTAGATATTCATGGATATATTTTTTAAAAGAAAAATCACAAACTTTTGACAGGTTTAAAGTTTTGCACTCTAGAATTAGGAACTTGTTCTGTTCTCCTATTTTTCGGATTAGATCCGACCATGGAAAAGAATTCAAAAATAACTTATTCACAAAATTTTGTGAGAAAAAGGGAATTTCCATGAGTTTTCCGCTCCCAAAACTCCTCAACATAGTGGGGTAGTAGAAAGAAAGAATTGAACATTGCAAGAAATGGCTAGAGTTATGCTTAGTTCTAAAATATTGTCAAAACATTTTTGGGCTGAAGCCTTAAATACTGCATGTCACATCTCTAATAGAGTCTACTTAAGGCCAGGAACAAAGATTACAACCTATGAGCTTATAAATGGAAAGAAACGTAACTTGTGTTACTTTCATATTTTTAGGTGTATTTGTTACATTTTAAATGATAGAGATCATTTGACAAAGTTTGACTCTAAGAGTGACAAATGAATTTTTGTTGGCTATTCTCAGAATAGTCATGCTTATCGAGTATACAATCTAAGGACCAAAACTGTACAAAAGTCTCTAAATGTTATTTTTGATGATTTTTCTGATCTTACAGGAAATACAACTGAAAATTACACTTTAGTTTCAGTGGAGAATGTGCAGACTGCTGAAGAATCAGATGTTGCCCCAAATGTTACCACACTCGAAGCAACATTTGAACCTGAAATAGAGACCACAGAGGACATGGATGAGGAATCTAATGCAGAATTTCTAGATCAAGTTCGAAGGGACCCCTCATCAAGGATTAAGAAGAATCATTCTACAGGCCAGGTGATAGGCGGAGTTTTTTTTAAGGAATTAAAAAAAGAGGGAAAGAACCACTCAACTACAAAGAAATAGTAAGGTATGTGTGTATGTCAACCATATACCAAAAGGTTAGTATTTCTTATTTTATATCTGCATTAGAACTAAAAAAATATTTTAGAAGCACTCAAAGATAATTTTTGGATTCAAGCAATGCAAGAAGAACTTGAACAATTCTCTCGAAATGAAGTTTGGGACTTAGTTCCACGTCCAAACAATACAAATGTTATTGAAACTAAGTGGATTTTTAAAAATAAATCAGACGAATCGGGAACAATTGTCAGAAACAAAGCTCGTCTAGTTGCACAAGGCTATACTCAGGTTGAAGGAATCGATTATGATGAAACTTTTGCACATGTGACCAGAATTGAGTCAATTAGACTATTACTTGCTATTGCTTGTTGTCTGAAAATTACTTTACACCAAATGGATGTGAAATGTGCTTTCTTAAATGGTTATCTAGATAAGGAAGTCTATGTTGAACAACCAAAAGGATTTGAAGATCCCTACCATTCATACTATGTATACAAGCTCAAAAAGGCTTTGTATGGGTTGAAGCAAGCTCCTCGAGCATGGTATGGTCATTTAACTAACTTTCTTCTTGAATTTGGTTTTAACTATGGCAAAGCTGATCGTACTTTATTCATTAAATGACACGGTGTAGATATTATAATTGCTCAAATCTACGTAGATGACATAGTTGTTGGGTCGACCTCACAGTCGTACCTAAATTCATTTGTTGAAGCTATGGCATCAATATTTGAAATGAGCATGATTGGGGAACTAACATTTTTCTTAGGTTTGCAGCTAAAGCAAAGTGATGATGGAATTTTCATCTCACAAAGTAAAAATGCCAAGAAGCTAGTTAAGAGATTTGGTTTGTAGAATGCTAAACAAATGAAGACGCCAATGGGTTCGTCACAGAATGTATGTAAGGATAGTATTGGTGAAAATGTCGATCCAATATTATATCGATCTATGATAGGTAGCCTTCTTTACCTTACTGCTAGTCGCCTATATATTATGTTTAGTTTTGTGTGTGTGCTCATTTTCAAACATGTCCCAAAATATCCCACTTAAATGTCGTAAAACGTATTATTCGATATGTTGTTGGCACATGTTAGTTGGGAATTTGGTATTCCAAAGACACTAATCCTAACTTAATAGGATTCAGTGACTTAGATTGGGCTGGAGATGTGGATGATAGAAAAAGTACAAGTGGATGATGTTTTTATCTTGGCAATAATCTTGTTTCATGGTATAGTCGTAAACAAAATTGTGTCTCATTTTCAACTGCTGAATCTGAATATGTAGCAACCGGAAGTTGTTTCTCTCAATTAATATGGCTACGACACATGTTAGACGACTAGGGTTTTTCTAGCAACATTTTGATTTTGTATTGTGATAATTTGAGTGATATAAATATTTACAAAAATCCAGTTCATCACTCACGTATAAAACATATTGATATTAGACATCACTTTTTAAGAGATTTAGTTGAAAAACAGCTAGTTAAAATTGAACATGTTGACACTCTTCATCAACTAGCTGTTATTTTTACAAAAGCTTTGGACCATGAGAGATTTTCTAGTTTGAAGAAATCTCTTGGTCTCTGTAATCTCTAAAAAGGAATTTTTGGTGAATGTCGGCTGAAACGTTGTCTAACATTTCTGGTGACATTTACTAGGTAAGTAATATCATAAACTGATTATTGTTGTTGTATAGTGCATTAATTTTGGTCACACAAGCATGATCCTTCAATAAGAATGTGATTCTAACGTGATACCGTTCTCTGCGATGATATGTAAATATATATATATATATATATATATATATATATATATATATATATATATATATATATATATATATATATATAAGAATACTATAAGTTCCTATTCTTTAAAAAGATAAAGGACACAATGGGAAAATGTTACCGTTCCTATTCTTTATGATTAGATCAAGGACACGATGGGAAAATGTTACATTGGTCGAGTGATTAAACTCATAAAAATACATATAAAACATGTCTAGATTTGTTGCCAAAGCTAAAAGTTCTTGTGGGATCAAAATACTTGTGTTGTTCAAAATGTTGCCAACATTGCTGTTGACAATATCATATTGTGATATTTGTTGGGATGTTGTTCTTAACTGATTTTGGAAAAATCAGTTTTTTATCGCAAAATTTTAGGTGTAAGTTATTTAGTAAAAATGAAACACCTAAAACTAAGGGACATTTGTTGCTTAGAAAAGTTTGCCATAAATATAAAATCCTCCCATTTGCAATTTTTTTTTATCATATCCAGTTTTCCCTAAATACAGTTAAAAGGGGGGGGGGGGAATCACATCATTCATCGGGTAAAACCCTACCTACCCGATGGAATCATCTCCAAATCAAACTTCATCCTTAATCTCAAACCCTAACTCCTCAAAACCCTCTCCTCAATTCTCACCAATGGAAACTTCTCCAGTGTCAGAACCCATGTCAGTCAACATTTCATCTAACACCCCTATAAGCATCAGCCCTCCTTCGAACACACCTCAACAACCGGACCAGTCCTCTTCCTCAAATATCCCTGAGGATCTTTCTAAAGCAATAATGTTTAAAGGTTTTGATTAACCTTTAGTTATCCTGGAGATAACAACAACCCCATAGATGTTGATGAGACTGTTGATTTTACATTCTTAGGTAAGAGGCCCAGATCATCTGCCTTTCCTACTCGCCGATCGAGTAGAGTATTCGAGAAAACAATCCAAGAAGATTCAAGTAGCAAAAGGACTAAATGTGAAACATCTAAACCCACCTACTCGAGCAGTGATAGTGAAAGTACGAACTCGGTTTTCTCAACTGATGAAGAACCATCTGCTTCAATACAACCAAGTGTGTCTCAATAAGAGGAAATCCTTGATGAAACCCCATTGAAACAATTCCTTCCGAAGGGAGTTTCCAGATCTGCAAGGTCGAGTGCTTCTCCAAATGTTGCCCCAGATGCCACAATATCTCAGGCAATATTTCATCCAATATCAGAAGAGACACAAATACCTTCATCCTCCAGCAGTACAGAATCAGATAGTGAAGTCGTGTCCGATTCAGACACAGAGGTATTTGCTTTCTTCGATAAATTATATTATAACGTTAAACATGATACGTGGAACTTTTATAATAATATAGTAATTAGGCCTAAGAGAGTGTTAGATATTGATTCATGTGCTGAATATGGCTTGGTAGAATTCTTAAAGGACAGACAACTTCTTGGCTCTGCTACTGAAAAAGAACTATATGTTGATGAGATAATAAGATTGTTTTATGCTAACTTAAACTCTGCTATATAGGATACCTCCTCAAAGAAATTTGGGAAGGTATATCTCTATAACAAGATGTATCAATTTACACCCTCAATTATAAATTAATGTATGGGACTTGATATTGAAGAGAGAATGAAAGATGCAGAATGAGTGATAGAATCTAGGGATACAATGATTGAATACCTCACTGGAGGTGTAATGAAGAAATGAATTCCTTGATGTCTAGCCTCCAAACTAACAACTCTATTTTCCACCCTCTACAAAATTGTTATTCACAATTTAATTCCTTCCTTGAATGAGTCAGTTGTGACATCTGAACAAGCCTCCCTGTTGTTTAAAATTGGGAAAAGATTCAAAGTTGATTTAGGGAAAATGATCTTTTATCAAGTTTCCAATTTGGCTGAAAAAAATTCAACTTTAATACTTCCTTTTCCTTCTCTGATCTACAAAGTATTAACTACCCAAGGCTTTGAGCCCAAGAGAGAAGACACCTTAGGAAAGGCTCTTGAGTTTTACACTGTAAACAAAGCAATTTTGAAGAGCAAGGAAAGAGTCATCGACTTACCTTGGAAGAAGGAAGCTGGAAGTGAAAATGTTGCCAGAAATGCCACCAACATTCCGGGCAACACTGGTCTGAGACAGTTTACACTGTCTACAAATTGGCTTGTGGATCAAATTGCAAAAATCAACCAACAAATTACAGAGGTTGATGCTGCTAGAGATGCCTTGGTTCAAGTCCAGAGACCATTTTCTACTTTTGCTTTCTTCACAAAAAAGGGGAGATGCTTCTGTGCAGGGGGAAGAAACGAAGCTGCTTCTGCTGCTGAAGAAGCTGTTGATGCTTTGTTGTACAAAGGGAAAAAACTGTTGGGAGGAAGGTGATGCTGAATAGGCTGAGGCTGAGAGCTGAAGCTGAAGTTGTTATGCAGAAGTAGAAAGTTGTTGGAAGCTGCTACTGCTCTGTGATGAGCAACGAGGAAGCTGAAGGATGTTGCTAAAACTTAGCTATAAATGGTTGTTAAAGGTTTTGATGGATTGATGTGGATATTTGTTGACAATTGTTTATTTCTATTTCTAATCCTATATATTGGTATACACATTTTTGCTTGTATGCCATCACAGGATAAAGGGGAGCATGTCCGTAATAACAGGTGTTGGACAACATCTGTGACAATGCACTAAGTCGTTTGAATAGTTTGTAACGTGCTTTGTGAAGAAAGGCAAAAAGGGGGAGATTGTTAATATTGGGTTTGGTGTTGTGACATTTGACCCAACATATCTTCAGAAGTATTGATTTGAATGCATAAAATGTTGGGACAAATGTTACAACATTCGGACCAACATTTTGTTTATAACAGTTTTGTCTTACTTCACGTTAAGCAGTAATATTTTTACTAAGAGGTAAAAATGACTTAGGCGTATGATTTGGAGCTGTGTAAAACGTGTGAGAAAGAGTCAAAGCTTGGAGAAGAAGTCGAGTGAATAACAAGTCAAAGTTGTTGAGATTTCGACTCCATGATCTTCTCCAACAAACACACCAGTTGCCCGCCTTTTCCTCAACCTCCACAACCAATCGATGAGCTTTTCAAGGAAGACTCTCTACTATAAATAGAGAGGCTACTACAATGAATCGATATCCAGAATCATATTGCAAAAATACCAAGAGAGCTCTCTGGATTTCATCTCAGAAATCTGGATCACAAGTGTTGCCTGAGTGTGTCGACAACATTGTGTCCAACATTACAATTGCTGTTTATATTTTAGATTAGTTTTGTATGGAGCGATTGTAATGAGAGGTTTTCTATGTCTACTTAGTTAGATTTTTAGGCAAAAGTCATCTGCGACTTCAACTTTTAATTTCTTTCCGTTTTATATTGTAAATCTGTAAAGAAAGGAATTTGTATTTTTGTATATAAAATATATACAATACTTCTGGTCATTGACCATCATAAGTTATATCAACATATAACTTATGAAAATATAAACATCTGTGTTCTTTTTTCTTTTCGTTGCATTTTACTCTTAAAGGTTTTCTATTTTATCGAAGTGTTGTCACTTGTGTCAGATGACATTATCGCTGACATTCGGAAACATGATCGACATTCAATTTATTAATATCTTGTTTTTACTTTCCATAGCCTTTGACACCCTTTAATTACTATACTTCATTAATAACACAAAATTCCTTACAAATGGAAATAAAAACAAAAGTGAGATAAATTTAAGAGAAAGAGAACTAAGGCATGAAAATCAACAACCCCTTTCGGAATGGCTTTACTACGAAAAAGCCTTTGATTCGCAATGCCACTTTGAAAGAAAGGGAACCTCCTCTTAGTCCAGAAACTTCTTATAGTTAGTAGCGATTAATTATAGAATCCCAAAGCAATAACCACAGATGGAGGAGCATTCATTCCTCTTTTTAACCAGTTTTCCCAAACCAGGATATTCTGCCTATCCCGAAAAAGGGACTCTCTCCAAAAAGGAGCAGATATAAAATTTTGACTATATATTATCAGAAGAATTTTTAAAATGATATTCATTCTCATGTTGTTCAATAAAACATATGCATTATTAAGGCTATTATTTGACTTGCTACTTCATATTTCTATAAATGAATACAACTTTTATCAATTATGTGCTAAAGAATTAAGGGTCAACAATACTGATTAGTGAATTCCGCACATAATTTGTATAAAAAATTTCGAGTGAAACTCAATGTGGAACTTTAAACATGCATCGAGCGCACATTTGGACGCTTGGAGCATATATGCCTCATAAAACAAAAACTCCACAATGTGTACTATACCTCAAAGCGTTTTCCAAATGTCCCAGTCAGAAATGAGTTCCGAGCGGATCCTCAAAAAAACTTCTTAAAACACTGGTATAAAGTTCTTATTTCTTATAATCGATTTTGAAGGTGTTTTTAGCCAATTTAAATCTCTTTCATAGAACGAAAAACTCACTTGGAAAATACTTTGCATATAGTTCTTCGTTTGAAGGATTTAGTCAAAGCAGAATAAGAAAAACTTAAAAGCTTAATTTCCATTAAATTACGTTCTTCATTTTCGTCTCTATTGAATACTTTGTACAACAACAACAACATACCTAGTGAAATCCCACAATGTGGGGTATGGGGAGGATAGAGTGTACACAGACCTTGTCTCTACCTTGGTAGGTAGAGCGGCAGTTTCCATGAGACTCTCGGCTCAAGACAAAGCCCAAGCCCAAGCAAAGTAAGACACACAAAGTGCGTAAGTCATGACAGCGCATTCTGAAAAAGAAAGAAGCAAAAAGAAGCAATAGCTAATGCAAGTAAATAAGACAAACAAAATACACATAGCAGCATAAATCAAACGACAAGGGACTATAAGGAAATATGATAGGCTAAGCGAGCCTACAATAATATTACTACAACTACCAGTTTGTAAGTGTATGTAGGACTACGTTGGACTACCTACTATCCTTCTACCTAATACGTGTCCACCATAACCCCCTATCTAAGGTCATGTCCTCAGTGAGTTGCACCTGCGCCATATCCCATCTAATCACCTCTCCCCAATACTTCCTCGGCCTACCTCTACCCCTCTTGTACCTGAAAGTATATATGTCCTAGAGACAATCATCATTAGAGACAAATGTACTTGAACACATTCGTATTATTAATAAGATTAATATTTATGGCATTTGCGATCATTGAATTATTATTTGATTGTTTGTAATTATTCATTAATGTGTATCCCTTGAGCTTACATTGTCATTAATAGAGTGAGATATTGATGATAGAGTGTAACTCTTAAAATAGCCTCGACTAATGATCATCGAGAATAGGATATCGATGTTATGTGATAAGTCGACATGTGGTCTGCATCACATCCTTAGAGGATGTAGTATGACTCACCTGCTACGAGTAATGGCCACTCGATTACTCTTGATGGACACATGGATACTTTGGAAGTATTGATATACCCTGCTGATATATTGTTTGTTATACTTGTCTAAAGTATGATCATCGTGTGGGATATAGAAGTCCTTAGACTTGAGGTCAATACACACCTTTTCTACAAAGTAATATACTTTGATCCTATCCTAAGCTCAAATGCCTTATAGGTTGAGATACAGCTTGTATTGGGTACATTACGATGTGAATTAAAGGTGGTAGTTGAGCCAAGATTAGGATTCATTCCTCGAATGTATATTCGAGAGAACACTCAGATTCTCAGTGATATTAGGTTGACTAAGTCGTTGGCCAACGCAATAGACATATTTAGAATATGGTCTAGTTGTCAACTAATATAGATGAGATACAATGATTAAGCCATTTGGATAGACACTTGACAAATCCTAATCTTGATCGGGTGTGTCGTGAATGAAATAATTTTATCTTACCACATGAGGTTAAGTTTACTGGATTCATGTAAACGTACTTCACATATTGAGTTCATCTTGTGGCGCCGTCTAGAAGTTCCGCATAGACCTTAATTTGATTAATGTCGATATGTGAAGGCATGTAGGGTCACACTATGTCGATTGTCTTTTCGATCTAAGGATGTATTGAGAGAGTATTAAATATTCGATTTAGAATCGAGATATTTAAATGAATAATGATTGTTTTAATTAAATCAAAATTGGGTATTGGATTTTGGATTTAATTAAGAATGCGCGGAATATAAATCGAGATGGTGTAGGGCCACGTCAAGCGCCGCGACGCCCACACCATAGGGTTGTGGTGCTAATGACCTAATCTGTCTCAATTTGTGGGCCAGGCCCAAGGTCAAACCCTAATCCAGTTTTGACCTATTTTTCACCTATAAATACAGACATTCCCTTCATTATTCAAGACATAAATTTCAAATTATTATTCTAAGTCTTAGAGACTTAGAATCAAAACACTCTCTCGAACCTCTGCCGGATTTCCTAGCTTTCCGAAAGAGAAATACATTGAAGCTTGGAGCTTGCAATCGAAATTCTTTCGCATGCGAACCCACAGTTGATAAAGATTTCAGATAAATACAACTTGTAAGTGTTCATGCTTTATGATTACAGGTTTTGATTGTCATATAACCATACCAGAATAAGTTGTTGGGGTAAGTAATAACAAAATTTTAAACTTCCGATGTGCCTTACTTATGTGTTTTGAACCCAACACAACCCTACAGTACTTGTCCATGGCCAACCTTTCACACCTCCGCACTGGGGCATTTATGTCTCTCCTCTGCACGTATCCGAACCATCTCAACCTAGCTTCTCACATCTTATCCTCCACCGAGGCCACTCCCACTTTGTCCCTGATATCATCATTTCTAATTCTCCCTCCTTGTATGCCCACACATCCATCTTAGCATCCTCATCTCCGTAACTTTCATCTTTTGGGTTTGAGAAGTCTCGACCGGCCAACACTCCGCCGCATACAATATAGTCGGTCTAATCACCACCCTATAGAACTTGCCTTTAAATTTTGGTGACACCTTTTTATCCCACAATACTCCAGATGCGAGCCTCCATCATCTATTGAATACTTTGTACCTTTTCATTATAATTATTTCATAAACATCTTGATTTTCTTATTTGCACTATAAACTTCAAGACATTTAATGCTCAAGATAATTTAGGGTTAAAAATAATTTTGTAGACTTCCCTCCGATAACAGACAGATGTAGATGATTTCAAGTGTACTGGCACCCATTGAGTTGGTCAAAATACTGTGGATATGTTAAATTAAAGTTTTCGCATCCCAATAAACCTTAAACTAGAGACGATGAAAAAAATGTAACATGCTTGCCGGTACCTTAAGTTGGACAGTTAAGTCCATGTACATTTTAGTTCAAGTCTTGAAAAATTATAGATTGATCCATAATTTATATTTTTCTTATTTACAGAAAGTTCAGTAGTTCGTTACACATGTCAGTGAAAGAAATAATTCCCTTACTTATTTTCATTAATAAAAGAGTATATATACAATTTACAATTTTTATAATAGGAAAATCATATTCCTATTCTACTTCCAAAACCCTATTATACTTGTACAAGAATCATACAATTATGGTAAGTATAAAATGCCACCGTGTATATCACAGATTCCCACTTGTGATGAGTTTCCATTATATACACGGTATACACAAGGTATGTGTATACCGTGTATACCGTGTATACTTATGTATATTTTCACACCACTGCAGTCATAGCGGACGGTCTTCGAACGCTGAGACTGTCCCAAAAATCTTCAAAAAGGACCGAGAGAAGACCTTTGGTAAAGATGTCTACAATTTAATACCTGGAAAGGACATGGCAGACGTGTACTTGTCCTCGAGCTACCTTTTCGCGAATAAAGTGGATATCCAACTCTATATGTTTAGTGCGCTAGTGTTGAACCAGATTACCGGAAAGGTAGATGACACTAATAATATAATATTATCACAATAAACCAAGGTAGCTTTCTGAATAGGACAATGAAGTTCTAAAAGAAGATTACGTAACCAACAAGATTCAGAGACCACATTGGCTACCCCTCGATACTCGGCCTCTGCACTAGAGCATGATAATGTAGACTGACGCTTCGCAGACCATGAGACCAAGCTATTACCAAGAAACATATAATAGCTAGACGTAGAACGTCTGGTGTCTGGACAGCCACCCCAATCAGCATATGTATACGAGACAAGTGTAGACGTCGATGAATGATATAAATGTAAGCCATAGTCAAATGTCCCCTAGATGTACCGAATAATGTGTTTGAGCGCATGCATGTGCTCAACCCTGAGATCATGCATAAACAAATACACATGATGTACGGCATATGTAATGTCTGGTCTCGTGAAAGTAAGATACTGAAGAGCCCCTGCAAGATTGCGATAGCGGGTCGGATCCTCCTAAGGTGAGCCAGCCGCAGCCCCTAGCTTGAGCTTAGTATCAACGGGAGTGGAAGTGGACTTGCATGAGGACATACTAGCTCGCTCAATGATTTCAGTTGCATACTTTCGTTGTGATAAGAATAGCCCATCTGCATGATGAGTGACAACAATCCCCAAAAAGTAACTTAAGGGCCCCAAGTCTTTCATAGCAAACTCAGAACTGAGCATTGCTAAGATAGACTGGTGCAGAGCATCAGTAGAGACATTCAATATAATATCATCCACATATAATATAGTATATAAGCTAGGGAAGCACCACGATGATATATGAACAATGAATTATCAGACCTGGTGTGAGAGAACCCAATAGTTGAAACACAGTCTGCAAATCTCTTATACCAAGCATGTGGGTCCTGCTTAAGCCCATACAAGGACTTCTTCAATAAACAGACATGATGAGGATATTTGGGATCTCTAAAATCCAAGGGCTGATGCATGTAAAACTGTCTCCTTAAGATCAACATGTAAGAAAGCATTCTTCACATCTAACTGATGAATGGGCCATGCTTTCGATAGAGCCAAGCTGAGCACAATGCGAATGGTAGCCGGCTTGACCACCGGAGTAAATGTCTCACCACAATCCACACCAACCTGCTGAATCTTACCATCACCTACAATATGAGCCTTATGCCTCGCAAAAGAACCGTCAGAATTTTTTTTATGAGTAAAAATCCACATAGACCGAATAATATTAATACCACAGGGGCGGGGTACCAACTCCCACTTCTTATTATCAATAAGAGCATTATATTCGTCGGTTATAAAAAATTTCCAATTCGGGTCATTCAAAGCTGAAACTGGGTTACGGGGTAGAGGTGATTTAAGAATATTAGAATGGAGATTAAAATGTCTTTTTGGTTTAAAAATACCCTACTGAATACGAGTAACAGGTCTATGACTCGGGGGAAAATTGGGTGGATTTTGGAAAATAGCGGGACTGGTGACGGGCTGGCCAGCAGGCAGTGGGACTGCTGGCCCAACACTGGACTCGGGAGCTGAAATAGTGGTAGGAGTAGAATGGCCAGTAGGCAGTGGGCCTGCTGGCCCACGACTGGAAACAGAATTGTGGGCTGGACCGAGAACTGAGATAAGAGCAGGACTGGGCTGCAGTGTCGGCCCAATCATTGGACCCGCTCCTGAAGGGCTGGGTATTGATGACGTTATTGTAGGACCAGCGGGTAGTGGGCCCGCTGGTGAATGTGGGTGTGGGACACGTCTGATAAATGGTGGATAATATACGGGGATACATTATCATCCAAAAAATTATATGAACTAGGCCTTGGACTATTTACCTTGGCAAACGGAAAGTGGGTTTCATCAAAAATCACATGGCAACTAATGATGATTTTATTAGATGATAAATCAAAACACTTGTAACCATGATGATTAGACAGATAACCCAAAAACACAAGGAGTAGAACGGGTTTAAAGTTTGTTAATTGTAATTAACAGGAAATAGTGGATAACACAAGCACCCAAAGACCATAAGATGAGAGTATGAAAGAATCTTATTATATAGAAATTGAAGAGTGGATGAATATGCCAAAACTTTGGTAGGAAGTATGTTAAGAAGATAAGTAGCCATTTGTAGAGCTTGATGCCAAAAGGAAGGGGTATGGAAGCATGGACCATTAAAGTTCAGACAATATTATTAATGGTACGAATTTTGCGTTCGACTTTCCCATTTTGTAAGGACGTATGAGGACAAGAAAAACAAAATATTATTCCATTAGTACCACAAAAATCCCGAAACACCCCATTATCATATTCTTTGCCATTATCACATTGAATATTTTTTATTTCCCATTCGAACTAGGTACGGATGAATGCTCTAAATTTTAAGAAAGTGGAAAACACTTGAGATGTTTTCACTAACGGAATAGTCCATAAAAAAATTAGAATAGTCATCCAAAAATAGAACATAATAACGATGGCCTAAAGAACTGAGAACAGAAGATGTCCATAAATAGCTATGAATAATATCAAATGACATTAAAGTACGAGAATTAGAGTCAACAAACGATAACCTAACAAATTTTCCTAGAGGACAAGATTGAGAAAATGGAGTACTACGTGTACCCTTACAAGAAATAAAATTGTTTTTATCTAAGGAAGACAAAATTGACGACCCCGGATGACCTAGACGTGCATGCCACAAGGAAGGAGCAAGAGCTGCAAAAGTAAATGGCAAGGCTTGACTCGAGAGACCGGATGTGGGCGTGATAGGATAAAGATCTCCTCTACTATCACATCTCATGAGAGAAATCCCCGTCTTGAAATCCATCACAGAAAATCCAAAAGAATAAAAAACAACAGACACCTAATTATCAGTGGTGAATTTACGAACAAACACCAAAATTTTAATTTAGGGGCATGAAGAGTATTTTTCAAGACAAGAGGTGGATTGGGGAAGACAATGTTTTATGACCGTAATCACGAATTGGAAGTGAATTGCCATTACCAATAATTACGCCATGAGAGTTGCTCAAATTGGAATAAGACTAGAGAGTACCTTGGTCGGACGTCATGTGGGTAGTGGCTCCGGTGTCCATGTACCAATTCGGTTCCGAGGGATTTAATCAAAGTGTGTGCATCGCGACTTCAATGTCGGTAGGTGTGGGGCCCACTTCATGATGGACTTGCGGAGGTCGAGGCCCAAGCACACTAGCCTGCTGCCCCGGCCTAGAACCTGCTCTCGGTATCCACTAATTCTGGGCAGAATTGGGCCTGGAAACTAAACTCGGAAACTGGGCCCAATAAGGATGTTGGGCATACGACAATACATAGGGGTTGTGTGGCCCAGGCCCATTGGCCCAGGTCCACGACCATGGGCCCCAAGGCTATGGCCAATTAGCTTGCGGCCCACTGCCCCGAGGTCCATTACCACCCCGTTATTGCCACCTCGATTGCTGCCACCATTTTTACCATTATTTTTGCGATGCTGACATTTTTTGTCGCCACCGTTGTTGCGGTTTTGGCCGGAATTGTTGGAGACGGATGGAGAAAAATTGGACTCGGCTACAATGACGAAAGAGGGGGCCTAATGGTCGCTTTCATAATCAAGCCGACTTCTTCGAGTGTGAGCCTAGAACGAGCATGATAAAACTACTGAAGAGGACTGCTCTGACGAAGTAGCGTCCTGACGCCACTATAGGCCTTAGAGAGGCCTGCAACCATCTGAAGAAGACGACGATCGTAGGTAACGGGCACACCAACATTGCAGAGTTGGTCCGCCAATTCTTTCAACCTTTTGCAGTATGCTGAAACGTTGGGGAAATCTTCCATATTGACGTGGGAGAATTCCTGCTCAAGAGTAATAGCATGAGAATTTTGATTATCTTAGAATATGCCACGCACTCTATTCCAAGCATCCATCGCCGTAGCGCCTGGTTCAATAATCGTCTACAACAGGTCGGTATATATAGTGGAGTAAATCCACTGAAGAACGGTAGCATTAAGTGTCGTCCATAACTTAGGATCATCCTCGGGTTTTAGCACTTCCGTATCCGCAAGAGCCGCTGGGATTATGTGATGGAGAACTTGATGCGAGCGTGCATGAACTTTGAATAGTTTGGCCCACGTCGCGTATTGGACGTTTTCTATTTCAAGAATAATAGAGATGTGATTTTTGATGTTAGAAACCGTAAGGGCAGGGTGAAACGTGTTCTTAGCCATAATAGCAACGCAAGACGTGATGTGGGGATTTTGGAAGAAAATTTAAGAAGAGGGAAGACTCCACCGAGCACAGAAACCGAGAGAGGGGGGCTCGGAAACCGATGCACCGTTTGGACGGAAATTGGGAAGAAAAATATTAACCTAGACTTCTGATACCATGAAAGAAATAATTCCCTTGATTATTTTCATTAGTGAAATAGTATATATACAATTTATAATTTCCATATTAGGAAAATCATATTCCTATTCTAATCCCAAAATCCTATTCTATTTGTACAAGAATCCTACAATTATGGTAAGTATACAATGCTAATTATATACAATTACTACAAATATTTTGTTACCAAAAATATCACAAATTCCCACTTGTGATGGGTTTCCGTGATATACATGGTTTACACAAGGTATGTGTATACCGTGTATATTTATGTATATTTTCAGTAAGTACCCTTTTTTAGTACAAATACTGTGTAATTAGCCATTATCAATATCAATCAAATTATCTCTTAATTTATTTCTTCCCAGCTAGCTAGCTTAGTTCTTTGTATTTCTGCAGCCGCAGTAGAGGTATCAGAACAATTCTTGGCTATATGGATGCAACAAATACTATGTTGTCGTCCTATCACTCTCTGGCTCTCTGCCCATATCAACCTATAATGTCCCATAAGTTTTTTGCTACACTGTTTCAACCACAATATTGTTGGTTACAATGGTGAAGGAAACGAAAATAAATAACTGGAATAGTTTTTGGTATGCTGAATCGAGTGATGGCACTCTGTCTTTAAGACAAGATTGCCCCGTATGTATCCTTTCTACGTCGTGGACAATTGTCTCCCAAGATAAAACAGCAAATGAACAAATGAGCAAAGGAAACTCAAGTGTTACCTTGAAGAATTTTAAGTAATGAAATGATGCTGGAAGGTAGTAGGAAGATTGATTTCATTTGTATGTTTCTGTGTGTCTCAACAATTGTGCAAAGGCTCCTTTATATAGTTGAAGGAGAGGACTTACCAACTGAATTGTTGTTACTGGCCAAGTAATGGCAATTATGGAGGTAGTAATTCACCATTTATAATAAATGGTGAATTGATGTGCAACGGATTGGCCTTTAGGGAGAGTAATTCAGCCAAAATAAATGGCTGAATTGAGTGCAAATTAAGGCTGGTTGACGTTCCAATAACCAACAGAAAGTTCTCTGCCCAATTTTGACTTACTTGAAACTTCAGGGACCAAACTGTAAATCTGGGTCCAAAAAGATAATATCAGAAGAAGCCCACAGCCCACGACCCGTGACCGAGACCGGACGGGCGGCGGCGTGCGTGTGGGCTTATCCTCGAACCGAAGAACATCTAGGTCCTCCCTCCTTTAAATACATAGGATACCCCTTGGGGTCCCAAACCCCAAGCCAACTTTGAGACTTATAAACTAAACAAATCTTTCTTCCCCCACCGATGAGGGAGAATTGGTCTAAATACCATACTTTTCCACGCTTCAAACACCTCACTTCGTGGACCAATATCTCTTTCATTTCTCAACAAAATTTGACGATTTTTGACCCTACGGTCATCTACTTACTTAGTAGATTATGCACGTGTGAAGAACCGGATTCTCCAACATGCGGAACACTAGTGTTTAAGCCATTAAAATTGGTTGGACGCAACTCCCGCCAAAGGGAAATTCCCAACAACTACCATAATACACCCAAGTGGCAATGTCTTCACATATCCAACACCCAACTTTTACCAAAATGCTGTTTAACACACCTAATCAACAATTCCTCTTGACAGTACAATCAACAATCTCTTAACTACACTTAATTGTCTTTAGAGTTGACAAGTAATCTCATTCTACCTGTGACTACAGTAATGATTGTTTTTTTAAAATAAGAAGAGGAGATTTTGACCCTTGCAAAATGGATGAGAAGAGAGCCAAAGTGTGTCTCAATTGGTCTGACTAAGTGATTGGATATATGATCTAAGAAACTATATAGAAAGAACTAATATCCTTGTACCAAAAATACTACTACTTATTTGTATTCATAATTCAATGGGAGATTAAAAATTGTGAAGTGTCATATTTTTGGAACCCAAAAAGAAAAAAATACTCTAACAATAGACAAAATAAAATATGAAATTTTTTATTTAATTTTGCTAGAAAGTAAATAACAAATTTAATAAAGAATATATTTAAGGAGTTAATGACCAAGAAGGCCACCAGCGCGTGCTGCCTACCACAATCGAGGAGACGGCGTTCCGCGGGCGTATCGAGAGCCCGGGCTTTGGCTGCGCCCCCCCAATCCACGCTGGTCCACGCCCTGAGTCGATCGGCGGACCGGCTCGTCGTCGTTCCACATACGACCGGGGCGCATCGCTGGCCCCCATCCGCTTCCCTCCCGACAATTTCAAGCACTCTTTGACTCTCTTTTCAAAGTCCTTTTCATCTTTCCCTCGCGGTACTTGTTCGTTATCGGTCTCTCGCCCATATTTTGCCTTGGACGGAATTCACCGCTCGATTTGGCCTGCATTCCCAAACAACCCGACTCGTAGACATCGCCTCGTGGGGCGACAGGGTCCGGGCACAACGGGGCTCTCACCCTCTCCGGCGCCCCCTTCCAGGGGACTTGGGCCCGGTCCGCCGCTGAGGACGCTTCTCCAGACTACAATTCGGACGACAGAGCCGCCCGATTCTAAGGCTGGGTTGTTCCCGGTTCGCTCGCCGTTACTAGGGGAATCCTCGTAAGTTTCTTTTCCTCCGCTTATTGATATGCTTAAACTCAACGGGTAATCCCGCCTGACCTGGGGTCGCAGTGCCATCCTCTCCCTCTCACCTCAAATTTCATTACAAAAAAAAAATCAATTAATTCTCCCTCACTTCAAAACAAAAACCCAATTAAAACCCCAAGAGCCACAACCAAACTAGCCTTCAAGGTAACAGCATTGCTAGTAGGAGCTATAGCTGGACCTTCAAATTCAACTGGAGAAGGTGCAGGTGCACCCATGAAGAATCTTCTCATGTGCTTCTCAGATAAGGTCACCACAATCAATTTTTGGCCTTGCTCACAATGTCCTTTTGCTCCACTAATGAAATAGTATGCACCTGAATGATCCAACACTATCTTGGTGTTGCCATCATTGTGCACTGCTATTGGACTTGAAGTGTTGCATGCCACATAGTCTCTCTTGATCACTTCCAATACTGAATCTGTTTTCCCATCATACTTCCACACTGCCAAAAAGATTAAAACACACAAAAAAAAAGACACATCAGTACATCTTATGATTGCACTTAAATTGTACTCCCTTCGTCACAATGTATGTGAGTTTTTCATCCGGTACTAAATTTAAATATAGAAATATGTCATTCTTTGACAAACTAAAACAGAAAGAATGTCATATAAATTGAGACAAAAGCCTCTTTTATTTTATACTTTGTCAGTGAATAAAAATTAAAATTCTATGTTCATAGGAGAATGTTAATTTTTCATAAATAAAAGTATGTCTTGTTGGAAATGAAACACTCACAAGTAACTTTTATTCAAACTCAAACAAATATTACAAGAGCACTCCGACTCAACAACAAGATATTACAACTCACTATTATATAAGACTTTGTTTCTTCATTCACTTAGAAGCTCTTAATTTTCTTGATACCTAAACTAAAATAGGAAGGGGTATTTATACTACTTAAGAACAATCTTACACCACACAAATAAACTAATAAAAAATTACAAGAACCATACACCTCATTCTTCTCCATCCTTCTAACAATATTTTAAATTACCAAATGATTCACATGCATAATTACCACACCCTAGAAGATTTTAGGTAGAAGGTTTGTAGTTTTGGACCTTGATTATGGACTTGGACTCCAATTTGATTTGGTTTGGGTTCCCATAATGGATCAAGTTTATGATCCAACACCCCCCCCCCCCTTAAACTTGATTTTGTGTCTCCTAGTAAGTTCCTTAATCTTATGAAGTCTTCGCTTGTCAGTGGCTTGGTAAAAATATCGGCAACTTGATCTTGTGACTTCACATATTCAACTTGCACATCCTTTCTTGCAACACACTCCCTTATATAGTGGTAGCGAATATCGATGTGCTTGCTTCGATCATGGAATACTCGATTCTTTGCTAAGTCAATGGCTGACTTGTTGTCGACGCAACCTTGGTAGGATCTTCTTGTATCAAGCCTATCTCCTTCAATAGATTTCTAAGCTAAATTGCATGATCACACATGAGGTAGGAGCAACATTTGAGTTTGGGCTCTCATAATGGATCAAGTTTATGATCCAACATGTCTAAGCTGAAAAAAACAAAAAATGCAGATAAAAGTTGAGATTTTGAACATACCAAGAGAATCTCCGATGAGGAATCGCGATTTTTCTGCCCAACTATTGAGGGAATTTGATTCAGAAGATGGTACTTTCCAAGAATCAGTTTTGCCACCAACCAAATGATCTTTTGCTTCTGTGAAGCTCAACATCAGGCAAAAAACAACTGCCACTAGTGAAGAAGAAATCACATTTCTTGAAAAAACAGCCATCTGATATGAAACAATAATTAAGCTCTTATCGAGTTTCTAAAAGAGATATGTTTGATGGTTTTGCAGGGTTTCTTTCTGTGTAATATATATAGTGGGAGGAGGTGAGTTTAAAACTAGCCGTTAGAGTAATATTGCATTTGCAGCTAAACTAGCTAGCCGTTAAGATAATACGGCTAAAAGAAACTAACAGTCTAATTTTTTTTAGCTTTATTTATTTTATGTATCTGCATTAGTTACTCGTTTTTTTTTCAGAATGCGCTAGCATGATTTATTCGCATTTGATATCAGCATTTTCATACTGCTTTAAATTTTTTGTCCAAATCTGACCGTTTCTCTTACTTTGTTTGTGCTTATGCTTTGTATTGAGCTGAAGGTATATCGAAAAAAGTCGTTCTACCTACCAAGATAGAGGTAAGGTCGGCGTACATTCTATCCACTTCAAACCCCACATTGTGGAACTTCAATGGATGTGTTGTTATTGTTATTGCTTAATCCATTCAGGAACATGGGTGGGAGGGTCATGGACCAATGAAGCCCAAAAGTGCAATAAATTCTTTTCTTCTAGAGACCTTTGAAATAGGTGATTGAATTTTTAACTCTCCATAGTATTGAACTTTTGACTCTTGCTTATCTCATTTGAACAAATTTTTAAAATCAAAAGTAAAAATTTATCAAACTTAAAATTTTATTAATGAAATAAGTGGGTCAAAATTTCAAGATTGCCATTTTTTTAAGATGCTAGAGTAGAAAAAGGTGACGATAGTAGTGGTGATGACAAGGTGGCAGGAGAGAAGAAAAAAATGATTTATTGACTTTCCAAACTGATTAAATCTTATATTAATTGGGATGAAATTAATATTTTTTTATAGAGATTAAGTGTTTAATAGGTGATAAATTTTAGTACATTTGTTTATAATTTAAAGGACCGCCTAACGTATTCAACCATTTCATTTCTTTTACGTGTAACAAAGCTGGAGCCTAGGATGCCCAAATGTTTGTACAATTACTAATTGACGGTTTGCACCATAATATCCATTTTTTGCTTCATTAACACTCCAATACATTGAACACGTACCTAAACGGCGACATATTATGCCATCACTTATCCTCTAAAAATTCAAGAAGAAACAAAACCAAATACCGCCACATGTTTGAGTACATGCAAAAGGAACTTCTTGTAACATGACACAAAAGAGGAACGTGTCTACTTATCTCCACACTTTTATCATCAACCCCACCTCCTCACACCTAATCAAACATCTACATAAAAAATCTCACAAAGTCAAAAAAAAAAAAACTATAGAGTTTCTCTCGAAAGGATTCGAAATCGAAAAAACTTACATCTTTCGACAGAAGAAATGGCTAGTAGTGATATGAATCGATGGAAAAATAAGTTACCGTATGGCCCAGGCACCATGGCGCTGGGCGGTGCTGTTGTTGTTGGTGGCATTTGGTACTACATGACGTACATGAGGAAGAAACCGGAAGCTGATGCTAGGGATGCTGCTAAGGTTGCTCGTCCCGGTATTACTCGTCCCGAGGAAACTCCTCCTCGCAAGTAGACAGAGACGAATTTAGAATTTAAATTTAATGAGTTTTATCTTTTAAGAAAAGTTAGTGGGTTCTTATATTTATATCTACGTTTTAAAATATTAGATTCAGTTGAACTCATTGATTCAAAGCTGCTGCATTTGCCTCTGCATGTAGGTCTCACGAACTTTTATATTTTTATTTCCTTTTTTTTAGCCTTTGGCAAAAACTGAAGTATCATGTTTCGTATTAGTTAATGTTTCTTTTATATTTTCCCATTACACTGCATTGAATTTTTTTTAAAAAAAGAATCATCCTGTATAAACTTGCTTTCTGATTTTTAGTTTCATTTATTAGTACTTGGTTTATTTAGTGGGTAACGTACAAAACGTAAAGTCTGGAGATATGGCGTTATTCTATCTGGCTTGGTCCGTTGAAAATTGGAATATACACCAAGTTTCAATTTGGAAGATTAATTTTAAGCTGCCTTAAATTTAACGTTTGAAAATGTAGAACTTAAGAGTACAATATTTCACAACTTGGTCAAAAATTTTGACCAATTCTTCAGGTAAGGATGTTGTCGAGCTATTTTTAATAAGTTAAGGATGTTTTTTATCTAATAAGTGAGGAGGATAAAATTGAATAATAGGTGAAAAAGGTCATTTTTAAGTCTATTCTAATACGAATTGACCTTGTTAGGTCCGGATATGCTATAGAACAAAAACACTGGAAAAAAATTAATTCGAATGTCAATTCTGTAGGGTTTTGTTGGGTACAAAGCACATAAGTAAGGCACAACACTCACCCCAACAACATTTCTGGTATGGTTATACAACAATTAAACTTGTAACATAAAGCATTTACTTACAAGTTAGAATATCTGGAGTCTTTTTCTACTGTTAGGTGCACACGCGATTGCCCTTCCAATTGCAAGCTTCAAGCTTCAATGTACTTCTCCTTCGGAAAGCTAGGAAATCCGACAGAGGTTCGAGAGTCTCTTATTCTGAAAATTGGTGTGGAATAATGAAAGTGAATGCATCTATTTATAGTTGAAAATTAGGTCAAAAAAATCAGATTAGGGTTTGACCTTGGGCCTGGCACAAAATCGACGCAGAGGCGCCGCGGCCCTAGGGTATGGGCGCCGCGGCCCTACTCTGCATCGCGGCCCTACTCTGCATCGCGGCCCTACTCTGCGCCGCGGCCCTACTCTGCGCCTCGGCCCTAGGGTATGGGCGTCGTGGCCCTAGGGTATGGGCGCCGCAGCGCTCGACGTGCACTTGCACTGTCTCGATTTAATTTTCGTGCATTCTTAATTAAATTCAAAATCTAATTTTGCATTAATTAATGTTATCATTATACATTTAAATGTCTCGATTTCAAATCGAACATTTTAATTACTCTCTCAATACATCCTTAGATCGAAACAGACAATCGACATAGTGTGACCCTACAGGCCTTCTCATGTTGACATTAATCAAATTAAGGTCTATGCGGAACTCCTAGATGGCGCCGGAAGACGAACTCAATATGTGAAGTACGTTTACGCGAATCCAATAAACTTAACCTTTATGTGGTAAGATAAAATTCTTTCATTCACGACACACCCGATCAAGCTTAGGATTTGTCAAGTATCTATCCAAATGGCTTAATCATTGTATCTCATCTATATTAGTCGACGACTAGATCATATTCTAAATATGTCTATTGCGTTGGCCAACGACTTAGTCAACCTAATATCACTAAGAATTCGAGTGTTCTCTCGAATATACATTCGAGGAATGAATCCTAATCTTGGCTCAACTACCACCTTCAATTCACATCGTAATGTACCCAATACAAGTCGTATCTCAACCTACAAGGCATTTGAGCTTAGGACGGGATCAAAGTACATTACTTTGTAGATCAGGCGTGTATTGATCTCAAGTCTAAGGACTTCTATCTCCCACACGCTGATCATACGTTAGACAAGTATAACAAACAGTATATCAACAGGGTATACTAATACTTCCAAAGTATCCATGCGTCCATCACGAGTAACCATTACTGGTAGCAGGTGAGACATACTATATCCTCTAAGGATGTGATGCAGACCACATGTCGACTTATCACATATCATCGATATCCTATTCTTGATGATCATTAGTCGAGGCTATTTTAAGAGTTATGCTCTTTCATCAATATCTCACTCTATTAATGACAACGTAAGCTCAAGGGACGCACATTAATGAATAATTACAAAAAATTAATAATAATTCAATAATGCAAATGCCATAAATATTAATCTTATTAATAATACGAATGTGTTCAAGTACATTTGTCTCGAATGTGTTCAAGTACATTTGTTTCTGTTAGTTGATCTT
This sequence comes from Anisodus tanguticus, assembly GCA_034509755.1. NCBI lineage: Eukaryota > Viridiplantae > Streptophyta > Magnoliopsida > Solanales > Solanaceae > Anisodus > Anisodus tanguticus. The sequence continues at coordinate 44,813,766 of CM067555.1, forward strand.
GGTTCCTTAGCTTGCGCAATCGCACCGATGTTGTCGCAATAAACCGTTATTGGACAAATGGCACTTGGAACAACCCCTAGTTCCTTCAGGAACTCAGATATCGCGATAGCTTCTTTACCAGTTTCCGATCCAACAATGTACTCTGCTTCTGTTGTTGAGTCAGCAATTGTAGCTTGTTTGGAACTTTTTCAGCTTACTGCTCCACCATTGAAAATGTATGTGTAACCTGATTGAGATTTGTAGTCATCAACATCTGTCTGGAAGCTAGCATCAGTGTACCTTGTACACACCAGCTTCTCTTGTCCACCATAGACTAAGAAATATTCTTTAGTTCGTCTTAAGATACTTAAGAATACTCTTGACTGCTTTCCATTGTTCTTCCCCAAGATTCTGCTGGAACTTGCAAGTCATACTAAGTGCAAAGGCCACATTTGGCCTAGTACATGTCATGGCATACATGATCGATCCTATAGCCGAAGCATATGGGATCATTTTCATTCGTTCAAGTTCTATAGAATTAGAAGGACTATCCTTCTTAGATAACTTGTTGCCTTGTCCCATAGGTAGACCCGCCTTTCTTGGAATTTTCCATACAAAAACGTCTAAGCACTTTGTCTATGTAGACTGACCGTGATAGCCCCAACAATCTGTTAGGTCTTCCTCTATAGATCCTAATCCCCAGAATGTAGCAGGCTTCACCTAAATCCTTCATCATGAAGGTACTGGACAACCACTCTTTGACTGACTGCAGGAGAGTCTTATTGTCTCCCGTTATTAATATATCATCTACATATATGATAATGAAGGCAATACTCTCATCCTTGCATTTACTATAAACACATGGATCCTCTTTGCTTCTAACGAAATCAAATGTCTTGTCAAAGCAAATGTTCCAACTCCTTGAGGTTTTCTTAAGCCCATAAATGGACTTTTGTAGCTTGCATACATCATTTAGTTTGGACTCAATTGAAAAACCCTCAGGTTGTTTCATATACACTTCCTCAACTAGATTACAATTGAGGAAAGCAGTCTTAACGTCCATCTGCCAAATGTCATAGTCATAATATGCAGCTATTGCAAGCAAAATCCGAATGGACTTAATCTTAGAAATGGGTGAAAAGGTTTCATCATAATCGACCCCATGCCTTTGATTATAACCTTTAGCCACCAGTCTTGCCTTATAGGTCTGTACCTTGCCATATGCATCAATCTTCTTCTTGAAGACCCATTCGCATCCTATGGGTCTAACCCCTGTTGGAAAATCAACTAAGTTCCAAACTTAATTTATGTACATCGAGTCAATCTCTAATTTCATGGCTTCTTGCCATCTCTGCGAATCAATGTCTAACATAGTTTCGTTGTAGGTTGTAGGTTCATCGTCATCAGGAATATCTATCTCATTGTGTGTTTCAATAAGGAGATTAAGTCTTTCAGGTGGACGATGGGTCCTATTGGTCCTACGGAGTTGAGTATTCTGCGTTTCAGTGTTTGTTGCATTCTGATTGTGAGAAGGTATTTGTGTGTTGGAAAATCCATCACCTTGAGAGTTTTCAGGAATGTCATTTTCATGTATTTTCTGAATGGGATGATGTACAACCATTGCATCATCTTTCATTGGTTGTGTATGAGAATCTTGCATTTCTGCACTATCTCTCACATCACTCCTACTGGCTCAAGGGCGTACTCTAAGTACCCAATCTTCACCAGATACTCCCACTGAATCCTTGTTTAGGTCATTCAACAAGGGTTCATTTTCTGTGTTATCTTGTGGGTCTTGAATTTCTTCAAGTTCTATATATGTGCATCTATGTTCCTTGTAGACATATTCTTCTTCAAGGAAAGTTGCGTTCCTGGAAACAATGACCTTATGTTCTTTAGGAAGATAGACGTAGTATCACTTAGTTTCCTTTGGATACCCCCACGAAGTAACATTTCTCACTTTTAGATTTCAACTTGTCAGTGAGTATCTTCTTAACATATGCAGGGCACCCCTAGGGTCTCATATGTTTAAGAGCTGGCTTCTTGCCACACCATATCTGATAGGGTGTCTTTTCTACTGACTTAGAAGGAACTCTATTCAGAATGTATATAGAGGTTTGTATAGCATGTCCCCAAAGGTATGTCGGTAGAGCTGTTGAGCTCATCATGGATCGAACCATATCCAATAAGGTTCGGTTTTTCCTTTCGGCAACATCGTTCATCTGTGGCGTTCCTGGAGGTGTCCATTCAGATTAGACTCCATGTAGCTTTAAGTAATGTAGAAAATCCTTGCTAAAGTACTCACCTCCTCGATCCGATCGGAGGGTCTTGATACTTGTTGCAAGTTGCTTCTCTACTTTCGACTTGTACTCCTTGAACTTCTCAAAAACCTCGGATTTGTGTCTCATAATATACACATACTCATACCTTGTGAAGTCGTCAGTAAAAGTGATGAAGTATGGGAAGTCTCATTTAGCTTGAGTCGAGAATGGCCCACATACATCAGTATGGACCAACTCAAGCACCTCATTGACTCGCACACCTTTCCCAAAAAGTGGTTTATTGGTCATCTTTCCTCTTAAGCAAGATTCGCAGTTACCGTAAGACTCCAAGTCAAATGGTTCGAGGTAGTCTAACTTCCTCAATCTTGCTATCCTTGATTCGTTGATATGACTAAGTCTGCAGTGCCAAAGGTAGGTAGAGTTTCTATTACTTGTCTTGGCTCATTTATTTTGTACATTGAAAATCTCTCAACTACAATTCAGTGTATATAATCCATCAACAAGAGGAGCGGTTCCATATATAACATTATTAAAAGACAGTACGTGACTGCCATTAAAAATATACGAGGAAAAGCCCTCCATGTCCAACACTGGGATAGAAATAATATTCATCGTTAACGAGGGAACATAAAAACAATCATTCAACACTAAACAATAGCAGGAAGGTAAATTTAATCTATAAGTCCCTACGCGCTCAGCATCTACTCGTGCTCCATTTCCAACGCGTAGGTCTACCTCTCCCGGTCCAACCTTCCTGCTATCAGTTAGCCCCTGCACATTTGTACAAATGTGTGAGCCACAAGCGGTATCCAATACCCAGGAATGAGAGTTGTTTATAGACATATTTATTTCAATGACGTACATACCTTGTCCACCAAAGGCAAGAGCACCTGGTGATTTTTCTCCTCCTGGTGCCGTGCAGTCCTTTTTCCAATGCAACTTCCTATAACAGTTGAGGCATTCATCCTTAGCCGCGTTCACCTTCTTCTTCACACCTCCCCTGGGCTTCATAGCTGCGGGCGCAACGATTGCCATGCCCTTCTTCTTCTGACAATCCTTGCCTTTCGACTTGGGTCGGCTAGAAGAGCTCACCATGAGCACAACTTTGCCTTTAGAAGTGGAGGACTCAAAGGTATTGAGCATGTTGTGCTCCAGCAAAGTCGCCTTCGTTCCATTCATGTTGAAGTTCACTATGAAGTTCTCAAAGGAACGAGGGAGAGAGTTTAAGATGAGAGTGGTAGCGACATTCTTTTCAAGCTTCGTTCCAATTGAAACAAGCCTCTCTATCAGCCCTATCATATTTAGCACATGCTGCGAGACCGGGCCGCTTCATTGAGATTACACTTGAAGAGTTCTATTAGCAACTCATATTCCATTGTCTGGGATTGAGAGTCATAGAGTCTCTTTAGGTGTTTGAGCATCTCATTGGGCCCCATGTTCTCATGTTGTCTCTGAAGTTCCATAGACATGGAAGACAACATTACGCATTGTGCCGAAGTGGCATCATCTAGATGTTTCTGGTAAGCATCTTTGTCAAATGAGGCATATTCTTCAGAATCTGTCGCAGGGACTGTTGGGAACACTGTGTCCAACACGTATTCAATTTTCTCATGTCTCAATACTATTCGCAAATTTCTTAACCAGTCAAGGTAGTTCGGTCCAGTAAGTTTATTCATCTCAATCAACATTTTCAACGACAAGCTCGACATCTTTTACAATCTGAAGAATTAGATAGACCGGAAATCAAATTCAAAATCTATTTCCTATCATACACATTCATTTAAGCTAATCAACAATGCCTTTTGTTTAATTAGTTTCCACTATTTTAACATACTTCTACGACCATGGTAGAAAGCAGAAGTAAAAGAAAAATGTTAAAAATATAAAATCAAAAGAAAACAAAGAAAATCAGTTTGATACAATGTTGCGGCTGAATCACCACAATAATGCTTTATTCTGTTTTTTGAGAAAAAGGTAAAGAAATTAATGGCTTTATTCTGTTAGAAGTAAATTTAAACTATAGAGGCAAGCATATTCAACATAAAATCTTTCAAAGCTCAAATATTAAACTAAGTTCACATTCTACAAATTGATTCAGGCAAATGATAAAATATTCCGAAAATCTAATCTAAGTATAGAATATATGCAATAGAATCTTTGTTGTATTCGGCTCAATCCTTTTAGTAAAAGATTGGGCCGAGTTTAATTGCAATTCAATTAAGAGAACGAAAGATAATTGAAATGCTCCCTCCTCCTGTAACTAAAGTTCCTCGTCTTTCACTTGATACACAAACACTGTCCACGTCTCTTTAATGAAATTAAAGGTCTATTGTATATAAGAAACGTCTCTACCGCCTAACAAACATGAATAGTGAAAAGGGAAAAAAATGAGTGAAAGGAAAAAGAGTAGAGAAATCAAACATAATTATTCGACTTTGGACAAAAGATATAGCTATTATGAACCTATATTTTTGCGAAGTAGTGTAATCTTTTCAGCGTATATATAGTGCATTAACGAAGTTCCAAACATGCATATAAAGACTGACAGGTCTTGAGAAGTCGACAAAGTATAAATGTATAATCTTTTGATACCCATTATCTTTTTCTGGTCAAATAGATATCAAGCAGTAAACTCTTCATTAATGTTTTTGAAATGTTTATAAATCGTTTCACCTTATTTAGGCATTCTATTGCATTCCATCTCATCAAATCACATTACATTTTGTGAGATAAGAAAATCAATCATCAATACCACGGTCCAGGTCTAAGATAATTCTTTGAATCGCTTCTTTATTAACATGCTATTATTAAAATTAAAAATTCATGTCTGAGCAAAAATGACCTTAAATCCACAACAGAAAGGTAAAGAACAAAAATTAGTAGTATAATTTTCAAAATTATAGACTGAATTTGCTTCCTCATTTACAGGGAAAAAAATACTTCATTAACTTCAATTTTCAATTCTCTTTACTACATTCACTCTAAATAACCTTAATTAGATGACGTTTTCTAATTTATGTCATATCAACATACACGAGTTCCCAGCGTCTATATCATTCAACAACAAAAAAAATTGTAGAAAGACACTCAAACATCATAAATTATAGTCATAGCCCATAAAGTAAAACAACAAGAATAATATAGAAACATTGAGCACTAAAGTGAGAAACAGCAAAAGCCAAACAACACAGGTATCACTATGTATGTCAAATGCTATAGCCCAAAAAAAATCAAGTGAGAGAAACCTGAGGATCAGACTGAGTGGCTCGCATGAGATCAGTTTGCCAGTGATTGGGATAGTTCTGATGCAACTTAATCTTCTCCATTTGATCCCCCCAAAAAGCCATTTTTTCGTACACTCCAAACTCGCATTAATTGTGAGACTTTTTAAGTGTTCAGGTTTTTTATCGGAAATGGAAAGGGAATATGAACCTCTTACAGTTGCAATAATATTCCACTATTCCTCTTTTCCCGCTGAAGCAACTATCACTTTTAAAAATCTGTACAATTAAAGTTGTTCGACCATTATATTTCAACTAACTGGATGAAAATTATTTAATTTATTAAGATGTCATGCATAATATTAAAATCGACAGAATACATTTCACAACTTGAATCATAAGAGCAGTCAATTTCTTTGTAACATAACAAGATTTCAACTTTACCCTTAAAAGTAATAACTAAAAGTCTTGCGATAACAGAGAACCTCACCCTCTAAAAATCATATTAACCTTATGTTTTATTATTCATTTAATTTTATTTAGTTTCACCAAATTATAACCAGACAAGGAAATAGCTAAATTTACACCAACAATTATAGAAAAGCTAATCCCAGAAGCTTAACACAATCAGGAAGTGATGAGTTCTATGTATTTTGAAAACTGGCGGAAAAAAAAAGCAAAAAACATATCTATAATTAATTGAATGACCATTTGTCTCAGGAAACTAAAAGGTCACAAGAGAAATCCAAAAGGAAAATAAAAAAGAGATAACATAAAATATAAGAAATCAAAATTGAATGAACAAACTGAATAAAAAGGAAAGAGGTAGAAGAATTCATCTGAGAAAGAGAAAAATTAGGGAAGAAGAAGCCCAAAAAGAGAGTAAAAGATTTGCAAGAAGTCAGATTTTTAAGTGGGTCTGTGCCATTAACACACGGAATCTAGTGAGACACAGAGGAGGATTTATAATTAGCCCTCATCTTTGATTTATTTATATAAATGTCCTTCGTCGTACCTACTGAATCACACTTATTAAAAAGTTAAATTAAATAAATATAAATACTAGTAAAATAATAACATAGCATACAATAAGCTAGTAAAGGAATCGATGTCTTTTTTTTTTAACATAGAAAAGCCATCGATTACAAATAAATATAAGTGAAACAAAACAAATTAACTAGGAGTCATCAACGGAACACTAGAATTGGACGCATGTTGTGTCACCATTTCACGTACTCTACTTCCTAATAAAACCATGCAAACTGAAAACCCTAAGTTTCTCACCCTTCAACACTACAAAACTTTGTTGAAACCAAAGAGGGATCAGAAAAACAAAGAACAAAATAAGGAAAGTATTATGGCAGGGAACGAGGAATGGAGAAAGATGGTAGATACACATAAGATGAGTCCAGAGGAAGTGAAAAAAGCTGGAGTTGAGTCCTCTAGAAGACCACCACGACACAATCCAGGTACTAAAGGGTCGTTTGGTTCGCAGATTAAATTATTTCGAAATTATAATTTTGGCATTATAATCTTTGGATAAGGTGGGATATTTGTGATTAAAAAAATTATAATGTCAATCAAACAGAATATAAATTTAATCCCAAATGCTTACCAAACGACCCCTTAATTAAGAGTTTGATTTTGAAGTGTTGAGAGTTGATTTAATTGAACTCATCAATCATCATCCTTAATTAGCAGATATGTGTTGGAAATTTATTAAATGTGGAATTAAGTATATCCCATTATTTATGACTCAAACAATTGGGGGCCCGCACGTCGGAAACGTCGCTTCCACACACGTGCACCAGTAGTGCCAAGTATCGCAAATTTCATTAGTGAAAGAGATATTGGTACGTATGTAATACGTTTGAGATATATAATGATGGACGGTTATTGGCCAAATAACAAAGTATTCCACGTTGGTAAACGAAGGAGGAAGTGTACGAAGTATAAGATGAAACGAGTATGAAATCGCCGTGGCGCTAATTGGTTAGCACTGGAGCCGCGACGCTAATTCACAGAGCCGCGGCGCTTCGGAGGCATAATGCTGCGACGGGAAGTTGGAAAGTTCTGACCTTTGGGCTAGTTTTGGAGCATTGACTCTACATTACTTGGTACATGAATTCAACCATTATTTGGCTGAATGTAACCCCTATATTAAGTGCCATTACATGGATATTGAAGGCCATTAGTTGGCTAGTTAAGGGGTCTTCTCCTTACACTATAAATTGAGGCCTTTGGCTCAATTGAAGACAACACTCAACACTTAGAAAATACTCCAGATTTTCTGAATTCATCTTCTTCCTCTCTAGGAAAGTTACTATACTCAAAGTTCTTCAAGAGTAACACTTGAGTTTCATTTGCTCATTTGTTAAGTTGTTGTTGTATCTTGGGAGACTATTACCCAACACCATAAAAGGAGATATACGGGGGAATCTTGTCTTAAAGACAGAGTGTCATCACTCGACTCAGCAAATCACCAAGCAATTTGTTAAGTTCTTGATTTCCAGTTTTATTGTAATATTTAGTTTATCCTTTCTTACTATTGTAATAGTTACTTACTTTTCGTTCCCTACAACAATTGTATCCCAACAATTTAAGACAAGATTTTATTGTAAGTATCTAGAAAGATGACTGGAAGAGATCAAACTGCTTCTCATTCTGCTACTGCTGCTACTCAAGGCAATCTCTTTGCCTTCCCCACTGCTCAAGGCACACCTAATGCCTTTCTGATTGCTCAAGGCTCATCCAACGCCTTTACTGCCACTCAAGGGAACGTTGTCATTCCTCCACCCGCTGGATTTCACCATGAAGGCCCTGAAAAGTTCATGGGCTCAAACTTCAAGAGATGGCAACAGAAGATGTTATTCTATCTGACTGTTATGAGAATGACACGTTTCCTAACAGAAGATCCTCCACAAGCTGGAGATGAAATGCACCATTCGCCTACTGAAACGATTGAAGGGGGCCTAGGTATCCATGTCATTAATGGTATGAAGATGGTTCTTGATGCATGGAGTCATAGTGATTTCATGTGTAAGAATTACATATTGAATTGCTTGTTAGACCCTCTCTACACGGTGTATTGCACCGTAGGCACTGCTAAAGAGTTGTGGGAGAAACTGTAAAATAAGTACAACGCACAAGATACAGGTACTAAGAAATTCATCGTTGGAAAATTTCTAAAATTTCAAATGGTGGATAGTAAAACAGTGATGTCCCAAGTCCATGAATTCCAAATGATTCTACATCACCTGGATTTGGAAGGTATGAAACCAAATGAGCAGTTTTTGGTTGCATCACTGATTGAAAAGTTACCTCCCTCGTGGAATGAGTTTATGAGTTACTTAAAACTCAAAACAATGGAAATGACCTTTGAAGAACTTATTATCAAACTCCAAATTCAGGAAGATAATAAGAAGGCCTTACCTAGGGGTAAACAACCCACTGAGGCAAAGGCAAATCTGGCTGAGGCCAAAGGGAACCCAAGCAAGAAGCGCAAGTTCCAGAAAGACGGCAAGACCCAAGCGGCGGAGAAGTTCAAAGAAAATTGTCACCACTGTGGGAAACCTGGTCACATGATCAAGGACTGCCGCAAGCTCAAGACTAAGCAACAAGAGAAGACCAAGGCTAAGGGCAAGGCACAGGTTAATGTCGTCAAAGACAAGTTTCTGGATGACATGATTGAGGAGTTCTCAGCGGTGGTGCTAGAAGCAAACCTTGTTGAGAATTCCATGCAATGGTGGATGGACGCAGGTGCTACAAGACATATCTGTTCCAATAGAGATGCTTTCTCCACTTATACACCGGTTACAAACAAGAAGATGTTCATGGGCAACAACGTTTCCTCTTACGTGATGGGGGTAGGAAAGGTAGTCCTAAAGATGAATTCTGGTAAGGAGCTCACTCTGAAGGAGGTGATGCATGTTCATGAGATTAGAAGAAATTTAATTTCAGGTCATTTATTGGTTAATGTTGGTTTTAGGCTAGTGTTTGAGTCCAATAAATTTGTAATCACTAAGAATGAAATGTTTGTGGGAAGAGGATTCATCTGTGAAGGCCTCTTCAAAGTTAACACCATGTATGTATTATGTACAAGCAATAATATTGAAGTCTTTTCTTCTTACTTGCTTGAGTCCTCTAATTTATGGCATCATAGATTAGGACATGTTAACTATAAATCCATCCAAAGGTTGGTAAAGTTGGAGTTGTTGCCGTCTATCGACATAAACCCTCAACAAAAGTGTGAGGTGTGCGTAGAGGCAAAACTCACAAAGCTTCATTTTCGATCCGTCGAAAGGAATACCGCTCCTCTAGAACTTATTCACACAGATATATGTGATTTGAAGTTTGCACAAACTAGAGGGGGGAACAAGTACTTTGTGACATTCATTGATGATATCACAAGGTATTGTTACCTTTACTTGTTGAAAAGTAAGGATGAAGCCTTTGAAGCGTTCCAACGTTACAAACCAGAAGTTGAGAACCAACTAAGCATGCAGATTAAATCCATTCGTAGTGATAGAGGCGGAGAATATGTAGCACCATTTGAGGAATATTGTGCAAAATCGGGCGTTGTTTATCAAACGACGGCTCCATACTCACCTCAGTCGAACGGTGTGGCGGAACGTAAGAACCGCACATTGAAGGAAATGATAAATGCCTTGCTCATCAATTCCGATCTTTCCCAAAACATGTAGGGAGAAGTCGTCCTTACCGCTAATACGATTCTTAACAGAGTCCCACATAAGAGTAAGGACAAAACTCTATATGAATCATGGAAGGGAAAGAAACCTACCTATAAATATTTAAAGATGTAGGGTTGTTTGGCAAAGGTTGAAGTACCCAAGCCAAAGCAGGTCAAGATTGGGCCTAAGACTGTAGATTGCATATTCATCGGATATGCAAATCAGATATTCCAGATATCCACGGGGGTACAATCATGGAATCAAGGAATGCTCAATTCTTTGAAGGTACCTTTCCTAGAAAGAATAAAGACATAACATCTCGCAAACGAAGTTATGAACAAAGCTCTTAGGAATTGGGAGTCGTTGACGGCCCGGATCTAGATGGTTCAGATCTAGTGGATCTCAAAGTGGCTGAATATCCAGAATCTAGCGTTCCAGATTCTCAGAACTTGGAGACTCCAGAGATGGAACTAAGGCGAAGTAAAAGGGTCAGGAAGGATAAATCATTCGGTCCTGACTTTGTAGTTTATATGGTTGATGATGAACCAAGAACAATTGTTGAAGCATTGTCAACTCCAGAGGCACCGCTCTAGAAAGAAGCTATTGAGAGTGAAATAGGCTTCATTCTACATAACCATACTTGGGAGTTGGTTAATCTTCCTCTGGGAAATAAACCGTTGGGTTGTAAATGGATACTCAAACAGAAGTATAAAGCAGATGGGTCTATAGATAAGTACAAGGTCAGGTTGGTAGTCAAGGGTTATCGGCAGAAAGAAGGCCTTGACTATTTTGACACGTACTCCCCAGTGTCTAGGATGATGTCCATATGAGTATTCATTGATATCACAGCATTGCGTGACCTTGAGATACATCAAATGGATGTTAAGACAACCTTCCTAAATGGTAATTTGGAAGAAGAAATTTATATGGAACAATCCGAGGGGTATATGGTTCTATGGCAAGAGAAGAAAGTCTATCAGCTTATCAAATCTCTGTACGGGCTTAAACAAGCCCCGAAGCAATGGCACGAAAAAATTGATAGTACTCTACTATCGAAGGGTTTCGCCATTAATGAGTGTGACAAATGTGTCTACATGAAAGGTAACTCTGACTCATTCGTTATGATATACCTATATGTAGATGACATGTTGATCACATGGAGCAGTCCTAGCATAATTCTAGAGACTAAGAACATGTTGAAACAATGCTTCGACATGAAGGATATGGGTATCACATATGTCATCTTAGGGATAAAGATCTCTAAGATATCTGACGGACTGGTCTTATCTCAGTCTCACTACATCGAGGATGTGTTGAGAAAGTTTGGGATGTTTGACAGTTTGCCTATAAAGTCACCACTGGATAGAAATCAAAAGCTTGATAAAAATTGTGGTGCACCCGTATGCCAGGAGCAATATCACATGTGATTGGTAGTTCCATGTACATAACAAACTGCACCCGACCTGATATTACTTATGCAGTCAACAAGTTGGCTAGGTTTACCCGTAATCCGAGTAATGATCATTGAAAAGCATTGAATCGGGTACTACAATACCTGAAATACACACTAACTTACGGGTTGCATTATTCGAGATATCCAGCTGTACTAAAGGGGTACAGTGATGCAAACTGGATATCTGATATAGAGAACACCAAGTCCACCAATGGGTATGTATTTACAATTGGTGGTGGAGATATGTCTTGAAAATCCTCTAAGACAAACTTGCATCGCCCGATCCACAATAGAATCAGAGTTTATCACTTTAGACAAAGCAGGAGAAGAAGCTGAGTGGCTTCACGACTTCTTAGAGGATGTTCCTTGTTGGAACAAACTCGTACCTTCTATAATGATCCACTACGACAGTCAGTCGGCTCTAGGAAGGGCATGGAATTCTATGTACAATGGCAAGTCTCATCATATTCGATGGAGACATAAGACCGTTAGGCAACTGATCACCACAGGAATAATATTCATTGATTACATAAAATCAAAGGATAACATAGCAGACCCATTGACAAAGGGCTTACCTAAGGATCAGATGTTCTGCATGTCTAGGGGAATGGGCTTAAAACCTAAGGTATAATGACCAATAAGGTAACCCAACCTTACTGTCTGGAGATCCCAGGATTTAGGTTCAATGGGAAAACTAAGCTGTAAATGTTTAGTTGATCACATCAGTGGAAGCATGAGCACTTCAGATAGTGATTTCTGTGAAGAAACACCAAATCTAAAGTCGTTCCCGCAATAGACAATAAGTGCTATCTGCAGTGTGGGTAAAGGTTAACTTTCCAAAACCTTTAATGATCCTCACCGGTTGAGGTTGGGTTTGGGGAAACTTTTAATGGTTCCTAACACTTGTAAAGTGGGGTATAGCAGGATACCTTGTAGGAGACCACCTATTTAAGTGCGAGGACAGGCCGACTCAAATAAACGTACTTAAGAATCCAAGAAGTGTCCACGGCCACAATGGACAAAACATTACGAAGAACTAAGTAAGGGAAGTTGTTGTGTTGGTACCGTTGACTTGGCTTACACTAAACACTGACGATTCAAGACATCACGTTCACCGCGCAGTAAGTAAGTCTGATGGTATTCAACTATGGAAGGTTCAAAGCGTATGCTACCTATCCAGATGCAACATCGGTCCGCTGAAAGATTACTGGAAAAGGCACCAAGTGTGGGCGCCAAAATCTCTTTCAAAAGGGGATTGTTGGAAATTTACTAAATGTGGAATTAAGTATATCTCATTATTTATGACTCAAATAATTAGGGCTCCGCACGTCGGAAACGTCATTTCCACACACGTGCACACATAGTATCAAGTATCGCAAATTTCATTAGTGAAAGAGATATTGGTACGTATGTAATACGTTTGAGACATAGAATGATGGACGGTTATTGGCCAAATAACAAAGTATTCCACATTGGTAAACGAAAGAAGAAGTGTACGAAGTGTAAGATGAAACGAGTCAGAAATCACCGCGGCGCTATTCACAGAGCCGCGGCGCTTCGGAGGCAGAATGCTGCGACGGGAAGTTGGAAAGTTCTGACCTTTGGGTTGGTTTTGGAGCATTGATTCTCCATTACTTGGCACATGAATTCAGCCATTATTTGGCTGAATGTAACCCCTATATTAAGTGTCATTACATGGCTATTGAAGGTCATTAGTTGAGGGGTCTTCTCCTTACACTATAAATTGAGGCCTTTGGCTCAATTGAAGACAACACTCCACACTTAAAAAATACTCTAGATTTTCTGAATTCATCTTCTTCCTCTCTAGCAAAATTACTATACTCAAAGTTCTTCAAGAGTAACACTTGAGTTTCCTTTGCTCATTTGTTAAGTTGTTGTTGTATATTGGGAGACTATTGCCCAACACCGTAAAAGGAGATATACGGGGCAATTTTGTCTTAAAGACAGAGTGCCATCACTCGACTCATCAAATCACCAAACAGTTTGGTAAGTTCTTGATTTCCTGTTTTATTGTAATATTTAGTTTATTCTTTCTTACTATTGTAATAGTTACTTACTTATCGTTCCCTACAACAATTGTATCCCAACAATATGTGTATGAGAAGCTCCGAAAAATAGTACTCTTTATGTGAATCGGCCCCATTCAATTTATAATACAATTATTTTTTGGAGAAAACAGTTATTTAGATGAACTTATTTATTTGTAAGTGAAAGTATATTTATGTCCTAGAGACAATCTGTATTAGGACAAATGTACTTTATACTCATTCGTATTATTGTTAATGGAGATTAATATTTTGACATTTACAATTATTGAATTATTAATTGATTATTTATAATATTCTATAATAGGCATCCCTGGAGGTTACGTTGTTATTAATAGTTTGAGATACTAATATTATAATGTAACTCTTAAAATAGCCTCGACTAATGATCATGGAGAATGGAATATCGATGATATGTGATAAGTCGACACGTGGTCTGCATCACATCCTTAGAGGATGTAGTATGTCTCACCTGCTACGAGTAATGGCTACTCGTGATGGACACATGGATACTTTGGAAGTATTGGTATACCCTGCTGATATACTGTTTGTTAGACTTGTCTAAAGTATGATCAACGTGTGGGAGATAGAAGTCCTTAGACTTGAGGTCAATACGCACCTTGTCTACAAAGTAATGTACTTTGATCCTGTCATAAGCTCAAATGCCTTATAGGTTGAGATACGGCTTGTATTGGGTACATTACGATGTTGATTAAAGGTGGTAGTTGAGCCAAGATTAGGATTCATTCCTCGAATGTATATTCGAGAGAACATACTCAGATTCTCAGTGATATTAGGTTGACTAAGTCGTTGGCCAACGCAATAGACATATTTAGAATATGGTCTAGTTGTCAACTAATATAGATGAGATACAATGATTAAGCCATTTGGATAGACACTTGACAAATCCTAAGCTCGATCGAGTGTGTCGTGAATGAAATGATTTTATCTTACCACATAGAGGTTAAGTTTACTGGATTCGTGTAAACGTATTTCACATATTGAGTTCATCTTGCGGCGCCGTCTAGGAGTTCTGCGTAGACCTTAATTTGATTAATGTCGATGTGTGAAGGCCTGTAGGGTCACACTATGTCGATTGTCTTTTCGATATAAGGATGTATTGAGCGAGTATTAAATATTCGATTTAGAATCGAGATATTTAAATGAATAATTATTATTTTAATTAAGTCAAAATTAGATTTTGGATTTAATTAAGAATGTGCGGAAAATAAATCGAGACAGTGCAGGAACACATCAAGCGTCGCGGCGCTAATGACCTAATCTGCCTCAATTTTTTGGTCAGGCCGAAGGTCAAACCCTAATCCGGTTTTACCTAATTTTCACCTATAAATACAGACATTCTCTTCATTATTCAACACACCAATTTCAGATTATCATTCTAAGCCTTAGAGACTTAGAATTAAACTACTCTCTCGAACCTCTGCCTAATTTCCTAGCTTTTCGAAAGAGAAATACATTGAAGCTTGGAGATTGCAATCGAAAGGGCAGTCGTGTGTCAACCCTTTAGTAAAGATTTCAGATAATACAACCTGTAAGTCTTTATGCTTTATGTTACAGGTTTGATTGTTGTATAACCATACCAGAATAAGTTGTTGGGGTAAGTAAGAAACAAAAAATTTAAACTTCTGTTGTGTCTTACTTATGTGTTTTGAACCCAACAAAACCCTACAGTAAGTTATTGTGACTTGGAGTATTTTTTATTTAATTTTTAAATATATAAATTTTATATTTAAGTTCACATAAAAAATTATACAATTGGATCCTTGTACCTGAATCATTTCACATAAAATAAGACAGGAGAAGTACTTCGTTAATCGTATTTGAAGTTTAAAAGAATTGACTTTTGTCATGTCAAAATTAAAGATAAGATACATGCCTTAAATGTTGCGAGCGTTTGGCAAATTTATAGGGGAAAATTTGGGACATGTGAACCCATGATCTCTACATAAATCTCTATTTTATGTGCTATATTTTAGGATATGTGAACTCATGATCTCTACATAAATCTCTATTTTATGTGTTATATATTTTTTGAAATTGATATTAAATTATATGAATTGGCGCCCATGCTATTAGGTATCTTATGTATATGTTTTTGAAATTGGTATAAAATTATATTAATCGACACCCATGCTACAAGAAAGTTAAATTGTGCATTTGATTAAATGTTGAGTTATTTACCTAGTTCATTAGGGATCAATATCCTTTTAACACATCTTTTCTTCCTTTTTTTCTTTTTTTATTACCGATTCCCATCATAATCTAGAATTAGAAATTGTAGATTCGCCTGATCGCCCGCCGAGTGTCACAAAATCATTTATTAACTGGGAAGTATAAAGAATGTCTCTAGAATCATTTATTAACTTGGGAGTATAAAGCAAAAGAATTTCACATATAAAATGGAACAAATTTAAAAGTACAAATGTAAAAGTTTGCGGCACTCATATTTTAAAAGCACGCAAGACTTCCCATTCATCAAGTTTCGTTTAAGTTTGAATATAAAATCTCGAAATCACAATTTTGAATTGATTAAGTTTAGATCTTAGAATCTTATATCTTCAATTTGCCTATGGTTGGGTTTTTGGGTTTTTCTTTTTATGTGGAATTGGATTGATAAAACCCAATTCAATTTGGATTAGCCTGTTTTTGCCCTAAAATTTACTATATATAGGATCAACTTAAGTATTATTTCATATACATAAGAGTTAATTCATAGCAGTCATAAAGAGAGAAAACTTAAGAGAGAAAAATTGATTTTCGCACATTGAAAATCTGCTACAGCAGTTCGCTTCAAACAGTATTTTATGTTTCGTTAACCGTTGGATCGTGTTCAAATTTGAACTGGGGGTTATAGACATCTGGTTCTTATATTTCAACCGTGAAGATTGGATTTTGTGATTTGAAACTCCAGTTTTAGAGCACGAACAGTAGCTCATTTTTTGGGGGTGATTTCTCTCATTTTTTCACTAGTTTTGGTGCTATCTTTTATGTATTGTTGCTCCGTCTTTGGCGTTGATGTTGTAGACATTTGGAGAAAATTATTGTAACTCTTGTTGATTTTAGTAGAGCTTTTGTTGGCGGAGGTTTCGTGGTTGTTTCCTCTTCACATTGAAGAGGGTTTTCACGAAAATTTGATGTCTCTTGCATTCGATTTATTTTTGCTTATTTTGATATTTTATTGTTGGTATAACATCTGTCTATATATTTTTATATGTTTGAAATTAGTTTGTTCCTCTTGTTCAAGTAGTGTGGGAAGTTTTTGACTTAGGTATCCTTCCGTATTTACCTTATCGTGCAATTTAGTTATTGCTCGTTTCTTCCCAACAAAGTGGTATCAGAGCTTGTGGTTGTATTTGATTGTGTTGATTGTCTATTTGAATGATGGATGCAAATATGATCAAGATGGTTTATTTAAATGCCAGTAATTACCATATTTGAAAAGACAAGATGAAAGATATTCTATCTGTCAAGAAAATGCATTTATTTGTGTTTGCTTCTAACAAGCCTGAGTCTATAAATGATGAAAAATTGAAAATTTATGAATGATGAAAAATTAAAAATTTGAGCACCTACAAATTTGTGGTTATATCAAACAATGTGTTGAAAATAATGTGTGTAATCATATTGTGAATGAGACACATGCTAGAAGTTTATGGGATAAACTCGAGACACTTTTTGCTTCGAAGACTGACAATAACAAATTGTTCCGACTGAAACAATTGATGAATAACATATTCAAAGAGGGCAATCCTATTTCTGATCATATTAATGATTTTCAGGGTGTCCTTGACCAGCTATCTGGAATGGGTGTCAAGTTTGATGATGAAATACAGGAACTTTGACTTCTTAATACTCTGTCAGGCTCTTGGGAAACTCTTCGTGTTGTTTGACTAATTCTGCTCCGAGTGGTATTGTAACTATGGAATATGTCAAGAGTGGTGTCCTAAATAAAGAGATGCGAATATGATCTCAAGCCTCATCTTCTTCAGCTTCACACTTCGATGTTTTGGTTACTGAAAATAGGGGAGAAGTAACTTCAGAGGTCAGAATGTCAGAGGCAAAAGTAGAAGCAAGTCAAGATCCAGGTAACAAGAATGTTACATGTCACTATTCTATTAAGGAAGGGCATATCCAGAAACATTGCTACAAGTTTAAGAGAGACCAGAAACAGCAAAAGATGGATGTCGATAATGAAAATTGTGTTGCTATTGTTGCTGAAAATGATCTTCTTGTTGCTTGTGGTAATCAATCTTGTTTATGATGAGTCTACCTGGTTTGTGGATTCAAGTGTCACTTCTCATGTCAGACCAAAGAATGAAATATTTTCTTTTTATACTCTAGGTAACTTTGGAATGTTACAAATGGGTAATGATAGTGAGGTTGACGTATTGCGCATTGGTACAGTTTTCTTGAAAAGTAAGAATGATTAAATGGTATTCGACATTAGAAAACGCCTCCCAAGACTCCTCAGTTAAATAGTTTAGCATAGAGGATGAACAAAACTCTAGTTGAGAGGGTTAGATGTTTGCTTTCAGATGCTAAGCTTCCAGATTCATTTTGGGCAGAAGCACTTAATACTGATGCCTATGTTATCAAGTTATCTCCTATTGTTTCTTTGGATAGTAATGTCCCTGATAGAGTTTGGGTTAGTAAGGATGTCTTTTATGCTCATTTGAGAGTTTTTGGGTGTAAGAGATTTGTGCATGTTCCTAAGGATGAGAGGCCAAAGCAAGAAGTTAAAACTAGGCAGTGTATCTTCATTGGTTATGGTCAAGACGAATTCAGCTATTATTTTTATAATCCAGTTGAGAAGAAAATTGTTAGAAGTCGTGATGTTATGTTCTTTGAAGACCAGACAATTGAAGATTTTGACAAAGCTGAGAAGATTGATTCTCGTAGCAGTGAGAGCTTAGTTAATTTTGATCCAATTTTTGTGACTATTGCACCTAAAGAAAATCTTCAAAATAATGAAGATCAAGTTGATAATGAAGATGAGGAGCATATTCAGAATGACCAGCATGATGTCGTTGATTCTCCAGTGTAAGTTGATGTGGTTGGCCAGCAATCAGTTGCTATTGATACTCCAGAGAGTTCTCTTAGAAGATCTAATAGAGAGAAAGTACCTTAATCTCGTTATTCTCCTAGTCAGTTTGTACTCTTGACTGACATGAGATAACTGGAACGTTTTGATGAGGCCATCGATAGTGAAGAAAAAGAAAAATGGTTTGATGTTATGCAAGATGAGATTGAATCTTTACATGATAATCAAACATTTGATCTGGTTAAGCTTCCTAAAGACAGAAAAGCTTTGAAAAACAGGTGAGTTTTCAGGGTAAAACATGAATATGGTAATCCAGTTCCACGTTACAAGGCTAGATTGGTTGTGAAGGGATTTAATTAGAAGAATGGAGTTGATTTTGATGAAATATTTTCTCCAGTTGTGAAGATGCCATCCATTCAGGTTATTCTGGACTTAGCAGCAAGTGTAGATTTATAAGTTGATCAAATAGATGTTAAAACTGCTTTTCTCCATGGTGACTTAGACAAAGAAACTTATATGGAGCAGCCAGAAGGTTTTGAAGTAAAATGAAAAGAGAATTATGTTTGCAAATTGAAGAAAAGCTTGTATGGTTTGAAACAATCTCTCAGGCAGTGGTACAAGAAGTTTGGTTCTTTTATGAGTCAACGAGGCTTCAAGAAGACTTCTTCAGATCATTATGTTTTTGTGCAAAAATTCTCTGATGGTGACTTTATAATTTTCTTGCTTTATGTTGCTGACATACTTGTCGTTGGTCATAATGCTTACAGAATTCAGAAGTTGAAGCAAGAGTTGAATAAGTATTTTTCCATGAAATACTTGGGACCAACAAGACGGATTTTTTGGCATGCTTTGTACGTGAAAGAGAGGCTAAGAAGTTGTGGTTATCACAAAAGAAGTACATTCAGAAAGCAGGGTATTTGGAATTAGAAAACTCCTCCCAAGACTCCTCAGTTAAATAGTTTAGTAGAGAGGATAAACAGAACTCTAGTTGAGCGGGTTAGATGTTTTCTTTCAGATGCTAAGTTGCCAGATTCATTTTAGGCAAAAGCACTTAATACTAATGCCTATATTTATCAATTTATCTCCTACTGTTGCTTTAGATGGTAATGTCCCTGATAGAGTTTGGGTTGGTAAGGATATTTCTTATACTCATTTGAGAGTTTTCGGGTGTAAGACATTTGTGCATGTTTCTAAAGATGAGAGTCAAAGATGGAAGTTAAAACTAGGAAGTGCATCTTCATTGTTTATGGTCAAGACGAATTCGGTTATCGTTTCTATGATCCAGTTGAGAAGAAAATTGTTAGAAGCCGTGATGTTGTGTTCTTTGAAGACCAGACAATTGAAGATTTTGACAAAGCTGAGAAAGTTGATTCTCAGAACAGTGAGAGCTTAGTTAATGTTAATCCAGTTCCTGTGAATATTGCGTCTAAAGAAAATCTTCAAATAATGAAAGATCAAGTTGATAATGAAGATGGTGATCATGTTCAGAATGACCAACATGATGTCATTGATGCTCCAGTGCAAGATGATGTGGTTGGCTAGCAATCAGTTTCTATTGATGCTCTAGAGAGTTCTCTCAGAAGATCTACTAGAGAGAAAGTACATTCAGCTCATTATTCTCACAATGAGTTTGTACTCTTATTCTCCCAATGAATTTGTACTCTTGACTGATGGAAGAGATTCTGAAAGTTTTGATGAGGCCATGGATAGTGAAGAAAAAGAAATGTGGTTTGATGCTATGCAAGATGAGAATAAATCTTTACATGATAATCATACATTTGATCTGGTTAAGCTTCCAAAATACAGAAAAGCTTTGAAAAATATGTGAGTTTTTAGGGTGAAACATGAAGATGGTAACCAGTTCCACGATACAAGGCTAGATTGGTTGTAAAGGGATTTAATAAGAAGAAGGGAGTTGATTTCGATAAAATCTTTTCTCCAGTTATGAAGATGTCATACATTCGGGTTATTCTGGGATTAGCTGCAAGTCTAGATTTAGAAGTTGAGCTAATAGATGTTAAAACTATTTTTCCCCATGGTGACTTAGATGAAGAAATGTATATGAAGCAGCCAGAAGGTTTTGAAGTCAAAGGAAAAGAGAATTATGTTTGGAAATTGAAGAAAAGCTTGTTTGATTTGAAACAAGCTCCCAGGCAATGGTACAAAAAGTTTGATTCTTTTATGAGTCAACATGGCTTCAAGAAGACTTCTTCATATCATTGTATTTTCATGCAAAAATTCTCTGATGGTAACTTTATAATTTTCTTGCTTTATGTTGTTGACATCCTTGTCGTTGGTCATAATGCTTGCAGAATTCAGAAGTTGAAGTAAGAGCTGAATAAGTCTTTTTCCATGAAAGACTTGAGACAAGCAAGGCAGATTCTTGGCATTCAAGTTGTCCGTGACAGAAAGGCCAAGAAGTTATGGTTATCACAAGAGAAGTACATTCAGAAAGTACTTCGCAGGTTCAACATGGATAAAGCTAAGATTGTCCGTGCACCTTTAGCTATGCACTTCATACTGAGCACGAAACAGTGTCCTTCTAGTGATGATGAGAAGGAAGATATGAAGAAAGTTCCTTATGCTTCAGTTGTTGGCAGTTTGATGTATGCGATTTGTACGAGACCAGATATTACTCATGTTGTTGGTATTATTAGTTGTTTTCTTTCTAATCCAGGAAGAGCATTGGAATGATGTGAAGTGGATTATGAGATATCTTTATGGCACTTCTAGTCTGAGTTCGTGTTTTGAGACAGGAAATCATATTCTTTGTTGTTACACTGATTCAGATATGGCTGGTGATGTTGATACTCGCAAGTCTACTTCACCGTGGTTGTTTTCTCTTCACATTGAAGGGGGATTTCACGTAAATTTGGTGTCTCTTGCATTCGATTTATTTTTGCTTGATATGGTATTTTATTATTGGTATAGTTGATGTCCATATATCCGTTTGTGTTTGAAATTAGTTTGCTCCTCTTGTTCAAATAGTGGAGGAAATTTTTTGATTTGGATATCCTTCCGTATTTACCTTGTCGTGCAATTTAATTATTGTTCGTTTCTTCCCTAACACCTATACAGGTACTGTACTACATCAAAGAGGGCGTTTGCCTTATAGCATTACAACTACGACTATTGCTGGTTTGGCTATCACCGGTGCTGTTTGGTATGGCACTATGCATGCCATGAAGAAACCCGAAGCCAGTGCTGTTGACGTTGCCAAAGTTGCCACTGTAGTTGGTGGCCCTGAAGATACTCATCCTCGCAAGTAGCTCATAAAAAAGAAAATAACATTTTTGTTTTAATTAATCGTCTCAAAACTCTTTTGCTAATGATTTGCCTTTATGAAATGTTAGTCATTTTTTTTTTGAATTTTACTACAAGTACTACTTTTTTTATGTTTAATTTGCTATTGTTCCTGCATGCATGCATGTTTCATTAGTAATTATTTTTGCTTGTTTAATCTTTTCCGATTAGGAATTTCTTCTAAAGGGATAAGACACCATTAACTTCCTGAATTATACCCAAATTTTCAGGAACACACTTTTTCTATATGAGAGTTCTATTAAGCCTTGAACTATTTTTTTTATTACACTTTAAAATAATTTAGGAGAGTAATAGAATCCCGTAAAGAAAAGGTGTTTCTCTGAAACTTCGGCTATAGTTCAGGGTAATTGTGCATTATCCCTTCTTCTAAATGAGCGGATTTATAAATGAATTTAGGGGAAATTCTTCTTAGTAGCCTGTATATAACTCTGGCGAATTCTCTAAAACTGAACAATACGTATAAATATATTGATCTTTCGCTAAACATGAATACAGTCCATGTTTTGAGCAATTCCAAAACGAGGGAGCAGTAATTGAGATTAAGATTACATTAACATCAAGGATTGTAGCAAATTTAGTTTGTTATAAATAGTAAAATATACCCTTGTGGTCCGATCCTTCTCTAGATCTCGCGCATAACGGGAGCTTAGTGCACCGGCCTGCCCTTTTATTTTTTAATAAATGGTAGTAATAGATTGTCAACTTTTACTGTAACCAATTACAACTTTTACCTCTATGCAGTAATAAGTAATTTAGGGATGTTGCACCATTGTTTTGGACTAAATGTTGGAAGCAAGCACCAATACCTGAAGTATTATTTACTGCAACAAACGAATGGTAATTTTTTACTTGTCAAAACACTTGGTTATATTTGTCACACACTAATAACAATAGTATACTTTCTAGTTCTCCTTGGGCATAGTGGGTTGTAAACTTGTAAAATCCCTTTAACGGAGGAGGGTATATTTAAACCACTTAGGTAACCGCGGAGGGAAATTTTTTATAATTAGTATAACGTTAGGTAAAATTTATTTTTTCTACATACAATCCACCTTTCCAGACCTCACGTTGTGGATTTCAATGGATATGTTGTTGTTGTTGCATTGTAAATGAGCATATTTGACCCTTTTTCCTTATTATAAAGAGTTACGGAAGGTAAAATTGATCCTCTCTGCGTGATAAAAGGAGCATAATTGACCTTTTCCCCTTAGCATAAGAGAGTACTGGACTCGTGGGCTATTAGTGTTGTTGTATCTTGAAGTTGCACCGTATCTTAATTTCTAATTGAACCTGCTTGTGAAAATTTTCATATTTGTCATTGTACGGATTCAGAATTTAAATTTAATATATTTAATTTTTAAAATTTTCAGCATTGAATCGATATATTAAAATTATGAGCTCATATCTAATATATATTGAGATTTAGTAGGTGTTAGACATATATATCTAAACTTACTGTCAGAAGTTACGGATTCTGATGAATCCGTAGCCAAAAGGCTACATCCACCCTCTGCATACAACCCTCTTGAACGTAGTTTTTTGGCTTACAAATTAAGGTATTGATTAATCTGTCATTCTCAGTACTAAAATGTGAAACAACAACTGGATTTATGATTGAAAATTGTCTGCCTACAATATCATCAATCTCTGTTATCAAATCACTAAAACAAGGAAGAGATTTGACATTGCAAGGAAAACTAAGCTAACACCTAAAACAGAACTGGCACTGGGAGAATCATGATCCTTTTCTGATGCACCAGTAGGAGTGTCTGCAGTTGGTGCATTGGGCTTAGGTGACGAACCATCCGGCCCGTGTGGAGCCGGTGCAGGGGAACCCTCTGCAGCCGGTGGTTCTGGCTCAGGTGGTGAGCCAGGAGCAGGGGCTGCAGACGGTGTGTTGGGCGAAGGAGCTAATGAGGGTGTTGGTGCCCTACTAATTGGGGTAGGTGATGGCCCGGGGGAATTATGATTTCCCGGGCTAGGAGCAGGGGCCCACGTAGGCGATGAAGACGGGCCAGAAGCCGTTGATGAATCAATCCCCAATGGAATAATAACATTGCTAATTTGTAGGATTGAAATATTAAAAGGTTGTGATGCAATGGATTTGACAAGATTTGATCCGAGTGTCGCGCCTTTAGCAGCTGACCCTAATGAAATACTTCCACTGCCCAAATCTGTCACGTTCAAAAATCCTTGATCGTTATTCGCCTGACCCGTTGTTTGAAATAAAGTCGGAGCCTTTATGGTTTTGTTAGGTAACTTTTGGAGTTTCTGGACGTCGTAGTAGTCTAGCAAGACGTGCACGCGCATGATGTTAGCGAGCACGTCTTGTGACTTCCCCGAGAGGGGGGACAAGTTGTTGTTTTCGACTACTAGGACAGTGATGGTCTGTCGCGAGTTGATCGCGGCAGCAACTCCTGTTTGAGTTAGGTAATTGTTGAAATTGCTTAAGGATGAGTACTGGCCAAGTAGAGTGGTAATGTTGAAAGCATTGGCTTGAGATAATATGAGGAGAAAGGAAAAAAATAGTAGGGTAGTGTTAAAATTATCCATTTGGATATAGAAAATAGTTTTTGATGATGATGGTTGGTAAAGATGAAAGATGAATTTTTATATTGAAATAGGAGGACTTAGTGTTTGTGGGGAGAATTTTTTTGCGCCTATTTTAGAGGGAATTGATTTTGTTTAGTGGATAGGAGAATGTGGTGGAAGAGATTATTCATTCTTGTGTGACATTTGCCATACTTACACAGCACCCTTGTCTTAATGATCTAATTAGATTAGACTAAAGAGGATCTTTACGCATGGTTTTCTCGTATATGAATTTACTTTTGACCTTAACTAGGAAAACTGCATTGATATCTGAAGAAAAAGTCTAGTCCGGACAATTTAAAAGATTTATGTAATGTCAGCGAAAGAAAAAGATTTAGATAATGAGGTCATTTATAAGATAGTTAAAGGTTAATGAAGGGTATCAAAAGCTACTGAGAGTAAAAAATAAGAGATGAAATAAATTGAATGTCAATTCTGTTTCCAAATGTCGTCTGACACAAGTGACAACACTTGATAAAACAGAAAACATTTAAGAGTAAAATGCAGCGAAAAAAATAAAGAACACAAAGGTTTATATTTTATAACTTATGATGATCAATGACCAACTGTATTGTATATATTATATAAAATTATACAAATTCTTTTCTTTACAGATTTACAATATAAAATGAAAAGGAATTAAAAGTTGAAGTCGTAGATGACTTCTGCTTGAAAAATCTAACTAAGTAGACATAGACAACCTCTCATTACAATCGCTCCATACAAAACAAATCTAGAATCTAAACAGTGAATTGTAATGTTGGACAGAATGTTGTCGACACACTCAAGCAACACTTGTGATCCAGATTTCTGAGATGAAATCCCGAGAGCTCTCTTGGTATTTTTGCAATCTGATTATGGATGATCGATTCGTTGTTGTGGCATCTCTATTTATAGTAGAGAGTCTTCCTTGAAAAGCTCATCGGTCAGTTGAGGAGGTTGAGGGAAAGGTGGGTAGCCGGTGTGTTTGTTGGAGAAGATCATAAAGTCGAAATCTCAACAACTTTGACTTGTTCTTCACTCGACTTCCTCCCAGTTATTGACGCGATTAGTGGCAGCTCAGGCCCAACGTCAGATTCCCAGTCCTTCTGATAGAGCTGCTAGCGTGAGAGCCCGGGATTTCATTAACCTAGATCCTCTGATATTCACAGGATCGGACCTAAATGCGGACCCGCATCATTTTCTAGATCAGATACGGCATACATTGCGGGTAATGGATGCTACCGATACTGAATCGGTAAAGTTTGCTTCTTATAGACTACGGGATATCGCGGTGACTTGGTATAAGACATAAGAGCATTCTAGGGGACCTCGTGCTCCACCAGCAGGATGGAAAGAATTTCAGAGGCCTTCTTACATCATTTTCTGTCGGTCGAGCTTCGACGGGCCAGGCAGGATAGATTTCTACGTCTTGAGCAGGGCAATATGAATGTTCGAGAATATAGCTTACAGTTTAATTCATTGGTTAGATATTCTCTTACGATTATAGCTGAGATGAGTGACCGGACGCATAGGTTTGTTACTGGCTTGGGGCCGCACTTGGTCAACAAGTGTACTACGACTTCTCTGAATCCGAATATGGATATTGCTCGCATTCAGGCTTATGCTCAGAATCTGGAGGATCGTAAGAGACAACATCGGGTAGATCGAGAGCGTGATAAGGGCCAACATAAGAGGGCTCGATCCATAGGTGACGTGAGTGACTTCAGAGGTGGGCCCATGCCACAGCTTTATAGACTCCCATCCTACCCGGCAGCTAGCACATCATTATCATTTTCAAGGTCGAGAGTTGATCGGTATGTTCCATCGGGATCAGGTCAGAGTTCACAAGCGTCAGGGTCTTATTATAGAGGGGATTCTATTTAGATGAGGCCACCGTTGGTTCGGTGCAAGCAGTGTAGTAAGACCCATACAGGGTCGTGCCGACAAAGATCAAATGTGTGTTATTCTTGTGGTGAACCTGGTCATATTAGGCAAGAATGCCCGACAGGATGTGGTGGTGATAGGGCCCAGTCGGTCGAATCTGCAGCAGCTTCATCACATTCGGTACGCCCGTCAGGGCAAAATCATCAAACATTATCCGGTCGAGGCAGAGGTAGGGGCCAAAACCGCATTTATGCATTGATGGGACGATAGGATCATGAGTCCTCACCTGATGTCATTACAGGTATATTATCATTCTTTTCATATAATGTGTATGCGTTGTTAGATCCAGGCTCCAATCTATCATATATCACCTCTTTTATTGCCTGTAAATTTGGTATGGAGCCTGAGTTGCTAAGAGATCCATTTGTGGTATCTACACTAGTTGGTGAGTCAGTAGTTGTTAGACGAGTCTATCGAAAATGTGCAGTATTAATTTGTAGCCGTCAGACCTTAGCCGATTTGGTAGAATTAGAAATGGTTGATTTTGATGTTATCTTGGGCATGGATTGGCTGGCGTTGTGCTACGCTAATGTTAATTGTCGAACAAAGATTGTTACATTTCAGTTCCCAGGCGAGCCAGTCCTTAAATGGAAGGGTAATATGGTGTCGCTAAAAGGTAGGTTTATTTCATACCTTAAGGTAAGAAAGATGATTTCCAAAGGTTGTATATACCATTTTGTTCGGGCTAGAGATGTCGATGCTGAACCACCTACTTCTCAATCAATTCCGGTGGTTAATGAGTTTCTTGATGTATTTCCAGACGAACTTACAGGCCTTCCTCCCGAAAGGGAAATTGAGTTCGGTATAGATGTGTTGCCAGACCTCAGCCGATATCTATTCCTCCTTATAGAATGGCTCCAGCTGAATTGAAAGAATTAAATGAGCAATTAAAGGATCTGCTTGAGAAAGGCTTTATTAGGCCTAGCATATCTCTTTGGGGTGCGCCGGTATTGTTTGTACGAAAGAAAGATGGCTCGTTACGGATGTGTATCGACTATCGGCAGCTGAACAAAGTCACTATCAAAAACAAGTATCCTCTTCCCCGAATTGACGACTTGTTTGACCAGTTACAAGGTGCAAGATGTTTCTGAAAGATCGACTTAAGGTCGGGGTACCATCAGCTAAGGGTAAAATAGAATGACATTCCGAAAATGACTTTCAGAATAAGATATGGGCACTTCGAGTTCTTAGTAATGTCATTTGGACTCACAAACGCGCCCACAGAATTTATGGATCTAATGAACAGCGTGTTTCGCCCATTTCTGGATGTATCTGTGATAGTATTTATAGATGATATTCTGGTTTATTCTCACTCGAAAGTAGAGCATGTGGATCATTTGCGAATAGTACTACAGACGCTCTGGGATTATAAGATGTATGCTAAGCTCCCCAAGTGTGAATTTTGGTTGAATTCAGTGGCTTTGTTTGGTCATATAGTGTCAGACGAAGGTATAAGAGTTGACACTCAGAAGATTGAAGCGGTGAAGAATTGGCCGAGGCCCACGACTCCATCAAAGGTTCGCAGCTTTCTAGGCTTAGCCAGCTATTATAGGAAGTTTGTAGAAGTGTTTTCTACCATATCAGCACCATTAACAAAGTTGACACAAAAGGTCATAAAGTTTTAGTGGTCCGATGCTTGTGAGCAGAGTTTCCAAGAGTTAAAGGATAGACTAACATCGGCACCAGTCCTTACTCTTCCAGATGGTCCAGAAGGCTATGTTGTGTATTATGACACCTCGGGAGCAGGTTTAGGATGCGTGCTGATACAACATGGTAAAGTAATTGCCTATGCTTCAAGGCAATTAAGGAAACATGAGAAAAAATATCCGACACACGATTTAGAGTTGGCCGCAGTGATCTATGCACTAAAGATTTGGTGGCACTACTTGTATGATGTTCATGTAGACATTTTCACGGATCATAAAAGTCTGCAATACATATTCAAACAGAAGGATTTGAACTTAAGACAAAGGAGGTGGCTTGAATTATTGAAGGATTATTATGTGGATATCTTATATCATCTCGATAAAGCTAATATTGTAGCAGATGCGCTCAGTCGTAAGTCGATGATTAGCTCGACTCCGGTACAGGTGGAAAGGAAGGAGTTAGTAAGAGAACTCCATCAGTTAGCTAGTTTGGGAGTCCGACTAATGGATGCGGAAGATAGTGGTTTTGTGATTCAGAATATGTCAGAGTCGTCTCTCATATCGGAAGTTAAGGAATGTCAATTAGAATACCCCAGTTTGAAAAAGATCAGAGAGGGTATTCAACAGAAGAAGACCACAACCTTCGAGATTGACGAACTAGGGTTCTCAGGCACCAGGGTCGTTTATGTGTTCCAAATATAGCGAGATTACGAGATAGAATTATGACGGAGGTCCATTGCTCACGATCCATTCATCCTGGATCTACTAAGATGTATCATGATATCAATGATATTTATTGGTGGAACGATATGAAGAGGAGCGTGGCGGAATTTGTAGCTCAGTGTCCTAGTTGTCAACAAGTAAAAATAGAGCACCGAAAGTCCGGTGGCTTGGCTCAAAACATTGAGATTCCGATGTGGAAATGGGAAATAATTAATATGGATTTCATTACGGGTTTACCTCGCTCTTATCGTAAGTTTGATTCTATTTGGGTAATTGTTGACAGACTGACCAAATCAGCTCATTTTCTGCCGGTCAAAACTACTTACACAACCGAAGACTATGCGAAGTTGTATGTTAAGGAGATTGTTCGTTTCCATGGTGTACCTATTTCTATTATATCTAACCGAGTTGCACAGTTTACAGCTAACTTCTGGAAATCATTTCAAAAAGGTTTAGGCACCCAAGTTAATCTTAGCACAGCTTTCCATCCTCAGACAGATGGGCAGGCGAGCGTACGATTCAGACGCTCGAGTTTATGATACGAGCTTGTGTATTAAATTTTAAGGGAATTTGGGATGATTATTTACCCCTTATTGAGTTCGCGTACAATAACAGTTATCATGCTAGCATTAAAATGGCTCCATACAAGGCTTTGTATGGACGGAGGTGTAGATCTCCTATCGGATGGTTCGAGATAGGCGAATCAGAGTTATTTGGGCCTGACTTAGTACATCAAGCTATAGAGAAAGTGAAGCTTATCCAAGAATGGTTGTTAACCGCTCAAAGTCGTCAGAAGTCGTATTCATATGTGCGACAGCGGGACTTAGAGTTCCAGGTAGATGATTGGGTGTTCTTGAAAATTTCTCCTATGAATGGGGTAATGAGATTTGGGAAGAAGGGAAAGCTCAGCCCAAGGTATATTGGGCCATATCGCATAATTCAACGAATTGGCCAAGTAGCTTATGAATTGGACTTGCCTTCGGAGTTGGAGTTTGTTCATTCAGTTTTCCATGTTTCCATGTTGAGAGCATGTATTGAAGATCTTTCTCAGATTGTACCGGTTGATGATGTATAGATTACAGAGGATTTATCATATGAAGAGGTTCATATTGCTATATTAGATCAATAAGTCCGTAAGTTAAGGACTAAAAAAGCAGCCTTCGTGAAAGTTTTTTGGCGGAATAAGAACATAGAAGAAATGACATGGAAGCGGAAGAGGAGATGATGCACAAATATCCATACCTATTTCAGACCAACGCCGAGATTCCAAGAGAAGTATAAGGTGAGCTCTAGTTCCTCACATTATGATTAATGCTTAAGGACCATGTAAGGTCTAATGTAATGGATATGTTGAATTATATTGCTCGTGAAAAAGTACTTGTATTTTCTGGTTACGTGACGAAGATTAGGTATGTCACCCCAACATTCGAGGACGAATGTTTCTAAGAGGGAAAAGATGTAACACCCCGTATTTTTTAACATTGGTTTGAGCAGCTAGATATACACAAATCAAGAGCTTAGTATATAAAAGGATAAAACCCTGAAATAATTTAGGACTTAATAAGTGTAACGTCGGGAATTGGAAACAATATTTTATATGTGCCTAAAGAGGTTATGGACTAGCATTATATCACATGACTTTGATAATGGAAATATGACGTGTGCCAAAACAATTATTATCTGAGTGAATAGAGATTAAGATATTAATTATATGTGTAATTGGTTCAATGTTGAATTATAGCGGAGATAAGGAATTTAATAAGCAATTAGAGAAGTGGTAAGTACTACCACCCTGTCACGTGGCAATAGGGGGGCAATGCAATTTATGGCAATGCATTAGCATGGAATTGGGTGTCACCGTTTAGTGGAGGATCAGATTGTAACTAAGCTAGTTAAGGTGCCAAAACACTTCTTCAATGCTAGCCAAAACGTACTAGTATAAGTTGGTGAATTACAAAGTGTAAAGAACAAAGTCTCTTAGGTTAGATGACTCACACTAAGTCAACAACAAATTGATGGACAACAACATATATGCACAAACTTGTGTTTTATTTTAAATATTTCATTCCCAGAAATCTTCGAAGTTCTCATCGCTATCTCGTGGTTGTGGTAATTGCGTACTTCTTGAAGGATTAGGGAAGAATAGGCTGGTTGTAGATTATTTATGATTAACGTGGGGTGAACGGGTTGTTCGTGGTGATTATTGAAGAATCTACCTGCAAGGTATGTTAAGGCAAATTAATTCTTTCTTTTGGCATGTTCCATTTAACGAAACGTAAACGTAATATTGTTCCATAAATTATTATACTCTTAGTAGTTAAGGATGTTATTGTTATTCATTCCTATGTTAAAAGCATGCCTAAATATGTTCCTAAATCCTTATTGAGGTATACGGGAAAGATGTTGATATTCTCAATGTTAGCCGAAGGTACATTTTAATGTTCACAGTGTTAGCCGAAGGTACAAGGATATTTTGTCATCCGTTAAGTTCAGAATATTTTATTGGCAGTCATGCATTTGCATTACATCCATGTATTACCCTGGACCCACATGTGTTATATACACTACTATATGGTATGAATTATATATATGTAGGGGGTGGGGAAAAGGGAATGGCTTTATATATGCAATACCACATGCAGCTGGTACAGATTATTACTAAAAAGAAAGATGCCCATAGAGGCCAATATGATATGATGCCCATAGAGGTCGAAATGAAATTATGCCCACAGAGGCTGTTATGGGAAGGAAGATGCCCTTGTGTGGCCAATATTGATATGTATACCGCATTTGCAGTGCACATGACATTTAGGCATATGTATTAGGGCCCTCAGAGGCATTCACTACTGGTCAGTGGTTAAATCGGCTATTTCTGTCGGCTGTTGCTATCGGCTATCTTTGTCGACTATTTCTGTTTCGGATTACTATGTATCTTTGTTATGATGTTTCTTATACCTGACATACTCGGTATATCAGTCGTACTGACGTCCCTTTTGTCTGGTGACGCGGTGTTTCATGCCCGCAGGTTCACGTAGGCGAGGTGACGACCCGCATTAGTAGGTTGCTGATTCAGCGGATATTAGAACACTCCCCTTATTTCGGAGTGCCGATCTATCTCGGTACGATATATTTTGCATGTATTTATAGGTATGGCGAGGCCCTGTCCCGACCTTTTGATATCATGTACTCTTTAGAGGCTTGTAGACAGATGTCCTGTGTATAGCAGTCAAATATGGCCTTGTCGGCCTTAGTTTATATATATGTATGGGTTGAGTCCTGCCGTTTGTAAGATATTACATGACTTCCTTCTAGTCTATGATTTATATGTCAGCAGGGTACTGGGTGACGGCTCTTGTGGCCTATGATTAACTATGATTAAATGTTGATGGTATGGTTAGTGGTACTCGGCAGGTGAGGTTCGGGTGCCCGTCGCGGCCCTCCGATTTGGGTCGTGACATAAGCCATTGCCCAGTAGCTGCGGCCCATTTTTATAAAGTCAGGCAGTCTGCCCCATACAGTGTGATGGGCCACAGTTACACGACCCACTTTCCTGCTACCCAGCAGTGGCCCACCGGTCTGGGTGCACATCCCACGGGCCACAGCAATCAGGCCTAATTTCCTAGACTACAATTCTATCCAGGACTTCCCCAATCCAATTTGGGCCAGACTTTCAGCACTTTGAATCCTCGGCAGCCCGATATGCGTGTTATATAGATATGGGCGCCACGTCTCACCTCACCAATAATTTTGGTAATCTTCCTCAACTGTGAAATTTAAATACTCCGCAATCTATTATGGTCGAAAACGGTCATAGCATTCTAATTGAAGGATTTAGCCACACACTAACCCTACCACCACATCCCCACTACTCCCTAAATAACGTTCTATATGCCCAAAATATTATCAAGAACCTAATCTCCGTTAGGAAATTTGCCACGGATAATTTTGTATCCATAAATTTTGACCCCTTTAGATTCTCTATAACGAACATATGTACCGGGAAACTCCTTACGAGATCCAATAGTAAGGGGACCTCTATCCTTTCATATCCACGTCTGCTGCCAGTGTCACCCCTCCCACATCTCTCACTGTCGTTGTCTCTCCTCCCACCACTTTAGCAACAATTTCTCCGTCAACCTGGCACAATAGACTTGGACACCCAGGAGCCCCTATTTTTAATTTTCTTAGAAACAATAATTTAATTCGTTGTCATAATGGAAAATTTGCCCAACAATGTCTTTCTTATCCTTTAGTCAAACATGTTCGCCTTTCGTTTCAGTCTTCTTCAAGTGTTACATATTCCCCCTTTGACATTGTTCATGCAGATTTATGGACATCTCCCATTACTAGCTCACTGGGTCATAAATTTTATCTCGTCTTATTAGATGACTTTTGTCACTTTGTCTGGGTCTATCCGCTTAAATTCAAGTCTGAAGTGTTTGCCAAGTTTCTTGCATTCCGTGTCTATGTCAAAACACAATTTGGAAAAGACATAAAATCGCTTCAATGTGATAACGATCGTGAGTTCAATAATTCCGCGTTCCACAATTTTTGCTCTACTAATGGCATGGTTTTCCGATTCTCGTGTCCCCATACCTCCTCCTAAAATGGCAAGGTCGAATGAATCATTCGCACTATCAATAACATGGTTCGTACGATCCTATTTCATGCCTCCTTCCCTCATTCCTTTTGGGTCTATGTTATAAAAATGGCCGAATATGTTCTAAATATTTTATCCACTCAGACTCTCCAAAATAGAACACCCACCGAAATTCTATTTCATAGGATCCCAACTTATGAGCATTTACGAATTTTCGATTGCCTTTCCTATCCAAATATTATCTCCACCGCCCTCATAAATTAGCACCCGAACCACTCTGTGTGTCTTCGTAGGTTTTTCGTATAATCATATGGGCTATTTGTGTTATGACTTGTCCACTCGTCAGATTCACGTCTCTCACGTCATTTTTAACGAGATGATTTTTCCTTTTGCAAATATTCAAAAATTATGAAACACGGACTATACCTTTCTAGACGAGTCCGACATCTCCCTCGTCATACTTAACGAACTGCACTAATCCACCACTACCACCCCCACTGCTCAGTCGTCGCCGCCTGTCACGGTCACTGTCGAAAATTGGTCAGACCTCTCATCGCCGATCGCTGGCACCACCACCAGATCTCTACAGACATACTTCCCGGTCGACCACACCGACTCCATTACAACCCCACCCGAACTCCATCACTGCACTGTCACCTCGACAGCCCATCACAGTCCCATCCCGATCCCAGCCCTCATAACCCATGACCGTACTTACCAACCGACCCATTCATCATCACCGGTACCACCATCGGACCACCCACACCAAACACCAAATGGACTTCATCAGATCTCGTCTCTCACCCAACCCGCCATCGTTTCCCATAGCAGCCAACCCAATACCTGGTCCAATCATCCAAACCCCACCTGATACCGTCACTGGCCCTAGTAACCCGGTTCAACCCACCTACCAAAACACCCAATCTATCCCTGCCCCTCGTACCATATGGAAACCCGTGCCCAACACGGGATTTTCAAACCCAAAGTCCAATTTAATTTATCCACACAATCCATATTCCCAATTCCTAAAAACCCAAAATTAGCCAAACTAGACCCAAATTGGAATGCGGTCATGTGTGAGGAATTTAATGCTTTAACAAAACAACACACTTGGGATTTGGTTCCTAGATCGGGTGGGGTGAATATGATCCGATGCATGTGGCCTTTTCGTCACAAATTCAGAGACAGTGGTGATCTAGAGAGATATAAGGCAAAACTTGTGGCTAATGGCACTAATCAACAAGAGGGCATTGATTGTGGTGAGACATTCAGTCCGGTTGTTAAACCGGCTGCCATTCGCATAATTCTGAGTATTGCTATGGGTAAGCATTGGCTAATTCATCAGCTTGATGTGAAAAATCTGTTTCTACATAGGGATCTGAAAGAAACTGTTTACATGCACTAGCCGCCTGGTTTTGTCCATCCAGCAGCCCCTCAGTTTATTTGTCGTCTCCGTAAGTCACTTTATGGTTTGAAACATGCCCCTAGAGCGTGGTATGATCGCTTTGCATAGTACATTATGCGGATTGGGTTTGTATGTCGCAAATGTGATAATTCTTTATTTATCTTTTATAGAGGTAGTAGCATTGCTTATTTGTTGTTATATGTGGGTGACATTCTGCTTACTGCCTCCTTTGATTTGTTGAAAAATTAAAATTTATATTTTTCAAAATGTTAAATAGAATAAGCACAAGACTTGTATAAGGTGCTAATTAATTTGGGAATGATACTTATGCATTAATTGTACAACTAAACTATGTTGAAGGCCATTTATATGCACCAAAAAACACAATTATAATCATCATTCTTATTTTTCCTTTTCTTTTTTTTTTTAAATTCAAATATTGTTGGTCTTTTCATTTGAGAGAAATAATAGAAAATCAATGAAGGACCATCACAATATATGTGAAAACCAAATCAATAGACCCGGTGAAAATAGCAGAATGAATTTTATTATGTATTCATAATTAAATTATTACAATTTTTAATTAAATGTCTTGATGTAGAGTACCACACATTGCCATCTACACAAATTGTTTAGGATAATGATTTTCTACAAACAAATAAGCTTATGTTTTGTGTGAAAGGTGAGTTTCCAGGATGCAAAATATTCATTGAAATCTACTAAAAGCACTGTACACCGCTGGAAAACTGCTGATATACAGCCCCCTTTTCCTTTCCTATCTCTCCAACAGGCTGTATACCCCTCGTATATAGACTATACACGCCGATATACACTCTGTATATGACTGATATACCCTTCCTTCCACTCTATACCACCTGTATACACCCTCCCTGAGCCGTTATACACCTCGTATACGGTTGTTTCTGCCCCATATACACTGTCGCATACATCCAGAACCCCCCCCCCCCCCCCCTAATTTTTTTCACTCTCCGGCAGCCTTCATGGCCGGAAACAGCAACGAAAGTAGCAGTGACCAGAGGCGCAGGAATGGCAGATGGAACTGGCCTACGAACTGGGCCTCCAGCATGGGCTCAGCAGCCGCCAGACACAGCCCATCAACTGCGGCCTCAAGCCACAACCACTGAGATCTGTTTACTTAAGCCAGACTCAGTCAACTGTTGCGTCGGTGGAGCCACAAATCCCAACAAGTTTCAGAGGCACCAAGGGTCATAATAACATCCATAGATAGCCCTTTTTGGAAATGATCTTTAGAATTTTGGTTAATGAAGAGATACTTCATAAGTAAATAAAGAAACTTAACAGGTCCCTAAAGTCTTACACTAGAAAGAGATCATGTGCATGTATGGGCCGGACCGCAAGGCTTTATTGTATGCAGTCTTACCTTGTATTTCTGTCAAAAGCTGTTTCCACGGCTTGAACCCGTGACCTCCTGGTCACATGACATAAACTTTACCAGTTACTCCAAGGCTCCCCTTCATCACGTGCATGTATCAAAAACAAAAAACAAAAACAAGCAGGACAGCAAAACAGCAGTAATGTATAACTTACTTAGGAGGGAGATAAAGGAAAATAACAGTTAGCAAAGTCTAGGCTGATGGATTACCTGCATCTGACTGCCTCGCATTGTTGCTGTCTCCTCCCTAAGTTCACGCAAAATATGAAATCCAACCAAAGAGTAAAGAGTGAATACCTGATAGACTACCTCCTTTATTATTTCTTTTTATCTCTGTTTTCCCCACATTTGCTTCTCTTCTAAAAATTACAATAGGATTGCAAAAAGAGCATCACCTTTGGTTCTCTAACATTTGACAATATGTAGTCATACAGTGTCGAATCGACACTTATAATTTGTTTACCACCATATCTAACATCACTCGCAACAGTGACTGGACTATCATGAAGTTTTGATGCCTGAAGCTGACAAAAGGAGAGAGCAGTTGTGGAAGACACATGCCTTGTCAAGGCTGATACATCTATGTGGTATACGGAGGGGGAAAAATGACCATTAAATTTAGGTCGAAATAGTACAAATGAATTGGTGTAGCTAAGCACACATCTGGCTGGACATAGGAGAAGTAATCAGCAGCCAATAGAGTCTAGTGGAAAGTTGAACTCCCTGCAAGAGATAAATAAAAGGAAGCGCTTAGGAAACTACTTTTGATGAGCTCAGTTAGCTTCAGCAAAATAAACCCTCTACTTTTATCATCAGGCAAGTGCAATGCATGCAACTGTATATGGAATCACAAATTCACATGGTGTTACTTGAACTAAATTTGTAGATTTATATGTAAATTTTCTAGAATATTCCTCGGTGGGTTCGTCTTAAGGAATTTGACGGTCAGATTGTAGGTTGTGAGATCTTAACAGAAGTAGAAAACAATGACCATTTGACTATCTTGAAATAAGTCAATAACAATTAAAAATGAGTTAATCATGGGTAAAAAGGAAGTCCAAATATGATAATGTAGTGCGGAAGTAAGAGTAATTGTAAAACATGTTTCTTACTACTACTTGATGGCCCAAAACATGCAGAGATGGAGATATGGGTCACTATGAGGATACTACCTAAGTACCGGTCTAAAATACAAAGTTGTTGTCCGTTCAAAAAAAAAATGCAATACTATTTAAGTACGATTGGCAAGCGGATCCATAGTTTCATCTTCCACTTTGTAGTATATAAGCTACAAGTTCTAATAGAACATCAAAAATAAGGAAAACTCATATATCAGCAAAAATAGTAGGATTGGTGAGGTCTAGCTTCCCCGGTTGTAATCATGTCCGATGCTGCAAATTTTATATTATAAATTGACATGTGGATCAATTTGGAAGGTGGGATTGTTGAATCGTACAATCCAGATAACAAATATGCTTCCTTTGTAGTGTTTGGGCAAGTTCAAAGGAACTCAAATATGGTCAAATGGAGCATAACCAACACAGATGGTCTAGTCGTCCCGATCATATACCCGCACCGAAAGCACTTGAGAAGAAACATCATATGAAATGGAGGCTCCACTGTAATTCATGATATAATGTTGGGAATTTGCCTTTGGCGGGAGATGCGTCCAACCATCTTTAATGGCTTAAACACTATTGTTCCGCATGTTGGAAACTTCGTTTCTTCACACGTGCATAATCTACTAAGTAAGTAGATGACTGTAGGGCCAAGGATCGTCAAATTTCGTTGAGAAATGAAAGAGATATTGGTCTACGAAGTGAAGTGTTTGAAGCATGAAAAAAGGTGGTCAAGACCAATCCTCCCTCATCGGTGGGGGAAGAAAGATTTATTTAGTTTATAAGTCTCAAAGTTGGCTTGGGGTTTGAGACCCCAAGGGGTATTTAGGTCCTCCCTCCTTTAAACACATGGGATACCCCTTGGGGTCTCAAACCCCAAGCCAACTTTGAGACTTATAAACTAAACAAATCTTTCTTCCCCCACCGATGAGGGAGGATTGGTCTTGACCACCTTTTTTCATGCATCAAACACCTCACTTCTTAGACCAATATCTCTTTCATTTCTCAACGAAATTTGACGATCCTTGGCCCTACAGTCATCTACTTACTTAGTAGATTATGCACGTGTGAAGAAACGAAGTTTCCAACATGCGGAATACCAGTGTTTAAGCCATTAAAGATGGTTGGACGCATCTCCCGCCAAAGGCAAATTCCCAACATATAATACATACGAAAAACAGTTTGCTTCCGCCGGCTAAAGCTAACATCGTAGCACAATCACTGTTCAAGCCTATGGTTAAAACCTTTCAGCTTCTGTAGAACCCTCACACGATACTATATGTTACTCGCCAGTTATCTAACCTAATCCCAGTAGGTTTCGAAACTCGAAGGAGTGCACCCTCCTTCTCTACTCTGCCACCACTTAAATACCAAACTTCAGTCTACAGTAGGGTTCGAGCTCGTGACGTGCGCTCTACTCACAAATCCTGCATTGCATTCTTGTCTCTAAAACAAAGCCATGGGGCCAACCATTTATCTGACTCGTGAGACATTTTTCCACACTTTTGCAACTACATCATATAGGTTCCTATTCGTCTTTCTCGTCACCCACAGTGTTGTCAAAGGCGCGCATAAGGCCTGAAGCGAGATGCAAAACATGTTTAGCACTACTTAGGGGTGTATTCAATTAGGATTTTAAAAGACTATTTTGGGATAAATAAGTCTAGTGAATTTTAAAAGACTATTTAAGAATGTAATTACTTAACATATTTTAAAAGACAATCAAAATTTTTTATGTTTGGATTTTAAAAAATTTATCATAAGATTTATAAAGATTTGAAAGGACCACATGGATTTTCCATGTCAATTTCTCTAACAGGTATTTCAGCGAACAACTTTCATGCATAGATTTCTGAGACCTCTTCTAACATTCCATCGTCCGTACAATCTCAAATTAATTGACTCCAAAGATAACCTTCTATTATTGTTATTCACTGCACTGTTCTTGCCTTCTTCACCGCATTGTTCATTTTCTGCAAGAGTAGTAGAATCCAGTTTCACTCGTTCCTCTAATGATTGTATTGCAGGGGTGTTTGCCTCAGTTTGTACATGGGCTCCTATCTCTGAATGTTGTGGCACCAATAGCTAATGTTCTTCTATCTATTTTTTCAGAAGCTAACGTTTTTCAGTTGACCGCATAGAACTAGCTAGAACAGTTGTTCCTCTAGCAGACAAAAAAAAATCTCACCTGAAAAGTCTGATTGGTTATGGTGAGATTTTTTATAGGATTTGGTATTTATACCTCCCACTAAAAAGTCACACAAAATCCTAATTAAAAAAAATCTTTCGAAATTAGCAAGTTTTTTAATACCAAAAGACTTTTTGTTACTTGTTTAAAATCTTGATTGAATACCACTAGATTTGGACACCCACTTTAAAAAAATCTAATAATCTTGATTAAATACCACAAGACTTGTTTAGATTATTTAAATGTCTTAATTGAATACCATAAGACTTATTTATCCCAAAATAGTCTTTTAAAATCCTAATTGAATACACCCCCCCACCCCCCGAGCGAGCATTTCAGAGTTGTATCAAGGCTCTAAGACATACTTTTCCTTGTCAATGAGTGTAATTCTAAAGAGACTAAATAATTAATATTTCACTTTAGGGTCTTTGTCCATATTCTTGGACTACACATACACATTTCTATTTTTTCTCTATTTTTTCTCTATTTGCACCTTTCTTCATTAAAGCTCGTGCTTTAGTTTTGCTTTGGGCTTAAAGCCCAAATAGACCTTAGATGTTTTTTGCTCTTTTCTCCTTTGATAACACTGGTTACCCATATACACCTTCCAGCTTTCAAGAGCTTTCCACCCCTAACTGTTCGAGCCGGGAATTTACAACACTCAGACCATTGATCATTCACCATAATATCTTATTACCCATCTATTTCTACTTCCCCATTGTATAACTTCCGAGTGCCCTGCAGTTACTCCACGGTTAAAAACATACCTTCTGGCCAATATAAAATATGTCATAGGGGAACTTGGCCCTTTATTTGTAGTTCTTGCTTAATTGGCCTGGGATCAGGCAAAGCTATATCACAACCCAACATTTTTATATAGGTCTTAAACTGCATTTACTATGGAGGTCGCGAACAGGGCCGGTCCTCACATTTAGTAGGCCCCGACAAAATATAAATTGAGGGGTCCTATATAGCAAATAAGAACGATAACTTCAAATATCAATACATTGTCATTTTGAACTTAGTTAGCTTACATTTGACTATAAAACTTCATGGACTTAAAAATAGCTAAAGTGATTGTTTAACAAAAATAACCAAGTAATTGTTTAATGAAAATAACAAAAATTAAAACATGAAATTCTTGCTAGCATGCTTGAACACGCTTGAATCATCCATCATCATTTGTCTTCACGAATCATCATCTTCCATCTGCAAAGAAACAAATCACACAACCAATTTCTTCGAGCATTTTTTGAAGCAAAATCATTAACGATAGTATTAACATCAACATTTTCAAGCATATCCTTTCAATACTCAAAATAGCTAGACCATTTAACCTTTCTTGTGACATAGATGACCTTAAATAGGTTTTCAATAATTTCAACTTTGAGAAACTTCTTTCAGCTGATGCTACAGTCACATGTTTAGTTAATAAGACACGATAAGCAATTGAAACATTTGGATAACAATCTGCAGCTTTGACAAACTCAAGAATTTCAATTGTCGACATCAACACATTCGCTAAAGTCATTTGCAGCACTTTCAATTCAGAAAACAAATCATTTAAATCCACATCCGACACATTATCATGAGAAAAAGTAGCATGGAATTTAATGCAAGATTCTCTAAGCTCCTTATCATCCAATGACTTCAAATTCTTTGAAATAAATAAGAATCCAAAAACACTTTCAAACATCTTTAATTGCTCAAATCTATGCAATTGCATGATCCACACTCACTAGAAAATAACTAAGTCTAAAGGACTCCTCAAGTGATTGTACTTCTTCATTATAATCATTTTCATCAAACAGTTTTTCCTAAAAAATTCGACGTTTTATTTGAAAAACAAGCTCTACATTCATGTCAAATGCAAGACTTTTGGCAGCATTCATACTTGAGAGAAATCCTTCATTTCTATATTTTTCAAAATATAACATTACACGTTCTACTTGCTTCATGGTAGCGTCGATACACATAGATTTAGCTTGCAACTTCTTACTACATTAATGGCAAATAAGATGCCATACCAAATAACTATACCAAGTAAAAACTCAAAACTCTCAAGTGCACTAATTAAACTTTCAGCTTCACTAATTGACTTGGCATCATCACAAGATCTACATAATTCTAACAAAGCCAAAACTATTTGTGGGGCTTGATATCTAATGGCTTTGACACTTTTTATTCGACTCTCCCAACGAGTATTACATAAGGATTTCACCATTAAGCTCGGAACATTATCAAGTAAAACCTTCCATCTTTTAGGAGAGCTAGAAAATAATACGTAGATTCGTACAATTCCAAAAAATGAAACAACTTTGACACAAGAATGTGTCATATCACTAAGAGTAAGATTAAGACTATGACAAGCACATGGCATATACAATGATCTTGGATTTATATCAAGTAATCTCTTTTGTACTCATTGGTGTTTTCCCTTCATATTAGAACCATTGTCATAACCTTGACCCCTTACATTATCAACATTAAGGTCCAGAGATTTAAACGCATCAATTAAAACATTAAAGAGTTCTAATCCAGGTGTACATGGGTTGGGCCCTCTATCACCTCGGGGCCCTGGGTCGTCGCCCTGGGTCGTCGCCCTGGGTCGTCGCCCTAGCCCAACAAGGCAAAAGGCCGGCCTTGGTCGCGAATTAGGATAGAAGGTTAGAAGGTAGTTGAGTGTTGTTTCGCTCTCCCGCGGGATAGGCTTGGTGGGTAGATAGTATTAGCATTATTCTCATAGTTTCTCGTCCTTAGATTTATGCTACTACCGGTTGTTTCTCGTGCTTCCGTTATCGCTTTATTTTGCTCGGGATGCTATGTTATGCTTTCTCTATTGTATTTCCTATGTTTTATCTCCTATGCCTTTTTACTTTTGTTTTGTCTTGAGCCGAGAGTCTTTCGGAAACAATCTCTCTGTCTCGAGGTAGGGGTACTGTCTATGTATACCCTAACCTCTCCATATCCCACATGTGGAAATACACCGGATATGTTATTGTCTTGTAAACTACATTTACTTTAAGGACCCTATAAAGTATCGTCAAGCTGCTCTATCAGATTTCCACTGTTTCTTGAAAAGGTTAAGAAACATCATTTCTACCATCATTTCACTTGCTACTTAATCTTATAAATACAAGGTCTGTGTACACTCTACCTTCTCCGGACATCATGTTGTGAGATTTCACTAGATATGTTATTGTACTTAAATCATATAAATACAAGTTTTTCTTTTAAAAAAACTAATTATAAATTGTTATAATCATATAAATACAAGATTGCCTGTCAGTCTTTTAAGAGAATGTTCAAAGAACATAAGGTAAATGAAAAGAGGAATTATATGGCGTGATACTAACTAACAAGCGAGGCAAATACTTTTAAACCACATGGGAACATTACCCAGAAAAAGAAATATCTGGTGAAATGCTAGGAAAATTAGCCCAGAAGCGAGTCTTTGCTTTCAGTACTTCAGTTTGCTTGCCTGTTATGCCTCTAAAATACTACCACCGACAAAGATAAAGCTGTGTAGCTAAAAAAGGAAAAAAATAAGAGCTTTTTACCCTTTATATCACTTAGCCCAAACTTACAAGTAAAATAAGATCATATTTTTAAATTTTACTCTATTTAGCACATTTTTATATAATCTAAAATACTCCCTCCATTCAGTTTTACTTGTCCACTATACTAAAAATAGTTGTTCAGTT
The DNA here is from genome assembly GCA_034509755.1 of Anisodus tanguticus. Classification (NCBI taxonomy): domain Eukaryota; kingdom Viridiplantae; phylum Streptophyta; class Magnoliopsida; order Solanales; family Solanaceae; genus Anisodus; species Anisodus tanguticus. Next base: position 44,857,160 of record CM067555.1, read on the forward strand.
TTACTTGTCCACTTTAAAAAATCAAGAGATAATTTACCTCTTTATACCTATTTTATCCTTATAATTTATTATTGGGTTGACAAATTCAAGGAAATTTTTGTGAATGCACAACTTTTAAAGTATGTTTTATTTATTTCAATAATTAGGTTACTTAGCAATAATTAGGGGTGATATAGTAAAATTATCATTCTATTTTTGGCTCCTTAATAGGCATGCCAAGTTAAAATGTGACAAGTAAAAATGGACGGAGGGAGTACTTAAAGAAAAAGATATAATTTAATTTTCTTTCATTTGACCAAATGATCTATTGAAAACAATCTCTCTAGCTTGGAAAGTAGATGTAATATCTACGTACACTTTACCCTCTTCAGATCTCACTTGTGAGATTACACTGGTTATGTTATTGTTGTTACTTAAAGAAAAAGATAAATATTTTTTAATTTATGATTATAATATTCATTTGTGATGTTTAGAAATTTATTTAGAGTGATATTCATATTTATCGTCACATATGTAAATATTGTTGATTGAATTAAAACTAAAAAAGTTTAAAACTCTATTTTTGGGATATTTAAAAGCTTTAACCTCACAAATTAGTTTTGTGATTTTTAAATATTTTGATAAACTGATGATTGGGGTTTGTTGGGGTCATTTTAAAATTGTACTTGAAATTAATGTTATTTGATAAAAAGTTGAGCCATTCCCAGTGGAGTTTTATGGTGAAATTTGGAGGAGAGAAATCCAATTTATATAAATTTGTATAATATTGTCATATGTATAAGTTAAAAAAATGCTATGCAGTGTTATATGAAAATACGGTTATGTCATAAGTGAATGTTCAATGTAGTAATATATTGCTGGATTGAATATTTTTGAATAATTTTGTATTTTTTTAGTAAAAAAGATTATGTAACTGTTAAATTAATATAATATATTAAATTAAATTTTTAATGTACTTAGTAAATCGAGTCTAATGAATGAATATTATTTCTTAAATCGAATCTACTGAGCCATCTCAATTGAGCCCAAGTTTTGATCGAGCTTTAATTGAGACGAGACGAGACGAGACGAGATGAGCCGAGCTAAAATTTAATTGAAATCGAACTGAATTTTAGGAACTTTTTCTTTGCCCAGCTCTAAGAAAGAGAGAAAAGATGAAAAGTTTTTGCCGTGGTCATCCTGCATCTTCACTAACGAGTGACAAAAACAAAACCTAAAACCCCATCACCATTCACCTCTCCAAGAAACCTTAAACCTCAACAATGACAACCACCACAAAACTCCTCCAACTCCACCCAAAACTAAAACCCACTTTCCCCAAGTACTTCTCATCAAATCCTAATCCCGAAAATACCCCTCTTTCATCAGAACCACCACCCCAACAACAACACCAAACACCACCCACACCTAAACCCTTCTCTTTTTCCTCTATCCCTAATAACCCATCTCCCAAAACCTCATCTTTCGACGAAATACGTAAAAACCTAGCTGAATTTCGCCTCGGTGCCACCTCATCATCACCCCCTTCATTTCAAGAACTTTACAAAAAAAACAATATAAGACCCGAGATTGACCGTAGAACACCACTGCCACCAACTGGAAAGGTTGATTTCAACGCAATTCGCGCAAACCTACGTAGCTTTAAAGAAAACAACAACAATAATTTTAGCAATAGCCAAAATGAGAGTAGAGGGAAGTTGTTTGACTCGTTATCGCTTTCGCGATATAAGGATAGTTTTAAGTTGAGACCTAATATGGATAATAATAATAATAAAGATAATGTGATTGGTGGGAGTGATAATGGGAATTTGCCCGCATCGATTTTCGGGAAGGAGATGATGATGAGGGGTAAAGAGAGTGGTGGTGATAAGGATGGGATGAGGGCGGAGTTTGTTAGGATGTATAGTTATGGTGAATTAGGGGAGAAGTTGAAGATGTTGAGGCCGATGATAAAGAAGGAGGAGAAGAAGAGTTGGTTTTCGTTGCAAGAGTTGAAGGATAGATTGGTGAAGTTGAGGGAGACTGAGGAGAAAGAAAGCAAGTCGATGATCGGTGGTGTTGTGTTTCGGGAATTGAAAGAGTCTCTTGTTAAATTGAGTCAGCATGATGATAAAATTGCTAAGAACACAATGGGTGAGTTTTCCCATTTTTTTCTTCATATTTGGTTGCAATTTTGATGTTTGTTTATATATTGGATTATATGAATAACTTGTTTAGAACCATGTATAAAGAATGTGATGCTGTGAGTTATGTAGTTATATTAATATGCAGTGTGCCATAGGAACTTTAAGGGGTCGTCTGGTAGGGTGTATTAGGTAGAATAATGGGGTCGTCTGGTAGGGTGTATTAGGTAGAATAATGCTGGTGTAAAATTTTAGTACAATGTTTGGTTGCAAATTTAAGTCTAGTACAACTAGTACCGGTATTACTTATACACCCGATTCAATACTATTCTTATACATAGTAAACCATGACATTAACAATATCAATACTATTCTTCCCCTAATACACCCTAGTCGGTACTATTTAGAAATTATGCAATGCATGTTGTTTTTAATATAACAAACCAAATAGTCAGATAAGAAATAATGCCAGCATTACTAATCCCATCTTGCTAATCCCAACATAACTTTCTTCGAACCAAACAACCCCTAAGCATAAAGCTCATGCTTTAGTGAATAACACCACACAGACACATATGTATATATTGCTGAAAGAAATGTAAGTGTAGCTGCACCTAAGGGTGTGGCCTAGCAGTCAATAAAGTGGAATGAGAATCATGGGAGATCAGGATTCAAATCCTAGCATAGGCAAAAAAAATTGCTAGGTGATTTCTTCTATATACCTAAGCATTGGTGGGCTGAGCTATTCGGTGTCTGTGCTGGTAGGATTTAGGAGGTATCCCGTGGAATAGTTGAGGTGCATGACAGCTGGCCAGACAACCACTATTGTAAAATATAAAAAATTAAATGTAAGTGTAGCTATCGTGACAATATAAGTATTTGGAACTACTTTAGGTCATACGAAGTGGCTGCTGATTGATCCATTGCTTCTGATGCATCTCTTGTGAATTTTACTCTAAAAATGTAACATTATTGTGGAAAATGCGCAGAGCTTTCACACTGATACCAATGGTTTTTTTTTGTGTTTGCAATATATTTGCAATTTTTTATGCTCAATTAGTGGGCCAGTGTTCATTTGCTAGTAACTTGCTTGGATTTCTTATTCATTAGCTATATGTGCACTGTGCATTGAGGGCTAATATCAATACTTCTGTTCTTTGATTTAAGCTATAACTAGATTTATATTTGGTGCTTCCTTCTTTGTAAGCAGCAAATACTTGTATGTTTTTGGAAGATGGTGAAAATATTTTTTATAATATTTGATGTTCATTACATTTACTTTTTACAGTTCAGAGACTTGATGTCTTGGGGCAGCTGGGTGGTACTCCAAGCTTTATGTTGCATCCACCAAAAGAACAATTGGTTGAAACGGCAAGTATCATTTTGTTCTCAATTATCTTTGTCTGTCAATGATTCTGCTATTTAAGTGGAGAAGGGTAGAGGGATAGGCCCGTTATCCCCGAGTTTTCAAGGCTGCGGTTGGTACTAAGAGTTAGCCTCAGACGGATTTATCGGTCATCAAATGAAAGCATTTTACTACCAATTCTATTCTTCATGACAAATGTCTCCTTCAGATAAACCTCTTTAATGTCCGGCCTTCATTGAATTATTATTAAGTGTTCTGTTTTCTGAATACGGAATCACCTATGAAGCATTCATTTCAGGGATCTGAATGGTCGTTTGCCTTCGATAGTAATCTGAGCAGCAAGCATAGTCTTTCGTATCTTTAGCAGAAAGTGGATGCATTTGGTTAAAAATATAAAAGCAATATTTGAGACATGAAAGATCAAACAGACCTTAACACTAAGCATGATATTTTTTGCTGATATTTGGTAATTTTAATAATTAAGATGTTATACATAATAATGAACTGCATTTGAGCAAAAGGTGAAGGTAATCTTGCGAGTTATATTTTTGTTTTACCATCTGTAAAAAATAATGGCTTCATGTGAAGATGTATATTAGTCAGACTAAATAGCTTTTTATCATAGTGCATATCAATTTGTCCAGTTTTTGTGTAATTTCCAGGAACAACAAAAAGAAAACATAAAAGAAATGATTCTTCATCAAAAAAAAAAAAAAACATAAAAGAAATGAGAAGGGGAGGGATGGTTGATGGTGGTCTTGAGTTGCAGCCATTGTTTACAGAGACTCATCCTTGATTTCTTATCCTCTTATTGTTCTTTTCTGTTCATTACTTCGTTTCGCACATCTAGTAACAACAGTGATCTGATTTCTTTTGTCAATGTAGCTGTCATTCATTTAAGTGAATGCAATAACTTATGGACAATTTTGAACAGTTTTTTCACCCAGATAACATGTCAGCTGGGGAAAAAATGAAACTGGAGTTACAAAAAGTGAGAGATGAATTTAAAATGTCAGAGTCGGATTGTGGATCTGCACGTGTTCAAGGTTAGTGCCCTAGATTTATACTGTCATGTTGTTTAAAGTTGTTTTTTAAAAAAAAAAAAGCTATCTTTAGTTTCTAGTTTTTAACTTCATGGCATACAGACCTCAAGCGTTCAGACTGGATAATGAATTTAACTGTTTTATTGATATCTTGATTTCCTCACCTGTGTTTCCTTTTTTTTTTTTCTAGACTTGATATTCTTGGTGCTCTTTATTTCTACATATGATGTTCTAGATACTTGCCACTTGAGCAGATTCTATGTTATCTTTTCTGTTTCCAGAGTAAATTTTTTCCTAGGAGCTTTAAGTGTATACTGATACACAGACATACATCCATATATTATACACCGACCAGTCACTCTTCATTGGGTTATCCTCTACCTCTCTCCTAGCATAACACCACTTTCCAGCATTTTTATCCAAACTGATACTTGTTTTCTATCTTAATCTTCAATTTATATCCATTGAAATATTGGTCTACTATGACTTTTTCGCAAGGCTGATTTAAATTCTTCTTCTGATTTTCTGATAGTTAATTGTAAAATAGGGAAGATAGATATCCTGTACAAAGCAGTATTAATTTGGAGAAATGAGAAGGAACAAAAAACAAGAGTGGAAGACTACAAATAGTTTTGAACTTCCAACTTCCAAGTAAAGCTAGCCAGCTGAGTGTAGTCAGTCAAACGTTTAGGCTGGCAGAGTCGTGCTCCCCAAGCATTTCCTTTGACTACTTCAGAAAGTACAGCGCACCACAGTAAACAAAATGACTAAAGAACAGCATAAGAGAGTGCCTGAAACTAAAAATAATAGGATAAGTAAGGCTTCTGAAGATCTGTATCATAATCATTCATATTTTTTTTTGATTAGGTAAAGGTATTTTCATCTATAAACGTGGCCATAAAATAGACCGTGTACAAGGAGTATACCAAAAGGTAAAGAATCTACAAAATATGATTCTCTACAATATCCACCCACTCTTCTATACAACTAGGAATTTTATGGGTGCACCAAAAGAAAATAAGAGACCGGAGGCTACTTCTCAACTGTCTAAAACTCGACTCTACCCCGTCGAAAGATCTCCTATTTCTCTCTCTCCAAACCACCCACATCAACGCAAGAGGCACCACATTCCATGCCTTACGTCTTCTCCTCCTCCTCCCTCTCCTCCAACAAAACATCAAATGTTTCACAGTTCTTGGCATAGCCCAAGAAGTTCCAAACCACCGAAGCATACCCCACCATAGCCTCATGGTAAAACCACAATGTAGAAGAAGATGATTCACGTCCTTGTCCGTCTCCTTGCACATGTAACACCAGCTGACACAAAGAACCTTCCGCTTCCTAAGATTTTTCGCCGTCAAGATCACCCCTCTAGCAGCTAGCCAAGAGAAAAAACACATCTTCCTAAGTACCTGTGGTATCCATATTGCATCACATGGAAACACATCATCCTCCCTAACCAAAAGTTTCTCATAGAAAGATTTAACAAAGAAAACTCCGTTGTTCCCCAAACCCCACCACAAAGCATCAGGGTTATCCACTAAATTGACTTGCCTATGTAGAAGGGCCAACAGTCTTTGAAACTCAATCACCTCCCAATCGTGGAATTTTCTTCTAAATCTCAAATTCCAAAAATTCTCTCCACCTTGTATTCCCCTAATTTGTTGTACCGACAAGTTTCCTTGACATGATATTTTGTACAAGCTCTGAAAATCAATTTTCAGTAAGTTATCCCCACACCACTTATGCCCCTAAAAATTCACTCTCCCATTTCCTACCTTGAATGAGATATTTGCACTAAAATCATCCCATCCCTTCAAAATATTCCTCCACAATCCACACCCAAAAGGCATATTGACATCTCTAGTTCTCCATCATCCTTCCATTTTCCTATATTTATCAACTATCACACCTCTCCAAAAAGCTTGTACCTCCATCCCAAATCTCCAAAGCCATTTGCCTAGTAAAGCTCTGTTAAAAACCGCCAGATCCTTAATTCCCAGCCCTCCCATTTTGTTTGGGAGATGTTACAGTCTTTCACATCACCAAGTGAAACTTCTTTGTCCCATCCGCTGCACCAAGTGAAACTTCTTTGTCCCATCTGCCGCATCCCAAAGAAAATTTCTCTGAAGTTTTTCCAATTTATCCGTGATCGAAACTGGAGCATGAAACAAAGACATGAAATAAGTGGGAATACACGATAAAGTGCTCTTGATAAGAACTTCTTTCCCGGCTTTGGACAAATATCTTTTCTGCCACCTTGCTAATCTCTTCTCAACCCTCCGATGAACCGGGTTCCACACTGTAATAACCTTGTTCGAAGCACCTAGCGGCAGTCCAAGATAGGCTGTCGAGAGAGACCCAACCCTGCAATTCAGAACCTGAGCAAGTATCTCAATGTCATCCACCTCCCCAATTGGTATAATCTCACACTTCCTTAAATTGATTTTAAGACCTGACACCATCTGGAACCAAGTAAGCACTTGGCCTAAATAATCCAGTTGATTCACATTTGCATCACAAAAAATCAAGGCATCATCCGCAAACAACAAGTGAGAAACTGATACTGACCCAACACCCTTAACTACTGCATTAAAGCCCCTCAAAAAACCTCCCATGACAGCTCTGTCCATCATCCTTCTCAAAGCTTCCATAACTAGGATGAACAACATCGGAGATAGAGGATCCTTTGTCTCAACCCCCTCGAACTCCCCAAAAACCCGCATGGATTGCTATTCACAAGCACTGAGAATCTCATTGAGGAAATACAAAACTTGATCCATTTTCTCCACTTATTCCCAAATCCCATTTGAAGCATGATGGAATCTAGGAAACTCCAATTCACAGTCACTCCAATATGAATGATCTTCCAATCATTCATATTATTAAAGGTGTCATATTTTTTACAACCACTTAATGGGTCGGAAGAGATTTTATTTATTTAAGAGTTTTAACAAAATCTTAATATTATTAAGATGTTGCCCATTCAAGGATTTCTTATGACATTTCACTTGTTTCAGGGCGAAAAAAATTACCTAAGGAACCTGAAGAATTTGTTGTTTCACTTATTTCTGTTTATGAATAATTATGTATTAATGTTAGAAGAACTCCTCATATACATGTGGTATACATAAAGTGAAGAATTTAGATAGAAACCTAACTCTCTATCAAAGTCAATCATTTATGCTAACAAGAATTTCATGGGTGCTCCAAAATTTAACCAAAAAAAAAGAATATATTAATTTTCAGTTGGACAGTATCATTTTCACCTCTTTCAGACTTCTGAGCTTTTTAATTCCTTTCAGCTTGTGCCTTTAACATTATTTTTGCTGACTGAGAGATCCATCCCTTTTCTAATAGGACAAGACGAGCTTACAAGAGTAAGAAAGTTCGCTCTAACGAGTCTAGCTATGCATTATGTCCTTCATTGTTGTCAGTATCAATCACTATCTAGAATTAGTTCTAACACTTCCCACCACAAGGCAATAGAAGACTAACCATTTAGCGTTTCAAGAAAAATAATCATCTCTCTATCAAATGACAGGTTAGCGTTTCAAGACCATTTATAATCTATCAAATGACAGGTTACCGTTAAATAATCATGGCCGTTAGTACTACGGCCTATATCAGAAGTGATAGCCACTTTGCCATTAAAATGATATAATGAATAACGTAAATATTGTTGATATTCATGTGCAAATTTAAATACATCTCTCTTAACAGTTGATCTAGAAAAACCGTTAAAAGCAGGATTATACATTTCTCTAATGTAATGAATAAAACGAAGAGATGAAGGAAATAAAAAAGGCAAACCCTCTACATCTAACTAATTTTGCTATTGCTTCCCTATCTCTATGTTTATTGTAATTAGGGCCTACAATTCCCCCCGTCGTGGGGTTAATTTGACCCTGTACTTGGTCTGGGACAGTATGTGAACCTTGTCCCAATGGAGCGGACGTTTGCGCACCCGGTTTTGAAGCCTCGTCTTGGGCATACCTAGCTGGATGAGCCCTTGCTACGTGTCTCATTAAACCCCCCGTCCCACCATGACCTTTTTCAGTTTTAAATTTTAAAACATCTTTACAAATTTTACATCTAGCTACTTAATTCTCTACGTCCCTATCAAAAAATGTCCATGCATCTGATTTTAATGGTCGTTTTGCTGGGCCTCGTCTCATACTAGGGGGAATAAGAGGCATTTCTGTTGAAGGTGCACTAGTGGGTGTGTTGTCATCTACATTAGTGGGTGTATCATCTAGATCATCGTCTAAATTAAAGTCTTCTTTTGTCTCCGAAAATAGCTCCTCGTCTAAATCTAATGGTATTGTAGGAAAATGTTCAGTATCAACAAAATCATCATATGTGGGAATAAGATTTTGTCTAGAAATAGGATGACTAGAAGTACACTTGCCCTTATTTCCCTTACTAGAAGAAGCCTGACCCCTACCCGTAAGCATATGTTTAAATCCTTCTATTATAAATTTATAATTATACTAATAAATAATTAAAGTAAATGAAATTAAGTGCGCTAAATAAAATAAATAGACAATAATAATTTAATGAAGGAACGAATGTACCAAACGTCGACGTGTAATCGAGAGGTTGAAAATTGAAACTTTGCTCGATGGAAGATCCTCAAGCTAGTTGCCAACTTCACTCCCAAATGAATAAATAAAATTCAATATTTAGTAGACAATGTAGACTTGTAGAGTGATAGATTGAGAGATTGTAGGAAGATTTGTGAGAAAGATGAAGAGAAAATGAGGTATTTATAGTTGAAAAATTGGGTTAAAGTGTAAATATAATAACTTATGGGTTAAAAATAAATATTAAGGGGGTAGGGGGGGTTGGGGGAGGGGGAGGCCAAATATGGCCGTTGCACAACGGCCAAAATGTAAAATGGTCGTTGGTGCAACGGTTATTTGCGCAAAGGGGGAGTTTCGGGCGTGATCAGGGGTGGGACCGGGGCGGGGCGGGCCGGGTCGGGACGAGACCATGTCCCGTCCCAGTTCGAGTCCCAATACCGCAATTTTTTTTTTAAAAGTCGGGGTTGGGGCGGGACCGGGGTGGTGTCTGGCCGGGACCAGGCCGACCTGGCCCACTGGCCAACCTTAGTCTAAAGTACCCCTAATAGGCTTTAAAATACATTTAGGCAAAATATATTAAAAATGGCAAAAAATATCAGTCTCCACGATTGCCAATCGTGGAGACGTTTGCCTCTTGGTTCCCAGCCGCTCCAAATCTACCCAGCTCCACGATTTGAATCGTGGAGCCAATCTGGTCCACCATTCCTTTTGTTTCAGCTGCTGCTTCTTGATCTTCATTTCCAAGCTCTAATTCTTGTACTCCCTTCTACTTAAGCATGGTGTAGTATAATTGGACTTCTCCAAATGGTCCTTTGATGCTTCCAGTTCCCACTTGATCATAAGTAGTCCCAATGCGTGTAGCTCCTTGGCTTGACTACGAGTGAAAGGTCAAGGTGTAAGCACGAGCTCAAAGTTGTCATTATGTATTATAATATGCACGATAAAATGTGAGATAAGAATGTGAAAAATACAGGAAGACTATTTAATGATAAAAATGCCCTTAAAGTAGCAATTCCTGCATACACAACAATCCACTCATTATTAATTACTACATAATATTCCTTCATTATTCATCATTGCATAACAATTCTCTCATCTTTTATTCATCGCATAAACAATCCATGCATTATAATCCCAACATAACCAGTATGTGAGCCCAACTGCTCCTAATTGTAAATTCTGGGGACCGAGTGAGATTACTAGCCAGATTGTTGCAATCTATTTTTTTTGGGTAACATGTCTTAAGATCCTTTGCCCTCTGACTTCCAATACCTTATTTTGTTGTTGATAGATGTTATTTCTCTTGAACTTATAAAAAGAAACATTTGCCGCTCTACCTACCAGGTAGAGGTAAGGTATGCGTACACTCTACCCTCTCCAGACCCACGTTGTGAGATTTCACCGGTTATGTTGTTGTTATCATCAATCAACGTCATCAGCATACCCAGTGAAATCCCACACCGTAGGTCTGGGGAGGGTAGAGTGTACACAGACCTTACCTCCACCTTGGTAGGTAGATCGGCAGTTTCCGGGAGACCCTCAGCTCAAGACAAAGTATAATCACAAGCAAGACAATCAAAACAAAGCAAGAGAAACGGTCAGACTCAGATAAGGAATTAAAGCAGTATAAAGTGCATTCGAACAAAAGGGAGCAGTAGCTAACACAACTAAATAAGCTAAACAAAATACACTAAAGAACACATAGCAGCAGAAATCAAACTACAGTGGATTATAAAGCAATAATGTGCCTATAGGTGTGATAGGCTAATCGGGCCTACAGTAATAACACTACAACTCTCAATTTGTAAGCTATGTAGGACTACGCTCGAGTACCTACTATTCTTCTACCCTAATCCGTGTCCTCCACAACCCCCTATCTAAGGTCATGTCATCAGTAAGTTGCACCTGCGCCATATCCCGTCTAATCACCTCTCTCCAATACTTCTTCGGCCTACCTCTACCCCTCCTGAACCCGTCCATAGCCAACCTCTCACACCTCTGCACTGGGGCATATGTGTCTCTCTCCTCTGCACATGCCCGAACCATCTCAACCTCGCTTCCCTCATCTTATCATCCACCGAGGTCACTCCCACTTTCTCCCGGATATCATCATTTCTAATCCTATCTCTCCTTGTATGCCCACACATCCACTGGGTATGTTGTTGTTGTTGTTATAAAAAGAAACATATGTAAGGAAGTTGCTTGAATTTGATTTTTGTTTATAGGTAATTACTCAAAATGTTTCAAATGGTAGTAAAACACCATGAAGCTACAATATGTGCTGCTTCAGTGATATTCATAGTTTATTACATCATAAATTGATGTTAGCCTTTTCTTGTTTTCAGTGGCTCAGCTTACAACAAAGATAAAGCACCTATCGACAGTTCTTCACAAAAAGGTGAGTTTTCTGCTGAATTGTACCCAATTTAGCATCTTTTGCAGGAAAACATGTCATGGAATCTCTATTCATAGCACATTGTTGTTCATTGTCATATGGTAAGCATGATACATTGGCTGTTGTCGACGAATTGCAAGAACTTGTCGTATAAGATAGTGCATTAATTGTTTCAGATCTATTATCTTGTCATAGAGCTTTATTGCTTGGATTAGTGCGAGCTGGTTATTCATAGGAATCTTTTCACAAATAGCTAGCCGGATTTGCTATTTACTTTTTCTAGCCACTATACATAGATTATACACTGGTATACATGGTAATGCATGAATTATACATCCGCCGGCTATTTTTTAATTTAAGCGGGTGGGTGGATGAATATTTAGGTTAATTCTTCTCATATATACCTTGTCGCTGAATTATCAAATGTTTTAGGACAAGCACTCTCGTAAGGGTCTACAACAAATGGTGCAAAAGAGGAAGAAGTTATTGAAGTATCTCCGAAGGACAGATTGGGACTCCTTCTGTCTCGTTCTTTCTAAGCTTGGCCTCCGAGACAACCCAGATTACAAGTTCTAGACCAGCATGTATGACATCGTACTGGAATGCAGAAATGCAAGTTTTACTTGGGCAGATTGGGGAAGTGGGGTCATTCCCTTACCAAATTTTTTCTTCTTGTGGGGAGAGGCGGCAAGCGGGATGGACTTTTGTTGTTGGTTGGCTGCCTCCAAGGGAAGCTCATAACTGAATCTTGAAGTTTTGTGATACCATTTTGGTCTTTGAAAGGAGAGCCAAATGTAGGAATTTAAGTGTTGTTGCTTATACCATGCTTTTTTTTTTATAATGATGATGTCTGAAATAACTTGCACGCACCACGATGTGTATGCAACTATTTCTACTGGGGCTAATGACTTTTTCATCTTCTGATAGTTTGAGTGAAATTAACAAGTGATTCAATAATTTGGTCTTCAAGGACTAGAGTCTTATTTGTTTGAATTGTAGTTGGATTGTGGCAAAGCAATTATGCTGCTTCAACGATTTCCAGGGATGAATTGTTGTTTTAATAAGCCTGCCATTACTCTTTATAATTTTCTTGTGTTGTTTTCTCCACTTGGTTTTGGCTTTTGATGGTTCATTCAGTGTACAAATACTACCAAAACCTTTTGCACGCAATAGAAAAATCTTTCTTACCGAATGTGCTAAAGTCCGTGCAACGTATGGATTTTTGTTTAGGTTGTTAACAATATGATAAAGCAACATGTCCATGTGAATTCACTCAGTTTCTGCAGACTTCCTGTAGTAAGGAAGAGAGAAATGTCAGAATTCTTACTTGAGACTATATAGCACGAGAGACGAATGAAAGAAGAAAACTTCTTAAATGTTTCATAGCCTCTCGCTTATAAGTATGACTTGACCACATAAACAAGAGTACCTATTCAAGACACTACTCATCACCTAGAGGACCTTAAATCTAGGCTCTAATACAAAGTTTTTCACGACTCTAAATCCCAAGGATCTGGGATTGGCACCCACCAACCCCCTTGTCGAGAGAACCATCCTCTAACATAACTTAATTAACCATTCAAATATGAACATTTAGTAAACCAAAATCGATTTACAACTCCATTAACTCAACGATAAAACGTTTAACAATATGGGCTAGAAGGATAATTTTATTTATTTAAGACAACCACAAAGGGTTACATAGAGGGATATTTCTAATGAAATTTATTACTCTCTTCTTTTTGCTTTTCTTATTAAAAAACATAACAATAGTTCTAAAACAACACAAGATTTAACGGGCAAACACAACCCTTAGAAGTGCTTATTCTTTGGCATATCATTTATTTAAGTACTAATAAAATCCAAGGCCTTAGCTTGAATTACTTAGAGGTTTTTGATTGCTTTGGCTTTCTTCCTTTCTGACAGCAATTTTGCAAACCTACATGCAAAGGAAATTACTATAGTTAACAATAAATAGATTTACAAGAAACTAAAAAAAACCTGATACGAGCAACAATATATTAGCATGTAGCTTATACAAGCTAAAGACTACGAGAGTGTTCGGCTAAGCTTATAAGCTAGTCAAACTGACTTATAAATATTTTTTATCTTATCAACCGCGTTATATAAACAACAAAATACTTATATGCCAAAATCAGCGATAAGTTGATCATCTCAAGAATCTTTCAGCTTATAATATCACTTTTGATTTGATAAAGTATTTTATTATTCTTAATATTTTTTTCTCAAAACATCTTCCCAATATATAGAAAATTACTTTGTCTTTGATTATTAAACTGTTGACTATAATCTTGAATAGTTAATTTATAAAATAATACTTAATACTCCCTATGTGGTCTCAAATCTAGAGAAAGGGTGTATTCACATATTTGAAGTGCTGTAAATTATAAATAGTGGGTTGTAGTCTTTGTTATTGTAAATAAATGAGCAACATTATCCTATTTGCATTTAAAAATCAATAACTACAATAAGATCATCTTAGTTTAGCTTTACCAGGGACCTACCTATTGAGTTATTCTAATGCAGATCAGTATTTAATAAAATATACATTTCTTTAAGGTTATGTTATCTAACTACTAGTACTAATTTATTACAACTAATTTTATTCACTGAACTAATAATCATTCATTAATTAATTAAAAAAATAGATTTTATAAATCGAACAAGACATAGCACTCTGAATAGATAAAGAATGATGGTGCATATATATAATGTGTTGTACCTTTTTAGAGCTTCCTCATTGGTTTCAGGATTCTCTTTGGAAACTGGTTTCTTCACCAAGTTTTCACCAACTTGTACCAATTTGTTCATATTAGCCTATGAAGCATCATCCATTAGGGTAGTTGAGCCTGTTAATGCCGGTTCCTGGTATTACATAAGAAAAATAATAAATTTTTCAAAAGTTGAAAAATGTAGTTTTTTCTCGAAATTACTTTTGGAACCTTGACAAAGCATAAATTACAGCTCTATTATTGGCAAACATATTTTTCGAATTGATTAACTTAACACAAATTGTTACTCTGTAAAAGTAGTTTTTTTCAAAAGTACTCACTCCGTCTATTTTTACTTTCACTTTTACTTATCCAATTTGAAAAATCAAGATATAAATTTGTTGTTTCATACCTATTTTACCTTTATTATTTAGTACTCATTTCCACTTCATTTCCCAACATTTAGGTGACTTATAATAATTTGTGGTAATATAGTAGAATTACCATTTTACTTATTGTTACTTAAGGGGCATGCCAAGTCATATACTAGAAAAGTAAACACGGACGGAGAGATTAATTTTAACAAACAATACATTTTCAAAATAAATAGATTTTGACTTATGTTGCTCGGACTCTTCAAAAATGTATTGGTGTGTGTCGAATCATCTAAAAATAATGCATTTTTAAAGGATCCAATACAAGTTCAACAGTCTTCTTAAATAGCTCGAGCAACATAGATTTTAATAGTATGGTTAAACAGGTTATTAATCAACATTATTGAGCTTACTTGAACCTGAGGTAGTTGTTTCCATCATCAAGCGCGTGATAAATAGTGGAAGTGAAATCATCAATCATAGCATGACTTGCTGCAGACATAATATCAACTATAGGGGTTGTATCACCTTGTTTTAACCATTCTTTAGCACCCCATTTAGTTACCTCCTTTGCTTTGTATTTCCCCTCATAGTTTGCAGCACCAGTCCCCAACGACAGCAGTAGTATCCGTTTCACGTCCAATGGCTTGATTTTCGCGAATGATAGATCCAGTTCTGCTGCCCGTTTCGTTACTGTGCTAAGGGCAATTAAGGCCTATACATACAAGTAATTCCGTGCTTCATTCAACTGACATTAATTGCATGAGATTTTTTTGGGTCCACCAACTTGTGAGACAAAACGAAGTCTCACATATAATAAAGTTAAGTCATTACTTCCTTCATACCAATTTATGTGTCATCGTTTGTATTTCGAGACTCAAATAAGTTTTATGTTTGATTGCAACTTTTTCATATGCTTTTTAAAATATTTTGAATTGTCAATTATTGTGACTTATAATACTTTTTTTTACGTAATTTTCAAATATGTCTATTAAAAATTTGACTCTTGAAATACGAATGGTGCCACATAAATTGGAATAGATGAAATATACTTTAATTTTATTGGAGTAGGAAAAGAATTAGTCCCTTGGTCCAATTTATGTGGTGCCGTTTCACTAAGCATAAAGTTAAGAAAAGAATATTTTTAAAACTTGTGGTCTAAAATAAATTAATCTAAAACATTTATTTGGCTATAAATCATTTCATTGAAATAAAAGAAAATTTTTAAAGTTAAATCATTTCGTATTATAGAAAGTTACTCCTATTTTTCTTGGGACAGATTATAAAAAAAAGTTGTCATATAAACCGGAACAGGAGAGATGTAAAATTCAGAATTAATGTACCGGATTGTCGGAAGCAACAGCACCATCAATCATATTGAACTGATGCATGTTGCCTGTACCATCATCATTCTCAAAGAAATATGGAGGAAAAACATTTGGAGCTGCTGATGCATGTGTCAGACATCTTAGCATCCAAATAAGGCGATTTTGCTATCTGTATTTTGTTTCAAAATAAAGAACTATAGTTACTAGCAATATATCAAAAACCTATAAATTAGTGCTGAAGTGGTAAGTACTCTTTCATCCTTAATGAAAAGTTTTCAATTCGAGTTCTGTGTATGATCAAGTCGCCTTTATTAAGAAACGTTTTATCCTCTAATTTGAAATTTTTCAGCGCAAATCAAAATTTAATCGTACTTCAACAACGAGTGGGAAAACAAAAAATATAAGCTGTTGACTTGATATTTGCACTTACCTCCAACTTGAAGAATATTGTTGGCAGAAGGTTGTTGATGTCAAAGGATGGAATAATAACATTTGTTAAAGTCTGATGCAAACGAGTCTCTCCCAACTCTTCTCTCAGAATTTTGTGAAGATATTTTCCATCAAAATTGGGGCCGACATCAGTTGTATTACTGCAATTGAAACCAAATATGTTTCAGTACTACTGTATTATTATATCCTGTTGAAAGTAATATATGTTGGTTACAAAGTTGCAGGAAACAGAAATTACAAATAACTGCTAAGTAATACAAGAACTGAAATTACAATTCAACAACAAACTGAAATTACAATGATGTTGAACAAGAAACTGGAACTGTTTTGTGTATGCTGAGTCGAGTGTGGCACTCTGTCTTTAAGACAATATTGCCCCGTATGTATCCTTTATACGTTCTGGACAATTGTCTCCCAAGATAAAACAACAATGGAACAATTGAGCAAAGGAAACTCAAGTGCTACCGTGAAGAATTTTGAGTAACGAAATGATGCTTGGAAGATTGTAGGAAGAAGAATTTTGTTTTCTGTTTTTCGTCTAGTGTAAAGTGTGCTCAACAATGGTGACAATTGGGTCTTTATATAGTAGAAGGAGGGGCTGAAGAACTGCCTCCATAAGTGCCATTACTGGCCAAGTAATGGTCATTATGAAGGTAGTAATACCACCAAAATAAATGGTGAAGATGTGCAACAGATTGGCCATTATAGGAGGAGTAATTCAGCCAAAATAAATGGTTGAATTGAGTGTTGTGGCGTTTCTGATCTCTCTGCCCAATTCTGACTTTCTTGAAACTTCAGGGACCAAACTGTACATATGAAAAAATTCTGGTCCAAACTGTACATATGAAAGAATTCGGTCCAAACTCGTACATATGAAACTTTTGGGATCAAACTGTACATCTAGCAAAGTTCTCTGGCCCAAAAAGATAATATCAGAAGAAGCACATCCTACAGCCCACAGCCTGTGAACCCGTGAACCCGTGAACCGGTCGCGCGTGTGGGCTTTCCTCGAACTGAAGCACATCTAGGTCCTCCCTCCTTTAAACACATGGGATACCCCTTGGGGTCCCAAACCCCAAACCAATTTTGAGTCTTATAAACACAACAATTCTTTCTTCCTCAACCGATGAGGGAGAATTGATCACAAACCACACTTTTCCATGCTTCAAACACCTCACTTCGTGGACCAATATCTCTTTCATTTCTCAACGAAATTTGATGATTCTTTGCCCTACGGTTATCTACGCACTTAGTAGATCATGCATGTGTGAAGAACCGGATTCTCCAACATGTGTAACACTAGTGTTTAAGCCGTTAAAGTTGGTCGGTCGCAACTCCCGCCAAAGGTAAATTTCCAACAATCCCCTCTTGAAAGAGATTTTGGCGCACTCACATGGTGCCTTTTCATTTCCAGCAATATTTCAGCGGACCGATGTTGCATAAGGAGAGGTAGCTTCAGCTTTGAACCTTCTATAGTTAAATACCATCGGACTTACTTACTGCGCGGTGAACGTGATGTCTTGAACCGTCAGTGTTTAGTGTAAGCCAAGTCAATAGTATCAACACAATAAATTCCCTTACTCTCTTCTTCGTAATGTTTTGTCCGTTTTGGCCATGGACAACTTCTTGAATTCTTAAGTGCGTTCATTTGAGGTGGCCTGTCCTCGCACTTAAATAGGTGGTCTCCTACAAGGTATCCTGCTATACCCCACTTCACAAGTGTTAGGAACCATTAAAAGTTTCCCAAAACCTAACCTCAACTGTTGAGGATCATTAAAGGTTTTGAAAACTTAACCTTTACCCATACTGCAGATAGCACTTAACGTCTATCACGGGAACGGCTTTGGATTTAGTGTTTCTTTACAGAAATCACTATTCGAAGTGCTCATACTTCCACCGAAGAGATCAACTGAACCTTTACGGCTTAGTTTTCCCATTGAACCGAATTACTGGGATCTCAAGTTAGTAAGGTTAGGTTACCACTGTATTGGTCCTTATATTTTGGGTTTTAAGCCCATTCCCCTAGACATGCAAACCATCTGATCCTTGGGTAAGCCCTTTGTCAATGGGTCTTAACTTAATGTAATCAATGGATATTATACCCGTAGTGATCAGTTGCCTAACGGTCTTATATTTCCGTCGAATATGACGAGACTTGCCATTGTACATAGCATTACGTGCCCTTCCTAGAGCCGACTGACTGTCGCAGTGGATCAATATTTCTTTCATTCCTTAACGAAATTTGACGATACTTGACACTAATATTATCTACTAATTTAGTAGATTAGGCATGTGCAAAGAAATGATATTTCCGACATGCGAGGCCCACGTGTTTAAGATATTAAAGACGGGATCAACTCAATCCCATATTAGTAAATTTTCAACAATCCCCTCTTGAAAGAGAATTGGTGCACACGAGGTGCCAAAGTCCAAAAATCTTTCAGCGAAAAGATATTGCATCAGGAAAGGTAGCTTTTGACTTTGAACCTTCCTTAGTCGATTACCATCGGATTTACTTACTGCGTGGTGAACAGGATGTCTTGAACCGTCAGCGTTTAGTGTAAACCAAGACAATGGTATCGACACAATAACTCTCCTTATTTATTTTTTCTTATCGTTTTTCCGGTGTGGCCATGGACAACGCTTGGATTCTTAAGTGCGTACATTTGAAACGGCCTGTCTTCGCACTTAAATAGGTGATCTCATATAAGGTATATTTCTCTACCCCACTCGCAAGTTTCAAAAACTTATCCTTTACCCATAATGCAGGTAGCACACAATGTCTATCGCGGGAATGACTTTGGAGTTATATTTCTTTAAAGAATGATAATCCGAAGTGCTCTTATTTCAAGTGAAGCGCTAAACTGAACCTCTATAGTTTAGTTTTCCCATTGAACCAAATTCTTGGGATCTCCAGTCAGTAAGGTTGGGTTACCACCATAAATATTCTTATTGTTTAGGTGTTAAGTCCATTCTCCTAGACAAACAGAATGTTTGATCTTTGGTTAGGCCTTTAGTTAATGGATCCGCTAAGTTATCATTTGATTTGACGTAATCAATGGAAATGACACCCGTACTGATCAACTACCTAACATTCTTATGCCTCCTACGAATATGTCCAGACTTGCCGTTGTACATATTACTTTGTTCCCTTCTTAAAGCCGATTGACTGTCACAGTGAATCATCACTGAAGGTACGGGTTTATCCCAATAAGGGATATCCTCTAAGAAGTCGTGAAGCTATTCTGCTTCTTCTCCTGCTTTGTCCAAAGCGATAAACTCTAATTCCATCGTGGATCAGGCGATGCATGTTTCCTTAGAGGATTTCCAAGATACAGCTCCACCACCAATTGTAAAAACATACCCACTAGTGGATTTAGTGTTCTTTATGTCCGATATCCAGTTTGCATCACTGTATCCTTCCAATACGGCTGAATATCTTGAATAATGTAATCCGTAAGTCAGCAAATATTTTAGATATCGTAGTATCTGATTTAACGCCTTCCAGTGATCATTTCTAGGATTACGAGTAAACCTAGCCAACTTGTTGACTGGATAAGCGATATCGGGTCGGGTGCAGTTTGTAATATACATTAAGCTACCAATGACCTGCGCATATCGCTCTTGGGATACAAGTGCACCACGATTCTTATCAATTCTATGATTCATATCCATTGGTGACTTCAAAGGGGGACTGTCAAATACATCAAATTTCCGCAAAACATCTTTAATGTAATAAGATTGAGATAAGACCAGCCCGTCAATTGTCTTAGAAATCTTAATTCCTAATATTACATCTGCAATACCCATATCTTTCATGTCGAAGCATTGTTTTAACATATTCTTGGTTTCCAAGATCAAGTTTAGACTACTTCCGGTGATGAGCATATTATCTACGTAAAGGCATAACATGACAAATGAGTCAGAGTTCCCTCTTATATAGATACATTTATCACATTCATTTATGGAGAAACCTTTTGATAATAGTGTTGCAGAAAGATGAAATAGAAATAATGATTTGCTGAGTCGAGAGATGTCTATCTATCTTTAACACAAAATTGCCCTGTACATATGCTTTTACGGTGATGGACAATAGTCCCCCAAGATAAAACAACAACAATCAACTATACAAAGCAAGTAAAGTTGATTCTATCGAAGAAATAAATATAGAACAGATTGCTGATTATGTTTCTGTGTTTAGTGTTTCTGCTTTGAACAGAACAAACATAAGAAAAGACTTTGTGTTGTGTGTACTCTAATTTGAACAGAAATGTTCTATTTATAAGAGCAGAAAGGGAAGCAACGTTCTATTATGTTGAATAGATATATCTGTTGGATGATGTCTTTTGGAGAAGAAAGAGTCGTTGTAACGTTCTGAAAAACTCCAGGGACCAAAATGTAAATAGTTAACATTTCAGGGACCAAAAAAAAAGTTCCGGAAGAAAGCAACAGCCCAGGACCCAGGACCCGAGATCGGACAGGACAGGACGGGCGGGCGGCAGTGCGGGTGTGGGGATTAGCCCCGCATCCAACCTCACCTAGGTCCTCTCCCTTCTAAACACATGGGTTACCCCTTGGGGTCCCAAACCCTTACTCATACTTAGAGTTTATATATTGCACAATCCTTCCATCTTCTACCAATAAGGGAGATTTGTCATTTTTGGCCAAAAACACTCAATCTTTTCATGTCTCAAACATCTTACTTTGTGTACCAATATCTCTTTTATTTCTTAACGAAATTTGACGATACTTGACACTAACATCATCTACTCACTTAGTAGATTAGGCTTGTGCGAAGAAACGATGTTTCCGATATGCGGGACCCACGTGTTTAAGTCATTAAAGACGGGATAAACTCAATTCTACATTAGTAAATTTCCAACCGAGGATTCAAGCCCTCTCCTTGAAATTGGGAATGCAACAGGTGGTTACATGAATGATTATTACCTTGGCACCATGTTTGTTGCTCTTGGTGCTGCTCACAATTACCTCAGGATTGAAGTAAGCTCAACTCAACAAATTTCAGTTTGTTTTAATTTCATTTTGTTGTAATACTTAGCAGTTACTTATTTCCATTTTCTGCACCATTGTAATCAACACTTTTAATTCCTACAAGACACACTTGGGACTAAAAGAACATTCAAATTAAAAGAACTGATGCTACGGCCATGGCGTTGGTCCCTTGGGCGCTTTGGGGCCGCATCACTGTGACTGTAGCGTCAAAAAAAATACTATAAATATAAGACATGCCGGGAGAGAGAAACTCACTTCATTTTCAGACTTGGTTGAGGACTTGTAGATAGAAGGGTTCGATCTATGCACTTCAAGTTCAAGATACTCAAAATGTGAGTATTTCATGGATAAGTACATAAATTTTTATCATTTAATTATTCTCCTAATATCAGATTATTTGGAAAATTCCTATATTTTAAAAAAATAACTTCAAAAACACAAACATTGGGTTTTGTGATAATTAGGGGCGGACATAAATACCGAAAAACCGGATCGAACCAAACTAATTCGGTTCTTCGGTTTGATTTCAATTCTATTTTTTCGCACACCGAAAAGCCGAAATTATACAACTTAAAGTACAAAAATAGGCACACTCGGCTATTCTGGTCTCGGCCCAATCCAATCCATTCCTAAATTTCCTTTACAGATCCATTGCAACTCAAACTAATTCCCAAATGCCCTTTAGACTTTAGTTCTTTTTCCCAATTCTTATTTCCTATTTGACTCAAATAAACCCTAGACGCTGCATACTAACCCTTACATTTACTGAACGATTATTTCCTCGGCTCACATTTGAAGGGTGAGTGAACTGTGAAGAGCTGAAGAGAGTGAGCGACCAGCGAGTCACGGTGATTCTCACCAGCGATCGGCGACTCGCGATGGCTGACTCTGAGAGGCTGATTTCTATTCCAGTGGTTGTTGGTCGTTGTTGTTTTCTTGCTGCTAGTGTGCTAGTTGTTCTCTTATGACTTATTAAATCTTTCTTGATGTCAAGATGTGATAAAAAGTTTAATATGTTAGCTCTTCATTTTCAATTTCAAGGGTTGCATATGGTGAGACTGTAAAGGTATTCTGCTTAAAAGTTGATGGATGCAATATGTGAAGGTAGAGGAGAAATTAAATACCAAAGAACTGAATTTTAAAAAGCCGAACTGAATTTGAAAAAACCTAAGTGAACCGAATTATTTTGGTTCAGTGTTCGGTATACACTATTGAAAAACCGAAAATTGAAAAATCGAATCAAAGTTCAAAAGAATTGAACCGAAGAACCGAACGCCCATCCCTAAGGGTAACATCGTTCAAGGTGATTTTCCGTTACACCCTATCGTTAAAGTTAGAATGTTTTTGGTCGTATATGATGCAATATTAGTAGGGCTGAGGGTGGAAACAACTATAAACCCTAAGGGGCGTTTGGTAGCTGGACAAGAAGCAAGTTATTCATGTATTAATTTTTGTGTAACTTATAATCACGTTTGGTAGATAGTAAAGAGATTCCTTATTCATGTATAAAATTAGTATGACGTTTGGTCTGCAATTTAGAAACCTGCATAACTAATATATGTATAAGTTATGAGGGAATCTATATATTATTTTATGCAGGGTAGAAGGAGGAACAACTAATACATGAATAAAAAATTAAAATGACAATATTACCCTTATCATTTCCCACTTAAATACTTTTCTTTTCTACAAAAATATTTTTCTATAGTTTTTTAATATAATATTTTAATTTCAATTGTAATAAGTATTTTAATTTTTAAAAGTATATAATATTTATTAATTTTTAATATAACAAATCAACACCTAAAGAAATAATTTATGCATAAGTAAACACTGCATAAGTAACCCTGCATAACTAATACATGCATCACTAACTACATAACTAATCCGTGCATAACTAATACCTACATTACTAATACCTGCATAATCCTAACCAGCTACCAAGCGACCCCTAAGGGTATGGTTGAACTTTGGAGAGCGCAAAGCGGAAAAAAGTAGGGGTGGCCAGTGGGCCGGGCTCGGGTCTGGCGGGGTCGGGAGAAGGGGTCGGGGTCGGGTTTGGCGGGGTCGGGTCTGGCGGGACTTGCTCCAGTCCCGTCCTGATCCCGATCCCGTCGGTATCGGGTCGAGGCGGGGTCGGGCTCGGGGCGGGGTCCGGCGGGTTTTCCTTCTTTTTTTTTTAAATAACATATGTATAAAAAAAACTCAATAAACAAAACAAGATAGTGTAATAAAAGCATCCCAAGGTTGTTTTTGTGCCTCTTATATTATTTAATAAACATATGATTTTTTTGTAATACAAATACAATTGTCTAAAATCTAAATTGCAACTTTGTGGTGTTGTCCAAAAATTGCAAATTACATAATAAAATTGCAATTAAAAAAATTACATTCTCAAAAAAACATGTTCTAATTGCTTGATGATTTCCTGTGGTTCTTCGGTTGGAATTGGTATTTGTAGGTCAAATTGATCCACGTCGCTTCCACTACCTTCGGTTAAGATTTCGTTGTAGTTTTTATCTTCTTCTTCGTTGATCTCCGGTTGACCGCACCTTCTCCGCTCCGCTCGTATCCAATCTCTGAATAATACTGCAATTTCCAAGCTGTCTCCGCTAATGAGTGTCTGTGGTCTCCTATTTGATATCTGCCGGCAGAAAAAGTGCTTTCAGACGCAGTTGATGACGCTTGAATGTTCAAAACATCTCGGGCCATCAATGAAAGTGTCGGAAAGGTCTTCTCATTCCGCCTCCAGTATTTCAGCAAGTCTTCATGTGCATCTTCATTGATAACTTCTTGATACGGTACAGAACCCTGCAAAATAAAAATATCCAACTCGTTAATTTGGTTAGTAGTAGAGGTACGACCGCACATTCTATTTCTGAGGCTTTCAATACTAGCCGCAGAAACAGCATGTCTTTTGTGAGGTTGTGTTGAAGATGAAGAAGATGGTATGGAAGCCGGTAAGTTACTAGCATTTTCTTGTTGATAAAATCTATAAATTTTTTTGCATTGGTGTTCTACGCTAGATAACACTTCTTCTTTAGTTTGACTTTGTTCAATAGGTGGTGGGTGATTTAGATTTTTGGGACTTGGAGGTGGTAGTACTTCTATACAATCGTAAATAGTTTCAATTAGTGATTTAGTACCGTCTATTTTAATAGTAGGATTTAATACAGAACCAATAATATAAATAGTGGGAATAGGAATAAAATATTTTTTTATTTTGACAAATATTTTTTTAATAGCTGACTTATAAGCTTGTTTTTTCATATATTCACTAAGTAATAAAAATATTAGAGTTATATAAAACAACATAGTTGAAATAGTAGGATAATATATACCGGAAAATTCTTTTGTTGCTTGAAAAAATTTCTCTAAAAATACAATAAGTTCGGAAATTTTTACCCAATCACTATCTAAAATCATATCAGCTGAATTTTTATTATGAGAGTTAAAAAATAAAGTTATAGGTATTCTATAGTCATAAGCAACAAGTAGTTGCTCGTATAAAGAACTCCACCTAGTAGATACTTCTTGTGGAATTTTTCTATAAGGTAGTCCACAATCGTGACAAGTTTTTTTTATATTCTTTTCTACGTTGTACTTTATTACTTTTAAAAATAAAGTTTATAGCAAATTGTATTTTACTAAGAATGTCTTCAAAAAGTGATAGACCATCCTTTACAATTAAGTTATATATATGGCACGCACATTTTATATGAAAATGATCTGGAAAAGATGGAGTTAAACTATTTTTTAAAATTGTAATTGCGTAATTGTTAGAAGAGGCGTTATCTAATGTAATAGTCATAATTTTATCGATTATTCCGTAATAATTGCACACTTGATAAATATTATCTGCAATAAAAGTACCAGTGTGCCTATCATCTATATATCTATACGCTAAAATACGTTTTTGCATAGACCATTTATAATCTATCAAATGAGAAGTTACAGTTAAATAATCATGGTCGTTAGTACTACGACCTATATCAGACGTGATAGATACTTTTCCATTAAAATGATATAATGAAAAATGTAAATATTGTTGATATTCATGCGCGAATTTATATACATCTCTCTTAACAGTTGATCTAGGAAAACCGTTAAAAGCAGGATTATATATATCTCTAATGTAATGAATAAAATCGGGAGATGAAGGAAATGAAAAAGGCAAACCCTCCACAACAACTAATTTTGATATTGCTTCCCTATCTCTATGTTTATTGTATTTAGAGCATGCAATTCCCCCCGTCATAAGGTTAATTTGACCCTGTACTTGGTCCGTGACAGTATCAGTATGTGAACCTTGTCCCGATGGAGCGGACGTTTGCGCACCCGGTTTTGAAGCCTGGTATTGGGCATGCCTAGCTGGATGAGCACTTACTACGTGTCTAATTAAACCCCCCGTCCCACCGTGACCTTTTCCAGTTTTAAATTTTAAAACATTTTTACAAATTTTACATATAGCTACTTGATTCTCTACGTCCCTATCAAAAAATGTCCATGCATCTGATTTTAATGGTCGTTTTTCTGGACCTCGTCTCATATTAGGGGGAATATGAGGTATTTCAATTGAATGTGCACTAGTGGGTGTGTTGTCATCAACATTAGTGGGTGTATCATTAAAGTCTTCTTGAGTTCCAGAAAATAGCTCCTGGTCTAAATCTAATGGTATTGTAGGAAAATGTTGAGTATCAACAAAATCATCCTGTGTAGGAATAAGATGACTAGAAGAAGTAACCTTGCCCTGGGTTCCCCTACTAGAAGAAGCACCCTTACCCTTACCCTTAAACATACCTTTTAATCCTTCCATTTTAATTATGATAATAAATAATTAAAGACAATAAAATTAAGTGCGCTAAATAAAATAAACAGACAATAATAATTTAATGAAGGAACGAATGTACCAAACGCCGACGTAACGTCGACGTGTAATCGAGAGGTTGAAAATTGAAACCTTGCTCGATGGAAGATCCTCAAGCTAGTTGCCAACTTCACTCCCAATTCCCAAATGAATAAATAAAATTGAATATTTAGTAAACAATGTAGACTTGTAGAGAGATATATTGAGAGATTAGAGAGATTGTAGGAAGATTTGTGAGAAAGATGAAGAGAAAATGAGTTATTTATAATTGGAAAATTGGGTTAAAGTGTAAATATAATAACTTATGGGTTAAAAATAAATATTAAGGGGTAGGGAGAGACGGGGGAGGGGGGGGGAGGCCTAAAATGGCCGTTGGCCAACGGCCCAAATCTAAAATGGTCGTTGGTGCAACGGCCATATTTGCAAAGGGGGACAAAGGGCGGGGTCGGGGTCGAGCTCGGGATGGGGTTGGGGCGGGGTCGGGGTCGGGCTCGGGACGGGGTCGGGGCGGGGACAGGGTCAGGCTCGGGACGGGGTCGGGTCGGGCGGGCCTGGGGCGGGGTCGGGTCGGGCGGGCCTGGGACGGGCTCGGGTCTGGCGGGACGAGACATTGTCCCGTCCCGAGTTCGAGGCCCGCCACCTTTTTTTTTTTAGCGGAGTCGGGGCGGGACCGGGGCGGTGTCGGGTCGGGATCGGGCCGTCCCGGCCCACTGGCCACCCTTAGAAAAAAGTGACGAGATCTCTCTTTACCGAAGTGAGAAGTGTGAAGCGAAGCACACTTTTTTTCAATGTAAAGCGCAATTTAGTACAAAAATAAAAAATATTAAATAGTCATAGATAAATAACCAAAAACTCAATATAAATAACATATTAAATAAAATCTTTTAATTCTTAAATTAAGAAGTAAATAGTAGATAATCAATAATCCTCATAAGTCATAACATATTAAGCAAATTCAAATGAAATCACAAAGGGAGCAACATCCTATTCTTCAACAAGATCTCCAAACTCTTGAAGTGTCATCATGGTCAAGTTATATTATATTGCTCATCATCTTCTTCTTCATCGGAGACTTCATCAATTAGGGTTTTACTTGAACTTGAACCTACCACTACTCTTTCCTTGCTCCTTAAAGTACTCCCCCTAAAACCATAAATATTCTCCTTTGCTCCACTTGCCATAGTAACTTGACAATAAGTGAGATCTTTTCCTTCATATACTAATTCTTCTTCATGATTTTGGGACTCCGGTTAGCTATTCATTTTCTTCATCAATATTATCCAACAAAATTGGATCAATGGTATTGTGAGCTTTGCAACGACGCGCCAATGTTCTATTATATTTAACGAACACTAGATCATTGAGTTTTTTTTAGCTCAAGGCTATTCCTTTTCTTAGTTTGAATTTGCACATATGTTGTAGAAAGTAATTAATAGTAGTACTTAGGACAATTGAGATACACTTTAGGTTAGTAATAATGTAATATAGCTTCTCACATGTTCATACACACTACAATTTCTCTTGCATCCGGATGAGCTACAAGTTAAACTTTGAACTCTAATAGCAAATTATTGCAAGTTTGGAACTTCATAACCAAATTGCATCCACCATTCAACTGTAGAATAATTATTTTAGAAGTTAATAACTTAAAGGTTAAAGCTCTAAAGACAATTGAAATAACTTGCTCACCTGGTGACATTTTGATTCTGGCTCTAATGGTTGAACGATATCCAAGTAGTCCATCTGCAAGCATGTACACACCAAGCTCCTCCCTTATTTTTTCTTGAAAGACTTCATCTGAAACCAACCTCACATGTATGATAATTTGCCCACACTACTTTAGTTAAACTCTTCCTCTCATGATTTATAAAAATCAACCCAGGATTCAAAATATGTCATGTTGCATGTAAAGGTTGATCAAGTTGATAATTCCACCTTGATTCAATGATTTTAAAAACTTTTGCATATTTCCTTTTATATATCTTTATTAAATGCCTTTTCAATAGTTTCTTTGGCCCTATCCATGACATAAAAAATGTAGTCTATCGGTGATTTTTTCTCCCCATCCACCAAACGAAGCAGTATAACCAAAGGATTATAAACTCTAAATGCTTGAACGGTGTCATTCCAAATATATGGACCAACAACATATCTCACAACTTCTTTATCAAGAGTTTCATTTGCATGGATACTCTCACTCCATTCAGTTGACGTGAACAAGGTTCTCAAGTTTTTTGTTTTGCAAGTAAAAGCTTTCAAAGTCAAGATAACTGGTGCAAATTTTGTCATGGCCGGTTTCATCAAATTTCTTTGATTTGTGTAGCTCCTCATCATGGTCAACAACAATGCCCTCTGGCTAATGTAAGAATGTATCTTAATAGCCTTATCAAAAACTGTAGAAAAACAAATTCCATAGTTAATAAGTATAAACAAATAACATAAAGGTTAAAAAGGAAAACTAGAATCACTTGTTCACCTGTAGAATACGGGGCTTCCTTGAAAATGTGATCACCAAATATCAAGATGATACAACGGGCAACACAAGGAGCCCAAAACATATTCGGAAAACACTTCCTTCAACATGTCACCTGTATTTTTATTCTCACTTGCGTTATCGATAACAACTTGTACAATATTTTTTCTTCTCAACTTTTAATACAGTCTTCTCAAACAAGTTGAACATTTTATGGGAATTGATAGAAGAGTCACTAGAATCATAAGATTCAAGAAACACAATACATTTTGTTGAATTCACCAAAAGATTGATGACCATCTTTTCATTTTTTGTTGTCCATTTATTCATCATAATGGAACATCCAAAAGATAAATGGATGAAAGGGTTATTAGCTATATTATTTAACAATGCCTCGCTTTAGGGTAGAAAAGCGCAGAGGGCTCGTTGTGCCTAGCTTCTGCGCTTTAAGCGCAGAAGCGCTCGCTTTTCACAATACTGGGTTGAACTTTGAGTTCTAATAATTTATACTCCATATCACAACAAAATTCTACTTTGGTTGTCAAGCACGTGCCCCATTTTAAATAGTCCTATTCAGTTCACCACAAAAATATCAACTTCTTAATTGCACTCAATTACTAGTTTTTTTAGTGGAAGTAATCACATGAATACATATATAAAGATATTATAAAATTATGGTAGGTAAAAAGTAGCTAGCAACATAATCCCTCTTCCATTGAAGCCTCCAAATTCTTACGAGCTGCATGATGAGCCATAGAGTTTTCTACCAAGCTTATCAATCCAGTACCCCAAACTTCATCAAATTCCAAGTACTTCAAGTTAGGGCAACCGGATAATATCTTTTCCATGACACTTTCCGTCATATCCAGGTGCCCAATTTAAAGAAAACGAGACTAGTCCAGTTTATACTACCAGAAGGGTTCAATTTGAGTTTGTATAAAACCAAATTCCTCAACGAGGTATTCTTCTTAAATGCAAACTGAGGAAACTCATATGAGTAGTCATCGACACCGTAAATTACAAGTTCAAAATGTAGAACATTAGCAAGTTTGGTTGCAAAATGTACCCATAAATCAACAGCTTTAACATAATGCTTCCTGTATATAGAGAGACAAACACGGAATTTTCTGATTTTGTTTCAATACCTCCAATAATGAAGCTCTCTATTTGTGGAAGCCATGAAATCAAGAGTGTCCTTTACGTTGTCACTATCGGAGATGTCAAAATCGAGTGATATCCGAAGGGACTTCCAAAGAAATCTCCATCGCGTAGATGTCGCAGGGTTAAAACCAAAAAACATTTGTTGTTCTCTTGATATTTTATCACGTTTTCTATAAAAACCCTCTCGTAAAAGTATTTGAACAATTCTTGATCTAAATATAACATAATTTTTGTAATCAACAACTTTAGAATTACATTTAAAAGTTTACAATAATTTTAAGCATTCACAAATTTGCTGCTTGTTGGAACTGAGTTGGAATGACAAGCAGCTCTAGATTCCCCCCAAACAAAGAAATGAAAAAGGCAAACCCTCCACCGTAACTAATTTTGCTATATTTTCCCTATCTTTGTGTTTATCATATTTAGGACCTACAATTCCCCCTGTCATCGGGTTAATTCAACTCTGTACTTGGTCGGGGACACTATGTGAACCTTATCCCGACTCAGAAGGCATTGGCACACCCAATGTTTCAGCCAAGTATTCGTTATACCTAGCTTTGTGCTTGTTTTGTACATGTCTCAATAAACCTCTCGTCCCACCATGACTTTTTCCGGTTTTAAATTTATAAACTTCTTGACAAATTTTACATCTAGCTAGTTGATTATCAATGTTCCTATCAAGAAAATCTCATACGGGTGATTTTAATTTTCGTTGTTTGGGGCCTCGAATCATACTAGGGGGAATATGAGGCATTCAGCCTGAGGTGGAGGTGCACTAGTGGGTGTGTTATCTACATTATCGTCTAATTCATTTTCAAAATTAAAGTTTGGTTCAGATGCACAATATACGTCATGATCTAATTGTATATTAATATCATTAAAAAAATCAGTTTCATCTATATGAGTGAAATTATCGAGACTAGAAATATGATTACTTGAAGATGCACCCTTACCCCTGTTACCCATAGTACCTCTACCAGAAATCAAACGTCCAAGTCGTTCCATTATAATTATGCAAATAAATAATTAAAGTAAATGAAATTAAGTACGTTAATTAAAATTAAGTAACAATAATAATTTAAAGAAGGAACGAAGGTACCAAACGCCAAGTAACACCAATGTGTAATCGAGATTGAGAATTAAAACTTTGCTCGATGGATGATCCTCAAGCTAGTTGCCAACTTCACTCCCAATTTTTGAACTTTGATACAAATAAGCAAATAAAATATAATATTTAGTAGACAATGTAGACTTGTAGAGAGATAGATTGAGAGATTAGAGAGATGGTAGGAAGATTTGTGAGAAAAATGAAGAGAAAAATGTGGTATTTATAGTTGAGAAATAGGGTTAAAGTGTAAATATACTAACTTAGGGGTTAAAAATAAATATTAAGGGATGGAGCGGGCGGGACGAGCCCTAGTCCCGTCCTGAGATCGAACCCCGCTACCTACAATTTCGTTCCATTTTTTGGGGGGGGGCCAGGGCGGGGCGGTAATCAGGCCGGGTCAGGTCGGGATTGGGCCGACCCGGCTCACTGGACAACCATAATCCTATGTATAATCTCATGTATAACTAATATATAACAAACCATGATATTAGCAATACCAAAATTATTAATACATTTATGTATAAGCTTAGTTAAAAATAAAATTACCTTTTGAATTTTATGCTTGATTAAAATATGCTACTATCATATTAATGCAAGTTTGATATTGAAATTTCTCTCGCTATTTATATCTGTATTCCATCCGTTTCTTCATTGTAAAATTCTACTAATTAACAAGGAATGAATATGAACATATTGAGTTTACAATTAAATTCGTAATTACTCTTTTTTAGTTCAATCAAGAATATAAAATGCAAGTTGCCCCCAGGGGCACAGGCGAGTTGGTAAGTGGTAAGGTGATTGGGGTACAACCACTCCGATGTTGCGGGTTCGAAACCGTGTGGTGACAGTCTTTGCTGAAACATTGCAAGGGATGTTGCTGGGTTCGTGTCCCGTTGGTCATCTCCCTTGCAGGGCTGCCACTCGCGCATATCCCTCAATTTACATCCCACCTGACCAAGGAGCCTCTGGTACAGTGGGGGGTTTCGCCTTCGGAACTTTCCCCTTCACAAAGAATATAAAATGCAAGTTTCTTGGACCAGTACCCATTGAGTATGCGTTCCATTTCTTCACCTTCTATGTTACTCTATGTTTGAGAAATAGTAATCCTTGTGACTCCAAAATATTAATCGGGGTAGAACTTTGTTAGGATTCGTAATTTTTCTTACTTATCTAATTTATTTATGTCAAGAACGAAAAGTACATCCATAGTACATGCTTCTTTTAAAAAGATGAAGTGGTAGATTGATTACTGATTAGATTTTAGATATCCACAAGTATACAAAGTTAAAGAATTTGCTAGGTATTTTTATAAACAAACAATTTAAAAAAATTATGTAATACATATTATTTTTAATACATTAGACCAAACAGTCCATAAAAAATAATCTAACTAATGTCAGCATAACTAATACCGTCATTATTATTACACCATTTTCAACATTATACTTATACGCTCTACCAAACAAACCCAAGAGTGGTGTGCACTAAAATCCAAGCAAAAACGTTAGCACTTAATAGTGTATAAGGAAAAGTAAAAATGGGGGTGTGCAAAACCGATGTAACCGAGAAATGAACCGCAAAAAATATTTTTGATTTATCAGTATCAAATTATAGGATTAACGATTTTAAAATGGTTTTGTAAAACTTTTTATTGGACTAAAGGTTCGGTTTCCGATTTTTAAATTTTAATTAATGATTAAACAGATAACCCAATAATATCATATTAAAATTATCTTTTTATCCCTATTTATATAATCATGCTTGTTATCAATTCTCTGAAGAATACTAAGCGGATCACTAAACTAACAGGTTCAAGTGATATTTTTCAGCGATCTCTTGTATATTTGTGATTGGTGCTCAACTGAAAATCTAAAGGAAATATTAGCTTTAGCTTCAAGATATTTTCTACATGAAATTAATTTACTCCTCTTTATGCATTAAAAACACTTGAGCTTAAATCACGAGTTGGGACCATAACTAGAGTTTTTAGTATGAATATACTGCAAGATGAAATTTCAGTAATCAACAATTATTATGCACCTAAATTAGAAAATATGAAATTGAACGTCAACATGTTATATCTACATGGAAATGTTAACTTATTGAAAGTTTGAATAAACAGAAGGGATAAGGCATTGTTAGCCACTTGAACATGGGCTAAAGTTGTTACGACACACCTTACATTTTCAAGGGTTCTATTACCCCGTGCACTTTTTTTAAAACGGAATAAGTACCACCTTAAGCGCTGACGTGACAAGGAGAGTGTATTTCAATCTCTTTGGGAGAGTGAGAAACATAAAATCTGACACGTATCATTTTTTAATTGGGTACTTCACACTTAATTACACCTAATTAATTATTATTAAAGCTTACAGTTTTTTTTTTAATGTTGAAAACATAATTTTTGTATGAAAAATCTTTTCTTAAAATATGGAAAACTGAATTCTTCTTAAAAATGTAAAAAAATCATTTTTTAGAAAATAAATCTGGAAACTGAATTTTCTTATTAAAAAATCTGGACTTTTTTAAATCTGAAAATTTGATTTTTTTTTAAAGAAAAATTTGAAAAACTGATTATTTTCTTAAATATGAAAAAAAATCTACTTTTTCAGTTTTAGTTTTAAAAAATGGGTTTTTGATATTTTTAAAAAATAATAAGTTTTTCCATTTTTTTTAAAAAAATCCAGTTGTTTCACATTTTGAAAAGAAAAACCACTTTTTCCAGATATTTTTAAAAACTATCCAGATGTTTTTGAAAAATAAAATTGTCCTAAAAAATGGAATCATGAAAATCTAGATTTTAAGGACATTTTAAAAAAATCTAGTTTTCTATATTTAAAAAAATCAATTTTTTTGATATTTTAAAAAAATCATTTTTCAGATTTGTTTTTAAAAAATGGGTTTTAAAAAATCAAAATTTCAGATTTTAAACAAAAATCCATTTTTATTTTTTTAAAATAAATTCAGGTTTTCAAATTTCTAAATGAACTGCCACGTAAGCAAAAAGAATAATAATTATTATTATTATACATGTGTAAGGAGAGTGTATGTTATTCATTCAGTTCAGGATGGTAATTATTCTGTTTTAAAAGAAGTTCAGGAGGGTAATAAGACTCCTAAAAAGATAAAGTCTGTCGTAGTAATTTTGGCCAAAATTCAAGAGCTAATAGTGTCTTATCCCTAAACAAAACGATAAAAAAAAATCAGTAATGTTATGTGTAGTTCTAAGTGATTTTGACGACGCACAATTTGAACTTTAGAACTGAATATTTGGACTAATGGAAGGAATGTTCTAACTAAGGGTGGCCAGTGGGCCGGGCTCGGGTCTGGCGGGGTCGGGGTCGGGGCGGGACGAGCCAGGGGGTCGGGGTCGGGTCTAGCGGGGCCGAGCGTGGTCGGGTCTGGCGGGACCTGCTCCAGTCCCGTCCCGATCCCGATCACGTCGGTATCGGGGCGGGGCGGGGTTGGGTCGGGCTCGGGCTCGGGGCGGGGTACGGTCGGGTTTTCCTTTTTTTTTTTTTTTTAAATAACATATGTATAAAAAAAAACTCAATAAACAAAACAAGATAGTGTAATAAAAACATCCCAATGCTGTTTTTGTGCCTCTTATATTATTTAATAGACATATGATTTTTTTGTAATACAAATACAATTGTCTAAAATCTAAATTGCAACTTTGTGGTGTTGTCCAAAAGTTGCAAATTACATAATAAAATTGCAATTAAAAAAATTACATTCTCAAAAAAACCTGTTCTAATTGCTTGATGATTTCATGTGGTTCTTCGGTTGGAATTGGTATTTGTTGGTCAAATTGATCCACGTCGCTTCCACTACCTTCGATTAAGATTTCGTTGTAGTTTTCATCATCTTCTTCGTTGATCTCCGGTTGACTGCACCTTCTCCGCTACGCTCGTATCCAATCTCTCGAATAATACTTGCAATTTCCAAGTTGTCTCCGGCCAATGAGTGTCTGTGGTCTCCTATTTGATATCTGCTGCAGAAAAAGCGCTTTCGAGACGCGATTGATGACGCTTGAATGTTCAAAACATCTCGAGCCATCAATGAAAGTGTCGGAAAGGTCTTCTCATTCCCCTCCGGTATTTCAAATAGTCTTCTTGTCCATCTTCATTGATAACTTCTTGATACGGTACAGAACCCCGCAAAACAAAAATATCCAACTCGCTAATTTGGTTAGTAGTAGAGGTACGGCCGCACATTCTATTTCGAGGCTTTCAATACTAGCCGCAAACAAAGATGTCTTTTGTGAGGTTGTGTTGAAGATGAAGAAGATGGTATGGAAGCCGGTAAGTTACTAGCATTTTCTTGTTGATAAAATCTATATATATTTTTGCATTGGTGTTCTACGCTAGACACCGCTTCTTCTTTAGTTTGTTCAATAGGTGGTGGGTGATTTAGATTTTTGGGACTTGGAGGTGGTAGTACTTCTATACAATCGTAAATAGTTTCAATTAGTGATTTAGTACCGTCTATTTTAATAGTAGGATTTAATACAAAACCAATAATATAAATAGAGGGAATAGGAATAAAATATTTTGTAATTTTGACAAACATTTTTTTAATAGCTGCCTTATAAGCTGGTTTTTCCATATATTCACTAAGTAATAAAAATATTAGAGTTATATAAAATAACATAGTTGAAATAGTAGGATAATATATACCGGAAAATTCTTTTGTTGCTTGAAAAAATTTCTCTAAAAATACAATAAGTTCGAAAATTTTTACCCAATCACTATCTAAAATCATATCAGCTGGCTTTTTATTATGAGAGTTAAAAAATAAAGTTATAGGTAATTTATAGTCATAAGCAACCAGTAGTTGCTCGTATAAAGAATTTCACCTAGTGGATACTTCTTGTGGAATTCTTCTATAAGGTAGTCCACAATCGTGACAAGTTTTTTTTATATTCTTTTCTACGTTGTACTTTATTACTTTTAAAAATAAAGTTTATAGCAAATTGTATTTTACTAAGAATGTCTTCAAAAAGTGGTAGACCATCCTTTACAATTAAGTTATATATATGGCAAGCGCATTTTATATGAAAATGGTCTGAAAAAGATGGAGTTAAACTATTTTTTAACATTGCAATTGCGTAATTGTTATTAGAAGCGTTATCTAATGTAATTGTCATAATTTTATCGGTAATTCCGTAATAATCGCATACTTGATAAATATTTTCTGCAATAAAAGTACCAGTGTGCCTATCATCTATATATCTATACGCTAAAATACGTTTTTGCATAGACCATTTATAATCTATCCAATGACAAGTTACAGTTAAATAATCATGGCCGTTAGTACTACGACCTATATCAGACGTGATAGATACTTTGCCATTAAAATGATATAATGAAAAACGTAAATATTGTTGATATTCATGCGCGAATTTAAATACATCTCTCTTAACGAGTTGATCTAGGAAAACCGTTAAAAGCGGGATTATATATATCTCTAATGTAATGAATAAAACCGGAGATGAAGGAAATGAAAAAGGCAAACCCTCCACAACAACTAATTTTGATATTGCTTCCCTATCTCTATGTTTATTGTATTTAGAGCCTACAATTCCCCCCGTCATAGGGTTAATTTGACCACTGTACTTGGTCCGGGACGAGTATCGGTATGTGAACCTTGTCCCGATGGAGCGGGCGTTTGCGCACCCGGTTTTGAAGCCTGGTATTGGGCATACCTAGCTGGATGAGCACTTACTACGTGTCTAATTAAACCCCCGTCCCACCGTGACCTTTTCCAGTTTTTAATTTTAAAACATTTTTACAAATTTTACATATGGCTACTTGATTCTCTACTCCCTATCAAAAAATGTCCATGCATCTGATTTTAATGGTCGTTTTGCTGGACCTCGTCTCATACTAGGGGGGATAGGAGGTATTTCAGTTGAAGGTGCACTAGTGGGTGTGTTGTCATCAACATTAGTGGGTATATCATCTAGATAATCGTCTAAATTAAAGTCTTCTTGAGTTCCAGAAAATAGCTCCTGGTCTAAATCTAATGGTATTGTAGGAAAATGTTGAGTATCAACAAAATCATCCTGTGCAAGAATAATATGACTAGAAGAAGTACCCTTGCCCTGGTTGCCCCCACTAGAAGAAGCACTCTTACCCTTACCTTTAAACATACTTTTTAATCCTTCCATTTTAATTATGATAATAAATAATTAAAGACAATAAAATCAAGTGCGCTAAATAAAATAAACAGACAATAATAATTTAATGAAGGAACGAATGTACCAAACGCCGACGTAACGCCGACGTGTAATCGAGAGGTTGAAAATTGAAACTTTGCTCGATGGAAGATCATCAAGCTAGTTGCCAACTTCACTCCCAATTCCCAAATGAATTAATAAAATTGAATATTTAGCAAACAATGTAGAGAGATATATTGAGAAATTAGAGAGATTGTAGGAAGATTTGTGAGAAAGATGAAGAGAAAATGAGTTATTTATAGTTGAAAAATTGGGTTAAAGTGTAAATATAATAACTTATGGGTTAAAAATAAATATTAAGGGGTAGGGGGGGTTGGGGGAAGGGGGAGCTAAAATGGTCGTTGGCCAACGGCCATAATCTAAAATGGTCGTTGGCCAACGGCCATAATCTAAAATGGTCGTTGGTGCAACGACCATTTTTGCAAAGGGGGAAAAGGGCGGTGTCGGGGTCGGGACGGGCTCGGGGCGGGGTCGGGTCAGGCGGGCCTGGGGCAGGCTCGGGTCTGGCGGGACTAGACATCGTCCCGTCCCGAGTTCGAGTCCCGCCCCCATTTTTTTTTTTTTAAGCGGGGTCGTGGCGGGACCGGGGCGGGGGTCGGGTCGGGGTCGGGCCATCCCGGCCCACTGGCCAGCCCTAGTTCTAACTAAAAGGAATTTGATATTAAAATTAGAGGAGCATTTTCATATTGCTTAAATAAAAAATTGAATCGTTAAGGACTGCTAATTGATTAAACAAAAACTAATAACAAATATTTTCTTGATTTGGTTATCAATTTAGCATGTTTACAAACCAAAAATCGATATTGAATCAGTAATACACAAAATTGGATCGAATCGCCCGTTAAACACCCGTACTTTAAATTGATGTCATTAGTAGTT
Source organism: Anisodus tanguticus (assembly GCA_034509755.1). Taxonomy (NCBI): domain Eukaryota; kingdom Viridiplantae; phylum Streptophyta; class Magnoliopsida; order Solanales; family Solanaceae; genus Anisodus; species Anisodus tanguticus. Next base: position 44,895,299 of record CM067555.1, read on the forward strand.
TGGCTCAACTATGCCCCTTATCGTCACTTAATTGGGCCAAATATATTATTATTTCACACGAAACCTAATGAATCATAATTAAAAGAGTCTTGTTTAGGGAGAGATTATTCTCTCGATAATTTCTAATATTATATTTTCTTTTATATTACTGTTACTTTTCTCATATGTAGGTCAATCGACCAAATCAAATCGAAGTATTATGTGTTTTTAATATATATAAAAAAGACTAATTGGAGAGTATTATAGACCTACACGCATACATTAAAATAATATTTAATCCAATTTAGTTCCTACATACGATTAAGCTCTAATTTGATTAAATTGTAGTGAACGTTCTTCACCTATTTAAGGCATTACATGAAACACGTTATGTGTCATATTTAAGCAACTTAAAGTGTCATTTTATGCGACTTAAACTAGAAACTCTAGATATAAGATACAACATAATGTTATAAAAAATTCATTACATTACTTTAAATCACAAAATGATTATTTTAAAAAAATTGAAATAAGACACTATTACCCCATGAACTATATCCGAAGTTGCTACGATATACCTTACCTTTTTAGGGGTTCTATTACCGCCTAAAAAATTTTAAAGTGTAACAAATGTCACCCTAAGTGTTGACGTCGCATAGAGTTCAAGCATTTGACAAAATGATTATTTAAAAAAAAAATGGATTAAGGCACTATTACCCCCTGAACTATACCCGAATTTGCTACGACACACCTTACCTTTGCGGGGGTCCTATTATCCCCTAAATGTTTTTAAAGTGTAACAAATGTCACCCTAAGTGCTGAAGTGACATAGAGTTCCAAACATTTGGCAGACAGTGAAATACACGTGCTGCCATGTGTAATTTCGTAATTTTAAAAATTTATTTCATTTTCTTCCTTTTTCTTTTCTTTTCTTTTAAATTCCGAATGTAATGGAAATGTTATTTGGGATTTATAAAAATGAAAAGGATAATTATTTTGGTATGAACTTCAAAAAATTATCAGAAGTGTTGAGCATATTCGAAGGTTGTTGAAGTTTTAAAGTTGAGATTCAAGTGCTAAATTCATTCTAAATCCTTATTTGTTGATGAGATTCGAAAATGAAAAAAGAATTTCGAATTCATCATTGTTGAACCTTGAAAAAGCTTGAAGAACAAAAAAATGGATTTGTCGAAATTCTTGGTTGTTGGCCAAATTGATTATTGGACTATGGTGATAATGTTGTTTTGGGGTTGTAGTTGAAATTTGAGCTTGATTGATGTGGATTTAGCTAAGTTTTTGTTGAATTTTGACACAAAAAATTAGATTTGGAGCTCTTGAAAATGAGTGATAAAATGGTGATGAAGATCTCTTGAAAATCAGCTTTGGAACTGACACATGGCCATTTCGTATATGTTAGAGCCTTTTTTTTAAAGTTCTCACGCGCTTGAAGGAGATGTTCTCACGCAGTGCTCCGCGTCAGTAATAAAGGTGCAAAGAATTATGAATTTTTTTTAGGAGTTAATAGAATCCCCGCAAAAGTAAGATGCGCCATAGCACTTCGGGTATAGTTCAGGAGTAATAGTGTCTTATGCCAAAAAATTGGTAAAGTATTATGAAATTTATTATTGTCCGTAGATTTAAAAAAGGGAAAAAAATCTAATACTAGCATCAGCCTGATAAAGGCATATTTGCACAAGGAAATCAGCCCAAATAACCAGTGGCGGAACTTGCCCAAAATATTAAGGGGAGCGGTAACTACTAACTAAAATATTATAATTGAAATTTATAAGAATAAAATATAATTTTATCAAAGATTCAAAATAACATCAACACAACAAAAATATAATATATAAAAGGAAAGACTTACCTAGAATTAAAGTGTTACCTTTCGTTCTTTTAAAGACTTGAGGTCATTAATAATTGAATCAGAGCTAAAGCTTTCATCTATCTCTTTTTCAATATAAACCATCATATGCTTATCTCTATTGAGGGGATACTTTTCAACTTGACATTGATAGGGACTCCAATTGATATAAGCTCTTTGAACTTCATCTCTTCGATTCACTGGATATTCCCAAATTTGGGGACGCTTTCCGAGGTCACGTTCTAAACAATTGACATCAAATTCATCCATGGTGAATTTTTAAATCTTGGAAGGTTGCTCATCCAGTTGAACCGTTTGATCATCGGAATGGTGCTTTTCAAGTGTCAATGTTGAAGCTATACAATTTTCATCTTTGTTGGAAGCTTTCCTCTTGAAAAATGCATCAATTTTCTTAAGTTTGATCATCGTACCACTCCTAAAAAATACATAAATCAATTATCAAAGATAACATCTAAATCTAAAAACAGAAATAAGTCAGAGAAATCCGGCTTTTAAAGTCTTAATCTGTTAATTCCACTCCCATAAGCCCAAAATAGCCTCGTATATGATGAAACAAACATAAAGTTGTAATCTTTTGCTGATTTAAAAGAAAGCCATATCAAGAATTACCCATTAAACCCCATATCATGTATATTGGAAACAACATGTAATTGCTTATGATGCAACTATGCATCCAAGGCATACTAGATTTATGTTTTGTAAAAGAAAAAGAGACTCAAATAAATAGATCTTCTGCAGTTAAGTATTACCAGAGATACAGAGACGAGTGGAGAGAAATAGATTGTGAGAAAGTGGAGCCGTGCTGCGAGTGTGAGTTCGTGAGTCGTTGGTGCCGTCGAAAAAGTGACGGGATTTAGGATTTTTAAATCATGAGTATATAAAAAAATTATTTTTTTTGAGTTTTTTTGAGGGGGGCCACAACTCCCCTCCGCTCCTACCATAATCCGCCACTGCAAATAACAGACCAATTAAAGACTCAATAAACCCTCCAACTCCATGGAATGCAGAGCAAAATCATGGTGTTGCCTGTGTGGAGAATCTAATACTAGCTTTAAAGCAAAGCTGCAGAGCAAAATCATAGTGAGATATGAATAATATGGCATCACTTGTTACTGCAATGTTTCATTTAGATATCGAAAACGACTTGGAGCAGAAAATTAGCTATTTGAAGAAACTTATTTGTAGTGTTGCCCATGTGGAGAATCTTAAATTAATTGAAGAACTAACCTTTGATTCGTCACTGGTGCAACGACATTGGATAGTTGATCGGCAAACATTTTCAACTCTTGACAATATGCGCATATGTTTGGAAAATCATCCAATTTGACATTGGTGAATTGATTTTCTAGATAAACCGCCCGAGAAATTTTGTTATCTTGAAAAATATTTTGCAAACGCTCCCATGCTTGTTGAGCCGTCGAATCCGATTCCAATATGGTGTGCAAAAGATCGTTTGATATGGGGCCGTAAATCCATTTAAGGACTATAACATCCAAGCCAGACCATAGTGCCATATCAGTGTTTTTCTCCGTGACACTGGGTTGAGGTTTGGGATGTAGAATATGGTCGATGACTTGATATGCGCGGCAATGGATTTTGAATAACTCCGCCCACGATGAATATTGTGCTTTTTCCATCTCGAGAATCACAGGAATGAACTTCTTGACATTGTTAATGGCAAGAGCGGGATGAATTTTTTGTTGGAAAACCATTGTTGGAGTGTAATGCGAAAAAACAAGAAGGAAGAGAGGTAGGGTTTTTGGAAAAGAGAAGAACCCTAATTAGGGTTTTTGCCAAAAAAAAACCAGGGTTTTGGGAAGGGAAAATCGAAAAAGAAAGGTAGGGTTTCTGCGAGGGGGGGCGGCGAAGTAGGGTGTGGCCGGCGGCTTAGGGCTAGGATTTGGGGGGGGGGTTAATTTTTTACTCTTAATACCATGAAGGAAATATTTTCCATGTCCATTTCATTCCTTGAATACAATATTATATACATCAATACAAGACTAAATCTAGGCTACAATTATGGTAGAATATAATAAGAATATTACATTCTAAAAATAAAATATTTGATTTGATTATGGAAATAATAATCTATCAAATATAAATAACATGAAGTAACAAAAAAAAGTATGAAAGAAACTTACTATTGGTCTGTTATCATCAAGAGCGGCTCAATAGCATTGAAGGCCTAAAGCGGAATCTCTATAAGAGACGCCTTATATATATTACGCTAGTGAATATGAGGAATGGAAAAAAATGAAAACTTGGTTTTATATATTACTACAAAATAATTGAATGAATTAAACGTTTGCAAACTTTGTTTGTTGCTACACTTGCATGCTTGATTGCATCACAACTTAAAGAGGAGCTAGAAGCCAGGAAACATTCAATTTATTTGAGAAAAATAAATGATAAGCTAGTTTTTTTAGATAGAATTAAGTGAGTAATTAGTGAATAGCGAAAAAGAATTCAGTTAAAAGGTAAGATAAAATTGGCGAAAATATTAATTAGGTTATAGTACTATGTAGTGAGAGAGAAAAAATTAAATCATTAAACAATAATATAAAAATAAAGAAATAAATTTATCAATGATAAGAAATATATAATTATATAAATTGTATGCTATATATAGATAAATACTAGTAATTATTTTGGGGGCTCCAAATTCTTGGGGCCTAAAGCAAGTGCTAGTCTAGCCGGCCGGCCCTAGTTATCATACCAGTCAATGACCAATGTCTCAAGATCCAATGACCTCGGTAGAAAGCTGCAAATTCCAGGGAAATCCAACCGTTCAAAGGCTACACTAAGTTCTAAGAATTTCCAGCTTGATGGTGGAAACTAGGGCTGGCCAGTGGGCCGGGACGGCCCGACCCCGTCCCGAGCCCGCCCCGACCCCGCTTTAAAAAAAAAAAACGGGGGCGGGACTCGAACTCGGGACGGGACGATGTCTCGTCCCGCCAGACCCGACCCCGCCCCGAGCCCGTCCCGACCCCGACCCCGCCCTTTTCCCCCCTTTGCAAAAATGGTCGTTGCACCAACGGCCATTTTAGATTATGGCCGTTGGATAACGGCCATTTTAGATTATGGCCGTTGGACAACGGCCATTTTAGGCCTCCCCTACCCCTTAATATTTATTTTTAACCCATAAGTTATTATATTTACACTTTAACCCAATTTTTCAACTATAAATAACTCATTTTCTCTTCATCTTTCTCACAAATCTTCCTACAATCTCTCTAATTTCTCAATATATCTCTCTACATTGTTTGCTAAATATTCAATTTTATTAATTCATTTGGGAATTGGGAGTGAAGTTGGCAACTAGCTTGAGGATCTTCCATCGAGCAAAGTTTCAATTTTCAACCTCTCGATTACACGTCGGCGTTTGGTACATTCGTTCCTTCATTAAATTATTATTGTCTGTTTATTTTATATTTTTATTTAGCGCACTTAATTTTATTGTCTTTAATTATTTATTATCATAATTAAAATGGAAGGATTAAAAGGTATGTTTAAAGGTAAGGGTAAGAGTGCTTCTTCTAGTGGGGGCAACCAGGGCAAGGGTACTTCTTCTAGTCATCTTATTCCTACACAGGATAATTTTGTTGATACTCAACATTTTCCTACAATACCATTAGATTTAGACCAGGAGCTATTTTCTGGAACTCAAGAAGACTTTAATTTAGACGATGATATACCCACTAATGTTGATGACAACACACCCACTAGTGCACCTTCAACGAAATACCTCCTATCCCCCTAGTATGAGACGAGGTCCAAAAAACGACCATTAAAATCGGATGCATGGACATTTTTTGATAGGGACGTAGAGAATCAAGTAGCCATATGTAAAATTTGTAAAAATGTTTTAAAATTTAAAACTGGAAAAGGTCACGGTGGGACGGGGGGTTTAATTAGACACGTAGTAAGTGCTCATCCAGCTAGGTATTCCCAATACCAGGCTTCAAAATCGGGTGCGCAAACGCCCGCTCCATCGGGACAAGGTTCACATACTTATACTGTCCCGGACCAAGTACAGGGTCAAATTAACCCTATGACGGGGGGAATTGTAGGCTCTAAATACAATAAACATAGAGATAGGGAAGCAATATCAAAATTAGTTGCTATGGAGGGTTTGCCTTTTTCATTTCCTTCATCTCCCGGTTTTATTCATTACATTAGAGATATATATAATCCTGCTTTTAACGGTTTTCCTAGATCAACTGTTAAGAGAGATGTATTTAAATTCGCGAATGAATATCAACAATATTTACGTTTTTCATTATATCATTTTAATGGCAAAGTATCTATCACGTCTGATATAGGTCGTAGTACTAACGGCCATGATTATTTAACTGTAACTTGTCATTGGATAGATTATAAATGATCTATGCAAAAATGTATTTTAGCGTATAGATATATAGATGATAGGCACACTGGTACTTTTATTGCAGAAAATATTTATAAAGTGTGCGATTATTACGGAATTACCGATAAAATTATGACAATTACATTAGATAACGCTTCTAATAACAATTACGCAATTGCAATGTTAAAAAATAGTTTAACTCCATCTTTTTCAGACCATTTTCATATAAAATGCGCTTGCCATATATATAACTTAATTGTAAAGGATGGTCTACCACTTTTTGAAGACATTCTTAGTAAAATACAATTTGCTATAAACTTTATTTTTAAAAGTAATAAAGTACAACGTAGAAAAGAATATAAAAAAACTTGTCACGATTGTGGACCACCTTATAGAAGAATTCCACAAGAAGTATCCACTAGGTGGAATTCTTTATACGAGCAACTACTTGTTGCTTATGACTATAAATTACCTATAACTTTATTTTTTAACTCTCATAATAAAAAGCCAGCTGATATGATTTTAGATAGTGATTGGGTAAAAATTTTCGAACTTATTGTATTTTTAGAGAAATTTTTTCAAGCAACAAAAGAATTTTCCGGTATATATTATCCTACTATTTCAACTATGTTATTTTATATAACTCTAATATTTTTATTACTTAGTGAATATATGGAAAAACCAGCTTATAAGGCAGCTATTAAAAAAATATTTGTCAAAATTAAAAAATATTTTATTCCTATTCCCTCTATTTATATTATTGGTTATGTATTAAATCCTACTATTAAAATAGACGGTACTAAATCACTAATTGAAACTATTTACGATTGTATAGAAGTACTACCACCTCCAAGTCCCAAAAATCTAAATCACCCACCACCTATTGAACAAACTAAAGAAGAAGCGGTGTCTAGCGTAGAACACCAATGCAAAAATATATATAGATTTTATCAACAAGAAAATGCTAGTAACTTACCGGCTTCCATACCATCTTCTTCATCTTCAACACAACCTCACAAAAGACATGTTGTTTCTGCGGCTAGTATTGAAAGCCTCAGAAATAGAATGTGTGGCCGTACCTCTACTACAAACCAAATTAGCGAGTTGGATATTTTTGTTTTGCGGGGTTACGTACCGTATCAAGAAGTTATCAATGAAGATGGACAAGAAGACTTGCTGAAATACTGGAGGGGGAATGAGAAGACCTTTCCGACACTTTCATTGATGGCTCGAGATGTTTTGAACATTCAAGCGTCATCAACTGCGTCTGAAAGCGCTTTTTCTCGCGAGCGAGATATCAAATAGGAGACCACGAGACACTCATTGGCGGAGACATCTTGGAAATTGCGTATTATTCGAGAGATTGGATACGAGCGGAGCGGAGAAGGTGCGGTCAACCGGAGATCAACGAAGAAGATGATGAAAACTACAACGAAATCTTAACCGAAGGTAGTGGAAGCGACGTGGATCAATTTGACCAACAAATACCAATTCCAACCGAAGAACCACATGAAATCATCAAGCAATTAGAACAGGTTTTTTTGAGAATGTAATTTTTTTAATTGCAATTTTATTATGTAATTTGCAACTTTTGGACAACACCACAAAGTTGCAATTTAGATTTTAGACAATTGTATTTGTAAATTTTGTATTACAAAAAAATCATATGTCTATTAAATAATATAAGATGCACAAAAACAGCCTTGGGATGTTTTTATTACACTATCTTGTTTTGTTTATTGAGTTTTTTTTATACATATGTTATTTTTATTTTTTTTTAAAAAGGAAAACCCGACCATACCCTGCCCCGAGCCCGAGCCCGACCCGACCCCGCCCCGATACCGACGGGATCGGGATCGGGACGGGACTGGAGCAGGTCCCGCCAGACCCGACCCCGCTAGGCCCCGCTAGACCCGACCCCGACCCCCTGGTTCGTCCCGCCCCGACCCCGACCCCGCCAGACCCGAGCCCGGCCCACTGGCCACCCTTAGTGGAAACTGCCACCCTTTCAACTCCAAGATGGACATGCACTTATAAACAAAATAGACAAACCAGAATATGTCAAAACAAGGAAATATGACATACTTAATAAATGAAATACTGATCGTTGAATAATTCATAAAAATAGCTTGGACTATACGACTGTGTTTTGCCACTTCAAAGTATTATGGTTGGTTTGAGAATCCAAAGATGGACCTTTAAACACTTGTGAAAGCCCATCAACATGAATTAAAGAGTATAGTCAATGTAAATTAATCCAAATATTACATATTATATAAATTGCAAACTCTTTATTCTCACCGTTAATCATCCAAAATTTTGTTCAACTTAGATTATCCTAAGTAGTGGCACTGCTAATGTTACTAAAGTGATTATTCGATAGCTAATAAAAAGTCCCGAAAAAAAATTCGGAGTTTTGGATAGTGAAGAATATGAATAAACCTCGATGCAAAGGCTCAAAAGGGACAATTAGGTACTCTCATCTCACGGGTAGGCTAAAGAAGTTTCAAGAAGAGGTTACTCTCATAAGAAAGCCTAAGACCATTTTCTCAACCTAAAAAATCTAAAATTGCGGTGACAAACCAACAGGTCAAGTTCTAGATGATACAAGCAAGCACAAGAGAGAAATCAAATCCTCACCACACGATGCACATGAACTACAAGAACCGCTACATTTTTAGCTCTCTATTGAATACAAGGCTATCATCTCATGAAGATTCAAACACAAGTAGACATAGAGTCAAAAAATGAGGCATTCTTTCACAAAATTATCATTCAAGTGTAAAGCTACTCTCTTTTTCCAAAATACAACTTTTTGAGAGGTGTTATCAAAATAAAAAATAAGCTACACATGCTATAAAATACATAAAAGTACCAACCAAGTCAAAATACTCTATCATTAGGCCATGGTTACTGAACATACACCTTTGAAAAAGAACCAGTCAAATAAAAACCAAGGGGGGTCAATGAAAAACTACGAATCAAAACTAAACTTATTACCTCACCCCCAACTTTAAAAACATTCAGTGTCCTCAATGCATAAAATCAAAATGTAAGGACAAAAGTTTGAGGGAATCCCTGTGGCGCACTAGCGTTCTCCTAAGTTTGGTTCGATGAGGCGGCCTCTGTCTGGGCATAAGTGCCCTCAGACTGTGGAATGGGAGCGAGTAACTCTGAACGGCCCTTCTCGAGTTCTTGTAGTGTAGGACTAGAAACACAAGCAGGTGAAGTGGTGCCCACAATTAGTGGAGACATGGGATATATTTTTTTTTGACTTAGCACCCAAAATGCGATTGCAAAACATGCCGCGAAATTGTTTTGCGGTCCGCATAATGGATCTTTTCCTCTTCAATTTTGTGCTCAAACTCCCAGATGGTCTTTCATCTTTTACGGTTTAAAGTGCGGGACGCATACCAGGAATACGAACCGCAGAATAGTCCACATTTTTTAACTTTTCCAAGTTCCATTTTTCAGTTCATCTAGGAGGATTTGCGGACCAAATTATGATCCACAGACTGTGTTTGCGATCCACAAAAGAGGTCGCATATGGTCCTCATTCTTTTCAGCTCTTTTTTCTTCAACACTTGTATCTCCAACTTTCATGCGTCAGTTTTTTCTGTTCCTACACACTTAGACAAATGATCAAAGCACCAAATGGAATGAAATAAAATAAAAACCAAACAACAAAAAGTAAAAAAATTGAGTTGCCTCCTAATAGCGCTTAATTTAACGTCGCGGCACAACGTGTGTCAACCTTACCACTTTTCCCTCCACTTGGAGAATATGAATTGTTGCCCCAACTTTGAATTAATTTTTTTGTGATTCTCATGAGGTGGTGGTAGGAAAGAAAAGAGGTCAACTCTTGGTTGTCACATATTACACTTTTTGGCCTTCAAATGAGGGATGTCATGTTGTCATTTTGGCATGGCAAACTTTAAAATGAATGCACCTTATTTTCATCTATAAAATTCTCCATATGCTTGGTCATTTCAACTCTCATATCATCAACCAAATACAATATTGAAAAATGATTGGAATGCGGTATAAGACGCTCCATTTTCACATTTGCACTATTTTTGACATCCTCACCCCCAAATGAACTAGAGTCTTCAAAAATGAGTTGATGAACTTTTCTTTGCAACTCTAGTATCATTTCTTCAACATTGACATCATTCATTAAATTTGGGTTGGTTGGTTGGCATTTCACCATTAGCTCTCTCAAATTGATCTTGACCTCATTTTCTATGGAACCTACTTCAAGAACACTATCCTTGAACAATTATTGTTGAGCATTACATGTCTCAACTTTTGCATTCAATTCGGCCTCCAACTCTCGGATAGAGTTTCCAAGTAGTTCCAATTCTTGACTTTTCTCAACTTTCATCTTCAGAAATTCTTCCATCATCTGTGAAATGTCTTCACAGTGATCCCCATAGACTTCAAGTTGTTAAGCTTGATTCATTAGTCAATCTTGGTTCATAATATCCATTTCGTTAAGTATTTCTTGGTGGCGGGGTTCGTTCATGGATTGTAATAACTCATTCATGGTGAAATCCATATTTTGGACGATTTCATCATTTTCATTTTGAACTTTTCCCCACCATTTGGTCAAAACTTGCCCAAAATCTTCATTCCTCCCGGTTATGCTATTTAAAATTTCCTCAATTTCTTCCTTTTGAGAGCTAGAGACTTCTTCTTCACAATTCTGTTCTTCTTCAATTTGAACTTCTTCATTTTCTTGACTTTCGTCATGGCCATAAAATATTTTGGGCTCATCCCTTGAGCTTAAAGTCTCTTCTTCTACCAATTCATATTGAGGAGTAAATAAATTCATGGCATTTGAGCAGTTGGCTTCCTCAAGGAATTCATTTGCTCTTTTCAATACCTCGTCATTTGCCAACATAGATTGTAGAAGGAGTTTTCTCTTCTCCTCCAATATATATTCATGCTCCATGTAGGTTTGGAGCATTGCTTGGACGCCTTCAAATCCAGCACTTTGTCCATCATTTGCCATGCCATTGTTTCTATCAAACTCAAAAGCACAACTATAATTCTCGTTAGAACAACTTGGGGGAGGGGGAACAAAATAGTTGGGACAATCACCCTAATTTCCATCTAGATTACCACACATATTGGAAATATTTCCATCATAAGAGTGAGACGGTGCACACATCTCTCTCCCGGGATCATTTTCATAATCTTGCCAAAAGTGAGATCCTCCACAATATGGACATGGGTAATCAAAATAAGGGTTGCAACCGTAAAATTCATTTTCAATTCATGATGCCATGACGACACAAGTAAAAAAAACAAAAACTAACAAACACAAAAAATTACAAATACATATTCATAAAGAGAATTTGGACAAAGCTTTTACAGTTTACTTCTTAAACTAACTCAATACGCCAATTATTCTACGGCAACGACGCAAAAATTGATAACATCCAAATTCACTCCATAAAGAGAAAGTGTAAACGATCGTCACAATACAATTTACCCAACTAGGAGTCGGGGTCGAATCCACATGGAACAATATACTAGGGAAATTAAGCTAGTTATGGAATTATCACCAATTAAGCTAGTGTTGCAGTATTTCTAGATGCTACGCAAGTGTACGTATCGCAATTTGTAATAAATTTCGGTAAGACCGAGTATCGTCCACAGAGACTGATTTATCAAGTACCAATTAATTAATTTTAGTTTCTATTTGGCCAACGAATTAAGTGGTGATTTCTAAATTAACGAATTAACAACTAAAATAGATTGCAAGAATAAAATAGTAGTGAAAACACATGAAATATAATTCAGTAATGAAAAAAATTAGGGTTTCCAATCTCATCAACAATCCACTCTATCATTCATTAATGCAAGACTAGCGATTCTTCTTCCTGTTAAGATAGCAGGTTAACTGAGATGTTCTATATTCCTGTTAGGACATATAAAAACTCAACCTAAATGAGAATTTTCTATATTTCTATGATAAACTCGATCACATAGGAGGATTAAGATCAATAACCAAAAAAGCTACACAGGCAATCGTGATACTCTCGTTCAAGATTAAACCTACGTCTAATCAACTATAGCATATTCAAATCTCCCTTTTCAGATCTCGATTTGAAATCATATAGGTAATGAAAACTAATGGCCAATTAATTCTCATTCAATAAACACAAGTTGAAGAGATCTTAATAGATGACGAAGAACATTAACAATGCATTAATTCATAATAGAGTTTCAAGTGATTCAACGGAAAACCCTAATAAAAGTAATTAGCTCCTAGACATGCTAAGAAAACTAATTAACTTAATATCCAACATAAACTGAATTAAAGTAAAGAAAATAAAAAGAACTTGAACAATAGATGTCTCTAATGGCTTCTTCTCTTGTTTCTTGCCTCTAAAGTGTTATATCCTTCTCAAATTTGCCTCCCCCATCTTATATCACAAAAATAAAAACCAGAATAGACCTTTTTACCCTTGTTAAATTTAGGTTTTTCGCTGCACTGACGTCGTCGGCGCCGTGGCTCATCTATTAGAGCGTCGCGACGCTAATTCGCTTCTGAAAGTCGCTCACTTGCTAGTGGGCCATCACGACGCTAATGTTGGGCGTCGCGGCTCCATGTTGTGTTGTGCCGCGGCTCCATGTTGTGTTGCGTCGCGGCTCTTCAGCGTTCTTCATCCGAAATTTGTTTAGACTGCTTTCCAAGCTTCCCATGGCTTCTTTGACTCATTTCTTGTGACCAACTATGCATTTTTGTCCTTAATAACCGCCTTTTTCCTTTGGATTCGCCTTATTCCTTTCTGAATCGCTTAAAGCCTGAAAATACAAAACAACATGCATAATACTGCACAAGACAAATAAAAGACAAAAAAGACTCCCTAAAACACACTCTAAAACAATACTAAAATCTACCTAACAGCTAGGCCAAACGTTTTTCAAATATTTAATTTTATTTTTAAATGGGTAAAAATAAAACTACCTAATGGGGAGCATAAGCTATGAGAATTCGGGGTTTTGAAACATAGCAATTCAATTTAAACTCAGTACGATCCAATACAATACTAGACCACCACTAATTATTATAAATCAAGTGTCCTTAGCTTTGGAATCTCAATTACCCACTACTCTCGACTATTTAGCGAATTTATATTAGCTTATTCTCTCGAATCAAATTAAGAAGCATTAATCACATTCCAATTTTAGGCTACACTGAGATTTTTCCTATCTCTAGGTTAAACCCATTAGATGAAGTTTAAATCCCCAAATCGTGATAATCAATCTATTCCAAACCCTAATTTCCTCTCTCAAGTTTAATTAAGGATAGATGGCCAAGTCCTAGGATTAGCTACTCCCTTTGAAAATATTCAAGAACAATATTAATTAAAGAAACACGTGATTTCTTCATAAACAATAGTAAATAAAACATTGATAAGCAACATGAGTCAATACAAATTACTATTAAACAAGTCTTCCAACTTTGTTGTCCAAAGTCATCTCCGACACCAAATATAAAATTTCAAAGCAAGAAAATAAAGATATGAAGTTAGAAATTCTCATTAATGGCTTCAAGCCTTCACTTCCAATGTGACGGGTGACGAAACCCTAGCCTCCAAAGGCTTGTTCTCCCTCTTTTAAGCTCTCAAAATATGTTGGAGAATGATTCTTGAGATTTTGATATGAGTTGGTGTGTCTCTCCTTGTGTCTACAATGACCTAATGTTATATTTATAGCCCAAAGAAAATATTTTACAAAATCTGTCAAAAAATCCCCTTTTTCTCATTTTGCTATCCATTCTGTTACTAGTAGAACGGTTTTGCGGCCAACAGAATGAGACAGTGACTTTTGTCTCATTCTACTACCCATTATGCGGCCAGTAGAACGGTTCTGCGACCAGCAAAATGGGACAATGATAGCAAAACTTCATGTCCCATTTCGCTACCCATTCTGCGGCCATCAGAATGGTTGTGCGGCCAACAAAATGGTCACAAAACAATCTTTTTCTTTTTTTCTTGCGATTCTTGACACTTCAACTCCAAATTCCTACAAACACAAAATAAACATAAGAAATAACATTAAAACATACTTAAAAGGCTAGAAAAGCTTAAGGAAAGGATATCAAAATGCGTAATTTCACCGCACATAATGCACTCATCCTCTTGAAATCATGAATTTCTCCCTGGATGCATGAGCCCTATAACCCCATATGTCTCGCCCGAAAAAGTGCGTACACAAGAATAAAACGTCATATGTGTACATAGAATGCATAGTCATAAACATGTTTTATGACTTGCTTTAGGTCATATTTAAAGTCTTTATTTCTTTCTAAAGTTTCGTGTTCAAACAAATATCGTCATGTAATATAAAACGAAGGGAGTTATTCATTTTACATAATTTTGTAAAACAACCTTTGTAATTAACACCATGCACGTACGCATGAGACAGGTGAGTGAATTGAATGCTTCATCTTCCTTATCGTACTGCATGTCAACAATTCAATGGGGGCCAATAGGGTTTAGGACAGCTCACTTGTATTCCTAGGTACGCTAACCATTTATGGAGTTCAATTACTACCTTGTACCTAGGGGTGGCCAGTGGGCCGGGCTCGGGTCTGGCGGGCCGGGTCTGGCGGGGGGTCGGGGTCGGGGCGGGACGATCCGGGGTCGGGGCGGGACGATCCGGGGGGTCGGGATCGGGACTAGCGGGCCTAGCGGGGGTCGGGTCTGGGCGGGACTGCTCCGGTCCGTCCCGATCCCGATCCCGTCGGTATCGGGGCGGGGCGGGCTCGGGTCGGGGCGGGGCGGGCTCGGGTTTTCCTTTTTTTTTTTTTTTTTTAAATAACATATGTATAAAAAAAACTCAATAAATAAAACAAGATAGTGTAATAAAAACATCCCAAGGCTGTTTTTGTGCCTCTTATATTATTTAATAGACATATGATTTTTTTGTAATACAAATACAATTGTCTAAAATCTAAATTGCAACTTTATGGTGTTGTCCAAAAGTTGCAAATTACATAATAAAATTGCAATTAAAAAAATTACATTTTCAAAAAAATCTGTTCTAATTGCTTGATGATTTCATGTGGTTCTTCGGTTGGAATAGGTATTTGTTGGTCAAATTGATCCACGTCGCTTCCACTACCTTCGGTTAAGATTTCGTTGTAGTTTTCATCATCTTCTTCGTTGATCTCCGGTTGACCGCACCTTCTCCGCTCCGCTCGTATCCAATCTCTCGAATAATACTTGCAATTTCCAAGCCGTCTCCGGCCAATGAGTGTCTGTGGTCTCCTATTTGATATCTGCTGCGAGAAAAAGCGCTTTCCGACGCGATTGATGACGCTTGAATGTTCAAAACATCTCGAGCCATCAATGAAAGTGTCGGAAAGGTCTTCTCATTCCCCTCCAAAGTATTTCACAAGTCTTCTTGTCCATCTTCATTGATAACTTCTTGATACGGTACAAACCCCGCAAAACAAAAATATCCAACTCGCTAATTTGGTTAGTAGAGGTACGGCCGCACATTCTATTTACGAGGCTTTCAATACTAGCCGCGAAACAAAGATGTCTTTTGTGAGGTTGTGTTGAAGATGAAGAAGATGGTATGGTAGCCGTACGTTACTAGCATTTTCTTGTTGATAAAATCTATATATATTTTTGCGGTGGGTGTTCTACGCTATTCAACACTTCTTCTTTAGTTTGTTCAATAGGTGGTGGGTGATTTAGATTTTTGGGACTTGGAGGTGGTAGTACTTCTATACAATCGTAAATAGTTTCAATTAGTGATTTAGTACCGTCTATTTTAATAGTAGGATTTAATACGAGAACCAATAATATAAATAGAAGGAATAGGAATAAAATATTTTTTTATTTTGACAAACATTTTTTTAATAGCTTGCCTTATAAGTTTGGTTTTTCCATATATTCACTAAGTAATAAAAATATTAGAGTTATATAAAATAACATAGTTGAAATAGTAGGATAATATATACCGGAAAATTCTTTTGTTGCTTGAAAAAATTTCTCTAAAAATACAATAAATTCGGAAATTTTTTCCCAATCACTATCTAAAATCATATCACCGTGGCTTTTTATTATGAGAGTTAAAAACTAAAGTTATAGGTAATTTATAGTCATAAGCAACAAGGAGTTGCTCGTATAAAGAATTCCACCTAGTGGATACTTCTTGTGGAATTCTTCTAAAAGGTAGTCCACAATCATGACAAATTTTTTTATATTCTTTTCTACGTTGTACTTTATTACTTTTAAAAATAAAGTTTATAGCAAATTGTATTTTACTAAGAATGTCTTCAAAAAGTGATAGACCATCCTTTACAATTAAGTTATATATATGGCACGCGCATTTTATATGAAAATGGTCCGGAAAAGATGGAGCTAAACTATTTTTTAACATTGTAATTGCGTAATTGTTATTAGAAGCGTTATCTAATGTAATAGTCATAATTTTATCGGTAATTCCGTAATAATCGCACACTTGATAAATATTTTCTGCAATAAAAGTACCAAAGGTGTGCCTATCATCTATATATCTATACGCTAAAATACGTTTTTGCATAGACCATTTATAATCTATCCAATGACAAGTTACGGTTAAATAATCATGGACGTTAGTACTACGACCTATATCGGACGTGATAGATACTTTGCCATTAAAATGATATAATGAAAAACGTAAATATTGTTGATATTCATGCGCAAATTTAAATACATCTCTCTTAACGATTGACCTAGGAAAACCGTTAAAAGCGGGATTATATATATCTCTAATGTAATGAATAAAACCGGGAGATGAAGGAAATGAAAAAGGCAAACCCTCCACAAAGAACTAATTTTGATATTGCTTCCCTATCTCTATGTTTGTTGTATTTAGAGCCTACAATTCCCCCGTCATAGGGTTAATTTGACCACGTACTTGGTCCGGGACGATATCGGTATGTGAACCTTGTCCCGATGGAGCGGCCGTTTGCGCACCCGGTTTTGAAGCCTGGTATTGGGCATACCTAGCTGGATGAGCACTTACTACGTGTCTAATTAAACCCCCGTCCCACCGTGACCTTTTCCGGTTTTAAATTTTAAAACATTTTTACAAATTTTACATATGGCTACTTGATTCTCTACGTCCCTATCAAAAAATGTCCATGCATCTCGATTTTAATAGTCGTTTTGCCGGACCTCGTCTCATACTAGGGGGGATAAGAGGTATTTCGGTTGAAGGTGCACTAGTGGGCGTGTTGTCATCAATATTAGTGGGTGTATCGTCTAGATCATCGTCTAAATTAAAGTCTTCTTGAGTTCCGAAAAAATAACTCCTCGTCTAAATCTAATGGTATTGTAGGAAAATGTTGAGTATCAACAAAATCATCCCGTGTAGGAATAAGATGACTAGAAGAAGTACCCTTGCCCCGGTTGCCTCTACTAGAAGAAGCACCCTTACCCTTACCCTTAAACATACCTTTTAATCCTTCCATTTTAATTATGATAATAAATAATTAAAGACAATAAAATTAAGTGCGCTAAATAAAATAAACAGACAATAATAATTTAATGAAGGAACGAATGTACCAAACGCCGACGTAACGTCGACGTGTAATCGAGAGGTTGAAAATTGAAACTTTGCTCGATGGAAGATCCTCAAGCTAGTTGCCAACTTCACTCCCAATTCCCAAATGAATTAATAAAATTGAATATTTAGCAAACAATGTAGAGAGATATATTGAGAAATTAGAGAGATTGTAGGAAGATTTGTGAGAAAGATGAAGAGAAAATGAGTTATTTATAGTTGAAAAATTGGGTTAAAGTGTAAATATAATAACTTATGGGTTAAAAATAAATATTAAGGGGTAGGGGGGGTTGGGGGAGGGGGGGGCCTAAAATGGCCGTTGGCCAACGGCCATAATCTAAAATGGCCGTTGGTGCAACGGCTATTTTTGCAAAGGGGGTTTAAGGGTCGGGGTCGGGGTCGGGACGGGCTCGGGGCGGGCTCGGGTCCGGCGGGCACAGGGCGGGCTCGGGTCGGCGGGACGAGACATCGTCTCCGTCCCGAGTTCGAGTCCCGCCCCGTTAAATTTTTTTTTTTTTTTTTTTTTTTTTTTTAGAGCGGGGTCGGGTCGGGACCGGGGCGGGGTCGGGACGGGGTCGGGCCGGGGTCGGGTCGTCCCGGCCCACTGGCCAGCCTTACTTGTACCCCATATTTTTTTGGTTAATTTCATAAACGGGCCTTAAAGTTTCACCTCTCAAGTAAAAAGACTCCTTATCTTTTTATTTTTACCATATTTGTTTACCAAGCTATTTGAACAACAAAAACAGCATCTAAACAAGTTGTTTTGAGGTAGCATATTAGGGGCGGATATAGCTTGTTGGTACATGATCCATATGAATTCACTACTTCCGATAAAGAGTGCCAATTTATGTACTATAAAGTGTACTAAAATTATAATAAAAAATCAAAAACCATTAACTTTAAAAATAAAATAGATTATATGCTAAGAACCTAATTGTATTAAAAAATTAAAATCCTCGACGTGCATATGAATTTTCCAAATTATAGCAGTAGAACCAATTTCTTTTCTCTTAATTCTTGTTTGATATGTTTTCTAAAATGCCACAATATTCGTCTTTTTAAGTTAATGTCATTTTGGTGCAGTTTAAATCCATTTTCCAATATCCTTTTCTATATGTGGAAAAATAGAAAGAAAAAATTAATAATTCCGCAATAACTACTGACTAACCTAAGACATTCGTCTTAATTTTCGCCATTCTTATTTTGTCTATACTGTAAAGCAGAAGGATACCTCATATTAGTAAAAAATGGTTAAGAGTTCTCGCAAATATCTCTATTATCGGGAAAGCTACAGCCAGAATGAGAAATAGAAAAAGAAATTTACAAGTTGGATTATTCTTTTGTGTAGGGGATAAATTCATTTGAAATGGATGTTATGAGTTTGTCAATTGCTCGACGGATCGCTACATTAGAAACATTTTTATATATACAAAATATAGATCATAACGAACAATTGGGCAAGAGAATGTCCAAAATTAAGCATTATTTCATTACCTCCTCAAGAAAAATAAACCATAATGTAATTAAACATTATTTTATTATATCTTCAAGCTACTGGAGTAGTAGTATGGTTTAATTTTGGCCAAAGGTATAAAAGTAATAGCCTAATCTTAGGGTTGATGGTTTAAATATTGACTCACTGTACATTAGAGTTGACTCACTGTAAATTATCCATTAAAGAAACTCAAATAAATTACAACATGCAAACAATATTTAAAGCTGACTCACTGTACATTAGATTTAGTTCATTTCCCACTAAAATCTTTCAAGTTAAGAGGCACATTCCCAAATCATATACTAAAGTAGTTTTCGTAAATTCGTCAATCTTTCCCTATTATAGTAAGGCTTGACATATGAAAATCATTTTCTGAAAAATATTTTTTGGAAATATTTTTTCCAGTATTTGATTGGAGAATTTCAAAACATTTTAAAAAAAAGACAAATAGTCATTGGTGATTGACAATAAAGTCAGCTAATTAGACAATGTTTCGATTAAATTTTTCAGCACAAATTGGATAATTTTCTCCCATTTGGTTAAAAATATATATTCTTGACAATCTAACACCAAATAATAATTCTATAACTCAAAGACAGCAAGAAATTAAACAGTATAAGTTCATTAGCATTAGTGAATTCTAATCATTTAATGTGATTGTTCTCTTCATAGCTCTTTCTGAACCAAAGGCAAAAAAAAGGGATAAAATATGCTTTTTTTTCTTTCATTTTTTCCTTTTATATTTCTTTTTTCCCCTTGAAATGTGGACCAGAATTCGTACACAAAAGGATAATTGTCTTGGTAAGTCGTTTTCCTCATCCATGACTATTCAATAATGTTAGCGTGGGGAGATGTGGTTCAGTCAAAAACTAAAGTAATTACTGGTCTTACGCTTTTTTTATATTCTTTTTTACTCCCTCCGTCCTAAAATATTTGTCATATATTTCTTTATAAAAGTCAATTTGATTAAATTTTAAGGGTAAATGTACAAATATACCCCTCAACTTTGCGATTTAAAACAGATATACTTCTGTTATAAAAGTGGTGAATATATACCCTTAACGTTACAAAATGGTGCAAATATACCTATTTTGCTAATGGATTTTTTTTTAAAAAAAATATTTATCTTTTGAATTAAAGAAAATGTCACTGGGCTTTAAAAACAAGTCTACTCATTTTTTTTGAGTAGACATATTTTTCTAAAGCCATATGATAAGTTTTTTTTCTTGTGGGTCGGGTCTGATTCGTTTAAAAAAATTGGTAGACTTATTTTTTTAAAGCCACGAGATATTTTTTAAACAAATCAGACCCGATCCACGAGAAAAAATTATCATGTGACTATAGAAAAATATGTCTATTAAAAAAATGGGTAGATTTTTTTAAAGCATCGAGACACTTTTTTTAATTAAGAAATAAGTTAAACGATTTTTTGGAAAATTTTCGTCAGCGAAAAGGGTATATTTGCACCACTTCTATAACGTTAAGGGTATATTTGCACAATTTTGTAACGGTAGGGGTATATATCCATCACTTTTATAACGGGAGGTATATTTGCTCTAAATCACAAAGTTGAGGGGTATATTTGAACCTTTGCTCAAATTTTAAAGCTAAATTAGATTAGATTAATTTAATATTTTAAAATTAAAATTTAGATATCCGGAAACTATACGAAAAGTACTATAAATTGCAATTCTTCTCATAATAATATGATGAAAAATATAGTTTAAATTATTGGTCAAAATTTATATTGACTCTTGAAAAGCGTGATTCGATAAGTATTTTGGGACAGAGGAGTAACTTGAGAAGATTTAGCCAACAAGCCATTCTCAAACTTAAATTAGCCAACATACCACTCAATTTCTTTTTTGATTAATTTTTGGGATTAGGGTTTCGGATATGTGGGTCGGGGGTCACTTTACAATTTTTAAAAGTTTGGAGCTTCAAACTTCTACACTTAAGTCCCTTTGACTTGTATTAAAATAAACAAAAGCACACACACTCTCTTCAGTTTCTTTCACTTTCCCAAATGAACTCTCTCTTCAACTTTCAGCATACTCTTCGTCTCTCCCAAGCTCGGATTCTGTCCAGGCGTCATTCTCAGATAAGTTCTTTTTTTTGCAACTCCGTCGAAGCATTTTGAGCTCCATATTGCATTGAAAGTTGTTTTGCTTTTTGTTTATCTTGATAAAATTTAGTGTTCATAAAATTCTAATTTTTGGTCAAAATTTTGGAAGTTTAGCATGTTTTATTGTCGAAATATGTCTTATTTCTACTTACTTTGATTGTTTCGATCTTTGCTTTTTACTATTTATGATTTTTAAAAAAAATATATCATCTGGTCTATTAATAGACTTTTGGTTTATTATTGTTGTTTTTATATCGTGACACTATCATCTATACGTATATCATAAAGAATGACTAGATGTAGAGGAAGAAGAGGGGGAATAGCCAATCGTCCTGAAATGGTTCAAACTCGTTCTAGTGTCAATCTTAATGATAAAAAAGAAGAGGTGAAGAAGTACGACGAGATGGAAATAGAAGATGAAATGTAGAATATGATAATGAGAATTAATCAGATCCTATGGATCAGAATGATGATTATAGTGTGACTGGTAGTGAAGAAGATAGAGTTGAAGGAGATAGAGTTGATGGTGATAATTATGTTTCCGAGGATGGCTCAAAGGAGTCTGATGATGATGAAGATGTTGATCCTCTGTCATTGCCATATTGTTCAAAGACAACCAATGTGGTGAAGTATGGTTTGATTAATTGGCTGGATGATTATGATATTTTTTTAGCAAAACATTCCGCTAGGAGCAAACTTACATTGTTAGAGGATTTTAAACAAGTGTTGAAAGATCAAAAAATCAAAAAATTGTTCAAGCGTTCCTGTTTTGGTGACATTAGAAAGGTCTCTAAACACTTCATTAAATTCAATGGACTTATGGTCCATTATCTGCTTCCTCGTCATGTCATTGAGAAAAAAAAGCATGAGATGTAGTTCTTGGTGAATGACAAGCCTGTGTGTTTTGGCTTGAGGGAGTTAGCTTTGAGCACCAGTTTGGGTTGCGGATCATATCCCAAGAGAGGAGAGTGCAATAAGGAAGGGGGCGGCATTCTACAAAAAGTTTACGGGCAATCGGAATATTACATCAAGTAGGCTATTAGAGGGTCCATATTAAACAAAAAAAAAGTTCAAATGTTCTCTTGTATGATTTTTGCACACAATCTTGCTTGCCAAAGATGTGGCCAAGGTTGTGAATCATGATTTCATTAAAATGGTGGACGATTTGGAATTCTTTCAGAGATATCCTTGGGGAAAGCAATCATTTGATCTCACATTGGACTACTCGAGAAAAAAGGTAGACATTCCAAGGCTCCAACAATTACACGCTGATAAGAAGACTGCATCATATGCTCTGTATGGCTTCCCATGGGCTTTCATGGTAAATATTATAAATCACTGGTGTAGTATAGCATAGACTGTGTGTTATTTATTTTTACAATCGGTGATGATTTGTGAGATTACTGGTCTGGGCATATGAAGCTTTGGCAAATCAGATGAAGTTTTTTTGTCTATTCCTAGGATCCTTAGGTGGCACACCACAAAAATAGAGCAATTTAGTGAAGGTGATCCATTTAGGGAGGGAGCGGGAGCTTTAAAGGTATAATTTTGAAGTGTATTATCAATTTTTTTTGCAAACATAGAAGCTAAATGTTAATGTTCTATTTATTTGTAGGTTGTGCACCCTTACATCATCCCTACAGTGTGTGAGATGGATCAGGATTACATAAAAAATTTCTTGCCATATGATGAGGATGAGACTGATCCAATCATAGATAACTTGAAGAGTGAATTGGAAGGCGTGACTAAATTACATTCATAAAAGCATGCCTCGAAGGATCCTAGTAGGTTTGTAAAGGAGCCCGAGGAGGAGAATAATGTGGAGGTTACTCATTATGAAGATATTAATGGTAATTCAATCGCAAATGAAGATAGGGGACATGTTGGTGTTGGGACATCTAGGGATCGTGCCGAATCAAGTGGGGGCCAATCAATACAGTTGAAGTAGGATAAACTGAAGTAGCGTGTGGATAGGATGGATGAGTGTTTGAATACTCTTGTCGTTTGTGTGGATGGAATTTTTTTTAGAAGGAGCGAGAAGGCGAAGAAAAAGGAGAAGGAGAGGACTTTCAAAGAAAAAGGTGAACAATTTGAATTTCTTTTTGTTGTAATTATGTTGTATGCGATATGTATTAATGTTAATTATGTTCAAAATATGCAGTGCAATCATCTGTGCCAAAATTTGGCATCATTCGTAGTCCAGTTGCTGAAGTTGAGAAGGTTGATGTCCCTGAACCTGAGAAGGTTGATGTCCCTGTTGTTGAAGTTGAGAAGGTCATCCATGTGGCAGTTGCTGAAGTTGAGAAGGTACTAGAGGTCACTGCGCCAGTTGCTTAAGTTGAGAAGGCATCATAGGTCATTGTGCTAGCTGCTCTTGATGAGAAGACAAGAGATGTCCCTGCTCAAGTTTATGGCAAGGTTGTTTCAGCTAAAGTTGTTGATGAGGTTGATAGTGAAAAGGTTGTGGAGGGCATTCTCGCCCAGATTAATGCTTCTTTAGACAATTTTTTTGGTATTTGGGTTGTACCAAACAAGTAAATTTATTTTGTGAATGTGTAGTGGTAGATAACAAACAATCATTAGTAGTTGCTAATTATAACTTGTTTAACAAACAATACACTTTGACTATTTTGCCTTTGGATTATGGCATTTTTTGAATGATTTCATATATGATTGTTCTTACAAGTTGTAGGCCAATTATTTTGGATATGCTTAATTATTTTCTATCTAATTGTGCTTTATTGATTTTTTTAATTTGAATATGCTTAAATATTTTGAATGTGTTCAAATATGTTAAGGTTAAATATGTTAAGCACCTTTAATCCATAAGCTACAATCATAGTTGATTATCGACTGTGAGTTCTATTATCAACTACGAATGAAAGTTTATATGCAAACATAATAGAGACACTTGAGGACATATATATATAAATAGAAGTTGCTTCATATTGTTCATACTTGTTCAAACAAAATGTTGGTGCCTCAATCACATTCAATCATATTGTTACATATTTTCAAATAGCAAACACCACTAATAATTCATACAACAACCTCCTTAGTCCATTCTCTTTTTCTTCAGCCGCCATCAGCCTTTGTTTTAGTTCATCCCTTTCTATCTCGGTATCTCTTAGCATAACTTTCAAGTGATCTATCTGTTCTTCATCTTCTTTAAACATTGACTTAAACAATTCCCTGCCATCTTCAGATTCTCTGAGTCTAGTCAGTAATTCAAACTTGGCTATACTTTTAAATATTGGTGTCGCAGATCCTCCTGATCCACTTCTAGATCCTGGACTCATTTGAGATTTCTTTGGCAGATTTACTGTTGTGTTATGGTGTGGCTCAATAAACCTGAAATAGTCATAGCCACTATAATCCTAAATAAAACACCCATTAATTAGATATTTTTCTACTGAAACAAAATAGAAAGTGCATACCATGAGAATTAAAAACTCACAGTTCCAACTGCACAATTAAAGTATTTGTGGCCTGAAATTTTTGGGGTGCGTGATGTCTTCAACACAGTGTATTCACCACAGAAACAAATATTGGGATCTTGTGCTAGATATGGTAGAGATGTTTCGGATAATTGAGACATTTTGGGGGTTTAAAATGGAAGAGTTTGTTGTAGAAGATGGAGGAGTTTCAGAAAGAAAAGAGACAATAAATGAGTGTTTTATATAGATAAGGGTGAGAAGTTACCATTGTAAATTTAAATATTTCTTATTTTATTAACGTTGGAACAAACAGTGGTGAATCAATCGAAATAATGCTAGGTGTACTGAGTAAACTATGAACCACATGGTTAATAAACCACGTTTATCTATATTAGCTTAGTGCAAAGGGGCATTATTGTATCTCCATGAACCATAGCCTGGGCAAAATACGACACTCGATGCCTGACTGCATGTGACCAAATGAACCACATAGGCTGCTGAATCAACATGGGCATCGAAAGCATGAAATAATGATGATAGTAACTTATGTAAAACATGGTGCTGAAATATAGTCTGAAAAATATATTGCAAAAATATCTGAAAATATAACAAGTCTGAAATTAATAATGACATGTCTAATATGTTAAACTATTCTAGTCTATGAAACCTCTGACATATGAGTCTGACTGCAAAATTGTTTACCAGGACAAGGCCATGGTATACCTTTAATAATAAGCATGACATGTAAAATAACAGACTAACACCCCCAAAGGAAATAGGCTCACCAATAGCTGATATTGAGGCAAATCCTAACGAGTGGATCCGTTGTCATGAAACTTAGTACCTGCACCGTGAAGTGCAAGCCCCGAGAAAAATGGATGTTAGTACATTTGAATTGTATTATATGTAAAGTAACTGAAGAAATAAGCTAACACATGGAATAATAGGACATGAAACTGAAACTAAACATGAACATGAGTATAATAAATGTGTAAAATATGTGTATATATATATATATATATATGTGGGGGGGGGGGGGGGGGGGGAGTATTAACAAAATCGACATGAACCACCACGCATGAACGTGGAGTCTGATCTTTGCTTGATCAGCTAAGTCATCTCGTACCTTACAGGAGTACGAGACATGAACATGAACATGATGGATCCAATAATCTCACAAAGGGTAATAAGAAGGTATCGTCCTCTAGCGCAGTGACCCTTATCCTACATTGACATACGTAGTTTTAGGCTATCTGAGCCTTCTCAGTGATCTGTGAAACTCCCAAAACATGTACTTAAAAATGGCTTGAAAGCCCATGAATTTCACGAAATAGCTTATAAACATAACACTTGTAAATTTATAATTTAGCATGTGAAGAAATACATAATATAACTTGTATACATCATGTGAAATATATATGACTTCATGGAACTAAGTGATAATGATCATAACTTGTACTTAGGAACAAATGGAAATCAAAGTATGCGTTCATGGATTATGGACAGGTCCATGAAAGTCACAATAACATATCATGAATGTAAGTAACAAGTCAAGATATAACATGGAATATAATTGTAGATGTATATAGGGTTATCATGAAATTGATTGAAAACCCTAGGTTATGGAAATTCATGATTTCATGAATAAATATGGTGTGGAGAAGAACAATGATGTTTCCACATGTATATAGAAGCTCTACATACCTGTAATCGCTCCTAGAAAATGAACTATGTTGATTTCTGATGAAGAATGCTCCAAACCCTAGCTTGAATCACTTGCGAAAGATTTCGTTATTAATCCTATGTTTTAGTTAGAGAATCATGTTACTAATCATAATTTAATGTTATAATTACTAAGTAATCGTTAGGAACGAACTTACCTTGTTGTGGGAGGTTGAGAGAAGAGAATAAATGTTCTTGAGAGGATTTTCTACGAGGTTGAACTAGTTGGTGAATGATTTTTTTGGACTAAGTGTTATATTTAAAGGATGGACATTTTGGACCCCAGTCTCTCTGAGCGATCTCTAAATCAAGGGGTGACCTCGCTATGGGCTTCGCTCAGCGAGCTCTATGGCGAGGTCCTCCCTCGCTTTGAGCTTCGCTCAGCAGGCTCACCTGTCCAAAATGTACTTAGCCAAAATTCTGAAATTTTCATTTTTGAGATCCTACACCTCGCTGAGCGAGGTCCAAAGCACAACCCTATCTCGCTTTGAGCTGAGTTCAGCGAGATCCTAGGTCCATTTTCACTTAGCCAAACTTTCATGTTTTGCGATGGTATTGACATTGTCTCGGTAAAATATCCATAACTCCTAGCACAGAGCTCTGTTGGAGCTCCACCATTTATGGATGTAAAGGTATTTCAAAGGGCTACAACTTTTGTGAGGACGTTTTCCCATAGTACATATAGCATTTTCCGAATACTCGCTTGAAGTGAGATCTTGTGCAAACTCACTTAAAAATATGGCCCGTAGAGTAGCTTCCAACTATACTTTACCCAAATACTATTCTTATAGCTTGATTAGTTTTCAAAACCCTTCCTAAACTCCTCATATTGGTTCCATTACATTTCCATCATACGGGTCAAACCTTAGCCCGAAGGTACGAGGTGCTACAATTATAGACCAACATATCGAGGATAAACCATTCGTCTAGTCTAGACTTAAAAAATTATCTATAATCAACAATTGATATATATAGACCAGGGCCAAATTTTGTATATAAATATAATAAATAGATAAAATAAAATAAAATAACTTGATGATATAAATATTATAAGAACTCTTTGTTACATCACATGAGAATCCTCATCCATTATACACATGATCCAAAGAGTTTTAGGACAAGGAATGATCCTTAAATCACCAATATTTTTGTCTAAAAATGCAATAAATAAAATGAATTGATGATATCTAAACATACTAATAACTATTTAATACATCATATGTGAGTCTCACATCCCTTATACACATGATCCAAAGTGTTATATGACAAGGAATGGTCCTTAAATCACCAATATTTATCTAAAAATGCAATAAATAAATAAAATGACTTGATGTATAGAAAAATAAACTACCCCAATATTCATTTCATTTCATTCAACAAAACGAGCACATCTATACAAAATCTTTCATATATGAAATCCCAAAAGCTTCCATCTACTACTTTCATAAATGAAAGCTTTGCAAAACTAACAATGAAATGAAATTAAAGTAAAATAACTACGGGGTTGATTTTTGTTGTTGTATGTTCTTTCGTGTACTTTTTTTATCTTATTTACCTGCGTTAGTTACTGCTTCTTTTTTCAGAATGCTTTATCATGGCTTATTCGCTTTTGTTACTCTCATTTCCAGACTGCTTTAAATTTCTTGTCGGGGTCTGACCGTTTCTCTTGCTTTTGCTTGTGCTTATGTTTTTTCTTGAGCCGAAGGTCTTTCAGAAACTGTCTCTCTACTTACTAAGGTAGAGGTAAGGTCTGCGTACACTCTACCCTCCCCGGACCCAACATTGTGGGATTTCACTGGGTATGTTATTGTTGTTGTAACTACAGGGTTGCAGGGGGAGTGATGAGGATATCAGCGTCGACGTTGTTCATTTGCAAGATCACATGCAAAAGGTGCATAGTCCTGCAAAGAGCAGTGTCAAGCCTTCCCTATCCTATTTGAAGCCCCTGAAAAGCCTCTCAAAATCATTTTTGAGTAGGAGGATGTTTGGCGATGGGGCTTGAAAACGTTGGTGCCTCGCTGCACGGCTTCTGATTCTTCTTGCCATTGGAAGGTTGAAGGTTTTTGGGACTGGGAATGGAGTTTTTTATATTTCAAACGGAGAAGAGACAATAGAAAACCACCGATATATATACTATTTTGTCAGGGTATTTAAAAGGTCCGCTAATGGATTATCGATAGATGGATGGCCGCATAGACATAATGTTTCATATCATGTTGATAAGCCATAATTCTGCAGATTTTTAAAACTTAATTAGTACGTTTCTATGTTCAAAATGAATTAGGATTTTGCATAGGGAATATAGACCGTTAGAAGGGCCGATTAAACTTATAAAATGAGGTATTATAGAACAAGTGTTATGTATATTATAAACCCACACTATTATATTATAGACTAAAACAAAGTTGATTAATATTGAACTGGCATTCAGAATTAATACATTATCACAAATAAAAACTCAAAATACAACAAAAATACATGATGATCTTTCAAATATCAGCACGTTATTTTCTTGTAGCCACTTTCCTTGCAAATTGAGCACTTATTTCTCTTCCCTTTTGTACTTCCACTAGTCTTGAAAGATTCCCTGATGCCAGGAATACGCTTCATTTTCTTTCTTCCAGGTTTGGGCGTGTAAATTGGTGGGGGAATGTACATTTTAGCATACTCCTCTGACACATCCCATTCTGACTCTGGAGGGACTACATAAATAGTTTCAGCAAATGCAAGAATGTACGATTGAACTTTGTACATAGATGAATAATACATATAAATGCTTGTACTATATTCAAATCCGTACTTCACCCTCAATGCTGCCATCACATGAGCACATGATTATTTAACCAAGTCATATTCTCTGCAAGAACATGTTTTGTTCAATAGATTGACTTTGGCAGTTACGCCACTACCGACTACGGTGAACTTGTTGGCATCCCCATTTATATTATTGTCAAACAAGGAGTCGCCCTCATTCATCTTTTTCCTTAGCGTCTTTTCAACCGAGAGCACAAATAAATTGGTTGTCGTATTCACATCTGCACGTGTCTGTCTGAAAATATCAGCAAACCTCCTAGAAATGAAATTGAATATGGTAGTCACTGGGTACACCCTTTCATCCTTCAACATTGAGTTTAGCGACTCGACAATATTTGTGGTCAGCACATCGTACATGTTTGCTGGAAAATATGCCATGCTTCACTTGTCAAATCCTACATCAAATTCAAGGTTAGCTGCTTTGGGGCATTTATCCCTTAATTCTTGAAAATACTCGCTGAACTACTGGTAACCGAATGACTTTGATGCATCACATTAACAATGAAGAAAGTCTCTACATTGGTAATTCTTTCGAAGGTTTTCAGCAAGATGCGTCATGCAAAGTCCATGATGGGCATGCTTAAAAATCCTTGAAACACTGTTGGTGTAACACTCCATAAATTTGAATTAGGCTTGAGAATGAGTATTAATATGATATTTTAGGTATATGAAGTCCTATCAAGATGAGTTTGGGTGAAAATATTTGATTTAAGATCAAGACGAATAGTGAAGTACGTAAGATTTGATAGAATCGATTATGTTTATGGTAGGTATGACTTCCACCCGTTTACGAAACAATACGTTATGAAATTAAGAAAACTTAAAACATGAAAGTTGTATATATTTGAAATACCTTTATAAGAATATATGGACTTGCTCAATTGGATATCTGTTCTAGGAGTTATGCCCATTTTAATAAACATTATCGGCGCAATAAAAAATAAGCCTGGCGTCGGGCATGGCCCGTGGAAGTGGACGCGGGGCGCAAGGAATAATTTCCAGTGGGGGGACAAATTTGACAGCGCTTATCGAAATAAGCTTGGCGTGGAGTGCCATCCTTGGACGTGGGCACGGGGCACCAGGCCAATTTCGGTATGTCATGATTTTACCCAAATTTTATATATCTCAAACTTCTTAAAACCTACCCCACTCCATTCTAAGCTGTATTTTTTGAGAGAAAATACCCTAGAGCCTTCTCTAAACCTCTAAGGTAAGTTCTTACTCAAACTTCATGATTATTACATTAATATAATAAGGATTAACACTAGAATCCTCATCTATTTCATAGATTGTGAGAATTCGATTCAAGAATAGTTGAAGAAAAGAATCGTTGGGAATTCATCGTGAGGTAAGTTCGTGTACTTCTTATATATATATAATTATAGGGATTGATTTGGGTGTACATATCATTAGAAACACGCTAGAATCCATGGGTGAATCCTATGAAAGTAAGAACACGAATTTGGCTTAGAAACCCTAGTTTTCGAAAAGGGTGGGAATTCAAGATAAAAGTATAAAGTTCTAATCTTTATTATTCTAATCAACTGTAGAGTGATTGTTGAACCTCAAAAACTTATTTGGTAGTGTTCGCAGAAATTGAGGTATGTCTCTTTTGAAAATCCTTTTTGACTACAAAGATGATTTGTATGTCTCTTTTCGAACATACTTTTTCAACCTTTAAAACTGATTTCTTTGGGAACGTTTAATTTACGTGATGGACAATCTCTCATGGAACCTTAGGTGTATCATAATATATATATATATATATATATATATATATATATATATGTAATTATGATTTTCTTCCTATCAAAGAATTGTTGAAATTGATTTATAAAGCTTAGGATTTTAAACATGAATTACCCCTATAAGGGGCGTTTTGAACTTGATTTTGAAAGCTTGGATATTACATGTGTATTTCCCTATGAACGAGTTATGTTGAAGTTGAAACTTATTTAGTGACTTGAACATGATTTCTAAATAATGACTTGATGTACTCCGACCGATGGGATTATGAACATAATATATAATGAACTATTTGGCTTCCATGCCATGATTTGTACATGTTTGTATTTGGGCAAGTTGTGCTAGTTTAAAGGACGATTAGCCATTATGGATCCTAGCATAACGATGCGAGTATTGTTGTGTCATTCCAGAGGACGATTGACCTCCAAGGCGTGTAGCCCCGTGCATCTATTGTTGTGCTAGTCCATATGATGATTAGCCTTCATAGTAAACTAACCCTTGTGTATCTATTATTGTGCTAGTCTAGAAGATGATTAGCCTTCGAGGGATGGTAACCTCGGTGCATCGATTGATAGTTCGCCCGTGAGTTGGCATGTGTTGATTTGTTGGTTGCCTGTGAGTGGCTTATTGATTATCTGGAATTCATGATTGAAAAGACTTAAATGTGATAAACGACATAATGAGTTAAAGTTGATTTATTTCTCCTTAAATGATTTTCCTTTAATGGTTTTATTAAGTTGATAATTTATTCTATCTCTGAATTTCAAACTGCTTTAATTGACACGGTCTTACCGATCTTTCTTATGTTATTTTGTTATTAACCATTGTCCCAGAGACACTCAGTGAGTACCCAGTACTCAGGCATACCATTGTTGTTTTTGATGGTATGTTAGGTAACAAAGAAGAGTAGGTTCATAATACGAGTACGTTGTAGGAGAACTTGCTGCTTTTGAGAATTATTGGTGAGCTCACACCCTTGTCTGTGGGACACCCTATATATCTAGTTTACTGCTTTAGTTTTCGGGTTGCGTCCAAAAGTTAGACTATTGTTTATCTCTCTTAGAAGCTCCATAGATAGTTGTCAGATTTGTGGGTAGATTGTGAAAGTCTCATATGACTTGTTGGGTATTTTGTCACGTGCTATGATTTACTATTTATATTAAACTTTTGATTATTTTTATTAATATGAGCATGATATGTGTTAGCCTTAAACGACTTGTTTTACACAAATACTGAAACATTATTAAAGAGATTCGACATTTATTGATTTTATAAGGTGCTTCCAGTGTTGTTCATAGCATCGGATGCCTATTGCATCCAAGATGGGTTTTGGGGCGTGACAGTTGACTATACTCTTGTGCCTATCAGAGATGATGCACAGGTCAGGTTCATCAGCGATTATATACTTTAGCTGCTCGATGAAGTAGGTCTAAGATTCATCACACTCCTTGTCCACCATGCAAAATGCAATTAGATAGATATGATTCTCAGTATCATGTGCGATGGCAGTCAACAACACACCCTCGTACTTGTCGTATAAATGTGTGTCGTCAACGGCAATAACCTTTCGCATGTATGTATATCCTCGAATGCAAGCTCCGTAAGCTATGAAGTAATATTTAAACATGTTCTCATCATCAAGGCTAATGCAAATCCTAGAACCTGGATTTAAATTTTGAACCATGTAAGAATAAGCTGGTAAGATGTCATACTTGTGCTGCGGTGTCCATCTAACCATGTTCTTAGCCAATACACCTGTCTTCCACCATATATAGTAGCTTGGTTTACAATGAAACTCCCTAAAACAGTCCTCTTTATTTCCTTTTTCATTGACCCTTGTTTTTCAATATAGTCATTGATCAACACTGATGCAAGGACAACTGACGAGATACTCTTATGAGTGATCGTAACATTTTCAACCCCGCAAGTGTGTTCAGCAACGTACTTGTAAATGCAAAACCTATCGGGGTTCTCGTACTTCTTGGCCACATCATCCAGCCACAATTAGGAGTTTTGCATTCCACCTTATAATATTTGTTATTAATCTTGTTCGATTTAAAACAAAACAAGGTCTTTACCGCAACTTTCTTCAATAAAACTTTTAAATACTCCTTGTTATTGAATGTTTGCCAAAGGAAAAACCCAGTTCCATCAATGAAGCTGTGGTTGCTCTGTGTACCACTTGGTTGCTCATCACCTCCATCAGACTCTCTGTCCTCACTATCATCATCCATATCCATTAAATGATCACACATGCTCTCAAGTTGTATTGAATTATCATTGGCTGACTGTTGTGGTGGGATGTCGGTGGGGTGTGGGTGGTGTTGTTGCTGAAGTAGAAGCTTCTTGAAACCTCTCAACAAAATTTACTCTTAAAATAGGCCTAGAACCATCAGCAGCAACATCAAGCATGTACAATCCCACTTGCCTACCATTCGTTATGATAGAAGAATGTGTTTTTCCCCTCATAGCAGGGCATTAATCATATAGCTAATGTGCAAGTCGCTAGGCTCACAACTTAACTCTCTGCATTCCATTAAGCTCGTAACCAAGTAATTATACGTACCATTGTGACGCACGTCAATCGGCATTGTCACATTGCTCGCAGAAATCCAATTCCATAATTTTGGGGTCTCCACCCATTCACCCATGTAATCACCGCCTACTATAATATATTATGCAATCAATGCCATAATAGACTATGCCTATGGTCTATGATAGGTCCATGACTCTACGATGACTGGCCGACAAACAGTACTAGATTCCAAACCAGAAAGAGCAGGTATAAAGCACTTACCGGTTACAAATGAAGTATTTCAATGGAGAATTTGAATTTCCAAAATAAACTACAATGTCGGACTGACGCCGAAATTTTCACCGGAAAATTGAGCTTTTGAAACAATGAAGAAAGCTCTTTTCCGACGATTTCAACGAGCTTTTAACTATAATGGTGGCAATAGGAAGCGTTCAGTCGTTGGGGACTGATTTTTTGGTGAATAACCGAAATAGTCGCCGGAAAGGGGATCTGGAAAATAAAGAAATCAGAGCTTTTGGAAGAAAATATTTAGTTTTCTATTTCTTTTTGGGTAGTTAAAAGGGTGGGGGTTGTGGGCCAAAATAATTTTTTTTTAAACTTTGGGGTTAAGTTTCGACGCACAAAAGTCTGACGAGGCTAATGTAATAATAGGTGGCTCTTTTGCTAATACTTTGAGACTTGTGGCCTTTTCACCAATATAAGTGTTCAAAGTGGCATTTTGGCTAACAACCCCAAGTAACTTACTACAATAAGAGTAGAACTTAGTGAATTACTGTAGTATTGAACCGTAAATATTAGTACCAGAAATTAGTTAGTTTAACCTTATACTGCAAATTAGAGCGCATAAATTGAAACAGAGGAATTATTAATTTGACACTAATATGTGCCAATATTATGTGAAAAGATAAAATAATCAAAGCTGTAAGATTCACTTACCACATGCATGACGAGTTATTCACTATTATTCCAAAAAGTGAATTAACTTTGTGGATGCTCTTCAGCTTTAATTTTCTCTAGGTCAAGTTTGTGTAATTGCTTTTATATCATGAAATTTTACGCACGTCCCCTTTCCTTATCATTTCTTCTTTGTTTTTGTATAAAAAACCATTTCACTTTCATTAGAAAATCATTGAGTTTTCATTGGATACTCTCATACTCACAGAGATGGATGAGTTTTGCCTTGACGTATTCACTTACATTATTTTCGTTTTCAAACTGTCTTAATTTTCGTGCCTTGAAGTTTGAGACGAGGGTCTATCGAAAACAGTTTCTCTATCTTTCGAAATCGGGGTAAAAATTGTGTATACTTATAATATTACACTAGATATGTTATTATTGGTGTTGTAATGAATTCAATTCTTAGAACCTTAAAAAAGCTCATAGAATTCAAATTCATGAATGGACTTCATATGAAATTATATCTATTAGGTGTTTGACATAATACAAAACTTAATATTTTAATTTGACTTTTGTCTCGTCTCTTTCTGTTGTTTTCCGCTCCGGAGCTGATCACCCGATGGAGACAAGCCCGACCACCAGATCTGCCGACCAACATCCTCACCACCACCACCACTAACACCGAACTCTAGCCAAACGAACACCACATCATCTCCGACCAGTCAACGCTTCACCACACACGCGCGAACTCCCTCTGTTTTCCCTGACAGTGTTTTGACCAGTAACACCCAGCGACAAACCACCACTTTGCTTTGTTTTCGTCTCTCTGAGACTACTGACTGTTCTATTATTGTTCTATAATAGCTTTATCATTATTGTTGTAGTATTAGGTTTGTAAATCTTGATTTTTCTGTGTTTAGTTTCTATTTTCTTAGGTGACCCTACTCCATATATCTCTTCCCTTTTCCCTTTGTGTTTTCCTTTGCTTTCTTTTTACAGGTACCAACAAATATATATCCAAAGCATCAACTGCTGGAACACTACCTTCAAGAACATATTTGTCACGACGCGCATCTGGGCTCTATCTCTCCGGTCTCCCGCCAAACATTCGGGTTCTATCTCTCTGGTCTTCATTCTTGTTGCTAATTTATCTTTGTTTGGCTGTCGAATTTATTTGTCACATTGTTTTGCATTGATTGCTGCTTGTTTTAGGGTAAATAGATGATTAGTCTATAATTGCTTTAGTGCCTCTGACGATTGATGGTAGACAAGGGTCATGTTCTCGGTTGCGGACGGGAGCGAGGGTTAGGGGGGTAAGTGTGGTAGGGGAGATACTAGGATGAGAATAGGGTCTTAGAACATTGGGACTTTAACAGGGAAGTCCATAGAGCTAGTTAAGATTCTTAAGAAGAGAAGGATTAATATAGCATGTGTCTAGGAGACCAAATGGGTAGGACCTAAGGCTAAGGAGGTGGACGGGTATAAGTTATGGTTCTCGGGTAGGTCGGGGTATAGGAATGGGTAGATATTTTGGTAGACAGCGAGCTAAGGGACCAAGTGATAGAGGGTAGGAGGGTC
Source organism: Anisodus tanguticus (assembly GCA_034509755.1). Taxonomy (NCBI): domain Eukaryota; kingdom Viridiplantae; phylum Streptophyta; class Magnoliopsida; order Solanales; family Solanaceae; genus Anisodus; species Anisodus tanguticus. The sequence continues at coordinate 44,931,456 of CM067555.1, forward strand.
AACGATAGAATGATGGTAATTAAGTTGGTAGTTAGAGGGTCCACTATGAACATTATTAGTGCTTACGCACCGCAGACGGGCTTGGCCGAGGAGGAGAAGAGGCATTTTTGGGAGGATTTGGATGAGGTGGTGGTAAAAGTACCACCTACTGAGATGTTATTTATGGGAAAGGATTTCAATGGACATATCGGGTCACTTCTGGGGGGATACGACGACGTGCATGGAGGCTTTGGCCTCGGGGACAGGAATGGGAAGACGTCTCACTTTTGGAGTTCGCTGGAGCTTTTGGGTTGGTGATAGCCAATTCGAGGTTCCTGAATAAGGAGGAGCACTTGGTGACTTTCCGTAGTTCGGTGGGTAACACTCAGATAGACTTTTTGCTCTTTGGGAAGGTTGACAACGGTCTTTAGAAAGACTGCAAGGTTATTCCAAAGGAGTGTCTTACAACCCGACAAAAGCTTTTGGTGATGGATTTGGAGATCAAGATGGAGAAAAAGAGAAGGGTTGTGGATGGCAGATTGAGAATCAAATGGGGGAGTTTGACCATGGCTAGTGCGAATGAGATGGGGGAGAGGTTAACGGCCAAGGGGGTTTAGGAGAGTAGTGGGGACGCGACCAGTATATGGGACAAAATGGCCAGTTGTATCCGAGAGGTGGCTAGAGAACTATTAGGGGTCGCGCGGGGTAGTCGTAGTAGGCATCAATGGACTGGTGGTGGAATAGTAAAGTTCAAGAGAAGGTGGATGTGAAGAAAGTGGCGTATGCAAAATTAGTAGAAAGCAAGGATGAGGTGGAGAAGTGGACAAATAGGGAACTGTATAAGATGGCGAGGAAGTAGGCAAAGCTAGCAGTGACGGCAATGAAAACAGCAGTTTTTGAACGCCTATACGTGTAATTAGAGAAGGAGACAGGGATAAGAAGTTGTACAGACTAGCCAAGGTGAGGTAAAGAAGGGCTTGTGACTTAGATCACGTGAGGTACATCAAGGATGAGGACGGAAAAGTACTGGTGGAGGACGCGCATATTAGGCAGAGGTGGCAGTCTTACTTCTATAAACTCTTGAACGAAAAAAGAGATAGAGACATTGTGCTGGAAAATATGTAGCAATCTAGTAGGTACAGAGATTTTAGGTACTGTAGAAGCATTAAGATTGAGGAGGTTGAGGGTGTTGTTCGCAAGATGCGCGGGGACGAGCGACCGGGCCAGATGAGATCCCAGTTAAATTTTGGAAGAGTGTAGGCAGGGCAAGCTTGGAGTGGCTGACTAAGTTGTTGAACGTCATTTTTAAGACGGCGAGAATGCCCGGAGAATGGAGGTAGAGTACAATGGTTGCTTTGTACAAGAAAAATGGTGATATCCAGAGTTGCAACAACTATAAGGGTATCAAGCTGCTGAGCCACACTATGAGAGTTTAGGAAAGGGTTGTGGAAATGAGGGTGAGAAGAGGCGTGTCTATTTCTGAGAACCAGTTTGGATTTATGGCGGGGCGTTCGACTACATAAGCCATTCATCTTATTAGGAGCTTGGTGGAGCTGTATATGGAGAGGAAAAGTGACTTACATATAGTTTTCATCGACCTCAAGAAGGCATATGATAAATTTCCTAGTGAGGTTCTTTGGAGATGTTTGGAGGCTAAAGGTGTACCTGTGGCGTACACTAGGAGGATCAAGGATATGTATGATGGAGATAAGACCAGGGTTCGGATAGTGGGAGGAGACTCGAAGCACTTTCCTATGATGATGGGGATGCACCAGGGATCAACTCTTAGCCCATTCTTATTTGCCTTGGTGATGGATGGACTGATGCGACAAATATAAAGGGAGGTTCCATGGTGTATGTTATTCGCAGATGACATAGTCCTGATTGATGAGACTCACGGCGGGGTGAACTCTAAGCTGGAGGTTTGGAGACAAACTTTAGAGTCTAAAGGGTTCAGGCTGAGTAGGACCAAGACAGAATACTTGGAATGCAAGTTCAGCAACGGGAGAGAAAGGTGTGGAGGTGAGGATTGAGACTCAGGTCATTCTGAAGAAAGGAAGCTTCAAGTACCTCGGTTCTATTATCCAAGGAAATGGAGAGATTGATGACGATGTCACACATAGTATTGGGGAAGGGTGGATGAAATGGAGGCTTACATCTGGAGTCTTGTGCGACAAAAAGGTGCCCCCAAAACTAAAAGACAAGTTTTATAGGGTGGTGGTTAGACCGACTATATTGTATGGGGCGGAGTATTGGCCAGTCAAGACGTCGCACACTCAAATGATGAAAGTGGCGGAGATGAGGATGAGGAGATGGATGTGTGTAAATACAAGGAGGGATACGATTAGAAATGATAATATCCGGGCCAGAGTGGGAGTGGCCTCGGTAGAGGATAAGATGCGAGAAGCGAGGTTGAGATAGTTTGGACATGTGCGGAGGAGAGACACAAATACCCCAGTGCGGAGGTGTGAGAGGTTGGCTATGGACGAGTTCAGGAGGGGTAGAGGTAGGACGAAGAAATATTGGGGAGAGGTGATTAGACGGGATATGGAGTAGGAGCAACCTACTGAGGACATGACCTTAGACATGGAGCTGTGGAGGACGCATATTAAGGTAGAGGGGTAGTAGGTAGTCGAGCGTAGTCCTACTTACTCTTACAAACTGGTAGTTGTAGTGTTATTATTGTACTCCCGCTTAGCATATCATACGAATAGGCATAGTATTGCTTTATAGTCTTCTGTAGTTGTATCTCTTCTGCTATGCGCTCTTTAATGTACTTGGTTTATCTCATTTATCTGCGTTAGTTACTGCTTCTTCCTTCTTTTTCAGGATGCGCTATTATGGCGTATTCGTGTTTGCTATCAGCATTTGCATACTACTTTAAATTTTAAAATTTTGGCCAAGTCTGATTGTTTTTTTTCTTGTTTTGCATGTCCTGAGCTGAGGGTCTCTCGAAAATAGTCGCTCTACCCACCAAGGTAGAGGTAAGGTCTGCGTACACTCTACCCTCCCTAGACCCCCCGTTGTGAGATTTCACTGGATTTGTTGTTGTTGTTGTATTAAGTTGACTTTTAGAAATAAGAATAATAAATGCACCTCAACTGCAAGCTACTTGAGGTCGTTGTATGAATTTTATTTTAGCTACACTTAGGTCTCGTTTCATTCATATTGTACATTATTGGAATAAAAAGGATGTTAAAATGTTGGTGAAGAGTTTAGTTTGAAAGATAGATCATCACACAAAAGTCTGAATTTAAATTATTACCTACTATAATTTGGATTCTTGATAATTGCAGAAGTCGTTGTGTTTCTCCAAAAATTACCTTTAATGATATGCTCTTTCTTCCAACCATATTACCCAGCAGAAACAAAATGAACTAGGCTTAAGCCTTTTTATACCCAAAGTGAAAAAACAAGGGAAAAGACCAGATAGCCCTCAGTTTTTACGTCACAATGTTATGATCGCCAGTAGTAGATTCAGAATTTAAAATTTATAGGCTCATATTGTGACCTCTAGTTGATATATATATACTTTATCATGTCCATTTTAGTTGTCATGTTTTTTCTTTTACATGCCCCTAATTAAGAAAATATTAACTAAAAGAATAATTTGACTAAATTATCCTTATTTATTTTTTATCTCAATTTAATATTATTATTTTTTATCACATTAGTTTCTCCATGTTTATTGAGTAAGGGTAAAAATTAAAATTAATAATTATTATATCTTGATTTTCTAAAATGAAAACTATATTGGACCAGTTATTTTTAGTAAGCACGACAACTAAAATGAACCAGAGAGAGTATAATAATACGGGGCAAGGACATAAGTAGTCATCTAATGAAAATATTGACAACGGATGGCCATATAAAATTAAAAGATATATTTTAGCCAAAATGTATATTATACACTATATATACATTTATTATACACTTCATACATATATTTTTCATACAATGTATATACACATTATATATATTATGTAATAAATGTATACTCAATGTATAATGTATACACACTAATTATACACATATTATATACTATTTACACAATGTATAAATGACCAGCATATCTGAAAGAGCCGTCGAAAAACGTGAAAAACAAACATATTTGAAAAATTTTATGGTCAAAATGGCGTAGATATGTTTTACTACTGATGGTGGCAGTGCTTCGCCGGAGATGAATTATCTCACCGGTGTTAGTGGTAACGCGACGACGAGGGAGAAAAGTAAATGGGATGGCGGCAGTGGCTGGAGTGTTGTGTGAGCCTTGCTGAATTCCGTCTTTGTCGAGAAGAGGCATCGCGAGGACTGCCTTAGTGATGAGCGCGAAACACAATACAAATTAAGCGCTTCGCTAGTAAAAAATAGTAGTATAGTTTAAGATCGTCTCCACGGGGATTGGTACAAACAATTACTCAAACAAAACTTGCTTAGTATTATTCAGGTGATCAAAACTTTAGTTTGTTATGGTTATAAACCACGATTATTTACTACAAACGTAACTAAAGACAATTGACAATGAAAGCAAACGTTACTATTAATATGAGAAGTAAGGGTAATACACAAGACAAATGCAAGATTTCAGCAATTAATTCCAATTCGTTTTATCATTTTCTTCAAATATTTATTGAGTCTTTCGAATTCAATAAGTAATTAGTTTACTCAAGAATCTAATAAAACTCTTCCGCTTATTTATTCAGATTCTACAAATTAAACTATTGCAAACCCTAAGAATGTTCAAGAACTATAGGTAGAAATAGATATTCAGACGACTTCTTACTAATACCGTCAGCTAATAACCCAAGATAAATTATTGAAGAGTCTCTTTCGATTACTGATGTTCAGCCAAAAATGCATATATTTAGTCATTATTTTAACTCATTTCTTAGTACGTTTATCATCATTTGAGTATAAATTATATTGCTTTGAGCGTATTACATATTTTGTATATGTAGGAAGAACTTTGGATGAAAGCAATTAGAAAAGAACTTATTTGATGCAAGTTTAGCTAAGAAAATAAAGATCGGAGAATGATCGAGCTCACCTATCATGATCGCCCTGCGAGCAGCTTGACGAGCCAAGAAGTTTAATCCCTTGCACAAAATAGCGAAGCGTAGGAAAAGGCAAGGAAGTTGATGAGCCAGGCCAAAAACTTGCATGAGATGGCTCGTCAACATCCTCGCCAAGCGAGCTCATAGACGAGCCAATAAACAAGAGAAAATTTACAGCTGGCTGGGCTCGCCTGTGATAAGCGAGAGTTCAGGCGAGCCAAGAAAAGTTTTCCAAACGAATTTTAATTGATTTATTTGATTCCCTATATATTCTATGTCATATAAATACATCCTAAGACACATTATTTTGGGGGATTCAACCTAAGGAGGTCGTACTTTGGGATTCAACCTAAGGAGATCAAGGAGCCATCACGGAGCAAGGGGAAAGATCCGACAATGAATTTTTCCTTTCTTCTTCCTATTTTCTATTGTTGGTTATGAATTTTAGTATCGTGTTTTCAAATACTTTTATGAGTAGATAATTCTCCATCTAGGGTTTTGATGGAACCTTTTGTAGGATGAATTCTTGTTACATTTTTATATAATTGAGTCGTTGGATTGTTTCTACTTGTTCAATGACGTGCTTATTCGGTTGATTGAATGGCCATCGATTGAGTATGCCTATTTATTATTTATTGCTTGAGAAAGAATACATATTTAGGTATTTGTTGAACAACGTCACTCCTAAGATAAATGACAAATCAATATTGTAGGTTTAAAAGCGAGTTTAGAGACAACGAAGCTTTGACGTGGTCATAGTGATCTATGAGAAATTGATAGCTAGGGTTAGTTCAAGAGAATAACTCTAGAAAATTACTATAATTGATCGAGAGATAATTGTGGTAAGTTAAGTGCTCATGATCCGTAAAGAATATATCGGCGAGATTATAGATAACGTAGAGAGAAAGATTCCGATAATTGGGGAAATCATAACCCTAGGCCTCCTATCTTGAATTCAACCCATTCCTTAATTAGTTAATACTTTTACTGCTTTACTATTTTTTAATTAATTAGTTAGAAATAAAAAATTTAATTTTTATAATCTAGAATATTGTTCGAACTTATTTTCTTTGTAATATTGAACAGTTATAACTAATGTTAGTTCTCTGTGGGATTCGACTCCGGACTTATAGACCGAATTATATTTGCATCGATCACTTATTCGCATTAAGACTAGAGTTAGGCGTGATCAATTACTCAGCAAAATTATTCAATGAAGAGATAAATCAAACATTTATTAAGATAATTCAAAAAATACTTCTTCTTGCGATTAAAGCATCGAAGAATATCTCAACAATTAGGTAAAACAATTATCCATGAGTTCAAGACCAATAAAAATCCCTGCGAACATATGCAAGAAAATATTACGGATTAGTCTACAGGAAAATGTCTCTCGAATATTTTCCTCTCTTGGTTCAACCAATAATTCTAGAAGCTCTTTCGATTACTTAGAAGAATCATTATGTCACGACCCAAACCGGAAGGCCGCGACGGGCACCCGGACCCCACCCGCCGGGTACTGCTAATCGTACAACCAACTTCTAATCACAATTGAATACGGACTAAGCCGAAAAAGATTATAGAAAATCTTAACCAGAAATCCAATTTTCATACATACATACCCATACCAAGGTCGACAAGGCCACACATGACAACTAACCACAGGACACCTGTCTACAAGCCTCTAAAGAATACATGACATCACAATGACGGGACAGGACCCCGCCATACCCATATGCGTATGCAGAAATACTGTACCACGACCACATTGCAACTCTGAAACAAATAGAGTGCTCCAACATCGGCTGAACCAGCAACCTACTAGCGTGGACCGTCACCTTCTTTAACTGAACCTGCGGGCATGAAACGCAGCGTTCCCTAACAAAAGGGATGTCAGTACGACCGATGTACTGTGTATGTCAGACATGAACAATAGTATAACAGGGATATAACAACAACTGAAACAGAAACAACTGACTAGCAGTAAATATCTCTGAGGGTCCTAATACATATGCCTAAATGTCATGCACAATACGGTATACATATACATCGGCCCCATTGGGCATCTTCCTTACCATAACAGCCTCTGTGGGCATCATTTCATATCGGCATCTGTGTGCATAATATGTCTAAATGTCATGCATAATGCGTTAAATACATATATACTGGCCACACAAGGGCATCTTCCTCCCCACAATATATATATATATATATATATATATATATTGGCCCTTAATCAGGCATCTTCCTTCATTAAGCCACCCATGCTTTATCGTTATCATATCCCAAACCGATCGGGTGGTGCTCGTTTCCGTTTCCCCCGTCCCCAATATACGGTCTTGGGTAAAACATGAATGCAATGCAAATGAAAATGCATGAATAACAATATCACATCCTGGGTGACACAATATCCTTGTACCTTCGACTAACACTGTAAATATCAACATCTTTTATGTATGTCTCAATAAGGACTTAGAAACATATTTAGACATGCTTTTAACATATGAATCAATAACACGAATATTCTTAACTTCTAAGAGTAGAACAATTTATGAAACAATATCACGGTTACGTTTCGTTACATGGAACATGCCAAAAGAAAGAAATAATTTGTTTTAACATACCTCAATAATAACGGAACCAGCCCCCTTTTAACTCTTTTGCTCATTGGAACGTAACATGAACAATTGGTATGTTTGAAATGAAAAAAACTGTTGGGATCGTTTGCTGCTTCCTGGAAGCAATATGTCATGGAGAAATGGGTTTAGAAAATTTGAATTTTGAATTAGACTTTTGACGGAGTATGTCATGATCAATTTCTTAGTTTAACTTGAGACGGAGTAGAAAGTAAAGTAGACTTTTGAATTTTATGATTTTAAATTAAAAATGTGTATAATGTATTAAAATACTATCTAATCTTGTGGCTTAAATATGTCACGTGGGATGTTAAAATTAAAGAGTTGTCAAATTAAGAAAGAGACATTTTCTTAAACAGATTAAAAAGGAGAGTAAGACAAACAATCGAAACATATGAAGTCCTATTTTCTTATCTTATTGCAATAACAACATATTCAGCGTAATTCCACGTATGGAAAGAATAGAGTGTATGAAATTTTACTGCTATTTTTTAGTACATTTTAAATTATAATAAGTTTAATATAATTTTAAAAAATACTCTTTGTTACCACATCATTCTCCCCAACCAGGCTGTTTGTGTGTCCTGTGTCCCCTACTACTACTAATCTACAAACGAAGACACTTTTTCTGACACTTTCTCTCTCATATTATCTCTTTTTCCTCCTGCTATATTTCCAAGATTGGACGACAACTTCATCAGTGTATTCAGTATATACACAGAGGGTGAGAGAGAGACGCACCCATTATGTATAGATAAAGCTGCAAATATCTTTGAGATTTGTGTCTTCAGTTTTGTAGAGTAATAAGAAATGCCTATCAAGTATAGGTGAAGTTAATTCAAAGGCGGCTACAAATTTATGACTCAACCAATCTTTCTTCATTTATTTGCATGTGGGGTTGGTTTAGTTTTGAGTTTTCTTTCGCATAATAGTAATGGCATCATCAAGAATGTGGTTTAGTATTGATGAAAGTTAAAGAAAGGATTATGGGTATTGATATTTTGATGTTTTGGCTCGAGGGTCGAGGAGGTGGTGGGAGCAATATCAAGATTATGCTCTGTTAGTTTTTTGTGTGTCTTTTTTTTGTTTGTTTCTGTTTGTATTGGAGTTTAGGATATGTTTATTCAGTGGACATATTCTTCTAGAGTGATAAGATAAAAATGAAATGTTTACTACTAGTTTTGTCTCTTGTGTACCAGTGAAGTTGAAGTTGGTTTCTTTGGGTTAGTTAGTTGTGTGTATGACTGTAGTATTTGTAATAAAGTTGGAGTCTTTAGTAGAGATTTTGGTTGTTCTGTTAGTTTTCTTGAGAGTATAGTGGAAAATTTGAGGAGAAAAAAATGAAGTTTATAAAGTTGGGATCAAAACCAGATACATTTCAAGAACAAGGAAAAGGTGTAAGGTACGTTAAATGTTTACTAAGTACTACATTTTTTTCTTGTTTTATTTTGCAAATGCACATGATATTTTTGTTTTTTTGGCTTGTTGTATGTTGCCCTTCTTCTTCTCCATATAATTGCAGGACTTCTACTTGAAAAAATAGCACAGTACTCACCAAAATAATAGCCAATTAATGTATATTTTTATGTATTAATACATAATAATGTATTTCTAGTATATTTAGCTAACGGATGTAATTATTTTTGGCCGAAGGGCCAAATGTTTAACTTGCCCCTCTTGTTTGCCTCTCTCTAGTTTAACTTCTATAACAGCATAAGAATAATTTTTACACTATTGAGTCACCTAAATGATAAATGTATTTAATTATTCATAAAAAAGTTCAATTAGTAATATGAAAATAAGTAATGTTAGCTCCTACAATGAGTAAAATGTTCTTTACAAACATGGAGTATGTATTATGCATGACAAGAAGGTAAACCGTTTTTCCGTACATTTTTTAAAATATAATTTCCTATTTTAATTATTGTAAAGGAAGAAAAAACTATTTTTGGCTTTATCTTTATTCTCTTATTTGGATATATGAGCACCTTATGTTATGCAGTGTGTCTTCCACTTCTTGCACATGTACATAACTATTTTGGAGATTGCTTTGCCAAAAAATTGGAGACAGCTATTAAAAATAAAGGGCTTCTTTTTTCTAAGTAATAAGTTAGAAGCTGTGGGTACAAAGATTCTAATTTAATACTCTTACTAATCTTGAAAGCAGGTAATTTTTGTTTAATTTTTTATTTTTGGTGTCCCCCTTTATTTGCCTATTTTAGTGTTTCTTGTTACCTTTAATGAATTTTAATGGGGGCTTGCATGAGGACATTAAAAAAAGTTGTGTCAATTTATGTTTACATTTTCTAACATTAATTACTCTACCTACTTTTTGACATAGAATGCCTGAATTAGATTAAAATTGGTGAAACTAGGGACATGCAATAACATGAATAGCTAAGTAGGTGAAAGTTCTTAGTTTTTATGTTGGTGGAAATTCTTATTCCCTGACTGAGTGAAATGCTGGAATAAAAATGGAACCGGATTTATATTAGGGGTTTTTCATATTTGGCCGGTCTGTCGAAATTATTAAAGGCGCTAACAAACATATACAATATGTATATTTATACTTAATATACAAAACATATATATTTGTCGGCTATTATTTTTTAGGATTATCCAGAAAGGTAAATTATCCCTTTATATTATGTGAACTGTAATGATTTTTACATTATCAATGCATTTTAATTGGTTATGACAGGTTATTCAGTTGATCTTTTGTGTGACTAATTTAGAGTTACTATAGACAGTTACATTTTGCTATATGTTACCTAATTTGATGGCATAACAAAATTATACATTGTAAGTGCACATAAGTTAAACTCAATGAAAAAACGGTCGCTCCAAAACCTTGGATTTCCATGATTATGTTTCGCAAGTAATCATTTAACTGTAAAAGCACTTTTAGTTAACATAGCTAAAATTAGATTGATTCTAGTCGGTCTTGAAGGTTTTATCTACTCCCTCTATTTCAAAATGTGTGACTTGATTCGGAGTACGAGGGTCAAACTAACTAATGTTTGGTGTGAAGACGGACATAGAATTTTCAATTTTTTTGAAATAAAATTTACATAAAAAATACTCTAAGTCACAATAGTTACCAATTCAAAATATTTATACGACATTTGAGAAAAATATGGTAAAAAAATATACTTTGACTGTCCAAATAGTAACTAAGACAAACATTTTGAGACGGAGGGAGTATTTGTTTCCGACTCTTTGTATAATTTAAGCTAAATGTATTTGCTATTTTGACTTATGCTGGGGTTGAAGTGGTCATCCAAGGTTCAGGTGCATTTAATTGATAGACATTGTTCAGTATTAGCAAAGGATGATGGGAATAATTTCAACTTATTTTCAAGGAACTTCAGTTTTACATTACTTAAAAATTGAACGGTAAGCTGTCTATCACATGAATTGCTCTCTTTTTCTTTAGAAAAGGTTTTAATATAACTTTCAGTGCACTCAAACTACTGGCAGGAAATATTTGTTTTGTTCTTTACTTCTTCCATATAGATAACTTAATTAGCAGAAATTTTAACTAAAAAAACAGATTATTAGCGTGTGATGTGTGGTTTAGGCGCATGTCACTGGTTCGTATCCTACTGGTATTTAAGTGGAGGTGCCAGCTGGCCCTTGATTACAAAAAAACAGCATCACTCGGATTCTTAAACTTTAATTTCTTCACTGGAATGCTGCTGTACTAAGTGCCTTCTTCACCATGCTTATGTTGATTGCCACAACTTCTTTTCTGTTCTTGTCAATGGCAAGTATTATGTTATTTATTTCAGTTACTTGCTGTACTCTGATCACATTATAAAGTAGTATATGAGTTTTGATCTACTGGTGTAGGTACGTGTTGTCTGAGCTGGCAACAGATGTTACCATCATTATTGGTGAAGTAAAATTTAATCTTCACAAGGTAACTTGACCATTTATGCAAAGAAAAAATTGATATAATTCCCAGTACATTATATGTATTTAACACTTCCAGCTGTTGGGAGATACAAGTTTGTTTTCCATATATGTTTCTTCTTGGATCCAAGTTGCCGTTTGTACTTTAATCTAGATATGCAAAAAGCAGTTCGAATCAATTTGTGGGTTAGGCACACATCACACGTTCAAATCTAGTCACAGACAAAAGCCTAGTATTTAAGTGGAGAAGGGTAGAGGGGCAGACCAATTATCCACTGAGTTTTGAACTGCATAGTTGGTCCTTGGGAATTTCTCCGTTATAAACGAGTAAGCCGTGTTCTTAAGTGAAACTGATCTTACATTTGGTTGAGCTAGGCTGCAGGTCCACCTTAAGTTCAAAGAAGCTAGGCGGTTGAACTTAACAGTTGACTATTTGGTGTTGTTCCAGGCGAACGGACCCGAGCCTAACGCTAACCTAAAGGGAATGATACTTCGTCCAGGCTGGGGGGGGGGGGGGGGGACTGAACTTTTCCTAAAATTTGTAAAAGCAAGGGTGATTAAATAAATAGTAGTTGATTGCTATCCTTCTTCAATGTGTTCAGAAAAGTAAACAAGCAAAACTTTGATTGCTTCTGTTCCTCAATGATCTTGAGCTAGGTATAATGAACAAAGTTTCCATGTAGAACAAATTTATGGTAGAAAAGAAAACAAAATTCTAGTTTAATGAATTTGGCACGTGATCCAGATTCATCTCATTTCTTTGTTAACTGCAATGTTTATGGAAGACCTTTAGACTAAATTAACTGTGAAATTTCCCTAATCTTTCCTCGCACATCCAGGAAACTTGTTTGCTAGGTTGTTCTTGACATGAGAATATAAACCATCTCCGAACCTTTATAAATGAAAATGTGAACGTATAACAGCTTAGTCTTTCTGCTAAACAACATGTTCCTTCAACAACTTTGATTTCTTAGTGATGTACTTCTTCCCCATTTGAATCTGTATCAGTATCTAATGTACAGTTTATACTGATTTTGGTTTGCTAGTTTCCTCTGTTGTCCAAAAGCAACAGGCTGCATAGGCTTGTATCGCAAGCAAATGAAGAGAATTCTGATGAAATTCAGTTAGTTGATTTTCCTGGCGGACCTAAAGCTTTTGAGATTTGCGCCAAATTTTGCTATGGAATGACAGTGACTCTCAATCGTTACAATGTTGTTGCTGCCCGTTGTGCGTCTGAGTACCTTGAGATGACTGAAGATGTTGACCGAGGAAACCTTATCTTCAAAATCGAGGTATTCCTCAACTCCAGTGTTCTCCGCAGCTGGAAAGATTCGATTATTGTTCTACAGACCACCAAGTCTCTTCTACCGTGGTCTGAAGATCTGAAGGTGGTAGGGAGATGTATAGATTCTATCGCATCCAAAACTTCAATGGATCCTTCGAGTATTACATGGTCCTACGCTTATAACAGAAAAGTCGCAGTCTCAGATGGGATGAAATTCCCTGGAAAAGTGGAATCTGTGCCCAAGGATTGGTGGGTTGAAGATATATGTGAACTCGAGATAGATCTTTACAAACGAGTTATGATTGCGGTTAAGTCCAAGGGAAGGATGGATGGTAGTGTTATTGGGGAGGCGCTACGAACTTATGCGATGAGGTGGTTGCCGGATTCTATTGAGGCTTTGGTGTCTGAAGCTCACAGTTGGAGGAACAAGTCTTTATTAGAAACAATAATCTGCTTATTGCCTTCTGATAAAGGTGTTACTTGTTCGTGTAGTTTCTTGCTGAAGTTACTTAAAGTCGCTGTTCTTGTGGGAGCGGATGATTTGTCAAGGGATGATCTGGTAAGAAGTATCAGCTTAAAGCTGGACGAGGCTTCCGTCGATGATCTTTTGATTCCGGCGAGGGCTCCAAAAACTACTGTTTATGATGTTGAACTAGTGAAGTGCCTTGTGGACCGATTCATGGCTCGTGAAAGAAGTAGTCGGGATAAGAACATTCCCGCAAAGAGCACCAATGATTTCATCTTGGGTCATGCATCATGGTTGAAAGTCGGTAAATTAATTGATGGCTATCTCGCAGAAATTGCTCGTGATCCAAACGTCAGTCTCTCTATTTTCGTTGAACTATTGCAATCAATTCCAGACTCAGCAAGACCAATCCATGATGCATTATATGAGGCAATTGATACCTATCTGCAGGTTGGTTATTTACTTTTTCCTTTTCCCATCATAAGTTCTGCAAGTCCTTAATTTAATGGGCTTTTTTCATTTTTGGCCCGTCGCCCAAAATTAAATACGGGAGCTAGCCGAAATATACAACTTATACACTGATTATGTACCATTATATATGTGTCACGACCCAAACCGGAGGGTCGCGATGAGCACCCGGATCCCACCCGCTGGGTACCGCTAACCATACATTCAATATCTATTCATAATTAAGCACGGGCCACAGGGGCCGATGTAAAAACTTAACCAGAAACGCCCAACTTATATATACATACATATCAAGGCTGACAAGGTCATACAAGATTACTACACACAGGACACTTGTCTACAAGCCTCTAAAGAGTAACAACATCAAAAGGTCGGGACAGGGCCCCTCCATACCCATATGTACATGCAAAAATATACCATACCGAGATTAGACCGACACTCCGAAACAAGGGGGGTTCCTCAAAAATCTGTTGAGTCAGCAACCTACTAACGTGGATCGTCGCCCTGCCTATGTAAACCTGCGGGCATGAAACGCAGCGTCCCCCGACAAAAAAGACGTCAGTACGACTGACGTACCGAGTATGTCAGGCATGAACAATAGCATAACAGGAATACAATAATAAACTGAAACAGAGACAACCGACAAAATTAGCCGACAACAACAGCTGACCAGTAGTGAATGCCTCTGAGGGCCCTAATATACCTAACATGTCATGCACAATGTGAACGCGGTATGCATATATATATGTATGTTGCGGAACGTGCAACCCAATCCAACATATTATGTGTGTATACGTATGTTGCTAAACGTGCAACCCGATCCAATATATTATGTGTATATGTATGTTGCGAAACGTGCAACCCGATCCAATATATTATATGTATATAATGTATGAATGACAATGAAACATTCTGAACTTATCGGATGACATAATATCCTTGTACCTTCGGCTAACATTGGAAATATTAACATCTTTCCCGTATACTTCAATAAGGATTCAGGAACATATTTAGACATGCTTTTAACTTAGTAATCAATAACCTGAACATTCTTACCTACTAAGAGTAGAATAATTTATGAAACAATATTACGGTTACGTTTCGTACATAGAACATGCCAAAAGGAAGAAATAATTTGCCTTAACATACCTCGACTCACGATCTTGGAAACAACTATGACAGGTTAATCTCCTTTTAAATCTTAACCTCGAATCCAAGCTTAAAATTAGAATAACCCCGTTACTGCATGTATACCCTGTGCTACACATGAAATTTAAGGAGAAAATTGCTCCAGCTTGACTCTTAAATTTCGTGAAACAAAGAGAAACATTTGCTGAATGTGTTGAGAATTACGTTTTCACAAGGGAAAGACTTTAACATTTAGAAATGAAAATGAACGGGAGGAAGCCTAATTAACTAACGAAAGGTGCGGTATAAAATGAATGATAGCCACTTTAATATTATGTCCCCTACCCCTAACTTAATTCCTAATAGTAAAGTTGCCACCTAGAACTAATATCACTTAGTCATTTTAGACTTCTCTAATTGCTGCCACCATTTAGCTATTTCCTTAGTCACTTAAGTGACTTATTTTAGAGGCTACACGTAATCCCAGTTACACTTAGCCCACTTAACCTTGTCCCCCCATTAATTATTAATCAATCCCACAATTAATCAATTATACACACACTTAATTTCTTAATCTCAATTCACTTAAATCTTGATGACCTATAAAACCTTCATATACTCAATGTCATAATTTTTGTGATATGACACTAGTCCATAACCTCTTTGAGGATATACAACTATTACTATTAATCCCCATCGTCACCCTTATTAAGTCCTAAATTATTTCGGGACTGCATCATTTTATATACTAATCTCTTTATTTGCATACGGAGGTATGAAATAAATTCCCCGAGGCCCGGGTCTACTTACCTACGTTTAGGTGCTCAAACCATCGCCCAAAATTACGGGGTGTTACAATATATAAATATATATATATATATATATGTGTGTGTGTGTGTGTGTGTGTGTCCTAGAGACAATCTGTATTAGGACAAATGTACTTTATACACATTCATATTATTATTAATGGAGATTAATATTTTGGCATTTGCAATTATTGAATTATTATTTGATTGTTTGTAATTATTCATTAATGTGCATCCCTTGAGCTTACGTTGTCATTAATAGAGTGAGTTATTAATGATAGAGCGTAACTCTTAAAATAGCCTCGACTAATGATCATCGAGAATGGGATATCGATGATATGTGATAAGTCGACTTGTGGTCTGCATCACATCCTTAGAGGATGTAGTATGTCTCACCTGCTACGAGTAATGATTACTCGTGATGGACACATGGATACTTTGAAAGTATTGGTATACCCTGCTAATATACTGTTTGTTATACTTGTCTAAAGTATGATCAGCGTGTGGGAGATAGAAGTCCTTAGACTTGAGGTCAATACGCGCCTTGTCTACAAAGTAATGTACTTTGATCCCATCCTAAGCTCAAATGCCTTATAGGTTGAGATACGGCTTGTATTGGGTACATTACGATGTGGATTGAAGGTGGTAGTTGAGCCAAGATTAGGATTCATTCCTCGGATGTATATTCGAGAGAACACTCGGATTCTCAATGATATTAGGTTGACTAAGTCGTTGGCCAACGCAATAGACATATTTAGAATATGGTCTAGTTATCAACTAATATAGATGAGATACAATGATTAAGCCATTTGGATAGACACTTGACAAATCCTAAGCTTGATCGGGTGTGTCGTGAATGAAAGGATTTTATCTTACCACATAAAGGTTAAATTTACTGGATTCGTGTAAACGTACTTCTCATATTGAGTTCGTCTTCCGGCGCCGTCTAGGAGTTCTGTGTAGACCTTAATTTGATTAATGTCGATATGAGAAGGTCTATAGGGTCACACTATGTCGATTGTCCGCTTCGATCTAAGGATGTATTGAGAGTAATTAAAATGTTCGATTTGGAATTGAGACACTTAAATGAATAATGATTATTTTAATTAAGTCAAAATTGGATTTTGGATTTAATTAAGAATGCATGAAAAATAAAGTCGAGCGCTGCGGCGCCCATATCCTAGGGCTGCGGCGCCTCTGCCTCGATTTTTGGGTCAGGCCCAAGGTCAAACCCTAATCCGGTTTTGACCTATTTTTCAACTATAAATAGAGGCATTTACCTCATTATTCAATACACCAATTCTGAAAAACATTCTAAGCCTTAGAGACTTAGAATCAAATACTCTTTCGAACCTCTGCCGGATTTCCTAGCTTTCTGAAGGAGAAATACATTGAAGCTTGGAGCTTGCAATCGGAAGGGCAATCGCGTGTGCACCTTATAGTAGACAAAGATTCCAGATAATACTAACTTGTAAGTAAATGTTTTATGTTACAAGTTCCATTGTTGTATAACCATACCAGAATTATTGTTGGGGTAAGTAAGAAACAAAACTTTTAAAACTTCCGTTGTACCTTACTTATGTGTTTTGAACACAACAAAACCGTATATATATATATATATATATATATAATATAAAACCTATACATTTGCTGGTTATTTTGTAAATTAGATCACCGAAAGACATTGGACTGTAATTATCTTTTAAGTGCAGCTGTCTAAGTCTTCAGTAGATATGTCTCATTCAGTTAAACCTAAACAGCACTTCTTTGTTTACGATGTTCCAAACTCATATTGGACCTACATAGCTAGCCAGGAGCGGAGCTAGAAAGTTACATAAGGGTTCGGCCGAACCCAGTAGCTTTAGTCCTAAGTCCTAACCCTATATTTGTATTAAGAAATCTATTAAATATGTATAATGATCAAACTAAATCAGTTACTAATGCATGATGTCGTTATCCCAGAAATTTGGAACCCATATAGTTCAAATCCCGACTCCGCCTCTGTAGCTAGCTAATATAAGCAAATAGTGGTCTTTTCCAATATATATCATGAACAAATGAAGAAATATATTTGATGCAATTTTTTAAGCTTAACAACAAATATAACAACTATGCCTCAATCTCAAGAAAATTGCAATCGGTTATATGATTCGTCATTGTTTGTTTCGCTTCATTTTTTAAGTTTATGGTTTTAAACTATATGAACTGCTTTTTTTCGCTGCAGGAGCACGCAAGCTTGACAAAAGCTGAGAAAAAACATTTATGTGGCCTCATGGATGTCAGAAAATTAACAATGGATGCATCTATGCATGCAGCACAAAATGAACGGCTGCCTCTCCGGACTGTTGTTCAAGTCCTATTCTTTGAGCAAATTAGAGCAGCTGCTGGAGTTCAAGCCTTAAGTCACAGAAACACTGATGCCGTAGATTCCACTAGGAAGACTGAAGAATATTGGCATAAAACATTACCAGAAAATCAGAATGCATCGAAGTCATCGAGTGAAATAAAGGTAAAAGGTGAAGATCCACAGAAGAACATGAAGTTGGTAAAGAAGGGTAGCAAAAACAGAAGTAGTGTACCACAGTTGCTGCCTTCAAGATCAAGAAGAATATTTGACAAGCTGTTTGTTGTTGGTAAGGTGTCTGGTAACTGCGAAAACCAGAGCTCTGAGATATCTGGTAGTTCTCAGAGTCCAACTTCAAGGATTATTCAAGGTGAAATAAAGTCATCTGGTTCATCTTCAAGAAACAGGAGGCATTCAGTTTCATAAGAAATTCATGTAGTCTTAGATCTTATGTGTAAGAATCAAATTTGTGTAAAAAGTGGTAAGCTTTTTTAGTTGTTGTAGTTAAGGTGTTTAATCATCATAGTGTCATAGTTAAGAGCTTTGCTGCAAAACATGTAATTCTTGGATGCATTCCCCTCCTGTGGTATCTTTTAGTTATTGTCATGTTAATTAAATTTAATTTCTTGAAAAACTTTTAATTTCCATATTTGTTTTTGCTTTCACTGTGTTTTTCTTGATTGTATTCTTCTAGTTTCTGTTGAGGGCAAATTATTTAGTTTCACTCTGTCATATATCTCACTAGATAATTTGTCTGCACTTCGCGCGGTCGTAGAGGACATTTAAATCTACTAAATATATCAATTTGCTAATATAATTGAGATAAAAGAGGTGAAATTTTCAGCAGATTATAACTTTGAGAATTAACTCAATATATGTGGTACCAAGATTAACTTAGAAAGTAGACACAAAAGCATCATATGTAGCCATAGATTATACGTTTAGTACTTTAAATGGTTTGTTGAAAGATTTGATCCCTGAACTTCTTCCCAATACAAGTGATCAATTGGAGCTAATTCATTTGCGGCAAATGTAAGAGCAATATAAACAATTTTCCCTTTGCTCAATGAGTTCAATGTTTACTATAAATAGAAATTATGAAAACTACATATTTTATGAAAGTAACTAAAGAATGATACATTCACTGATAAAAAGCTAATGATACATATATCCTTGTTTGGCTTATGTGATGTGCATAAGCTTTTGTCACAGCACTTTCTCACTTTAGTACAAATCTAGTTTGTTGAGTTTTCCTTTCAACAATAATTGCAAGACTTCTTCGTTTCTTGGCACACTATTTGTAAACCCTTTAAAATATGTGCAATTTTTTCTGTAGGATTGTTATCCATTTCACCATTATCTCACGTTAGCAGCATTTTGTGTTGTGTTTAAGGGTTATTACTTGAATGTACAATTGTAGACCTGCACATAAATCATACTTGTATTATTACTAAGCTGCAATAACATAAGACATGTAAGAAAACAAAATAAATATGCTATATATCCATATTCAAAATATCAAGCTACTAAGTGCAGAACTTTGACACCAATATTAATGATGCATGAAAAAGGTAAGAGAAAAGAATCTCAAGAATCACATATTAGGCCGGATTCTAAATTAAGTCTTCAATTCCAAATAACAAAATTAATTAGTAACTAATGCACGAATATTGAACTAAGAAAAGACTAAGCAATGAATCACATTTTTTCCCATTGACATTGATCAACTCGCACTTTAAAGTTTAAACATAGGTTCAGTATAAGTCAGAAACCCGAGAATTACACTGATAATCAATCAACCAATCCATCGAACATCAAAATTTTACAGATGATTCGGGAGTATCTTCCACAACCATGAGAAAAACTTGAGTAATGAAAGATTGGACAAAAAATAATTTTTTTTCATATTTGTAACTTCAGAAAACTATTCTTCCACACGGAGAAAGAAAGAGAACCTTTTGGGTGCTTTACCTGGACAATTGCAATATGCGACAGAACACCTTTGAAAGTACAAGAGGGAGGATGAACTGTAAGCCTGTAAAAAAACACTAGTCGACTACTGTTTGGTTCCGGCCGACTGATGACGAGACAACCTGCACAATATTATTAGTCCTTCGATTTATACAAGCATAAACCACAACAAATAGTAAAGGTGTAGAATATAATATGAGAGCAATAAAATAAATGACATCAGGAATTTTTATACTAGTTCGGAACCAATATGGTATCCTAATTCAGTCCCCTTGGATTGCAAAAAGGTTATCTCTTTAAGCTCTTTGTATGTTGTTCTTCGTACAATGGTTGTAAGGTGTAGCTCATACGTCTACACTCAAACTCTTGTACAATGTTGATTTTTCACTCGCTCACCAACGACTCTTTGATTTTCACTCACTCACCATAGCAACGAATAATGACACAACCTCTCAATACAATGCCTCACTAACTATACTATATCTCTTCTCACTTTTTTGTATACACTATAAATCACTCAGCATTACAATGCTTGTTTAAAAGTAAAATAGAGAGCTTGAGAAGTTGAGACGAAAGTATAAGTGGATGCGTGACTTTCTTCTTCTTCAATAGTTCCTATTTATAGTGTCCTCGATATTGACCGTTGCTAATTTTCCTCTGTAGAAAATTTGAATCCCGTAGAATATTCCTTTGTGATGCTTCTTCAATCAAATCATTTTCCAATTGACTTGCCATAACTGATCCTTCTTGATTCATTACTTTAAGTCAAAGACCAATCTTCTTTATTTCTTTCCTTGTACTCACGTTGTGACAAGAATCAAGACTTGTACCACATTAAATTCTTTTACCAAAGTCTCCACTTGGCAGCCTTTAATCTTGGGCATTCCTTCTTTATACATAGATCTTGTCTCCTTAATTGGAATAAATTATTCTCCAGATGTTCTAACTTCCCACAACTTTTATACCCTTCCTGGAGTATAAATACTTTCCAAGATATAGTATATGAAAAGATATTCTTTCATAAATGAGGTAGCAATTTTGAATTCCCTTAAATTTTCCTTTCTTTATTATGGAAAACAATATCTTTTTCCATAATAGATATTCACTCAATATCCTTCTTCCATAGTTAACAAATCTCATAATAAATCTTCAATCACCGTCTTCACAAGATTTGCAATTGTAGACTTGTAGTAGATATCTTTCTTCCCTTCCAACTTGTAGTAGACATATATTCTAATATGAAATGCAAATTCAAATATTTCTTTTCTTCTTTTGGTTTGTACAAATATGAGCTCTTATTTAAGCAACCCAAGAGATTTTCAAGATCCTCTTCATTTCACCTTGGATCTTGATTTATATTAATTTGAATGTAATCACATTCGTCTTCGTGAATTTGAACTTTGATCACTCCGAACATGGACTCTTTTGTAAACTTGAGACTTCTAGCATATGTTGATACTCCATAGATTTTGTACATTCATTAAGTAACAAACCAATTTTGATCTTTTCCTTTTGAAAAATATTTTCCTTCCATAGGATAGTAGTAAATATTCTTTCCATGATTCTTATATCTTGATTTGGCAAAATCTTTTCTTCCATGTCTTCTTCCATAATTTCATCTCATAATATCTTCTTTTCCATATTTATTTAGGTCTTCACCAAATCCTTCGCCATCAAATAAATCTGGACCAAAAATAGATTTACCACAAGTAAATATTCTTTTATTAATAATTATGTGCTTTGGACCTAACAACCTTGAAATAAGGTTAAAGGCGTGATTAATCTCACTACCATAGAAAGAGCAACCGGTGTTTTACCACAAGCAATGATTCTAGGTTGCAATGCCACAAACATACCTGCCATTTATGAATAAATTCAGTTCCAACAACCAACATTTTACAATAAACGCAAAGGAGAATCAACATCTTACAGACCAGTCATTTCTGAATGTTAGCCATGCTAAACATACCAAGATTAAACATTGCTATTCCAAGACCAAGATCGGATAGCATGTCTATTTATTTGGCTATAGTTGCAGCCATCTCATTGTTCCACCTGAAACCATTGAATCTATTTAGTTTGGAATTAATAGGTTATAATAGAGAAGGAAAAAAAGTGAAAGAGTAAATCAGAGAGCTCACATTCAGATAAAATTAGAATACTAAAAAGCACAGAGAAAAAGGTGTAGAACTAATAACTATACAAACGTTTCAAGAATCCATTTTCAGACCGGGTAAAGACACTTTTGTATGTCACCGAAATGTCGTCCGCATGCAGTCCCTCTCCATTTTCAGAATCTTCTCTCTATTCCCGGCATACTCATATGATGACTGTAGAATCCATCACCCATTCCAGAAGGTAATGTAAGACTTAATGCAATTATACAAAGATATGATTGGTATTTTTTAATTATTGGAGGTAAAAAATATATCTTTATCTTTATTTCCCTATTTCATCGACCATAAAACAGTTAACGCAATCATCAATGTAATGAATGGATCTTGGGCCTAACTCAATCCCAAAAGCTAGCTTAAGTCTATATAAGGAGTCCATGTTCTCATTTCATATCCGATGGTACTCTTAACACTCCCTCGCACACTCAGACCTTGTTAACTGGAGCGTGAATAATATAATTTGGGGGCCCAACAATTGGTGAACAAAGAATTGTAATGGGTCTGACTCTGATACCATGTAAGAACACATTTTTCACATCAAGTTTGTTAATATTGGGTTTGGTGTTGTGACATTTGACCCAACATATCTTCTGAAGTATTGTTGTTGAATGCATAAAATGTTGGGACAAATGTCACAACATTCAGAGCAACATTTTTATATAACAGTTTTGTCTTACTTCACGTTAAGCGGTAATATTTTTTCTGAGAGGTAAAAATGACTTAGGCGTGTGAATTAGGAGTTGTGTAAAACGTGGGAGAAAGAATCAAAGCTTGGGGAAGAAGTCAAGTGAAGAACAAGTCAAAGTTGTTGAGATTTCGATTCCATGATCTTCTCTAACAAACACACCAGCTGACCACCTTTCCCTCAACCTCTACAACCAATTGATGAGCTTTTCAAGGAAGACTCTCTACTATAAATAGAGAGGCCACTACAGTGAATCGACATCCAGAATTAGACTGCAAAAATACCAAGAGAGCTCTCGGGATTTCAACCCAGAAATCTGGATCACAAGTGTTGCCTGAGTGTGTCGACAACATTATGTCCAACATTACAATTGATGTTTAGATTCTAGATTAGTTTTGTATTGAGCAATTGTAATGACATGTTGTCAATGTCTACGTAGTTATATTTTTCAGGAAGAAGTCATCTACGACTTCAACTTTTAATTCCTTTCCATTTTATATTGTAAATCTGTAAAGAAAGGAATTTGTAATTCTGTATATAATATATATACAATAATTCTGGTCATTGACCATCATAAGTTATATGTTGATATAACTTATGAAAATATAAACATTTGTGTTCTTTATTTTTCCGCTGCATTTTACTCTTAAAGGTTTTCTGTTTTATCGAAGTGTTGTCATGTGTGTCAGGCGACATTATCGCTACATTCGAAAATAGAATTGGCATTCAATTTATTTCATCTCTTGTTTTTACCTTCTGTAGCCTTTGACACCCTACAAGTGGTATCAGAGCTGACACTTAACACAATAATTGCTTGGTCCTATTGTCATAAGCTATGGATCCAGCAAATACAACTATTGGTAGACTGTCACGCCCCGACTTTTCTCAAGTCTTCCCTTAAGGCGTGATGCCACCTGGACGACCATCCCCTTTCCAGGTGAACCATTTTCATTCTTTTCGTCCTAAGTTATACATATATTTAGGTGCGGAAATAATATAATCATGTACTTCTTTAATGAAAGCACAAGCACATACTCGAGCATCCCCAATTTTTCTAGACTCGATGGAAGTTCAAATACAGAATAAAAATATCTGAATCTCAAAAGAAAATAGTCTCATGTGGGGCATTCCCCGAGATAACGAAAACTTAGTTCTTCAAACCTACTTAATCTAGAACAACTTTCACCAAATCCGAAGTAATGATTGGTGGGACAATAAGGTTGTGGGACGGTCGCTAGCCCAGTTGCACAGCTTTTCCTCTATCGCGCTTTCCTGAAACAATGTTAAATAAAAGAGTCAGCCCTACCATCCGGGGCTGAGTGATAACCTCGCCCTACAATTCAAAGCAACCTCACAATATTTTAAGTACATTCATATTATGAACATAATAAGCATTTCATGAAAATCGATTTCAGCACTATAGGTGTACAAGCCCATACATATTCACACACACAAAATTTTATGGCGGAATAAGAAAGTAGAAGAGATGACGTGGGAAGCGAAAGAGGATATGAAGTATAAGTATCCCCACTTATTTCAGACTAAAGTCAATGCTCCGAATAAAGCATAACCTGACAAAGAGTTGACATATGAATACATGAGGTGAGTTCCCACTTCAGATAGTTATGTTTGATGTTTGATGGCCACATGAAGCCCGGTGATATGTATATGTTGATGTATGGCCGTTTGAGGCAAGTTTGAATATCTTCTACTCGCTGACAGGGTTCGGATAATCCCATTTATAAGGGGAAATTCGGTTAAACGAAATTTCAGAAAACCTTGAGGATTAATTGGTCCCTTATGTATACTTCCCATTCGAGGACGAATGTTCCTAAGGGGGAGATGATGTAACACCTCACTCTTTAGCTTTAGGATACATCGAGGTTAAACGAATTAGAGAAATAAGTTCGTCAAAGTTCGGAATATGGAACAAGTTATAAAGACCGTATAGAATTTTGGTCATAGGATCGAGAGCATTGTATAATGAATGGAGTCCCGAAATAATTTAGACGTAATAAGTGTGACGACGATGACTGAGAATAATATTGTGTGTATGCTAAAAGAGTCTATGGACTAGTGTTGTACCACATTATTATGATATTGAGTGTAGGAATTAAGTTAAATTAATGGATAAGTATTAAAAGGAAACACTTTTCCACGTGGTAGTACTATATTAAAGAGAGTCTTAAGTGACTTGTAATTAATTTTGTTGAGACAAATAGCACATGAAGTGCACGCATGACATGTGTAAATGAAAATATAATTCATTGGACTTTAATTCTTCTTCTTTGCATTTTCGTATAAAAAATTGATTCTGTACGTTTTTGCATTTTTTGTTCCTTCTTTCTCTAAACTTTCATATTTTAGATCCTAATATAAATGATAATAATTTTATAGATCCTTTCACCACACAAAAGTTCTTCAAACAATTTATTTCCTCTGTTTAAGCGGATCAAAAGTTACTTTTTTGTCAAGTAAAATTTTGGGAGGTTCGTAGAGATTATGTAGTTCCTATTTTTCTCTTTGCTTGTGATTTGGGGGTTCCTTCTAAGCAAAGGAAGGTTCGGGAAATGGTCGTTCTTGACGTATAAGACTAAGGTGTTGTACGGGATACGTTCGTCATGTTGCCAAGTGAATCGCCAAAAGATATGTTAAGGCAAATCATTTCTTTCTTTTGGCATGTTCTAAGTTACGAAACGTAAACGTGATACTGTCCCATAAATAATTCTACTCTTAGTAGTTAAGGATGTTCATGTTATTCATTACTTTTGTCAAAGCATGTCTAAATATGTTCCTAAACCTTATTGAGGTATATGGAAAAGATGTTAGTATCCATAATGTTAATCGGATGTGAAGCAATATTATGTCACTCCAAAACTCAGAATATTTTATTATCATTCATGTATTACCCTTGACCCATATGTATTAAATACATTATTATATGGTATGCATTATATATATGTAGGGGATGAGAAAAGGGATACGGCGTTATATACGCACACCACCTGATCAGCTGGTATATGATGATGATTGTGCCCACAAATGTCGAAATGACATGACTGGAGACGACGTTATATATATATATATATGACCGCATTTTGCATGACATTTAGGCATATTACGGCCCTCAGAGGCATTCTACACAGACATGATACATATGCATATTATGGCCCTCGGAGGCATTTTCTACTGGTTGGTTATTTCTTGTCTCATGTTACTTCCAGGTCTCTATTATGCTATTTTTCATGTCTGACATACTCTGTACATTATTCGTACTGACGTCCCTTTTTTCTTGGGGACACTGCGTTTCATGCCCGCAGGCTCAGGTAGACAGGGTGACGGTCCGCACTAGTAGGTTGTTGGTTCAGCTGATGTTGGAGCACTCTATTTGTTCCAGAGTTGCAATCTAGTTATGGTACGATATTTTTTATATGCATAAGGGTATGGAGGGGCCCTGTCCCGACCTTATGATGTCACGTACTCTTTAGAGGCTTGTAGACAGTTTTCCTGTGTATAGTAGTCGTGTATAGCCTTGTCGGCCTTGGTATGTATATGTATATAGAATGGGTCCTTTTGATTGCAGGATTTTACATAGATCCTTTCCAATTTACTATTTTCATATGTCAGCAGGGTATCTCATGGCGGCCTCGTGAGCCATGCGAAATTACGGATATAAGCTAAATATATGATTAGGGGTACTAGACAAGTAAGATCCGAGTGCTCGTCATGACCCTCCGATTTGGGTTGTGACAACTATCTCTGAACTTGTGATGAAAGAGCGGCATACATCGAATCACATTCACCCCTTCTGGTCTCGGGATAAGATCCCAAGTGTTCTGAGTAGTAAGAACATCAAATTCCTCACGCATGGCCGCATTCCAATTCGCGTCAAACTTTGATAGTTTTGGGGTTTTGGGTATAGGGGATATAGCTTGAGTGGATAGGTTAAAGTAGACTTTTGGTTTGAAAACCCCTTGCTAGGCACGAGTTTCCATTCGGTGTGTGGGGATAGGGGAAGTGGTGTGGGGCAGTTGTGGGTGTTGTTTCTGGGAATGGAGTGAGGTGGACGGTGAATCTGGGCAGTGGGGCATGGGGGATGGCGATGGTGAATTTGGGAAGTAGGTTGTCGAGTTGGTGGCTGGAACGTTGGGTGGGGTTGCGTTTGTCGGAAGTGGGCAGTGAGGTGGAGTTGTGGTAACGGGAGGTTGGGGTGGTGCAGCGGCTGGATTCGGGAGCAGTGGTGTGGCCGACGGGAAATTGAGTAGTGGCGGGGAAGCTGTCGGGGCAGTGGGCGTGGAGCTGAACCGGGAACTCCACGTAATATGTTTTGTAGGAGAGGGGAAGTAGTCGAATCGTCAAGAAAGTCATAGTCGGGGACGTAAAACTGACGGATGGTGGAATATGGGAAGACAGTTTCCTCAAACATAACGTGACGAGAGACAAGGACTTTATCGGTGGACGAATCAAAGCATAAGTAACCCCTGTGATTTGGCGGGAATCCCAAAAAAATGCAAGGAGTGGTCCTAGGTTCTAACTTCTGAGGAGTCGTGGAGACGAGATTAGGGTAGCATAGACAACCGAAAATGCGTATGTGACCATATGTGCGGAATATAATTTCTGTAGGGGTTCTATTATGGAGGGTACTGGTAGATAATATATTAAGTATGTATTCTACCAATTTTAATGCATATACCCAAAAAGTGGGTGGAAGAGAAGCATGAAAGAGCATTGTATGAATCGTATTGTTAATGGTACGTAGGATTCTTTTGGCTTTACCGTTTTGAGGAGAGGTATAAGGGCACGATAATCGAAACACCATGCCATTATCAGCATACAATTTATGAAAGGGGAATTATTAAACTCACGATCATTGTCTCATTAGAATGATTTGATGTCCTTTTCAAATTGAGTTTTAATATATGTGTGAAATTCAAGAAACGTGGAGTAAACATGAGACTTAAATTTGAGCGGATAGACCCAAAGAAAATTAGATAAATCATCTAACAAAACCAAATAATATTTATGACCGAGTTTTCTAGCGATGGGAGATGTCCATAAATCTGCATGAATAATATCAAAGGGAGAAAAAGTAGCACTTAAAGATGACATAAACGAAAGTCTCCTAAAGGAAAAGAATAGCAAATTGGGGCAAGTTTCCCATTATTACATGTAATTAAATTTTAACTTCTAAGAAAGTTAAAAACTGGACCTCCCGAGTGTCCAAGTCTATTGTGCCACGTGGATTGAGAGATCGCAGCAAGGGATGTATGTGGGTTGATACTGACAGCGGAAGTGGATGAGAAAGGATAGAGGTCCCCCACACTATTACATCTCGTAAGAGATGTCCCCGTACGTAGGTCCTTCACAGAAACAAAGGGTCAAACTCAAGAGATACAGAATTATCAATAGCAAATTTCCTAACATAGATTAAGTTTTTAATGATATTAGGAGCATAGAGTATGTTGCGGAGGGAAAAGGGAGGGTGAGGTTTCGGTGTGTGGGTGGTGTCATACCCTTGAATTAGAATGCGATTGCCATTTCCGATCAAAACAAATTGAGGATTACACAAATTAAATATGTGTGGAAGATTACCAGAGTTACGAGTGAGGTGGGATGTGGCACCCGTGTCCATGTACCAAGCATCGTCGAGCAGTTGTAAATTCATGGTGCTGTAAGCCTGGGCCAATTCCATTGGCGTGAGAATTCTGGATTGGGCAGTGGACTGTTGGGCTTCCATGACGTGAGCCTGTTGAGAAAGGCCCTTCGGGCGTGTGCCAGGAGAAGGGCCCAGCATGCTAGGATGCTGCCACTGGGCCGAGGTAGTTAGGTAAAGGCATGGGGCGAGGCCCGATTCCCTGAAAATTTCCAAGGTAGTGGGCCGGCACACTGGAGTGGGTACCCAGCCTGTTTTGTGGTTGGCCGACCGAATTTGACCTTCCCCCTCAGCCTTTGCCTCTGCCACCGCGGCATTGTCCTCTGTCGCCACCGCGGCTTCTCCGCGACTGTTGGTTGTCCATGTGACCGGCGGGTGCAGTGGTTGTCGCCGGTGCATCAACCACCAACGCCTTTTGATTATGTTCATCCTGTTTAGTACGTCTAGTTTCTTCCAAGAGAAATTATGATCGGTCTTTGTTGAAGTTGGGTAGGGGATCAGCATGTTGTATCATCGTCGCGAGTGTGTTGTATTCACCCTTCGTTAAGCCATTAATTAGTTGCAGGACCATCTTAGTGTCCGAAATCGGAGTGCCCACATTGGATAATTGATCGGCAACTAATTTTAATTGTTTGAAATAGTCAGACATGTTCGCAAAGTTTTCAAGACGTGTGTTATTGAATTGTTCTTCAAGATAGACAGCACGTGTATGTTGTCCTGGAAAATTTCCTCCAACCTTGTCCATAGCTCGCGAGCCGAAGCACCTATTTTCATAATAATATGAAGCGAATCCTTGGATATGGTGCCATAAATCCATTTCTTGACGATTGCGTCTAGCCGGCGCCATGTCGTGTGGTCGAGGTCGATAGGGCGGGAGTATGTGTCGTCAATATGATCAAGCAAGTTGTATGCACATGAAATAGTTCAACCCACGATGCATATTATCCATCCTGCTGATCAAGAACCAAAGGGATAAAGTTCTTAATATTGGTTACGGCGAAAGCCGGATGGAAGGAAGTAGGAGAGGAGGAAGGTGGGGGGTTTTGTGTGACGATGGAGGTGGAGGAGGAACCCGCGGGAGAATTGAGAGAAGCCATTAGTGGGCTGTTTTCGGTGGTCAAGAGGAGAGAAAAAATTAGGGTTTTGGGGGTAGGGTTGCCGCCGCCGGTAGGTGGGGGGGGGGGGGGGGGGGAGCGAGCAAGAAAGAAATAATAGAAAAAAGGGTGTTTAGGGTTTGGCTCTTAATACCACGTAGAATAGTGTAAATCTCCTTGAGTGGAGTCTTCTCATTAATACAATATATATAGTGTATACAATATTAATCTTAATTGAATGAGAATCTCTACTTTATATAATTACACTAAAGTATTAATTACAGAATATACGGAGAATATATATAAATATATTCGCTATCAGTCTGATGAAAACCTTAAAGTGGTATTGAGTTTGAAATTTATTGTCAAAACATATGTGGGTGAAATTGTAACTAAACGTATGAAGGAGTAGGAGATCTACATGGTAATAATTGGTGCACCAGAAGAAAAAAAACGTATGGAGTAGGAGATCTACATGGTAACTGAACTCATTATAACGACCCCAACAATTACCTCAAAAATCAGAAAAGTCTTTCGATTGCAATAGAAACAGTATGTGTAATACTTGTGACAGAAGGATAACTCTAATCCAGGACTAGTGAAATAAACTCAATAATTTTAGTAAGCTCTTCTAGAAGTTGATTTGCAATACTTATGATGAATTTGTCTTCAAAAACACCCCGACCTCGGTAGAAAACGAACAGCTGCTCTGGCTCAGGATCAGGTGAGGGCGCTGGAGGAAGGGGCTTCAAGTGGACTGATTTATTTGGTGATTTATTTGGAAGCAGTTCCCCCGCTAATTCTGAAGCCGGTGTGCAGTTGATGAGAAAGGAAGACGTCTTTTTTCTAGTTGGCCAAGTGGCCCCGTCTTCCTTAGCCAGGGATTAATCATTTAAGAATCAGTCGAACATAAACCCTCAGTTGTTTCCACCATTTCTTGACTTATACGTGTCGTCCTTACGCAAACTATCATGACTTGTAATTATATCATCACTAACCCTACAATTAGTGGCACATGAATGTACTCTGTGTGTGAGTGTTAGAAGCTCGATAGTAATATATGACAGAATCCAAAAATAAGTAGTTTAAGCAATGCATCACAGAACAGAACCAGGAAATCTCTTGTAACAAAAAGGTACTCTTACACCATTTGCTTGTATCTGTGATAGTTCACAGTTACATTTTTCCTTAACTTTCCTCGTCATCTTCAGCAGAGGCGCAGCAAAAAATTTCATGGGATTAAAATTCAATGTTACAACTTACAACTAGTGTAAAGAGGGCAGAACAACTATCCATGAATACTGAAAACAAGTAAAACCTCCCATTCTATAATCTGCTAGACTGGAAGACTTCTACATCTCAGCGCGATCCCAGTTAATTGCTTTTTCTTCAAACTCATCTGCTTTATTAAGTCTATTGCGTCCCAGCTTACTCATCAAGGCGAGACCTGAAAAGTGTAAAAAGCCCAGAGCCATAAATATAACGTATACTTTATCAACAAATCATTACAAGATGAGAACTGTACACTAACAGCACTGCTTCCTTAAAGAGGGTGATCCCATCTTAGACCAGTCTTGACAAACACCCCTTAATATGTCCACATTAAGAACCAAAACAATTGGAGACCAAGTAGAGGCCTAAAAGACCACACAAAGGATTAGTCACCCAAATAACAGTTGTTGGCAGTGATCCAGATACTGGATGGATGCAACAACATACGCAATGTAATCCCACAAGAGGGGTCTGCGGAGGGTGGGGTGTACGCAAACCTTACCCCTACCTTGGGAGGTAGAAAGGTTGTTTCCGATAGACCCTCAACTCAACGATAAGCAAACAAAGATACTGGATGCCTAAAAATGGGCAGCCCAATGCACTAAGATCCCGCTATGCGCAGGGTCTGGGGAAGGGCCGGAAAACAAACCAAGGCGTGCGGTGGGATATAGTTGGAATCCATCCATTTCCTTAACCAAAGGTCTTAGGTTCAAGCACTCGAAATAGAGAAACTCCTGGTAGGGAGCATTACCCCCTTTAGTGAACCCTACCCGGCGTGAATCCGGATTAATTGATCCAGTACATTTCAAATACCGAATGGTGGCAAAGAAAAATGGGTAAAGTTTACATCCTATTGCTTTGTAAGGGCACGTGTGTCTGTCAGCCTGTCTGTCTAAACCTTGTTATTCATCAATACCGACTATAATGGTGACCATCGCAAGTAACAGTTCTCAACGAACATGACCATGAAAGATTTTTTTTTGTTTTTGACTAGGTTAATTTGCAGCAATCTTACCTTCAACCATCTTGTACAAAGAAGACCACCATCTGTCTCTGGAAACCTGGTACTGGTCCAGGGTCTCTTCGATTTCATTGTCGTGCTTACCCTCTAATACTCCCTGCAGAGTGATTACGGCATTCTTTGTTTTCATCAGGATATTATCCTCGTCCTCAATTTCTAACTGCACAAGGTCATTTTGGGATGAAGTAAGTGTAACAGCTAGTGCAAACTGTGCTGCAGCAGCCCAACGTGAAGAGGCAAGCCACCTCCTTTGCCCATCTAGTTGTTTGTCCCTCGCTATACTGTTGCCCTCTTCCCCTCCGAAGACTAAGCTTCGTAAGTATTGAGCATTTGCAGCTCCTGTACTCTGAACCATCCTAGAAAAAGCACTTCCATCCTTTTGTAACAATACTTCCGGAGTATCATATTCTAGTAGCTGAAAAGAGAGACACAACAGGTAAATTGAAATAACCCACATAAGAAGGAACAAAAATAGAAATGCAATTCCTCTTTTGTATATTTAGTGACCACAAGAGGATCTTCAAATGTGCAATCAGGCATGACCTGTTATAACAGTGAGTCAAAAGACTAAGATTAGGGGCGAGCACTCTACCTTTCCAGAATCAAGCAGAAGAACTCTGTCACAGTCTATAATAGTGTTCAAACGGTGAGCAATGATGAGCATAGTGCATGACTTAAATTCTTCGCGTATGGTTTTCTGAATAAGAGCATCAGTTCTAACATCAACAGCAGCAGTTGCTTCATCAAGAACAAGAATCTTTGACCGGCGAAGCAATGCTCGAGCAAGACTTAAAAGCTGTCTTTGTCCAACACTGAAATTTTCTCCAGCTTCCGAGACCTTAATACATCAAAGTAACCTTTTTTGTTAGCTATAGCTGAAATTTGTTTGATAAGGATACTATAGATGGAAAAGTCAGAGAATAGAAGGAAATTCACTTTTTAATTTATACATTAACAAAGACTTGAGCCTCTAAGCTATCTAGTTAATTCAAACAGTCACAGTAAGTTAATTATGCAACAAGCTACTTTGACTAAAAATAGGTGCATAGGGTTTTCTTTCTAGTAAAAACAGTAACTATTTGAAATGTGCTTTTCAAGTTGTAATAGTGTGTTTGGATATAGCGTAACCAATATAACTTTCAGTCTTTCCTCTTTGATAAGTAATAACCCCCAGTATCATCCAATAACAGGCATATCTCTGTAGATGTTTCCAGTAACAGGTATATTCCTCCACATCACCATATTAAAGAGATCAACCAAAAGCTAACTCAACCCCGAAAGCTAGTTCGGATTGCCCAAGCCATATTAAAGAGACCACCCATCCCTTTGAAGACCGATGTGGGACTTCTTCACAGTGATCATATGTAAATACGATTTACAATTGTGCATGAGCTGGCACCATATTCAGATGCTAGAGTCCTTGGAAGTGCATTTTAATGGTTATATACTACTTTCATCCCCTTACCTCTACTGAACTTGGCAATAGGCACTCAATTCATTATTGGAAGATCGTTCGGTAAGAATGCAGCTTTATTTATTGCTGAACTTCATCTACTTTTTGAAGATTTCACTTCTCTCTTGAATTACCTCCACCAAATAGCTCTTCCAAATTCCCAGATACTTGCACACTTGGAATCTGGTATCTTTTGGTGCCTCAAACTGTCAATTTCTCTTCTCCTTCCAGTAACACTCCCCATGATGTCCCCTTGGGACCTCCACTTAGAAAGATTAAGTACACAAAAAGCTGAAGGCTTCCATATGGTCAATGAAACTAACATCAATTACATCCTAACAATGAGACCTCATAGGTTAATTAGCAGTAATTGGCGTATAATGCTCTAGAGAAACATTGAAACTCACATACATCTATTTCTAGATTTCATGAACAAAGAAAATATGACATAGCTTTTTCACATACTTGGGAATTGTTCATTGCACCAGAAAGTAGGAACGAGTCTTCACTGTCAAATATAGAGGATTTGGCCAAGGCAAGAATAGGAAGATACTCTGGAGGTGCATTATATTCAAAATAGTTTGGTGTCTTTGGGAGTAATGAACTGGTAGAATTTTCAAGACAACTTGCTCTCCGTGATTACATGTGGAGACAGTAACATTTCTCTCATGTAAGTGCTGTAGAGCCATAGGCTTATCTTGTGATATGATATACCTTTGACAGATTTACAGCATGATTGGAAGATAGATCTTTAAATGTAACCTATCATCAATTTTCTTTCTTTTGATGAAACGATGTTTGCCTCCTGTACTCTTTCTTCTCTCATTAATGATCTCTTTTCTTATTTTAAAACCCCCATAGCAATGATTTTGAGACAGAAAACTGGTTGGACTAAAAGAGTTTTCTGCATAGAATGCGAACTATCAATTGTAGCAAACTTATAAATAAGTAAAGCAACAAGAACAAACCTCGGCATCGAGACCCAAAGAGTTCCTCCTGATAACATCCTTTAGGTGCGCCCGCTCTAGAGACTCCCAAAGGTCAGCATCGTTATGCTCATTGAATGGATCAAGGTTAAATCTTACGGTCCCTGACCAAAAGACATGAGGATTAATGAGATAACACTGCTGAATGGTACGTTGGTAGGTTGTTTGATAATTTAGGCCAACACCGAAAATGAGGGACATATTTAATATGACAAAATGCAGACCAACTCGAAGAATTTGATAGTAGCATATGTTCCTCTATATTTTTTTAACATTCACCCATTTAAACTTCTTAAAGATTGTCCCAAAGATCTTTCATTTAATGTTAACTGTCCACAGGAGCCACAGAACTAACGAGAGAAAAGAAAAGGAAGAAGCTACAAGCGACTGTGAAGAAAATAACAGATCCTGCCGACCAAGGCACATCAGAAGTTTCTTCCATTCTCCCCCCCCCCCCTACTTATTTCTCCCACCTCCCGGACCCGGCAGCTCCTTCCCCTCCCATGTCCCAATCATGTTGATTACATATAAGCAAAGTTTATGCAAGTAATAAACACTTCTAGCATAGGACTAGAAATTGTGCAAACATACACAAATCTATATATGAGAAATGCTAAAGAAGTTTGACAGGGAGATTCATTTTAGAAAACGATCAACAGTAAATGTACATAGTAGCAAGAAGCTTTTTAGGGCTTGCTGTGCACTTTACCCCTCATCAAATGAGAAAGATTCCTTAAAAAAATTGTTACATCCCTTATTTTTATATGTTGAGTTGCGGCGTAAGTTAGTCGACGTAGGCTTAGAAAGTGAGAATAAGTTTCGTCAATGTAATATCCCGTACTTTCGAGCTATGGTATGAACCGCTCGACGTACGTAAGTAAACCCGAGCCCGGAGAATTTTGGTCATATTCAAGTATGAAAATAAAGAGCTCGGTGTATAAAGAGATGAAGTCTCGAAATGATTTCAGACTTAAAAGTGTTAACGGTGATTTGAAATAACATTTGGTGTGTGGCAAAGAGGCTACGGATTAGTGTTACATCACGTGATCATGATAATGAGTATATGAAATGTGTAAAATGATTATTACAACAACAATAACATACCTAGTGGAATCCCACAATGTGGGGTCTGGGGAGCGTAGAGTGTACGTAGACCTTACTTATACCTTGGTAGGTAGAGCGGTTGTTTCCGAGAGACCCTCGGCTCTGTAAAATGATTATTATATAAGTGAATTGATATCAAGAATTTAATGTTTTGCGCAAATAGTTAAATGTTGTGATTAGTAGGAGACATAAAAATTAGTTGAAATATTTGGATAGTGTTAAAGGGACAAAATGTCCATGTGGGTCCCACAAGAGATTAGTCACCATTAGTTTTAGTGGATAAGTGGTGCATTTACGTGTAAGACTCAAACACCACACATGATAATGGTCTTAAATAATTCACGTGGATAAGAAATGTGGGTGGGGACCACGTGTCTCCACATCTCAATTAGATAATGACCGAGCAACATTTAACTTTGGAGGAACTTCATTTGTAATTAAAAAGAAGTATTATAAAAATTTCACTTGGAGAATATATATATTCAAGTAACCAAAACTTTCGGCAACGTTTGTTTTTTTATCAACGGCCATTCCGAAGGAACCTCTCGGTTTTTATGTTTTCTTACGCTCTCGACAAAATCTCATTCTTTTGAGATAATTCAAAATTTCCAACCAGATTTTTCAAGAACTCAAAAGGGAAAATTAAAGTTTTCCTCCATTTATTGAGGTAAGAATCCTCCTCTCCTAGGTATATTTAAATTCATCTAGGTCATAGCTAAATTGTGAGATGAGAAATACGGAATTGACGGTGAAAAATCGTATAAGTTGTTCTTGCGTGGACTGATTTGGAGTGTATTCTTGAGTTGTTGTGGCTGGAATTCTTGGAATATAGCTTGTGTATATTGTTGTTGATGTTGTGGTTCTTGATGTGTGGAGTTGGAGGAAGTCAAAGATATAGGGGAGATGTTGCCCGAATTTATATAGACAAGTTACTAAATTAAAAATTCAAACTAAGTTCCTTCTTGGCATTAATCATGGGCCTTGTTGTGTGAT
The DNA here is from genome assembly GCA_034509755.1 of Anisodus tanguticus. Lineage (NCBI taxonomy): Eukaryota > Viridiplantae > Streptophyta > Magnoliopsida > Solanales > Solanaceae > Anisodus > Anisodus tanguticus. The sequence goes on from CM067555.1 coordinate 44,967,943, forward strand.
ATAGATAATCATCTGTAGAAGGTGCGAAGACTTGGGGGACGGATGTAGCTTCGCGAATAAGGTAAATAAGGCTAATTTCTTTCTTGGCATGACTTGATGAAACTACTTCCTAGAATGGATTCTCAATTCGTTAAATTGAATAACCGTATACTTCTTTTGACAAAAGTGATCATATTCCTTGTGTATTCCTCCTCATCAACATTTTCTGTATCCCATACATCTCAGAATGTTTATCTGAAGGTTAAAGAACGTAGCGACAATAACGATAGTTGGAGGATACCGACCATAGGTCACTCCAACTCTGATTATGATATCCTTTGAGGTCTGTCTTGCATTGCACGTAGATATATATATATATATATATATATATATATATATATATTACCACACCAAACTCTTTTCATATAATCGTTTGTTATAGGAATCGGGTGTTCGATCCTTACTCTTATTAAGAATCCACTATTTCATTCATTCATTCTCGATGTTGTCGCGCTATAGTCGGTCGGGTAGGCACTTATATGTGCACACCACTGATCAGTTGGGAAGATACCACCCTGTCCTATATGGTCAGGCAGTTTATTATGAGTTCATCCCACAAAAGGATTTGATATGATACTATACGATATGGCCCCATCGAGTGGCCCGATTTTTACTTGCATGCATATATTCATGGTAGTACCAGTTGCCTGAAATAAGAGTTCCAAGTTGATTTCTGTACCTTCATCTCTCGTATTACATTTTTTTACATATGTTATTCAGTACATTCTTCGTATTGATGCCCTTTTCTGGGGCACTGTGTTCATGCCCGCGGTACAGGTAGGAAAGGTGACATACCTCCTCAGTAGGGTGCCCGTTGATAGTCGCACTCCACTTCTCCGGAGTTGTTGTTTGGAGTCGCTAGGTATCTATGTTATATGTATTGGTATTTTGGGTATGGCGGGGCCTGTCCCGACCCGTTGATGTATTATAGTACTCTTAGAGGCTTGCAGACTAGTGTTAGTATGTATTCGTCTTGTTTGGCCTTGTCGGCCTTCTTGTCAGTTGTCTATACTCTTGATATAGCCTCGTTGGCCTCGTTTATGTATATATTGTTGTTGGGCCTTTCCTGTTTGCAGGTGGTACCTTTTTACCTTGTTATGATTATTTGGAGGCCTTGTCGGCCCAGTCGCATGTTTGAGCTTCCAGGTACTACAGTTGCTCTGACCTTCGGGTGCCGGGTGCCGGCCACACCCCTTTATTTTGGCATGATTTGCACACCCTGCTCTCTGCTACAGATCTAAGTCCATCACAGTATGCAAAGTAATTGTTAAGTCCAGTGCGCAACCCTCATTAACCTCAAAGTTCAACCTTATCCACTACCAAAAGATATTTGACAATGTCCATGGACTTGTGGATCAAGATAGATCTTAAGTCAGATGGGCAACAGACAGAATGTGAAAATTTGACAATATACTTCCGATAAGTCACTAGCATGTTACTCTCCAGACATCTGTTCACAGTTCAGTAACAAGTGCGTCCAGCCTTACAGCAGAATGACATGTGCATGATTATCTTGGGGCAACTTGATTTGAACTCTAAAGATAATTGACATCTATAAAGACAAACCTCCATCCTAAAAAATTGGAGACAAACAAATTCAAATAATACCTGAGAACAAAACTGGTGCTTGCGGTATAATACCAAGAACCTTCCGGAGATCTGTAAGTCCAAACTTAGAAACATCCCAATCATCAATCAAGATCCTTCCTCCTTCAGGTTCCACAAGTCGGAACAAAGCATTAAACATGCTAGATTTTCCAGCTCCAGTCCTGCCAACTACTCCGACTTTGTCACTCGGAGGAATTGTGAAGGATATACCATGCAGAACAGGAGGGAGTTCCGGCCTGTAACGTAAAACAACATTCTCAAATTGAATGGATCCTGCTAAAGGCCATCCAGGAGGAGGACGGCTGCCCTCAATTATGGCTGGACCTTCTGATGGTAACTCTATATATGTTCCAACTCGCTCGACAGCATTTAAGCTATTCTCAGCCAAACTTGCAAGTCTAAGTACAGCAGTTAACAGGCTTGTGATATTTAGGGCATAACTGAGAAGCAAACCCATTGTTGAGGCAAAGGCCTGCTGGTTTTCTGCCCTTCCATTCTGCACCACAGCAAATGTGGCAGTAAGCCAGATCATAATACCCCCTACAGTCTCCAGACGGATCGCAAGCCATCGATTTCCACTCATGTTCACGAGTGTAAACCTAATATTGTTATCCACTGACTTCCCATTGATGTTGGCCATTCGATCATAAGCTTTATATGCACGAATAGTTGCAAGACCATTTAGCGCTTCACCAAATTGTGCATAGACAGGAGATCTGGAGATGGAATCCAAGCGCTTCACCTCACGAGCAGTGCTCTGCAAGATACAGGTTGTTTTGAGCGAACAATAAGTAGAATTAAACTAGAAATGGGACAAAAATCAAAGAGAAAAACCCAAAGGGGAGGCTAATAATTGAAGTTAATCCATCCACCAAATGCAATCAGCCAGACACAAGTTAAGGTAACAGATCCATTTTCATAAACCAAGATCATTTTCATTCTCCTCCACTAGAGGACTCGAACATGGCACATAACATGACAGGCACGTGCCAGGGTGCAATTTTTTAAAAATAATATACGCAAGAGAATCAAATAAAATTATGGACAAAGTATGTAAGCTGCATCCTTAGGAATGACAATAGCTTGCTTTGTTTCAGAAAGAGGTGGACCACTTGACCTCATGCTTAGGTCTCAATAAAATGAGTGCAGGCTCATATCTGATACATTATCTATAAAGCAGATCAGATTATATCTCAGAAACATGAAATATAAAAACAAAATCAAACTACAGTTTTCCACATACCTGATAATATAAATAAGCTCCGTAGAAAATGACCAACAACGGCATTATTGCCCATAAAGACATGGTACTCACTATACCAATTAGAACAAATGTTGAGATAAGCTGAAACACCTGGCCCAGGAACATGCTAACAAAGGGTGCAACATTTCTATCTATGTCCCCTAGATCCTTGGCAAACCTATTGATAATCCTCCCAAGTGGATTTGTGTGAAAGAAGACCATTGGCGCTCTTAAAATAGAATTAAGCATAGCATCATGCAACCTCTTGGCAGCATAAAGGCTTGACGTGATCAGCCAAAATGAATTTGTCAGAGTTACCATAACCTGATAAGAAAATAATTTAGACAGTATTTAGAAGTTTCCTTTTTTTTCCCCTTCATCAGATAATGAGTTTTACAGTCTTATTCAGCATACAGGGATGTCAAATATCTTGAATCAGTAGGGAGAAAACAGAAACAAACAAAAGCTAAGAGCTAATTATTACATACTTGACCAAGAGACAAAAGTGAATAAATCAGATTGTAGAAGCCAGCACTATATCTCGTCGAACTGCTTTGATCAGTCCAAAAACTTAACCATGTGCTACTCCCAACACGGAGAGCTTCTATCAAGAAATAGCACATAAATAGAATCAGAACCACCCAAGTACCTCCCAAAGCATTTTTGTACCTGCAACATGAGTTGAAAACCAGCTAAATCAGTACACAAAGGCATGTGCTATTATAGGCTTGGAAAATGCTTTTCTATAATGCATTTCAGTTCAAGGAATGCTCAAATTCTCTTAGTTTCCTGCCATGCTGTAGAAGGTTAACGCTCTTCACAAAGGAAAAGGAGAACGCTGCATCAGCTAAAGGAAATCCCATCAAAAAAAATTTGGATCGGTTAGAATAGGAATAGGAATATGATTTGTATATAGTATCTTACATGGAAAAGGATTGGGATGTAGTGTCTATAAATAGAGCTCAATGTAATAATGTAGATAAACAATTCAATAATATATTTTCTCCCATAATTTCTCACATGGTCCTCACGTCTTGCCATTTAATTAATCGAATGCCCTCATCTTCTATGCAGAATCAGATTCCATATTCCATAGTATATCCTAAGTCATCTCTATACTCTCTTCCTCGTGTTTTTGGAAACACATGTTTTGTGCATAACCTAATTCCGGGGACAGATAAATTAACCCCTCGCACTCTTAAATGTGTCTTTCTTGATTATTCTCGGGTTGAAAAGGGTATCATTGCTTCTCACCTGATCTCCGTCGATAACTTATGTCCACCGATGTCACATTTTTTTTAGTCTCAACCTTACTTTAGGTCTCCTTCTGATCATCCTGATATCTCTGAGGTCTTACCTATACCTCAGGTTTTACCTACACCGACCTTTGAGGAATCTACAGTTATTTCTAAATCTCCAGTCATAGTACCACCACTTTTGACTTACCATCATCGACCGTGTCCAGCATCAGACCCAACATCATGTCCAGATGATTCATGTCTTGCGTCGGACCCTGCACCTACTGCGGACTTGTCTTCTTCTGATCAGCCGATTGCACTTCGGAAAGGTAAATGATCCACTCGTAATACTAGTCCACATTATACGATTTTAAGTTATCATCGTCTATCATCATCCCATTATGCCTTTGTATCATCACTGTCCTCTGTCCCCATTCCTAAGTCTACAGGTGAAGCCCTTTCTTTTCCCGGATGGCGACTACTATGATTGACGAGATGTCTGATTTACACACGAGTGGTACTTGAGAGCTTGTTCCTCTTCCCCCGTTGATTGTTGTTGGATTTATGCAGTCAAAGTTTGTTCGGACGGTCAAGTTGATCGGCTTAAGGCTTGCCTTGTTGCGAAGGGGTATACACAGATATTTGGGCTTGATTACAGTGATATTTTCTCTCCCGTGGCTAAAATAACATATGTCTTGTCTTTTTCTATCCATGGTTGTTGTCCGGCATTGCCTCTTTATCAGTTGGACATTAAGAATGATTTTCTCCATTGTGATCTTGAGGAGGAAGTTTATATGGAGCAACCACCTGGTTTTGTTGCTGAGGGGGAGTCTAATATGGTGCGTCGATTGCATCGATCACTTTATAGTCTGAAACATTCTCCTTGAGCCTGGTTTGGAAAATTCAGCACAGTAATTCAGGAGTTTGGCATGACTCGCAGTGAAGTAGATCATTCTGTGTTTTATCGACATTCTGCTCCAGATTTGAGTATTTATTTGGTGGTTTATGTTGACGATATCGTTATAAATGGCAATGATCAAGATGATATCACTAATTTAAAGCAACATCTCTTTCAGCATTTTCCGACTAAAGATCTCGACATACTGAAGTATTTTCTAGGTATTGAGGTTGCCCAATCCACGTCATGTATTGTTATTTCGCAACGCACGTATGCTTTAGACATTTTTGAAGAGACAGGAATGATGGGATGTAAACCCATTTGTCACTCATATGGATTCAAACGCTAAACTCCCGCCAGAACAGGCGGTGCCACTCAGTGATCCTGGAAGATATAGCCGGCAGGTTGGTAAGTTGAATTATCTCACAGTGACAAGACTTGACATTTCGTTTCCTATGAGTGTTGTAAGTTAGTTTATGGATTCTCCATGTGATAGTCACTGGGATGCAGTTGTCCGCATTCTGCGATATATTAAGTCAGCTCCAGGTAAAGGACTGCTTTACAAAGATCAAGGCCATGAGCAGATCATTGGATATACAGACGTTGATTATGCAGGATCAACCTCTGGTAGACGCTCTACATCCGGATATTATGTGTTAACATGAGGTAATTTGGTGTCCTAGAAGAGTAAGAAACAGAGTGTCATTTTTCGATCTAGTGCTGAATCAGAATATCGAGCAATGGTTGTAGCAACTTGTGAGCTAGTTTGGATTAAGAAATTGCTCAGAGAACTAAAATTTGGAGAAATGAGTCAAATGGAACTTATGTGTGATAACAAAGCGGCCCTTCATATCGCATCAAATCCGGTATTTCATGAGGACTAAGCACATTGAGATTGATTATCACTTTGTCAGGGAAAAGATACTCTCCGGAGATATTGTTACTAAATTTGTGAAGTCGAGTGATCAGTTTGCAGATATTTACACCAAGTCACTCAATCGTCCTCGTATTAGATATATCTGTGAGGGGAGTGTTAGAATAGGAATGGGATTTGTATATAGTATCCTACATGGAAAAGGATTGGATGTAATGTCTATAAATAGGGCTCAATATAATAATGTAGATAAACAATTCAATAATATATTTTCTCACATAATTTCCCACAGGATCAAGTAAAAGATTTCATTGATAATAACAAGGCCAACTTGGCAGCATACAAGTGATATACCAAAAAGAAAAGAAACCTACAAAATATGATTCTCTCCAAAAGACACTCAGTTACCATCCCATCAATTAAACACAAAAAGACACTTAATGTATCGATTTAGACAACAACTTGACCAAGAGCATTCTCTCCATCGGTAAAAGGAGTTATCCACCCTACAGAAACAGCAGGAAAAAGTAGAGGTTGCAAACTCTTACATCTTTATTTAAACTAGATGATTTGATATCATACATTTAATCGTACACAAGAGAACATACAGCAGCATAAATCAGAAATCAATGGACAGGGACTACAAAACAATATTGCGCCTACTAGTATGATAGGCTAAGCAGGGCTACAATAATAACACTACAACTACCAGTATGTAAGCGTAAGTAGGACTATGCTCAACAACCTACTACCCTTCTATCCTAATTTGTGTCCTCCGCAACCCCCTATCTAAGGTCATGTCCTCAGTAAGTTACATCAGCGACATATCCCGTCTAATCATCTCTCCCCAATACTTCTTCGGCTTACCTCTACCCCTCCTGAACCCGTCCATAGCCAACTTCTCACACCTCCGCACTGGGGCATTTGCGTCTTTCCTCTACACATGCCCGAACCATCTCAACCTCGCTTCCCGCATCTTATCCTCCACCGAGGCCAGTCCCACTCTGTCCCGGATATCATCATTTCTAATATTATCCCTCCTTGTATGCCCACACATCCATCTCAGCATCCCCATCTCCACAACTTTCATCTTTTGGATGTGTGAAGTCTTGACTGGCCAACACTCCCCCCCATACAACATAGTCGGTCTAACCACCACTCTATTGAACTTGCATTTAAGTTTTGGTGGCACCTTTTTAACGCACAAGACTCCAGATGCGAGCCTCTATTTCATCCCCCTACACCAATACAATGTGTGACATCGTCATCAATCTCTCAATCCCCTTGAATAATAGACTCGAGTTACTTGAAGCTTACTTTCTTTGGAATGACCTGAGCTCCACGCCTATCTCATGGTCGCTCTCGTTACTGAACTTGCACTCCAAGTATTCTATCTTTGTCCTACTCAGCCTGAACCCTTTAGACTCTAAAATTTGTTTTCAAACCTCCAACTTAGCGTTCACTCCGCTACGAGTCTCATCAATCAGGACTGTGTCATCTGCGAATAACATACATCATGGTACCTCCCATTGAATTTATCGCGTCAGTCCATCCATCACCAAGGCAAATAAGAATGGGTTAAGAGCTGATCCCTCGTACAACCCCATCATCACTGGAAAGTGCTCTGATTCTCCTCCTACCGTCTGTACCCTGGTCTTGGCTCCATCATACATATCCTTGATCGCCCCAGTGTACGCCAAGGGTACACCTCTAACCTCCAAACATCTCCATAAAATCTCTCTAGGGACTTTGTCGTATGTCTTCTCGAGGTCGATGAAAACCATATATAAGTCTCTCTTCCTCTCCATATAATGCTCCACCAACCTCCTAATAAGATGAATGGATTTTGTAGTTGAATGTCCTGGCATGAATCCAAATTGGTTCTCGAAAAAAGACACGCCTCTTCTCACCATCATCTCCACGATCCTTTCCCAAACTTTCATAGTGTGGCTCAGCAGCTTAATATCCCTATAGTTGTTGCAACTCTGGATGTCGCCTTTGTTCTTGTACAAAGAAATCACTGTACTCCACCTCCATTCTTCGGGTATTCTTGACGTCTTAAAAATGACATTAAACAACTGAGTCAGCCACTCCAAACCTGCCCTGCCTTCGCTCTTTCAAAATTCGACTAGGATCTCATCAGGCTCGGTCGCTTGTCTCCTGCGCATCTTGCGAACACCACCCTTAACCTACTCAACCTTAATACCTCTACAATATCCAAAATCCTGGTACCTTCCGGATTGCTCCAGATCTCCCAGCACAATGTCTTTATCTCCTTCGTTCAAGAGTTTAAAAAGTAAGACTGCCATCTTCGTCTAATACGTGCGTCCTCCACTAGTACTTTGTCGTCCTCATCCTTGAAGCACCTCACGTGATCCAAGTCATGTGTCCTCCTCTCTCGCATTGGCTAGTCTGTACAACTTCTTATCCCTACCTTTTCCCTCTAATTCCACATACAGGCGTTCAAAAGCCGTCATTTTCGCCGCCGTCACCGCTAGCTTTGCCTCCTTCCTCGTCAATTTATATAATTCTCTATTTGTCCACTTCTCCACCTCATCCTTTCTTTCTACCAATTTCGCATACGCCACTTTTTTTGCTTCCATCTTCTCTTAAACTTTACCATTCCACCACCAGTCCCCTTAATGCCCACCACGGCTACCCCGCGAGACCCCTAGCACTTCTCTAGCTACCTCCCGAATGCAACTGACCGTCCAAGCCCGCCTGCGACGCATAAGCACTAATAATGTTCATAGTGAACCCTCCAACTACCAACTTAATCGTCATCATCCTGTTATTGACCCTTCTAACCTCTACCACCTGATCCATTAGCTCGTTGTCTACTAAAATGTCTACCCCATTCTTATACCTCGACCTACCCGAGAACCATAACTTATACTCGTCAACATCCTTAGCCTTAGGTCCTACCCATTTGGTCTCCTGGACACAAACTATATTAATCCTCCTCTTCTTGAGAACCTTAACTAGCTCTATGGACTTTCCCGTTAAAGTCCCAATGTTCCAAGACCCTATTCTCAGTTTAGCATCTCCCTTACCCCCACTTACCCCCCTAATACTCGCCCTTGTCCCCGACCGAGAACATGACCTTAGTCTACCATCGTTTACCAACACCACTAAAACAAATAAAAACTAATCAACAGTTTACACTAAAAGAGGCAGAAATCAATACTACAGCACAAGTCGGCAAGAATGTAATTAGCAAGTCTAACTACTACGACAAGAATGATAGAACTATAGGATAGAATGTAGAATTCAAGATTTAACAAACGGAGAAAAAAGAAAAAAAACAGCTACAAGGATGACAGATAAAGACTCGGTAAGGGCGACTGACTCCAGTTGGGTAGAACATGTTCTCTGTCGGGAAAACATTGTTCACTGCCGGAATACTGTTCACCACGGGATATTGTTCCCTGACACTGTTCACCACAGGAGTTGTTCATGCTGGCGTCGGAGCAGCTTAATAACCTGGCTGCCGATCCGAGTGGCTGAAGAAGAAAAAGAACAGAGAAAAAGAGAAGAAGAGGAGTAAAAGAGAAGACAAATAGTAGAAAAGAGAAGATGCCGGAAAAAGTCGTCGGCGTAGTAATCCGGCGGCGTTACCTGGTCGGGATGGTTACCGTTGGAGAAGGTGTGGGATCTGACTTGTTACCTTTGGGGAGAGAGGGGAGAGGAGAGAGGAGAGGGAGGAAACTGAAAGAAATAAATTCTTGTACTTGGATATTCTTCAAGATGTTTGCCTCGTTAATACAACTACTAGATTATGTGGAGAACTCCAGATGTTTTGATGATGTGGAGAACTTTTTGCAGAAGATAAAGTTGAATTGTCTTGTGCTTTTATGTTTTTGGTGTAAACAGACCTATTCAGAAGAACCTGTTGATATAATTGATGGTCTGAGTGGCATCTAGGATGGATGTTTAGTTTTCTATACCTGAAGCACTTTTGTAAATATGGTTTCAGTACAACCTATGTACTGTTTTGTCTATTAATACACACAAGTTACCAGTTTCAACAAAAAAAATACAACTACTATATTAACCAAATTTTGATCTTGACAAAAAGCAGGCTCAATTAGAAGATTTGAATTTTCGCTGATATTGCAGAGCAGATGAATGTTCAAACTTTCAACAATTCCGACCTATAAGGATGGCAATTGGGGCACTAAGATTTTCACCCGCCCTGCCCCATTTACTATTTTTGCTAAAAAATTCCCTGCTCCGTATAGACGCTCTTTCATTTTTCTCTCTATTTTCTCATTTTGTAATAATGGTCATGTTTTGTAGTTAAGTTGGTCCATAAAATTTTTTTAAAAAAAAAAGGCAGCCCGCTTCACTAAGCTCCCGCTATGCGCGTCCGAGGAAGGGCCGGACCACAAGGGTCTATTGTAAGTAGGTTTTACATTTTTAAAATTTTGGTATGATGATTTTTCCTCTTGTTCTTTCTATCTATCTATCTATCTATACACACACACACATTAATGTAAAAAACTGAAAAGTTTGTTTAAGCTTAAGTCAGATCATAGTATCAACCTTACCTCATTAGAACATTCCAGCTCACTACCCCAGTTTCCCGTTCCTCTTGTTTAATAAGAACAGATTTTCCTTCTTTCTTGTCTTTTCCAACTTCTTTAGCTACCCCATTGGTCTCACTATTAACAACAGGTTTTGAAGAATTGTCATTGTCATTGTTTTCCTGTTCTTCTGTATACTCTTCCATTTTCCCCGCATTTTCCATCAGTTTCTGAAATAGTACCCCGTTATTTGAGAGATATTCAAAGGTTCCTTCCTCTTTCACCATACCATCATGCACCAGTATGATTTTGTCTACTTGTGAAAGGAAGTGTAGCTGGTTTGTGACTAAAACTCTGCTTTTCCCTTTCAGTTCTCCCTTGATGCACCTTTCAAAAACCTGGTAATCATACATTACGACGAGTGTTTATACAAAAGAATTTCAGTTGTCACAAAATTATGCTAGTCAGAACATTTCAGTAACATACTGCATCAGGAAAATTTAAACAAAACCAAAAAGAGAAAGAAGCTTGCTTTGGATCCCTGATGTTTTCATCAAAGTTAAATGGTTACCTGGCGGCCCACATCAGCATCCAAAGCACTTAAAGGATCGTCAAATATGCAAACATCTGAATCAGAATAAACAGCCCTAGCCATGGAAACTCGTTGCTTCTGCCCTCCACTAATATTGACACCCCGTTCACCAATTTCAGTGAGATCACCACCCTAGAACAAAGGCAATTAAAAATTGAGTAACACATTAAAATAAGATTGTCCTTGTCGAAAAACAAAAATAAAAAGAAGATTGTAAAGAAGAATAAACTATCTAAGATATATTGATTAGATAACTTTTGCAGGTATCCTTACCGGAAGCAATTCAAGGTCATGCCGTAATGAGGTCACATCGATGGCCCTATTATACCTTGCAGTGTCAATAGCAGAACCAAACAGTATATTTTCACGTACCTGTAGAACGTAATTATGCACTTCAAGTAATCCATGATACAAAATATCTTTAATCAAAAGCAGTTACATTATGAACCTTTAATGCATATGTATGTAAACAGAGTTACTTACTGTTGCATTAAAAATCCATGAAACTTGTGGTACATAAGCAACTGTTCCTCTTATGACAACCATTGAATCAGAAATGGAAGGGACCTCTCCAAGCATTGCCGAGATTAGCGACGTCTTTCCTTCTCCAGTGCCCCCAACAATAGCTACTAAACTACCAATTGGGATATCCAAATTGATACTTGACAATGTTGGTTTCTCTGCCTGCACATTGCAAGACAACAATTGAGCTTCCAGCTACCATATGCCTTGAAAAATATTGACAAATCCATTATTTTACAAATTTAGCAACAGCGTTGAAGATTAGACAGGAACAGTGTATTGAAGAGCCCCTTCTTGATTAAAAGTGTATCTGTTTTTTTAATTTTGTTTAATTAAATTCTTTTTCTTCACAAATAGAAACGTCTAGAATTTTTTACTGATATAGATACCGTACAAGAGAATCTCCGAAAAAGTCCTAAAAGGAACTTAGAAACTCAATCAAATAAGCTGCTTATCACTTTTGTAGGTCAGACAGCTGGAGATTGTATTCTAAACCTTAAGGTCCACAGCAGTTTATACAAAATAAATCAGCAAAATAATGCCCTTGGAAGATTATAGAATGTTCTTCAACCAAAAGCATAACTTAGAGCCCTCCCAAGGGATCATGATTGTTATTCCAGAACCAACAAATTACAAGAATATATTCCTCAAGCTGCTGCAACTATGTATTGTTCCTCGATTCAGGAATACTCTCCGCCATACATCTCTAGCAAAAAAGGTATTTTGGACAGATGGGAGTAAGAGTCATTATTCTGTCTACACACTACATCGATCAAGTTAAACCTTCTTTGGCCTCTGAAACTGTATGAGGTCAAATGGCCAAATGCACCCCCAACGTATGACCGGAATACCAACTACACACCTTTTCTATACGGGGGTCCCATTAACCCCTTGGACTAATTTAAAATGAAATATTTTGCTCCCTAAAATGTCAATCCCAGCTATGTATTAGAGAGTGAGGTGCACACGCTTGCCAACTGTACATTTGATTAAAAAATAATATTTTATATTTATTTCTTATTCTATTATAATTTTCTCTCTCTTCCTCCTTTCTCTTTAACATGACCCAACTAACAATCCACCCCACCCCCTAACGGACACACCGCCGGCGGTCACTCCACCGGCGATCATAGTACAGGTACGATTCCCACTTAGTTTCTCTCTCTCGTCTTCTCTTGTATTTTTCGTGCGCCGCCTGTCGGTCAAACGAAATCCGATGATATCAAATCTCACCGGAATTTCAGCAACACTGCCTTCCTCTCCGTGTCTCTCGTTACTTTTCGGGGGAAATAAGCCCAATTAATCAAAGTCCGGATCTGACGATTCTTGCCGGAAAAGAGGAGATCTGGCGAACTCTGTTAATTCCGACAACTCCGCTGTTGTCTCCAATTTTTGTTTGGGATGTTTACATAAATGCTCCTGCATAGAAAAAGATTAACTGTGGGCTACCCCTTCTTTGTTATTTATAGTCGCTTGCCCCATCTCTATCCCATCTTTAGCTCTGCTCATCATCTTTATCTACACTTCATCAAATAATTTAGAGTGTATTTTTTATTTCAGAGATTATTTAAGTTCAAGAAAATTGGAGCTTTGGTAAATTGGTGAATGGAGGGAATTGGTTCTGTTTGTTTCGGTGAAGATTGACAAAGGTGGTTTATGGGTTAGATCCGAAGGGGGAGTACTTCGAGTCGGTTCTAGACACTTCTTTTCTCGGTGATTGACGATTTCGTGAAGGACACTCAACTACTAGAAAAAAGGATTGACGGAGGATCTTGGTGCCAGTGGATAATGGCAACGGCGGCGGTAGTTGTGGAGGTGATGATATGTATTGGATAGTGATAATATCCAATATGAATAAAAAGAAAATAAAAAAGGAGGGGGATGACTCTAAAAAATCAAAAAATTAATATTAAATAAAAAATACTTATAAAAATAAAATTTTAATAATTTATTTTTGCTCCTCACTCTCTCAAAGAGAGTGAAATACACTTTCTTTGCCACCTCAGCATTTAGGGAGTAAAATATTTCATTTTAAATTAGTTCAGGGGGGTGATAGGACCACTGTATAAGAAAGGTGTGTGGTTGGGGGGGCATTTGGCCATTGGTACAAAAGAGAGACCAGCTAAAAGGATTTATAAATTAATTAACACATCGTTTGAAGATAAACCTTATAATCAGCTGGTGACAAATGGAATCTAGAAAGAGAACCAACAAAGAAAAGCAAGATCTTCAGCTTCTCTGTTTTACAGATTCCTAAACAATGAAAATACTCTAAACAGAAATTCCTTTGGGCAGAAGTGGAAATAGGAGCATGACAACCTTCTGAGAAACGATATGACATAAGAGAACTGAAAGATGAGTATGGTGGATTCAGAGATTGTCCAAGAATCTCGTAGAGGTACCATTAGATGCGTACACAATCCATCATGTTAGGCCAAAGTACTTCTAAGACTCTTGGTGCAACTTATTCATTCCACTAGCCTCATCCTTGTTTGTCAAAATATTATGTAACAAATTGTAGATAATCCTAGAGTTGAATAAATGAAATTCCCTACGCCGAACAGATGTGAGATGAAACTCCACTAAACTCAGGCCATCTAAATTTCATGCACCTAATCAATGTGGTACAAGATAGCATCATTCTCTTAGGACATCATGGCTTAACAAAGCAACGAGATATTTTCTCTAGCATACCCCATTCACATCACTTCCCAAGCATACCAGATCTCTTCCAAGGAGCTACAGCATCACGTACTAGATCTCTTCCAAGGAGCTACTTATGATACGATCAGTAGCCAACAACGAGAATTTCAAGAATAAGAGTACTCAAGGATCGACAAGAGATTTCAAGATACAATAAAATAAAGGTTTTGGCATTTCTTTTCGAAAATGATAACTCATTGGATTTCATGTTTTGAAAGAAAGGGATAGCCTTACATACCTGGTTCTTGTTGCTACCATCGTTCTACCCGTTTTTGCTCCTCTTACGAATGATTATCTATAACATATAGGGAAGTAATATCAGTATCGAATCTAAATCCCATAAAAACTCAGGTTAGGTATCTTATCGACTTCCGTATACACTTCGGGTTCTTAGACTTCTTAACAAGGGATGCTTATGTAATTTAATCCCATGGTTTAATCCAAACACAATTTTCATAAAACCTTAGCTAGGTGTTCTTCGACAACTCTTACGCATAAATAATTCTTTAAACTTCTCTTATATGGTAAATTTCATATGAATTAGTCTCACAACCTTTCAAACCTTACGTTCCTTAATCCGTAACATATACAATCAATACCATCATCCAATTCAACTCATAATTAGAGTAAAACAGCCCAACAATTCATATTACTAAAATTTCAAAATTTTGCGATGTTTCGATCATGTAACTTTTTTCATAACTTCCTCCAAATCGACAATTAATCCCAATCATAAATAGAGATGGGTAAAACTTACCTTTACGTATCTAAATTTCCTCTAAACATTAGAGTATCTTGCTCCAAGGATTTTCAAGAACCAACTCCTCAAGAAGATGGAAGTTTCTTTGATAATCATGAGGCTTATTACGAAATTCTTGCGGATTATGGCTTCAATTCCAACTTAGGCTGTTGGAGTATGATTGAGAGGGTTTAGGAGAGATCTTAGGGTTTGGTATGGAGGAAAAATGAATCCCAAATCAGAAAATCTCAGTATAAACTCGTCAAAACTTCTGCACCGCCGTAATTCGATGGACCGTCAAACTTCCGACGGTCCGTCAATCTTCCTCGTCAAACTTCCTGAGAGATTGACGGCTCATGCTGGGCATTTTACGGTCCGTCAAATAGGTTGACGGTCCATCATATGTCCTGTCAAGTTACCAGTTTCCTATTTTCGTTGAAACGTACTTCCTTTGATCTGTTTAACTCCCAAATACTCTGGTACCTCCATAAACAAGATGTAAACATTCATTATTCTTTTGTAAGGGCGTACCACTTTCCCGAACTTCGATATCCATTGACGTCACGGCGGGACGCGAAACTATGGGGTGTAACAAGTGGGGTGAAGATGAGATGTGTTGGAGGTTGGGGAGGACAAGAATAATGTGGAATACCACTAGTGTAACTTGTTATCCCTGCTTCTAGTAGGAAAATCATTTTCCTCATTTTTAAGGACCGTGCTTTCCTAAAGAAAATATTTTTAAAAATTTTTGACAAGATTAAAAAAAATTAAAAGTTCGTACTCAATCAAACTAAAACACGAACATTAAAATGAATAACGTAATTTCTTACTTACAAAATCAGTTTCTAACATTTAAAAAATCTTTCATCATTTAATGATTGTCAATTCCTAATAAAATGACGTATTATCCAGAAAACTCACAACTTCAGCAGTTTAACATAGCTAGAATATATACTGATGAAGCTTACTTCTAATACCTAGTGGAGCTCTAACATTACATAAATAAGCTATTTCTTTGGCAATCACATCCCAATGCCTGTAGGTATCTTCAAATACTCTTTGGTTTTTCTCTATCCACACAGCATGCACAAATTTTGTGTAAACCAGTTTGAATATTTGAGCAGCTTGAGCCTTACCCTCTGAACTCCTGACTAGAAGCTCCAAATGACTTTCCCGTGTGCTGAAAGGAAAATATGGTCTTTGAATCCAGATCATGAGTCTTTTCCACATCTGGCTTGTATACTCACAATGTAGAAATAGATGGTCCCTGGATTCTAGTTGTTTATGACATAGCTTACAGATCACATCTACATCCATTCCCCACTTTGCCAACCTATCAGTAGTAGGCAGTCTGTGGTGCATTTACATCCACAATGTAATATTGCTTTTGGTCTTGCTCCATTACTAAATACCATACATTTTCATACAAGTCTAGGTTTGTTGCCTATAAGTAGCAAGTATTTATTCCGGATGATAGCTAGGACTTTTAAGCAGGCCAATTTGATTGATGTTTCCACTGCAAAAGGTTTTGGATTTTCTTCACAAATAGAAACTTCTAATTAGACAGGAACAGTGTATTGAAGAGCCCCTTCTTGATTAAAAGTGTTATCTGTTTTTTTAATTTTGTTTAATTAAATTCTTTTTCTTCACAAATAGAAACTTCTAGAATTTTTTACTGATAGATACCGTACAAGAGAATCTCCGAAAAAGTCCTAAAAGGAACTTAGAAACTCAATCAAATAAGTTGCTTATCACTTTTGTAGGTCAGACAGCTGGAGATTGTACTCTAAACCATAAGATCCACAGCAGTTTATACAAAATAAATCAGCACAATAATGCCCTTGGAAGATTATAGAATGTTCTTCAACCAAAAGCATAACTTAGAGCCCTCCCAAGGGATCATGATTGTTATTCCAGAACCAACAAATTACAAGAATATATTCCTCAAGCTGCTGCAACTATGTATTGTTCCTCGATTCAGGAATACTCTCCGCCATACATCTCTAGCAAAAAGGTATTTTGGACAGATGGGAGTAAGAGTCATTATTCTGTCTACACACTACATCGATCAAGTTAAACCTTCTTTGGCCTCTGAAACTGTATGAGGTCAAATGGCCAAATGCACCCCCAACGTATGACCGGAATACCAACTACACACCTTTTCTATACGGGGGGTCCTATTACCCCCTTGGACTAATTTAAAATGAAATATTTTGCTCCCTAAAATGTCAATCCCAACTATGTATTAGAGAGTGAGGTGCACACGCTTGCCAACTGTACATTTGATTAAAAAATAATATTTTATATTTATTTCTTATTCTATTTATAATTTTCTCTCTCTTCCTCCTTTCTCTTTAACATGACCCAACTAACAATCCACCCCACCCCCTAACGGACACACCGCCGGCGGTCACTCCACCGGCAATCATAGTACACGTACGATTCCCACTTAGTTTCTCTCTCTCGTCTTCTCTTGTATTTTTCGTGCGCCGCCCGTCGATCAAACGAAATCCGATGATATCAAATCTCACCGGAATTTCAGCAACACTGCCTTCCTCTCCGTGTCTCTCGTTACTTTTCGGGGGAAATAAGCCCAATTAATCAAAGTCCGGATCTGACGATTCTTGCCGGAAAAGAGGAGATCTGGCGAACTCCGTTAATTCCGACAACTCCGTTGTTGTCTCCAATTTTTGTTTGGGATGTTTAAATAAATGCTCCTGCATAGAAAAAGATTAACTGTGGGCTACCCCTTCTTTGTTATTTATAGTCGCTTGCCCCATCTCTATCCCATTTTTAGCTCTGCTCATCATCTTTATCTACACTTCATCAAATAATTTAGAGTGTATTTTTTATTTCAGAGATTATTTAAGTTCAAGAAAATTGGAGCTTTGGTAAATTGGTGAATGGAGGGAATTGGTTCTGTTTGTTTCGGTGAAGATTGACAAAGGTGGTTTATGGGTTAGATCCGAAGGGGGAGTACTTCGAGTCGGTTCTAGACACTTCTTTTCTCGGTGATTGACGATTTCGTGAAGGACACTCAACTGCTAGAAAAAAGGATTGATGGAGGATCTTGGTGCCGGTTGATAACGGCAACGGCAGCGGCAGCGGTAGTTGTGGAGGTGATGACATGTATTGGATAGTGATAATATCCAATATGAATAAAAAGAAAATGAAAAAGGAAGGGGAAGACTCTAAAAAATCAAAAAATTAATATTAAATAAAAAATACTTATAAAAATAAAATTTTAATAATTTATTTTTGCTTCTCACTCTCTCGAAGAGAGTGAAATACACTTTCTTTGCCACCTCAGCATTTAGGGAGTAAAATATTTCATTTTAAATTAGTTCAGGAGGGTGATAGGACCACTGTATAAGAAAGGCGTGTGGTTGGGGGGGCATTTGGCCATTTTCTCAATTAAATACCACAGAGATTTTCTGGAAACTTTAGCATATTCAACAAGTGAAGCCAAATGAAAAGCTCTAGGTACAAAAGAGAGACCAGCTAAAAGGATTTATAAATTAATTAACACATCGTTTGAAGATAAACCTTATAATCAGCTGGTGACAAATGGAATCTAGAAAGAGAACCAACAAAGAAAAGCAAGTTCTTCAGCTTCTCTGTTTTACAGATTCCTAAACAATGAAAATACTCTAAACAGAAATTCCTTTGGGCAGAAGTGGAAATAGGAGCATGACAACCTTCTGAGAAACGATATGACATAAGAGAACTGAAAGATGAGTATGGTGGATTCAGAGATTGTCCAAGAATCTCGTAGAGGTACCATTAGATGCGTACACAATCCATCATGTTAGGCCAAAGTACTTCTAAGACTCTTGGTGCAACTTATTCATTCCACTAACCTCATCCTTGTTTGTCAAAATATTATGTAACAAATTGTAGATAATCCTAGAGTTAAATAAATCAAATTCCCTACGCCGAACAGATGTGAGATGAAACTCCACTAAACTCAGGCCATCTAAATATCATGCACCTAATTAATGTGGTACAAGATAGCATCATTCTCTTAGGACATCATGGCTTAACAAAGCAACGAGATATTTTCTCTAGCATACTCCATTCACATCACTTCCCAAGTATACCGGATCTCTTCCAAGGAGCTACAGCATCACGTACTAGACCACAGCCCACAGGTTACTTTCAAATTTATTTGTCCCCCAAATAATGACATGAACCAAATTCATTAACGATATATAACGTGCTACCAAGAAGTTGTAAGTAAATAGTTGAGGTCATAGTGTACTGTTAAAGAGAAAAAAGAATTAATTTCCTAGAGAAGAATCTTTCTGGAAAGCAATAATAATTATTCAAGATATATAAGGTTTCTGGTGAAGGATGGGATTTCACATGAAGCTGTGAACAGATTGCTTTAAGAGTGAAATGACGAGGAAAAGTAAAAGAGGAAGGGTACCTATTTATGAACCAAATATCTACTTATATTTCGTCTATTCGTTTTTTCCCTTCTGATAAGTTTATGTTATGTCTTTAGCCACTTCTGTTTATATAAAAAAAATTGGAGGAGGCTAAAGGCTACCACATTTATGTTTGCAAGGCTAACTGTACTTTTTCTGGCAAAAGAAGATATCGACTAATGTGCAAACCTTTGATTCCCATGAGAAGCATCCATTATTGATTGAAATTGCTGGAAGTCCAGGCTCAAGAGGTGGATTGGGAAGAAGTATTCTCTCTTCAGCTAAGAGAAGCTCTTGTAGACGTTTTAACGACACATTTGCATTAACAACCTGTAAAAGCAGAACATATGTGCAACTATGTAAATTAAACAAACAGCAGAATGAAGGGTGATTCCAAAGATTTTGTTCTCTCTAGCTCACGTAAAATTAAAAAAAGAAAGTTCAAAGAAAAAAAGTGGAAAAGTGGAAAAGGAAAAAAGGATGCTAGTTTCTTTTTTCTCAAGATGTATGGAATATTTCACTTTAATAGACACATCAGCAGCAACTATTCAGTGATTAAAAAAGTTATTATTGGCCACTCTGGCGAGTTTTCAAAAGGACATATTTGTTGCATCTGGGGGATGCTGATGTTATTAATTAATCACTTCCACTGGAGAAATATATTACTTCAAAAAGTAATTTTCTCACATGATAACCAAAATAACAACATTTCAATCAGAAATGAAGTAATAATTCAAACAGAACATGCCCCAAAGATTCTGCTTAGAATGTGTGCTACTATTGAAATGCTTCATTCAATGTTAATTACTAGTTCACATGTCCAGAAAATGCATGTCACATGCTCTGCCAATGAAATAGACTCAAGGATATTGTGGCAGTTACACAAGAAAGAACAAGTCTCTGAAATCAAAATGTTATTCACCTAAAACATAACTTTAGTATCTGATAATGCCATCACTGCTGGCTAATTTTAGCTATAACCTTCAATTCATATGGTTAGAAATGACAAACAATTTTTTTTGTTTTCCTCTTTTTATTTATTTTTCATGGGGAGGGGCGATTTTAGGTGAGTCATTTAATTGTCAATTAGAAAATGAAACAATATTCAATCATGACAGTTGAACTACCCAGGAATTAGTCTTTCTTCTCTAACAGGCTAGAATAAATGCTACTAGCTATTCTTCAAAGAGAGATATCAGCATATTTAGGGTTCTTTAACAATTAAAAAAGGCAGTAAAGCTATTTAAAATCAGCATAGATCATGAAAAATAATTTGACAAAGAGAACCTGTGTTATTATATTAGGAAGCATGAAGAGCGGAAAACGCAACACTGCGAACAACGATAGAGATGTAAATGCCCTTGCTGGTGTTAGATCTCCTCCGAGTAGGGAGAATACGCCAAATGAGATTACAATCACCACAACAGGAATACTGTTCAAAATGAAGCTATTCAACTGAAATGAATAAAAGCAAAGAGGATATCAAAGTCAGGTCAAGAGGAAAGAGTGAAGGAGAAATCAAGAAAGACAAGTAAATATTCTATTGCAGTATTGGTGTTCCTTTCTTCTGCCCACATAGACTAGCTGTGCCCCAAGGTGGAGCAAAACTGTTTTCATTCATGCAGTATTGCGGGTATACATAAATGTGTAAATGTATGGCCTTAGGTTAGGGGCATGATGTTACTCGGACTCTCCAAAAATGCCGGCACACACCCGGTGGCATTTTTGAAGAGTCCGAGCAACATAACGAGGGGTAGTATAGTTGATTCAAGCTTTACTCTTGTGGCAATACAACATATTGCACCTCTGTTTAACCTCCACGGAAGGCACAATAACATTTCTTTTCTGAAAAACACAATTCATGCTTCTGGTTAATTTGAAGTGTAAAGCCAGATGGCTGACAACATACCGCTGCTAATAATTGTGCTTTCCTATACCAACCCAGCTCCTCATTCCGAACACCCTGAACCTTGGACTGGAAACTATTCTCCCATGCATAAGATCTGAAAAATACATATCACTAAGAGTTACAAATCATTAAACTGGGTAGTATATTAGGGGTTCCAAATGCTTCTGTGAATGAACTATACTTGACTGTGTCCATTGCAGCCAATACTTCATTCATGAGACCAATTCTCTTGTCTGTTTGCTGTAATCCTTCTTTCGTCAGTTTCTGCATCTTGCTTATTACAAATGTCTGCATAATCCAAATATTTTTCATTTTGTTAACGAGAGAACTTATCCAAAAACGAATTTTAAAAAGGAAAATAGCAAGAGAATCCAGTGACATGGGAATGGAAAAATATCAAGAATAGTTGTGCGTACATTAAGCACACAAAAAACATGAAACAAATAGAAATGGAAAACAATGTAAACACAACAGTACTGAAAAATGGACACTGAATTTATCAGTCAGGTAAATTAAGATTTCATTGATAAATGCATCCAGTAGATGCTGAATTATCTTCGGCTTACCGAGGACATGACCTTAGATAGGAGGATATGGAGGTCGAGGATTAGGGTAGAAGGTTAGTAGGTAGTTGAGTCTTGTCTCGCTTTACTGCAGGATAGGCTTGGTGCACCATACATGTTTCTCCTTGCATAGTATTAGTACTAGTCTCGTAGTTTCTTGTCCTTCAATTTCTGTTACTACCTGTGTGACACCCTAACTTAGGAGAAGTGTCCCACTTCGGAAAAACACAGAAGAGATGTTGGGTATATAAGTAAGCAGGCCTTACACCCTAGTGACGCGTTTGAAAGCGGACAATATCACTAGTGGGTTGGGCTGTTACAACCTGTTATTTCTTTCTTTCGGTTATCGCATTATTTTGTTGTTGTTACTGTTCCTTTTTCTGAATGCTATGGCACTCATGTGAACCTCCTCCTTTTACCATTTAAGGTTGCATCAGACCGATTTTCTGGAGCACATGTGATACTCCAGCCATTTATAAACATTCGTCAGTATTACTTCAAATGATTTTACTCGTGTATTTTTGGAGCACATGCCATTCCAGCCACGCAACGACTATCATAATTACTCATGTTGAGTAAGATTCTCTATCATCTCTATACAACTTGTATGGTTGTGTCCCCCTATGTTGCTCAGAATCTCCAAAAATGTTGCCGCATCCGTGTCAGATGAGAGGATCTGACACGCACCCGGTAGCATTTTTGAAGAGTTGAGCAACATAGGTTTCCCCTATAACATAATTATATTAAATAACCTTATTGAATAAAACCCAGCATAAGCACGTGCTCCAAAAGAACTTGGGCGTAAAAGCATTTGCCTTTAATTACAGAAACAACTCCCTTTTTTCTTGTTGCTCGAAAGTGCTCTTCCTCCAGTAAGCATTATCATCCAAATTTAGGTATATAATAAAAAAGTGGAAATATCTTCAAGACAGATGTATAAATGTACCAAAGTGAGAAGAGGAAAAGTAAAGCTCCTTACCTGCACCGGAAACATAAGAACCAACATAAGTGCACCGAGAAGTGCTGCAACTCCCAATAGCTGGTAAAGAAGAACCAATGCAACAATAATCCGAAGAGGAGCTGACCAAATAGTATGAAGTGACTGACATATTTGCTGGAGAAATAAGAAACGCACCAATGTCAACCCACCAAAATAATTGCATCTAAAAACAAACTCTTTAAACAGGATTTTAATTAGTATTAGCACAGAGAAATTCATAGGATAATGCATCTGTTTTGTAAAAAAAATTGTTCACTGCCATCTCTTTACACCCTTCGAGGTCCAGAGGCTTCAATTTCAGAGAAATTAACCGTCGATCAAAAAGGGAGGAAAAGGAATGGTGAAAGGAGGACTGAGGAGCAAAACGACACTGTAAGGTCCTCCATGATAACATTCAAGGTATCACAAAGCCGGCCATAAGCCTTTTGGCTCATAGAGGAATGAAGTGTATCAGTGGGTTTATCTATGAGGAAACACGTAGGTGCTTTTCTAGAGACTGATTCATGATGCTGTTACCTATATTGAGCATGCTCATAAGAAGACGGTGACTGGTATGGATGTTGTGTATGCACTCAAGAGATAGGGTAGTACTTTCTATGGTTTTGGGGGTTGAGGGAAGAATTGATTCTGACTCTTGTTCTCTGCAAAATCTTGCTGTCAAGAAAATAACAAGAATGATTACTATTGGTTGACAAGGGATATCTTTTTGTTGGGGGCCTTATTTGGTGTAATTAGTGTGGTTTCCTATAGGGGGCAGAGTTTTGTTATAGTACTATTGGTTGTTTTGTAAGTTGGAATTGGTGAAAATTGTTTTAGAACTTCCGATATTTTCTCTATTTCAATGAATATTACTGACTGGTTCAAAAATAAAGTCATTAACTGGTGCTAACAAATGCACCAAGTAGTAATAATATTGTGTTCTGTAGATTGGTGTGTACCATTTCATTTTAAAATTTTAACTTTTATTGAAGGGAATTTTATATATTCATATATCCTAATGGGACCTGCACAAATGGACCTGATTCTTTTACTTACGCATATGGGAGTATTCTTGTAATGGTAAGCACTAAATTTTTAACCCAAAAACTGTCTACTTTTATACCATATAAAATTGTCTGTACCTCCTCATCTAAAAGTGTAAACTTATAGAGAAAGGGAAACTTAAACATTTATTAAGTTCGTCAATGTATTCAGTCAACCTTTTATGCTCCGGAGGGAGAGTGATCATCAAGTCTAAGATCTAGCAAATTACATACTAGATAGCACAAGCAAAGTAATCGGTATATTTTATTCGTTATATACGCGATATTCTATACAGATAATATTGCCCATAGAGTCCTAGGATGTTATATACGCGATTATATTATAATTATGCATATCATGGTCCTCAGTGACATTTAGAGCTATAGGTTGTTTCTTCTTTATCCTCATTTACATTACTGTTTCTATTTACTTTTTCCTGCCTTACATATTCAGTACATTGTTTGTACTAACGTCCCTTGTCGGGGTGTAATGTTTCTTGCCCGCAGGTTCAGATAAGACCGAGCGACTCCCACTCTCCATAGGATCTCAGCTTAGTGTTGGTGCCAGAGCTCTCCACTCTTTCTGGAGGTGCTAGTCTAACAAAAAGTAGTCAGTATATTAAGATACATTTCGATGCAAGTCTCCAGTGACACATATCATATGACTTATTACTCTTTAGTGCGTAAATTCAACGAATAACTATTATGCGACCCTTGTGTAGTACGTTCAGGATTCTGAATTTTCTTGGATGGCGTCTGATTCAGGATGGTTCATGCCAGCAATGATGGTGATATTCATAGTGAGATGAAAAAACAAAATTACTTTCAAGGCTTTAGTTTAATTGTCAAAAAAAAAACTGTACTGTTGTAAATTGATTTTTCTACATTATCTAATTATAAATGGGGCTTCTAGCATTCTTTTACTCTCTCATAAATAAGCAATGGTTGTCCATTCTCAAGCATTTTATTCAATGCATTTTTTAATTATGTTATGTGTCTTATGATACAAACAAGTTTCACAAATGGGCATTATCCAATAGGAAGAATCCATTCCTTAAATCAGTAAAATCTCTTCATCCAGCTAGAAAGTAATGTCAGAATATTCAACTTGTAGAAGATTGCAGAACTAAACAATATCAGCAGTAATACAACCAACATGCCTGAAGTGCTTCAGAATCTGTTGTCATCAAGTTGGTTATCTTTCCTGATGCAAAATTTTTCCGACTTTCATGGGTTAACCTCAAAGACTTTCGGAAAACTGCTGCAACCTACAAAAGCAATTGGGCTTAAAACATAATCCTACCATCAGTTCATCAACGATGATTTATAAAGTTCTAGAATTAGATGGGAAACAGTTGATGAGCTCTATATATCAGCAAGGACACAGTAAGATGCTGCTGAATATATACAGAATATACAAGAAGCAATTAGTGGCAAAACTAACTCCACAGAATAACTCAAAAACAAGCAACAAGACAATGCACAAATACAAGCCATATCAAGACGCCACTTTGTCTCATATCTATAGTCACATGAAAAGAGAGTTTTAACAGACAACCTGACAAAGTAATCCAATATGAGGAGAGTTAAATGCTTAGTGTAGAAATTGAACTACGGCACCTCTGCAATGCAAGTGTAAACTACCAAAATCGGACGGACATACAAAACTTGGTTTTAATGGGAAAAGAAATTACTTGGTTGCAAAATGTGAACATATACCTATAGTCAATTTTGTGTTAGGTGATCGTGAAATTTTCTCTCCAGCAGGACAATTACTGTCATGATAATTAATTCAAACAAACAAGGACTATGGCCAAAACATAATTAAAAGTAAGGAGCCAGTGCTTCTAACGACTACTGATAGCTATTAAAAAAAGACAAACCTGAGTTCCAAGTCTTGCATGTTAAGATAAAACAGAAAGGAAGAAGAATAAGCCTCATAGCGAAATACCAACTATCAATAGAAATTATACTTCACATATAAGGGATCACAGAAAAGGGAAAAAGAGAAGGATAAAGAAGGTTGGTGATGTATTCTGATTGTGTTAAATAATAAAAGAATTTATGTCACCACTAGATGTAACCTTGGCCAAACACTAGAAAGAAGAGAGGATAATAGAATATAGAAGGGATCTGAATTACCAAAGTAGACCTCAGGCGAAATCCAACACGCATGACATTCTGAAAATACTGAGCTTCACAGAGAACGCCAAACACCTACAAGAGAATTTGTACTTAAATAGTGTCAGAATCACAGTTACATATTGAAACAGCGCCAGCCAGAGGCCGAGGGAGGAAGAGATCAACTAAAGTTATAAAGAAAAACTAATAAGGTTCTAATCACTCTCAGTAGGTGTCAAAGGAATAGGCGAATTGATATTTAAAAAGGGAAGAAACTGTAATTTTGATATATCGCGAAAAGAACATTAATTGGGGGGGGGGGAGCTTAGACATATGGCCTCCAGCTATTTGCATACAAATTCTTTAAAGTCAGACCAAAAAGGCCACAAACATATGGCTGCTCCACATCAATGTCTGAATATAGATTCACCAAAAACGGGCATTAGGACTTTTAAGCTTGCCAATTTGATTGATGTTTCCACTGCAAAAGGTTTTGGTTTTTCAGAGTAAAGTCCAATGCAAGCAGTCTGAAGACATTTTCTTAAATAATCAAATACAGAGAGACCAGAATAGAGCATAAGTCAGTATCTTGGTGGGTCCACAGGTTGGCATAGAAGTCATACCACTCCAATAAAAATCGTGAATGCATAGACGTAGCCTATCCATGCAGGATCACCTCGTTGCATAGACTGTTGGATGGAGATACAACGGACCGTGATCAGATGTCAGAAAATTTTAAAAGAAAAATGAACAAGACTAAATCAAATCAGTTCATATCCAAACATTATCATGTCAAGCACGGAAATTGTTTGTATTGAAAACTACCACTTATATAGGCTAATTTTCACATCATGATCACAATTGACTTTGTTAACCGGATCATGCACATCAGAGAAATGTAAAACAATGATGAAGAAATATCACCACTTTTTGAAAGATACTAATTCATCGTGGTTCGTGGCACCAAGAATGCATCAATGCATATCAAGTACAAACTAGATGAATTCCAATTCGAAGAGCACACAATAAGATTCTTTTATAAGCATATAAAATAAGATTTATACTCAAAAAAATGTTACCTTCTCAAAAAGAAAAATTATACTCAATCATAGCAAAAAAAAGAAGGTAACGACAACGGTGATTACCAAAATAACAATAACCAAATGGTAGTCTTGGGCTTCTAGAAAGTTGCTAATCCCTTCAAAACTTCTCCAATAAGTTCCAAATAAAAACTATTACAGAACCACACCTCACGCCAAGCCTGCTGCATGATCAGAACAATTAAGAATATCCTTACTACATTCCTACTTGCCTCCAATACATGAAGCACAAAATAAAATAGATATGTAAATGTGCTCCTTGCATATCCTATCATCTAAATTGCAACATTTATCCCACTTTTCTTGTCATACCCACAAACTCCGTTCTTACTGTTGCATTCCAAAGGCCACTACATGATAATTTTGGTGGAGATGATTTTAAATTTTTTAAAGGTGCAGGTATAAAGGATTAAAGAAAGATGGAACCTAAAACTTGTTAGGAGTTACAAAAACTTAATCACCAATCCACAACTACTCTTGTCATCAAAGCAATATAAAATAAAATATGATACCAGAAGACATTGGTAAACCATCTTTTTTTCAGAGCACAAAAGGGGTCCAGTTAAAAGTGTCCTTATAAGTATCAATTTGCAGAATGTGCAATTGCTTTTTACCTGTAAGAGTTGGTTTAGAATAAGTGGTCCAATGAACTGGGAAGCATCATTGCCAATCTACATGTGGAAATAAACAACAAACGGTTACAAATTATTTCAACTAAATACTCAGGAAGCAAGAAAACAAACGCTACGTCAACATCTCTTCAGTGTGCCTTATAGTTCATCCAGTAGATAATATACAAAATTTGTAGGACAACATATGCCTACTCTTTGGTGTTTACAAAGTCATTTTAACTAAAAACACATAACTTTTATACACGTTCTTCAGAAAGCTAAAAGTTATGTAAGGTAAAACAGAGAAGGGAAAAAAGAAATGTGTAGATTTAGAACTATGAAAGTGTACATTCTCAAAAAAAAGAACTATGAAAGTGTACTGCATACACAAAATTATACAAGTGTGCACATTTGTTTTTTATAAGGTAAATAATTTTATTGACAATTGGGGAAATATACAAGTGTGCACATGAATGTGTGTCTCTATATCTCTATGTCATTGATGCGAGCAATGTAAACTTATACATAAAATTATAAGCTTTCTGTACTGAAATTTGAATCAAGAAATTAATTAGATATGATGCACGAAAATATTTTTCTACACTTGTTTCTCCATTTATGTTTTCACAAGGTATTCTGCATGTCATTTTGTGAATATACTCCTCAACAAAATGGATTTAATAAATGAAAATAAGTATTTGATCGAGATAGGAATTATTTTCCTTCTTTTTAAAATTACTTGTAAACACTATCTAATCCCAACAAGCTTGAGGGGATAATTAGGTAATTCGTTGCCAGAACTACTTCTTTCTCTTTTCTTGACACACAATTTCACATCAATTCTCTACAACATTAACTGCGACTCAGCTTCCAACTAGTTTGGAGGCTGCTATAGAATCTTCTGTATCCATTTGGCTCCATTGAGCACGCTTCATTTTACTACTTAAAAGTCACATCAATTCTTTACGGGATACAGATGTGTCAACTTCCCATCTGAGGTAGAACCCAAGAAAGAAGAGTGTTTGACAGACTACTCCTAAAAGGTGGCAAAAATCCAAATTGTCATAAATATCTACAAGTACCATCATGTACCCCCCCCCCCCCCGTCTCTTAGACCCTGTGACTTCTGCAGGTAATTTCAGAAAGCATACCTAATGGCATTCTGCTTCAAACATAGTGTACTTGATGTACTTCTGGACATCAGTTGGCATTGACGATCAAAAGGCACAGTTACTAATACATAAGCATAAGCCAATATTCAAACATGCAACACACTCTAGACTTCAATGTAATAACGAGAAGATTCAGATGTGGTTCCAGAAGTGAGCCTAATAAGTCCAAAGATCAAGCTTGTCCACTTCGTTAAACTTGTAACATAAAATTACAGTTCAAGCAGACAAGCATAGAGCTTTTACGTGATGCATGCTGATTATATTCTCTGACTAAATTCGAGAAGTATTAACAACCAGACAAGATGTAACAGGAGAAATCAAGTACCTTCCAAAAGCCTCCCCACCAAAACCTGCAAAAGTTGGAAGATGGCAAAATGTTTAGTAACATAAAGTATCAACTGATCGAGCAATATATATCTTGGTATATAAGAAAAATCACCAAACCAGAAGCATGAAACATTAGAAAACATCTTTACCTTCCTCCAAGACTACGATTTAAGGCTCTTAAAAGCCATGGTTTAGGTCTTTGAGACTCCTCTGCCCAACTCTTTTGAAACCTAAATAATTTATGAGAATGTTAATATATCTGCTTCACCAAATTCACTTTGACTTCTTTTCCCAATAAGTTAGTCACCTCTTGGGATTTAATAAACCTTAAATGATGAAAGAAGAAAGAAGGGAGCACCCTTACGAGTTGTTTAGAGTTTCAGTTCGATCCCAAGTATCCAGTTTCCACACATCCTTATCTGTTAATGGTCTTTTATAACCAAGTTCCATAAGAGGATTCATCCATGAAAAAATAATTTCTGCATAAGAAAGTGAGTGGCAAATATTAGGTCCCTTGTAGCTGCATGCTGATATAGAAAGGGAAAATTGATTACAGATATGCTATTCATTTATTCCTGTTTCTCCTAAGCAAGTTATTCATAAGCACTTATCTTTCATAAATAAGTTAAGGTAATTGCATTCCCATTTGTTAATAAAATTATTTACCTTATCAAAAAGAAATGTTAAGGTAATTGCATTAATAGGCACACCAAGACGGAACCAACAGCTTTATAATACACTAATTTAGCTGTAAGCTTCAAAAACGAATCTAACTATTATAAGCAGAACTCTTCACACTCAATGGAGAATTGTCGACAGCTTTAGAACCTTGTCTACTCTTTCCTTTCCGATTAATCATTAAAGGCAAAGAGGGGGTCTACTTTACATGTTTCCTTACTTCTATCTTCTTCAACCTCCGGTTACCAGAGTATTGTATAGTTTCGGTGTAACCATAAGAAAAAAGAAAAATCTATAGTTCATTTGTACATCGACAGTACAAAAGCAAATACTCTACATCTTCATAACGATTTTATACATAAAGTGTGCCAGCTCGCAACAATCCTCTTCTACCTTAGATTGATGTGACGGCTGCATTCTAGGCAGCCTGTTCCAAAAAGACACCTCCTTTGGGCCCTGTGTTTTGCAGATGGAATTCCATATACATCTTTGGTGACCTCCATTGAAAGGCATGCATAAAACATATTTGACTGTGAATCTTCCTCTTAGACCTTTTCCCTAGCATACTCTTCTTTCCAATCACGAAGTGTGTGACTTCACATTTTCATGGAGAAGTCTACAAGTACCAGTTCCACATCTTGATGATATCTTCTTTAAATCCAGAATCGTCTCCAAGGTTTTACTAAAATCAGATTAGCTACCAATTTGAGTCTCCTTTTTTTTTAGGGAGCAGAGTAGACAAAGAATTAAGCAAACCAAATGATTGTTCTAGAATAGCTATTCCTCACAATTGCTCCCTGTGATGCAGCAGAGCCATGGCAATTAGGATATCAAGATGCAACACCTATTATGCAAGCAATCACATAGATCCAAGGGCACAAATCTTTGAGGGACGAACATCCAAATTACGGACATCGAACCAATGCGAATACGGTTACCATTCCCACTTCAAAGTCAATGAATTTGAGAAGATACTACAAAATGATATGATTCTCTACAAACTCCACCCAATCATCTATACAACTAGGAACTTTATGTTCACACCAAAAGAAAATAAGGGAACGGAGACTACTCCTTAACTGAGAGAAACTTGACTCTACCCCTTCAAAAGCTCGCGTATTTCTCTCTTTCCAAACTACCCATATTAGAGCAAGTGGGACCACATTCCAATCCCTTCATCTTCTCTTCTTTCTCCCGCTCTTCTGAACATCAATTATTTCACAGTTTTTGGCATTGTCCAAGGAGTGCCAAACCACCTAAACATATCCAACCATAACCTCATGGTTAGCCCGCAATATAAGAGAAGATGATCCACATACTCGCCCGCCTCTTTACACATATAACACCAACTGACGCAGACAACCTTCAGTTTTCTGAGATTTTCCGCTATCAAAATCACCCCTCTAGTAGCTAGCCAAGTGAAAAAACACACCTTTCTCGGCACCCTTAGGATCCATATTGCATTACATGGGAAAACCATCTCTTCTCTAACCAAGATTTTCTCGTAGAAGGATTTCACAGAGAACATTCCATTATTTCCCGGACCCCACCTCCAAACATCGAAATTATCAACCGGATTGACTTGCCTATGTAGCAAGGCTAGCAATCTCTCAAACTCAACCACTTAAAAAATCTTGAAAATCTCTTCTAAATATCAAGTCCCAGAAAGTTTCTCCGCCTTGTGTACCCCGAATTGACAAGTCTCTTTGGCAAGTTATTCTATACAAACTTTGAAATTCACCTTTCAATAAAAAGTCCACACACCAACTATGTCCCCAAAAACACTCTCCTCCTATCTCCGACCTTGAATGAGATATTTTCCCAAATATGATCCTAGCCCTTCATTATGTTCCTCCACAGACCACAACTGAAAGGCAAATTAGGGTCCTTTTGGCCACTGTTGTTAAGAAAGGATGGGGCATTTTCCAACTGGATGTAAACAATGATTTTCTCCATGGAGATTTGCATGAAGAAGTGTACATGGCATTAACCCCAGGCACTATCACCGCCCCCTCCACAAATCTTATACCTCCACTCGGAACCTCCAAAGCCACTTGCCCAGTAAAGCTTTATTAAAGACCTTCAAAACTTTAATTCCAAGACCTCCCCATTTTTAGGAGAAGTGACAGTCTCCCACCGCACCAAGTGATATTTTCTTGTTCCATCCGCCGCATCCCAAAGGAACCAGGAAGGCCATACTAAGAAAAGTTCCCCATATAAGTGGAACTTTGATGCCCTAGGAATCAACTTTGGACAAAATTAATACTTCAACTTTTGATGAACACGGTTTGTTGGCACCATAGGCATGGATTTGACACACCGACTTTCCCTTATGCAAGAACTATTACTTGAAGGTCTCTCCTCAACCAATCTGGAATTCTAGAAGTGCTAGAATGCTCCCAATTTACTTTATTTATCCTTTTAAGTGTCTCCTTCCTCCAACTTGTTCACCATCCCTTGTCTATGCCAATCTTACATCCAAGTCTTCTATACATCGAAGCTAAAGTTATGTCAAATATGAATTGTGACCTCATCCATTTCAAAAAAAATTGACATCTATGTATAATGAGACTGCCTAATTGGGAGCTAATAAGATATTTGTCGTCTCTCATACAATCACACCAAACACTTATATGGAACTCGTCATACCTCCACTGCCCAAGAAACAAGAAATGAAGAGATCAAAGTAGGTGGATGCAAGTGCACTGAAGTTCATAGGTGGACAAACATATCCATAGACAGACACCACATTACTAGACAAATTTTATTTTTCTTATATGATAATGCATCAATAATCTGGTCAAGTACTCAAGTTCCTAGGATCTGTCCCCCAGTTGGGAAGTACCTGAATTCCATATCAGCAGTAATTTGTGCTCATGTCACAATCAAACTAATGAAGGGATGTCAAAACCTAAATTATTAAGTGCTTGAGAAATTTATAGTCACATACTGGAAAATATGCTGCCATGCCTCTCAGGACAAATCTGCTCTGCTTCAGGAAGTTCTTCATATGCAGTGTTGTCGAAAGATTCACTTCGAAGTGGAGAGTAGCCCGGATAAGGATCCATATCAGGAATATAAAACAGCAGCAGCAATCCAAACAATACCTACACAATAGAAACAATAAGATTGGACTTAATTTGATTCTTTACTTAAAACCATGGGATCCAATAACATAAGTCAATTGATTCCCTCATAAGAATGCACCCTTAACTTCAAAAGTAAAAATTGTCAATCAAATATTGCGTCAATCCCATGCTTTAAGAAATATTAAGATGTCTTCCTAATGAAAGGTCGAATTATTTAAATAACTGTTTAGCCTCAGGGATAGACACAGCGCACTCCAAAAATGCTCTCAAGTTTGCAAACTTCATTTGGCTCATCCTTCAACATATTTTGAGCCAGGATTGTATAAAGAAAATTCAAATTCTGGGCTTCAATTCAGTGGCATCGTTCTGTGGAGTCTTGGTAGTTTCAAACATACCGTTCGAATTGATTGAGAACAATTTTTTGCAGTTTAATGACAACTATCAATTTATGTCAAAAGTCATGGAATGAATTCTTCTAAAACAGTCTCATTAGAATTGGTAACTACGCAATTCCTGCATGGTTTAGTAAAATGTTGGCAATGCTAATAAAAAATAACAATGAAGGCTGACTGGTCAACATTTACCCCATGAAATCTAATATTCCCTCCGTTTCATTTTATGTCTTAGTTTGACTAGTCACGAAGTTTAAAAATGTAAGAAAACTTTTGAATCTTGTGATCTTAAACGAAAGGTGTGTATAACGTACCAAAAATACCCTTTAAATCTTGTGGTCTTAAACATACAATGGCATTCATATAAGGGAGTGTCATCAAGGGTAAGATGGAAATGTAGGAATAAGGACTTACAAAAAATAGAAATGGGGCATTCCTTTTGAAACATAGTTAAAAGAAAAGTAAGATGTATAAATTAAAACGGCAGGTTGCAATAACAATTTTAAATTTGGCACATTGGACTTGACAATTTGTCTATGTAAGATGTATAGTTTGTGGAATTACACACTATTATAACATGAGTAGAATGTCTGCTACTCATTGCTTATAGCCAACTTTGTGAAATAAAAAACTTTACTTTCATAGTGCGGGACCTTCTTGGTAACTCAAAGGATTTTTATTGCCAGTCACATCTTTTGATTCCCTCGTGCTCCTGGTCCTATTTGATAAACTTGTGTTTTATTTCCCTTTTAAGCAAATTTATCACAAAGGAGTAGGAAACAAGAAATTTTTTAATTCTGAGGGAAAACGTGTAACTGCTAATGTACTCAAAGATTCCAAATTTTCCTATTTCCGCAGTGATATACCAAAACCATTTACAAAAATGAAGTTTATTCATTATACTGCTGCTAGATGCTAGTTACTTTTAACTTCAAGAAAACCAGACAAGGACTAAACCCTGCCATTTTTAAGAATTCAGGAATATTTCATGAACTATAAACTCTTGAAGTTATAAAAGTTTCTCTGTTCCGGAACATTCCAGAAACATGAAATACAATGAAAACAGTGAACTGGAAGATAGAAATAAGTTAGATTAAGACTCCAATAAGGTAAACCAACTTTTACTCCACAGAGAACCTACAGCGAGTTCCAAACTTCAGTCTGATCATTAAGCTTATCCCTTGTTTTTATTCTAATGCTCAAGTCCTCTCGATTTTAGGTATGCGTTCTGAGGCCAATACCTGTCCTATTTCCTCAGTCAAGCTTTTATACTTTTTTGGCCTGTATATTGGGACACCAAGACAGCATATTTGCATGATTTTACACCATCAAGCAAAGATTTTCAGGTAACAACTCTTGATAATCACATAATATAAACTCTAGAGCACATGAATGATGTAAAAGCAACAAACCTGGACAGCAACCTCACTGATGTACAAATACAATATTGATCTGCACGAAAAGATAGACAGCTTTAATTAGCAAGGAAAAGAAAGACGTCAATGAGATTGTTCCAACCTAGTATTTATATCTGTTCATATCAGAATCTTTGGAACTTAAACCTACAAAGAAAATATTGAACCCTGATACGCCACTTAAACATCAACCAGAAAAGGAAGGCATTAACCAGTGACATTGCTCAGTCTCCCACTATTGTTTTAGCTTGTTTCCATAAAGATCTTCATCATAAGTAGAGCAGCAATTTATTTTGAGGACTTTTTCTTTTTTCTCTTTTCATTTTCCAGGAAGGAATTATTGTTGCCAAGCAGGGAAACCATCCTTAACTCACAATGAGGTTTTTGACTTACTTTTTATTCTTTCCCCTGTTCCTTTTTTTCCTTCTTTTTTCCCAACATTTGTTCTTTTTTGGTTGGTGTGAGGGGTTTCTGTGTGGGGTTGGGGATAAAATCATAACCCCTAAATGAGAAAATATGCTCATGGGGAATTCACAAGAGAGGGGCGGGGGTTGAGGAGGGGGGTTACAATCACAAAAGAAAAGTGGAATAATTACCACAGGATTTGGCAGTTTCAAGCACATCGAGTAAAACTACCCAAATGCTTACTGTCTATAACACCCATTATGCACTGGTAGCAAGACAACAACATCAAGTATGAGAATAACAAACCACACGCACACAAAAGCGTCATTCATTGAATCAGTTCTAGAACTATCTAAGGGGAAGAACAACTTACTCATTGTAGTACTCTCTCACAGTCAGGATAAGATTAAGCATCACTACATCCCCCACCAAACTGTATATTACTCCAAACCGAACAGACCACCTGGCCTCACGGATATATACCTTCGTCTCGAGAACAGTCACCACCAGCATAGAGAACCAAGCAAGAACCTCGATAGTCAAGGAAATTATCTACATAAATGATAATATGACGAAAAGTTAGAAGTGGCATAACATTATTTTGTTCTGTTAGAATTGAAAAAACTTGCTATTACTGGAATACAGTATGGTCTCAACTAGTTCTCTAAGAAACAACTTTCAGTATATATTACATCATCATTTGGTCACCATTAAATGAAACAGGAGATCAACAATATGGCATAGTATCAAACATACCAGCACCCTTAGTTTAAGGATAACTGCAGACCAACTTACCTATATACAGATCATAAAAGAAGGAAAAGAAACTTATGCAAGAAAGATCAAAAGAAAAAATATCCTCCAGAAATCTCAGCAAGTAGCAGCTATTTCATCAGATACCTCGAACTGATACAGCAAGATTGGATAAGTTAGACGTACAATTTTCTTTTATCACACTTTTTATTTTTATTGATATGGTAAACCCCGCCCCCTACTCAGCAGCCAAACAGTGTCTTTTTAAACTTTGTTTCCATGGCAACACGAATCGCAAGTCATGGTTGGAGGTGAAGGGCCATATCTGTACTCAAAACTTATATTTCTGTATATGTCCTCTGATATAGAATCTATTTATCTAGATATTGGCATACTAAACTCATAAACTTCAAGGAACTTTAACATCCTTAGTATGCAATTCCAAATTATTAGCTTTACAAGCTGCATATGTAAGCTAAGTGCTAAAAAAATGGATCTTGTGCCTAACTCAACCCCAAAAGCTAGCTCATGAGGTGAGGAATGTCCAAGACCATATAAGGAGACAAATAAGTCATCCCTCCACCAATGTGCGACACTTAACATCCCCAGCACGCCTAGGCCTGCCAACTAGAGCATGAACAACATAACCCCAATATTGGGACAACAATAACATGGATGGGCCTGACACTAATATCATGTCAAGAAAATATACCTTATGTCTCACTCAATTCAAAAACTAGATCATGAGGTGAGGAATTTCCAAAACTATATAAAGAGACAACAACACTAACACACAATATCATAGAAAGAGTCCTACCTCATACGGGGCAAGACCAGGCTGGCCATCTACATTCAAGGCCGACATTCCCGTGACCAATCTAAACAAGGGCTCAGCAGTGCAATAAGCAGCCAAAAGACCCAGCATGTAGTTATAGTAATTTGACCTCAATTGGAACCTTTGGACTGAGAGATCTTTCGTCATTTTCCATACTCGGTTTAAGCACAAGGCCAAAAGGACTAGATGAGAAACAGAGATAACCAGGGTGTTTGTTCCACAAGGAGTATAAGCTCCAAAGGCATTTTCGACAGCCTTTGACCACACACCATTTGCCACTGGCTGGCAATACCAATCCAATGGCTTGAAAGCCATTGTTAGCAATACCCAGTGTAACCCTCTACAAGCTCAATACCTTCTCGTACCCTGCCTCTCCTTCAAATGAAAATCCTGTACCCCTGCATCACCGCTGTAATTAACCTGCAAGAATATAAGCTCATTGCTCAGTAAATCAAGCACATTTCACCCTTTTCAGAGACGTGAAAGATTTTGACTATGAAAACTGCAGCATAAAATTATCAGCTTTATTTGCAAGATATAAGTCAAGTCATTAACATGAGGGGATGTAGTCTATAAATTTTAGAAAAATAAATATTTAAACTAAACTTGTACCCTTTGCTAGAGAGTTGTAATTGGTACAGCATACTCGGCACCCACCTAGTTAAAATCTTGGATACACGGTTACTCATTAATTATCTCCCTGAATTATATCTTTCAAGGAAGATCAACAACACTACCCAATCCATACCCTATCTTGAGAAGGCATTCATGAATCATCTTTATCCATATCTTTTTGTTTTCCACAGAAATGGGAACTTCGTAATATCAATTTATTTTCAGCACTTAACATCACTTGAAAAGGATAAAGAAATTAATTAAGCTAATGAAGTCTTTGAAAAAATTATATAGAAGGCAACAGCTTCATAATGGTAATCTCAAACCAACACAAACTTCTGAATATATACCCTATAATAAAAGTTCCAAAGATCCTTAATTACTAGCCACTAAGCAATACTAGAAAACAGCTTATAGTAACAACAACATACCCAGTGAAATCCCACAAAGTGGAGTCTGGGGAGGGTAGAGTGTACGCAGACCTTACCCCTACCTTGGGAGGTAGAGAGGATGTTTCCGGTAGACACTCGGCACAAGAACAAGCAATACAAAGCAATACGAAAATAGGAATAATAGAAACGAATAAGCCATGGAAAAATACTATAAAAAAACATGATAGAGCAGTATGAAAAAGGGAGCAGTAACTACCACAAATTAATATTATAATCGAAGTACAAGGAAACAACATATAGCAGCATAAATCAAAAGACAAGAAGCTACAAGAGTAATACTACGACTACAAGTATGAAAGGAAAAACCGCTTATAGTACAATTAGTATAATCACACAACTGTAAATTACCTTAAAATATGAATCAAAAAACAAACTTTACTTTTCAAAATGGGAACTTCATAACATTAACATCTAGCATTTTATTTACAACATTAAACAAGACTTGCAGAAAAAAAAAAAAGGAAAAATTAAGCTAGATTTGAAGTAGAACAGATCCTTGTGGTCCGACCTTCTCCGGACTCCGCGCATGCCCTAAGCTAGATTTGAAGTCTTGGGAGAAATATGCAGTAAGTCAACCACTTCAGAATATCAATAATAAAACCAAAACAAAGCTCTATATCATAAAAGTCCAAAAGATCCTTCAAATGCAAAAAACAAAAATCAACCCATAAACAGCTACAAAGCAATAAATTCAAATATAATTAGCATAATCACAAACAAAAAAACTACATTAATATTTATTACCTGAAAATATGAACCAAACAAAAGTATACTTTTAGAACCAGTACAAACCCACAAAACAAATAGATTAAAAAACTAAATCAACCATTTTTCTGGGAAAAGGAGATACCTTATGAATGTTTTACTGTGCGGAGAGGACGAGATAGTGAAAGTGTTTATTAGATTCTTTTTTTGGTAGTTAGATATATATAATTATTCGGTGTTCAGTGTTATCATGATAGAATAATGACTTTGTGGATCCAAATGAATGAAATTATACATGAAAATTTGAAAGTGGAAAAGTCAAAATCACTTTATCAGAGGCTTATTATATTCAGCACTGAGGGCTGTTCGATTTGGCAACAAGCTTTGCACAAATTAATTATTTAGAAATTAGTTATTCCGAAATTGTTATCCATCACGACAAAAAATAATATTATAATTTTGTAATTAACTAATTATAGGATCAGTTATTATGATATTGTAATCAAATATGAAATAAATTTATCTCAAATTTAATTACTAATTATATCCCAATTTATGTAACACCGATTTTTATTTGGTCTGTTTCAAAAATAACTTTATGAGATGATTTACAGATACATATTTATATAAAACTTATTTTAAATCATACATTTTAAAAGGTCTTTTTTTTTTCTTAAACTTTATGTCAAGTCAGATAATATCACATAAATTGAGACAGAGGGAGTATCTCTTTATCGACGTGAAAGTGTTTGGTGAAGAGTCCGAAGAGCGGAGAATATAATAGAAACTAGGAAGTTCATTAAAAAGGAAAATTCATGTGTTTTAGGTAAGCAGTAGGTTATTAATAGCAATAGGTTTATTAATATAATACATGTTTATAATCACAAGATTAAGGATGATTTCGGTACGAGAAAAATGTTTCCACAAAAATACATTGAGTTCTTACTTATTTTCTTGTGTTCAACATGTAAGTGAAAAATATTATCCTACAAACATTTGTATATAATCTAGACAAATACTATAGGAGGTGGGGTGAGAGGTATGAGGTGTGGGGGTGGTGGGATGGGGGCTACAGGGGTAGTGGGAAGGGGGCTACAAGGGTAGGGGTGAGGGGTGGTGGAGATGGACTAATGGGGTGGTGTCACAACCCAACTTTAGGGGTGTGGCTGGCACCCGGTGCCCTAAGGCCCAAGCGTACCAATCCTGATACATGTGATATAAATAACAATTCATGGGTCGATTAGGCCTCTAACATATACTCCACTGAATGGGGATATAACCACATGCACTCAGAAAGGAGCCTAAATCATATATATATATATATATAAACAGGCCAACATAAGAACAATGACTCTATTGGGGAGGCCGATAAGGCCATATACGCCTGTCACATACAACACAACTGTCTACAAGCCTCTAAAGAACACTATGACAACATTTGGTCGAGACAGGGCCCTGTCATACCCAACTATACACATATGCACATCTGTCATACATATTAGCTCACTACACAGCTCTGAAGGAAAGGAGCGTGACAACTCTATCTGAGTCGAGTCCTACTGTGAGGAAGGCATTTGCATCTCTATATACACCTGCGGCATGAAATGCAGTGTTTCCGAAAAAGGGACATCAGTACGAAATAATGTACTTAGTATGTAAAGCATGAATAACAATATATGTGAAATGTAAATAAATCATATAAACAATGTGAAGCGAATAGATATAAGAGAAAGCATAAGCAACATGGGGCCACACGATGCGAATAATGAAACTCTGAAACTAAATACAACATGTCTGGCTAGGCTTTTACTGTATAATTGTCCTCATCTTATAGTGCGAGGTATAACATGTCATTAATCTTAGATGTATGTATGAATATGCAATGTAATATGCACCCTAGTTCATGTGTGTGTTGCGTAACGCGCAACCCGATCCATCATATGTATATGTTGCGGAACGTGCAACCCGATCCTCTATATGGGTATGTTACGGAACGTGCAACTCGATCATCTATATGTATATGTTGCGGAATGTGGAATCCTTTCCTCTATATGGATATGTTGCGAAACATGCAACCCGATCCTCTATATGGATATATTGTGGAACGTGCAACCCAATCCTCTATATGCAATCATGATTATATGCATGATATCAATGCCAATGAAAACATGTCAGTACCTATAAAAATAGAGGTGGGAACAACATATTATGATAACAACATCTCTTTGGCCTCTCCTCGAAGCTCATAGACTCTTTGACTTTACTCTTAGAACGACTCTTTGGTCGAGTCGATGACTATATTTTAGAAAGCTTTCTTTCGAAGACTTATGATACGATCAGTAGCCAACAACGAGAATTTCAAGAATAAGAGACTCATTGGATTTCATGTTTTGAAAGAAATGGATAGCCTTACATACCTGGTTCTTGTTGCTACCATCGTTCCACCTGTTTTTGCTCCTCTTACGAATGATCATCTATAACATATAGGGAAGTAATATCAGTATCGAATCTAAATCCCATAAAAACTCCGATTAGGTATCTTATCGACTTCCGTATACACTTTGGGTTCTTAGACTTCTTTACAAGGGCTGCTTATGTAATTTAATCCCATGGTTTAATCCAAACACAATTTTCATAAAACCTTAGCTAGGTGTTCTTCGACAACTCTTACGCATAAATAATTCTTTAAACTTCTCTTATACGGTAAATTTCATATGAATTAGTCTCACAACCTTTCAAACCTTACGTTCCTTAATCCGTAACATATACAATCAATACCATCATCCAATTCAACTCATAATTAGAGTAAAACAATCCAACAATTCATATTACTAAAATTTCAAAATTTTGCGATGTTTCGATCATGATAATTTTTTCATAACTTCCTCCAAATCGACAATTAATCCCAATCATAAATAGAGATGGGTAAAACTTACCTTTACGTATCTAAATTTCCTCTAAACAGTAGAGTATCTTGCTTCAATGGTTTTCAAGAACCAACTCCTCAAGAAGATGGGAGTTTTTTTGATAATCATGAGGCTTATTACGAAATTCATGCGGATTATGGCTTCAATTCCAACTTAGGGTGTTGGGGTATGATTGAGAGGGTTTTAGGAGAGGTCTTAGGGTTTGGTATGGAGGAAAAATGAATCCCAAATCAGAAAATCTTAGTATAAACTCGTCAAAACTTCTGCACCGCCGTAATTCGACGGACCGTCAAACTTCCGACGGTCCATCAATCTTCCTCGTCAAACTTCCTGGGAGATTGACGGCTCAGGCTGGGAATTTTACGGTCCGTCAAATAGTTTGACGGTCCATCATATGTCATGTCAAGTTACTAGTTTCCTGCTTTCGTTGAAACGTACTTCCTTTGATCTGTTTAACTCTCAAATACTCCGGTACCTCCATAAACAAGCTGTAAACCTTCATTATTATTTTGTAAGGTCATACCTCTTTTCCGGACTTCGATATCCAGTCAGGGGGAGTACAAACAAGTATACAGACTCATCAAATTACTCTATGGACTGAAATAGGCTCCTAGAGAGTGGAATGCAAAGTTGAAGGGAGCATTATTGAGATTGAGGTTCATGCAAAGTCAAAATGACCATTCTCTGTTCACAAGGAAGACTGAAAAGGGGATGTAATCATACTAGTGTATGTAGATGACATGCTAGTCACTACAGATAGTTTGAGACTGACTGAACAAACTAAGAAGGAACTACATCAAGTGTTCAAGATGAAAGATCTAGGGGAATTAAAGCACTTCCTGGGAATTGAGTTTGCCAGGTCAAAAGAAGGCATATTAATGCATCAAAGGAAATATTCACCAAAACTCACAACTGATTTGGGACTGACTGTTACTATGCATCAAAGGAGTATGATGATCATCTGGAGGACAACAAACCAAAAAAAGATCCATTATTGTCAGATGTGAGTTCTTATCAAAGACTCATAGGAAAATTACTATATCTCATTGTCACAAGGCCTGATATTGCCTTTAGTGTGCAAACACTGAGCCAATATCTACAACAACCTAAGAAATCCCATACGAAAGTTGCTACAAAGGGTGGTAAGGTATATCAGAACTCAACCTGGTCAAGGAGTTTTGATATCAAGTAAGCCTATTCAACAGATCACAACTTTCTGTGATGCTGATTGGGCACTGCACATACAAAGAGATTCGATGAGTAAGTCACTCCGTACCTTAAAGGGGCTCGAAATTTCATAGTAGAATTTATGACAAAATTATAGTTTCTCCTTTTTCTGCTTCATTTTCTATTCATATCAACTGTTGAAACGTCTACCAATCAAATTGTTATTTATGTAATTACATTTTTGTTTTTGCTCAAATGTTTTATTTGTGGGTCAAATGCTCTTGATATTTTTGTCCCGAGAAAAGTGTACTACTCCACAAATCTAATGAAGGAGCAACGTCCTTTTCCACACACAATTCAAAATAATTCAAAACAAACCGCGCTACACCTAACCTACGGTTAACATTAAAGTCGAAATTCCCGGATACAATACTAACCATAGTTATGACCCGAAACCCGATATCCATTTCCTCTCCTCTCCCTATAAAAACAAGGTCCTTCAGTATAATCGAAACTCACAATTCGAATTTTGAAACTCAAATCCTTTTTGTATTTTAAACGGCGTCTTGATAAACGCCGTCCTCGTTTTTCTCTTTGAATTTTGATTTTTTTAGGGTTTCGAACTTCAATCGAAAATGAGAGAGTGCATATCGATCCACATTGGTCAGGCCGGAATTCAGGTCGGAAATGCTTGCTGGGAACTTTATTGCCTCGAGCATGGCATTCAGGTATTGTTCTTTTTTTGCCTTAATTACCTTTGTTAGGCTCGAAATATGTGTTTTGCTGCACATAAATCGTTGAAAATATGAATTATTTACACTTAGATCTGGTTGAATAATTTATTTTTAGGTTATATATGTTTCAATTTAACAGATTCGAGTTTTTCTTCTTAATCAACTTCGTTATGTTTGAAATGTGTGTTATGCTTCACTTAAATCGTTGAAAATGTGAAGCATTTTCCAGATCTGATTGAAATAGTTGATTTTTGGGTTATATATTTTTTCGATTTATTCAGGTATAGTTTTTATTCATCATCACCTTCGATGGGTTTGAAATGTGTGTTTTGCTTCACTTAAATCACTGAAAATGTGAAATGTTTTTCCAGATCTGGTTGAATAATTGAATTTTAGGTTATATATGTGTTTGAAATGTGTGTTT
This sequence comes from Anisodus tanguticus, assembly GCA_034509755.1. Taxonomy (NCBI): domain Eukaryota; kingdom Viridiplantae; phylum Streptophyta; class Magnoliopsida; order Solanales; family Solanaceae; genus Anisodus; species Anisodus tanguticus. The sequence goes on from CM067555.1 coordinate 45,011,771, forward strand.
TGTTTCACTTAAATCGGTGAAAATGTGAAGTATTTCCAGATCTGGTAAATTAATTACTTTTAGGTAATATGTGTTTGAAATGTGATTTGTTCAACATTAATCGTTGAAAATGTGAAATATTTTCCAGATCCGGTTGAATAATTTTACGCTTAGGTTAATTTACCTAATCAACTTCGCTGTGTTTGAAATGTGTTTTGCTTCACTAAATTGGTGAAAATGTGAAATATTTTCCAGATCTGATTGAATAATTTAATTTAGGCTATATATGTTTCGATTCATCTAATCAACTTCGCTGTGTCTGAAATGTGTGTTTTGCTTCACTTAAATCGTTGAGCATGTGATTTTTTTTTCCAGATCTGGTTGAATAATTTACTTTTTTTTGGTTATATTATGTTTATAAGATGTGGATTTTTTCAATAGATCTGATCGAACAATTTACATCGAGCTGTCTGATAGGTGTCGGATTGATTGGAAATGCAACTTTTTGAATAGATCTGATGGAATATTTTCTATTTAGGTTTGATAACTATCAGATTATGTCGAAATGTGAAACAAATTCTATATATCTGATTGAATAATTTACATATAACTGTTTCATAGTTGATCAGTTGGTTGGAAGTGTGATTTTTAATAGATCTGATACAATATTATAGATATAGGTTTGATAAATGTCCGATTGATTCAAGATGTGAAAATAACTTAACAGGTCTGATTGATATTTACATATAGGATCCAATAGGTGTGCTGTTGTCAAAATGTGATTTTGTTTCAGTAGATCTGGTTGAAGATTCATTCATTGGTTTTATAGTTTGATTCAAATTGTGCAACTGTTTTGGTAGATCTGATTGAATAATTTATGTGTAGGTTTATGTGCTTGCATTTAAGATTTATCGCATTCTTAGTAATGCTAGTAGATTTAGATATAATGAAAAATTGTGGCACTTGAACAGGACATTGAACCCTAGATAGACATAGGATTCGTTAGGAAAGAGGTGGACAATTGTATTGCATTTTCTTAAGATTGTTAGGTTTTCTGGGATCTTTTGAGCTTATATAAATTTGTACAACAATGCTGAATTATATTATAGCTTGGTTTGTTGTCTTATGGAACATGCATGAATCCTTTTCCTGTGGTTTAAACCTTATGGATCTTGAGTGGCTTGTTAAATATTAATTTCTGAAAATTCTGTTTTCCTACAGCCTGATGGCCAGATGCCAGGTGACAAGACTGTTGGAGGGGGTGATGATGCATTTAACACATTCTTCAGCGAAACTGGAGCTGGAAAGCATGTCCCTCGTGCCGTCTTTGTAGATCTTGAGCCCACTGTCATTGATGAAGTGAGGACAGGAACTTACCGACAGCTGTTTCACCCTGAACAGCTCATAAGTGGCAAGGAAGATGCAGCCAACAACTTTGCTCGTGGACACTATACCAGTAAATACTACTCCTTACTCACTCTTAAATTACATTTGGTTCTTCAAAGGCTGATAATCTTATTTGTGTCTGCTTGTAGTTGGGAAAGAGATTGTTGATCTCTGCTTGGACCGCATCAGGAAGCTTGCAGACAACTGTACCGGTCTTCAAGGGTTCTTGGTCTTCAATGCTGTTGGTGGTGGTACTGGCTCAGGTCTGGGGTCACTTCTGTTGGAACGTCTTTCAGTTGACTATGGAAAGAAGTCAAAGCTCGGTTTCACAATTTATCCCTCACCACAGGTCTCAACTTCTGTTGTTGAGCCTTACAACAGTGTCCTGTCAACTCATTCCCTTCTCGAGCACACTGATGTCTCAATCCTTTTGGATAATGAAGCCATCTATGACATTTGCAGGCGCTCATTGGACATTGAGCGCCCTACCTACACCAACCTTAACCGTCTTATCTCACAGGTAACATAGTAACGTATGCTTGTGGATTGGAATTAATTAGCTCTAATTAGCTGGTACTAATTTTGTGCAACCTGTGCAGGTTATATCTTCTCTGACAGCTTCTTTGAGGTTTGATGGTGCTCTGAATGTTGATGTTAATGAGTTCCAGACCAACCTTGTGCCCTACCCCAGGATCCATTTTATGCTTTCCTCATACGCCCCTGTCATTTCTGCCGAGAAGGCCTACCATGAGCAGCTCTCAGTTGCAGAGATCACCAACAGTGCCTTTGAGCCATCTTCTATGATGGTTAAGTGTGACCCTCGTCATGGCAAGTACATGGCTTGCTGTCTCATGTTCCGTGGTGATGTGGTGCCAAAGGATGTTAATGCTGCTGTGGCTACCATCAAGACTAAGCGCACCATCCAATTTGTTGACTGGTGCCCCACAGGATTCAAGTGTGGTATTAACTATCAGCCACCAACTGTTGTTCCTGGCGGTGACCTTGCTAAGGTGCAGAGGGCTGTCTGCATGATTTCCAACTCAACCAGTGTTGCTGAGGTCTTCTCACGCATTGACCACAAGTTTGATCTGATGTATGCCAAGCGTGCTTTTGTGCATTGGTATGTCGGTGAGGGCATGGAGGAAGGTGAATTCAGTGAAGCCCGTGAAGATCTTGCTGCCCTTGAAAAGGATTATGAGGAGGTTGGTGCTGAAGGTGATGATGAAGGTGAGGGAGATGATGATGATGAGTACTGAGCAATGAAGTAGGCTGCGGAATGCTGGTCTGTTTGTATTTTCTTGTTACTGTTTTATGTTGCAGTAGTAAAAACATATTTCATGTGGGTTGATTTCTGTTGTGTTATTAACTTTGTGTTTGTTTGACTTGAGTTCTCCGTTATGCTGCACCTTTCTCTATTTTCATCCATATTTGCTTTTATGATTTAGCACATCTTTGGAGTGCATTTATGTGGGGATGGAATACATTAGAATTGTAGTTCTCTTCGGAGTATCTTGTCCTAGTAGAGTAGTAAAAATATATCAGGTCTGGTCCTGTTGGGTTGCACCTTAGCTTGATTCTATTATTGTTTTCGATTTGTTCCAAAGCAATAATGTTTTTTGTTCAAACTATAATAGTAGTATTATCTCAGTAGTACTGTAACAATGTGGTTGATTAAATATGCAGTACTTAGGGTTTAGGATTAACTCAAAATGAGAGCTCTTTAAGCGTATAGGTTTGTGGAATATTTGACATTGGTTTCTAAAATCGAACTTTAAGTTTCTTTTTTTCCTTTTTGGAAAATTTTGGTTGTTTAAAAAAAAAAAAGAAGGTATTTTAATTAATAACAGCAAATGCTTTCGGGTATGTAAAAACAGGACTTTCCATGAAAATAACTTATAAGTAGTTAATTTGTATAGTGAAAGACCTAACTAAATTTAATCAATTCTCTTGTTTATAATTTCAGAATGTTAAAGATAAATTAGGAAAGGTCTTCTTAGTCTTCAAATTCAAATAGAATAATTATTGACATTTAGTTTTAATTTTTCTTTTAATTTTCCATCATTTAAAAGTTTTTAGTTTTCGAAAGATGCAACTTCTTGATAGAACGGTTATTGATTGAAAATCACATGTGCAGTTCAATAATTAATGCCTCACATCAAACTATAACCATTTATGTTGCCATCAAAATAGACGTGCAACTCTTGAAAAATCTCCCTTTACCTTTAACTCATCCCAGAAAAAATAATCTCTAAAGTAGTCATCAATAACAACATACCCAATATAATACGACTTTATTCATACCTTGAGAGGTAGAGATTGTTTTTTATAGACTCTCAGCTCAGTAGAAAGCAAAAACAAAGCAGGTAAAAGGAAACAAGGAACATTAACTACATCAAAATATTATGTTAAGCAAATAACAAAATACAATAGATAATAACAAAAATTAAAGGATAAGAAACTAAATGAGAAAAAGCTTTCTCCCAAAACAAACATTATTTCAACATCAATGAATGGTAGATCACCAAATCTATTCAGGATATGATAAAGTTTTGAAAAGAATAAGAAAAGAGGAAATTGCACATTATTCGCATCAAAAGTACATAAGACACTACGCACCAATACTTACTATGCAATGAAGCACACTTGATGTAAAAAGAAATACTTGAGCAACAGTTTGAATATGATAATGGGATCCAAATAAAACCCAAGAACACTAGTGAGTCAACGGAAGTGCGATTGTACTCCCCGGCTAAAAGCATTTAATTTGAGCTAATTACGAGTTTAAAGTTGATATTTATTTAGCTCCTAAATGCGTATAGGCTCACACATAACAAAGTCATTGGAGAACTTGGACAAAACTATAAGATATGTTTGAAAAATTATAAGGATGTTGAGAATCGGCAATTGAAAATGTTAAATAGAAGAATACCTTTGATATGACCCAACTTCAAACGAGTACAACTCTTAATGTATAATGAATTCAGATATGTTTATTAACGGTGTTTTATCAGACACTGTTCATTTTGTGCGACCGCTCACTAGAGCGTGCAGTGAAAGAAAAGTTATGTCTCTTCTGCGCGCACCTTGGGAAGTAATAAAGGATGGGGATAGAGGGTATGAACCATTTTTGAGCTAGGAGAGAATTCAGCAAGGCATCACTCCCATGAATCAAGATGAATTTTTAGGTTAATTACTACTCCCCAGACACTAGCATTCACAAGTTTCCACCTTTAAATCTTGATATGTGTTATAGTTTGTAGTGGTTCTTGTGGGTTACAACAATTGCAGGAAACGAAAAATAAGTAACTGCTAACTATTACAACAAACTGAAATTACAACAAACTTTGATATTTTGCTGGGTCGAGTGATGTCACTCTGTCTTTAAAACAAGATTGCCCCGTATATATCCTTTTACGTTATGGACAATAGTCTCTCAAGATAAAACAACAACTTAACAAATGAGCAAAGGAAACTCAAGTGTTACTTTTGAAGAACAAGTAACGAAATGATGTTGGAGAGGAAGAAGAAGATTTCTAATTTTTCTGTGTCCTGGTAGAACAAATGAGACAAAGGCTTCAATTTATAGTGTAAGGAGGGTGACTTCTCAACTAGCCAACTAATGACTTTTAATAGCCACGTAATGACACCTAGTGATGAGTTATATTCAGCCAATTAAATGACTGAGTTTATGTGCAAAGTAATGGAGATTCAATGCTCCAAAACCAACCCAAAAGGCAGAAACTTTCTACCTTCCGTTGCTGGACCCTCTTTCCAATTTTATCTTTCCTGAAACTCCAGGGACCAAACTGTAAATATTAAGCAATTTGGGGTCCAAAATGATAATATTAGAAGAAGCCCAACATCCCAAGACCTGAGCCTGAACGGGTGGCGTCAGTGCGCGTGTGGGCTTAGCCTCGAACCTAAGTACACGTAGGTCCTCCCTTCTTCAAACACATGGGTAACCCCCTTGGGGTCCCAAACCTTTATTAATTTTTGAGACTTATAAAATGAACAAATCTTCCTTTCCCCACCGATGAAGGAGATTTGTTCCACACCATATTTTCATGCTTCAAACACCTCACTTTGTGAACCAATATATCTTTCATTTCTTAACGAAATTTGACGATCCTTGGCCCACGGCCATCTACTCACTTAGTAGATTATGCATGTGTGAAGAACCAAAGTCTCCAACATGCGGAACCCTAGTGTTTAAGTCATTAAAGATGGGTAGACGCAATCACGCAACTCACCAAAGACTTCTCCAACAGTTCTATGATAGTTAAAAGTTAGAATGGTTTACACCTCGTGACTAAAAATGGCGAATACGGGAAAATGACTAACTAGTTTAATGTCGTTGAGTATTGAAGCTCACGTCTAGGTTAGAACCAATCTTGATGTATGCTGAGCCTAAATTAACTTCAGAAATTTAGTACTAATAAGCATTTCTTTGAAATAATGTTTAAAATGAGAATTCTTGCTCACGAGGAACAAACTCTCACGCTTTGCAAAGATGTCTGAAAAGAAAGAAAGATTGATTACAAAATTGTAATGCTATACTACTATTTTGTCATCTGTATTGGTTTATAGAATATCAAGGCAGAAAGCACCAGCGAGGTCCTTTTTTACAGTCGAACGACACTGACTAGATTAATATAGCACAAGATATGATCATCTATAGTAATCTGCGAGCAGTAAAGCAGCAATAGTCATAAAAAAGCCATTGGAAAACTATAATCTGATGATTTAAACATTTGAAAGCAATTTGGTGGTTCGAAACCCACATATAAGAAATATAGAAAACTGGTTTGCAGTCAAACACAGGGAACAAAAGTTCAAACACAAACACTGAATATATAGATCTCTTCTAAAGGGCAAAAATCTCTTCTCAAGCTCAAAATGCTCATTCATCTTCCTGGCTGCGCAGCCTAGCGAGCTTGTTAGTAATAACCACATCAAGTTGGGCTGCTCGCTCCACAATTTCTTTCCTCTTCCTTGTGGACACATTATGTGCGATCTCAGCACAGTAAGTTCTGTCCACAAAAAAAGAAGTGATCAAAGACAAGGAACTAGTCTTTACGTTCAAATGATAGACAAATACTGTACTTTGTCGCATTACCTGTTGTGCATCATTAGAATATCAAGCTCGCTTGCATTGTGCACAACAAACTTCTTGAAGCCATTGGGAAGATAGTGGCGGGTCTTCTTGTCAGACCCATATCCAATGTTGGGCATGAGGACACATCCCTTGAACTTTCTTCTAACTCTAGAATCAATACCTTTTGGTCGGCGCCAGCTTGGCTGTCATTGATAAATTCGATAGTTAAGTCTCATTTGGTAAAGCCATGTACAGTTCAAATAGAGCTGATGAAAGGAAAATGCTCTGGGGACTTATCATGCCTAACAGAGATTGCTAAGTACAAACCAAACCAACTTAATAGCATGCTGACATACAGAACCAACTAATGAAATGCAAATTATGTCATACATAGAGGTGGATGTTTTTCTCATTCCGCTATCAATATTCAGTTCATCACATTATATGCAGAGAGGGTCAGAGAATGGAGTATTAGAAGTCATTTAACAGGCATAAATTAACAGAAAGCTTATCATTAGTAAAGCTAACAGTGTTGCCGTACCTAACCTGTAATTTGTTTCACCCTTAAGACGAAATGCAAGAGATAGTTCTGTTCCTTGGATACCAAGAGCAAATAATAATAAAGACAAATAATCTCTGGATAACCAAGGTTCAATCCTTTGCAGTAATTGTAATTTCTGATTATTCATTTTAAAAATGGGGAGGAGCAGATATTGCATCGACTAGGGGTACTGGAAAAGTTAGTTTTTGAAATCAGAATATTTGAAAGATTGCACCAGACTTGCATCATGCCAGAGTTGTTTTCATTTCTTCATCTGTAAAGAGTATTTCGTGCCCTCTAAATTATGTTAATATTCCTTCACTTAAGTAGAATAGTCTTCCCATCCACTAAAACAACTGCTTTCACTACCCGCCTATGTTAGTTCTGTTTCCCCACAACCACACAGGAAAATTATGTTTTTCAATCAATAACATCATAGTATACACCAAGAAGGAAAAACAAATTCCAAAACTTGCCACTAAAAGAGCCATAAAAATGCAATAGAGATCAGATGATAGTGCATGTTCACTGTTCCCATAAACATAACTTCAGTGCGGAACAAACGGATATAAGCATAACCAAATCCACTTCCTCTTCACAATAGTGACTCAGATAAGCTTACTCTCACCTCAACTAATCATTTGATAAACATAGCCATCAAAAATGGGACAGATGAACTCACATTGAACTTCATAGGGGTAAATTTCTCATACATTTGAACAACTCAATCATCCCTTTGGGACTACTTCCTTATCAATATTAAAGTGCATCATAAATTTCATATGAACACTTCACTTAATAAATAAAGCAAATCTAATCATCTTTTTAGCATTAATTTTCACAGAAAAAAAACACCAGTACGGAACAAATGGATATAAGTATAACCAAATTCACTTCCTCCTCATTAATTTTAATTTCTAATGACAATAGTGATTCATACCAGCTAATCATTCAATAAACCTAGCCATCAAACTAAAGCATCCCTTTGGGACTACTTCCTTCCCAACATTAAAGCGCACAACAAATATTATATGAACACTTACGTTACTAAATAAAGCAAATCTAACCATCTTTTAAAAATTACTATTCACAGAAACAGAATGCCAGAACAGAACAAAAGGATAAAAGCATAACCAAATTCACTACGCAATAATTTAAATTTTAATCACAGTAGTGATTCATATCAGCTTGCTTGCACCTCAAGTAATCATTCAATAAACATAGCCATAAAAAATGGGGCAGATGAACTCACATTGAGGTTCATAGAGGTAAATTTCTCCTACATCTCAACATTTCAACCATCCCTATTGAACTACTTCCTTCCAAATATTAAAACGCATCAGAAATCTAATATGAACAGTTATGTTACTCAATAAAGAAAATGTAAGGCTGTCAGCATGAACTACTTCCTTTTACTTCCCAATAAAGAAAACTACATTTTTTGCATTATTATTCACATAAACAGAACGCTGCTTCGGAACAAAAGGATATTCGCATAGCCAAATCCATTTCCTCCGCATGAAAATTAATTTCTAATCACAATAGTAATTCAAATCAGTTTGCACGCACCTCAACTATTAATTCGATTAACCTACAACAGTACTAATACATCTCAAAACTCAACCATCCGTTTAAACTGCTTCCTTTTCCTACCCAATATTAAAGTGCATAACAAATCTCATATAAACACTTAAATTACTCAATAAATCAAATCTAAACATGAAAAAATCAGTAATACTGAAACAAAAAGATAACCTTAACAGTGATTCTGCGATCACATTGAGGCCTCTTGAAGTGTTTAACTCTCTTCTTCACTACCTTCTTGTTCAACAAAGGTACTGCCATTCTTGCTTTTCTCTTTACCTTCTCTACACACACTTAATAATTAACAATTATTAGATACAAAATTTCCCGAACCCCGCGCATATCGGGATCTTAGTGCACAGGACTCACCTTTTATATACAAAATTCATTCATAAGAGCAAAAATACTTAAAATAAATAAAGGAGAGTTGGATACTCACAAGGAAGAGAGAAGTAGGGTTAGCCTTTGTTGTGGAGCTGATGAAGTAGTGTTATATAACTAAGGGGGGCTAGGGTTAGTGTTACAAATAATATCTGATTTTTTTAAAATTATCTTTTTCTTATAACTAAAAAATATATGTTCAACCAAACCTGACATTATGAATTACACTGTAATTATATTATGTAATAAAATATTTTTGTGATTACAATATATTATTGTGTAATTACTATTAACTACCATACTACTTGCACATTAATTATAAAAATACTCTTATGAACTATTTAACTTAAAATTTTTATTTTATTTTATTTTAATGAGGTAACTTTTAGTCATACAAATATTTATGATTTAATTTAAAACTTTAGATAACAAGTTTTTAAAATTTTATTCTTTTTTCAAACTTAGTGACTAATCAAACTAACATCATATAAAATAAAATGGAAGAAATATGCAATTGCTTCTTATATTCATTTTGAACCTTAAATTCAAAGACTATTTTTTTCTTCCAAATCTCAACCAAATAAGCATATTGCGATTTGAGGTTATTTTTATCTCATAAGAAAAGTGTCCAAAGTTTGTAGACCTAAAATATACTTCTCATGAATTCATGTGGCACAATTCGAATTTCAAGAATTAAACAATATAATTTTGACCTTGAAATTGGGCATGAAATTTTTAAATTTTTTAAAATAAAATATACATATTTTAAAATTACATAAAAGTACTATAAATCACAATAATTGACGATTCAAAACATATAAAAATATATGAAAATATTACGGTTAAAGAAAATTCATAAAGTGTCGCATAAATTGGGTGGGAGAGAGTAGTAAGATTTATATCCAATTTTTTGTTAGACTTATTAGCATACGTAAATATAATTTAAAATTCTCGGGGTCCGGATCTACTTGCCGACGTTCATGTGTTCAAACCATCACCCGAAAGTACGGGGTGTTACAGTTTCAGGAACGGTAGCTGCCAGAGCTAATTCTTCTTCCTCCAAGGCGAAAGATGCTTCAGCGTTCCACTCTTCATCGCTTGTCTTTCCTGCATTTGTCGTGGCTGCATTGCTTTTTGCAGTGTTCTTTTTGAACCAACAACTTTTAGCCATGTGGCCCTTCTTCCCACAGTTATAGCATTTTCCATCAAACTTATTGTTATTCTTTGACTGGCCATCTCGGTTGTCTTTCTTTTGATTTCCCCCTGTTTGGGAGCTTCCATGATGATTATCATTGTCATCATGTTTTCTAGAATTTCTACTAGCATTTGGTGGGGATCGACCTTTCTTGTCACCACTATAGAGTGCTTCTTTGTCACTCTTTAATGAGACTCCAGATATTTGCTTAGCCAACACTTCTTGGTCAGCTAGCAAGTTTTCTAATTCAGCAAGAGAAGGTTGGCTTGGCCAACCTTGTATTGCGGCAATAAATTTTTTATATTCTGGCCTTAATCCATGAATAATAATTCTTCTAATTCTAGCGTCTGACATGCCAGCAGCATAGTCTAATGCAGAAATTTCGTGACAAAGAGATTTTACCTTGATAAAGTATTGGTTGATCGTCATGTCGGGTTGTCTAATAGAGTGAAGCTCGTTCTCCATAAGTTGCAGTCTCATATCATTCTTCTTGGTGAACAATGCTGCGAAAGTATCCCATGCTTCTTTCGGTGTCTTAGCCGGCCTGATGTGCTCCAACATTTCATCTTCAACTGTGGTCCGAATCGCAAACATGGCTTTGCCAACTCTAATCTTTCATTTCTTCAGAGCGGCTGCGTCTTCTGGTTGTGTGACCTCATTGCCACCAACGATCTCCCACAAGTCTTGGCCTTGGAGATATGACTCCATATGCATCAACCACGTACTATAATTCTGATTGTTAATTTTCTTGATTCTACCGACCACTTGAAGGTCACCCATCGTGTCTTGGCTAAAATTTTATTTTTACCAAGAAAGCTTGATTTCGACAACAAGCTCTGTAGTACTAAATCACACACGAACACTCTAAGAAACTCAACAAACAACTCTTTGGTATGAACCGACCTGGCTCTGATACCACTTGTTAGACAACACAACATGTGAAAAATGTAATTACTTTATTATTGTAAAAGTAATTACAGCAAGACTTGAACACTATAACTTGACCACAATATACACCAAGTTTTTACTCTTTTATTTTTACCAACACTTGACACTCACACTTAAGCTTACTTAAATATTTACACACACTTTTCTTGATTCAACTTGTTAGACACTTTTTGGATGTGCACTTGGGACTTACTCTCACTTCTTGAGAACTTCTTACTCACTTAATTACAACTCAAATAGACCACCTCTATTTATAGGTGGTGATGAAAGAATCTAGTTAGGATACTTAATTACTACTCTACTCTAGAATATTCCTCACTACTTTTTTCTAGAATCACTCTTCTATTTATTTCTAGAGTTATTCTTTCTAGATTCCACTCTAGAACTTTCATCCTAAAGTTATTTTTTCAACTCTCTAGAATTACTTGAACATTCTAGATTGATTATCCATTGTCTTGGATATTAAGTTGATGATGACTTTTAACATGCCCCTCACCACCACCCACCCCTACCCCTACTCCAACCCATCACCTACTTATCTTTTAAAGTTTTTATTTTATCTTTTGCTTTTAATGGATAATGGTATTTTAGTAAACTTACATGTTATTTAATAGTACCATACAGTCAAAGCAAACAATAAAAAAATTATTAAACCACAACAAACGATACAGTCTATCCAAAATATGATACTGTACATTATGAAACCATTGGTGACAACCATCCAAACAGAGTGTAAAATATAGAGAAGCAAAGCAAAATGCGTAGTGAACAGGAGTGCACAGAGAGTTTGTACTTCCTGGTGGAAGGTGTGCCATGACCCCGCTATGTGGCATGTTGTTGACTTGAAATAATATAACATTTTTAGCTCCATAAGGGATCGGGTGTTGAGAAGATATGTATGATTGCTGTGGATCGTAGCCAGGGTCAGTTACTCAAAATTAGCATCCCGAATTTTGGTAATAAAAAATTGCTCAACTACATTGCTCAGAGCCAGAGGTACTCTTTTGCTGTTGTAATATTAATTTTTGTACTGTTATAATATGGTCAAAATGTGATTGTTTCTCAATTGCTTAACTTTTATGTGCAAAAATTGGGTCAGGTGAATTCATGGTCACCGATTAAACTCGATATATTATGTGTATAACTCATGATCAAAAGAGATTGAGTAGTGCATTAATTAAGGTGTAAAATTTAATTCCTCAAAGTCAAGGGGCTGAACCCAATGGATTCGTCTCTGGATACAACGCCCTTTGGCATATCACTTCTCGAGACGTTTTGTTGAAAGGAACGGTGTGGTTTGCACCCGGAGTGTCTTTTTTTTCTCTCCTTATTGTCTAATTAGATTTTCAGATTTACATATTTAAAACTATACAAAGCTACCATTGATCGTAATTTCTCCATAGTGAAAAAAATTAACTTAGGATTGAGGCGCAGTTGTAATTATTATTGTCTTCGAATATCAAAACATTTTAGAAGTACATTAAGTACTGCAATGCATAATCAATCATTTACAGTAAAATGATAATTAAATTCTTTTTGTTAAACAAGATATATACTCGTGATATACATTTGGTATACATAGTGTATATCACGGGTGCTTTCGGAAACAACCCAACACGGAAGAAGGTAGAAAGCCCATCTCGGGTTGGCCCATCACGGGTTGTGTATATTGATTATGTATATTGTTGTAATATTGTAGTGTAAATGTTACCTTAATTAGTCTTGTACACTTACCATAATTATATAGTTAGAATCCAAGTAGAATAAGGTTTTAGGAGTATAATATGAATATGATTCTCCTATTATGGAAATATGTAACTTGTATATATAGCCTTTCAATTAATGAAAATAATGAAAGAATTATTTCTTTCATGGTATCAAGAGTCTAGGTCTTAAAATCCTCTCTACTCTCTTATTTTTTTCCTTCGACTTCCCTCCACGTTCGAGACGTTTTGCTCTCGGTTTGTGTGCCGACGGGAACTCTTTTCTTCCCAATTTTTCTCCCAAATCCCTCATTATCATATTGTTCTATCAATATGCCTACATCCCGGAACACGTTTCATCTTGCCCTTACAGTTTCTAACATCAAGAATAACATCCCTCTCATTCTTGAAATAGAAAACGTCCAATATGCGACGTGGGCCGAACTGTTCAAAATTCACGCACGATCGCATCAAGTCATCCATCACATAATCTCCGCGGCTCCTGAGGATACGGAGGTGCCAAAACGTGAGGATGATCCTAAGTTGTGGACGACTCTTGATGCTACCGTCCTTCAGTGGATATATTCCACAATTTCTACCGACCTTTTGCAAACAATTATTGAGCCTGACGCTACAACACATGCGACTTGGGATAGACTGCGTGATATATTCCAAGATAATCAAAATTCTAGAGCCGTTACCCTTGAGTAGGATTTCTCCCACGTCAATATGAAAGATTTCCCTAATGTTTCGGCTTATTGCAAAAGATTAAAGGAATTGGCGGACCAATTTCGCAATGTTGGCGCGCCAGTTTCGAACGATCGTTTGGTCCTCCAAATGGTTTCCGACCTCTCCGATGCCTATAGTGGTGTTGGAACGCTTCTTCGGCAAAGCAACCCGCTTCCACAATTTTATCAGGTTCGTTCTATGCTTACACTCGAAGAAGCAGACATGGCAAAACGAGCGGCTACCGGTGCTAGCCCCGTAGTCATGATGACCGAGTCCACGGTGTATCCTACCGGTTCCAACAACTCGCGCCAAAATCGTAACAACGGTGGCGGCAAAAAGGGTGGAAATAAGAAAAATAATGGCAAAAACCGCGGCGGCAACAATGGCGACATCCGATAGAATGGTGGTGGCGGTGGTGGTCCTCGCAGTGGTCAGCAACAGCAACAGCAATTTTGGGCCCCACAATGGGCCCCACAGCCACAGTTTGGGCCCAACCAATTTTTGCCCAACTGGCAGTGGGCTGCCCAGCAGCAGTCCAGGAACTTCCCCCTGGCCCAACTACAGTCAGCAATCTAGGCCGAGACCGCAAGCAGGGGTGCTTGGGCATCGGCCCCCGCAGGCCCATCACGCAGCGGCACCCACGTCTACCGATATCGAAGCCGTAATGCACACGCTTGGTTTAAATCCTCCGGATCCAAATTGGTATATGGACACCGGTGCCATTACCCACATGACATCCGATTCAGGTACGCTCTCGTCTTATTCCAATTTGAGCAACCCTTGCGGTATAATTGTTGGTAATGGTAATTCTATTCCAATTCGTGGTTATGGTCATAAAACGTTATCTCCCACTCATCCACCTCTTATCTTGAAAAACACCCTACACGCCCCCAAATTGATTAAAAACTTAGTCTTTGTCCGTAAATTCATTACTGACAATTCCGTTTCAATTGAATTTGATCAGTTTGGTTTCTCTGTGAAGGATTTCAAGACGGGGAGTCCTCTCATGAGGTGTGATAGTAGGGGAAATCTTTATCCTATCACACCCAATTCCAGTCCATCGACTAAAGCCCTGCCATCCGCTTTTGCAGCCATTTCTCCTTCCTTGTGGCATGCTCGTCTTGGTCATCCGGGATCATCTATTTTGTCGTCGTTACATAAAAATAGTTTTATGTCATGTAAGGGTACGAGTAGTACTCAAAATTGTCAGTCTTGTTCTTTAGGAAAAAATGTTAAGTTGCCGTTTGTAGACTCAAATTCTCATACTTTAATGTCATTTGATATTATTCATAGCGACGTATGGACATCTCTTGTTCTAGTTCTCTGGGTCATCGGTATTATGTTCTCTTTTTGGATGATTACTCTAAGTTTTTATGGACATTTCCAATAGAAAAAAAATCTCAAGTCCTTTCCATCTTCTTAAAATTTAGAGCATTCATCAGAACCCAGTTCGATCGAGAAATAAAAAATATTCAGTGTGATAATGGCAAAAAATATGACAATGGGGTGTTTAGGTAATTCTGTGCTAATAATGAGATCAATTTTCATTTTTCTTGTCCTCATACGTATTCACAAAATGGGAAAGCCAAACGCAAAATTCATTCCATAAATAACATTGTCCGAACTTTATTGCTTCATGCTTCCGTACCCCCTTTTTTTTGGCATCATGCTCTCCAAATGGCTAACTATCTCATTAACATAATTCCTTCAAAAGGCTTGACATATTCTTCCCCCCTTCAAATTTTATATAATAAAATTCCTTCATATTTACATCTTCGGGTTTTTGGGTCTTTGTGTTATCCGTTATTTCCGTCCATCACAATTAATAAACTTCAGGCCCGGTCTACTCCGTGTGTGTTTTTGGGGTTTCCATCTAATCATTGTGGCTACAAATGCTTTGATTTATCCTCCAATAAAATCATCATTAATCGCCATGTCATCTTTGATGAATCCAATTTCCATTTGCTAAAGTTAATACTCCCGTGCGTAGTTCGTATAATTTTTTGGATGATAGTATATCCCCGTATATTATTCAACATTTATCGGACGTATCTCACACCCAAAATTCTCTAGCGGGCCCACTGCCCGCTGGCCCCACTGGACCGTCCGTCACCCACTGCCTGGACTAGTACCACCACTGGGCCAGTTCCAGCGATTGGGCCAGTCCATCCCAATTCTGGAACTGGTCCAGTTTTTGCTCCTAGTTCCCGAGTTGGGCCAGCAGGCCCACTGCCTGCTGGCTAGTCCGTCCCGAGCCCAGCAAATTCTCAAAATCCACCCAATTCTTCCTCGAGTCATAGACCGGTCACTCACAGTCAACGTAGTATTTTTACACCAAAAAGACTTTAATTTACATTCTAATGTCTCTAAATCCCCCTTGCCCCGTAATCCTGTGTCTGCCTTAAATGATCCGAATTGGAAAATTGCTATGACTGATGAATATAACGCTCTTATTGATAATAAGACGTGGGAGTTGGTGCCCCGTCCATCTGGTATTAATATTATCAGGTCTATGTAGATTTTTGCTCATAAGGAGAATTCAGATGGTTCATTTGCTCGACATAATGCACGACTTTGTGGGTGATGGTAAAACTCAGCATGTTGATATAGATTGTGGGAAGACGTTTAGTCCAGTGGTCAAGCCAGCTACCATTCGCACTATGCTTAGCTTAGCTCTTTCGAATGGCCTATTCATCAGTTAGATGTAAAGAATGTTTTCCTACATGAGGATCTCAAGGAAACAATCTATATGCATCAACCTTTGGGATTCAGGGATCCCAATCATCCTCATCATGTTTGTTTATTGAAGAAGTCCTTATATGGGCTTAAGCAGTCTCCCCAGGCCTGGTATACAAGGTTTGCTGACTATGTTTCAACTATTGGGTTCACTCACAGCAGGTCGGATAATTCCTTATTCATCTACCGTCGTGGTTCGTCCTTAGCCTACATTATGTTATATGTGGATGATATTATCTTGACTGCCTCTTCCGATGCCTTACGTTAGTCTATCATGACCATGCGTAGCTCCGAGTTTGCTATGAAACACTTGGGGCCCTTGAGTTACTTTTTGGGGATTGCTGTCACCCGTCATTCCGATGGGTTGTTCTTGTCTCAACGGAAGTATGCAGTCGAGATCATCAAGAGGGCTGGGATGTCATCCTGTAAGTCCACTTCCACTCCAGTTGATACTAAGCCCAAGCTTAGTGCCGCGACCGGCGTACCTTACGAGGATCCGACCCGATATCGCAGTCTTGTAGGGGCACTTCAGTATCTTACCTTTACAAGACCGAATATTACGTATGCTGTCCAATAGGTGTGTTTATTCATGCATGATCCCAGAATTGAGCACATGAATGCACTCAAACGCATCATTCGGTATATTCAGGGTACACTGGACTATGGTTTGCATTTATATCCTTTCTCGACATCCACACTTGTCTCATACACGGATACTGATTGGGGTGGTTGTCCAGACACTAGACGGTCTACGTCTGGCTATTGTATGTTCCTTGGCAACAACTTGGTCTCCTGATCTGCGAAACGTCAGTCGACTCTATCCTGCTCAAGTGCCGAGGCTGAATATCGAGGGGTAGCTAATGTGGTCTCCGAATCATGTTGGTTACGTAACTTGCTTTTGGAGCTTCATTGTCCCATTCAGAAGGCAACCTTGGTTTATTGCGATAATATTAGTGTCATCTACCTTTCTGGTAATCCGGTTCAACACCAACGCACTAAGCATATCGAGATGGACATTCACTTTGTCCGCGAAAAAGTTGCTCGGGGTCAGGTACGCATCTGTCATGTCCCGTCAAGATATCAAATTGCAGACATCTTTCTAAAGGGTCTTCCCTCAGTCCTTTTTGAAGATTTTAGGGACAGTCTTAGCGTTCGAAAACCGCCCGCTATGACTGCGTGAGTGTGTTAAACAAGGTATATACCCTTGATATACACTTGGTATACATAGTGTATATCACGGATGCTTTCGGAAACAGCCCAACACGGAAGAAGGCAGAAAGCCCATCTCGGGTTGGCCCATCACGGGTTATGTATATTGATTATGTATATTGTTGTAATATTGTAGTGTAAAGGTTACCTTAATTAGTCTTGTACACTTACCATAATTATATAGTTAGAATTCAAGTAGAATAAGGTTTTAGGAGTAGAATAGGAATATGATTCTCCTATTATGGAAATATGTAACTTGTATATATAGCCTTTCAATTAATGAAAATAATGAAGGGATTATTTCTTTCACTTTTGAACTCTCGAAATAGTAATAGTGCCAAAATTGTGATTGTCTTTTGAATTAATATGCCCATTCATATTGTTCTATACTTCCTCTTTTTGGTACTTACTAACTCTTTTCCGATGATATAGTAGCTACGTTCTTAAATATTATAGTAATGGTTTAAATGTTTACTTCCTTAGAGGTGCTATATATGGCTGTCCTTTTCCTTGCGGTGTTCTTGTAATTGCTCTATTTTTTTTTTGTTGCCATCCCAAAAATAGGAATTCTCTTGAAATAATTGATTTGTTATCCTTTCGGACAGATCTAGTCAGCTCAGACATCTCTGAATTGTCAAGTGTTACTTAGGTTGAGATGTGGCTGCAGCTGCCAAGAACTTACCATTGTTGGAGGAGTTTCAGATTTACCGGTGTTCTTGTATTACTAAAGATGATATAGAAATTGTTGGTCGTTCTTTCCCTCTACTCAAGTCATTTATATTGCATGCAAATCCATTTGGTAAATTGAGATTTCCTCCATCACAAGACAATGATAACGCTCTAGCTATTGCCAGAAGTATGCCTGAATTGCAGGACCTTTCCCTTATTCATAATAACTTAACAAATGAAGGACTGCAAGCCATTCTTGATGGCTGTCCACATCTTGAATCACTTGAGTTGCATTGCTTCTATTGTATCAATCTTGAAGGGGATTTTGGAAGAAGATGTAGGCAACAAATTGTAGATCTAAACTACCTCGTGACCATCACTCTAGATTGTGAATTTCATTATGAGATTTGGCATTAGTGAATAGGGGAAGAAGACAAAAAGGTTTGTTCAGAACATATATTTACTTGTTTTGTATTGGGATTTTTTCAAGTCTTTGGTTGCTGGGTGAATATGAATCTATTTGCTACAGCTTTGCTGGGAAGAACAGTGAAGTCTTTAGTGGTAAAATTTAATTAAAATCTCTAACATGTTTTGTATAATTCTTGAAATAATACTATTAAGAATAAATTGGGCGTAAAATTCACTACTTAATGGAATTTTATTTTTATCTGCAGTTTTGAAACAATAGATACAAACCTGTTGCATGTATAGTAGAACTTGTTTTTAGATAGCACTAATGTTCTTGAGACCAAGAGGTATACCGAAAAATGAGTAAAAGTAGGTAACGAAGGGGAGGGATTGCTCTTTGCACAGTTTAAGACATTAGGTGTTGATTACGTGATCCTCCAAATTCTAGGCGTGACAGGAATATACCAAAATAACCAGTCAATGAATTTGACGGATTATATTTTCATGGGATAAATTTGACACCCCTAATTTCATTGATGTTCTCTCAAAACATCCTTCCATTATCTTTCTTTCACTTACTTTCCTTCCTTCAGAAGCAAATTCAAAATCCAAACAAAAAAATTGTTTAAGCTAGAAGGGTGCTAGAAATATGAACTATAATTCACAAAAGATTTGGTTTATAAACAGAGATAGATGTCTGTCTAGTAGTACAAAGTTTAGGTAGCATAAATGTTCCTGAGGCCAAGAACAACCCCAACCCCAACCCCAATAATGTGAAATGAATATGATGTATGTTTATCGTTCAATTGGTTCGCAAAATGCACAGTTTAAGGTATTGAGTGTCGGTTAGCAGAGGCGGACCCACGTAGAATGGTGTGGGTGCACGTGCACCCGTTAACGTCGAAAAAAACTTTGTATACATGTATATACCTTGAAGAACTATCATATATTTTTAAAGGACCACCCAAACATAGCTGCTACACTGGGTCATTTGGACCCCTTAGGTCCTTGAATGCGAGCACACGACCGAGTTAGAGTCTAGGCTACAAATTTTCGTTTTTAGCTGACAAATAAAAAAAATGCATAAAATGTGTAGGTGGCAAGTTTCAAACAAGCAACCTATTATTTGTATCTGATGCAGGAAATGGAAATATATAACTGCTAAGTATTACAAGCAACTGAAATTACAATTAACTTGAACAACAAACTGGAATTACAAGAAACTGGAATTGCAATAAACTTGGTATGCTAAGTCGAGTGTTTGCACTCTGTATTTAAGACAATATTGTCCCGTATGTATCCTTTCTACGTCCTGGACAATTGTCTCCCAAGATAAAACAGCAAATGAATAAATGAGCAAAGGAAACTCAAGTGCTACCGTGAAGAATTTTGAGTAATGAAATGATGCTGGAAGGTAGTAGGATAACTGATTTCGTTTATGTTTTTGTGTTATGTTTGTGTAGCTCAACAATGGTGCAAATGGTTCTTTATATAGTTGAAGGAGAGACTTACCAACTGCCCACATAAGTGCCATTACTGACCAAGTAATGACAATTATGAAGGTAGTAATTCCACCAAAATAAATGGTGAAGATGTGCAATGGATTGACATTTAGGAATCTGCCCAATTTAACTTTCTTGAAACTTCAGGGACCAAATTGTACGTATTGAAACCCACGACCCACGACCCGAGACCGGACCGGACGGGACGGGACGGGCGGGCGGGCGGCAACGCGCGTGTGGGCTTTCCTCGAACCGAAGCACATCTAGGTCCTCCCTCCTTTAAACACATGCGATACCCCTTGGGGTCCCAAACCCCAAGCCAACCTTGAGACTTATAAACAAAACAATTCTTTCTTCCTCCACCGATGAGGGAGAATTGATCTCAATACCACACTTTTCCATGCTTCAAACACCTCACTTCGTGGACCAATATTTCTTTCATTTCTCAACGAAATTTGACGATCCTTGGCCCTACAGTTATCTACTTACTTAGTAGATTATGCACGTGTGAAGAACCGGATTCTCCAACATGCGGAATACTGGTGTTTAAGCCGTTAAAGTTGGTCGGACGCAACTCCCGCCAAAGGCAAATTTTCAACAAATGGTGTCCAAATCACGTGGAGTGAGCTTATCTTGTTATGCCAATTAATTTATATTTATATGTTAGAACATCGGTTCTACGGGTTTAATAAAATTATCAAATGAGGCGGTGTTGCATGACATCGCTTCGACTAACGTGCATTCGCCTTTGGTGGTGCTCCCGTCATCTTCAAATTCTGGTTCCGTCTCTGCCGGTCATGTGCACCTAACGAATTCTAACGAGTTGGCGTGTTATATTTTAATAGGGTAAATTTGACACTCCTAATTTCATCGATGTTCTCTCATAATTTCCTCCCAATTATCTTTCTTTCATTTGCTTTCCTTCCTTTGCACACAAATTTTATGATTTAAAAAAGAAATTTTCAAGCTACAGAGGTGCTAGAAATGTGAATAATTCACAAAAGATTTGGTTTATAAACAGAGATACTGATAAACACCCGTGATATACACGGTATATTGGCCATACATATCATGTGCTGACTTAGCAAAGATGGACTGTTAAACTCGTGAATACACGGTGTATACATACCGTGTATATCACGATTTAGTGGCCTATTTTAGGAGATGTTTTGTTGTAATTAGAATTGTACACTTACCATAATTGTACAGAATAAGGTTTAATGAGTAGAATAAGAATAATATTTTCCTATTATTGAAATTGTACAATTGTATATATACTCTTTCATTAATGAAAATAATCAAGGGATTATTTCTTTCATGGTATCATAAATCTAGGTTTTTCATACCTCTCCTCCTTTTTTTCTTCCACCGTACCTTGGTTTCCGAGCCTCCTTCTCGGTTTTTGTGATCTTCGTCTTTCTTCCTAATTAAACCAAATCCCTCCTTTTGTTCTTTCGTTATGTCGACGTCAAAGAACCACCTTCATCCTGCCCTTACTAGTTTCTAACATCAAGAACAACATCCCTATTGTTCTTGAGATGGAAAACGTCCAATACGCGACGTGGGAAGAGTTGTTCAAAATTCACGCCATCTCACATCAAGTCGTACATCACATAATTCCTCCCGCTACCCCTACTCCCACGGAGGATCCTCAGTTATGGATTACACTTGATGCTACTGTCCTTTAGTGGATTTATTCCACTATTTCTACCGATCTTTTACAGACGATTATTGAGCCGGACACTACGGCTATGGCTACATGGAATATATTGCGTGATATATTCTAAGATAACCAGCATTTCCGCGTTGTCACCCTTGAGCAAATTTTTTTCCAAGTCATCATAGATGATTTTTTAATGTTTCAGCTTATTGTAAACTGCTCAAGGAATTGGCAAACCAACCCCTTCGATTGCTGAATGCTTATCTGAGGACTATAATGGCATGAGGACTCTCCTCCGTCAGAGTAATCAACTTCCGCCTTTTTATCAAGCCCGCTCGATGCTTACGTTAGAAGAAGCCGGTTTGGTAAAAAGGCGGCTACCGGCGCTAGTCCCGTGGTCATGATGACGTCTTAAGCTAATTCTCAAGGTTTTGTTGATAATTCGGGCCAAAATCGTGCTCAAGGTGGAGGCAAACAAAATTGGAAAAATAATGGCAAAAATCTCGGTGGCAATCGTGGTGGTTTCGGTGGTGGTGAATGCAACCAAAATGGTGGTAGTGGGCCCCGGTACAGTGGCAGTGGGCCACAGGCCAATTGGTCCCAGCCATGGGGCCCCTGGCAGTGGGCCTGGGTCGGTGGCCAGTGGCCCACCGACCTCTATTTTACACCTTCTCTAGCCTCTGGACAGTGGGCTGCCCAGAATTCTTTTCGGCCCAATTTGATTTGGTCTAGTAGATTCTGCAACAACGCTGGGCTGGGGAAGCAGGTAGGTATGCTTGGGCCTCGGCCTCCACAGGCCCATCATGCTGCGGGCTCCACTCCAACGGACATTGAAGCCGCAATGCACATGCTTGGATTAAATCCTCCCGACCCAAATTGGTACATGGACACCGACGCCACTTCACATATGACGTCTGAACAAGATACTCTCTCGTCTTATTCCAATTTGAGCACAAATCGTGGCATTATTGTTGGTAATGGCAATACAATTCCAATTTGTGGTTACGATAATACAACTTTGTCTCTCCCACATCCACCTCTTGTCTTAAAAAATACCCTTCATGCCCCTAACTTAATGTCTATTCGTAAATTCACCACTGATAATTGGATTTCTGTTAATTTTGATCATTTTGGGTTTTTTGTGAAGGATTTCAAGATGGGGATACCTCTCATGAGATGTAATAGTAAGGGAGATCTTTATCCAATCACGCCCGTGTCCAGCCTCTCGAGTCCAGCATTGCCATCTACTTTTGCAGCTCTAGCTCCTTCCTTGAAGCATGCACGTTTGGGTCACCCTGGGTCGTCCATAGTTTCTTCTTTCAATAAAAATAATTTTATTTTTGTAAGGGTATGCGTAGTACTCAAATTTGTCACTCCTGTCCTTTAGGAAAACATGTTAGATTACCATTTGTAGTCTTTACTGCTCGTACTTTAATGCCATTTGATATTATTCATAGCGATTTATGAACATCTCTCATTTTAAGTTCTGTGGGCCATCGATATTATGTTCTATCTTTGGATGATTATTCGAATTTTTTATGGACCTTTCCGATAGCAAAGAAATCTTTAGTATTTTCCGTATTCTTAAAATTTCATGCTTTCGTCCATACCCAATTCGAACGGAAAATAAATAATATTCAATATGATAATGACAAAGAATATGATAATGGGTTGTTTCGGGATTTTTGTTACGATAATGACATAGTTTTTCATTTCTCTTGTCCTCATACGTCTTCACAAAATGGAAAAGCTGAACGTAAAATTCATACCATTAATAATATTGTCCGAACTTTAATGGTCCATGCGTCCGTACCCCCTTCTTTTTGGCATCATGCTCTACACATGGCTACTTATCTTCTTAACATACTTCCTACCAAAGGATTGACATATTCATCCCCCATTAAATGCCTATATAATAAGAATCTTTCGTATTCACATCTTAGGGTCTTTAGATGCTTATGTTATCCACTATTTCCGTCAACTACAATTAACAAACTACAAGTCCGTTCTACCCTTTGTGTGTTTTTGGGTTATCCATCTAATTATCGTGGTTACAAGTGTTTTGATTTATCGTCTAATAAAATCATAATTAGTCGCCATGTTCTTTTTGATGAAACTCAATTTCTGTTTGCTAAAGTGAGTAGTCTCGGGCCTAGTTCGTATAATTTTTTGGATGACGAGGTCTCCCCGTATATTATCCACCATTTCTCAGACATGTCCCGCACCTAAAATTCACCAGCGAGCCCACTGCCCATTGACCCCACTATTCTGTCGATCTTGTCCAGTGGGCCAGACTCTCGGCCCAGTACCGATCTCGGTACTGTTCCAGTGGTCCAACCTACTGACCTAGTCTAATTCCCGTTCCAGTTTATGTTATTGGGCTAGCAGGCCCACTGTGTGCTGGCCAGTCCATCCCCAGTCCGTCACCACCCCAAAATCCACCCGCTTCCTCCTCGAGTCAAGGTCCAATTACTTGTAGTCAAATGGGCATTTTTAAACTGAAAAGGCATTTTAATCTTAATTCGAATGTCTCAAAATCCCCTCTACCACGTAGCCCAGTGTCTACCTTAAATGACCCGAATTGGAAATTAGCTATGACCGACGAATATGATGCTCTTATTAGAAATAAGAGGTGGGAGTTGGTCCCCCGTCCTTCTGGTGTTAATATTATTCGGTCTATGTGAATTTTTACTCATAAAGATAATTCTGACGGTTCTTTTGCAAGGCATAAGGCTCACCTTGTAGGTGATGGTAAGACTCAGCAGGTTGGCGTGGATTGTAGTGAGACGTTTAGTCCGGTGGTCAAACCGGCTACCATTCGCACTGTTCTCAGTCTGGCTCTTTCGAAAGCTTGGCCCATTCATCAGTTAGATGTGGAAAATGCTTTCTTACATGGTGATCTTAAGGAGACCGTTTACGTGCATCAACCCTTGAGTTTTCGAGACCCCAAATATCCTTATCATGTCTGTTTATTGAAGAAATCCTTGTATGGGCTTAAGCAGGCCCCACGGGCTTGGTATAAGAGATTTGCAAACTATGTTTCATCTATTGGGTTTTCACACAGCAGGTCTGATAATTCATTGTTCATATATCGTCGTGGTACTTCCCTGGCTTATATACTATTATATGTGGATGATATTATCTTGACTGCCTCTTTTGATGCTTTGCGAAAGTCTATCATGACAATACTCAGTTCTGAGTTTGCTATGAAAGACTTGGGGCCCTTGAGTTACTTTTTGGGAATTACTGTCACTCGTCATGCAGATGGGTTATTCTTATGACAACGAAAGTATGCAGCTGAGATAATTGAGCGAGCTGGTATGTCCTCATGCAAGTCTACTTCTACTCCAGTTGATACTAAACCCAAGCTAGGTGTTGCGGCTGGCTCACCGTACGAGGATCCGACCCACTATTGCAGTCTTGCAGGGGCTCTTCAGTATCTTACTTTCACGAGACAAGATATTACGTATGACGTACTGCATGTGTGATTATTTATGCATGATCCCAGGGTTGAGCACATGAATACTCTCAAACGCATTATTCGATACATCGAGGGAACACTTGACTATGACTTACATTTATATCCTTCATCGACTTCTACACTTGTCTCGTATACAGATGCTGATTGGGGTGACTGTCCAGATACCAAACGTTCCACGTCCGGGTATTGTATGTTTCTTGGTAATAACTAGGTCTCATGGTCTGCGAAGCGTCAGTCTACATTATCACGCTCTAGTGCAGAGGCCGAGTATCGAGGGGTAGCCAATGTGGTCTCTGAATCCTGTTGGTTACGTAATCTTCTTTTAGAACTTCATTATCCTATTCAAAAAACTACCTTGGTTTATTGTGATAATATTAGTGCCGTCTACCTTTTTGGTAATCCGGTTCAACACCAACGCACTAAACATATCGAGATGGATATTCACTTTGTTCGCGAAAAGGTAGCTCGTGGACAAGTACGCGTCTGCCATGTCCCTTCCAGGTATCAAATTGCAGACAGTTTCAGCGTACGAAGACCGCCCGCTATGACTGCGGGGGTGTGATAAACACCCGTGATATACACGGTATATTGGCCATGTATATCACGGGCTGACTTAGCAAAGATGGGCTGTTAAACCCGTGATATACGCGGTGTATACATACCGTGTATATCACGGTTTAGTGGCCTATTTTAGGAGATGTTTTGTTGTAATTAGAATTGTACACTTAACATAATTGTATAGTTATTGTACAAGTAGAATAAGGTATTAGGAGTAGAATAGGAATATGATTTTCCTATTATGAAAATTGTACAATTGTATATATACTCTTTCATTAATGAAAATAATCAAGGGATTATTTCTTTCGTATACAAATTTTAGATAGCACCAATGTTCTTGAGGCCAAGAACAACTCCAACACCAATAATGTGACCAACAGTACCACAAGCCAAAGTATCAGCAAGTGTAAATCCAGCAGGGTCACCAGTTTGTAAGCCTGAGTCCCTCACCTCAAGCTTTAGTCCTGCAGTTGCCTTCCTGTTTGCTGATGGTGCCAATCCAAATCTACCAGCAAATAGCATTAGGCTTGTTGAAGTCACCATTATCTGTTCATAAACACAATAAGGATTTCAATTAGTAAAGAACTTTTTACTATATAGTTTATTTTAATATGTTTTAGTAGGTAACTTGAATTGAAATTATCTATTTAGTTGATCTAAAGTACTGTAAAAATCATCTTTATACTGTCAATCAATTGCAGAGCTAGGTTGAGCAAAGGAGATTCAATTGTAACTCTTGAAAAATTATATTGTATTAATGGGGTAAAAACGACCTTTTTTTATTTATTATTATATATAAGCTATTGAATGCTTGGGACATAAGGGAAAATTCTAGTAAAGTAGCAAAGGAGACTTAAAAATGATATATATTTACCCGTATACACTAAATCATGGACTCCTATTTATTATCGTTAACTAGTGATTGAATGAAGTGATAATGCATGTTAATTAACCACGGTTAAGTGCTAAAAGTTTATGTACAAACACATGTCATCATCTATTGGCCCAGTGGAATTACCGGATACGGCTAAGTCTTTACCTTTCAAAAATTGCTTTAGGTCATAAGTTGAAATCCCAAGTGTTACATCTGCTGGTGCGGGTATCGAATCAAGAATAAAGCAACATGGGAATATCAACAATAAGTCTTACAATTCCTCCCTTACTTGAAGAACGGGCAGGGAAGACAAGCAAGAGACTGATATAGACAGCATCGGCAAGCGCAAAGCAAGGAAAGGGACAATCAGTGGGTTTCTACCAACAAAGAAAAAAATAATAATCTGAATAAGGAATTTTTAAATCGACTTGAAGTTCTAGACAAGAAATCTCTTTCTCTGGATATACTCGAAACTTACTATCTATAGTATGTTTTTGACTCCCTTGTATAAATTTCTTTTTGTCAATGTATAGTCATCCTAACAATTATCAATTAGGTTAAAAAGTATCCCTACACGTGAAAAAAAATTTAATTAAAAGGGCAAAAGAGACGAAGGTCAAAGCATTGACGGATGAGGGGGTCCAAGAGATATTCTCCAGTTAAAGTCAAAATTAAATATATTAATCCAACTTGTGGAAGAGTTAACATAATCGCTAAAAATCTAGTCACAAGTTAAGAATTTGAGCCAAGCAAGATCAATAATTTAAGTAAATAATCTGCGTTTTAATCTCGCTTTTAGTATGGTAATGTGTGACACTTTACTAGTTCATACATAATTTAACTGAAAGAAGCAAAATAATCACGTCTATGAGATTTAATCCCGCTGTTTTTTTTTGAAATATTTTCTAACTATACCTTTCAAAATGGAAATAGGACACCTAATTAGCTCACAAGGGATGCAGTAATTTTGACCAAGGAAAAAAAACTGCTACAATTCCAATTTTTTGTGTGAGAATTTACTTCTATTTTATTTCTCGGAATGTTGTAAATTCCAATTATTATTTTTTACAAATTTAGCACTAGGTAATTGATTATTTACAAATTTAGCACTAGGTAATTGATTATTTACCAAATTTGTGGATGAACCAATGAAATCACAACGAGCTCCCATAGCGCCTAGTCCATTATTACGCCTCATTGGTTGAACTGAAACCTGCAAACATATACACAGAATATTTTAAAAATTAGAGTTTAAACTTTGATCAAATGTTTCTTTTATTATATTATGTTAATTGTACAGAATTATTAGAAATTTCTTTATAACAATCCTAATATAAATATAACTTGATATACATAGTGGCTGAGCTATGTACGGTGAAGAGGTAAATTGTATTGTATATATAGGTAAAATAAATTTCTATAAAGAAAAAAGTTAATGGTAAAAAAAATACATGATTAACTATCACTTTTTGCGAGGTTTACATCCCATCTATCAGTTGTTATGTACTATCATCATTTATGTATTAAAACATATATCGAAGCTGATTATGTCAATTATCAATTTTTCTCCTTACTTTTATTGTACTGTTTTCTAAATCTCTTTGATAGAAATTCTACCTCTATCACAAGCTATACGTGATTAAATTACAAATAAGTAATCATAGATAGAAGCACAAATAGGAGAACTAACCAAGCCCTGAACTGGAGAAGGTGAGAAAGTGCTGGGTTTGAGCCCATTGAACTGTGGGAGAGAAGTCATCATTGTAGCAGCCATTGTTACACAAACTCAAGATTTTTTTTTCTCTCTTTGTTTTGGAATTACTTCTTTCCTTTTGTTTGTTTAAAATTTTATTGATGTATATAGGTTGTAAAGAAGTTTGTGGCATGACCACATGAAGAATTTGTGGCCACAGAAGGGGTTATTTTGGATACACTTAGATAATTGTTTGCTTAGGTGTCAAACTGTCAATCATATATTGGCTTACTCAAAATAGTTAAGATTTCATCGTCTCCTCAATTTTATTGGAATTCCATGTTGTAACTTTGTGATGCTTTATTTTTCTCTCAGCTATATTTGTCGACTGTTTATGTTTCAGGTTGTTATGTATCTCTGCTATGTTATTTATTTTGTCTGACATACTCAGTACATCAGTCGTACTGACATTCCTTTTGTCGGAGGACGCTACGTTTTATGCCCGCATGTGCAGTTAAAGAGGGTGACGGTTCACGCTAGTAGGTTGCTGATTCAGCTGATGTTGGAGCACTCTATTTGTTTCAGAGTTGCAGTCTGGTCGTGGTATAGTATTTTTTGCATACGCGTATGGGTATGGCGGGGTCCTATCACATACTCTTTAGAGGCTTATAGACATTTGTTCCGTGTGTAGTAGTCTTGTATGGCCTTGTCAGCCTTTGGTATGGGTATGTATATATATAAGTTAGATTTCTAGTTTACTATTTATATATGTCAATGGAGTACTGAGTGACGGCCCTTGTGACCGCAGACAATTATGGATAGATGTTAAATGTACGACTAGTGGTACCCGGCGGGTAGGGTCCGGGTTTTCGTTACGGCCCTCCGGTTTGGGTCGTGACAGTAGGTTTATTTCATACCTTAAGGCAAGGAAGATGATCTCCAAAAGTTGTATATACCATCTTGTTCGGGCTAGAGATGTAGATGTCGAACCACCTACTTCTCATCAATTCAGGTGGTTAATGAGTTTCTTGATGTATTTTCAGAAGAACTTTCAGGCCTTCCTCTTGAAAGAGAAATTGAGTTCGGTATAGACGTGTTGCCAGACACTCAGCCGATATCTATTCCTCCTTATAGGATGGCTCCAGCTGAATTGAAAGAATTAAAGAAGCAATTAAAATATCTTCTTGAGAAAGGAAGGCTTCATTAGGCCCATCATATCTCCCTAGGGTGTGCCGGTATTGTTTGTACAAAGAAAGATGGCTTGTTACGGATGTGTATCGACTATCGGCAGCTGAATAAAGTCACTATTAAAAACAAGTACCCTCTCCCCAGAATTGATGATTTGTTTGATCAATTATAATGTGCAAGATGGTTTTCAAATATCAACCTAAGGTCAGGGTACCTTCAACTAAGGGTTAAGGAGAAGGACATTCCAAAGATAGCTTTCAAGATAAGATATGGGCACTTCGAGTTCTTAGTAATGTCATTTGGACTCACAAATGCATCGACATCATTTATGGATCTAATGAACATCGTGTTTCATCCATTTCTGGATGTATTTGTGATAGTATTTATATATGATATTCTGGTTTACTCTCACTCGAAAGAAGAGGATGTGGATCATTTACGGATAGTACTACAGATGCTCCGGGATCATAAGTTGTATGCAAATCTCTCCAAGTGTGAATTTTGGTTGAATTCAGTGACTTTCCTTGGTGATATAGTGTTAGACGAGGTATAAGAGTTGACACTCAGAAGATTGAAGCGGTGAAGAATTGGCCGAGGCCTACGACTCCATCAGAGGTTCGCAGCTTTCTGGGCTTAGCCGGCTATTATAGGAGGTTTGTAGAAGGATTTTCTACCATATCATCACCATTAACAAAGTTGACACAAAATGCCATAAAATTCCAGTGGCCCGATCCTTGTGAACGGAGTTTCCAAGAGTTAAAGGATAGACTAACATCGGCTCCAGTCCTTACTCTCCCAAAAGGTCCAGAAGGTTATGTTGTGTATTGTGATGCCTCGGGAGCAGGTTTAGGATGTGTGCTAATGCAACATGGTAAAGTGATTGCCTATGTTTCAAGACAATTGAGAAAACATGAGAAAAACTATCCGACACACGATTTGGAGTTGGCCGCAGTGGTCTATGCACTGAAGATTTGGCGGCACTACTTGTATGGTGTTCATGCGGATATTTTCACGGATCATAAAAGTTTGCAATACATATTTAAACAGAAAGAGTTGAACTTGAGACATAGGAGGTGGCTTGAATTATTGAAGGATTATGATGTGGACATCTTATATCATCCCGGTAAAGCTAATATTATAGCAGACGTGCTCAGTCGTAAGTCGATGGTCAGCTCGATACCGATGCAAGTTGAAAGGAAGGAATTAGTAAGAGAGCTCCATCAGTTAGCTAGTTTGGGAGTCTGACTATCAGATTCAGAGAATGGTGGTTTTGTGATTCAGAAGATGGCAGAATCGTCTCTCATATTGGAAGTTAAGGAACGTCAGTGGGAAGACCCCAGTTTGAAAAAGATCAGAGAGGGCATTCAACAAAAGAAGACCACAACCTTTGAGATTGACGAACATGGAACTCTCATGCACCATGGCCGTATATGTGTTCTAAATATAGCGGGATTACGAGATAGAATTATGACGGAGGTCCATTGTTCACGATATTCCTTTCATCCTGGATCTATTAAGATGTATCATGATCTAAAGGGTATCTATTGGTGGAACAACATGAAGAGAAGCGTTGCGGAATTTGTAGCTTAATGTCCTAATTGTTAGCAAGTAAAAATAGAGCACCAAAAGCCCAGTGGTCTGACTCAGAACATTGAGATTCTGATGTGGAAATGAAAATGATTAATATGGATTTTGTTATGGGTTTACCTTGCTCCTATCGTAATCTTGACTCTATTTGGGTAATTGTTGAAAGACTGACCAAATCGGCTCATTTTTTGCCAGTCAAAACTACCTACACAACCAACGACTACACAAAATTGTACGTTAAGGAGATTGTTCGCCTTCATGGTGTGCATATTTCTATTATATCTAACCGAGGTGCTCAGTTTACATCTAACTTCTGGAAATCATTTCAAAAAGGTTTAGGCACCCAAGTTAATCTTAGCACAACTTTCCACTCTCAGACAGACGGGCATGCCGAGCTTACGATTCAGACGCTCGAGGATATGCTATGAGCTTGTGTATTGGACTTTAAGGGAAGTTGGGATGATCATTTACCCCTTATTGAGTTTGCATATAATTTCAGTTATTATGCTAGCATTAAAATAGCTTCATACGAGGCTTTGTATGGATGAAAATATAGATCTCATATCGGATGGTTCGAGGTTGGCAAATCAGAGTTATTTGGGCCTGACCTAGTACACCAAGCGATAGAGAAGGTGAAGCTTATCCAGGAATGGTTGTTAACCACTCAGAGTCATCAGAAGTCGTATTCAGATGTGCGACGACGGGACTTAGAGTTTAGGTAGATGATTGGGTCTTCTCGAAGATTTCACCTATGAAGGGGGTTATGAGATTCGGGAAGAAGGGAAAGCTCAACCCAAGGTATATTGGGCCATATCGCATAATTCGATGAATCGGTTAAGTAGCTTACGAATTGGACTTACTTTAGAAGTTGGAGTTTGTCCATTCGATCTTCCATGTTTCTATGTTGAGAGCATGTATTGGAGATCCTTCCGAATTACGCCGATTGACGATGTGAAGATTACAAAGAATTTATCATACGAAGAGGTTTCCATTGCTATCGTAGATCGACAAGTCCGCAAATTGAGGACTAAGGAAGTGGCCTCTGTAAAGGTTCTTTGGCGAGTAAGAATGTATAAGAAATGACGTGGGAGGCGGAAGATGTAAGAGTTAGAAGTAGAAGTTAGACCACAATACCATGCACTTCTTCTATAGAATTTTGGCAAGATACGCTCTAAACATTTTTACTGTTTGAAAGGTGATGAATCAAGAGAACATGAAAGACGAAAAGAATAGAGATCCATCCCACTATTTTACAGTAGTGTAATATAAAGTTAAGCAAAGACAAAAATAATTAGATCACACGAGTGGAAAAGAATTTAATCAAGATATAACTCAAAAACTGAATCTACTAAGATTAAGTATCCAATAGGGTTTTGTGGTAGGAAATGCTTTTGTCTTTGAGTTGATCAAAGATCTTCAGGCTAATGAACTTATGTTGAAGGTGCATATATTTTGTGCTAAGGTGGAACACTATTAAAAAAGTTGACACACTTGTAGCTATCTAAACAAATATTCTCTATCGGTAAATGAGGAGGTGATATTTGTTGGATAGTCTTCTTCGTCTTTATTTTTATTACCAAATTGGTGCCTTGTAAATTTAGCTGTTGACATGTCCATAGTAGAAGCAAAGACTATTTTCTTGATGTTTTTTTCCCTTTTTCGTTTGTGCATTTTTTCTACATACTTTTCGTCGATCAATAACCAACTAAAGTTGTTTATATTTCTTCACTACTCATACAAACTTTACGGAGTTAAGCTATATTGACGGGGGATTGTTTTGTCTCAATTGTGATTCCTTCATAAAATTTTGAATTGCAAATGTGAATAAATGCAAAGTACTCTCTTTAATTTATTGGGGTTAGGGGTGTCAAACGAATAGGTCGAGTTAATAAATAGGTGGGTTAACAAATGTGGTAAAAAACTAGGGGTGTCCAACGGGGCGGGTCCGGTGGGACGAGACCCGATGGGACAAGGGGGGAGGTCGGGACCGGTCCTCCGGCGGGCGGGACTGGCCAACGTCCCGTCCCTCATCCCGTCAGAAAAGGGGGCCGGTCTTGTCGGGTCAGGTCGGGATAGGGATTTCCTTTGTTTTTGGCACTTAATTTTAAAAATTAATATATATATATATATATATATATATATTAATAGGGGGGTGATATTTCAAAAAGTATTTCAATAGAGGGGGTGTGAATAAGGTTGTGTAGTCCTACTCGATACTCCCTTCCTGTTATAATCCATCTATATAAGTCTTATAATTCAAAGTCTATCTCCTGTGTATAATATTATTTTTTTAATCTGGACTATGTCCAGTCACTAGTCTTTATATACTGTTCATCATCATTTATATTTCTAGTTACTGTTACGTTCTTTGAGTTTACTATGCATATTCATTTCTTCTTTTGAACTGTTCATCTCGTCCTTTAAACCTTACCCAAATAATGACTGTCGTCTTTAGCCACACCCAATTTTCAGGCCAACACCGTCCTTCAGCGGACATCAACATGCCATATTATCAACCACCGTTGATATAGGAATTTACAAGCTAATCCATGGATGTCATTACAGAGTTTAAAAGATAACCATAAACTAAGTTCATCAGATAGCCATGTCTAAGCATAATAAAGTTAAGATTACAACAGTAATTAAAAACTTCATGAATATAACAATATAGAAAGATTCATGATGAAAATATCAACAAATATTAACAACATAATTCTTGCAATCCTGCAAGATTTTATAAATATTCAAAACAACATAATATACATGGTAGGAGATAAACTACTGAAAAGTAGACTCACATATCTAGAAGAACAGGGAGGTTTCCCTTTCGGGAGTCCCGGAAACTGCTATTGCTACGGTGAAAGCAAAGTAAGAGAATAATATCTTACATAGGGGAATTTACACAGATAGGAAAAAGGGGGAAACTATGGAAAACATTTAGAGAGGATGTTGTGGGTTTTCTTGGGAGTGATTTTCAATCTGAGTTTCGTTCTCTGATTTCAATCAGTCTTCTGCATCCTCCAGTCTTAGTATTTATAGAGTCTTACGGACTTCAAACTTCGGATTTCAAACAAGTAAAAGAATCTTTGAAAGTTTCTGTCGGGTGCGCTGAGGGCCCCGTCGTCACTTCAACTATTCAAAAAGTTTTTTCTTTTCATTTGTCGTCTTGCGTTTGCTGTCCTTGCTTTTTATCTTGTTGCCATCCACTTACTTTTATTGTTGTCTTCTGGCAACACCTGTCTTGCTTTAATCTACTTTATCTTTTTCTCTGTCTGCTGCTTTAGCATCTTCATTTTCGTCCGTTGCTTTAGCATTATTGTTTGTTTGTCAGTTTACTGAGTTCTGTACATTCTTCGTCTCAAGTGCTTAGGTTATGCAGTGCCACTGAGTCGAAGCTCATTCCTGAATCATCGTCTGCATTAGGATCTTGAGCATCCTGTGCGTAATTAGATTCCAAGAACTCGTTGTCTGAGCTAGTTTCTGATACATGGTCTATACTATCTAAGTTCTGATTATCATCGGCCGGCTGAGATACCACTGATGGTATAGGAATTGGGATTTCATGTTTATCCTCTTGTTTGGCCTCCGTTTGTTCTTTAAAAATATTTTATAGTGTCTCTTTTATAATCTGTTCTATACTTTTAGTCTGTTGTTTTTTTATCTGTATGCTCCTTGCTTTGGATGATGATCCGGTCAATGTCTGCGGGAGCTTTCGTCTAGTCTTTGAGGAACTTGGTTCCTCTTCACTTTTTGGCAAAGTGAAAGCCATTAACGGATTTGGTAAGTCTTTACCGGCAACCGTTTGCACCGGACTAGTTGTACTCATATCTGGTACAATAGATTTCTTAGCATTCAGAAGGGAATGCACACGTGTCTCATCCATTTTCGAGGGAGATGGAGAACTCTGAGTTTGTTGTCTGATAGAGCTTTGTCTGAGTTTTAGTTCTAGCTCTGTGACTTTTTCTAAGAGATGGATATTTTGTCTCTGAAGTTCTTATTTGGTCTGGTTTAGTCTTTTGAAGGCTTCGGTCATTGTACTACAATGATCGCAAAAGATTATTTTATCTGTGTCTTTTTGTATTTTGTACTGAGGAGTCTGGTTTTGGCTATGTCTTAAAGCTGGTGATAAAAAGAAATTAGGCCCAAGGGTTCCTCGAGCATAGTCTAAGGCTTCTGTAAAAATATTAAATCCTTTGAATAAAGGTGTCTTAAAATCTTTTATTGAGTCTACTACTTCGAGCCAAGTCTGAAAAATGCCATTTGTTTTTCCGTGGACAACGACATAAAACTTGAATTTTTTGTCCAAATTCTTTTCGTTGAAATAAAAACAAGTGCTATTTAATGTGGCTACGAAATGACTGTTGTCTTTTCTGTTATGTGCCATCCACAAGTAGTCTATTAGGCACCTCTGCTGTCTGTCTATGACATAGTCTGACAAAACTTTAAACGTAAGGTTAGATGGTGGAAAACAAACTAAATTATTCTTACCGAAATAAAGTCTTTCTAATACTGGAGTGTCTCTGCTGGTACATTGGGTCTGAAATTCAGATTTCCCAACATAGCTTGTCTATAATCGTCTATGGGTTTGGCTGGGCCTTTCCCTTTGTCTTTTGGAGTCTGCCTTGAAGAACTCATGCTGCTAAAAATCAACAACAAACTTAGTTAATTTGAAGTAATTTTTAATCTGCTGAGTTGATCGGCTAAACTATTGTCTTTTCCTTTGATATGTTCAAAAACTAAGTTGTATATGGATATCGTATCTAAGAAATTTAACCATCTACGTCTACTGCTATTTTTATCGTTAATTTTCTGGTGAAACTTAACTATTGCTTCGCAGTCTGTTCTGATTAGTGTTTCTGGTTTATTTAAAATGTATAATCTAAAGGCGTTTAATCCGTAGATCACCGCTAATATTTCTGCGTCTATACTACTCATATTACCTTTTTCTTTGTAATTTCCGCTTTGATAAGCGCAAATCTTTTCTGAAGTCTTGCTACTGTACTTATTTGTTCTTGCTTTTAGTACCGCTCCCCAACCTTCAAAACTACCGTTGTTTCTATAATCAAGTAGTCTGTTTCTAAAGGCGTATTTAGATCAGGGATATTCTGAATTCTTTGTTTAAGCGGTTTTACTATTTTTATATCTTCTCGCATTAAACTTTTTAAATCGATAGAACCTTTGTCTTAGAATAAAGTGGTCCTGCTACTTTTCCTAAGTCTTTAATGAAAGTTCTAGCATAATTTAGGATACCCAATTTTTTTTGTAAATCTTTGGTATTGTCTAGTTTATCGGGCATTTCTAGAGCCTTTTTAGCTATGTGAGGCTGTAATTTAATTTTTCCTTCTCCTATAGTTACTCCTAAAAAGTTTATGTATGTCTTACATAATTCCATTTTCTTCTTGCTAATTATTATTCCATTACTGACAAAAAGTCTAAAAACTGTCTGCAAATGTCCTAGGTGTTCTGCCATATTACTGCTAAACACTAAAATTTCATCTACATAAACTATTGTAAATCTCTTATAGTCTCCGAATATTTCGTCCATTTTCTTTTGGAAAATGGGTGGAGCTGTCTTCAAGCCAAATGGCATAACCAGCCATTCAAAATGTCCTTCTGGACAAGTGAAAGCTGTCCATTCTATACTTTGGCGGGATGCATCTTAACCTGCCAATATCCTGACTTGCAATCAAACTTACTAAATATATTTTTTCCTTGTATTCTATTAATTAATTATGATTTGTCTGGTAACTTGTAACCGTTACTTCTTGTGTTATCATTTAGTCTTTTATAGTTTATTACCATTCGGGCTTGTCCTCTGACTATCTCCGAATGATTTCTCACTATGAAAGCTGCTGACCTATGTTTAGACGTTGAGCGTCTTATAATTTCTAAACTCATTAATTCTTTAATCTGTAGTTTGAAATCTTCTATGTCTTGGTTAGTTGATTCTATTGAAGCTGTTCTTATGATATATTCTGGGTTTATAATGTCTAATTCACATAGAATTTTGTTATTATTCCAGTGTTTAAGGGGCTTTTCGCCTATGATCTCTAATTCATCTAAAATTTTTACTATGTTATCTAAATCTTTTTTATCTTTAATTATTCCTATTTTTTCTATCCCATTTTTGAAGTTATAAAATTCTGTTTCTAGATCTATTAACGTATAGTTCTTTTCTAGTAGATTTTCTTCTTCTTCTAGGATATCTTCTAGTAATAGGTTTTTATTTGTGTTCTGACAGCAATACTTTTCTCCGTTATCGGTCGGTGCAACAAGCAACAATAACCGGTGTCGTTGTTTTTTAAATTTATAGGAGAGATCTGTATAATTTTTGTTTCTATTTTCTGGGTTTGTACTGGAGTCTATGTACTATTTCTTTAGAAAATTATCCCATCTCTTGTGATGGTACAACTTCCATTATTGTTTAATAAGAAGTCTAGTCCTATCACAAAATCTGTATTAATGTTTAGTTCTCGTACTAAAATTTTATCGAGTTTATAACTAGGGTTATTTGTGCAAGTATTCATAAAACTAATTGTAGCTTCTTGCAGGTAATGTCTGTAGAAGTTATGAGTCCCATCCATCTGTACTGCAGAAGATGGCTTATCCAGTGTTTTTACCAGATGACTCGGAACTATTTTCTTATTAAATATACTTCTGGTACAACCTGTGTCTACTAAAGCTAGAGTTGTAACCTCGTAGTCTTTAATTCTAATTTTTGTCATTAGTCTTAAGGAGCTAAATTTTTTGTCTTCGTTACATATTAAAGTCTTTTCTTCCGAATTCATTAGTTCGGAGGCTGCTTCTGTATCTATTTGATCCTCTTCTTCAGAAATGTAATTGTCTTCAACTACCTTCTGCTTACCTTTTTCTAATTGAGCTAATCTGATTTCTAAAGTATTGACTCTTGTTTCTAGAGTCATTAGTCTTACTGCTATTGTTGTATCTATTGATACGTCTTCTTGAATTCTATTTAAGACTTCTTTTGGACTTATTATAATATTCAATTCTTTCTGAAGGCAATTTATACATCCTTCCATGTAACATTTTTTGCATTTGGCCCTTTTACTCCTGCTAGGAAACCATTTGCAAATGCAACATGCTGTGCTATCTAGGACTTTATTTTTCTCAAATAAATGGTCGCAATCTGTTGCAGTAGTTACTAAATTATTAAAGTCTTCATTTATATCTAATTGTTCTATTCCCATTTCGTTAATGAAATCATCAGCTTCTGAGTCCGAAGAGTCTATTTTGTTATTTTCTCCTGTATTTATACTTACTATAGAATATATGCTTTATGTATCAGACATATATTCGTCTACGTTTATTAACGTCTCTTGAAAATCCTCTATTAATTGAGCATTCTTTGAGTTATTATTCATTCTTTTGGGGCAAGTATTAGCTAAATGTTCTATGCTACCGCAAGTGAAACATTCTAATTTATTTTTATAAGTTCTATCATTTCTATACTTTCTTATGTGTTTGTTTTTATCTAGATATGGTTTCTTTGCTACTGATTTCCTAAGGTAGTATCTTTTCTTATCGTATCTATCGTAGTTCTGATAACCATATTTTTTCTTCTTTTTATAACTTTTCCTTTTATGAGGTTCTTTATCATAGCTCTGAGTAGTGTATATTACACTCTTGCAGAAACTTAACTCATTCTGTTTGAGTTGTTTTTGTATCTGCAAATGCGTACATTTCTCTTGGAGTATTTCCATTATATGTTGGATTCTATGTCCAATGGACCATCTAGCGTTAGGATTTTGTATTATTCCATCCCGCTTATTCCAACGTTCTTCTATTTCTCTTCCTAAAGCTCCTGGTAATTTGTTAAAGAGCTTTTTTCCTAAGTCTTGATCAAACGAGTTGCCGCTGATCGTACAATAATTTGTAATACAATTTCAAAATTACAACTTTGTCTCGGTGTTGAATTTTCTTCTCGAGTTGATATTAAACTCAAATCACATAAAGTAAAATTGCAATTAAAAAAATCACATATTTATAAACACCTTTTCTAATTTCTTCACAATGTCTTGTGGTTCTTCTCCCTTCCCCGTTATAATCCGTTGGTCTTAATTGAAATTGGAATTTGTTGGTCAAATTGGTCGACGTCGCTTCCACCTCCGTCGGACAAGATTTCGTTGTAGTTTTCGTCGACTTTTTCGTTGATCTCCGGTTGACCGCACCTTTTACGCTCCGCTCGTAT
The DNA here is from genome assembly GCA_034509755.1 of Anisodus tanguticus. NCBI lineage: Eukaryota > Viridiplantae > Streptophyta > Magnoliopsida > Solanales > Solanaceae > Anisodus > Anisodus tanguticus. The sequence continues at coordinate 45,051,086 of CM067555.1, forward strand.
CCAATCTCTGAATAAAACTGCAATCTCCAAGCTATCTCCCACTAATGAGTGTATGTGCTCTCCTATTTGAAAATTTTCAGCAGAAAAAAGCGCTTTCAAACGTTGTTGATGACGCTTGAATGTTCAACACATCTCGGGTCATCTTTGCTAGTGTCGGAAATGTCTTCTCATTTTCCCTCCAGTAATTAAGCAAATCTTCACGTTCTTCTTCATTGAGATCTGCTTGGTACGGTACAACACCCTGAAAAACAAAAACATCAAACTCGCTAACTTGATTAGTAGTGGAACCACTAAACATTATATTTCTAAGGTTTTTAATACTAGCGCAGAAACAACATGTCTTTTATAAGGTTGTATTGAAGAAGAAGAAGATAGTATAGAAACCGGTTGGTTGCTAACACTTTCTTGTCGGTAATGCGTATATATTTTTTGCATTCATCGTGTATGCTAGACAAAACTTCTCCTTTAGTTGGTTCCTTAGGTGGTTGTTCATTTGGGTTTTTTTTTAGTTGGAGGTGGAATTACTGTTATATAATCATAAATAGTTTCAATAAGTGTTTTACAATCATATATTTTAATAGTCGGATTTAATACATCACCAATAATATAAATAGTGGGAATAGGATTTTTTTTTAATTTGATAAACATTTTTAATAATTGCCTTATAAGATAGTTTTTTTTCCATATATTCATTAAGTAACAAAAATATTAGAGCTATATAAAATAACATAGTTGAAATAGTAGGATAATATATACTAGAAAATTCTTTAGTTGCTTGAAAAAATTTCTCTAAAAATCCAATTAGTTCGATTTTTTTTTTCAATCATTATCTATAAGCATGTAAGTTGAATTTCGATTATGGGCGTTAAAAAATAAAGTTATAGATCTTCTATGATCGTAAACAACAAGTAGTTGTTCATATAGAGAATTCCACATAATCGCTACTTCTTCAACAATTTTTCTTAGAGGTAATCAATCCACAATCGTGACAAATTTTTTTATATTCTTTTTTTCTTTGTATTCTATTACTTCTAAAAATAAAGTTTATAGCAAATTGTACTTTATTAAGAATGTCTTCAAAAAGTGATAGACCGTGGGATTGTATATTAACTCAGTCTCCGACGAAGAAGGTTCATGCATGCTTCGACTTAGCCATATGATCCGCTAATTCATCTCTTTTTCTGGTACGTCCTTTACAACTAAGTTATAAATATGGCACACACATTTTATATGAAAATGATTAGGAAAAGATGGAGTTAATAGATCTTTTAAAAGTCTTACAACATAATTATTAGAAGAAGTATTATCTAACGTAACAATCATTATTTTGTCAGTTATACCATAATAATCGCAAACTTGATGAATATTTTATGTAATAAAATTTCCAGTGTGCCTATCATCAATATATCTATATGATAAAATACGTTTTTGCATAGACCAATTATGATCTATCCAATGACATGTTACAATTAAATAATCATGACCATTAGTACTATGACCTATATTAGAAGTGATAGATATTTTGCTAGAAAAATGATATAATGCATAACGTAAATATTGTTGATATTCATGTGCAAATTTAAAAACGTCTCTCCTAACAGTTGATCTAGAAAAACTGTTAAAAACATGATTATACATATCTCTTATGTAATGAATAAAACCAGGAGAGGAAGGAAATGAAAAAGGCAAACCCTCCACCGCAACTAATTTTGCTATTGCTTCCCTATCTCTATGTTTATCGTATTTAGGACCTACAATTCCCCTGTCGTCGGGTTAATTTGATCCTGTACTTGGTCCGAGACACTATGTGAACCTTGTCCCGACTGAGAGCGCATTGGCGCACCCGACTTTGTAGCCTCGTATTCATCCCACCTAGCTTTGTGAAAGCTTTGTACATGTCTTAATAAACCTCCCGTCTCACCCTGACCTTTTCCATTTTAAATTTATAAATATTTTTACAAATTTTGCATCTAACTACTTGATTCTCTTGGTCCCTATCAAAAAAATCTCATGCAGCCGATTTTAATTTTCGTTGTGTGGGCCTCTTCTCATACTAAGGGGAATAGAGGCGTTCCAATTTAAGTTTGAAGTGCACTAGTGGGCGTGTCATCTAGAATATCTTTTAAATTAAAGTCTGGTTCAGTTGCAGAATATATCTCATCATCTAATGGTATATTATTAAAAAATTCAATTTCATCTATATGAGTGTAATCAATCAAATCATCATGTCTAGAAATAGGATGACTAGAAAAAGTACCCCTGCTTGTTACCTCTACTAGAAGAAGCACCCTTACCCTTACCTTTAAACATACCTCTTAATCCTTCCATTTTAATTATGCAAATAAATAATTAAAGAAAATGAAATTAAGTGTGATAATTAAAATAAAGTAACAATAATAATTTAAAGAAGTAACTAAGGTACCAAACGCCGACGTAACGTCGACTTATAATTGAGGTTGAAAATTAAAACTTTGCTCGATGGATGATCCTCAAGCTAGTTGCCAACTTCAGTTCCAATTTTTGAACTTTGGTACAATTATACAAATGAGCGAATAAAATAAAATATTTAGTAGGCAATGTAATTGTAGACTTGTAGAGAGATAGATTGAGTTGAGAGATTAGAGAGGTTGTGGGAAGATTTGTGAGATAAAATGAAGAGAAAATGAGATGTTTATAGTTGAGAAATTGAGTTAAAGTATAAATATAGTAACTTAGGGTTAAAAATAAATATTAAGGGGTAGGGGTTTTATGGAGGGGGAGCCAAAAATGGCAGTTGCACAGGGGCCAAAATATAAATTGGCCGTTGTATAATGGTCATTTTTGCAAAAGAGTGGCGGTCGGGGCGGGTCTAGGGCGGTTCTGGGGTGAGACGGGCCGGGACGAGCCCAAGTCCCGTCCCGGTTTCAAATCCCGACACCATTTTTTTTCTTTTTTAGAGGGATCGGATCAGGACAGGACTGACTCGGCCATTGGCCAGCCTTATAAAAAAACTCATCATATTTCTCTATGGTTACTATATCTGCATTTACCACCTGAGAAGAGAAAAAAAGCAAATGCTCTATGAGAACCTTAAGATATTTGTAATCTTCCGTCTTTTGTATCTTCTCCTTCAATATAAAAGAAGGTTATAAGGTTTAGGTTGCTCCGCCAAAAGTTTGACAATAAAGGAGAACATGTAAAAGGTCTTCTTCAAGTTTTCCCTTCTGAGAACAGCTCAAAGAGGCTGGTAAGTATACTTCTCCCCTCATGGTATTTGATTTCTTGGGACTTTGTTTCTTGATTTTTTTTTCTTTTTGGAGATGTGGGCAGTGGATATGGGAAGGCCTTGGTGAGATTTAGATCTGCAAGAACTTAGGTAGAGAATGAATGAAGTTATAATAATCAGTAGGCTGCAACTTTAGAATCACCTTTTTACCATTTTCTTTTGGTTTGTAAAAAGAAGGTATTGTTTTTATGTACATATTTTAACTACTATGGTGCCCTATCATCTAAAAACATCTTCATTTCAATGCCATTGTGGTATAATTTTTATTGCATTACATTTAAAGAAGTTCCTTAAAACACTGAGCAAGTTCTTTTCTCAACTTCTGCACTGGGTTTGCTTAGCTGATATCTTCCTATTGGGTGCCGTGTAAGCAGATACAGGAACTTCGAGAGATTGCATAGACACCTGAAGGATATTACTAATTACACATTGAAGAAGCCCTTTTCCATGTTCTCCTTTGTCGTCAAACTTAGAGAGAATAGAGGAATTCGCGGTGCAACCTAAACCCTATAAGCTTCTTTTATATGCTGTCATGTGACCACGAGGTCACGGGTAAGAATATATTCTCATCAAGTACAGAAGATGCATCCGTTCATCAGCGTTGCATTCAGCTTGACAAATATCTGCAAGTACGGTTCTGCACTGCTTTTATATCTATTTGGAATATTTGTGCCTTCTGGTTTCTTTAAATGATCTTCCGCTAACAGCATCTCCTGTCAATTGCCAATGTGGCTGAGCAACATGAAGTTGGGATTTTCTCAGTGCCTCTTCCAAGGTATGTATTTCTTGAAGTTTGTTAGGTCTTTTACCATCATTTCATATAGATTTAGGCTGTTTTAACCCAAACTAATACCTGTTTTATGTCTATGAAGAACTACTCCTTTGGAAAATCTTCTTCAGTGATGAGAACGCTGGCAGGTACTTTACTTCTTCCAACCAACATGTTTGTGTTCTTTATTTATGTGATGAGTCTGGTGTTTCCATTGGATATTTTTACATCTATATATTCGTATACATGGAATGTGGTAAGGGTAAACCTGTTGATGACTGAAATAATAAATCTCCATTGAATGCCAGAATAACTTGTACCAAGTTTCTTCACATAGGATGCAGTGTGGATGTCTGATTCCAACTTCAAAAAATGCTACATTCGTGAAGTGAGTTGGGGAGTCAGCTTAGCTAAACTATAAAACTAAAGTTTGAACAGAGTTTTGTACTAATTAAGTCACAATGTGAGGTGAAACGCTGTGTTACTTTTCTTCACGTTATAGCATCTGCAGTCATGAACTTTAAGAAGTTTGCTTATTTAATTGTGTGAGAATAGAGTTAAGTTCTTAAGTTAGATATTGCTCCGTATTGGAAAAGTACCATATGAATTATATTTGACACCTATAAATAGGCGTATCTTGTATTAACTGAATTGTCAAGTTATCAATATATGTTTTCTGATCTCATTCTCTCACATGATATCTGAGCCTAGTTTTGCAGATGCATTTGCGTGTGACATTTTTTTTTTTGTAGTGACTCATTGAGTGAGTGGAGCATTTAACTCTGGTTGTGTGAAGCTGTGAGATTTGCTTATTATGTGAGATCACATTGATGGTATTAAGCCAGGATAAAAAGAGGAGAGTTACAATAGGTTGAATCTAGATAAAACGGGAAGAACTTCCTTCCTATCACATTAAGCTAGCAAGATTAATAGGTTTAGACTAGGCGCCAACCCTCACTGGCATCAGTTTTCCCACTCGTCAATTATGATGAATTCACACACAATGGCAGAGCCAGGATTTCAACTAAAGGAACTCAAAATATAAAGAATTAAACATGGGAAGAAGTCAAGGGGATTCAATAACTACTACATAATACAACATACTCGGTCTAATCCCACAAGTAGGGTCTGGGGAGGGTAGAGTGTACGCAAACCTTACTCCTTCCCTTGGGAGGTAGAGAGGTTGTTTTCCATAGACCCTCGGCTCAGGAATTCAACATCTATGGGCAGCCCGGTGCACTAAGCTCCCGCTATGCACGGGGTCCGGAGAAAGGCCGAACCACAAGGGTCTATTGTACGCAGTCTTACCTTGCATTTCTGCAAAAGCCTGTTTCCACGGCTTGAACTCATGACCTCTTGGTCACATGGTAGCAACTTTACCAGTTAATCCAAGGCTCCCCTTCACTTCAACATCTATTATATTTACATAAAAAATAATTTTGAGTTAGTATATACATTGTCATTTTCGGGAAAAGGGTTACCCTACCTCCGCCCCTGTTCACACATAATCATATAGCCCACTATAATGAAAACATCTACATGGGTATTGAAATGTGCTATTTGTTTAGATGTTTTTCGTAAAAAACTTCTAAATGTATATTGTAATGTGCTCTTAACTCCTAAGGTAATGTCTGAAGGAGTTTTAAGAAATGAATTGCTTTGAGCTTCAATGGTTTACTGTATTATGTGCACATTGTTTACAAGCAGCATCAATTCTCTGTTACTTTTGTGGGGACAATCAATACAACAAGGTGATGTTGCAAAAAAACGTTTTTTCATGTATATCTGGTTGAATGCTTTATATACTTCAATCACGGGATACCAGATGTTGAGGACTTAGATTTTCTTTTAAGTTAGTCATTTGCATGCTCACTAAAGTAGCATCAACTTGATTAAGATTTAACAATGGAATGTCAATCAGTACAAAGATCTGTATCTATGCAGCAACTTACACTTAATACTGGAACATGCACAGCTTCATTTTTGAGCTTCACCTGATTTGAGTAGACTTGTGAGGTACGTTGTTTCGTAAACAGTAACTGCTGCTTATTGAGTAACATAGTGTTGTCACCCTCCTCTGAATTTTGGAAAAAAATGCAATGAGATACACTTGTTAGTTGTTACATGGTTGCTTTTTATTTTGTTTTGTTCCTTTCTTGTTTCTCGTAAAAGTCGAGATGATTCAGATTCAAAATTTCTCAATAAAAAATAACCTGAGTATATGGAGTGACTCTGTGATAATGCATCTGGATTTTATATTCAAACTTAACCTGTCCTAATGGATAATTGAAGATATCTCTACATACATTAGCAGTTTGTGTTTGGTCCAATCATTTGACAAGCACATTTTAGTATTAGAAAAGCTATTTGTGTTTGATCAATCTCTCCGAAAAGTTCTTGTAAGCATCAAATTATGAAAATATTATTATGGCTTGATCTCTGTCTCTCTTTATCCTTGGCGAAGAATTCACAGTTGCTTCGCTGCTCAGATGACAGCAAAGGAATAGCTGTTTAAATAATACTCTATTCTTGGATTACTCTACACTTTCGGTTAAAACAACGATGGTCCTCAAATATTGTAATGTTTTACTCTAATGTTTAAATATTGATATGCTTAGCAATAGTTGTCAAACATGTCTATCATTTTTTGAGTGCAAACTTCCTGCAGATTTTTTCATTCCCAAACCTTGTATACTTCTCTGAAGGTTGTTTGCAGAAGTAGAAATTGAGATGGCTGCTTATGCTGCTGTAACATCTCTGATGGGATCAATACACCTTATTTCACAATCCAGCTTAGACCTTCAGGAGGGTAACAAAGAACATTTAGAATCACTTTACGTGAAGGTTGGCTCTCTGCTAGAGTTTCTTGACAATTCTGATAACGATTTGCAGAAAAAGGTCAAAGATCTAGCACATGAAGCAGAAGACGAAGTTGAATCGCAGGTATTACTGGTTATGGAGAAGGATGAACACGTTCGAACAGAGGCGAATAAGAGGCTTCTTAAGATCCTGCGACAAGCCATAGAAGATGTTGTTTCTGTGAAGGAAGAGCTCAGTAAGCAGAGGAAGAATGACAATCTGCAAGCTGTATATCATTTACATGGTGGTTCTAGTTCACCACGATTACATGTTTCAACCCTCGAGAACGATCTGGTGGGGTACAACATTGAGCAACAGCACACGCGGGATCAACTTAGGGGGCAATCATTTTATCTGGAAGTCATTTGCATTGCTGGGATGGGTAGCTTGGGAAAGTCAACTTTTGCCAATAAGATGTTTTCTGATCCCTCAATTGTGAGCTTCTTTGATGTTCGTGGATGGATTACTATGACTAAGGACTACAGTTTAAGGAAGATGCTTCTATCCCTCCTTTAAGATGTTACTGGGGTGAAAGAAGAAACCAATTCCCAGGATCAGGGAATTGATAAGGAAGAAATCGAAAATGCAGAATTAGCAGATCACTTGCAAAAATGTTTGAAGGGTAGAAGGTATTTGATTGTTGTGGATGACATATGGAGCATGGAAGCTTGGGATGAGATAAGAATGTGGTTTCCGGAAAACAAAAATAAAAGCCGAATAACGTTGTTGACTACTCGTGACATGAAGGTTGCTCAATATGCTAGCTCTTCCAAGGATCCTTTTCCAATGCGGCCCCTGGAGCCAAAGGAAAGTTGGGATTTGTTTTTCCAAAAGGCATTTGGCAAAAAAGATTGTCCAACCAAATTTAAGAATGTCGCAAAGGTAGTTGTTGAAAATTGCAAAGGTTTGCCACTAATAATTTCCGTGGTTGCAGGGACTCTCTAGCAAGAGGACACTGGATGAGTGGAAAGAAGTAGCTCAAGGTGTAAGCTCATTAGTAAACGTTGATGATTACCAACGTTGCTCAAGAGTGCTTGCTTTGAGCTACAATTATCTTCCTTCAAATTTGAAAGCTTGCTTTCTGTATTTTGGAGTTTTCGCAAAAGCTAGTGAGATTTCTGTGAAAAAGTTGATTAGATTATGGATTGCTGAAGGACTCTTTGAGCTAAGGGGGCTTGGGGAATTGCAAAAAGTGGCTGCTAATCTTTTACATGATCTTATAGATAAAAATCTAGTTTCTGTTAGCAAGCAGAGTTTGGATGGCAAAGTCAAGACATGTAAGATTCATGATCTTCTCCATGATTTATGCTTGGTAGAATCTGAAAGTGAGAATTTTTTGTATGTTTCAAATCCCTCAATTTCTGAACCCAAAAGGGATTGTCAGTGGGTTTCAGTTCATTCAAAGCGAGGCTGTTTTTCTCCCTTTCTTAGTTATAACAAAACACATTCTATTCATTTTTCTTCCGAAAAACTGGACTCCAGTCTTAAATTAAAACTAGACCATTTCAAACTACTTAGAGTATTAGACTTGGGGATATTGAGGTTCACATCTTTACCTAGTGAATTATCACACTTCGTTTCTTTAAGGTATTTTACTGTGATGGTTTCTGTGGTTGTTCAATATCTACCAATTTACAAACTTTTGAATTTACAATCTTTTATTTTTCTTCAGGACTATAGACAATCATACAATGGGATACAATTATCAAATGGAATTTGGAAAATGTCTCAGCTGAGGCATCTCCACTGTAGAAGCATTTATTTGAATTCTCCTCCGAAGATATCAGCTAATGACGTTCAGTACCGGGTTTTGGAAAACTTGCAAAGTATTTCTGGGTTGAGTCCTTTTTGTTGCACAAAAGAAATATTCGAAGGGATTAAGAAAGTGAAACAATTGGGAATTTCTAACTGAGTTGAAATTTTCTAGCAATCCCAATTGCCTAGATGATCTAATATATTTACATGAGCTCGAGGAACTAAGTATTGTATCATACTCGTTACCTGGTGGGCTTCCAAGTTTGCCTCTTTCCCACCAAATCTCAAGAAGCTGACACTTCACAAAACTTTTTTACTGTGTGAGGACATGAAAATCATTAGCAGGTTTCCCAGACTCGAGATACTCCAATTGAAGGCTGACTCCTTTGTAGGTAGTGAGGATCTAGGAGAAGCGATATGGGAAGTAACAGATGTGGGATTTCCTGAATTGGAGAGCCACAGATGATTGTTTCACATGCCTTGAGCGCATAATAATACGAAATTGCTTGCGGTTGAAAGAGATTCCTGAAGAATTTGTAGATAGTATGACATTGCAGCTAATTGAGTTACATCAATGTTGTCCTTCCCTTGTGAATTCTGCTGAGTGGATTCGAAAAGAGCAATTAGAGAGTTTGGGAAACGGCATGCTTAAAGTTGACGCCTTTGACACAATTAGAGGTAAGTAAAATAATTTATAATGAATCTTCAACATACTAATATGTAATAAGATTGGTAAAGTTGAGCAATTCATATGATATATCAAGTGTGATGTATAGGCTCCATGAAAGAGAGAAAAAGAATGGAATTCATTAGATAAATTAGTTGATCATATCTCTCTTACATGTTGAGGGGCCTATTCTTGTCCATTAACCAAATAGAAAAGAAAGCAAACCAGATACTCTGGTCGGAACATTTGTTCTCTTAATGTCCCAACATTAAAGAACGCTTTTGAAAGAGTGGCAGATGACCTGTTGCAAAGAAAACAAAAAATGTGCCCTTACATCTATGATTAGCAGGTCCACATTTTTAACAATGGTTTAGATATGCTCTTAAATCAGTAGTAACATTTTTAACAATGGTCGTCCAGTTCTAATAATTTCTCGCTCTTGTAATGGACATTGTTTTCATGAAGATGCATGAGGAAGAACACTACTCGAAAATTACTATTTTCCCACTGAAAAATGTTCAGTGACTATTCCCACCGAATGTCGGTGGGAAAAACTTAAATATTAGTGTGAATACAAAAAAATTAGAAAGTTTTTCAGTGTTTCAATGGGAACTTGTTTCCCACCATGCGTTTTCCTAGCGATTTCCCTAGTGAGCTGGTTCGATGGGAATGAGGTAAAAAATCATATTTTATAGCACAAATTTCCCACTGAATAGTGGTGGGAAAACCCTTTATTTCTAGTAGTGGAAGCTGGTGATGGAAGCTGTTTTGGCTTAATTAAAAACTGGTTGCTGGAGAAGTTTTTGCAAATGAGTTTTAAGCGAGACTTGTGAATGAAGCTGGTTGGGACTATGCAGATATTACCAATCTGCAGTTTTTTTATATTGTATGCTTGTTTTCTTTTGCTTCTGTTCCTGTTCTTGTTTCTAGTGAAAGTGAATTGTATTCTTGAAGCTCCTCAAGAAATGAAAAAATGAAGCAGAATAAATAGTGACTGTCATAATGCTGTGATTTTATGCTCAAATTTAGGAAATGGCCTACTGTTTGTTACCTCTATTCATGTTTTGAAACATAGTTTTATTTTGTTTTTTGGTTTCCCACCCGTTGTCCGTATTGGACCTTGATACATTCAGTTGATTTTACTCCACTATTGACCAAAATATTAATAATTAATGCATAAAATATTGTTCATTTTGATTAATAAAAATTCACGCCGCGTGAGGCCCGCTCCCTTTTACCATTTTAAGAGCTCGAACCATGTGCTTTTGTCAAGGGTGGAAGGATCTTGACCACTGTAGCATACTATCTTTGATTTAATATCCTGATGGCAAATTGTTTAAAATTTCGCAACTATAATATTGATATCACATGCAATATTGCTAGAATGTCTAAATTATTTAGTGTAATTTGCACGATTCCTTCATCAGATATCACATGCAATATTGCTAGAATGTCTAAATTATTTTGTGTAATTTGCACGATTCCTTCATCAGATTGATGAAGGAATCGTGCAAATTACACGAAATAATTGATGAAGGAATCGTGCAAATCACACGAAATAATTTAGGCATTTCTTTTGTCAATAAGAGATGTTTACAAAGCATTGTTTAGAAACGTTTGAGGTTTCTCGGAATTTAGTTTTTGTCTGATTTTCTTGTAATTTTGGTACTTTTTCATCAATGGAATTACCCTACCTTATCAGAAAATGAGTCCTTCATCTGATTAACTTCCGTAGCATCTTTTCTAATTTGGTATTGCTTCTGCCTTCTTGTCTGGTTCATATAATATTTCTAGATTGAGGAATCTATGAAATTATGTTTGCATTAAACAAATCATACCACTAAAGGTTCTTTGCAGAATTAAAAACAGAGATGGCTGCTTATGCTGCTGTAACTTCTCTGATGGGAACGATACACCTTATTACACAATCCAGCGGGACAGTTATAAAAGAACATTTGAAATTAATTTACGAAAAGGTTGGCTCTCTACTAGAGTTTCTTGACAATTCTGATAATGAACCGATGAAGGATTTGCAGAAAAAGGTCAAAACTCTAGCAAATGAAGTAGAAGACAGTTGAATCACACATTCGGAAAGAGGGCCATGAGACGCTTTTTAAGATCTTGCAACGGATCTTCCACCATCCAACAAAGGCGCGTAAGAGGCTTCTTGAGATCTTGCAACGAGGTAGAAAAGATGTTGATTCTATGAAGGAAGAGCTCATCAAGCTGAAGGAGAGCCATCTCTCGACTCAGCCACAGTTGTAACAATCCAGATTTGATGTTTCTTGATTTCAGGTTATCAAGATTCAAGACTCAAGAAGTTTGCGGCAATTATAAACTTAATTGTTTGTTTATTATTTCGAACACTTGTAATATTTATTTACTTCCCGTAAGGCATTTTGCCAACAATTTTAAGACAAGATTGCATTAGTGCTCGAAAGATGTCGGTCAACAACTGTGTGACCAAATCTGGTCATGGTTGTGGTTTTCTGGTTCAAGATAGTTCTATTGACAGTTCTGTTGACAGGAACTCTATTTGTGTCAACAAACTATGCTATGGTTCTAATGCTGATGTTTAGAGCGCCTATGTTGGTCATGTTGTTGACGTTCAAGGTGCTGATGGTGTCATCGCTCCCAAGAGTGGTGGAAGCAAGCGCCCACGAGAGGTTGAGGATGTCAACTGGGACAAAAGGAGAATGCTGAAGATGTTCTATCTTGTAGCAAAAGGCCTATATTTGTCCCAGACAAAGGATTCGAATTATGGTGAGGAAATGGACACTCAGTCCAACAAAGTGACTGACGTGGGCTAGAATTCAAAAATTGGGCTATGTTAACTCACTTCCTTGTTAATAATGAGATTAAATGATGTCTGATTAAAGTGTGTAAAGTAAGGCTAGGAATATGAAAGTGTTTTCCTGGAAAGGGGAAAATAATATTATATTCCTTACAATTTAAAATCAGAGATTTATTTTCACCTACTTCCCATTTAAAAGATTTGTTCTTGGTTACAATTAATTAGAATTGTGGACAAATCCTAAGCAAGCGCCAGGAATTTCCCTGGACACCAATCACAAGGGAAGAGGACTAAAGACAAACCTGTCACCGGTTCCAATAGAAGATCCTTCATTTGATAGGATGGTATTGGACACTCAGACGTACAAAGCCTACGGGCGACTAGAGTGGGCCAGAGTTTCCAGGTCTTAAATGATCTGAAGGCCAAAAGAAAGGCAGAAAAAATTGGACACCCAATCTATCAAAACAACTGGAGTGGACCAGAGTATCCAGATAACATATGATCCGGTTACGCTCTAACCACGGGCAAGATGTTGTTCATGTGAAGCAACGCCACCTCTAAAGTAGAAGGGGTGGGAGAGGTTGTCCTCAAAAGGACTTCAGGGAATGGGATCACTCTAAAAGGAGGTGATACATGTCCCAAACTTGGTTTCAAGGACAATGTTGGTCAAGCTGGTTTGAGACTAGTCCAACATGTCTGTAATAACTAAGAATGGTATAGTATGTCTGTAGCCAAATGAATGATATATTTGTAATCTGTGCATCTATGCCATCATAGATTAAGACACGTTAAATAGAAAGTCATTCAAAAACTAACTAAGTTGAGATTGTTGCCTTCTGTCGACATAAACCCTCAAAATAAATGTGAGGTGGGCTAAGAGGCAAAATCCCCTTTCCATTCCGTTAAAGGAATAGCGAAAGAAGCACCGCTCTTCTAGAACTTAGTCACACCTACATGGGTGATTTGAAGTTTGTACAAAATAGAGGGGGGAGACAAGTACTTTGTGACCTTCGTTGATGATGGTACAATGTATTGCATCCTTTGTTTGTTGAAAAGCAAAGATGAAGCTGTTGAAGCGGATAAGCGCTACAAAGCATAAGTTGAAAATCAACTAAGCCTACGGATTGAGAAATTCATAGTGATAGAGGAGGAGTATGTGAAACATCGTTCATCAAAACGACCGCTCCTTACTCACCTCGGTCTTACAGTGTTAGCCAAGCGCAAAGTCATACGCCCAAAATATGTGGGGCAAGACGATCCTTACCGCTAATGCGATTCTCAACAGAACTCCGCATAAGAATGAGGATAACACTCCATATGAATTATGGAAGGGAAAAAAATCCACCTATAAATATTTAAAAGTGTGGGGTTGTTTGGCAAATGTCGAAGTGCCTAAGGCAAAACAGGTCAAGATTGGGCCTAAGACTATAGATTGCATTTTCATCGGATATGCAAATAACAGTAGTGCTTATCGCTTCTTAGTGCATAAGTCAGATATTCCAGATATCCACGGGGGTATAATTATGGAATCAAGGAATGCTCAATTCTTTGAGGATACCTTTCCTAAAAAGAAAAGAGGCGCAACTTCTCGCAAATGAAGTTATGAACATAACTCTCATGGCCGACAAGAATCAGAAGTGCCTAACTACCCGGATCTAGATGGTTCAGATCTAGTGGACTCCGAAGTAGCTGATTTCCGGAATTGAGTGTTCTAGATACTCAGAACTTGGAGTCACCAGAGGCTGAACTAAGACGAAGCAAAAGGGCTAGAAAGGATAAGACTTTTGGTCCTGACTTTGTAGCTTATACGGTCGATAACGAACCGAGGACAGTTGCTGAAGCATTGTCTACTCCAGAAGCATCGCTCTGGAAAGAAGCTATTGAGAGCGAAATAGACTCTATCCTGCAAAACCACACGTGGGAGTTGGTTGATCTTCCTCCGAGAAATAAACTATTGGGATGTAAATGGATACTCAAACGGAAGTATAAAGCAGATGGGTTTATAGATAAGTATAAAACCATGTTGGTAGTCAAGGGCTGTCGACAGAAGGAAGACCTTGACTATTTTGACACTACTCCCCGGTGTCTAGAATGATGTCCATACGAGTATTCATTGCGATCGCAGCGTTGCGTGACCTTGAGATACATCAAATGGATGTCAAGACAACCTTTCTAAATGGTGATTTGGAAGAAAAAATATATATGGAACAACCCTAGGGGTATGTGGTTCTAGCGCAAGCGAAGAAAAAAAAAGTAATTGCTCGAGGTTAACAAGAACCCGCGAGTGCCTGATTGTCCGGAACTAGACGTTCTAGATCTACAGGACTCGGAAGTTGCTGACTATCCAGAACTTACTGTTCCTGATCTACAGAACTCAGGGATTCTAGATGTTGAACCGAGACGGAGCAAAGAAGGGACAAAGACTTGTTCCAGGCCTTCTAGCTTGTATGGTTGAGAATGAACCATGGACAATTAATATAGAATTGTCATCTCCAGAAGCACTGCTTCGGAAAGAACCTATAGAGAGAGAAATAGATTCCATCAGATAGAACCATACTTGTGTAATGGCTGACCTTCATCCGGGAAAAGAACTGTTGGGTTGTAAAAATTGGATACTCAAATTGAGTACAAAGTAGATGGATCTACTGACGAGTATAAGGCCTCGGCTACTTGGACATGTACTCCCCTGGGAATAGCTTAACATCCAGGGCCATTGCAGTCTTACGTGACATGGATATTGAGACAACCTTCCTAACTGGAGAGTTGGAAGGGGAGGATCAGAGTTGGTTGGTTGGACTGTTGGGCTTCTTCCTGCACTTTCTTTTTGGTCCTTGAAATGTCTACATTTTGGTTCTGGAAGGTTTAGATGAAACAGAAACAATGAATCTGACAGCAGAAATATTGATTCTGTAGTTAGAAAGCCAACAGTTGGAAAACCAATAGTCTGAAAGTGGAAGTCATATTGAAACAAAGTCTTGATATGAAAGATATGGGTGTCACATATGACATCATAGGAATTGAGGTTTCTAAGACATCTAATGAACCGGTCTAATTCCAAACTCATTTATGAGATAGTTGACAGTTTCGTTGAAGCCACCAATGGATATGAATCATATAATTGATTGGAATCATGGTGCACCCATATACCAGGAGCAATATGCGCATGTCACATATAGTTTAATGTAGTTTACACACAACAACCGACCTGGTATCGACTTACAAAGTAGATTAGTTGAACTAAGGTTCACTCATGATTCTGGAAATGATCGATAGAAGGCGTTAAAATGGATATGACGATATCTGAATTATTCGCTTATCTACAGATTATGGTATTTTGGATGTCCAACGGTTATGGGAGACCACAGTGATGCAAACTGTACATCGGACATGAAGAACACTAAAGCCACAAGTGAATGTGTATGGTATGTCTTGGAAAATCCTCTAAGAAAACTTGCATCGGCCAATTCATGATGGAATCCGAGTTTATCGCTTTAAACAAAGCATGAGAAGAAGTTGAGTAACTTCACGACTCCTTAGAGGATGTCCCTTTTTGGGAGAAACTCGTGCCTTCGGCAGTTATACACTGTGGCTAGCTGGTCGGCTTCAGGAAGGGCACAAATGACGACGTCTGGACATATCTATCGGAGACATAAGACCGTATGGCAGTTGATCACCACGGGTGTCATTCTCGTTGATTATATCAAAGGATAATATAGCGAACCCTTTAACTAAGGGACTACCTGAAGATCAAGAATTCTGCCTGTCTAGGGGAATGGGCTTAAAACCCTAACAATACAAACTTTTGCGGTGGTAACCCAACCATACTGCCTGGAGATCCCAAGAATTTGGTTCAATGGGAAAACTAACCTGCAAAAGGTTCAGTTGAGCGCTTCGGTGGAAGCAAGAGCACTTCGAATGATGATTTCTATAAAGAAACATGAATCCAAAGTCGTTCCCGCGATAGACATTAAAGTGCTACCTGCATGGTGGGTAAAGGTTAAGCTTCCAAACCTTTAACGATCCTCAAACGATTGAGGTTAAGGTTGGGAAAACTTTTAATGATTTCTAACACTTATGAAGTGGGGTATAGCAGGATACCTTGTAGGAGATCACCTATTTAAGTGCGAGGATAGGCCGCCTCAGATGAACGCACTTAAGAATCCAAGTGTGTCCACGACCACAATGGACAGAACAATAAGAATGAAAATGAATAAAGGGGAGTTACTGTGTTGGTATCATTGTCTTGGCTTACGCTAAACACTGACGGTTCAAGACATCACGTTCACCACGCAGTAAGTAAGTCTGGTGGTATTCAACTAGGGAATGTTCAAAGCGGAAGCTACCTTTCCTGATTCAATAGCTTTCCGCTGAATGATTGCTGAAGTTTGGCACCCTGTGTGCACCAATTCTCTTTCAAGAGGGGATTGTTGGAAATTTGCCTTTGATGGGGGTTGCGTCCACCCATCTTTAATGACTTGAACACTCGGGTTCCACATGTTGAAGACTTTGGTTCTTCACACGTGCATAATCTACTAAGTGAGTAGATAACCGTAGGGCCAAGGATCGTCAAATTTCGTTAAGAAATGAAAGATATATTGGTCCACAAAGTAAGGTGTTTGAGGCATGGAAATATGGTGTGGGACAAATCAACCACATCGGTGGGAAAATGAAGAATTGTTCATTTTATAAGCCTAAAAAATGGATAAGGGTTTGGTACCCCAAGGGGTAACCCATGTGTTTGAAGGAGGGAGGACCTAGGTGTGCTTGGGTTCAAGGCTAGGCCCACACGCGCGCCACCACCACCACCAGAAAGTCAACAGTTTTGATGGCTTTAACCATCTGTAACGTTTTGTACTAATTACAAAACGTTCCTAGCCTTGATTGTACCTCTTAACACCTCTCCTTATCCTAAACACTATAAAATGAGAACCTTACTCTAATTTGAGCAACACAAGTCTTGAGAACAAGAGCAGTCTAGAAACAAAAGTTCTTTTTTTCCTCTAAATTTCCACTCTTCAGCAGTCGTTTCATGTTTGTTTTCTTCGTCAGAATCAACCTATTTGCTTTGTAGTGTTGATTAGTTGTTGTTTTATCTTGGGAGACTATTGCCCGCTAATGTAAAAGTATATATACGGGGCAATCTTGTCTTAAAAATAGAGAGTCATCTCTCGACTCAGCCACAATTGTAACAATCCAGATTTAGTGTTTTTTGATTTCAGGTTATCAAGATTCAAGGCACAGGAAGGTTGCGACAATTATAAACTTAATTGTTTGTTTATCCTTTCGAACACTTGTAATATTTATTTACTTTCCGTACGGCATTTTGCCAACAGATTCCAATCGGCTAATTCCAACCTTCTGCGTAGGGTCTTCATAATGTCGATAAATGAATTAGACTCCACAACTCAACATCTCTCTACCAAGAGGACTTTGGAAGAGTGGAATGAAGTAGCTCAAAGTTTGAGCTCATTAGTAAACATTGATTATTATTGAAAGAAATAATCCCTTGATTATTTTAATTGATTGAAAGACTATTTATACATGTTACATATTTCCATAATAGGAGAATCCTATTCTTATTCTACTCATAAAACCTTATTCTACTTGGATACTAAGTATACATTTATGGTAATACAATTATTATGGTAAATGTACAATACTAATTACATTACAACATTACCTAAACTAGGATAATAAATATTTACCTAATTACACGGTACAAAGGGGACAAAACCGAGAGTCAGCCGAGAGCCCAAAATACACAATATACACATGTATATTATGTGTATATTGTGTATATTTAACACACCCCCACAGTCATAGCGTGCTGTCTTCGAACGCTGAGACTGTCCCTAAAATTTTCAAAAAGTACCGAGGGAAGACCTTTTGTAAAGATGTCTGCAATTTGATATCTTGACGGGATATGACAGACGTGTACATGACTACGAGCAACCTTTTCGCGGACAAAGTGAATGTCCATCTCGATATGCTTAGTGCGTTGGTGCTGAACCGGATTATCAGAAAGGTAGATGGCACTAATATTATCACAATAAACCAAGGTTGCTTTCTGAATGGGAAAATAAAGCTCTAAAAGCAAATTACGTAACCAACATGATTCCGAGACCACATTAGCTACCCCCCGATATTCGGCCTCGGCACTAGATCGGGACAATGTCGACTGACGTTTGGCAGACTATGAGACCAGGTTATTCCCAAGAAACATACAATAGCCAGACGTAGATCGTCTGGTGTCTGGACAGCCACCCCAATCGGCATCCGTATACGAGATAAAGTGTGGACGTCGAGGAAGGATATAAATGCAACTCATAGTCAAGTGTACCCTGAATATACCGAATGATGCGTTTGAGTGCATTCATGTGCTCAATTCTGGGATCATGCATGAACAAACACACCTGCTGGACAACATATGTAATAACTGATCTCGTAAATGTAAGATACTGAGGGCCCTCTGCAAGACTGCGATAACGAGTCGGATCCTCGTATGGTACGCCGGCCGCGACACTAAGCTTAGGCTTAGTATCAACTGGAGTGGAAGTGGACTTACATGATGACATCCCAGCCCTCTCAATGATCTCAACTGCATACTTCATTTGGGATAAGAATAACCATTTGAATGACGAGTGACAACAATCCCCAAGAAGTAACTCAAGGGCCCCAAGTCTTTCATAGCAAACTCAGAGATAAACATGGTCATGATAGACTGGCGTAAGGCATCGGAAGAGGAAGTCAAAATAATATCATCCACATATAACAGAATATAGGCCAAAGACGAACCACGACGGTAGATGAACAAGGAATTATCCGACCTGTTGTGCGTGAACCTAATAGTCGAAATATAGTCTGCAAACCTCGTATACCAGGCCCGGGGAGACTTCTTAAGCCCGTATAAGGACTTTTTCAACAAAACAGACATGATGAGGATGTTTGGGATCCATGAATCCCAAAGGCTGATGCATATAGACTGTTTCCTTGAGATCCCCATATAGGAAATCATTCTTTACATCTAACTGATGAATAGGCCATGCCTTCGAAAGAGCCAAGCTAAGCACAGTGCGAATGGTAGCCGGCTTGACCACCAGACTAAATGTCTCACCACAATCTACACCAACCTGGTGAGTCTTACCATTACCCACAAGCCGCGCCTTATGTCGAGCAAACGAACCATCTGAATTCTCCTTATGAGCAAAAATCCACATAGACCTGATAATATTAATACCAGATGGACGGGGAACCAACTCCCACGTCTTATTATCAATAAGAGCATTATATTCATCGGTCATAGCGATTTTCCAATTCGGGTCATTTAAGACAGACACAGGATTACGGGGTAAGGGGGATTTAGAGACATTAGAATGTAAATTAAAATGTCTTTTTAGTTTAAAAACACCCAGTTGACTACGAGTGACCGGTTTATGACTCGAGGAAGAATTGAGGGGATTTCAGGAATTTGCTGGGCTCGGGACGGACTGGCTAGCAGGCAGTGGGCCTACTGGCCCAACTCGGTAAACATGAGCGAGAAGCGGACCAGGTTCCGAATGGGCGGACTGCCCAATCGTCGGGCTGGGACCGGCGGTGGGTGACGGACCGGTGGGGCCGGCGGGCGGGCATTGCCCGCTGGAGAATTTTAGGTGCGGGAGAGGTCTGAAAATGCTGAATAATATACGGGGATATACTATCATCCAAAAAATTATACGAACTAGCCACAAGAGTATTAACTTTAGAAAATGGAAATTGGGATTCATAAAAAATGACATGGCGATTAATGATGATTTTATTAGAGGATAAATCAAAGCATTTGTAGCCATGATGATTAGACAGAAAACCCAAAAACACACACGGAGTAGACCGGGCCTGAAGTTTGTTAATTGTGGTGGACGGGAATAACGGATAACACAAACACCCAAAAACGCGAAGATGTGAATATGAAGGTATTTTATTATATAAAATTTGAAGGGGGAAGAATATGTCAAACCTTTTGAAGGAATTATGTTAAGGAGATAGGTAGCCATTTGGAGAGCATGATGCCAAAAAGACGGGGGTACGGAAGCACGAATTAATAAAGTTCGGACAATGTTATTTATGGAACGAATTTTGCGTTTGGCTTTCCCATTGTGTGAAGACGTATGAGGACAAGAAAAATGAAAATTGATCCCATTGTTAGCACAGAATTCCCGAAACATCCATTGTCATATTCTTTGCCATTATCACATTGAATATTTTTGATTTCTCGTTCGAATTGGGTTCTAATGAATGCTCTAAATTTTAAGAAGACGAAAAAAACTTGGGATTTTTTTTGCTATTGGAAACGTCCATAAAAACTTAGAATAATCATCAAAAAAGAGAACATAATACCGATGACCCACAAAACTAAGAACAGGAGACGTCCATAAGTCGCTATGAATAATATCAAATGACATTAAAGTATGAGAATTTGAGTCTACAAATGGCAACTTAATAATTTATCCTAAAGAACAAGACTGAGAGTTTGGAGTACTATTCGTACCCTTACATAAAATAAAACTATTTTTATCTAATGACGACAAAATAGATGATCATGTATGACCAAGACGAGCATGCCACAAGGAAGGAGAAATGGCTGCAAAGGAGGATGACAGGGCTTGACTCGATGGACCGAAACTGGGTGTGATAGGATAAAGATCTCCCCTACTATCACACCTCATGAGAGGACTCCCCGTCTTAAAATCCTTCACAGAGAAACCAAATGGATCAAATTCAAGAAACGGAATTGTCAGTAGTGAATTTACGGACAGAGACTAAGTTTTTAATCAATTTGGGGGCGTGTAGGGTGTTTTTCAAGATAAGAGGTAGATGAGGGGGAGATAAAGTTTTATGACCATAACCACGAATTATAATAGAATTACCATTACCAACAATTATGCTGCGAGAGTTGCTCAAATTGGAATAAGACGAGAGCGTACCTGAATCGGATGTCATGTGGGTAGTGGCACCGGTGTCCATATACCAATTTGGGTCCGGAGGATTTAAACCAAGCGTGTGCATTGCGGCTTCAATGTTTGTAGACGTGGGTGCCGCTGCGTGATGGGCCTGTGGGGGCCGAGACCCAATAACCCTTGCTGTCTGCCTCGGCCCAGATGACTGGTTGTATGTGGTCCAGGCAAAATTGGGCCTGGACTGCTGTGCTGGGTCGCCCACTTCCAGTGGGACAAAACTGGACTGGGCCCAAACTGTGGCTGTGGGGCCCACTTCTACTGCATAGAGGCCCAATGTGGGGCCCAGAATTGCTGCTGACCATCGCGAGGGCCGCCACCGCCACCACCATTCTACGGCTGCCGCCACCGCGATTCTTGCCATTTTTCTTATTTCCACCCTTTTTGCCGCCACCGTTGCGGTTTTGGCCCGAGTTGTTGAAATCGGTAGGATAAACCGTGGACTCGGTCATCATGAATACGGGACTAGCACTGGTAGCCGCTCGTTTTACCATGCCTGCTTCTTCGAGTGTAAGCATAGAACGAGCCTGATAAAATCATGAAAGCGGATTGCTTTGTCGAAGAAGCGTTCCAATACCATTATAGGCTCGGAGAGGCCGGAAACCATTTGGAGGACCAAACGATCATTCGAAACTGGCGAGCCAACGTTGCGAAGTTGGTCCGCCAATTCCTTTAATCTTTTACAATAAACCGAAACGTTAGGAAAGTCTTCCATATTGATGTGGGAGAACTCCTGCTCAAGAGTAACGGCTCTAGAATTTTGATTATATGGAATATATCACGTAGTCTATCCCAAGTCGCTTGTGCCATAGCGTCAGGCTCAATAATTGTTTGCAAAAGGTCGGTAGAAATTGTGGAATATATCCACTGGAGGACTGTGGCATCAAGAGTCGTCCACAACTTAGGATCATCCTCGCGTTTTGGCACCTCCGTATCCTCAGGAGACGCGGGGATTATGTGATGGATGACTTGATGCGAACGTGCGTGAATTTTGAACAGTTCGGCCCACGTCGCATATTGGACGTTTTCTATTTCAAGAACAAGAGGGATGTTATTCTTGATGTTAGAAACTGTAAGGGCAGGATGAAACGTGTTCCGTGATGTAGACATATTGATAGGACAATATGTGATTGAGGGATTTGGGAGAAAAAAATTAGGAAGAGGGAGGCTCTCATCGGCACAAAAATCGAGATCAAGGGTCTCGGATTTTCAAGGAGGTCGACGGAAATTGGAGGAGTTTAGAGAGAGGATTTTAAGACCTAGACTTCTGATACCATGAAAGAAATAATCCCTTGATTATTTTCATTGATTGAAAGACTATTTATACAAGTTACATATTTTCATAATAGGAGAATAATATTCCTATTCTACTCCTAAAACCTTATTCTACTTGGATACTAACTATACATTTATGGTAATACAATTATTATGATAAGTGTACAATACTAATTACATTACAACATTACCTAAACTAGGATATTAAATATTTGCCTAATTACACGGTACAAAGGGGACAAAACCGAGAGCCAGCCGAGAGCCCAATATACACAATATACACAATATACACATGTATATTGTGTGTATATTTAACAATTATCAACGTTGCTCAGGAGTGCTCGCTTTGAGCTACAATCATCTTCCTTCACACTTGAAGACATCGATCTTCCTTTCCTTCCCTACTGAATTAGTAAACTTAGTTTCGTTAAGGTATTTGGCTATGATGATTAGTTAAAGATCTTCCAATTTCTGAACTTTGGAATTTACAAACTTTAATTTTGCGTGAACCAAGTGGCATGTTGACCACACATTTACCAAATGGAATTTGGGAAATGTCTCAATTGATGCATGTCCGTTCTACAAAGATGTATATAAGTTCTCATCCAAAGGTATGCGCTAATGAAGTTGAAAGAAATAATCTCCTTGATTATTTTCATAAATTGAAAATGTATTTATACAAGTTACAAAATAGGAGAATCCTATTCCTATTCTATTTCTAAAACCTTATTCTACCATAATTCTAACTATACAATTATGGTAAGTGTATAACACTAATTAAGGTAACCTTTACACTACAATATACTACAAATATATATACCATATATACAAGATTGTATTTTCATCAATCTATCCGAGAATGGGCTCGTTAGCCACTATGGGCCACTGCCGAGAGCCCACCGCTCGCCGATCCGATCCATCGTATTCCTGTGATATACACTTCTGTATATTCAGTGTATATCAAAGGAATATTTCCTTTGTTTAACACATCCCCGTAGTCATAGCGGGCGGTCTTCGAACGCTGAGACTGTCCCTAAAATCTTCAAAAAGGACAGCTGGTAGACCCTTTGTAAAGGTGTCTGCAATTTGATAACGAGACGGGACATGGCATACGCGAACGTGACCTTTTGCAACCTTTTCACGGACAAAGTGAATGTCCATTTCGATATGCTTGGTGCGTTGGTGTTGTACCGGGTTACCTGAAAGGTAGATAACACTAATGTTATCGCAATATACCAAGGTTGCCTTCTGAATGGGACAATGAAGCTTCAAAAGCAAATTACGTAGCCAACATGATTCGGAGACCACATTCGCTACCCCTCGATATTCTGCCTCTGCACTTGAGCGTGATAGAGTTGCCTGACGCTTTGCCGACCAGGAGACCAAGTTGTTGCCAAGGAACATACAGTAGCCAGACGTCGACCGTCTGGTGTCGGGACAACCACCCCAATCAGCATCCGTGTAAGAGACAAGTGTGGATGTAGATGAAGGATACAAGTGCAAACCATAGTCCAGTGTCCCCTGAATATACCGAATGATGCGTTTGATTGCATTCATGTGCTCAACTCTGGGATCATGCATGAATAAACACATTTGCTGAACAACATACGTAATATCCTGTCTGGTAAAGGTAAGATACCGGAGGCCCCCTGCAAGACTGCGATAGCGGGTCGGGTCCTCGTATGGTGCATTTGTCGCGGCACTAGGCTTGGGTTTTGCATCAACCGGTGTAGAAGTGGACTTGCAGGATGACATCCCAGCCCTCTTGATGATCTCTGCCGCATACTTTCTTTGAGACAAAAACAAACCACCTGAATGACGCTTGACGACAATCCCCAAAAAGTAACTCAAGGGCCCTAAGTCTTTCATAGCAAACTCAGACCTGAGCATGGTCATGATAGACTGGCGCAAGGCATCGGAAGAGGCAGTCAAGATGATATCATCCACATACAACAGAATGTAGGCCAATGACGAACCACGGCGGTAGATGAACAAGGAATTATCCGACCTGTTGTGCGTGAACCCAATAGTCGAAACATAGTCTGCAAACCTTGTATACCAGGCCCGGGGAGAGTTCTTAAGCCCGTATAAGGACTTCTTCAACAAAACAGACATGATGAAGATGTTTGGGATCCCTGAATCCCAAAGGCTGATGCATATAGATTGTTTCCTTGAGATCCCCATGTAGGAAATCATTCTTTACATCTAACTGATGAATAGGCCATGCCTTCGAAAGAGCCAAGCTAAGCACAGTGCGAATGATAGCCGGCTTGACCACCAGACTAAACGTCTCACCATAATCTACACCAACCTGGTGAGTCTTACCATCACCCACAAGCCGCGCCTTATGTCGAGCAAATGAACCATCTGAATTCTCCTTATGAGCAAAAATCGACATAGACCTGATAACATTAATACAATATGGACGGGGCACCAACTCCCACGTCTTATTATCAATAAGAGCATTATATTCATCAGTCATAACGATTTTTCAATTAGGGTCATTTAAGGCGGACACAAGATTACGGGGTAAGGGGGATTTAGAGACATCAGATTGCAAATTAAAATGTCTTTTAGGTGTAAAAATACATTGTTGACTACGAGTGACCGGTCTATGACTCGAGGAAGAATTAATCGAATTTTGAAAATTTGCTGGGCTCGGGACGGACGAGCCGGCGAGCGGCAAATGGGCTGCCGCTTTGGCCCAAAATGGTAAACTGGGGCGTCTTCTGGACCAGTTCCAGAATTGGGCTGGACTGGCCCAATTGCTGGGACTGATCCAGAAACTGGAACAGGAGACGGCACAGTGGGTCGAGCGGGCGATTTTAGGTGCGGGAGATGTCCGAAAAATGTCGTATAATATACGGGGATATTTGTTCATCCAAAAAATTAAATGTCCGAGGCTCGGGAGTATGAACTTTCGCAAAAGGAAATTGAGTTTCATAAAAAATGACATGGCGATTAATAATGATTTTCTTGGAGGATAAATCAAAGCATTTATAACCACGATGATTAGACGGATAACCTAAAAATACACACGGGGTAGACCGAGCCTGAAGTTTGTTAATTGTGGTGGATGGAAATAACGGATAACACAAGCACCCAAAAATCCTAAGATGAGAATAAGAAGGGTCCTTATTATATAGGATTTGGAGGGGGAAAGAATATGTTAGACCTTTGGACGGAATAATTTTAAGTAGATATGTTGCCATTTGCAGAGCATGATGCCAAAAATACGGGGGTACGAAAGCATGAAGTAAGATAGTGTGGACAATGTTATTTATGGAACGAATTTTGCGTTCGGCTTTCCCATTTTGAGAAGATGTATGAAGGCACGAAAAATGAAAATTTATCCCATTATTATCACAGAACTCCCGAAACACCCTATTATCATACTCTTTCCCATTATCACATTGAATATTCTTTATTTCTTTTTCGAATTGTGTTCTAATGAATGCTCTAAATTTTATGAAGACATAAAACACTTGAGATTTATTGGCAATTGGAAATGTCCACAAAAATTTAGAGTAATCATCCCAAAACAGAACATAATATCGATGACCTAACGAACTTAGAACAGGAGACGTCCATAAGTCGCTATGGATAATATCAAAAGGATGTGAAGTATGAGAATTTGAGTCCACAAATGGCAATTTAACACTTTTTCCTAACGAACAAGATTGACAAATTTGAGTACGACTCGTACCCTTACAAGAAGTGAAGCTATTTTTATCTAAAACTGATAAAATAGAGGAGCCCGGATGACCAAGGCGAGCATGCCAGACGGAAGGAGATATGGCTGCAAAAGTTGACGGCCAGGCTTAACTCGATGAACTGAAACCGGGCATTATAGGATACAGATCCCCCCTACTATCACACCTCATGAGATGACTCCCCGTCTTGAAATTCTTCACAGAGAAACCAAAAGGATCAAATTCAACAGAAACCGAATTGTCAGTGGTGAACTTTCTGACAGACACTAAATTTTTAATCAATTTGGGGGCATGTAAAGTATTTTTCAAGATAAGGGGTGGATTGGGGGGAGACAACGTTTTCTGACCATAACCCTGAATTGGAATAGAGTTGCCATTACCAACAATTATACCCCGAGGGGTGCTCAAATTAGAATAAGATGAGAGAGTACCTGATTCGGAAGTCATGTGAGTTGTGGCCCTGGTGTCCATGTACCAATTTGGGTCCGATTGAGTCAACCCCAACGTGTGCATTGCGGCCTCGATATCGATCTGAGTGGGGCCTGCTGCATGATGGGCTTGCGGGGGTCGGGGCCCAAGAATTCCAGATCGTGACTGAGCTGGGCCGTAGCCGCCGGGTTGCCGCCACCGGCCGCCGGGGGCCGCCACCGCCGGTTGTTGGGTCGAATCGTTGGCCCCCACCGGCCGCCGGAATTTGTCGCTGATTATAAGGGTCGCCGCCCACGGCCCACGGCCCACGGCTCACTCCCCCAGCCCCAGCCCCCACTGCCATGGGCCACACTGCTGGGCCCAGGGGGGTGGTGGGCCACTGTTCCCTGGATGAGACCCACCGCCTGCTTGCTGACCATCGGAACCGCCACCAGAACCGCCGCGTTTGCCCCCTCGGTTTTTGTTATAATTCTTCCGATTATTCTTGCCGCCACCATGATTATGGTTTTGGCCCGAATTATTAACAAAACCCGAAGAACTTGGGGAGGACGACACCATGACGATGGGGCTTGCACCGGTAGCCGCCTTTTTAGCCAAACCGGCTTCTTCCGAAGTAAGCATGGAGCGGGCTTGATAGAAGTTAGGAAGAGGGTTGCTTTGACGAAGGAGAGTTCCAACCCCATTATAAGCCTCTGAAAGGCCGGCAACCAACTGTAGAACCAGACGATTATTTGTTATCGGTGCGCCAACATTACGGAGTTGATCCGCCAACTCCTTGAGTTTCTTGCAATATGCAGAAACGTTTGGAAATTCGTCCATTCGAACTAGAGAGAATTCCTGCTCGAGTGTGACGACACATGAATGTTGGTTATATTGGAATATGTCACGCAATCTATTCCAGGCTGCCATAGACGTGGTATCCGGCAAAATAATCGTCTGTAGAAGGTCAACCGAAATAGTGGCGTAGATCCACCGGAGAACGGTAGCATCAAGAGTAATCCATAACTGAGGATCCTCCGCGGGAAGAGGTGTAGAGGGAGGAATGATGTGATGAAGAACTTGATGGGAGATAGCGTGAATTTTAAACAACTCCGCCCACGTCGCATATTGGACGTTTTCCATCTCAAGGACAATAGGGATATTGTTCTTGACGTTAGAAACCATGAGGGCAGGATGATAATTGTTGTTAGACATATTGAAAGAACAAAGTAGGAGGGGAAATTTGGGAAAAGTAAGAGAGATTTTGAGAGCGGAAGACGACTTTCGGAAGAGAAATCCGAGAGGGGGGGGGGGGTACTCGGCTGAGAGGTGCAAAATTTTTGGGAGAGAATTTTTGTAAAACCTAGTCTCTTGATACCATGAAAGAAATAATCCCCTTGATTATTTTCATAAATTGAAAATGTATTTATACAAGTTACAAAATAGGAGAATCCTATTCCTATTCTATTTCTAAAATCTTATTCTACCATAATTCTAACTATACAATTATGGTAAGTGTATAACACTAATTAAGGTAACCTTTACACTACAATATACTACAAATATATACCATATATACAAGATTGTATTTTCATCAATCTGTCAGAGAATGGGCTCGTTGGCCACTGTTGGGCCACTGCCGAGAGCCCACTGCTGCCAGTCCAGTCCACTGTATTCCTGTGATATACACTTCTGTATATTCAGTGTATATCACAGGAATATTTCCTTTGTTTAACAGAAGCAGTTAAGGTTATGGAAAATTTGTGAAGTGTTTCTGGGTTGAGTCCTTATTGTTGCACGAAAGAATTATTCTAAGGGATTAAAAAAGTAAAACAGTTGAGGCTTTCTGGCATTGAAGAATATTTTTGTAGAGAGCTAAGACGCCTCGCACTCGTCTATAGTGGGAGGATATGTCAATCATTAGCAAGTTGCCTAAACTCGAGGTGCTCCAAATGAAGGCTGATGCATTTGAATCTGTAGAGCAATCAACAGAAAGGTGGAAAGCAACTGAGACTGGATATTGCGTCTCCTGCTTTGGAGCGCAGCTGATGATTATTTCACGTGCCTTGAGCGAATAATTATAAAAAAAGTGTTGTTTCTTACAAAATATTCCTCAAGGATTCGTAGATAGTATGACACTGCAGCTAATTGAGTTACATCAATGTTCTGCTGAGTTGATCCAGAAAGAGCAAGTAGAGAATTTTGGAAACGACATGCTTACAGTTTATGTTTTTTGACACAATTAGAGGTACGTGAATCTTTTACAACCATAATATGTTTGACTTCTCATGAATTGTGTTAAATCATCGATTTTTCGTATAATGTTGAGGCATTTTATTATGATAGATAGGTTCAGTGAAAGGGTGTTTTAACAATCATTGCACATAGTATTAATATTTCTACTGAACTTGTTTTATTCATTTATGGCAAGAATGAAATTCATTGGATAACTAAGTTCATCATCTTACCAACTTATTTATGGCAACCCATGTATTATCACAACATAAGTTTAAGTGCAAATTAGTTACTCGGTACCTGTGCTGGTGGGAGGTAGCAGATCAGTTGAGGTGCACGCAAGCTGGCTTGGGCACCGCGGTTCTTGACAAAATAATCTACATATTCACGAGAGCACAAGCGTAATTTTTCTGGGGCCAAATGTCTTCTACGACAATATTATTACAATCAAATACTTTGGTTTAATTATTTGTTCTTCGAAGGTGAAAAATTTGTGTAGTTGAAGTTAGATATGTTAATATGTGTGTAGTGTATTTCTGAACACTAATAATATCTAACCATTTTCACTTTACACTTAATGAATATCACTTGTAATGGCAGCAGAGGAAGTTATTGAAAAAGTTGAAGATGATTCAGAGGAAGATTGAGCAAATGGCCATTGTTTTTTTTCTTGTTTCTAATAAAATGGGGTTAATTATATTATCAATACTCAATTTCTCCAGAAAACAACACATATTTGTCCCTATACTTTATGAAAAAGTCTAACTTTACCCTCTGTTGAAAGTTTGGCTTGTCCATGTTTTCGCCGTTACAATTTCGGTTCAAAATTGCCCTTAGTCACTAACGAGGGGGTCATGGTTGAACAAATCTTTTAACCACGAGGGCTAATTGAATAGGCTTTAATGGGGCAATGAACCTTCTCTTTTCCCCAACATATACACTATATACAAGTACATATACACTATATACAAGTACATATACACTATATACAAGTACATACAACGACATATAAGGATGTATATTACTGTATCTTGTGTGGTAACAACTAAAGGCCAAACTGCAATGAAACTTCTTTTTTTCTTCGCAGCCAACTTCAGTTCATTTATAAAATTTTGGTGACCAGTTATTTAAGTGTTACTTCATTAATTTGCATGTTTAATTGGTTCATAAGCTCTTGTTGAAAAATTGTCGAGTATCTTGATTTTCTTGAATATTTTTTGTTGTTGTTACAACAAATTATCTTACAACGACTGAACCAAATTTTCTATCTATTTGATCTTGTTTTTCTGTCACTTTCAAAAATTTATGACTCTTCTTATAGTACTGTTTCCTCCACCTCACAATTTAACAAGAAGAAAACAAAATATAATCATATCCGGAAAACCGAAATATAAATGTTTAAGTAAATATCTTTGCCATTATCAATACAAAAAAAAAAAGGTAACAGTTTGAGTATTAACATGGTAATGAATTTTTACATCATCAGTAAATTATTTATGTATAATTAAAAATTATCAATGTATGATATTAAATAAAATTAAATGTAATTACATTTTAAGTGATTTCATTGCGTAAATATGCTTTACCCTGTCTGTCCACAAAACTTAAACTCATTTATTTATAATATAAAAGAGAAGAATCAGTTAATTATCATGAGAAAACAATACTAAAATTAGACCTGCAATAATTGGTTTGCTAGTTATACTACTACAAATTAAAGTTATTGCATTTCAAAACAATTAAACAGGCAATACAAAGACTATAATATAACATTGAAGAAGAGAATTGAACTTTGGATTTTGAAACTCTTATTATAATTAACTACGAGTAAAACTGTTAGACTTTGAAAGATTAATTTTGCTTCCTTATTAATGCTAATTAAATACATTTTTTTAATATTCAAAATGATAGATTCGATATACAAGTAAACAATAAATGAGTTTAATGGAAGTACCAACTTCTAGACTGTACACTTGGGACTTCAGTAATCAGTACGGCAAAAAAATAGGAGTGTAATCTTTAATGGATTTTCTTATAACACACATAACGCAAATGGAAAATAATGAATTCAGTTAAATGTATTGTAAAGATTTATACAGAGAATTCAAAATTCAAAATTCAAAATTTAAAGTTTATAAATTTAAGATTGTAAAAAAAATTAAATTATTAATTTACATAAATAAATAAAATTCAAAATAAATATAAGATTTAGGCTGAAATTATTGAATTACGCCGAATTCTTACCCCAAACTTTATATCCATCGAAGAAGCATCAAGTCATTCAGAACTTGAAGATGGTAGTTACTGCCTTAGGGGCAGTGACAGATGTA
Source organism: Anisodus tanguticus (assembly GCA_034509755.1). Lineage (NCBI taxonomy): Eukaryota > Viridiplantae > Streptophyta > Magnoliopsida > Solanales > Solanaceae > Anisodus > Anisodus tanguticus. The sequence goes on from CM067555.1 coordinate 45,082,146, forward strand.
GCTCTTCAATGATAGATTTATTCAAACTCAGTACTTTTAACATGTATAAATTAAAATATTTAATGTAATTTTCTTTTTATATGTTGTAAAATCCTACGCGGTACTTCCTTTCTACATGAGTATTGTTAACTCTTTCAAGTTACAGCTTATATAATACCCTTGCAAATTCAGGTTACAATTTCTTATATTACTTTAATATTAATTCTTTTTCATAAGCGTGCTAAAATTTTAACAAATACTTTATTTGAAGTAATTCGTAATTCTAAGGATACAATGAGATTCAATCTTAAGAACCTTAAAAATAAAGATCAAACCTCTCAAGTTAAAATTTTATATCAATATATGGTTAGTGGTCTCAGGGGCGGATCTAGAATACCGGGTTCCCGGAAATCCAATAATTATTACGCAGACATCATATTTATATTAAGAAATCTATTAAATATATAAGAAATAACTTTTGGAAACTAATGACAAAGTAGTCTTTTGATTTCTTTGATGAGGCTTTGATTGTGCACATAAAATGAAGTTTCCTTTTTTAACTCGAGATCGCTATTGAATCTATAAACTTTAAATTTTGAATTCGTCTGGGCGATTTATACCATATTTTGTATAAGTTGTGTTAATATATTGTTAGCTTACGACCTTAAGTGGAAATACTATAATTTTAAAAATTTACTTTTCATCTCAAACTAATATTTATATTGTAAGTATTATTTGTTAGGAGTAATATCGGTGTTGTGTACATATAAATACTTTTCTTGGATGTGATGACTATTTTTTTCCTTTGCAAAAGCAGTGGGAACATGAATCTGACGGGGGCACATGCAATAACATCACTCTGTACCATGCATAATAATGCATTTACATCCCTATAATCATAGCGGAATGAAAAAAGGAGGAGAACTTAAAATTCAGATGTAGGCCTTGCAGTGTGAGTTTGAATCCTGGTGGGAGCAATTTGCTCTCTTCTGGGGTAGGACCTTGTAGGTGATATCAGTTGTTCTGTTCTCAAACTTTAGTCATTCAGACATATCCCGCGATTTACTGATAATAGTGTTGAGGAACTGAGACTATTATCTTCAAGAGTAGTTTAGCGTAAACCGAAAAACTGGATATAAAAAAAAATGCATTTAGTAAGCGACAGCTCGTTAGTCGCAAACACCACAAACCAATGGAATTGCTATCTTTCACTTCCATCCGATCCTATTTTCTAAATCAAACAAACATTACAAATTTACTACAAAACGCGTTGACTTCAGCAGCTCTAACTCCAATTTAACATCTTAAATAGTAATTCCTCTTATTCATAATACGTGTCCTTTTAATTTTTTTTTAATTTAAAATAAGCATTCACTTATACTCTCTCCGTCCCATATTACTTAGTCACTTTTCCTTTTGCACGCCCCTTACGAAATCATAAATAAAAATAATATTTATTACTACATTACCTTTATATCTCTCCAATTAATTACACTTTAATCAATATTGATTACTTTAAAAAATAATTAATCTTAAGGAAAAAGTAGGAAAAACTTAATTAACTCTATCTTATTATTAGAAAGTGGCCAACTAATTTGGGGCATATATTTTTAGTAATGTGGTCAAGTAATATGGGATGGAGGGAGTATAATCAAGAAGAAATTAACTTTATTTTTTGAAAGTGTTAAAGTAATCATGTACTAATTAATGTATCAAGTTAATAGTACTCCATCCGTTTACTTTTACGTGTTCCCTTTTGATTTTGCATGCCCTTAAAAAATAATAAATGAAGTGCATATTTTATCATGATACTCATATTGATTGATGTATAATATTAATGGACTTGAAAAATGATTTGGAATGAGTAATTAATGCTAAGGGTAAAAAAAAAAAAAAAGTTTTTGTCTTGATATGCTAATTTTGACAAGTAAAAGTAAAAATGAATTTTTAGTATAGTGAACAGTGGGAGTAATATGTAAATTATAATTAAGGATAGTTTTGTCAAAATACTCTTCCGGTTCAAAATAACAACATACCTAGTGAAATCACATACGGTGGAGTCTGGGAGGATAGAGTGTACGCAGACCTTACCCCTACCTTGGGAGATAGAGATTGTTTCCAAAAGATCCTCAACTCACGAGAAAATAAGACAAAAAAATGTATTAACTCATAGAAAGAAATAGGTATTTTGACAAAATTACCCTTCATTAAAATTTGTGTATTGCTATTAACTTGACACATGAATATGGTCACTTAGCAAATGAAAAATCTGAAAAAATAAAATTAATTTCTTCTAGATTATGTAAATGGACACAAATTCTAAATCAAAATAAAAAGGCTAAGTGGACACTTATTATGAACTAGAGGGAATGCCTTTCTTTTCTAGGAGTTAGCATTTTTTCTTAAGGGGTGTGCTAAAGGCTAAGTGTAATACTTATTTTGAATGGGAGGGAGTAATTAGTTCCTCTAATTTATTACTCCGTTCGTCCCATTTTAATTGTCGCTTTAGCTCTTTCGCATCCATCAAGAAAATAGTAAATATAAAGAATAGTTTACTAAGTTATTCCTGGTTAATAAATGTTGATTGATTTTTTCTCTTAAATATTGCGCAAACATTTTTTTGTTTTATAGTGAAATAAGAAATGAAATCAACCAAATAAACCTGGGATTGTAGGAAGAATACGAGTTCAAAAATAGGGTTTTATATACATGGATACGTTTCTCAACAAATCTACTTCTTATGTTTTTGGTTCATCTTCTCCATGGATTCAAAGATAATAAAGTCGGAAGAAATCGTTATACAAGATTTTGAAAAATCAATTGATAATTGGGAAATGCCGAGAGTAAATCGAGATCAGATTTACAAAAATTCCAAATACCAGTTTTTCAAAACCAATTTCACTATCAAAACAGAGGAAAGAGATATCCAATTATCTCAGCCCTTTGAAACAATCCAATTGCTTTCTCAAAATTTCTTGAAAACACATAGAGAAAGAAATTACAAATACATTCATATTGGCTTAGTCCAAGTAGGGATAAAACCCCTTACTAAGGAAGGATTAAACACCTCAATCCTTGCTATGCCAGATTAACAAATTTTGAAGATTCCTTATTGAGTTCTGTTGAGTCTAGTCTATGCACATGACCAATATCTTTTGATTGTTATCCAAATTTCTCAGTATCCCTCAATGATAAAAATATCCAAAAATCTCTGGTCTTACAGATAAAGACACACAATTAACAAATGCTTGAAGGATCAATTCCTGTAGCAATAATTTTTAGAATCCATTACAAAGCTATGACATCTGCTTTTGCCACAAAAGTCAGATACCATAGTAAAAAAGGTGAAACCCTTCTTTTACAAACATATCTTTCCAGATCTAACACCGTAATACCAAGACCTATTAGGTGGAAGGATATTACCCTACCAGAAGAATGGATTCTGGAAGGTGTAGTTAAACCTCCTGTAGAAACTTCCCAACTAAATACCCATCTTAGAGAAATAACCCAATACCAGGATGGTAGAGTTAGTCTATCATGGAGTAGTTTTGCCATCTTATTAATCTCTGGACAGAAATCTAAAACATAGTTTAGTTTAAATAACCAAATACCACCCTTGAGGACTTACTACCCCGGACCATCCTAGGCAAAAAAACTTAGAAGAACCTAAACCTCTAAAGAAGAATTTCATCTGATCTGGACATATTTCTCTCTATCTCTATCCTTTATGGCTCTTATACCAAACTTAAGTTGAGAATCTAAAGGGGATAACAGACAGGAAAGGAATTGAGATATAAGGGATTGAAGAATTAAAAGAGAATTGAGATATGCAGAAAGTAAAGTAAAATTAGCTTACAATTAAGGTTCCAGTTAAGGAAACCATAATTCAAAGGTTCTGCAGGAATTTAAATCAAATAGGCGGTAGAATCGGCCAAGTATTTAATGCAGGAATTTAAATAATTTAAAAGCATGAAGTATTTAAAAGATTAGGAGGTAATACCATCCATAATCATATTTATTTAAAATATTAAAACTTACAAAGATTTAAATCAAAGAGATCACCTTGGGAATTTTTGTAAGGTATTTTGGGGAATTTTGATTAAGGTATTTGAGATCATATGAACTGAATCGTATGAGGGAATTTAGATGAGGGGAATTTAATGTGAACTTACACTTCTCTCTAGAATTTATGAAAGAAAGAGTTTGAAAGAAAAAAACTTGTCTAACTAAGGGAGATGAGGTCTCCTTTTATAGGAGTTTTACATGACATTTCTGTAATAAAAAATGAATCTAACTATTCATTTAAGTGGAGAATGACTATTCATTCGAGTGGAGAATGACATCATCCATGACATAATTGATTTTGGCATTTTCTTGATTTATTGTTGATCTCTTTTGCTTTTACTGTTTTCTTTTGGAATGTATCTTTTTCGGGCATTTTCTTTTGTCGGAATTTTGTCTAAACTTTGCTCCGGATATTTTGCCTTCTTTTGGCAATCTTTTTCAGAATCCACTGTTACCAAAGACCGGAATGTCTTCAATATCAATTTATGGTTCTTCTTCTTATGATGAAGAGCCTTGTTTTGATGAAGACGGTGCAAACTTCAGAATTATGGCTTGCATTTCTTCTGGATTTTTGGCCGTTGCAAGCATTGGGCCATCTAGGATTTCTGTGAAAGGAATTGGGTGTGCTCCGGTGTTTGTAGTGGTGCCAGTGGTGTTTGTAGTGGCACATGTACCTGAATAGACTTCTGGGTATCTAGCCATTCCCGGACCTCAGCTCAAAAAAAATATAATCAATATAAAAATATATAATAAAAAAAATATACAAAACAAATGCAACAACAAATATCAATACTCTATAATAGCAAACCAACTCAAAAGAAGAAGAAAGAAAAGGCAGAGATATTTATATTCTCATGCTAATCAACATAAGGCACATTACAATATTATTCCAAGTTGTAATATTGATTTATTGTTACTCCTGATTAATACAATATTCTTCATGTTAAATTTAAGAGGCGACGGAAATTTAGAGAGAAGAATTTTTTTGAGAGAATTCTTTCTTGCTTTTCATTCATCACAATGACCTCCTTATATAGAGGTAAGTTCTCCATTTCCCTAGTCTAATAAGAAAACCATATTCTAATAAAACTACCATAATTATAATTTACCAAATATACTTAAACTAGAATTCTACCATAAAACTATTAGAGTTATACTAGGTTTCCAATTTGTCAATACCCCCCCCCCCTTCTCAAGTTGGAGCATGGGGATGTTGAATGCACACTTTTCCAAGCAGATATTCATGTTGTTATTTGCCCAAAGCCTTTGTAAATACGTCGGTCAATTGTTCGTTGGTTGACACATAACTTGGAAGAATTGTACCCGATTGGAGTGCGTCCCGGACATAATGACAATCAACTTCAATATGTTTAGTCCGTTCGTAAAATACCGAATTTCGTACAATATACAATGCTGCTTGACTATCACAATACATTTTAACCGGAGATTTATGTTCTATGCCCAAGCTATGTAGGATTCCCTTCAACCATTTCAATTCACAAACCGTCATTGCCATTGAACGGTATTCCGCCTCTACTGACGAGCGAGAGACAATGCGTTGCTTCTTGATTTTCCATAATACATGTGAATTCCCGAGGGAGATAAACCATCCGATGATTGATCTTCGGGTCAATGGGCATCCAGCCCAGTCCACATCACACCACCCATACAACTGGAGATCACAATTCTTATTTAACACAATTTCTTGCCCAAAGTTCTTTTTCAAGTATCTTACCACCCAGAAGGCGGCTCTCCAGTGCGCTTCCTTCGGTTGGTGCATGAATTAGGACAAAAATTTACACAATATGGACAACATAGGTCGCGTAAAACTGAGGTATATCAATCTGCCGACTTGACGTTGGTATGGTTTCATATCTTTCAAATTATCCCATTTGGCAAATGCCAGATTGTGATTCTGTTTCATGGGAGTTTTAATCGATTTTGCTCTCAGTATCCCGAACTCAGAGATTATATCCAAGGCATACTTTTGTTGACAAAGGAATAATCCGGTTGGTCCACACGCAACTTCAACCCCAAAAAAATATTTTTAGGGACCCAAATCCTTCACGTGAAAACAGGCTTGGAGATAGTATTTAAATCATGCAATGGCACCATGGTCATATCCGGAGATAATCAAGTCATCCAAATAAACTAAGATGTTAAGTTGTATATTTCCCTGGAGCATCGTGAAGAGAGAATATTCAGAGTATGACTATTTGAACCCATCTTTCATCAAGGCACTTGACAATTTTGCAAAAGATTTTCAGAGTCAACATACTTGTCCCGAACCAGACACACGAAATCTCGATGGTAATTTCATATAAACTTCTTCTGCCAGTTCGTCGTGCAAGAAGGCATTATGAACATCCATCTGATGCAACTTCCAATTTCGAGCGACCGCTACCGCTAAGAAGGTCTGAACGGTCACTACATTCGCAAGTGGAGCAAACATCTCATTGTAGTCAATACCTCCACCTGTGCTTATTACCGAAGATGAACAACTGAGCTTTATATCATTCAATTATTCCGTCCGAGTTGTATTTCATCTTGTACACCCATCTACATTCGAGTGTTTTCTTATCCGGCGACAATGTTTCCAATATCCATGAGCCATTGTCCTCTAATGCTTGGATTTATTGTTGCATGGCTTTTCTCCAACATTCATTTTTCATAGCCTACGAGAAGGATTTTGGTTCAATTCCTGTGGTAATTGCTGCAAGGAAGCTTTGGTGTTGCGAGGAAAAATTATCACAGGATATATAGTGAGCTAAAGAATAAGGTTCACCTGAAGGTTGTTAAGGATCAGGCGAACTCGTTGATGGACTTTCTTTCCGGAATGTTTCAGTAACGTCGTCACGTAATCGAATTGAGTCATGCTTCTAACGTTTACCTTGACCCAATTGTTCCTCCGGTGGCTTTTCATTGGCCCGAGCACCTTACGTCTATACTTCTTCCATGTTTTCATTATTCAGACTAGCATCTGTCTGGTCTAATTCTGGCTGATCCGTAGGTTCGGTATTCGGTGTTCGAATTTATTCTATTTGAGCTTTGTTCGCACCTATATTATTTGTCTGTTCTTCTTAAAAAATATGTTGATTCATTTCGTCCTTTGTTTCATTCGGGGTCGCTTCTATGTTGTCGACCAAATTACCTGTTCCTACAGTAAAAGGGAACTTAGTCTTGTACAAATCCACATTTCTTGAGACTAAATATTCATCATTTTCTAAGTCATACAGTCTCCAGCCTTTCTGTCCGAAGGGATAGCCCAAGAAGATACACATACGACTCTGACTCTCAAACTCGTCTCTTGTTCTTCCCTTTGTGTGTGCATAGCATGGTGACCCTAGCACCCTTATGTGATCATAATGAGGCGCCTCCACGTATAAAAATTTATAGGGATTTTTCCATTCAAAACCGAAGACGGTGTTCTATTGATCAAGTATTCCGAAGTCAAAATGCATTCTCTCCAGAATTTAATCTAAAGATGACCCTGAAATCTTAGTGCTCGTGCCACATTAAGGATGTGATGGTGTTTTCTTTCGACTCTTCCATTCTGCTGAGGTGTCCCTATGCAAGATGTTTGAAACAAAATTCTATGTTTGAAGAATTAAGTCTTCATACACGTGAACTTAGTTCCGTTATCACTTCTAACTATCTACACCCTATTTTCAAATTGCCTTTCCACAAGAGCGAAGAAATTCTTTAAGGTTTGGGACACTTCTTTCTTATCAACTAAGAGAAAGATCCACACGGCTCATGAACGATCATCCACAATAGTAAAAAATATGAAGCACCACGAGAGGATGGGGTCCTATATGATCCCCATAAATCACAATGGATCATCTCAAAAGTATCTACAGCAATATTCTCACTTTAAAGGAAAAACACTCCTTGTTTTCTTTGGTTGTTGACATACATCAAATTCTCTATTCAATCTATCACCATTCTCCTTTAATCCTAATGCAATAATAAACTTTGTTACTTGTGCTGAAGGATGACCCAACCATTTGTGCCAAAAATTGAACCAATCAACTGCCTCTATCTTCATAGCCCGTATCAGCGACACATTCTGAAAATAGTAAAGTCCACCTTAACGCTCACCCTTTTAAATTAGCTTTATCTTGGTGGAGTCTAGTATATCACACATAATTCTAATAAATGTTACATCACAATTTAAATAATCAACTACTTGTGACACATAAATTAAATTGCATGTCAAATTCGAAACATAAAGAACATTCTTCAATCATATCTTGTCATTCAGCCTTGGTTGTTCCTTCTTTTGTATCCACCAATCTACTTCCATCCGGAAGCCCAACCGGACACTCAGGAATGTCCCGCTGATCGCTCAGTTTTTCTGAATTACCTGTCACATGATTGCTAGCTCCGGAGTCAATAATCCAGGATGAATTTTCTGTCTTACTATCCATCCTGCCATTCGAATTTATTCCTTGTGAATTCAACACATGAATCACTATTTTCCGATCTTCTCACTCAAATTGTTAGATTTTATCCCGCCTATGTTCATCTGTTCTATCTCCGCCTGTGTATCCTTGACAACAATGGCGTTAGCCCGTTAGTTGCCTCTTACGTGACTAGATCCTGGGCATATCCTCCCCTGTTGTTGTTTTCCTCGTATTCTTCCTCCGGATTTTCCATCTCCTTTTTTATTTCCTGGCTACCATTCCGGATACCCAATGAGTTGAAAACATTCTTTCACAATGTGTTCGAATCTCTTGCAATGTGTGCAGAATGCACCATCGTTCTTCCCTTCACCTTCGTCACGATAAGGATTTCTCCCTTGTATGACAAATGCCACAGTTTACTCTGTTCTTCTGCTTTTCATGTGAGTCCTCTTACACTAGCTTCGAGTAGACTTTATTTATGATGGCAACCGTTCCATGGCCAGTATATTTGATCTCACCATTTTATACATTGCCTCATCCAATCCCATGAGGAAAATATGCACTTTTTCTTCTTCTCTTTTGGTTTCCAAGATCATTCCCAGATTGCACGTGCACTTTCCGCACTTGCAAGTTGGTATCTGTTCGTAGTTTATTAATTCTTCCCATAACTTAGTTAGTGTTCCATAGTAATCCACTATGGTCCTTCCCTTCTGCTTGCACTCAACAAGCTATACCTTCAGTTGTTGCATTCGAGGGCCGTTAGTAACTGTGAACCGCTCCCGGATGCTCATCTATAATTCTTCTGATTTCTCTTTATGCGAAATTATTGAGCGAAACGTTAATTCGATGGTGTTGGAAATCCATGACACCAGCAAAGAGTTTATAGTCCAGCAATCTTCTAAGTCCGACGACTCTTCATCCGGTTTCTTGATTGTACCATCAACGAAGCCGAATTTCGTCCTTGCTCTTAGGGCCGTCCTCATAGATCTAGCACATTCTTCGTAATTCTCTCCTTCAATTAGACTTGTGTCACCACAATTTCGGTATTATCATTTGACGTAATGTCATAAGGGGAGATTGTCTTTCTTTAGATTTTATTTGTTTCATCGGCGATTCTTTTATATTTATCGCCGATTTCTCCATCACCTGCTATTATTTACGGTTTTGTGTCTTTTAATGAGGCTTTGATACCATGTTAAATTTGAGAGGTGACGAAATTTAGAGAGAAGAAAAAATATTTGGAGAATTTTTTCTTGCTTTTCTTTCATCACAATGACCTCCTTATATAGAGGTAAGTTCTTCCTTTCACTAGTCTAACAAGGAAATCCTATTCTAATAAAACTACCATAATTATAATTTACCAAATATACTTAGGCTAGCATTCTACCATAAAACTGTTAGAGTTAGATTAGGTTTTCAATCCGTCAATAGTTCCTGATATTAAAAATAGTATGTAGAAAGTTTGGACAAGTTTCTTTTCTCTTTCTCCGGTGAGTTTTTATTCTTCCTCTTTTCAATTGTGATTTCTTTATATTTTGTGTTAGCTCTTTTTTAATTTCTTTTTGGCTTTCTTCTGTGACCTTTTAATTTCCTGACACAAATCGTCATGCAATTAATCTTAGATATGCTTTCTGCTCTTCCCCCTGATTTTTTAAAATACACACAACGATCATCACTTTCTCATTGTATTAAGCTTCTGGGATTAGCTTTTCTATAGTTGTTGGTGTAAATCTACCTATTTTTCTATCCGGTTATAATTTGGTGAAATTAAATAAAATTAAACAAAAGGTTAATATGATTTTCATTGGTAAGGTTCCCTGTTATTTCAAGATTTTTATTATCTTTGAGAGTAAAGTTGAAATCTTGTTATATTACATTGAAATTGACTGCTTTTATGACTCAGGTTGTAGAGTGTATTCTGTAAATTTTAATATTATGCATGACATCACAATAAATTAATAATTTTCATCCAGTTAGTTGAAATATAATGGTTGAACAATTTTGATCATACATGTTTTTGAAAGTAATAGTTGCTTCAACCGGGAAAGAGGAATAGTGGAATATTATTGCGATTATAAAAGATAATTTCTCACTTTATTTTCACATTACTAAACTATGAATAGTATCCCATGTTGTGTACTTCAATTTGATCTCTTTTGTATGTAATATGTAATAATATAAGCTAATTTTTCGTGGGAGATTAGCAGAGAAAAAATTAAAACAATTACACACTTTAGGCATAAAATAACTCCATACTTTGTTAGTGCGCAACAACTTTCAGCTTTCTTCTGTTCAAGAGGTTATATTTGGAGTTTCATACAATAGTATATTATCATTTGGAACATATATATTTTTTTGGAATGATGTTGTATTCCTATTTTTGATTCTATTATGACCTCTTAGTATTGATGAGATTCATCATTATCATTTAAAGAGCTCTTTGTTTGGTATATGAGGACACTAAATTAATCAAGAATGTAGATAACGTTTAATAATTTGAAATGGAGTTCTTATCGCCATTAAGTCATTTTTCTTTTTCTTTTTTCAAAGTTACACTAACTGCGAAGAGGTTGATGCACATCACTTTCGCTTTGTCTGCAGTATCCATCAAAGTTTTCATCTTTTTGCAGCTTTAACTTTTCTTCAAAATCTCCATTCACAAAATGTTCACCAGAATCTTCTGCAAAAATATTTACTTTCAATATCAAAAACAAAACAGATGTTAAATTAGGTATAATGTATTATCCTGAATTTTCTGAAAATTCAGAAATCGAAGCATATAAAACTAAAAACATGCATTTGCAGTCCATATCATTTGAGAAATGAAAATCTGATCCTTTATGGTAAAGTGTATGCAAACAAATATTCTTCATTTTTAGCGTACCGTATCTACTTAATGAGAGCTCTGTATATATTGTACTTATTTATTTTTCAAAAACACCTAATTGAGAATAGATTTATATGTGTTTTACATGTTGTTTGTCTATGACAGGAATGTAAGACAGATGAGGAACGATAATTATCTGAAAAGTCTTCCTTTAAATGTATGTCATCTTGCCATGATAAAACTAGGCCACTTTATTATTACCTACGTGTTTAGTCCTATTTTTCCGAATTTATAACATCGGTTGCTTTAATATTTTCAAAAAATAACCTAGCTTCGAGCTATTTTTGATAAATCGGTTCTTCTAGGAGTCTTCAAACGTACAAGTTCTGAGTTAGCCTGCACTCTCGATCACTGCACCTTCCCCACCTATCTTTCAAACCCATGTGGTTTAACTTGAAAGGTATCATTTATGAAGTTGAGGTTGAAAATTACAGTTACTGTTGGGTCTGACTATGTCAAAGTTGTTAGAGTTGTTGTTTACTTCAACTAATAAAGCTCCTGTATACTAGGAGTCACATAGTTAGAGTTTGTTTGAATTTATTTTGAATTAGTATGTAACAAACATCACGACTTGTATGTGATTATTACCAGTGTTTCATCATGTAAAGGCTATATAAAGCCTGAAGTTGTTTAATAAACTTATCAAAGTATTTCCAGAACTTTGTGTGTGTGATTAAGAGCCTATCAAACTCTGGTATCAGAGTTTCGAAAGAGGCCTGATTGTGAGGGAGTTTCAAGTGAGTGAAACACGAGAGATTGGGAGTGAAACACTGCGAGTGTAGGTGAGTGTGTGACGATGGCTGAGGCTAATAGCTTTGCACAAGCGTGCATCCCCAAATTTGATAGGGATTATGATAATTGGAGTTTGATCATGGAAACTCTCCTTAGATCAAATGAGTATTAGAGTGTCTTCCAGGGAGGTTATACAGAACCAGCCAATGAAGAAGGATTGACACCGCTCAGAGGAAGACTCTAGAAGAAGCGAGGCTGAAGGATTTTAAGGCCAAGAATTATTTCTTCAATTCCATTGACAAGACCATTTTGAAGACAATTACTCAGAAGGAGACGACCAAACAGTTGTGGGACTCAATGAAGGTTAAGTATCAAGGGAATGCATGGGTGCAGCGTGCTCAGCTTCAAATTGTTTGCAGAGATTTTGAGCTACTGGAGATGAGATCAGGAGAGACGGTCAATGATTATTTCGGGAGAGTGATGGTGGTGGCTAATGACATGGAAACTATGGTGAAGACATGCCGGATGTCAAGATCATTGAGAAGATTCTACGTACTCTTACCGAGAAGTTCAATTACATTGTGTGCTCGATTGAAGAGTCGAGACATTAATAGTCTTTCAGTTGATGTCTTACAAAGCTCGTTGCTGGTCCATGAGCAGAAGTTTAGAAAGAGTGGTGGAGACGAGCAAGCACTGAAGGTTAGTCATGATGAAAGAGGAAGCAGAGGCGGATGAGCTGCGACTAGAGGCCGACGAAGAGGCAGAGGGAAGCAATTTGACAAGGCCACCATGGAATGTTATAAATGTCATCAACTAGGGCATTTTCAATATGAATGTCCTAATTGGGACAAGAAAGCCAACTATGCTAAGATTGATGAGGAAGAAGAGATGCTTCTGAAGGCTTTTGTGGAAACTAACAATGCAAAAAGAAAAGAGGTGTGGTTCTTAGATTTCGGATGCAGCAACCACATGTGTGGGAAGAGACAGTGCTTCTTGGATTTTGATGGTACATACAGACATTCGGTGAAGCTGGGCAATAATACAAGAATGGAAGTGATGGGGAAAGGAAGGAAATATACGACTGAAAATCGAGGGCACAACTCAGGTGATTACATATGTTTATTATGTGCCGATTTTGAAAAATAATTTGCTCAGTATAGGCCAACTTCAAGAACGGGGATTAACTATTCTTATAAAGCATGGAGTATGCAAACTTTATCATCCAAGAAGGGGTTTGATTATGCAGACATAGATGACTGCGAATATGGACAAACAATGACAGAAGATGAATCACATCTGTGGTATCGGAGATATGGACATCAGAGCTATAAGGGGCTACGGACATTAAGATACAGAGAAATGGTAAAGGGCATTCCACCATTGAAAGCTATAACTAAGTCATGTACTGATTGTTTGGTAGGCAAGCAACACAGAGAGGCGATTCCAAAAAAGAGTCAGTGGTGTGCTTCTAAGAAATTGCAGCTTGTACATGCTAATATATGTGGCCGAATCACACCATCTTCTAACAATGATAGAAGGTGCATTTTAACATCCATTGACGATTATAGTAGAAATGTGTGGATATATTTTCTGATTGAAAAGTCTGAGGCATTCACAACCTTCAAACATTATAAGAGTCTTGTCAAAAAAGAGTCTGGAGTACCTATATGTTCTTTACACACTGACAGAGGTGGAGAATTCACCTTCAAAGAGTTTAATACTTTCTATAAAGATAATGGTATAAGCAGGCTACTCACAGCAGCTTACACCCCACAACAGAATGGGGTAGCCAAACGCAAGAACCGAACTATCATGAATATGGTTCAGTGTATGTTGTCTGACTTAGAGGTACCGAAGAGACTCTGGCCAGAAGCTGCGAGATGTACAACATATGTTCTCAATAGAAGCCCGACATCAGTGGTGAAAGAGAAAACACCGGAGGAGATGTGGAGTGGAGTTAAACCTAAAGTGGATTACTTTATGGTGTTTGGATGCTTAGACCATGTTTACATGTCAGACTAGAAAAGAAAGAAGTTGGATGATAAAAGTTTCCCTTGTGTGTTACTGGGAGTCAGCGGTGAGTCAAAAGCATATCGGTTGTTTGACCCAACAACCGAGAAGATAATGATAAGTCGAGATGTGAGTTTTGAAGAAGATAAGGGTTGGAACTAGGGAAGAACAACAGAAGAAGTGAGACAAGATGTATAGTGCCTACAACAGAGCAGCTTACTCCTGAGATGGATTTATCGATTGAACTATATTTACCCGCCTTTTTCACCCAAGCGGATTTCCCTATAAAGATTCCCCTTGGTCTAATTCCACACCTTATGACGAAAGAGGAGTTGGTGTGGCGTAAAGTGAAGATTGGGGAGAGTAGCCAAAATTCCCTTATGGGGTATTCCGAAGATGTAACCTAGGTGACAAAAAAAAGATGAAAAAAGAATATGGCAACAAGGAAATATTATGCCACCGGAAATGGAGAAGCCAATCCGGCAAAATAATGAAAGGATGTCGTTCCAACCACTGCTGGATGTGATTCCAAGAGCCGAACGAGAATGAATACCACACAGAAGAGTCAAGACCAGGCTACCTAATGGAATGTTTAACCGATCCATTCCGAATCGATCGAATTGGTACAGAGAGCTACAGTCGTCTACTTTCAGGAAATGTTTGGAATAGAGAACTTATAATAATACCTCTTTACCAGTATCATAACCTCTCGATGTGAAATGGTCATTTCTTTATGTAATTTACCCCACCTCGGGATTCTAATGATGACTGAAGCCTCTATCTTGAAGGGCAGTGTGACTTTATCTCTTTGAAGAAGGACGAACTCTTCTTTATATACACAATTTGATGTACGAAATTGGAAGAAGAATTGATACTTTCAAGCGTGAACCAGGTCCAGGATTCGGACTAGAAATTGCTAGAAGTTGTGATGAAGATAAAGTTAAAAAGTCTAAGAATGAAGAAGAGGCTGCAACTGAAAAAAATGATGAAGACAAAGAAGCTACTGTACCGGCGGTCAATCAAGAGGCACCAAGTGAAGTACTTCCGGCAACAAATAGATTTCGGAGAGCTCCTCCATACCTGCAAGATTATGTATTAGGATAAGGTTTTTCAGAAGAAGAAGACGAGTCAAACAATCTTGCAATGTTTGCTTCCTACGAAGATCCTTGTTCCTTTGAAGAAGCAATAATAGAAGAAAAATGGAGAAAGGCTATGGACTGTGAGATGGAGTCTATTGAGAAGAATGATACCTGGTAGCTTTCACCACTACTAGCAAAAGCAAAGAAAATCGGTGTAAAATGGGTTTTCAAGACCAAATTGAACGAGAATGGTGAGGTAGACAAGTACAAGGCCCGGTTGGTAGCTAAAGGTTATGCTCAACAGCATGGGATCGATTACAATGAGGTCTTTGCTCCAGTATCAAGATGGGATAAAATTCGGATGGTTCTAGCACTACTAGCGCACGAAAGGTTGGAGTATGTACCAACTTGATGTCAAAAGTGTGTTTCTTCACGGTGAGCTGGATGAGGATGTATATGTGGAACAACCACTGGGATATGTTCGTAAGGGTGAAGAGCAAAAGGTTTACAAGCTTCGTAAGGCACTTTATGGATTGAAGCAAGCACCGCGTGCTTGGTACAGTAGAATTGAGGCATATTTCCTCAAATAAGACTTTACACGGTGCAATTATGAGCATACTCTTTTTGTCAAGTCAGAAGAAAGAGGTAAAATATTGTTAATTATAAGTCTGTATGTTGATGACTTGATCTTTACTGGTAATGATGCTTGCATGTTTGAGAAGTTTAAGAACTCCATGAAAGATGAGTTTGAGATGACAGATTTAGGGAAGATGAAATACTTTCTTGGTGTTGAGATTATGCAGAAACCAGAAGGCATCTATTTGAGTCAGAAGAGATATGCAGGTGAGTTGTTGGAGAGGTTTCACTTACATAATGGAAATTCACTCAAGAATCCGATTGTACCAGGTTCTAGATTCTCAAAGGAAGGAGGATGAGCTAAGGTGGATGCAACCTTGTACAAACAATTAATTGGGAGTCTCATATATATTACTGCTACAAGGCCATATTTAATGTATGTGGCATGTTTGTTAAGTAGATATATGGCTAGTCCCACAGAAGTGCATATGCAAGCAACAAATAGAGTGTTACGTTACTTGAAGGGTACTGTGTCTTTGGGTTTGCTTTACAAGAGAGGTGATGCAACAGAGATAGCTTCATATACAGATAGTGATTATGCTGGGGACATTAATGATAGAAGGAGTACAAGTGGTTGTGTGTTTCAGTTGAATGGTAGGCCAGTTTCTTGGGCTTCGAAGAAGCAGCCGGTGGTGACGCTGTCAACCACTGTGGCTTAATTTGTTGCATGAGCATCTTATGTATGTCAATGTGTCTAGATGCGAAGGATTCTGGAGCAGCTTAGTTGTTTACAGTCACAAACTACAACTATTCTATGTGATAATTGTTCAACAATTAAACTGTCTAAGAATCCGGTTCTACATGGTAGGAGTAAGCATATTGATGTTAGATTCCATTTCTTAAGGGATCTTACGAATGAGGAAGTTGTAAGGCTTGTTCATTGTGGCACAAAGGAGCAAGTAGCTGATATAATGACCAAGCCTCTAAAGCTTAATGTGTTCATGAAGCTGCGAGAAGAGCTTGGAGTGTGTGAGGTACCACTGAGCTTAAACTGAATGCTACTGCGTTCAGTTTAGGGGAGGCATAGTTAAAGAAACGGTTCAGAGAAGTCCAGCGAAGTTCGTGAGGCAGTTGAACGTGCCTCGGATGAAAAAAATGACAAATGAGCCGCGGCGCCTACAATAGAGCCGCGACACTGAGGTTCCAGAGAGACCACGTTTCTGGAAGCAGAAGAGCCGCGGCGCTTGAGGAAATCTGCAAATGAGCCGCGGCGCTTGTGTCCGTACATATTACGAGAACTCATTTTTTCACAAGGGCAAAAAGGTCTTTTCAAAGGAAAAATAGGGGTTGCTTTAAAGAGGAGAGAAGGAGAGAAAAAACAATGGAGAAGGAAGGAGAGAACGAGCTTTTGGAACTTTGGAGGAGCCATTGGAGATCAATTGCTCAAGTTCTTTTTCTTTGTCTTGAAGTATCGTTATGTTAATTTTCAGTTTATGTGTTAGTTTTAGAATGACTATGAACTAATTCTTCTATTAGGATTTTCAATTAAATCACTTGAACCTCTATCATGAACTAATGCAAAGTTATCTTGTCTTCTTTCATATATTAAGGTCTTTTCAATGTGTGGTTATTGAATGAGAATTGATTGGCCATTGGTTTTCGTTTATCTAAATGAGTTTAAATCAAAATCTGAAAAGTGAGATTTGAATATGCTATAGTAATTGACATAGGCTTAATCTTGAATGAGAGTATCACGATTGCTTGTGTAGCTTTTAGGTTGTTGATCTTAATGCTTCCTAATTGATGGAATTTATCATAGAAATATAGAAAATTCTCATTTAGGTTGAGTTTTATATGTCGTAACTTGAATATAGAACGTTTTTGTTAACATGACATCTTAATAAGAAGAAGAATTGTTAATCTTGCATTAGTAAATGGTAGAGTGGATAGTTGATGAGATTGAAATCCCTAATTTCTCTCATTCTCGAATTTAATTCATGTGTTTTTGCTGCTAGTTTATTTTTGCATTTTACCTTCGTTTATGCTTTCTTTATTTTAACCATTACAAATCAAGATTCGTTAGCCAAATAGAAATTAGAGATTAATTATTTGGTAATTGATAAGTCAGTCTCTATGGGACGATACTCGGTCTTACCGAAAATTATTACAAATTGTGATACGTATACTTGCGTAACTCTAAAAATTCACAACAATTTGGCAGTGAAGTTCCAGCAGAAGGTTGCGTATCCAACAAGACTCAGAGACAACATTCGCCACTCTTTTGTACTTGACTTCGGCACTGGATCGAGAAAGAGTAGATTCTCTTTTAGAAGACCAAGAAAGTAAGTTATCTCTGAGGAAGACACAGTAACATGACATGGATCGATGAGCGTCCAGACAGCCACCCAGTCAGCGTCAGAATAAGAGGTGATACCAGAGAGTGTGGATTTGTATAGGTGGAGGCCGAAGTGAAGAGTACCTTGTATATAACGCAAAATATATTTGAGCACATTCATATGTGCATCCGTCGGGCTGTGAATATATAAGCATATTTGTTACACGACATAAGATATATCTGATCTCGTGAAAGTGAGATAGTGTATTGCTCTTGCTAAACTACGATAGTGAGTTGAGTTGGCATACAGAGAACCCGAAGAGGCATTGAGTTTGGATTTAGTGTCCACCGGTGTGTGGGTTGGTTTGCAAGACGTCAAACCTGATCGGTCAAGGATCTCTTCGGCGTACTTCCTCTGACAAAGAAATCAGCCACCTACATGTCTCGTAACAGCAATGCCAAAAAAATAGCTTAGGTGGCCCGAATTCTTCATAGCAAACTCAGAGGCAAGGAGTGACATAATGGATCGGCGAAGTGCATCAGAAGATGTAGTGAGGATGATATCATTAACATATAGTAGGATGTATGCCATGTCATTACCCTTGCTATAGATAAATAGTGAATGATCAGATTTGCTATGTGAAAAAAAACCGATAGAGGATACAAAATCAGCAAACTATTGGTACCATACACGAGGAGCCTGTTTCAGTCCATAGAGTGATTTCTTCAAAAGACACACATAATTTGGATGAACCGGATCCTTGAATCCCATAGACTGATGCATATATACGGCTTCATAAAGGTCCACATGCAAGAAAGCATTTTTGACGTCAAGCTGATGAATAGGCCAAGATTTGGACAAAGCAATACTGAGAACGGTCTGAATAGTCGCCGATTTACCATCGGACTGAAAGTTTCATCACAATCCACTCACACATGTTGAAACATGTCATCACGTACAAGATGGGCAGTGTGCCTCTCAAAAGAACCATTTGATTTCTTTTTATGTCGAAAAATCCACATAGAACAAATAATATTAGCATTCGGAGGATGAGGTACTATATCCCACGTCTTATTTTCAACAAGAGCATTATATTCGTCAATCATTGCATTTTTCAATTAGGATCAGACAAGACATCTTTCGGATTACGAGGAACATGGGAAGGGGAAACCGAAGTGGACAAGTTAAATAGTCATTTGGGTTTGGAAATGTCGTCGTGCATAGCACGAGTTTCCATTGTCCGTCGGGGTGCCGCTGAGGGTTGGAATGGATCAGAAAGGGGTGGCCTAGACGTGGCAGTGAGATTGTGAATAGGTGCGGGAGTGAGGGGTGGGGCCGAACGGGGTAGTGGTGTCAGGGAGAGGATGGGCTGGCCCAAAGGCAGCCGAGACAGAAGGCCGAGAAGGGCTGATCCGAGGCTCCCGTTGTGGGGCTGGTGGACTACCCGCCTCGGGACAACGGTGATGGGTCCGGTTGTCGGTGATGGTGATGACTGATTTTGTAAGTGATGAATTAGAATGGGATTTAGGCCATCATTTATAAAGTCATAGGAATTTGGAGGTGGAGAATTGAGTTTGGCAAAGGGGAATTGGGACTCATCGAATATGACATGCCTAGAAACGATTATTTTTTGGCTTGACAAGTCATAACAATTGTAACCTCGATGATTGGGGGGTAACTAAGAAAGACATACGGGGATGACCAAGGTTGCATCTTGTTGATTTTAGTGGAGGGATGGATGGGGTAGCATAGACATCCGAAAGTTCGTAAATGCTTATAGGAAGGATCCCGAAGATAGAGAACTTAAGTGGGTGACCTGTGTTTGAGAGACTTATTTGGGAGAATATTCAAGAGATAGGTTGCCATTGAGAGGGCGTAATGCCAAAAATAGGGGGATAGAGGCGTGGGCAAGGAGGGCACGAATTAAGTTATTTATGGTTCTAATTTTTCGTTCGGCTTTTTCATTTTGTGGAGAGGTGTGGATAGAAAAAATGAAAAACAAGGTCGTGTTTAGTGCATAACAGTTTGAATTGTTGATTATCGAATTCCCTCCCGCTATCACATTGAAGATATTTGATATTCTTTTCAAATTGTGTCTTTATTAAAGCACTAAAGGAAGAAAAATATAATAGACTTTGGTTTTATTACCAATGGAGAAAGTCCACAGAAATTTGGAATAATCATCCATAAATAACACATAGTATCTATGCCTGGTCGTGCTTAAAATATGAGAAGTCCATAAATCACTATGTATTATATCAAATGGTATTAAAGTACAAGTGGGTGAAGAATAAAATGGCAATTTGACATGTTTCCCAAAAATGCAAGATTCACAAACAGGAGTATTGGAGACATTCTTGCAATCAATAAATTTATTTTTGCTAAGGGAGTATAAAACAGAATCTCCCGGATGTCCTAATCTATTATGCCATAAAGGAGAGGAAAGAGTTGCAAAGGTTGATAGAGAGGAGGCTAGATGGCCGACGGTGGTGGTGATAAGATAAAGGTCCCCGACACTGTCACATCTCATTATTCGCATCCCTGTCATAAGGTCCTTCACAGAAAAAACAAAAGGAACAAATTCAAGGGAAACATTATTGTTGGTTGTGAAACGACGCATAAAGATCAGATTTTTGATAAGTTTCGGGGCATGGAGGACATTGTTTAAAACGAACATCGGATGTGGTGGGGAGAGGGATGATTGTCTGTAACCTCAAATGGGAATGCCTTGTCCACTGCCAACAATAATATTTTGATTTAAATTGCTCATATTGAAATAAGACGAGAGAGTACCTTGAGATGCAGTCATATGAGATGTGGCGCCAATATCCATGTACCAACTGTCATTTAGAACGTTGAGAGACATCATGTTCATAGGCGCCTCAATATCCGTCAGTGCATAGGTTAAAGGCGGAGAGACCTGTGCATTGTATGCCTGTTGTGGACGTGCGTCGATGATGCCGGGCTGGGGCTGTTGGGCCGAAGGTGGGGCCGAGGAGGACGTCGGGTAGAGGCACTGTGGAGTAGCCTAAGACGGCTGGGCCCACGCAGCCCATGGTAGATAGGCAGCCCATTGCTGCTGCCACTGCGGGTGGATACCGACTGGCGGGGGCTGTCCTCTGTCGCCACTTCCACTATTTCCTATTTGGCCACTGCGGCTTCAGCCGAAATTTCTCCTTTTGTTGTTATTCTGGGATTGTGAGCCACATTTTGGATCATGGGCTTGTCGGTGTGTCGGGGCAGAGGCTGAGCCCCTTGGGTCCACAGTGGTGCCGCCGGTGGTCACAAGGGCGACATCGACGGTATTTGCATTGGTCGTGGCCCTCTTGTTTTTCTGGGTTTCTTCAAGGATGAGTCTCGAACGGGCCTCATAGAATGGAGGCAATGGCGTGCTTTGTTGGAGGATGGTAGCGACACCGTCATAAGATTTATTCAAACCCACAATGAGTTGCATCACCAATCGTTGATTGGTGACCGATCCACCGACGTTGGAGAGTTGATCGGCAATAATCTTAAGCTCTGATACCATGTAAATAATGGATCTTGGGCCTAACTCAACTCTAAAAGCTAGTTTGTAGGGTGAGGATTGTCCAAGTCCGTATAAGGAGTTCATGTTCTCATTCCATATCCGATGTGGGACTCTTAACACTCCCCCGCATGCCCAGACCTTGTTAACTGGAGCGTGGATAATATAATTTGGGCGCCCAACATCGGTGAATAAAGAATTGGAATGAGTCTGGCTATGATGTCATAAATGAATATGTTCCCTGACTTTCATTGATTATTGTGTACAATATATATAGTGTTACATAATTATTTACATTATTACAAACTAGATAACTAATCTTATGAAAATATTCTATCACTATATACACTTAATGTTAACATGTCTCTGGTAGCACTTCTATTTATCCAGATAAATGTACGCGATTTGATGTTCTGAAATTAAAAGGAGGAGACAAATGAAATTCCATTTTACCTCTGCAAAAGAAAAAAAATCAATTTATGATATGTTATAGCCAGTATACTGATCCATCCCTGCTACTTGTGATCTTACCATCTATTTTATTTTCTTAATTGCAGAATAAGTTTGTCGCTAAGGTTGAGAAGTGATGAAACAACTGAAAGAAAGAAGAATTGCAGCCAATAACATTTGTCTTAAATAAGGTTAGATGATTATTATTGTTATAAATCTTTTACCTAGAATAGAGTGAGGAAGAAATATAATTACCAACTGAACAAGCTGAATAGTTGAAGATGCAACAAAAATTGAGGGTCGAAACTCCATTGAAACTTAGAATGAAGGTTACCAACAAACTGCCTTTTGTCATTTTTTCAAGATGACACAGCAATTGATTGATTCTGAAGCTATAAAATGATACATCAAACAAATATAAGATTGCATTAAGTACATACAGCTGCTCCTATCATCTTTTTCAACTCCTCTCCCTAAGTAGAAAGAACATATTAATAAGATTTCTGTAATAAAGGTTTCTGCGATTACTAAATCTTCACTCTTCAAAGAACATAGCATTTCAGGTCCATTATGCTTTCAGTGGATTCGAACTTGACTTACATGACTTAGCCTAAAGCCTAGGCTTTTAACCAGAGCACCAAGATCTTTTATTGTTTCGTGAGTGCTATTTATTATATACCAAAATTTTAATATTTGCTATATGTCTATCATAGAGTATCCGCCACAGTTATGAGGGCTCGAGCACTAAAAAATATTACATGGATCCGCCCCTGATCTTACAAGGAATTGCGGACAAATCCATGCAACAGAGATTTATAGATACAACTGTGATTATGGTTTTGAAATTAAAGTGTGATTCTTTGCTTATCCATGTTACGTAGAGAAATCTTTTCATCTTTTCTTAATGGGTACTTCAGGTATTAAAAGAATAGTACTGGTACCTCTTACTACCTTGTGGAGCCTACTTAAGGCTTTAGCTTTGACTTTTGTTTGACAGGTAGCTATGTTTCTTACCAGACATGGAGAAAATGTAGGTAGAAAGGATGCAGGGTGCTTGAACAAGATTTAGATGAGCCCAGCATTAGTTGTTGCTGGTAAGACAATTCTTGAATGTAGAACCACCTGGTGTCATTAGTCACTCGATATGTTCAAGACATACTCTTTGTAAATGGTGGATGCACAGTATGCTCAAATTTGTGAGGTTGGCTGCTCCAGATGCTTCTTTAGTTTCTTGGTACTTTTTTTTATAGACTAATAGGCTGGTTAGTGTTAGACTACTTTGAGATGAATTATACGACTCATTAGCTTCCAAATTTAGCATAGAGTTTGGATTGGAGAATTGATATCTCAAGTCAGCTTCTTAAGACACTCTTTGATGCTGAAAAGAATGATCTTGGGCTTAACTCAACTCCAAAAGCTAGCTTGTAGGGGGAGGATTGTCCAAGCCATATAAGGAGACCAATTACCCATCTCATATCCGATGTGAGACTCTTAACACTCCTCCGCACGTTCGGCCTCGTTAACTGAAGCGTGAACAATATAATATGGGGGTTCAACATCGGTGAACAAAGAATCGGGTGGGTCTGGCTCTAATACCATGTAAAGAATGGATCTTGGGCCTAACTCAACCCCAAAAGCTAGCTTGTAGGGAGGAGGATTGCCCAAGCCATATAAGGAGATCAATTACCCATCTCATATCCGATATGAAACTCATAACGGATGCTATATTACCAAAGATGATTCTTACTTCCTTTATAGCCCACATGTTCATCGTTACTTTTGCAGAAACAGAGTTTTAGTTATAGTAAAGTTCGTTTATCCCATCTTTATATTCTATCAAAAACTAAACGATACAAACAAGCAATAATGTCGGGCACAGGCACAACCCATCTAGTACAATTAATATTTGCTATGAGATAATTACTAGAGTAGTACTTCCTCGGTAATAATTTATGTAATAATTCTTCTCATGTCAATATAGTAAAAAAACATTTCCTCTGTTTCAAATTATTTGTCGTGATTACTAAAAATAATTTTCTAAAATTATTTGTCATTTTAGAAATTCAATGCATAAATTTTTTCTTTATTTTACCCTTTGTCATTAATGAAGATGACACATAAAAATAGTAAATATTTAATGGAGATAAATTATAACTTAAACATAAATAAGAATAAAGTAGGTCAAATATATCCTAATTAATATTTTTTTAAAAGCGTGTAACCCAGAAAAATAATAAATAATTTGAGACAGATGAAGTACACTTTAATAAACTTAAAACAAAATTTACTTGAATTTTAGCGTTAAAAATGATCACGTGCATCCTTTTGCTGGTGCAATATGAACCTATTTCCTAAAGAATTTAAGGCATTATTTATTTCCACTTAATGAATATCTTAATCTTAATTATTCTAATTTCAGTTATTAAGTCCGTTTATTTTTTAGATCTGAATCTTAATCATTCAGATCTTAACCAGTAAAAACGTTTATTTTTCAATATTACAACCACTTAATGAATCTGATCTAGATCTGAATAATTAAGATATATAATAAAGTCTTAATATCATTAAGATATATATTCAATTCAATAAAGATCGAAATTCACCAATTTCATCAATTCACCGCTACCATCATCGCCCACCATTATCAACTATTACCACAGTCATGGGCGGAGCCACCTTAAGCGAAAGATGGTCAGTTGCACACCATTCGCTAGAAAATTACGAAGTGTATATAGGTTAAATGTTAGTTATTATGCTATATATTTAATTTTGTACACCCTTAACACAAGTGAGAAGAAATTTTGCACACCCTTTGCCAAATTTCTAGATATGCCACTAGCCGCAATCATCCACCATTATCAACTACCACCATCCCACCACCCATAACCATCATCTTCATCCACAATCGTCATTGTTACCAATCACTATAATAATCTTCACTACTATTAGCCACCGTTTAAAATCATCACCACTAATTATCAATTATCACAATCACCATCAATCACTACCGAGAATCACCACCATCAGTCACCACGATATAGTGTGTCAACCATCATCATTAGCTATCAATACGGTTGTTCACCACAATTACAAGCCCCACCACTAACTACCATCATAAATCATTATCTGCCAGCCACCACTAGCTACTATCTATAACACCACCATTAGCCAACTATATCTCCAATCAACACCATCAACTACCACCACTATTCATCATCACAACCAACAACTAATGAGTTTTTAAAAGTTTTTTGTTGATATTTATTTAATTTGGTATTTTATTAAATTTTATATTTATTAATTTTTAATACAAATAAATTGTATACATTCAGATGTGTTGAAAAAACAAACAATCTTAACTATTTACTGTTCTAATGAGTATTTAGATTCTGTCATCTAAATCTTAATGTACATCTTAATATTTAGATGTGTATTCAGATTCAACCGTCTTAATATTAATTATAACAAACAATGCTTAATTTTTATATGTTCTTTTGGTAAATAAAATTTATATTACCAGATCAACCAAGGATATTTATTGGTAACCTCTTTGAAGAAATAAAATTTAAAAATAAGATATGCTACCTATTAAAATATGTAACACTCTGTAAATGCAGGTTAGGTGTGAATATTTTAAATGAGTATTAACATGAGATTTTAGCCATATGAAGTTCCATCGGAATGAGTTCGGGTGGAAATAGTTTTTTCGGAATTAAGACGAATAGCGAGATGCATAAGATTCGATAGAATCGACTAAATTTATGATGGTTCTGCCTTCCAGACTGTTTACGTGAAAATCCGTTGGAAATTTGACAAAATCTAAAGCATTAAAGTTGTAGCCGTTTGAAATACCTTGTCAACCATATATGGTGGAGGCCAAACGGAGATCTGTACAAAGAGTTATGCCCATTTTAATGGACATTATGCAGGCTGCACGATCGGCTACGTGATCAACGTGTCAGTTACGCGATCGCGCACCGGAGTGTTACTGTCTTTGTTGTGCAGTCAGCTGCGCGGTTGGGCCTCCAGCTACGCGATCTCGCATCGGGAAAGGCTTTTTAAAAGCCCTACATTTTTCCCTACACCCCAAATAGGAAAACTTTCTCTAGAACGAAAAACTCTCACGAACCCAACTTCCTCCAAGGTCCCTCCATCATCCAAGGTAAGTTTAATGATGATTTTAAGTTGATTCTGATTCCCCAATACCTTATTAACATGATTAAATCCTTCCCAATCCATAGATTATCGATTGAGTCTTCGTCTTGGACAAAAGAACCCTAGAATTCGAATTCAACAGACTTGAACGTCAAAAAGGTAAGACCTTCCTACTTCAATCGATTATAGCTTTGCATTAGTGATTATAGATTATAAGTTCTTGAGATATAAGTTGATAGGCTTGATAGAAGAAACGTATGGGCTATTGTATGGTTTGGATTGTTGTAATCACATGCGTGATGAAGAATGATGGTAATTATATCTAATCGAGATCGTAGAATCACCTAGAAGCAAGATAATTGGTAATTGTGTAAAGAAACATCATTAATGAAGGTTGTGGAACTTCATGCCCATCAAGTGTTTGATAAAATACTTAGATGACCAAAACATGAATATTATTACTACTCCCTCTGTCCCAAAAAGAATGACTCACTTTCTTTTTTAGTCTGTCCCAAAAATAATGACATGTTTTTTTATTTGGCAACAATTTAACTTTAAACTTTACCTTTTACACATCTTCTTCTATTTGCAGGTACACACACTTGAGGATCAAGACTAGAATCTCCATGGATGGACTCTAACTCTAAACGAAGAAAAAGTCCATCAACCTCGTGTTGAGTCGACGAGAAGATCTATAACCACACAAATATTTTTGGCTTATTTTAGACCATAAAATTTAAAAATGTTCCTTTATTTTCTAAAGTGTGTGCCAAATAAAAGTACATCACATAAATTAGAACGGAGAGAGTAATATTGATTCCCTTTGACATATATTGCTATAGATTAACGTCAAAAGGGAGTGACGAGCATTGTAGTACGCTTAAAAGACGGAATTGAGATATATAAGGTTAACTCTCTACGTGTGGGAATATTAATGAATCTCCCCATGACACGTTCTTTTACAACTACTATAAATTGCCTCAGAAATATAGTTGTGCCTTAATTTCTTAAAAAAGCTTCAGGACTTCTACTACCTAATACAACGGATAAACATTACCCAATGTAAAAACAAACAAAATAAGTTACACTTATGGTGACAATAATCTTTTTTCTCTTGGAGCACTACATTAATGTCATTTAATTTTTTAGACTTGGGGAATAATATTTCTACAGTATATACTGGCAAGAAGAAAGTTACCAAAATTTGAGAAATCTACATAGAGATCTGAGGAAATTTCTGAGAAAGATCCAAAGAGGCTTTCCCTTTTGATGATAGCTGTTATACCAAAGAATAAAATAAGAAACTTAGATGACACAAAAACAGATTTGTCGGTGCTCAAATTTCCATTTTTGTATTTTTAATCCTTTACTTTGAATAATATTTGTTATATTACACACTTGATTTATCTAAGTTAGAAGCAACAATTAACCATTTATTAATATTAGATTAAATAAAAGTATAAAACCATTGTCGTGCAACTAGAAACAACTAATTCCTAATGGTCCCCTTTCATGTTGGACTATAATTAGCAAACAAGAATTCAAGATTTAGAAAATGATATGTGGCAATTCAGTAATTTGATCTTTAAATATTAATTGTCTAATTAATTCTTATTGATCAAAACACCCAACTCTGTAGTTTTATTTATTTAAGATGTTACTTATTGTTAGTATTAATGATAAACTTGAACGGTTAAGGAAAAAGTTTATGTGCAATTTATAATATTGTGTTTATGGTAAAGTTTATGTGCTTCTATCATTTACACAAATCGAATGTGCATTTAGTACATATCTAAATATTAATTGAAACAAATGATATGGGGTAATAATTGAGCTTTTTATAAAGGAAAACGACTTTGCCCATATATAAAAAATCAAACACTTGAAATATAATTTCATCAAGAAAAATATGTTGCACCATACCCTACATGCCATAGTCGTTATTATTCATTTACTAAATTACGGAAATATTTTTATAGTTTTGTTCAAAATGTTAATGCTTTTGACTATCATTTTTCTCCTCTTCCCGACCCTAATTTCCCTAGGTACAAGTAAAAAATAAATAGGAAAAAATCTTAGCTCTACAAGTCTGAAACTGTCAATATAATGGTAAAGATTAATTCGTAACTATGATTCTCACTTTATTTTTAATTATTAAATTAAATTATTATAATTATTTATATTGTCATTTTACACAGAATTAAGTCCGTGACAGGTGGATAACCATTTGTTTTTTATCACGAGCAAGAATCTGATTGGATTCCCTTTATAAGTATATAATATAAAAAGCCAAAATAATGAAAACACCAAAAAGAATAAAAGAAATGTACGGATTTGATTGCTAATGTCCTTTATTCCGCTCTTGGGTGATTTACTATTTACAGAATAAGTAGAAATAATCTTCCGCTAATTACTCATTTAGCATTTGTTTAATATTCTTTGAGAATATAAATAAAATATCTTGTGACAACCGATTTAACTTTAGGAAAGTTAATGTATGAAGAAAGCAACCCACGCAGTATTGGCCAAACTATATGAAAGGCACCAACTTAAAAAAAATCAAAAATCATGTGCATATGTTTCACAATAAGATAATAAAGCTTGAAAATTCTAAATGGACCATTAAATGAAATTGAGAAAAAAATATTTACAATCATTGTTTACATCAAATTATATAAATTTATTTAATTAAGTGATAAATCAAGATAAGAATATTCAAATATTATAAAACACTTCTATGTTGCCATGCTTACAAGATGTTTGTTTACATATATACTTCATCGGTTCTAGTTTATGTGACATATTTTTTTTAGTTTGTCTAAAGATAATAACACACTACGATGTTTGAAAATAATTTACTTTACACTTCCTATTTTATTCTTAATGAATAGCTTTTATAATCACATAAATTGTTATCATATTTAAGATCACAAATTTTAAAAATTTTACGACCACAAAAACAATATGACTTGTTTTTACTACAATTTTAAAAGTTTTCATTTTTTAAAACGGTGTTAATTCAAACAATATCACCTAAATTGAGAAAGTAATAAATAAGAAAAGTATATATTGTACCACATTTATGATTGAGTAGCATAATAATATAGTCGAATCGAGCTTTTAGTGATCGAGTTTGAGATATGTTAAAAAAATAAATGAATTTCAAGCAGGGACGGATCTAGAGACTCACCTACGTGTTCGTGCGAATTCAATAACTTTTATCTTTACGTTGTGTGTGCCTCTCTCTTTATATATATATATATATATATATATATATATATATATATATATATAAATTCAATAAATATTTATAAATATTATTGTGAATCAAATTATTATTATTATTATTATAGTATTTTATCGTGAACTCATAACTTTAAATCTTGAATCGCCACTATTTCAAGATAAGCTTAACTTCGAGTTGTATTAAATCTAGTGAAATTTCTCAAGTTCAAGGTAAAGTAAGTAAGGTCAAGCTTTAATTAATCTCAAATTATCTAGTAAAACCTATTAATGTGTATGTAATCCTAAACCTATCAGTAAAATGTAATTGAGTATATATGTAAGTAAAAATATCAAATGGCGTATAAATTTTTGCCTATACATGTGTGTATATAGCAACCATATATCAAAAACACACTCACTATAACAGACAATAATTAGCAATAATTGATTAGATCAATAAATAAAGACAGAATAACTAGAATAATTGATTAGATCAATAAATAAAGGTTGAGATAACAATCTTTAATACTAAATTTTTTAGGTGTATCTAACTAGAGAAATTCAAGGAGTAATAAGTTTTTGCTTGACCAATTATTATGCTACTCAACTATAAATTCAATCAAAAGTCATAAGTTGATCACTTTCAACTTTCAACTTTTCAACTTATAAATATCTTTAGTTTGATCAAGATTTTTAGTATTTATATTTATTAGTTTTTCTAATTTTTAAAGTTTTTTTTTAAAATAAAATTTCTAACTTTCTTCCCATCCGTTGAGTAATTGAAGTGTATTGAATCGTGTTAACAAAAAAATAACTTATTATTATGTTTTACTAAATAACACACCATTCATTATCAGTTTCGATACAATTATTCAAAGCTGTAACTTCTTATTTAAGAAATTAATTCAACACTTAAAAATTCAGTAAGTAATGTTTATCACTTATTTATAATCAACTCACACGACGAGACTCTAATATTTCACACTAATATTCAGAAATTGACTCTTTAAATAGGATAATAATGTAATTACCCTAAAAACGAGTAAACACACTGAAAAGGAAAGAATTTAGCGAAATCAATTACAAATATTTAATCCCCCTATTGTGGGACTCTGATTTCCCTTTTTTCCTTTAATAAACACAAGGATCCAAAACAAGGAAAAACCCAAAAATAATTTTAGCAAAAGAAATAATCAACCTCCAATTTACGTGTGAATTCATTTGCTTTCAATGGGTAGAAATCATACTTTTGTCACCTTTTATCTGACAAATAAATTCACCCCAAATATGAGTACGTGAAAAGAGCTCCAACCAACCACCCTTTTGTGTAGTAGTGAGAGAACACAAAAGAAAACAAATGTCACCCGGTTAATTAATCTTCCTCTAATGCGTGATACGGAGAAGGGTTAAACCATAAAGATTTATTGTATGTAATCATATCTTACACTTCTGTAAGAGATTGTTTCTACGATTTGAACTTGTGATCTCCTGATCACATAACAATAACTTTATCAATTATAAAAGGGACCATATATTTTTTATCCGAAGTTTAATAGTGTATTAAAATTCGACTAAATTCAGATAAAGACAAATAGTAATATGTAAAGCTATGATTTTTTCTAATGTTTTGTGTCTAGCGTGAGAAAGAGAACACAAAAGGGACCATATGTTCTTTTTTTAATTCTTAGATATTCGATTTTTATATTAGTGTTCTACTAAATTAGGATACGCGGATAAATTCATAAGTTCCATGCTAAAGGTAAAATGATTTCTAACATTACTCCATAGTCCATACCAGGGTTGTCCAGTGGGCCGGGTCGCCCGATCCCGACTCGACCCTCTACCCGGCCCGACGCGATCCCCCCTAAAAAAAATTTTATCGGTGCCGGGGTTCGAACTCGGGACGGGGCCTTGGATCGTCCCGCCCGTCCTGATCCGACCCGCCCCGCCCTGCCCCATCCCGACCCTGTCCCGTCCCCGTCCCCGTCCCGCCCCGCCAGCCCTCCTCCCCCTTAATATTTTTGGCTCCCCCACCCCATAAACCCTCCATACCCCCTTAATATTTATTTTTAACCCCTAAGTTAGTATATCTATAAATACCTCATTTTCTCTTCATTTTTCTCACAAATCTTCTTATCATCTCAAAAACTGTAAATTGTGAATAGTGAACTTGTCAATTCTTTTGAGTTAAATTATTGACTCCAGTATTGCTATCATTTATATAATGTAGATAATTGTTCGTAGAACTTACGAGGACTCGAAAAACTTGAATAACATGTCAGAATTGTTTACAGAACACCATGCAATAATCATATTATGAACAAATAAAGTAGCAACATGAGATGTGTTATGAACGCCAATTTATGAAGCTTTATTGGCATTTAATTGTACATTTGTCTTTGAGTGACTAGATTTAAGTCAATCTATGAAGCTTTTTATGGAAGTCGAATGCGGCATGAACTTAATTAACATATCACGAAAGTAGTTGTAAATTGATGCAACTTTAAATGGTCATAACTATGTGCTCGGATGTCCGTTTTACCTGATTTTTTTTATTTTGCGTATTTTTCGAGACGTGGCCGTCCAAACAGTCATAAGGCGGTTTGGCGCCGCCAATTTTTAGGAAAACACCCGTTTTTTCAATCAATTTGTGTGTTCCCCAAATCGGTTTCTAATTTTACCTTTTCTTTAGTAAAGATCTCACGATATACAAATAGATTTCAATGTCGAAATTTCGTGGTAATGTAGGTGTGAATGTCAATTTCAGTGTTAGAAATTCTGTTTTTAAAAAAACCCGAATCTCGTGACCCGTCCCGTCTTGTCAAATCCCGGCTCCCCTCAGGCGGGACGTAGGACAGGACGAGACATTGGCAAGTCCCGCCAGTCCCAACCCGCCCGAGGATCGGTCCCAACCCTCTCCCGTCCCCACGGGACCCGCCCCGTCGGGATGGGTCCCTGCCCGTTGGACACCCCTACTCCATACTCAAGATTTGAATACAAAATTTCTGATTAAGAATAAAAAAATATTTATAACTTTACTACTATAATAAAAATTTACCTACAGTAATTTAATAAGATAAAATTATAACAACAACAATAATATAAAATCCCACAAAGTAAAGTATGTAAATATAAAATTCCACAAAGTAAAATATGGAAAAGATAAACTGTACACGGAGTTACTCCTATCTTAGAAGCTAGAGATGTTATAGACATGTAAAACCCGTGATATATATATATATATATATATATATATATATATATTTACTCGGTATAACACCTGTTCTAATATGTTTTACCATATGTGAAAAGGGGAGTAATAATGGTAGTACTAATAAATTCCAAACCCCAGAAAAGAGAAAAGAAGACAGCTAAGTATAGTGGCACAAAGCCAAGAATCTGAAAGAGTGAAAGATAAGAACATGACATAAAAAGAGTGTCTTTTTAATATTGTTTCTTTCAATATATTAATGTAAGGTTGTCTTGTTTCATCTCTGTACAATAAATATATGTGAAGTATATACAGAGTGAAATATATATATATATATATATATATATATCTTTCTCCACATCTGGGGTTGGTTAAAAGTCCAGTCTTGAAAGATTTTTCTTGAACATACAGGTAGTTTACTGTTTTCCATGTTTGGGTATTTTTTGTTTGTGTAGTTTGGTGTGTGTATTTATTCTTTCATCAAGAATGCTGAGTGATTAATGGGCTCTACACTGTTTTTTTGTGGTACTTGGTTTATATCATTTTTTGTGTAAGATATTTTTCACTCTTTCGGAAACAGTCTTCTCTGCCTGTAAGGTACGGAAAGTTCTTTGGTATACTCTACCCTCCCCCACACTATACTCGGATCACTGGATATGCTGTTGTTGTAAAATCTTTTTCAGATCATTGCATTTGAGTCTTTGCTGTCTTTTTCTCATTTATATTACTGTTTGCCATCTTGGGTTCATTGATTTACTGTTAATTTTGCTGGTTTTCAGCATTTGGGTTTTCTTTAATTTTGTTACTAAGATCTGGGTTTGATTTATTTTCTTGAATTAACATGTCTATAGAGTCCAAGATTTGATCTTGGGTGAGTGAATTGTTCATAAAAATTGAATCTTTTTTCACACTTTCAGCTCAACTTCAAGCATTTCTTGCTTTCTATGTTCATAAAGATTGAATCTTTTTCACACTTTCAACTCTAATTCAATCTTGGGTCCTTTTTGTATTGAATTAACATGTCTATATAGACTAATATAGTGCAAGATTTGATCTTGGATGAATGAATTTTTTGTAAAGATTGAATCTTTTTACTCACTTTCAGCTCTACTTCAAGCATTTCTTGCTTCTACTGCTTTTCTTTTTTCTGTGTTCAGTGTCGGCAAGTCTATTTGGGTTAGTAAAAGTACAACTAATTTGGTCAAGAATTGAAGTATTCTCAAATCATCTTTATTTTACTAGCTTTTACACTGTTCTTTCCTTTCTTGTATTCTCAATTTAGGTGCAAAAAATCTTTGGTTTGATTTTTTTTTCATGTTTCTGCCTTACATTACTGACTTTAAATGGCCAAGAGGGCCCTCATTGGGACAGCATAATTTGACAAAATTTTGGGCCCTATATCATGTGGAAATAAATATAAAGATAAAGTGAACATGTAAATTTTAAGTTGCCCCTTAGTCCCTTGCTCTCAGTATCAACAGATCTAATGGTTTTTAAGAGTTGTAATTAGTGGCCTGTTTTGAGATTAGATCTGTAAGTCCTCTTGTTCTTGTCTTGCAGTTCTTTGATAAAAGGATTCCGAATCTAGTTTTTTCAGATATTCAAGTATCGGAGTACTGGATTCAGTAAGTGATTGTGTTGTATACTTTTTGGAGGGATTCTGTTTCATCTCGGATTACTCGATAATATCCACAAGCACAAATTCAGCTTTTTATAAGACCGAAAATCTTTCCCAAAATAATCCATCTTTTTTCTGGTTTATTAGTTTTGTAATGAAAAGTACAGGGTTTTGTTGCCTCTTCAACTATCTTTCAATTTCGCCATATCCCTCTTTCTTTTTGTTTTGAGATTAGGATCTCGTTGTGATGTCATTCCTTTTATTTTTTTCTTTCATTTATACTAACCACTGAATTCATTGGGTCCAGATTCATTTGAAAGGAAGTGTTCCTTTAGGAAATTCGAAATAGGTGTTTGTATGAAGATTTTACTAGTTGAGGTGGTGGAATGATTTACCTGGTTTTGCCCTTATGCAGGTAATTTATAAGGATTAGGAAATATGAAGCACAAAGACGGAAAACCGTATCAATCGGATAAAAGTTCATGGAAAGTCCCCGTGGCATTAGCAGTTGTGGTGCTGTGTGGTCTTTCTTTCTACCTTGGAGGAATATTTTACTCTGACAGGGAGAGATATGTAACTGAGGAAGCTAGCAAGGCAGTCGACACTCCTATGGGAACTGCTACCGGACCCATCCAGATCAAGGCCGTTTCCTTTCCTGAATGTGATGCTGAATATCAGGACTATACTCCATGCACAGATCCAAAGGTATAAAAGGTTGGAATAATTACATTTTTGGACCACTCACTAAAATAGTAGCCAACAAATAAATATACATATAATATACATATTGTATACATAAATATACATACTAAGTGTATATGCTTTGTTTATTTTGGCTAGCTCCCGTAATTAATTATCTCCGACGGGCCAAAAAAAAAAGCCAAAAATTTCTAGTCTTTTTATCGTCAAATTCTGTTCATTGAGATATGATTTGTTATTATCGTGTCGTTCAGTCCGTTGTGTTAATTATCTATTGTTGATATCACAGAGATGGCACAAGTACGGTCGCCATCGTCTTGCTTTCTTGGAACGGCATTGCCCTCCTAGTTTTGAAAGGCAGGAATGTTTGGTACCTCCACCAGATGGCTATAAATCGCCTATTAGATGGCCAAAGAGCAGAAATGAATGTTGGTACAGGTAATACTTCATGTTCTGGAACTTTACTTGTCAAATGCTTTGTTCGATTCGTTTGTGATCGTTGAACCTTAGTAAAGTTACTGGTCGGATATGGCTTCAGGAATGTTCCCTATGATTGGATTAACAAACAAAAGTCCAATCAACATTGGCTTAAAAAAGAAGGGGAGAAGTTCCTCTTTCCTGGTGGTGGTACAATGTTTCCCAATGGGGTTGGTGCCTATGTTGATTTAATGCAAGATTTGATTCCGCAAATGAAAGACGGGACAATCCGAACTGCCATTGATACTGGATGTGGGGTGAGTGGCTATGTTGTTAGTCCTTGTTATGGAGCTTTTGTTTCTATATTGAATTGTATGTTGTTCATTGGCAGAAACATGATTATTACTATTTGTAATATATCATGTTTTGACAAAATACTGGACAAGAAAAAAGAAATACAACATCAGATGTTTCTCCTAGGAAATATAGTTGTAGCATGTGATTCGGAATTCGAGTTAAACCTAATGCTCCTCTTCATCATCCTCTAGGTGGCAAGCTGGGGAGGTGATTTACTAGATCGTGGAATATTGACAGTCTCTCTTGCCCCAAGGGACAATCACCAGGCTCAGGTTCAGTTTGCTCTGGAACGCGGAATTCCTGCAATTCTAGGCATCATTTCTACTCAGCGTCTTCCTTTCCCTTCGAACTCTTTCGATATGGCTCATTGCTCAAGATGCCTAATCCCATGGACTGAATTCGGTAAGTTATCTACTTAGGTAGAAGGTGTATATGATGTCTTAATTTTGCATTGCATGGCTTCTCCAATTTTTGAATAGGCTAGGGGTGTCAAAATTAGCCCATGAAAACATGATCTACCCAACCCGCTCAAGCTAACCCGCCCATTTCAACCCATCTAAAAATTAAGCTGATATGTAGCCCAAATTGATCCATATAAACCTTGTCAAATGTTTTCAAATTAGGCTGATATATAGCCCATGAAAACATGATCTACTTTTTTTTTTTAGCTCATTTTAGCCCAATCTGAAAATAGTCCAAGTAAGCCCATTTATTAAGTCAGCCCACTTTGACCCGCTCAAAATTCAGCCCAACCCACCCATTTGACACCCCTAAATTATTCGAAGTGATACTTTTACTAATTCAACCTCATTATTGTCAGGTGGAGTTTACCTTCTTGAGATACATCGTATACTCCGCCCTGGCGGTTTTTGGGTCCTCTCTGGCCCTCCGGTGAACTATCAACATCGTTGGAGAGGATGGAATACCACAATCGAAGAGCAAAAATCAGATTACGATAAGTTGCAAGAACTGCTAACTTCAATGTGCTTCAAATTATTCAACAAGAAGAATGATATTGCTGTTTGGCAAAAGTTGTCTGACAATAACTGCTATAAGAAGCTCGATAATCCGGACAACTATCCCTCAAAATGTGATGATGGTACTGAACCTGATTCGGCATGGTACACTCCTCTTCGGCCTTGTGTGGTTGTGCCAAATCCATCTGCTAAGAAACTCAAGTTGGATAGCCTCCCCAAGTGGCCGGAAAGGTTGCACGTTGCTCCAGAACGTGTTTCTGATGTTCGTGGAGGTAGTGCTGGTGCCTTCAAGCACGATGATGGTAAATGGAAGGCCCGGGCGAAGCACTACAAGAAGTTGCTCCCTGCGATTGGGACCGACAAGATCAGAAATGTAATGGACATGAATACTTTGTATGGAGGTTTCGCTGCTGCTGTGGTTGACGATCCGTTGTGGGTCATGAATGTGGTTTCATCTTATGCTCCGAATACGCTTCCTGTGGTCTACGATAGGGGTCTTATTGGAACACTTCATGACTGGTAATTATTACTCCATCTGTCTTAATTTATGTGACATTCTTTCATTGTTAAGTCAGTCCCAAAAAGAATACACCTTTCTATATTTAGTAACAATTTAACTTTAAACTGCTCATTTACCCTTAATGAGATGATTTATAGCCACAAAAAAAGTATCTATGGCTTATTTTAGACCACAAGTTTTAAAAGTCTTCCTTTCATTCTTAAACTCCGTGACCAATCAAACACCTTCACATAAATTGGGACGGCGGGAACTGATTTTATGCAAAAACTGAAGCCTAAACTACTATAGTCACTTTTTTCTTTATGTTTTGTGTCTTAGCTTATTTGTTGAAAATAATCTTTGTTTGATGTTCTATAGGTGTGAAGCTTTCTCAACATATCCTCGGACATACGATCTCCTGCATCTTGATGGCCTCTTCTCTGCCGAAAGTCATAGGTAAAAGCATTTGCACCTCATGTTCACGCTTCGTGGCTTATTGCATTTTATCCTTCATCATTTGCCCTTAACCCCCTGTGCATCCTTTTGGTGAGTTGTTTAACCCCCTTCTAATCAAGGACGGAGCTAGAGTGTCGGCTACGGGTTTGGCCGAACCCTACAACTTTGGTTCAAACCCCTGTATTTGTCTTAAAAATTCATTGAATATTTACATATTATTAATTTAGAACCCAGTAACTCTAAAGATTAGAATCCAAAATCTATAAGCTTCAAATCCCGGTTCGGCCTTAGCTTCGGACTAAAGGCTAAGCATCTACTTTTCAGCTAGCGCACTTGTTTTATTCTTTTGTCCTGACATCAGTTACATGTATCCTGCAGATGCGAAATGAAATATGTTCTGCTGGAAATGGATCGTATTTTGCGACCCAATGGATACGCGATAATCCGAGAATCCAGCTATTTTGTAGATGCTATTGCTACTATGGCTAAGGGAACGAGATGGAGCTGTCATAAGGAAGAAACGGAATACAGTGTAGAGAAGGAGAAGATATTGATTTGCCAGAAGAAGCTATGGTATTCAAAGCAGAATTCATGATGAACTTGAAAAGCATACCATAAAAGATCATTGAAAATTGAGATAAGTCCACACAGCTCACATATATATATTTGTTCAACAGATCATTGAAAATTGAGATATTGAATTGAAGATTATGATGGTTTTTCATGCAATATATTCTTTGTAAGGCCCAAGCTTTTGCTCCATGCACAAGATGGCCCTCGGGGATTTCTCGATTATTAAAAGGAGCCTTGTGCTCCTCGATTGTATTCTATTTTATTTTTTTTTGCAAACATTTCAAGTCCTTATGTACCTAGTTAGATATGTTCCTTTTGGAGTTTCTTGAATGTAATAATTATTAGTTCAATGTTTCTTGTCACACTGCTCCTAGCCCATGAAAAGTAACAAAATAATATATGTATCTTACATTATGTGCTATTTTCTTGAATGCTTCTTTTCTACATTGGCATATTAAAATTGTTTGGGCAAAATGTTCCCTTATTGGTACGTTATGATTTTGGTCCTTGTTATGGTCAAAGCACATATAACTTTCAATTGATTAACATGTGCACGTTTGATTCCTGTGAATTTTTACAAATTAATGAATTGTTAACCGTTACAATCATCTAATTACTCATGTGTTATGTTAAATTTGTATTATATTTCATATTTTAAGGATAATATCACAATGTAATTAATTGACAAGGGAATTTAACTAATCGCCCTTGTCTATTCTCTTCACTCTTTCGAGTAATTGTTGAATTAGTTTGAAACCTTGAGATGACAAGATTCATGATTATATACGAGTTTAAAATATTGAATTATTGATGTTGACAAATGAGACTTGCTTTAGTTGTTCGAGGTTTGAGTAGTGTGAAAGTTAAGAATGTTAGTATTTATCGTGCTTAGAATAGTGAACAAAAATCAACTTTGAGATCATTTATTGGCCAAAATATGTAATCCACCAAACCCCTAATCAAGTCCCAAAGCTGCTATAAAACAAAGGACTTGACACTTTTTTCTCACTCCGCGTACGATATCTACTTTAGGATTATGATTAATTCGGATGGAAGAAGTAAACTAAATAGTCATCTACCTAACAGCTTAAATAATCAGTGGATATATATATATATATATAATCTATGTGTATAGACATGTAATATTGTATAATATGTGTGGGTGTTTGGACATAAAAGTGGCATTTGGAAAATAGAATTGTGTTTGAACATGAATACAACTTGAAAAAATGTTTGAAAAAATGTTGAATTTTTGTGAGGATTTCGAGTGAAAAATGTGAAAATATGTATTGAAAGTTTCTGTGAAGATTTCTATGTCCAAACATGATTCCGAAATCCAATTCTAAAAAAAAGTGAAAATTATCCATGGCCAGCCGGCCTTATATATATATATATATATACCGGTTACAAAAAGTAAATAGTTAATTCGGCCGGCTATTTGTATAAAGATCTCAATCGTATTCGCACCGCGTAAGGCCCATTGAAGGAGAATCGCTTCTTAGGATCAGAGACTTTTTTTTTTATTCCCATAGTTCGAACCCGGGACCTCTAATTAAGACAGAAGAAATGTCATCCACCCACCGCAACCTTGAGTATGCAAATTGCAAAGGACCATAGAATGTGGAACAAAAAAATGCCTTTGGTGGCATCCAAAACTATGGATTGGGCTCTCTTGGTCCATTTCTACTGCATCATCTGGATTAGATTCCCAGAAATGTGCTATGGTCTTTTTGCCCACTGTTTAGATTTTGGTTGAGGTATAAAATTTAGACATAGTGTTACCAAAAATTCGTTCTACCTAACAAAAGTTTGTCCTCATAGGTAGGGATGTCAACGGTGCAGGACGGATGCAGTGGGGACCGGGGCATAATAAACAGGATGGTTAAGTTGTCCAACCCCTTCTCGATTGATAATTAGGTAATTATTGAAGATTGTAGATATTAAAAACGAACAAAGCGTTGAATAAGACTATCGTGAAATACATATGGCGGAGGCAAACAAATGTATAAGTTTTTTCTTGAAAATAGAAGCTATAAATTGTTGGAAATTTAACTATGTGGGATTGAATTTTTCCCGTCTTTAGTGAATTAAATACGTGGGCCCCGCATGTCAGAAATATCGTTTCTTTGCACATGCCTAATCTACTAAATGAGTAGATGATATTAGTGCAAAGTATCGTCAAATTTCGTTAAGGAATGAAAGAGATATTGATACACAAAGTAAGGTGTTTGAGACATGAATAGATTGATTGTTTTGGCCAAAATGACTAATCTCCCGCATAGGTAGAAGATGGAAAGATTGAGCACTATATAAACTCTATTTTTTAGTAAGAGTTTGGGACCCCAAAGGGTAATCCATGTCCTAAGGGAGTGCTTGGGTTCGGGGCTAAGCCCCATATGCGCGCCGCCTTGCCCGCCCGGCTCGGGGTTGTGTTTCAAAATTTTCTTTTTGGTCCCTGAAGTGTTTCTTATTTACACTTTGGTCCTCCTCTTCAACTATAAATGTTCAATTTAAACAGACAACGAAAAACTCTTCTCTTATGTTCTGTGTTCGAAATATACAGACATAGAAACTTAGAAAAATCAAACTCTTCTGTTCTGTTCGAAATATACAGAAACTAATAGAAAAATACTCTCCTTCTTCAACAGTCTGTTTTATATTCATTTTCTTCGCTACGATCAACTTTACTTGCTTTGTATTGTTGATTGTTGTTGTTTTATCTTGGGAGACTATTGTCCATTACCGTAAAAGAATTTATACGGGGCAATTTTATCTTAAAGACAGAGAGTCAGCTCTCGACTCATCTTTGTTCTGTTTAACATTTCTGACACCAATTTTTACCTACAATTTAAGACAATTTTTTCTAAGTGTTCGAAAAATGTCTGTTTCAAATATTGTTTTTGGTTCTGCTGCTGCTACTCAAGGGAATGTTGTTGTCCCTGCTCCTGCCAGTTTTCAAGGAGAACGCCCAGAAAAGTTTCTCGGTACCAACTTCAAGAGATGGCAACAAAAGATGTTGTTCTATCTTACTACGTTGAACATGTCACGCTTTCTGACAGAAGATCATCCTTCTGGTGGGGATGCAATAGACACTCAGTCTAACACAACGACTGAAGTGGGTGAAGATATCCAGGTCACAAATGCCCTGAAGTTAACACTGGATGCCTGGAATCATAGTGATTTCATGTGCAAAAATTGTATTTTGAACGGTCTGTTGGATACACTCTATAGTGTGTATTGCACCGTGAAGACGACAAATGAGTTGTGGGAAAACTCGAGAAAAAGTACAACGCACAAGATGCGGGTACTAAGAAATTCATCGTCGGAAAGTTTCTGAAATTTCAAATGGTGGATGGTAAATCAGTGATGTCCTGAATCCAGGAGTTTCAAATGATTCTTCATCATCTGGATTTGGAAGGAATGAAGCCAAATGAGCAGTTTCTGGTTGCATCTTTGATTGAGAAATTGCCTCCCTCATGGAACGAGTTCATTAGTTATCTCAAACTAAAGACAAAGGAAGTGGGGTTTGAAGATCTTATTGTCAAACTGCAAATACAAGAGGACAATAAAAGAACTATATCTAAGGGAAAGCAGCCAATAGAGGCAAAGGCGAATCTGGTTGATTCGAAGGAAAACGCTAACAAAAAATGTAAGTACCAGGGAGATGGCAAAAGCCAAATGATGGAGAAGTTCAAAGTAAACTGCCATCACTGTGGAAAGCCTAGCCATATGATCAAAGAGTGCCGCAAACTGAAGCGAGAGCAAAAGGAAAAAGCCAAGAACAAAGTCAAGATTAAAGTTAACGTTGTGCAAGACAAAAATGATCATTCGAACATTGACGACATGATTATGGATTTATCGGCTGTAGTGCTGGAGGCAAATCTGGTGGATAAT
This sequence comes from Anisodus tanguticus, assembly GCA_034509755.1. Taxonomy (NCBI): domain Eukaryota; kingdom Viridiplantae; phylum Streptophyta; class Magnoliopsida; order Solanales; family Solanaceae; genus Anisodus; species Anisodus tanguticus. The sequence continues at coordinate 45,124,273 of CM067555.1, forward strand.
CCAAGGCAATGGTGGATAGACACGGGTGCAACCCGTCACATCTGCTCTGACAAGAGTGCGTTCTTCTCTTACGCCCCAATCTAGGGCAAAAAAATGTTGATGGGCAACGACGCTACCTCTGAATTGCAAGGGGTTGTCCTCAAAATGACTTCAGGAAAAGAGCTTACTCTGAAGGAAGTGATGCATGTCCCTGACATCCGCAAGAACTTGGTTTCAGGGCCACTGTTGGTCCAGGCTGGCTTTATATTAGTTTTTGAGTCCAACAAATTTGTAATAACTAAGAATGGTATATTTGTAGGAAAGGGATTCGCGTGTGACGGCCTCTTCAAAATGAATGGTATGTCTGTAATTCGTTCATCTAATGAAATAATGCCTTCTACCTACTTGCTTGAGTCCTCTAATTTATGACATCATAGATTAGGACACGTTAATTACAAATCCATTCAAAAGTTAATAAAGTTGGAATTGTTGCCTTCCTTCGACATAAATCCTCAACATAAATGTGAGGTGTACGTAGAGGCAAAATTAACCAAATCATCTTTCCATTAAGTCGAAAGAAATACCGCTCCTCTAGAACTTATTCACACCGACATATGTGATTTAAAGTTTGTGCAAACTAGAGGGGGGAACAAGTACTTTGTGACTTTCGTTAATAATAGTACAAGGTATTGCTATGTTTACTTGTTGAAAAGTAAAGATGAAGCGTTTGAAGCATTTAAACGTTACAAAGCAGAAGTTGAAAATTAACTAAACCTACGGATTAAGGCAATTCGTAGTGATGGAGGGGGAGAATACGTAGCACCGTTTGAAGAATACTGTGCTCAATTCGGAATTGTTCATCAAATGACCGCTCCTTACTCGCCTCAGTCTAACGGTATTGTTGAGCGCAAAACCTGTACGTTAAAGGAAATGAAAAATGCTTTATTTATCAATTCCGGTTTATCCCAAAACATGTGGGGCGAAACGATTCTTAACGCTAATACAATTCTCAATAGAGTTCCGCATAAGCGTAAGGATAAAACTCCATATGAATCATGGAAAGGAAAGAAACCCACTTATAAATATTTGAAAGTGTGGGGTTGTTTGGCAAAGGTCGAAGTACCTAAACCAAAACAGGTCAAAATTGGACCTAAGACTGTAGATTGCATATTCATCGGATATGTAAATAACAGTAGTGCTTATCACTTCTTAGTGTATAAGTCAAAGATACCTGATATCCATGAGGGTACGATCATAGAATCAAGGAATGATGAATTCTTTGAACAAATCTTTCCTAGAAAGGAAAAAGAAATAATTTCGCGCAAACGAAGTTATGAACAAAATGCTCAAAATCAACAAGACCCGGGAGTTTCTAATTGTCCGAAACTAGACGTTCCAGATCTACAGGACTCAAAAGTTACTGACTATCCGGAACTTAATGTTCCAGACCTACATAACTTAGGGGTTTCAGAGGTTGAACCAAGACGGAGCAAAAGGGCCAAAAAGGACAAAACCTTTGGTCCGAACTTTCTAACCTATATGGTTGAAAATGAACCGAGGACAATTAAGGAAGCCTTGTCAACTCCAGAAGCACCGCTTTGGAAAGAAGCTATAGAAAGCGAAATAGATTCCATAATGTAAAACCATACTTGGGAAATGGTTGACCTTCCTCCGGGAAGCAAACCTTTGGGTTGCAAGTGGATACTCAAAAGAAAGTACAAAGCAGATGGAACTATTGACAAGTATAAGGCCAGATTAGTAGTCAAAGGTTACAGACAAAATGAAGGCCTCGATTACTTCGACACATACTCTCATATGTCTAGCTTAACGTCCATAAGGGTATTCATAGTCATTGCTGCTTTGCGTGACCTTGAGATACATCAAATGGATGTTAAGACAGCCTTCATAAATGGAGAGTTGGAAGAGGAAATATACATGGAACAACTCGAGGGGTATGTGGTTCCAGGACAAGAAAAGAAAGTATGTCGACTTGTTAAGCCTCTGTACGGACTCAAACAAGCCCCAAAACAATGGCATGAAAAGTTTGATAATACTTTATTATCAAAAGGTTTTTCCATAAATGAATGCGATAAATATATCTATATCAAAGAGAACTCTGACTCATTTGTCATAATATACCTTTACGTAGATGGCATGCTCATCACCTGAAGTAGTCTAAACTTGCTCCTAGAAACCAAGAATATGTTGAAACAATGTTTCGACATGAATGATATGGGTATTGCAGATGTAATCTTAGGAATTAAGATTTCTAAGACATCTGACGGACTGATCTTATCTCAATCTCATTATATTGAAGATGTTTTGAGAAAATTCGATGTATTTGACAGTCCCCCTATAAAGTCACCAATGGATATGAATCATAGAATTGATAAGAATTGTGGTGCACCCGTATCCCAAGAGTGATATGCGCAGGTCATTGGTAGCTTAATGTACATTACAAACTGCACCCGACCCGATATCGCTTATCCAATCAATAAGCTGGCTAGGTTTACTCATAATCCTGGAAATGATCACTGGAAGGCGTTAAATCGGATACTACGATATCTAAATTATTCGCAGACTTACGGATTACATTATTCAAGATATCCAGTCGTATTGGAAGGATACATTGATGCAAACTGGATATAGGACATAAAGCCACCAGTGGGTATGTTTTCATAATTGATGGTGGGGCTGTGTCTTGGAAGTCCTCTAAGCAAACATGTATCGCCCGATCCACAATGGAATCGGAATTTATTGCTTTGGATAAAGCAGGCGAAGAAGCAGAATGACATCACGATTTCTTAGAGGATATCCCTTGTTGGGATAAACCCGTACCTTCGGTGATGATTCATTGTGACAGCCAATCGGCTTTAAGAAGGGCACGAAACAGTATGTACAATGACAAGTCTAGACATATTCGTCGGAGACATAAGACCGTTAGACAGTTGATCACCATGGGTGTCATTTCCATTGATTACGTCAAATCAAAGGATAATATAGTGGATCCATTAACTAAAGGCCTACCCAAAGATCAAATATTTTGCATGTCTAGGGGAATGGGCTTAAAACCCAAACAGTAAGAATCTTTATGGTAGTAACCTAACCTTACTGACAGGAGATCCCAAGAATTTGGTTCAACGAGACAACTAAATTGTAGAGGTTCAGTTTTAGCGCTTCGCTTGAAGTAAGAGCACTTTGGATTATTATTCTTTAAAGAAATATAATTCTAAAGTTGTTCCCGCGATAGCCATTAAGTGCTACCTGCATAATGGGTAAAAGATAAGTTTCTAAAATCTTTTAATGATTCCTAAAACTTGCGAGTGGGGTATAGCAAGATACCTTATAGGAGATCACCTATTTAAGTGCGAAGACATGTCGCTTCAAAAGTACGCACTTAAGAATCCAAGAAGTTGTCCATGGCCACAAAGGACAAAACTATAAGAAAAAATGAATAAGGGGAGTTATTGCATTGATATCATTGTCTTGGTTTACACTAAACACTGACGATTCAAGACATCATGTTCACCGCGCAGTAAGTAAATCTGATGGTAATCGACTAAGGATGGTAATTATATCTAATCGAGATCGTAGAATCACCTAGAAGCAAGATAATTGGTAATTGTGTAAAGAAACATCATTAATGAAGGTTGTGGAACTTCATGCCCATCAAGTGTTTGATAAAATACTTAGATGACCAAAACATGAATATTATTACTACTCCCTCTGTCCCAAAAAGAATGACTCACTTTCTTTTTTAGTCTGTCCCAAAAATAATGACATGTTTTTTTATTTGGCAACAATTTAACTTTAAACTTTACCTTTTACACATCTTCTTCTATTTGCAGGTACACACACTTGAGGATCAAGACTAGAATCTCCATGGATGGACTCTAACTCTAAACGAAGAAAAAGTCCATCAACCTCGTGTTGAGTCGACGAGAAGATCTATAACCACACAAATATTTTTGGCTTATTTTAGACCATAAAATTTAAAAATGTTCCTTTATTTTCTAAAGTGTGTGCCAAATAAAAGTACATCACATAAATTAGAACGGAGGGAGTAATATTGATTCCCTTTGACATATATTGCTATAGATTAACGTCAAAAGGGAGTGACGAGCATTGTAGTACGCTTAAAGGACGGAATTGAGATATATAAGGTTAACTCTCTACGTGTGGGAATATTAATGAATCTCCCCATGACACGTTCTTTTACAACTACTATAAATTGCCTCAGAAATATAGTTGTGCCTTAATTTCTTAAAAAGCTTCAGGACTTCTACTACCTAATACAACGGATAAACATTACCCAATGTAAAAACAAACAAAATAAGTTACACTTATGGTGACAATAATCTTTTTTCTCTTGGAGCACTACATTAATGTCATTTAATTTTTTAGACTTGGGGAATAATATTTCTACAGTATATACTGGCAAGAAGAAAGTTACCAAAATTTGAGAAATCTACATAGAGATCTGAGGAAATTTCTGAGAAAGATCCAAAGAGGCTTTCCCTTTTGATGATAGCTGTTATACCAAAGAATAAAATAAGAAACTTAGATGACACAAAAACAGATTTGTCGGTGCTCAAATTTCCATTTTTGTATTTTTAATCCTTTACTTTGAATAATATTTGTTATATTACACACTTGATTTATCTAAGTTAGAAGCAACAATTAACCATTTATTAATATTAGATTAAATAAAAGTATAAAACCATTGTCGTGCAACTAGAAACAACTAATTCCTAATGGTCCCCTTTCATGTTGGACTATAATTAGCAAACAAGAATTCAAGATTTAGAAAATGATATGTGGCAATTCAGTAATTTGATCTTTAAATATTAATTGTCTAATTAATTCTTATTGATCAAAACACCCAACTCTGTAGTTTTATTTATTTAAGATGTTACTTATTGTTAGTATTAATGATAAACTTGAACGGTTAAGGAAAAAGTTTATGTGCAATTTATAATATTGTGTTTATGGTAAAGTTTATGTGCTTCTATCATTTACACAAATCGAATGTGCATTTAGTACATATCTAAATATTAATTGAAACAAATGATATGGGGTAATAATTGAGCTTTTTATAAAGGAAAACGACTTTGCCCATATATAAAAAATCAAACACTTGAAATATAATTTCATCAAGAAAAATATGTTGCACCATACCCTACATGCCATAGTCGTTATTATTCATTTACTAAATTACGGAAATATTTTTATAGTTTTGTTCAAAATGTTAATGCTTTTGACTATCATTTTTCTCCTCTTCCCGACCCTAATTTCCCTAGGTACAAGTAAAAAATAAATAGGAAAAAATCTTAGCTCTACAAGTCTGAAACTGTCAATATAATGGTAAAGATTAATTCGTAACTATGATTCTCACTTTATTTTTAATTATTAAATTAAATTATTATAATTATTTATATTGTCATTTTACACAGAATTAAGTCCGTGACAGGTGGATAACCATTTGTTTTTTATCACGAGCAAGAATCTGATTGGATTCCCTTTATAAGTATATAATATAAAAAGCCAAAATAATGAAAACACCAAAAAGAATAAAAGAAATGTACGGATTTGATTGCTAATGTCCTTTATTCCGCTCTTGGGTGATTTACTATTTACAGAATAAGTAGAAATAATCTTCCGCTAATTACTCATTTAGCATTTGTTTAATATTCTTTGAGAATATAAATAAAATATCTTGTGACAACCGATTTAACTTTAGGAAAGTTAATGTATGAAGAAAGCAACCCACGCAGTATTGGCCAAACTATATGAAAGGCACCAACTTAAAAAAAATCAAAAATCATGTGCATATGTTTCACAATAAGATAATAAAGCTTGAAAATTCTAAATGGACCATTAAATGAAATTGAGAAAAAAATATTTACAATCATTGTTTACATCAAATTATATAAATTTATTTAATTAAGTGATAAATCAAGATAAGAATATTCAAATATTATAAAACACTTCTATGTTGCCATGCTTACAAGATGTTTGTTTACATATATACTTCATCGGTTCTAGTTTATGTGACATATTTTTTTTAGTTTGTCTAAAGATAATAACACACTACGATGTTTGAAAATAATTTACTTTACACTTCCTATTTTATTCTTAATGAATAGCTTTTATAATCACATAAATTGTTATCATATTTAAGATCACAAATTTTAAAAATTTTACGACCACAAAAACAATATGACTTGTTTTTACTACAATTTTAAAAGTTTTCATTTTTTAAAACGGTGTTAATTCAAACAATATCACCTAAATTGAGAAAGTAATAAATAAGAAAAGTATATATTGTACCACATTTATGATTGAGTAGCATAATAATATAGTCGAATCGAGCTTTTAGTGATCGAGTTTGAGATATGTTAAAAAAATAAATGAATTTCAAGCAGGGACGGATCTAGAGACTCACCTACGTGTTCGTGCGAATTCAATAACTTTTATCTTTACGTTGTGTGTGCCTCTCTCTTATATATATATATATATATATATATATATATATATATATATATATGAAATTCAATAAATATTTATAAATATTATTGTGAATCAAATTATTATTATTATTATTATAGTATTTTACTGTGAACTCATAACTTTAAATCTTGAATCTGCCACTATTTCAAGATAAGCTTAACTTCGAGTTGTATTAAATCTAGTGAAATTTCTCAAGTTCAAGGTAAAGTAAGTAAGGTCAAGCTTTAATTAATCTCAAATTATCTAGTAAAACCTATTAATGTGTATGTAATCCTAAACCTATCAGTAAAATGTAATTGAGTATATATGTAAGTAAAAATATCAAATGGCGTATAAATTTTTGCCTATACATGTGTGTATATAGCAACCATATATCAAAAACACACTCACTATAACAGACAATAATTAGCAATAATTGATTAGATCAATAAATAAAGACAGAATAACTAGAATAATTGATTAGATCAATAAATAAAGGTTGAGATAACAATCTTTAATACTAAATTTTTTAGGTGTATCTAACTAGAGAAATTCAAGGAGTAATAAGTTTTTGCTTGACCAATTATTATGCTACTCAACTATAAATTCAATCAAAAGTCATAAGTTGATCACTTTCAACTTTCAACTTTTCAACTTTTCAACTTTTCAACTTATAAATATCTTTAGTTTGATCAAGATTTTTAGTATTTATATTTATTAGTTTTTCTAATTTTTAAAGTTTTTTTTTAAAATAAAATTTCTAACTTTCTTCCCATCCGTTGAGTAATTGAAGTGTATTGAATCGTGTTAACAAAAAAATAACTTATTATTATGTTTTACTAAATAACACACCATTCATTATCAGTTTCGATACAATTATTCAAAGCTGTAACTTCTTATTTAAGAAATTAATTCAACACTTAAAAATTCAGTAAGTAATGTTTATCACTTATTTATAATCAACTCACACGACGAGACTCTAATATTTCACACTAATATTCAGAAATTGACTCTTTAAATAGGATAATAATGTAATTACCCTAAAAACGAGTAAACACACTGAAAAGGAAAGAATTTAGCGAAATCAATTACAAATATTTAATCCCCCTATTGTGGGACTCTGATTTCCCTTTTTTCCTTTAATAAACACAAGGATCCAAAACAAGGAAAAACCCAAAAATAATTTTAGCAAAAGAAATAATCAACCTCCAATTTACGTGTGAATTCATTTGCTTTCAATGGGTAGAAATCATACTTTTGTCACCTTTTATCTGACAAATAAATTCACCCCAAATATGAGTACGTGAAAAGAGCTCCAACCAACCACCCTTTTGTGTAGTAGTGAGAGAACACAAAAGAAAACAAATGTCACCCGGTTAATTAATCTTCCTCTAATGCGTGATACGGAGAAGGGTTAAACCATAAAGATTTATTGTATGTAATCATATCTTACACTTCAGTAAGAGATTGTTTTACGATTTGAACTTGTGATCTCCTCGATCACATAACAATAACTTTATCAATTATAAAAGGGACCATATATTTTTTATCCGAAGTTTAATAGTGTATTAAAATTCGACTAAATTCAGATAAAGACAAATAGTAATATGTAAAGCTATGATTTTTTCTAATGTTTTGTGTCTAGCGTGAGAAAGAGAACACAAAAGGGACCATATGTTCTTTTTTTAATTCTTAGATATTCGATTTTTATATTAGTGTTCTACTAAATTAGGATACGCGGATAAATTCATAAGTTCCATGCTAAAGGTAAAATGATTTCTAACATTACTCCATAGTCCATACCAGGGTTGTCCAAAGGGCGGTCGCCCGATCCCGACTCGACCCTCTACCCGCCCGACGCGATCCCCCCCACAAAAAAAATTTTTATTGGTGCGGGGTTCGAACTCGGGACGGGGCCTTGGATCGTCCCGCCCGTCCCGATCCGACCCGCCCCGCCCCGCCCCCATCCCGACCCCGTCCCGTCCCCCGTCCCCGTCCCGCCCCGCCCTCCTCCCCCTTAATATTTTTGGCTCCCCCACCCCATAAACCCTCCATACCCCCTTAATATTTATTTTTAACCCCTAAGTTAGTATATCTATAAATACCTCATTTTCTCTTCATTTTTCTCACAAATCTTCTTATCATCTCAAAAACTCGTAAATTGTGAATAGTGAACTTGTCAATTCTTTTGAGTTAAATTATTGACTCCAGTATTGCTATCATTTATATAATGTAGATAATTGTTCGTAGAACTTACGAGGACTCGAAAAACTTGAATAACATGTCAGAATTGTTTACAGAACACCATGCAATAATCATATTATGAACAAATAAAGTAGCAACATGAGATGTGTTATGAACGCCAATTTATGAAGCTTTATTGGCATTTAATTGTACATTTGTCTTTGAGTGACTAGATTTAAGTCAATCTATGAAGCTTTTTATGGAAGTCGAATGCGGCATGAACTTAATTAACATATCACGAAAGTAGTTGTAAATTGATGCAACTTTAAATGGTCATAACTATGTGCTCGGATGTCCGTTTTACCTGATTTTTTTTATTTTGCGTATTTTTCGAGACGTGGCCGTCCAAACAGTCATAAGGCGGTTTGGCGCCGCCAATTTTTAGGAAAACACCCGTTTTTTCAATCAATTTGTGTGTTCCCCAAATCGGTTTCTAATTTTACCTTTTCTTTAGTAAAGATCTCACGATATACAAATAGATTTCAATGTCGAAATTTCGTGGTAATGTAGGTGTGAATGTCAATTTCAGTGTTAGAAATTCTGTTTTTAAAAAAAACCCGAATCTCGTGACCCGTCCCGTCTTGTCAAATCCCGCTCCCCTCAAAGGGACGTAGGACAGACGAGACATTGGCAAGTCCCGCCGTCCCAACCCGCCGAGGATCGGTCCCAACCCTCTCCCGTCCCCACGGGACCCGCCCCGTCGGGATGGGTCCCCGCCCGTTGGACACCCCTACTCCATACTCAAGATTTGAATACAAAATTTCGATTAAGAATAAAAAAATATTTATAACTTTACTACTATAATAAAAATTTACCTACAGTAATTTAATAAGATAAAATTATAACAACAACAATAATATAAAATCCCACAAAGTAAAGTATGTAAATATAAAATTCCACAAAGTAAAATATGGAAAAGATAAACTGTACACGGCTAGTTACTCCCGTATCTTATATATATATATAGAAGCTAGAGATGTTATAGACATGTAAAACCCGTGATATATATATATATATATATATATATATATATATATATTATTTACTCGGTATAACACCTGTTCTAATATGTTTTACCATATGTGAAAAGGGGAGTAATAATGGTAGTACTAATAAATTCCAAACCCCAGAAAAGAGAAAAGAAGACAGCTAAGTATAGTGGCACAAAGCCAAGAATCTGAAAGAGTGAAAGATAAGAACATGACATAAAAAGAGTGTCTTTTTAATATTGTTTCTTTCAATATATTAATGTAAGGTTGTCTTGTTTCATCTCTGTACAATAAATATATGTGAAGTATATACAGAGTGAAATATATATATATATATATATATATATATCTTTCTCCACATCTGGGGTTGGTTAAAAGTCCAGTCTTGAAAGATTTTTCTTGAACATACAGGTAGTTTACTGTTTTCCATGTTTGGGTATTTTTTGTTTGTGTAGTTTGGTGTGTGTATTTATTCTTTCATCAAGAATGCTGAGTGATTAATGGGCTCTACACTGTTTTTTTGTGGTACTTGGTTTATATCATTTTTTGTGTAAGATATTTTTCACTCTTTCGGAAACAGTCTTCTCTGCCTGTAAGGTACGGAAAGTTCTTTGGTATACTCTACCCTCCCCCACACTATACTCGGATCACTGGATATGCTGTTGTTGTAAAATCTTTTTCAGATCATTGCATTTGAGTCTTTGCTGTCTTTTTCTCATTTATATTACTGTTTGCCATCTTGGGTTCATTGATTTACTGTTAATTTTGCTGGTTTTCAGCATTTGGGTTTTCTTTAATTTTGTTACTAAGATCTGGGTTTGATTTATTTTCTTGAATTAACATGTCTATAGAGTCCAAGATTTGATCTTGGGTGAGTGAATTGTTCATAAAAATTGAATCTTTTTTCACACTTTCAGCTCAACTTCAAGCATTTCTTGCTTTCTATGTTCATAAAGATTGAATCTTTTTCACACTTTCAACTCTAATTCAATCTTGGGTCCTTTTTGTATTGAATTAACATGTCTATATAGACTAATATAGTGCAAGATTTGATCTTGGATGAATGAATTTTTTGTAAAGATTGAATCTTTTTACTCACTTTCAGCTCTACTTCAAGCATTTCTTGCTTCTACTGCTTTTCTTTTTTCTGTGTTCAGTGTCGGCAAGTCTATTTGGGTTAGTAAAAGTACAACTAATTTGGTCAAGAATTGAAGTATTCTCAAATCATCTTTATTTTACTAGCTTTTACACTGTTCTTTCCTTTCTTGTATTCTCAATTTAGGTGCAAAAAATCTTTGGTTTGATTTTTTTTTTCATGTTTCTGCCTTACATTACTGACTTTAAATGGCCAAGAGGGCCCTCATTGGGACAGCATAATTTGACAAAATTTTGGGCCCTATATCATGTGGAAATAAATATAAAGATAAAGTGAACATGTAAATTTTAAGTTGCCCCTTAGTCCCTTGCTCTCAGTATCAACAGATCTAATGGTTTTTAAGAGTTGTAATTAGTGGCCTGTTTTGAGATTAGATCTGTAAGTCCTCTTGTTCTTGTCTTGCAGTTCTTTGATAAAAGGATTCCGAATCTAGTTTTTTCAGATATTCAAGTATCGGAGTACTGGATTCAGTAAGTGATTGTGTTGTATACTTTTTGGAGGGATTCTGTTTCATCTCGGATTACTCGATAATATCCACAAGCACAAATTCAGCTTTTTATAAGACCGAAAATCTTTCCCAAAATAATCCATCTTTTTTCTGGTTTATTAGTTTTGTAATGAAAAGTACAGGGTTTTGTTGCCTCTTCAACTATCTTTCAATTTCGCCATATCCCTCTTTCTTTTTGTTTTGAGATTAGGATCTCGTTGTGATGTCATTCCTTTTATTTTTTTCTTTCATTTATACTAACCACTGAATTCATTGGGTCCAGATTCATTTGAAAGGAAGTGTTCCTTTAGGAAATTCGAAATAGGTGTTTGTATGAAGATTTTACTAGTTGAGGTGGTGGAATGATTTACCTGGTTTTGCCCTTATGCAGGTAATTTATAAGGATTAGGAAATATGAAGCACAAAGACGGAAAACCGTATCAATCGGATAAAAGTTCATGGAAAGTCCCCGTGGCATTAGCAGTTGTGGTGCTGTGTGGTCTTTCTTTCTACCTTGGAGGAATATTTTACTCTGACAGGGAGAGATATGTAACTGAGGAAGCTAGCAAGGCAGTCGACACTCCTATGGGAACTGCTACCGGACCCATCCAGATCAAGGCCGTTTCCTTTCCTGAATGTGATGCTGAATATCAGGACTATACTCCATGCACAGATCCAAAGGTATAAAAGGTTGGAATAATTACATTTTTGGACCACTCACTAAAATAGTAGCCAACAAATAAATATACATATAATATACATATTGTATACATAAATATACATACTAAGTGTATATGCTGTTTATTTTGGCTAGCTCCCGTAATTAATTATCTCCGACGGGCCAAAAAAAAAAAAAGCCAAAAATTTCTAGTCTTTTTATCGTCAAATTCTGTTCATTGAGATATGATTTGTTATTATCGTGTCGTTCAGTCCGTTGTGTTAATTATCTATTGTTGATATCACAGAGATGGCACAAGTACGGTCGCCATCGTCTTGCTTTCTTGGAACGGCATTGCCCTCCTAGTTTTGAAAGGCAGGAATGTTTGGTACCTCCACCAGATGGCTATAAATCGCCTATTAGATGGCCAAAGAGCAGAAATGAATGTTGGTACAGGTAATACTTCATGTTCTGGAACTTTACTTGTCAAATGCTTTGTTCGATTCGTTTGTGATCGTTGAACCTTAGTAAAGTTACTGGTCGGATATGGCTTCAGGAATGTTCCCTATGATTGGATTAACAAACAAAAGTCCAATCAACATTGGCTTAAAAAAGAAGGGGAGAAGTTCCTCTTTCCTGGTGGTGGTACAATGTTTCCCAATGGGGTTGGTGCCTATGTTGATTTAATGCAAGATTTGATTCCGCAAATGAAAGACGGGACAATCCGAACTGCCATTGATACTGGATGTGGGGTGAGTGGCTATGTTGTTAGTCCTTGTTATGGAGCTTTTGTTTCTATATTGAATTGTATGTTGTTCATTGGCAGAAACATGATTATTACTATTTGTAATATATCATGTTTTGACAAAATACTGGACAAGAAAAAAGAAATACAACATCAGATGTTTCTCCTAGGAAATATAGTTGTAGCATGTGATTCGGAATTCGAGTTAAACCTAATGCTCCTCTTCATCATCCTCTAGGTGGCAAGCTGGGGAGGTGATTTACTAGATCGTGGAATATTGACAGTCTCTCTTGCCCCAAGGGACAATCACCAGGCTCAGGTTCAGTTTGCTCTGGAACGCGGAATTCCTGCAATTCTAGGCATCATTTCTACTCAGCGTCTTCCTTTCCCTTCGAACTCTTTCGATATGGCTCATTGCTCAAGATGCCTAATCCCATGGACTGAATTCGGTAAGTTATCTACTTAGGTAGAAGGTGTATATGATGTCTTAATTTTGCATTGCATGGCTTCTCCAATTTTTGAATAGGCTAGGGGTGTCAAAATTAGCCCATGAAAACATGATCTACCCAACCCGCTCAAGCTAACCCGCCCATTTCAACCCATCTAAAAATTAAGCTGATATGTAGCCCAAATTGATCCATATAAACCTTGTCAAATGTTTTCAAATTAGGCTGATATATAGCCCATGAAAACATGATCTACTTTTTCCACTTTTTAGCTCATTTTAGCCCAATCTGAAAATAGTCCAAGTAAGCCCATTTATTAAGTCAGCCCACTTTGACCCGCTCAAAATTCAGCCCAACCCACCCATTTGACACCCCTAAATTATTCGAAGTGATACTTTTACTAATTCAACCTCATTATTGTCAGGTGGAGTTTACCTTCTTGAGATACATCGTATACTCCGCCCTGGCGGTTTTTGGGTCCTCTCTGGCCCTCCGGTGAACTATCAACATCGTTGGAGAGGATGGAATACCACAATCGAAGAGCAAAAATCAGATTACGATAAGTTGCAAGAACTGCTAACTTCAATGTGCTTCAAATTATTCAACAAGAAGAATGATATTGCTGTTTGGCAAAAGTTGTCTGACAATAACTGCTATAAGAAGCTCGATAATCCGGACAACTATCCCTCAAAATGTGATGATGGTACTGAACCTGATTCGGCATGGTACACTCCTCTTCGGCCTTGTGTGGTTGTGCCAAATCCATCTGCTAAGAAACTCAAGTTGGATAGCCTCCCCAAGTGGCCGGAAAGGTTGCACGTTGCTCCAGAACGTGTTTCTGATGTTCGTGGAGGTAGTGCTGGTGCCTTCAAGCACGATGATGGTAAATGGAAGGCCCGGGCGAAGCACTACAAGAAGTTGCTCCCTGCGATTGGGACCGACAAGATCAGAAATGTAATGGACATGAATACTTTGTATGGAGGTTTCGCTGCTGCTGTGGTTGACGATCCGTTGTGGGTCATGAATGTGGTTTCATCTTATGCTCCGAATACGCTTCCTGTGGTCTACGATAGGGGTCTTATTGGAACACTTCATGACTGGTAATTATTACTCCATCTGTCTTAATTTATGTGACATTCTTTCATTGTTAAGTCAGTCCCAAAAAGAATACACCTTTCTATATTTAGTAACAATTTAACTTTAAACTGCTCATTTACCCTTAATGAGATGATTTATAGCCACAAAAAAAGTATCTATGGCTTATTTTAGACCACAAGTTTTAAAAGTCTTCCTTTCATTCTTAAACTCCGTGACCAATCAAACACCTTCACATAAATTGGGACGGCGGGAACTGATTTTATGCAAAAACTGAAGCCTAAACTACTATAGTCACTTTTTTCTTTATGTTTTGTGTCTTAGCTTATTTGTTGAAAATAATCTTTGTTTGATGTTCTATAGGTGTGAAGCTTTCTCAACATATCCTCGGACATACGATCTCCTGCATCTTGATGGCCTCTTCTCTGCCGAAAGTCATAGGTAAAAGCATTTGCACCTCATGTTCACGCTTCGTGGCTTATTGCATTTTATCCTTCATCATTTGCCCTTAACCCCCTGTGCATCCTTTTGGTGAGTTGTTTAACCCCCTTCTAATCAAGGACGGAGCTAGAGTGTCGGCTACGGGTTTGGCCGAACCCTACAACTTTGGTTCAAACCCCTGTATTTGTCTTAAAAATTCATTGAATATTTACATATTATTAATTTAGAACCCAGTAACTCTAAAGATTAGAATCCAAAATCTATAAGCTTCAAATCCCGGTTCGGCCTTAGCTTCGGACTAAAGGCTAAGCATCTACTTTTCAGCTAGCGCACTTGTTTTATTCTTTTGTCCTGACATCAGTTACATGTATCCTGCAGATGCGAAATGAAATATGTTCTGCTGGAAATGGATCGTATTTTGCGACCCAATGGATACGCGATAATCCGAGAATCCAGCTATTTTGTAGATGCTATTGCTACTATGGCTAAGGGAACGAGATGGAGCTGTCATAAGGAAGAAACGGAATACAGTGTAGAGAAGGAGAAGATATTGATTTGCCAGAAGAAGCTATGGTATTCAAAGCAGAATTCATGATGAACTTGAAAAGCATACCATAAAAGATCATTGAAAATTGAGATAAGTCCACACAGCTCACATATATATATATTTGTTCAACAGATCATTGAAAATTGAGATATTGAATTGAAGATTATGATGGTTTTTCATGCAATATATTCTTTGTAAGGCCCAAGCTTTTGCTCCATGCACAAGATGGCCCTCGGGGATTTCTCGATTATTAAAAGGAGCCTTGTGCTCCTCGATTGTATTCTATTTTATTTTTTTTTGCAAACATTTCAAGTCCTTATGTACCTAGTTAGATATGTTCCTTTTGGAGTTTCTTGAATGTAATAATTATTAGTTCAATGTTTCTTGTCACACTGCTCCTAGCCCATGAAAAGTAACAAAATAATATATGTATCTTACATTATGTGCTATTTTCTTGAATGCTTCTTTTCTACATTGGCATATTAAAATTGTTTGGGCAAAATGTTCCCTTATTGGTACGTTATGATTTTGGTCCTTGTTATGGTCAAAGCACATATAACTTTCAATTGATTAACATGTGCACGTTTGATTCCTGTGAATTTTTACAAATTAATGAATTGTTAACCGTTACAATCATCTAATTACTCATGTGTTATGTTAAATTTGTATTATATTTCATATTTTAAGGATAATATCACAATGTAATTAATTGACAAGGGAATTTAACTAATCGCCCTTGTCTATTCTCTTCACTCTTTCGAGTAATTGTTGAATTAGTTTGAAACCTTGAGATGACAAGATTCATGATTATATACGAGTTTAAAATATTGAATTATTGATGTTGACAAATGAGACTTGCTTTAGTTGTTCGAGGTTTGAGTAGTGTGAAAGTTAAGAATGTTAGTATTTATCGTGCTTAGAATAGTGAACAAAAATCAACTTTGAGATCATTTATTGGCCAAAATATGTAATCCACCAAACCCCTAATCAAGTCCCAAAGCTGCTATAAAACAAAGGACTTGACACTTTTTTTCTCACTCCGCGTACGATATCTACTTTAGGATTATGATTAATTCGGATGGAAGAAGTAAACTAAATAGTCATCTACCTAACAGCTTAAATAATCAGTGGATATATATATATATATATATATATATATATATAATCTATGTGTATAGACATGTAATATTGTATAATATGTGTGGGTGTTTGGACATAAAAGTGGCATTTGGAAAATAGAATTGTGTTTGAACATGAATACAACTTGAAAAAATGTTTGAAAAAATGTTGAATTTTTGTGAGGATTTCGAGTGAAAAATGTGAAAATATGTATTGAAAGTTTCTGTGAAGATTTCTATGTCCAAACATGATTCCGAAATCCAATTCTAAAAAAAAGTGAAAATTATCCATGGCCAGCCGGCCTTATATATATATATACCGGTTACAAAAAGTAAATAGTTAATTCGGCCGGCTATTTGTATAAAGATCTCAATCGTATTCGCACGCGTAAGGCCCATTGAAGGAGAATCGCTTCTTAGGATCGAGACTTTTTTTTTATTCCCATAGTTCGAACCCGGACCTCTAATTAAGACAGAAGAAATGTCATCCACCCACCGCAACCTTGAGTATGCAAATTGCAAAGGACCATAGAATGTGGAACAAAAAAATGCCTTTGGTGGCATCCAAAACTATGGATTGGGCTCTCTTGGTCCATTTCTACTGCATCATCTGGATTAGATTCCCAGAAATGTGCTATGGTCTTTTTGCCCACTGTTTAGATTTTGGTTGAGGTATAAAATTTAGACATAGTGTTACCAAAAATTCGTTCTACCTAACAAAAGTTTGTCCTCATAGGTAGGGATGTCAACGGTGCAGGACGGATGCAGTGGGGACCGGGGCATAATAAACAGGATGGTTAAGTTGTCCAACCCCTTCTCGATTGATAATTAGGTAATTATTGAAGATTGTAGATATTAAAAACGAACAAAGCGTTGAATAAGACTATCGTGAAATACATATGGCGGAGGCAAACAAATGTATAAGTTTTTTCTTGAAAATAGAAGCTATAAATTGTTGGAAATTTAACTATGTGGGATTGAATTTTTCCCGTCTTTAGTGAATTAAATACGTGGGCCCCGCATGTCAGAAATATCGTTTCTTTGCACATGCCTAATCTACTAAATGAGTAGATGATATTAGTGCAAAGTATCGTCAAATTTCGTTAAGGAATGAAAGAGATATTGATACACAAAGTAAGGTGTTTGAGACATGAATAGATTGATTGTTTTGGCCAAAATGACTAATCTCCCGCATAGGTAGAAGATGGAAAGATTGAGCACTATATAAACTCTATTTTTTAGTAAGAGTTTGGGACCCCAAAGGGTAATCCATGTCCTAAGGGAGTGCTTGGGTTCGGGGCTAAGCCCCATATGCGCGCCGCCCGCCCGCCCGGCTCGGGGTTGTGTTTCAAAATTTTCTTTTTGGTCCCTGAAGTGTTTCTTATTTACACTTTGGTCCTCCTCTTCAACTATAAATGTTCAATTTAAACAGACAACGAAAAACTCTTCTCTTATGTTCTGTGTTCGAAATATACAGACATAGAAACTTAGAAAAATCAAACTCTTCTGTTCTGTTCGAAATATACAGAAACTAATAGAAAAATACTCTCCTTCTTCAACAGTCTGTTTTATATTCATTTTCTTCGCTACGATCAACTTTACTTGCTTTGTATTGTTGATTGTTGTTGTTTTATCTTGGGAGACTATTGTCCATTACCGTAAAAGAATTTATACGGGGCAATTTTATCTTAAAGACAGAGAGTCAGCTCTCGACTCATCTTTGTTCTGTTTAACATTTCTGACACCAATTTTTACCTACAATTTAAGACAATTTTTTCTAAGTGTTCGAAAAATGTCTGTTTCAAATATTGTTTTTGGTTCTGCTGCTGCTACTCAAGGGAATGTTGTTGTCCCCGCTCTCGCGCTTTTCAAGGAGAACGCCCGTAAAAGTTTCTCGGTACCAACTTCAAGAGATGGCAACAAAAGATGTTGTTCTATCTTACTACGTTGAACATGTCACGCTTTCTGACAGAAGATCATCCTTCTGGTGGGGATGCAATAGACACTCAGTCTAACACAACGACTGAAGTGGGTGAAGATATCCAGGTCACAAATGCCCTGAAGTTAACACTGGATGCCTGGAATCATAGTGATTTCATGTGCAAAAATTGTATTTTGAACGGTCTGTTGGATACACTCTATAGTGTGTATTGCACCGTGAAGACGACAAATGAGTTGTGGGAAAACTCGAGAAAAAGTACAACGCACAAGATGCGGGTACTAAGAAATTCATCGTCGGAAAGTTTCTGAAATTTCAAATGGTGGATGGTAAATCAGTGATGTCCTGAATCCAGGAGTTTCAAATGATTCTTCATCATCTGGATTTGGAAGGAATGAAGCCAAATGAGCAGTTTCTGGTTGCATCTTTGATTGAGAAATTGCCTCCCTCATGGAACGAGTTCATTAGTTATCTCAAACTAAAGACAAAGGAAGTGGGGTTTGAAGATCTTATTGTCAAACTGCAAATACAAGAGGACAATAAAAGAACTATATCTAAGGGAAAGCAGCCAATAGAGGCAAAGGCGAATCTGGTTGATTCGAAGGAAAACGCTAACAAAAAATGTAAGTACCAGGGAGATGGCAAAAGCCAAATGATGGAGAAGTTCAAAGTAAACTGCCATCACTGTGGAAAGCCTAGCCATATGATCAAAGAGTGCCGCAAACTGAAGCGAGAGCAAAAGGAAAAAGCCAAGAACAAAGTCAAGATTAAAGTTAACGTTGTGCAAGACAAAAATGATCATTCGAACATTGACGACATGATTATGGATTTATCGGCTGTAGTGCTGGAGGCAAATCTGGTGGATAATCCAAGGCAATGGTGGATAGACACGGGTGCAACCCGTCACATCCGCTTCCGACAAGAGTGCGTTCTTCTCTTACGCCCCAATCTAGGGCAAAAAAATGTTGATGGGCAACGACGCTACCTCTGAATTGCAAGGGGTTGTCCTCAAAATGACTTCAGGAAAAGAGCTTACTCTGAAGGAAGTGATGCATGTCCCTGACATCCGCAAGAACTTGGTTTCAGGGCCACTGTTGGTCCAGGCTGGCTTTATATTAGTTTTTGAGTCCAACAAATTTGTAATAACTAAGAATGGTATATTTGTAGGAAAGGGATTCGCGTGTGACGGCCTCTTCAAAATGAATGGTATGTCTGTAATTCGTTCATCTAATGAAATAATGCCTTCTACCTACTTGCTTGAGTCCTCTAATTTATGACATCATAGATTAGGACACGTTAATTATAAATCCATTCAAAAGTTAATAAAGTTGGAATTGTTGCCTTCCTTCGACATAAATCCTCAACATAAATGTGAGGTGTACGTAGAGGCAAAATTAACCAAATCATCTTTCCATTAAGTCGAAAGAAATACCGCTCCTCTAGAACTTATTCACACCGACATATGTGATTTAAAGTTTGTGCAAACTAGAGGGGGGAACAAGTACTTTGTGACTTTCGTTAATAATAGTACAAGGTATTGCTATGTTTACTTGTTGAAAAGTAAAGATGAAGCGTTTGAAGCATTTAAACGTTACAAAGCAGAAGTTGAAAATTAACTAAACCTACGGATTAAGGCAATTCGTAGTGATGGAGGGGGAGAATACGTAGCACCGTTTGAAGAATACCGTGCTCAATTCGGAATTGTTCATCAAATGACCGCTCCTTACTCGCCTCGCCCAACGGTATTGTTGAGCGCAAAACCGTACGTTAAAGGAAATGAAAAATGCTTTATTTATCAATTCCGGTTTATCCCAAAACATGTGGGGCGAAACGATTCTTAACGCTAATACAATTCTCAATAGAGTTCCGCATAAGCGTAAGGATAAAACTCCATATGAATCATGGAAAGGAAAGAAACCCACTTATAAATATTTGAAAGTGTGGGGTTGTTTGGCAAAGGTCGAAGTACCTAAACCAAAACAGGTCAAAATTGGACCTAAGACTGTAGATTGCATATTCATCGGATATGTAAATAACAGTAATGCTTATCACTTCTTAGTGTATAAGTCAAAGATACCTGATATCCATGAGGGTACGATCATAGAATCAAGGAATGATGAATTCTTTGAACAAATCTTTCCTAGAAAGGAAAAAGAAATAATTTCGCGCAAACGAAGTTATGAACAAAATGCTCAAAATCAACAAGACCCGGGAGTTTCTAATTGTCCGAAACTAGACGTTCCAGATCTACAGGACTCAAAAGTTACTGACTATCCGGAACTTAATGTTCCAGACCTACATAACTTAGGGGTTTCAGAGGTTGAACCAAGACGGAGCAAAAGGGCCAAAAAGGACAAAACCTTTGGTCCGAACTTTCTAACCTATATGGTTGAAAATGAACCGAGGACAATTAAGGAAGCCTTGTCAACTCCAGAAGCACCGCTTTGGAAAGAAGCTATAGAAAGCGAAATAGATTCCATAATGTAAAACCATACTTGGGAAATGGTTGACCTTCCTCCGGGAAGCAAACCTTTGGGTTGCAAGTGGATACTCAAAAGAAAGTACAAAGCAGATGGAACTATTGACAAGTATAAGGCCAGATTAGTAGTCAAAGGTTACAGACAAAATGAAGGCCTCGATTACTTTGACACATACTCTCATATGTCTAGCTTAACGTCCATAAGGGTATTCATAGTCATTGCTGCTTTGCGTGACCTTGAGATACATCAAATGGATGTTAAGACAAATTTCTTCATAAATGGAGAGTTGGAAGAGGAAATATACATGGAACAACTCGAGGGGTATGTGGTTCCAGGACAAGAAAAGAAAGTATGTCGACTTGTTAAGCCTCTGTACGGACTCAAACAAGCCCCAAAACAATGGCATGAAAAGTTTGATAATACTTTATTATCAAAAGGTTTTTCCATAAATGAATGCGATAAATATATCTATATCAAAGAGAACTCTGACTCATTTGTCATAATATACCTTTACGTAGATGGCATGCTCATCACCTGAAGTAGTCTAAACTTGCTCCTAGAAACCAAGAATATGTTGAAACAATGTTTCGACATGAATGATATGGGTATTGCAGATGTAATCTTAGGAATTAAGATTTCTAAGACATCTGACGGACTGATCTTATCTCAATCTCATTATATTGAAGATGTTTTGAGAAAATTCGATGTATTTGACAGTCCCCCTATAAAGTCACCAATGGATATGAATCATAGAATTGATAAGAATTGTGGTGCACCCGTATCCCAAGAGTGATATGCGCAGGTCATTGGTAGCTTAATGTACATTACAAACTGCACCCGACCCGATATCGCTTATCCAGTCAATAAGCTGGCTAGGTTTACTCATAATCCTGGAAATGATCACTGGAAGGCGTTAAATCGGATACTACGATATCTAAATTATTCGCAGACTTACGGATTACATTATTCAAGATATCCAGTCGTATTGGAAGGATACATTGATGCAAACTGGATATAGGACATAAAGCCACCAGTGGGTATGTTTTCACAATTGATGGTGGGGCTGTGTCTTGGAAGTCCTCTAAGCAAACATGTATCGCCCGATCCACAATGGAATCGGAATTTATTGCTTTGGATAAAGCAGGCGAAGAAAACGAATGACATCACGATTTCTTAGAGGATATCCCTTGTTGGGATAAACCCGTACCTTCGGTGATGATTCATTGTGACAGCCAATCGGCTTTAAGAAGGGCACGAAACAGTATGTACAATGACAAGTCTAGACATATTCGTCGGAGACATAAGACCGTTAGACAGTTGATCACCATGGGTGTCATTTCCATTGATTACGTCAAATCAAAGGATAATATAGTGGATCCATTAACTAAAGGCCTACCCAAAGATCAAATATTTTGCATGTCTAGGGGAATGGGCTTAAAACCCAAACAGGAAGAATCTTTATGGTAGTAACCTAACCTTACGACGGAGATCCCAAGAATTTGGTTCAACGAGACAACTAAATTGTAGAGGTTCAGTTTTAGCGCTTCGCTTGAAGTAAGAGCACTTTGGATTATTATTCTTTAAAGAAATATAATTCTAAAGTTGTTCCCGCGATAGCCATTAAGTGCTACCTGCATAATGGGTAAAAGATAAGTTTCTAAAATCTTTTAATGATTCCTAAAACTTGCGAGTGGGGTATAGCAAGATACCTTATAGGAGATCACCTATTTAAGTGCGAAGACATGTCGCTTCAAAAGTACGCACTTAAGAATCCAAGAAGTTGTCCATGGCCACAAAGGACAAAACTATAAGAAAAAATGAATAAGGGGAGTTATTGCATTGATATCATTGTCTTGGTTTACACTAAACACTGACGATTCAAGACATCATGTTCACCGCGCAGTAAGTAAATCTGATGGTAATCGACTAAGGAAGGTTCAAAGCCAAAAGCTACCTTTCCTGATGCACTATCTTTCCGCTGAAAGATTGCTGAACTTTGGCACCCTGTATGCACCAATTCCCTTTCAAGAGGGATTGTTGGAAATTTAACTATGTGGGATTGAATTTTTCCCATCTGTAGTGACTTAAACATGTGGGCCCCGCATGTCTGAAACATCATTTCTTCGCACATGCCTAATCTACTAAATGAGTAGATAATATTAGTGCCAAGTATCGTCAAATTTCGTTAAGGAATGAAATAAAATATTGGTACACAAAGTAAGGTGTTTGAGACATGAATAGATGGATTGTTTTGGCTAAAATGACTAATCTCTCACATAGGTAGAAGATGAAAGGATTGAATACTATATAAGCTCTATTATTTAGTAAGAGTTTGGGACCCCAAGGGGTAACCCATGTGTTAAGAAGAGGGAAGACCTAGGTGAACTTGGGTTCGGGGCTAAGCCCCACACGCCCGCCGCCCACCCGCCCGTCCGGTCCGGCTCGAGCTCGGGTCTTGGGTTTCGGGTCATGGGCTATGGGCTCTCTTCCAAAATTTCATTTTGGTCCCTGAAGATTTCAGAAATGTTGCAACGGTTCGGAAGATTTCAGAAGCGTTGCAACGACCCTCCTCTTCAACTATAAATTGAACATTACTGTTTAATTTAAACAGACAACGAAAAACTCTTCTCTTCTGTTCTGTGTTCGAAATATATAGAAACAGAAACTCGGAAAAATCAAACTCTTCTATTCTGTTAGAAATATACAGAAACAGAAACTCACAGAAAAATACTCTCCTTCTTTAACAGTCTGTTCTATATTCATTTTCTTCGCTAGGATCAACTTTACTTGCTTTGTATTATTGATTGTTGCTGTATTATCTTGGGAGACTATTGTCCATTACCGTAAAAGCATTTATACAGGGCAATTTTGTCTTAAAGACAGAGAGTCATCTCTCGACTCAGCTTTGTTCTGTTTAACCTTTCTGACACCAATTTTTACCTACATGAAAAGATTGGGTAATGCTGGGCGACTTTTTCATGTGTCTAAGGTGAATAGATATACTCACTAATTGTTAACTTTGTGAGTCTGGTCGACTGCGGGGGTTATAGGGGGCGGCAATCTCATGTGATGGACGAATCTGTTTCCTACTTGGAAATAGCTTGGAGGACATCCGATTTTTACTTGATTTAGGATATTTCACAGCCTATATATACATGACTTTTTTGAATAATTATGTATCCTGAAAACATCTTTCATTGAGAAATAAGAGCTGGTGAAATCGTGGTTTTCTTCCCCTTGAGGATTTCCACGTTAAAATTGTGTGTTCTTTTTTTTTTCCTGTTATCATTGTTTTAATTCTCGTTGTCTCATAACACTAATTCCTTGATGGGAGATAATATGTATCTGGTGAAAAGTTGATAAAGAAAATGTTATTGTATCATAAGGTACGTGTGTGATAAACTCTATCGTTTGATTAATATATTAAATTAATGTTCCTGAATCCCCCCTTAGGTAGTGCTTACCTAAGTTCTAATTTACCAAATAGATTTGCAAAAAGTATCCATTTCTATACAAAAAGATTTGCAAGAACAATCCATTTCTGAAGAGAAAAAAAAAAAGAAACACACACAAATTCGATATTATGGTGATTTTCTTGTTCTTGATCGAGCTAAGAGATGCGATATGTTAAATGATTGTTGTGATAGTTATTGATATTATCTCTACTATGTACAACTTTGGATATTATTTGGTAACTTTTTTCCAACATTATTCTAGCACGTTTCAGATTATATGGAATGTAGTTCCTTGGACTTGGTCTATCTCTATGTGCAATATGGATCCAACAACTTACATAATGACCAATTCAAGTTTGTTTTAGACTTAAGTCCATCATTGTGAAGCCTCAAATATGTTCTGGAAAGTGTGAAAGTTTTTACATTATCATAAGAACTTGTGATATTTAATGATCTAGACAGAGTTAACTTTTGCTAATTGATCAACTGATGTGGGCTTAATGTCTTGATCTTTGGCTCACTTGGTCTATTATGGGATAAATGCATAGATAGATCTCTGAGGACCATTAAAAATTATAAACTATTTAACGTTTAACCGCTTCAAAATTAACTTTATATCTACAAAATTGGAATTGAAAATTATAGGTCTAAAGCTTGAAACTTCAAACATACTAACAAGCTCAATTTTAGACCTGAATATTTGAAGTAGGCATACTTTAGGTTTGACGTTTAGAGTCATTGAAACTTGACATCACTATCCCGCTGCATGAACTTTGTAAACAAAGGATTTAATAATTCCATAAAATACATTCCTTTTCCAAAAAAAATGTGGAACTCCCACCCCAGGAGCCCCCACACCCCGGTCCGACAGGTCTGTGAAGGAGGTAAATCATGGTGACTCAATTGATTTCAAAGGTTAGACCGGTACCACGCTGCGCACCAGGGGCCCTCCTTTATTTCAAGAAGTAACCCCCACACTGCCGCTGACGGGATTCGATCCTTGGCCATTTTCCAAATATCCCCTTGATAACCAATTGAGCTGCCAAGCGGACCATAAAATACATTCCTAACATGCTTAAGAACTGTTTTACAGTCTCATTTTAATAAATAAGATTCAATTTTATTACTTTCACAGCACCCAAGGTTTGACATTTACAAAACACAAACTTAATCCTCTACTTTTATAAAGGATCTTTAGGCAAAATATGCTATGCATTTACTTCATCTCAAAGGGATTAGAGAATTGTTATTAGATTCCCTCAAATTCAAAGATCAAAGTGTAACTTTTTGCAAAGATGAATAAAATGCATAGTTTTACTTTTTATATTAAAAAAATGACATATGTACTTTGAAAGAACTAAGAAGCGCCACAATTAAAGAAAAAGAAGAAGAAAAGGAAAGACGCGAATTAAGGAGGAACAACAACACTAGTCTGAAGTTTGCCCACATTAACTACAAGTTAAAAGTAACTTTTAAAAATAAAATATTAATAATTTAATACTTTCTTCGCTCCAAATTAATTGTCACATTTTTCTTTATAAAGTTTATTTGACTAATCTTTAATGATAATTTAAATTAGATTAATTTACTATTTTAAAATTAAAATTTAGATATCTAAAAATTATACGAAAGGTATTATAAATTTAAATTCTTCTAATATCAATATGGTGAAAAAATATATTCTAAAATACTAATCAAAGTTCATGTAATTTATTTATATATATATATGTGTGGGCGCGCCATGATCACTATGTAGACTGATTATGACTGGAATTCATGAAAGTCCCTTCCGTTGAAGTAGTACTTTGTTTGTTAGTTACCAGAGAGGAAAAAATGAGAGAAAATGATGCATCTTATTATATTAAGTCTTGAGCACTAATAATCCCATTTCATCATTATGAATACAAAGTCTAGTTAGAAGCAATTAAAAGAAACACAAACTAAAAATTATCTGACAAAAGATTTGTGACGAAGCTAGTCATGACTGCAAAATAAGAAAAAGTTAGACATTCATTTCCTTCTAAATTATGACTGACACTCTGGCTTCG
Organism: Anisodus tanguticus; assembly: GCA_034509755.1. Classification (NCBI taxonomy): domain Eukaryota; kingdom Viridiplantae; phylum Streptophyta; class Magnoliopsida; order Solanales; family Solanaceae; genus Anisodus; species Anisodus tanguticus. Next base: position 45,150,589 of record CM067555.1, read on the forward strand.
TCATGTTACTCGGTTGCATCCTTGCCTACAAAAGACATAAATTAAAATTTATGCGAAATAAAGGACTTTGATTTGAATTCAATAGTCATTATGATTAGCGTGAAGAAGAGTATTGTAGGGTTTTATTGGGTACAAATCACATAAGTAAGACACATGTTCTTAAGTAAGGCACAAATCACATAAGTAAGTACAAATCACATAAACAGAAGTTTAAAAGTTTTGTTTCTTATTTACCCCAACAACATTTCTGGTATGGTTATACAACAATTAAACTTGTAACATAAAGCATATACTTACAAGTTAGAATTATCTGGAATCTTTATCAACTGTGAGGTGCACATGCAATTGCCCTTCCGATTGCAAGCTCCAAGCTTCAATGTATTTCTCTTTCGGAAACTAGGAAATCTGGCAGAGATTCAAGAGAGTATTTGATTCTAAGTCTCTAAGGCTTAGAATGATATTCTGAAAATTAGTGTATAAATGATGAGGTGAATGCCTCTATTTATAGTTGAAAATAGGTCAAAATCGGATTTGGGTTTGACCTTGGGCCTGACTCAAAATTCGAGGCAGAGGCACCGCGGCCCTAGGGTATGGGCGCCGCGGCGCTCGACGTGCTCCTGCACTGTCTCGATTTATTTTTTGTGCATTCTTAATTAAATCCAAAATCCAATTTTGACTTAATTAAAATAATCATTATTCATTTAAATATCTCGATTCCAAATCGAACATTTAATTACTCTCTCAATACATCCTTAGATCGAAATGGACAATCGACATAGTGTGACCCTATAGGCCTTCTCATATCGACATTAATCAAATTAAGGTCTACACGGAACTCCTAGACGGCTCCGGAAGACGAACTCAATATGTGAAGTACGTTTACGCGAATCCAGTAAACTTAACCTTTATGTGGTAAGATAAAATCCTTTCATTCACGACACACCCGATCAAGCTTAGGATTTATCAAGTGTCTATCTAAATGGCTTAATCATTGTATCTCATCTATATTAGTTGACGACTAGACCATATTCTAAATATGTCTATTGCGTTGGCCAACAACTTAGTCAACCTAATATCACTGAGAATACGAGTGTTCTCTCGAATATACATTCGAGGAATGAATCATAATTTTGGCTCAACTACCACCTTTAATCCACATCGTAATGTACCCAATAAAAGTCGTATCTCAACCTATAAGGCATTTGAGCTTAGGACGGGATCAAAGTATATTACTTTGTAGACAAGGCGCGTATTGACCTCAAGTCTAAGGACTTCCATCTCCCACACGCTGATCATACTTTAGACAAGTATAACAAATAGTATATCAGCAGGGTATACCAATACTTCCAAAGTATCCATGTGTCCATCACGAGTAGCCATTACTCGTAGCAAGTGAGACATACTACATCCTCTAAGGATGTGATGCAAACCACATGTCGACTTATCACATATCATCGATATCCCATTCTCGATGATCATTAGTCGAGACTATTTTAAGAGTTACGCTCTATCATGAATATCTCACTCTATTAATGACAACGTAAGCTCAAGGGATGCACATTAATGAATAATTACAAACAATCAAATAATAATTCAATAATTGCAAATGCCAAAATATTAATCTCTATTAATAATAATATGAATGTGTATAAAGTACATTTGTCCTAATACAGATTTTCTCTAAAACGTAAATATACTTTCAAGTATCATGTCTCCTAACAAATTGCCGAGACACTATATATGTTATAGAAATTATTTTATTTTATTTTTCGATCTTTTGTGGTAAAAAATTTAAAAACCAACTAAGGGAAAGATAAAATATCACGACATCTACGTTAAAGAAAAGATTATACCATGATATTTAATTAGTTGATATAGAAAAAAAATCAAAGGATAAAGAATTATATACACCAAAGCTCCTATGGATCTGAAATTTGAGTTGATGACTTTGCCCAGCAAGATGGGAGCTGGTTTTGGTGATATTAACGTCAGTCTGACCTCACGTTCTAACTTTAATAAAATTCAAGTAAGAAGAAAATGAATCAATCATTAATTGAAGCTAAAACAAAAGTGATATGAATGGGCAAATTTTCAATCATCAAAAAGGGATATATGAGAGAAGTCATGTAACATGTGATATAAATAAGCATAGATGGAGGAAGACAAAAGGCCATGTAATAAACTTTCTCATTAAATACAAGTTATGAATATAAAATGCATGGAAGTTGTGGACATTATTAAGAATAAAGTATGAAGATAAAGAGATTTAAGCTATTAATCGAGTGAGCTTTTTATAATAAGACAAATAAACAAAAATAAAAAAGAGTCCAAAAAATGAATGTTTTGCCCAAATAAATGTGAATTATGGATTTGAAAAGGGAAGTGTTTAATATTTCATTCTCTAAATCCATATATAATATAAAGTTAGGCATAGACAAGGTGATGTAGTATCTCTCTATGACCTAAAAAATTATTTATCTTTTTCTCCTTTTTTTTTTTGACCTTTTCTCTCTTTTTTTCCAATTATTTTAAAAAAAATATCCTCTATAACTCATATTTCTTCATCTTCATAACTTCTACGCTTAATTAGTATTAAGATTCATAACTCCAAATACATTCATGTTTATAATCCCAATTATTTAATAGGCAAGTTTATGAGACCTTAAAATCACACATAAATGCTATTTCTATTTAAATAAAATTGGTTTCAACCGTATTGGCTATGCTACGTGCGATTAGTAATTGTATTTGTTTTGTGAGTTTTTTTAAAATCATTTACTTAGTAGATTAAGCAAAAAAATGAAGGAAAATACCCAAAAAGGAGTAAAAAGGTAAATATGAATGATGACCACAGAGAGGTGCGGCATTACCTTGTCTATGACACCTTAAAGTCACACCTAAATGCTATTTCTATTTAAATAAAATTGATTTCAGCCATATTGGCTATGCTATACTTTTGTAGTGCAATAGCATAGCCACTGAGAAGAGTATTTGGTTTGGCTTCATCAGTGCATGAGTTAATAGAAAAATTCTTTAAAATGTTAATTCAATATCTGTCTCTTTATTGTTAAAACAATTAGATTACGTTATGGTGCAATATAGCTCATCTTTCCCCTTCAAATCATGATTATCGCACATTAAAAAATCAGTTTACTTAGTTAATTTCTTCCTTTTGTCTAACTTTCTCTATTGTTGAGGTTATTTTTTGTGTCTTTAGGCCAGGGTGTTCTCGAAAGTGAAAGCAGGTCGAGAAAGGAAGTTCGAAAGTGGAAGCGGGTGAGGGAAGGAAGCCGACGCATACATGTGTGCTGCTTTAGAAAGCATGTATATATCCTTAATTCCGCAATTACGTGGATCAATTTTTTAGTAAGTCTATTGATAGAACATGAGAATGTAAAATTATTTTTATAGTTTTTAGAATACGGTTTAATTCATATATTTAAATATTTATTAACAAGTAAAATTGTAGTCCTCAAGTTTTTATTTTTTCATTATTGATAATTAAAGGTTCTCATATTTTAGATTTTTATAGATCATTACAACTGTTTGTTGGTTTGGACCCTTCGAGATTACTATTTCAAAAAAGAGAAATATTGGATTAGATAAAAATAATTTAGTAAAGTTATTTGTCTTTCTCTACTCACTTTCTTCCGGAATAGAGAAATGAATTCTTGGTGTGAATATTGAAAGGATTTTTTACTTAGATTAAATAAGGCAAAGAATATTAATAAAGGAGCAATGAGGAATTATCATGGTAAAAAGTGATTATTGAATTTTTTTATAAAATTTGTCAGAAGTGTGAAAGAAGAATTGATTTGATTACTCAAGGAATAATAACAGTTTTGGGTGTGAATATGAGAAAGAAAATAAAAGAAAAACAATTATGATTTATTATTTATGATATACAAGGTTTATTGTTGTTGTTGGTATATTTTGTTAAATATCTTAAAACAAATTAATACATACATAATTTATGACAAAGGTTAGATCATAACTTCTTTAAAAGTAGAAAGAGGTTATTTGTTTGATACTGATTTGTTGAGTTGAGTTTTTTACTATTTGGTATTAAACTTAAAAATATAACCCGCATAGTTGAAGAATAGGGAAAAAAATAAAATTGATGATGAGTAAAGATTAATCGTTTCAATTGGAAAAATTTAATAATAATAATTTAGTTATATTTTAATAGGAGAGAAAACTAATTGTTTTTTAACAATTTTTTTTTAATAACCGCGCAAAGCGCGGTCAAGTTCACTAGTTTTATAGTAACTAATGAGGATTCAATTAAGGTTTAAAGATTATAATGAACATAGGAAACTGAAGAGTCACGAGGCATTATTGTAGAGTTTAGTACTATTTAAAGCTTATATGAAAGATTTGTCATTGAAAAATTTATATTTAGATATCTTAAGAAATAAAAATGTAAAAATGGAGAAACAAATAAATATGAATGGTGGTTATAGAGAGATGTCACATTGTCCTAAAATATTTGTCATGTTTTTTTTTAATAGTCAATTTGACTAAATTTCAGAGTTAAATTAAATTATATTAATTCAGAATTTTAAAACTAAAATATAAATATTTAAAAACTATGCGTCAAAATATTATAAATTGTAATTTTTCTAATATTAATATGATAAAAAATATAATTTAAAATATTAATCAAAATTAATATAGTTTAATTTTGTAAAAGAATAATATGATAAATATTTTGGGACTGAGAAAATATATTAATTATTAATAAGGAATAGAGAGAAACGACTTTTTAATATTCCTTTGATAATCTTGGGGAATTGTGTTAGAAGAAATATAGTTATCATCTGGCAGCTTTTCCTAACATGTTGCACAAGTTGTTTTAGGAATCGTGACACCACCTCAAAGTTCTAACTTATACACCTCATCATTCACCCCACCAAATTATATTAATTCTTTGTGAAGGGGAAAGTCCCGAAGGCGAAATCTCCCCACCTGTATCAGAGGCTCTTTGGTCAGGTGAGATGTAAATCGAGGGATATGCGCGAGTGACAGCCCTGCAAGGGAGAGGACCAACGGGACACGAACCCAGCAACAACCCTTGTAATATTTCAGCAAAGACTGTCACCACACGGATTCGAACCCGCGACGTCGGAGTGATTGTACCCCAATCACATTGCCACTTACCAACTCGCATGTGCCCCTGGACACAATTCTATTATCATCAAAATGTAATAAAATGTGATAAGAATGCATATTAGTTAATTATAATTTAAATCATCAAATAATACAGTGGGATGAATGAACTTTTCACAGCTTTAGCTTTCCACTTTCGAGCATTAGAATGTGAAATCTTTTAAGGAGTTTTCCCTTATATAAAATATACACGGTACGAATCTGAATGAATAGGGTGAGTAAATTTTGATACTACATGATTAAATAAAAAAAAAAACAGCTATAGTTTACTAATAACATCACATATTGCAAGGGCATAGAGGCAAACCCAGGATTACATTAAAAAAATTAGGTTCTTTTTTTTATTTGGTAAAAAAAAAAAGATTGTTATTATTGAAGTTTTTATATTTTGAAATTATGGGTTCAAAAAAGTAATATCTTTTTAATTAAGTTAAGTGATTTCTCTCTCACACACATACATTGTCGCCCACAGGTGTGTGTGTGCGTGTTTATCCTAAAATATATTAATTGTATCCATTAATTAGACATTAGCTGCTCAGTTAAGTTTTGGGTTCTTGTATTAACTAGGTAAAGTAAAATGGTGTGGAAAACTAATTTAAGGAAACAAAAACATTATATTTCCATTACACGATTTACTAGCATTGAGGTTCTTATAAGGAACTGAAAGAAATAATCCCCTTGATTATTTTCATTGATTGAATAGATATATATACAAGTTACAAAATAGGAGAATCCTATTCTTAATCTATTCCTAAAACCTTACTCTACCATAATTCTAACTCTACAATTATGGTAGGTGTATAACACTAATTATGGTAATAAATATACTACAATATACTTTCCTTAATATACAAGTATTTGTCCACTGTTTTTGCCTAACGGTGGTCGGACGTGTTGAGGGCTACCGAGAGGCCCACCGCTTTGGTTGTTGCTCGCCGTGAAATTGCTGCCGAGAGGCCCAACCGGGCGTGTTGTCTTTGGGCCTCATTCCGCAATATACATGTGATATATATTCGGTGTATATCACATGTATATTGCTCTGTTTAACACACCCCCGAGTCATAGCGGGCGGTTTTCGAACGCCGAGATCGTCCCTAAAATCTTCAAAGAGAACCGCCGGTAGACCCTTTGTAAAGATGTCTCGCAATTTGATAACGAGACGGGACATGGCGACGCGAACTTGACCCTTTGCAACCTTTTCTCGGACAAAGTGAATGTCCATTTCGATATGCTTGGTGCGTTGGTGTTGTACTTGGGTTACACGACAGTAGATGGCACTAATGTTATCGCAATATACCAAGGTTGCCTTCGAATGGGACAATGAAGCTCCAAAAGCAAATTACGTAGCCAACATGATTCGGAGACCACATTTGCTACCTCTCGATATTCCGCTTCGGCACTCGAGCGTGACGAGTTGCCGACGTTTGGCCGACCAGAGACCAAGTTGTTGCCGAGGAACATACGGTGCCGAAGTCGACCGTCGGTGTCGGGACAACCACCCCAATCGCATCCGTGTAGGAAACAAGTGTGGATGTAGATGACGGATACAAGTGCAACCCATAGTCTAGTGTCCCCCGAATATACCGAATGATGCGTTTGATTGCATTCATGTGCTCAACTCGGGATCATGCATGAATAAACACACCTGCCGAACTTGCATATGTAATATCCGGTCTGGTAAAGGTAAGATACTTGGAGGGCCCCCGCAAGATGCGATAGCGGGTCGGGTCCTCGTATGGTGCACCCGCTGTGGCACTTAGCTTTGGGTTTGCATCAACCGGCGTGGAAGTGGACTTACGGGATGACATCCCGCCCTCTCTATGATCTCGGCGACATACTTCCGTTGCGACGAGAAACAAGCCACCCGAATGACGTTTGACGGCAATCCCCAAAAAATAACTCAACGGCCCTAAGTCCTTCATAGCAAATTCGAACCGAGCATGGCCATGATAGACGACGCAAAGCATCGGAGGAGGCGATCAAGATGATATCATCCACATATAACGAAATATAGGCCAATGACGAACCACGGCGGTAGATGAACAAAGAATTATCTCGACTGCTTTGTGAGTGAACCCAATAGTCGAAACAAAATCGCAAATCGTGTATACCAGGCACGTGGAGACTGCTTAAGCCCATATAATGACTTCTTCAACAAACAGACATGATGAGGGCGGTTGGGATCCCTGAAACCCAATGGCTGATGCATATAGACTGTTTCCTTGAGATCTCCATGTAGAAAAGCATTCTTGACATCCAACTGATTAATCGGCCAAGTCTTTGAAAGAGTCAAGCTAAGTACAGTGCGAATGGTAGCCGGTTTGACCACCGGACTAAACGTCTCACCACAATCAATACCAACCTGCTGAGTCTTACCATCACCAACAAGTCGCGCCTTATGCCGAGCAAAGGACCCATCTGAATTCTCCTTATGAGCAAAAATCCACATAGACCTGATAATATTAATACCATATAGACGGGGCACCAATTCCCACGTCTTATTATCAATAAGAGCATTATATTCATCATTCATAGCAATTTTCCAATTAGGGTCATTTAATGCGGACACAGGATTGCGGGGTAAGGGGGATTTAGAGACATCAGAATGTAAATTAAAATGTCTTTTAGGTGTAAAAATACCCCGCTGACTACGAGTGACCGGTCTATGACTCGAGGAAGAAGTGATGGAATTCTGGGAATTTTCTGGCTCGGGACGGACGTGGCCGGCGAGCGGTGGGCTCTTGCCCAAATCGGTACAAGCCGGAATCCGATTCTCGGAGCAGTTCCTGAGTGGGCAGGCCTGAGCCCGATTCTTTGGAACTGTTCCAGTGGCTGAATTGTGTGGCGGTATTGTTGGTCCAGCGGGCAGTGGGTGTCACGCCCGATTTTGACCTGCGGGCTTCGCGACGCGATGGCGTCGATTCCCTCCGGATCGAATAAAAAATGCTTGCTTGAGGAGTCGCCACCTAATTATTCTAAGGTGAATTAGGGCACCTGAATGCTAACTAAATGCTGCAAAATAACTCCGATTTTATGGTCTACGAAACTAATGAGATTCTGGGTAAGGGTTCTTTATTATCCTAAAGGGAAGGGGTTAGGCATCCTTTAAGATCCGCTAACTTGCGGTTATCCGATCAAATTCAGGTTAATTGTTATGCTAAGAAAAATGTATGTTTTTATACATATAAAAATAATATTGCAAGGTGTTAATAAAATGATACATTTTGTACAAGTATGCATTTGTATGGCATTAATATACATGTAAAGCTGGAAAAAAAAGGTATAAGTATGCATTTGTATGAAAATTGATAAAAATGTATGCAAGGTGATTATTATGGGCGACGGGCCTAAAATTAGATAAACTAGCGATGGGTTTCCAGGTTTAGACTACCCTATTAATTAATTCTATGTCTACCTATTCTAAATATTTCAATAATTTCACGAGTACAATAGTATTACAATGCAGAATGAAAATAAAGCTGAATTAAAGAAAGTAAAAGACAACAACAAAAATAAGAAATCTCCGAGGGGTATTTGCCTTCTTTTGACTTATCTTTGCAAGCTGTCAAGAATAAACGGTTAGAAACAATTGAATATACATAACTTCGGATTCGTATCCAAAACAATAAATGTTTTGATTACGGAGGGCTCGGAACTTAAATTTTGAAAAGATCATTCCAATCACGTCGTGGCTGCGAACATATGACTCGTTGGTCATTTTAGTTTCCTTGCCTATCGAACATGTTGGTCTCTTGGGTGAAAAAGATTTAAGTTTCATCCTTGCCCAGAAGTTTTATTTTCCGTCTTTACAAATGTGGAGGCCTAAAAAATCGACGGATATTTTTTCATCGGCCAGTGTAGTATAATATTCAAAGCGGTAAAATGGTGTCAAAAACAAAGTAAAAAAGAAAAACGAAAATTGAGAAATGATATCCGAAGGGACGCGGCCTCAAATTCAATTTCATTGGCCTAAATGCGTATTTATATAAATCGGTAAATCAAGAAGACAATCCGTGCACGGATGTTTAAATGCCAAAACATGGCGAAACGAAACAAAAAAAAAGCGCGGCATCGAATTCAATTTCATCGGCCTAAATGCAGTATTTAATTCAAAAACAATAACCTAAACCAAAACAGTAAAACTGAAATCGAGAAGCAATTCCCGAAAAGATACGATATTTTAGTTTAAAACAGTAAGACAAGATAAAACAGTAAATATCCGTTGCACGGATGTTTAAAACAGTAAACAGAAAACAGAGAATTGAAAAAAAAAAGCACGGCCTCAAATTTAATTTCATCGGCCTAAATGCAGTATTAGTTAAAATGATAAAACAGAAAAATACAAGATATCCGTGTATGAATATTTAAATGCCAAAATAAACCAACAGTTTGCAATTAAAATGTCCGACCCGAATTCTAAAATTTGACCCAACTCGGACACTGAACAGTGAATCCGGCCCGGATCTCAAGTTGACCCGACCCGGAATCAAATATTTTTTTTTTGAATTTTCAGATAACAAACAAACAAGACATTAAAACACAAAATCGAAAATTTATTCGAACCGGGTCGAATCGACCCGACCCGGAACAAGACTGACGACCTTACCGAATCGATACTTCAACCCGAATCAAATTCTTTCCAAATTTTCAGGTAACCAACAACACAATATAAACACACAAAAATCTGGAATTTAACCGAACCGGGTCGACCCGACACGGATCAGTGACCCGACCCGAATCGGATGTTTTTCAACCCGAATCGATTTCATTCCAAATTACAGATAACCAACAACAAAATATTAGAACACAAAAATCTAGTATTTAACCCAACCGGGTCGACCCGATCCGGGTCAGTAACCCGACCCGAAATCGAATGTTTTCAACCCGAATCGATTTCATTCCAAATTACAGATAACCAACAATAAAATATTAAAACACAAAAATCTGGTATTTAACCCAACCGGGTCGACCCGACCCGAAATCGAATGTTTTCAACCCGAATCGATTTTATTCCAAATTACAGATAACCAACAACAAAATACAAATACACGAATCTGGAAACTTACCTGACCCGATTCTGGCCCGACCGGAACAGTGACCCGACCCGGAATGAGTGAAAAACACCACAGTGAACCAGTAGCTAAGGTCGCCGGCGTTCATGGAGTTCGCTGGAGATAGTGAAGGTTGTAGGGAGAACGAAGAGGCGGCAATCGGTCGGGTTCGAGTTCACCGGAGCTGGCGGTGATTCGTCGAACTCCGGCGTGGAGCCGACGGTAGTGAGGTAGCGGTGTGGTAGTTTGAAGGGTTGTTAGATTCGAGGTTCACCGGAGCTTGGAGCTCCGGCGTTGCAGTGACGGTAATGGCAACGACGAAGGGTATGGGGGCTGTAGTGGTGTGCGCGGCGACTAATGGGGTAGGTTGTCCGGCGTAGGTGGGGTAGGGTGGCCGGTGGTGTGGGGTCGCGGGTATGGGGGTTATGGGGTGTGCGGCGGTTTGGGTTGGGAGAGAAACAAAAACCGGTGCCCTGATTTTTTAGGGTTCTCCCGTTTTTTTTTTCGTTTAGGGGGGGAAATAAAGGGAATGAAGGGCGATGGGCTTGGGGAATTTTTGGGCTGGGGGTTCGGTTGGGCCTGGTCGGGTTTGGCCGACTGGGCCCTATTTTTTGTGGGATTTGGGTAGAAATTGTTTTGGGGGAAATGGAATGGGTTATGGATTTAAAATATAAAAAGGGGTTTTATTATATAAAAAGAAAGCTTAGCAAAATTTATAAATTGTAAAGATGATAATATGATAAAATATAATATTTGTGAAATGCTTGATGCTTAAAAAATAAAATATAAAAATGCAATGCCGTTATAAGAAAAAAATAAAATAACATATAATATTAGGATAAAAGTATGATTATGATATAAAAATGCAAATGACAATAAAAAGTGCAAATAATAATAATAAAAATGATATATATACATATATATGCCTATATTTTAAAATTGTTTTAAAGTGTCAAAAATATTAAAAATTGCAAATAAAATCATAAAAGATGGGACAAAATTGGGTGTCAACAGTGGGCCCGCTGGAGGATTTTGGGTATGGGAGATGTTCGAAAAATTCTGAATAATATACGGGGATATTTGTTCATCCAAAAAATTATATGACTTTGGTTCGGGAGTATGAACTTTCGTAAATGGGAATTGAGTTTCATCAAAAATGACATGGCGATTGATTATGATTTTCTTGGAGGATAAATCAAAACACTTATAACCACGATGATTTGACGGATAACCCAAAAACACACACGGGGTAGACCGAGCCTGAAGTTTGTTAATTGCGGTGGATGGGAATAACGGATAACACAAGCACCCAAAAATCCGAAGGTGAAAATAAGAAGGGTTCTTATTATATAAGATTTTGAGAGGGGAAGAATATGTCAGACCTTTAGACGGAATTATGTTAAGAAGGTAAGTGGCCATTTGTAGAACATGATGCCAAAAATATGGAGGTATGGTGGCATGGATTAGGAGAGTTCGGACAATGTTATTTATGGAACCAATTTTGCGTTCGGCTTTCCCATTTTGTGAAGATGTATGAGGACATGAAAAACGAAAATTTATCCCATGAGTAACACAAAATTCTCGAAACTCCCTATTGTCATACTCTTTCCCATTATCACATTGAATATTTTTATTTCTCTTTCGAATTGAGTACGAATGAACGCTCTAAATTTTATGAAGACGGAAAACACTTGTGATTTATTTGCAATTGGAAACGTCCACAAAAATCTAGAATAATCATCTAAAAAGAGAACATAATATCGATGACCCATTGAACTAAGAACAGGAGATGTCCATAAGTCGCTATGAATAATGTCAAATGGCATAGAAGTATGAGAATTGGAGTCTACAAATGGCAACTTAACAATTTTTCCTAATGAACAAGACTGACAAATTGGAGTACGACTCGTACCCTTACAAGAAATAAAGCTATTTTTATCTAAAGGCGATAAAATAGAAGATCCCGGATGACCCGGACGAGCATGCCACATGGAAGGAGAGATGGTCACCAAAGGCGATGGCAAGGTGGACTCGATGGACCGAAACCGGGCATGATAGGATACGATCCCCCTACTATCACACCTCATGAGATGACTCCCCGTCTTGAAATCCTTCACAGAGAAACCGAAAGGATCAAATTCAACAGAAACAGAATTGTCATTTGTGAACTTTCGGACATACACTAAATTTTTAATCAATTTAGGAGCATGTAAAGTATTTTTCAAGAGGAGTGGTGGATTGGGAGGAGACAACGTTTTCTGACCATACCCTAGAATTGGAATAGAACTGTCATTACCAACAATTATTCCCCGAGGGGTGCTCAAATTGTAATAAGATGAGAGAGTACCTGATTCGGAAGTCATGTGAGTAGTGGCCCGGTGTCCATGTACCAATTTGGGTCCGGTTGAGTCAATCCCAACGTGTGCATCGCGGCCTCGATATCGGTCTGAGTTGGGCCTGCTGCATGATGGGCTTGCGGAGGTCTGGGCCCAAGGACTCCTGGCCGTGCTGGAACTGGGCCGTAACCGTGTGGTGTCGTTCTTTGGGCCATCGGCCGATGGGCCGCCAATGCTTGGGTATTGGGCACGGATCCGTTGGCCGCCCCACCGGCCGGCCGGCGTAAACCGTTGGAGGGTGGGGGTTCCACTGCCACTGGCCCCACTGCTGGGCCCACGGCCACGGTGGTGGTGGGCCACTGTACCCCGGATGGGACCCACCGCCTGTTTGTTGATCACCGCCACCAGAACCGCCTTGTTTGCCCCCGCGGTTTTTGTTATTTTTGCGATTATTCTTGCCTCCACCATTATTATGGTTTTGGCCCGAATTATTAACAAAACCCGAAGGACTAGGAGAGGATGCCACCATGACAACTGGGCTTCCTCCGGTAGCCGCCTTGTTAGCCAAACCGGCTTCTTCCAACGTCAGCATGGAGCGGGCTTGATGAAAGTCGGGAAGAGGGTTGCTTTGGCGAAGGAGAGTTCCAACACCATTATAGGCCTCCGAAAGACCGGCAACCAACTGTAGAACTAGACGATTATTTGTTACCGGTGCGCCAACATTACGGAGTTGATCCGCCAATTCCTTTAGTTTCTTGCAATATGCAGAAACGTTCGGAAATACGTCCATTCGAACGAGAGAGAATTCCTGCTCGAGTGTGACGACACGGGAATGTTGGTTGTCTTGGAATATGTCACGCAATCTATTCCATGCAGCCATAGCCGTGGTATCTGGCTCCATAATCGTCTCTAGAAGGTCTACTGAAATAGTGGCGTATATCCACCGAAGAATGGTAGCATCAAGTGTAATCCATAGCTAGGATCCTCCGCAGGACGGGGTCTAGCGGGAGGAATGATGTGATGAAGAACTTGATAAGATATAGCGTGAATTTTAAACAACTCTGCCCACGTTGCATATTGAACGTTTTCCATCTCAAGGACAATAGGGACACTTAGCTTGATATTGGAAATCGTGAGGGCAGGGTGAAAATTGTTCTTAGACATATTTGAAAGAACAAAGAAGGAGGATAAATTTAAGAGAGGTTTTTGAGAGCGGAAGACGAGATATTTGGAGAGAAAACCCGAGGAGGGGGGGGGGGTCTCGGCCAAGGAGGCAAAAGTTTGAGAGAAGAAAACTTTTGTTTAGACCTAGTCTCTTGATACCATGAAAGAAATAATCCCCTTGAATATTTTCATTGATTGAATAGATATATATACAAGTTACAAAATAGGAGAATCCTATTCCTAATCTATTCATAAAACCTTATTCTACCATAATTCTAACTCTACAATTATGGTAGGTGTATAACACTAATTATGGTAATAAATATACTACAATATACACACAATATACTTTCCTTAATATACAAGTATTTGTCCACTGTTTTTGCCTAACGGTGGCTGGACGTCTTGGGCTACCGAGAGGCCCACCGCTTTGGGTTACTTTTGGGGTGATGGGCCGATGGGTGTGCCGAGAGGCCCAACCGGGCGTGTTCTTTGGGATCGCCTCATTCCGCAATATACATGTGATATATATTCAGTGTATATCACATGTATATTGCTCTGTTTAACAGGAACAGAATAAAATCAAATGGAGTACAAATATTACGTAAAACCAACTTATTTTATTTTTCTTGTTTCTTCTGGTTGGTTACACCTACAACCGAAATGGAAACCGAGCGTTTCCTGGTTCAAAAATGCTAAATCTCGTCTGAATCATCATTTGTCAGGACTCTTTGACGTAAGTTCCTTGTTGTGCTACACGAAATTGTAAATTAGAACCACATGAAATTTTATTGTCTAGTTCTACACGATAATAAGACAATTCAGTCCAACAGAAACTTGTTATACTCACATGGGTCGATACTTGGTCTTTATTGACCAAAAAAATTGGCTAAAACAAGAAAGAAGCAAGAATACAACTCACAAAAAAGAGAAAAGACAGATATGAAAAAATTAAAAATATTTACTTTTCTTCTTCCCTTTTGTATTTTTATTATAGTAACACTTATTAGGGTTAGTAATTTACAAATTTAAAGATAAAAAATGGAGTGGTTTAAACAAAAAAAAAATCATCTTTGACTCTTTGAATAGAATGGGAGAAGTTAAGTTAACCAATGATGGTCAAATGTGTGATCCAACAAAATAAATGTCAAAGAGAATAATTGGTTTTGCATAAACAATCAATTGATTTAGATTGAAGACTTCTTTCTTGTGCATTCAACCTTTTTTGTGTCAATCACTCCCTTGATCAAGAAACTCTTTTCTTTTTAATATTATGATTTGGTCAATAAATATTCGAATTCGATTCTTTCTTCGATGAAGAATTTATTCATATCAATTCTTTTATTTTTTTATTTAAAAATATAAATTTAGGTCATCATAATATTTGATATAATAGTCAATATTTATACGTTCATTCTTATTTAACTACATTTATTAGAATAACTTCCATTGATCTCTAAAACTTATACGAAAGACAACATCATTTACAAATTCAATCAACTTTTGGCAATCCTATTATGTATAATATAAGAACATATATAAGATAGTTATGATTATAGAATTAATTAGATCGTATGAAGTCGCTCTAGTCCCGTAACCAAGCGAAAGAGGATTCGTGGACATCATGTCGCTACTTGGCCCAGCGTTATCGAGAAAAGGTTTTATTTCCTTAGTCTTTCTTATGCACTTTTTTTTAGTCTACTTAGTCTATCTGAGTGGGCTTGGTTGGCAGGATCAAGGTCTTTTGCATATGAATATAATATTTTTTGTTCTGAAAGCCTAACGAGTTCTATCTTTTTTAATGGCGGTGCCATGGTGGTCCTTTTCTAATTTCCTCGAACCGATGCCTTTCATATTTACGAACACATTTCGTTTTTGCAGAATATATGCACACTTCAAGAGGGGGGAAATTGGAAACTAAATAAAATTAAGAAAGGGAGAGGAATAGAGGGCGTGTTTGGTATGAAAAAAAAATATTTCTCAATTTTTCATGTTTAGTTGATCAAAATATTTTCTCTAGAAAAATAAGTTTCTTAAAAAACAAGAAATGACTTCTAGGGAAAACAAGTGAAATAAAATTCCACACTGATTGTCTCCTCCCCAATTCCTGAACACCCTACCCCCTCCCCCGTCTACCTTCTATGCATGTCCTCCACTCCTCCCACCTTGCCACTTTCATAATGTTTGTCTAGATTATATATAAATATTTTTGGGATAATATTTTCTGCTTACTTGCCAAACACCGTAGATAAATAAAAAGAATCACTTATTTTCTGTAAAAAACATTTTTTTTATTCCTTTATACCAAACACAGACAGAAACTAAAACTTTAAAGACAAGATTGGTACACTAGAAAATGACATATAAAAGGATAATTGTATTTAGGCATGAGACACACCTTACTTTCATGCTTTAATTTCCACTTGCTTATAAAAGGGTTAAGGCTTTAATTCGAATATGCTTTAATTCACCAAAAGTAGTTACAAAGAATCCTCATGTGAAATGGCACATCACTTTTTATGAAAATTCTCTTCGAAAGCAAAGAGAAGCTTCTTAATCATGTAAAGTTAGATCTTGTTTTAGCAAAGTAACAAGAATAATACATAACATATTGAACATAATTAATTTCAAAATACAGAAACATACAAAAGAGTCGGGAAGTCTGGGATTAACTGGTAAAGTTGTTTTCATGTGACCAGGAGGTCATGAGTTCAAGCCGTGGAAACAGTCTCTTGCAGAAATGTGAGGTAAGACTACGTACAATTAGAGATGGCAGTGGATCCTAGACCCTGTCCGGATCCGGTGGATCCAGATCCGTTTTATAGGATATGGATCTTCAAAATTTGGATCCGTTTCTGACGGATAGGATCTGGATCTGGATCTTGTATTTGAGATCCGTATCCGGTCCAGATCTGACTCGTGGATCCGTTTTTTATTAAATATATTCATAACCTAGAATATAATTTTATAAGTATTTTCTTAAAATTACTAAGCACATCCTTGCAAGTTTAATTCTCAAAACAAGTTTAATTTATCCGCGTTAACTCAAAAACCAAAAAATAAAGAGGTAACTTTGATAATAAAATCAATGTTATATTAGTGAATGACTAACATCTTCATAGACAAGTAGTTAAAATTATATTCACTTCATTTGTGAAGATTTCAAGCACATGCAAGTTCTGCATTATGAAAATACTAGTAATCATTTTCCACAACTATTGTCATTGTCCAACATTTTCAATTAATAACTCACAATCAAAACGAGACAACAAACAAAATATCTCATATGAACATTTCAAAATTGAAACACAGTAAACTGTTAGCTAAGTAAAAGTCGTTTGTCAGTTCAAAAAAAATTCTTAGCAAGGTTACATTCTTAGCAAGGCAAATTTTTTTACATGTGGATCCAGATCCGATCCGTGGACCCGGTGAATCCTATGGATCCGGATTTGGATCTGATTTTTATGGATCCGATGGATCTGGATCCAGGTATGAAAAACGGATATGGATCTGGATCTAGTAGGATCCGATCCAGATCCGATTCGTTGCCATCCCTACGTACAATAGACCCTTGTGGTCCGGCCCTTCTCCGGACCCCGCGCATAGCGGGAGCTTAGTGCATCGGGCTGCCCTTTTTTAATTGTTGGGGATAGAACATGCGTACCCTCTCAAACCAAAATAATTACCCGTCTATACCTCATTACCTTCATACCTTCAGAAAAAATCAAAATTATTTAACTGTGATGTCCCCAAATTATGATACCAACATGGTATATAAATATACTGAAATGATATCTTGAAAAATTGCTTCAATCGTTAGTCCTCTGTGATACCATCATACTGAGATGATATTATGGAGGATCATGTTCATTTATTAAAAAAGACACACTTTTCTCGAAAAAACTCTATGATACCATCATTTTATTATGTATATATATTGTGATGGCATCATGGATGACTACTTCAGTCCTTCAATGAGACACTCCTCAGTCTTTCATGATACCATCGTGGTACATAAATATACTGAGATGGTATGAAGGATTGCTTCAATCCTTCTCTTAGTCCTCTATGATACCATCATGATATATAAATATACTGCGATGATATCATGGAGGAAGGGTTTTGGGCGAGGGGTACGTGGGGTACGTCGGGTAAATAGTCTCGGCCGGTTGGGTAAGAAGCGAATTAGTTTAGGAGGGGCATGAGGCGGGTAATTATTTTACATTTTAGGGGTATTTGGTGTTGTTTCCCCTTAATTGTTTTATGTAAATTTTAATATATTACTCCATAATTAATTTCAAAACACAAAAACATACAACAGATACATATGAACGATTATTAGTTATTATATGTACATTTGAATATATTACATAATTAGTTCCAAAATACAAAAACATACAAATTAAAGAGTCACATATGAAGATCTACTAGTTGTTTTATGTAAATTTTAATATGTTAAATCATTATTTTTTCTTAAAATAAAACACAGGAATACCACAACTATACACATGTAACACTCGGCAGCTGAAGCCCCAAAGAAAATGTAGTAAAGTCCCAAAATGTTTTATTAATGAGTCCATGTCATTTAATATAGACAATTTAACATGACCATATATTAAACTAGTGAATTTATTCGCGCTTAGCGCGGTCATAGAAAATACCAATAATTTACCAAATATAATAAATAGAAGAAGTATTTACAATATATATATATATATATATTGACTAAATTAGAAATATAAAGCACTTTCAATAATATAGTGACAATTTTCATATTTCAAGCAATTTGTAAAGTTGATATATTTCTCAATCAATTATCTACTTAGTTTCTTAAAATGTTAAAATTGGAAGAGAAGTGATGCCTTGTTATCTATCTATCTATCTTTATATATATATATATATATATATATATAGTACAAATAAGTAGAAGAATGATTTGGACACTGTAATTATCAGTGATTAAGCATTAAGGATATTAGGAGAAACTGTTTTAAGCTTAATATATCAGTAAATATTGATGGTATGTGGGGTGAATCAACGATTTAATTGTGATTTAGAGCATGCACGTAGGTAACTCTTGTAAATTAATAATTAACGTGTGAGTCTTTTTTAATTCAATTAATTAGTAAATTAGGTAGAACAATGAAGGAAAAACTGCCAAAAAGGAGGGGAAAAAAAGAAAAATTGCACTTGTTAGCCATAGAGAGGTGTCTTTATATATATATATATATATATATATATAATCACTTGGTCGTTTCTATATAAATAGGAAAATGTTTGAAGTAGACTTCCTACAAAGTCATAAGTTACTATATATATATATATATATAATCACTTGGTCATTTCTATATAAATAGGAAAATGTTTGAAGTAGACTTCCTACAAAGTCATAAGTTACTATTTGAACCAAAAGAAATTATAGACTTACAACAATCAGAAAATTTATCTAAAAATCAAACTAAAGAGGAATTATAGAGAGAACATACGAAAAAAATAAAGAAGAAAATAATACAGTACGCAATACTCTTATGAACTTAATCATAAAATATAGAAGAGGAAAAAATACCTAATCAATGCATAATTTTTTGAGCTCTTGTTGATATTATTCACTCCTACAAGCCGATATCTTCAAGAGTCCTCTTTCTTCTTCAAGTCAAACTAAATAATGAATATAATACTACAGTAAATATAACAACATTACTATGTACTTCAAATATGGAATGAACGGATAATCTTGAGTAGGATCTTACGAAACAAAAAATATGAATTTACAATATTTGATGCTCTAGAAGGGTAACATTCTTGACTAATGTGATCATTTCTTTTTTGCAACAAATTTTTTCAATGTCTCTACTGATAGGACTACAATATGAAATATCAAATAATGCCATGAACATGACTATTATTTAGAGGTTATGGTCATAAAAAGTTGTGGGAGTAATGGAAATAAAGACTAATTATTTAGATGTATTGGTAATAAAAAGTTGTGGGAGTAATGGAAATAAAGACCATTAAGTTTTTAATTAAAGAATATGAATAAATGGAGGAGTAATTGATATATTTATTCTTGTGAAATAAAAAATAGAGAAATAGTAAAAAAAAAAAAAAAAGGAGAAAAAAAATAAATAGGATCCTTGGTCGGTCACATCACTTTTTTATTTCTTAGCTTTATATTGTATATAGATATAAATTTTGTTCTTCATCGTTGACAAGGAAAACAAATTGTTGTCATCCCAATTTATTAAAATGTACTAAGCAAATGTATGTCGTCATAGTTACTCCCAAATATTGTAGCGCTGTCCAATATTAAAATGTACTAAGCAAATTGGAGGTCGTAAAATTGTAGGTATATATATCCCAATTTGAAAGATTTTTTCTAATACGAAGATTACGATAATATTCTACTGATTCCCATTTGAAAGTGTCAACTTATAAATAAATAAACAAATAAAAAGGGAATAATAGTACTTTTTGTCCCTTAGTTATTGATAAATTTTAATTGTGGCCCTTGTGATATAGGACTATGTACATTTAACCATCAATTAATTAAAATAGACGTAATACATAAACAAAACCTCAAATTTGGCCTCAATTATCAAGTATGCCCTACAACTTTTGGTATACACACGTAGGCATCTCCAAAAGTAATCTAAGATGTTAATTAACCTTTATTAGTATATGATTTTAAGAACTAACACCAAGAGTAACGTTGTCTAAAACCATATTTAATAATATTGATACAAGGCTACTATATAATTTATATGTCGATTTTGAAATGTACCTAACTTAGGTCCCATGGTCCCCCAAAATAGTTATCCCAATTCCTAAATTTGGACAATAGGGGTTGCTCAGATAGTAAGCATCATCTACTTTCAATTTGAAAGTTGCTAGTTCGAGTCACCAAGGGAGCAAAGGGGATCTCCTTAGAGGGAGAGGGGTTAAATTCCCCCCCCCCTAATTTTGTCAAATAATGGTCCAATTAATTATGAAAAAAATTGAATACAACAACAACATACCCAGTGAAATTTCACAATGTGGGTCTGGGGAGGGTAGAGTGTATGCAGACCTTACATCTACCTTGGTAGGTAGAGCGGCTTTTTTTGAGAGACCATCGGCTCAAGACAAAGCACAAGCCTAAGCAAAATAAGACAAACAAAGTGAGTAAGTCATGATAGCGAATTTTGAAAGAGAAAAAGAAGCAATAAATAATGCAAGTAAATAAGACAAATAAAATACACATACAACAAACAACAACAACATACCCAGTGAAATCCCACACCGCGGGGTCTGGGGAGGGTAGAGTGTACACAGACCTTACCTCCACCTTGGTAGGTAGAGCGGTTGTTTTCGGGAGACCCTCAGCTAAAGAGAAAGCATAATCATAAGAAAGACAATCAAAACAAAACAAGAGTAAAGAAAGAATAAAGAGTAAAGAAAGAATAAACATAACATCATAAATCAAACGACAAGTGACTATAAGGCAATACTGTGCCTACTAGTATGATAGGCTAAGCGAGCCTACAATAATAATATTACAACTATTCATTTGTAAGCGTAGGCAGGACTACGCTGGGCTACCTACTACCCTTCTACCCTAATACGTGTCCTCCATAACTCTCTATCTAAGGTCATGTCCTTAATGAGTTGCACTTGCGCCATGTCCCGTATAATCACATCTCTCTAATACTTCTTCGGTCTACCTCTACCCCTCTTGTACCCGTCCATAGCCAACCTCTGCACTGGGGAATTTGTATCTCTCCTCTGCACGTGCCCGAACCATCTTAACCTCGCTTCCCGCATCTTATCCTCCACCGATGCCACTCTCACTCTATCTCGGATATCATAATTTCTAATTCTATCCCTCCTTGTATGCCCACACATCCATCTTAACATCCTCATCTCCGGAACTTTCATCTTTTGGGTGTGCGAAGTCTTGACCGGCCAACACTCCACCCCATGCAACATAGTCGGTCTAACCACCATCCTATAGAACTTGCCTTTAAGTTTTTGTGGCACTTTTTTATCGCACAAGACTCCATATGCGAGCCTCGATTTCATCCACCCTTCCCCAATACGATGTGTGAGATGATCATCAATCTCTCTATTTCCTTGGATAATAGACCCGAGGTACTTGATGCTCCCTTTCTTTGGAATGACTTGAGTACTAAGCCCCACCTCAACGCCCGTCTCAAGGTCACTCCCGTTACTAAACTTGCACTCTAAGTATTCTGTCTTGGTCCTACTCAGCCTAAACCTTTTAGACTCCAAAGTATGTCTCCAAACCTCCATCTTAGCGTTCATTCCACTGCGCGTCTCATCAATCAGGACTATGTCGTCTGTAAATAACATATACCATGGCACCTCCCCTTGGATTCATCGCGTCAGTACATCCATCACCAATGCAAATAGGAATAGGCTAAGAGTTGATCCTGGTGTAGCCCCATCATCACTGGGAAGAACTCCGAGTCTCCTCCTACTGTCCGTACCCTGGTCTTAGCTCCATCATACATATCCTTGATTGCCCTAGTATATGCCACAAGTACACTTCTAACCTCCAAACATCTCCATAGAACCACCCTAGGGACTTTGTCGTATGCCTTCTTGAGGTCAATGAAAATCATATGTAGGTTTCTCTTCTTCTCCCTATACTGCTCTACCAACCTCCTAATAAGATGAATGGCTTCTGTAGTTGAACTCCCCGGCATGTATCCAAATTGATTCTCGGAGATAGACACGTCTTTTCTCACCCTCATCTCCATGACTCTTTTCCAAACTTTCATAGTATGAAAAAAATGAATATAAAAATAAATTGGCTAGTTTAGAAGATCTCAAAATCAGTCGAGCTTCTCTATATGCCATTATACCTTGAGAAAAGATAAATTATCAAAATATCAGAAATGTTCTTATGTAAGAACAAAAGAAAAGTCAAATTTTCATACCTTATTCTCTTTTATTTTGCTAATTGAAATCTATATCTATATATAATATAAAATTAGGAATAGATAAGGTGATGTGACATCTCTCTGTGGTCACCATTTCTATTTATCTTTTTTTTCTTTTTTTGACATTTTTTTTCATTTCGTTGCTTTTAGTTTCAAATATGCTAAAGAAATGAGCTGCCTTTTAGCTTCTATAATTGTCCATTGAATTATGGTATTAAAAGCATTATATCAATATACACCAATAAAGGCTTAGTAACTTAAAAGTCAGTAACAGAAAATGAAGGAAATGTTTTTCATGGTTTATTTCATCCCAAGAATACAATATATATATACAGTACATTCATATTAGAATCAATCTAGGCTATTATTAAGGTAGACTATCCAAAGAATATGCTATTAATCTTTACAATCTAATTATATAATATTTGATTTAATTATACAATATTTGATTTGATATTATGGAAATAATAATGGATTATTTCCATAATTATCAGTCCCCCGAAGTCTTAACGAGAGGTTTTCGTATGCTGAGACTGTCCCTGAAATCATCAAAGAGTATGCGCGGAAGACCATTCGTGAAAATATCGACAATCTGATAACGGGACGGTACATGGAGAACACGGACAAACAAGATATCCATTACTATGTATTTTGTGTGTTTATGCTAAACATGGTTACCTGACAAATATATAACACTCACATTATCACAATAAACCACGATTTCTTTTTTAATCGGACAATGAAGTTCTAAAAGAAGATTACGGAGCCAACATGATTCAGAGACCACATTAGCTAGGTGACCATGTAGAAACACATTCTTGACGTCCAACTAAGAAACGGACCATGATTTTGACAGAGCGAGACTGAGACTGTCCTTATAGTTGCTGGTTTAACTACTGGGCTGAACGTTTCACCGCAATCCACGCCAACCTGCTGAGAACTGCCATCACCAACAAGACGAGTTTTGTGTCTTGCAAAAGAACAATCAGAATTCTTTTTATGACAGTAAACCCACTTAGAACGTATTATGTTCAAATTAGATGGTCAGGGCACCAACTCACACGTCTTATTTTTAATAAGAGCATCAATTTTGTCTAACATGACAACTTTCCAATTCGGTTCTAATAGAGCAACTTTTAGATTTTTTGGAATTGGTGATGGTTGGACTGAGGAGGTTAAATTAAAATGACGTCTGGGCTAAAATATCCCGTGCATGGCACGAGTTTCAATGGACTAGGTGGGGCTGAGACGTGAGGCTGGTGCTGTGGAATTTTGGGAATAGTATTGGGCCAAGAGGGAATGACCGAGTGGGCTTGTGCTATTGGGTCTGTTTGCCAGGTTGGTGAAATGGATGAGGGAGTAGTGGGCTTCCTCATGTGGGCTAACTGGTTGCGGGAACTGGACTGGGCCGAGGCCGATGAGGAGGGAGCAGTAGGCTCTCTGACTCGGCTGGCCCGGTAGTATTATGTGGCTGGGCCATTACCATTTAGGGCCCAACTTGGGTTGGTCCAGTCGAGATCGATGAAGCATTGGGCCCCCTCTGTTGGGCTTGGTGAGATGTGCTATTTAGATGGTAATTCAATAATGGATGTAGCCCCTAGTCCAAAAAATCGTATGATGGTGGGGACGACGTGTGAGAGTTAGCAACCGAGAATGTGGACTCATCGAAAACAACGTGACGAGAGATGATAATTTTCCCATTAGACATATCATAACACTTGTAGCCCCTATAATTTTGTGGGTATCCCAAAAAGATACATGGAGTGGAACTGACTTGAAGTTTGTTTATGGCTGTAGAGGGAAACAATGGATAGCACAAACACCCGAAAACCCTCAAATGTGTATAGCAAGGGATACGATGGTACAAAATTTGTGTGGGTGATAGGTTTGAGAGTAGCTTGCTAGGAAGAATGTTTAAAAGATATGTGGCCATTTGAAGAGCATGATGCCAAAAAGACAGTGGTGTGGAAGAATGCGCAAGAAATATGCGAATTAAATTATTGATTGTTCGGATTTTTTCTTTCGGCTTTTCCATTTTGAGGAGAAGTATGTGGACATGAGAGACGCAATGGCATACCATTTTGGTGACAAAATTCCTTAAATTGGTAATTTATGAATTCCATCTCATTGTCACATTGAAAACATTTAATGGACTTCTCAAATTGGGTTTGGATGAAAATACTAAATTGTTTAAAAATAGTGGAGACTTGCGATTTTCCCCCAATGGGAAATGTCCATTGAAAATTTAAATAATCATCCAAAATAAGCATATAATACTTATGACCTCATCACTATGCATGATATTAAATGTCATAATAGTGTTGGAAGTAGATAAAGAAAAAGGAAATTTAACATGCTTCCCAAAAACGCAAGACTAGCAAACATGGGAGTCCACAAATTGGTTACAATCAATAAATTTATTTTTTCTAAGAAAATTGAACACTGGTGCGCTCGAGTGTCCCAAATGGTTATGCCATAAAATAGGAGAAAGAGCAACAAAGGTTGATGGATTGATGACTTGGTTGTTGGACGTGACGGTGATGGGATACAAATCCCCAGTTCTACCCCCGTCTGAAAATCTTTCACAGAAAACCCCAACGGATCAAAATTAACAAACAGTGTTGTCAGTGGTGAAACAACGTACATATATCTAGTTTTTAATAAGTTTGGGTGCATGAAGGAAATTTTTCAAATGTAAAGGTGGGTGAGGGGGGAGGTTTAATTGACCAATACCACGAATTGGAATTTTTTGTCCACTGCCAACGACAATATTTTTATTACTGCTCATATTAAAATAAGATGAGCGAGTACTTTGAGATGCCGTCATGTGTGAGGTTAGCCCCGTGTCCATATACCACGAATCATCGGGAACATTAAGATTTATGTTGTTCATGTCTTGCTTGATATCTGTGAGAGTATAACTTGCGAAAGATGGTCTATGGGCTGCAAAAGCTTACTGCGGATGAGAACCGAGAACCCCGGGCTGCCTAGATGTTGGAGGAGGCCGGGCCCACTGAGCCGTGGGGTACGGGCAGAGAGGGAAAACCCACTGTTGCGGCTGCCAACCCCACGGTGGGTACTGCCCCCACTGCCCGCCGACTGGCTGGTTGGGCTACTGCCAGTGGGGTCTGTTTTGGCCTTGCTGGTCGCGGTTATTTCCACCACCGGCGGCATGTCCTCCACGCCGACCTCATCCCTTTCCACCATTATTTTTTCTTTGTTATTGTTACAATTTTGACCCCTTTTTGGTCCATTATTTTGTCAGTTAGTACCACTGCCCGAACCAGAATTTTGAGGGCCAAAATCATCGGTATAATTGTTGGTGGAAAGAAGAGCAGTGCCAGCATTGGTTTTCGCCGTCGTCGCCTGCTTTTGTTTCCGGGTTTCTTCAAAAATTAATCTCGAACGAGCCTCATAGAACGGTGGTAAGGGATTGCTTTGTTGAATGAACGTAGCAACACCATCATATTGTTCATTCAATCCCGCAATCAATTGGAGAACTAACCTTTGATTCATCACCGGTGCACCAACATTTGATAGTTCGACAAACATTTTCAACTCTTGACAATATGCGGAGACATTTAAAAAATCATCCAATTTGACATTGGTGAATTGGTTTTCAAGATATACCGCCTGAAAAATCTTATTATCTTGAAAAATATTTTGCAAACGCTTCCAAGCTTGTTGAGCCGTAGAGCCTGGTTCTAAGATGGTCTGCAAAAGGTCATTAAAGATGGTGCCGTAAATTCATTTAAGGACTATAGCACCCATGTGAGTCCATAGAGTTTTATCAACAACGGTGGTCTCCGATGGAGACTTGGGAGGAATAATATGGTCTATGACTTGTATGCGTGGCAATGGATTTTGAATAACTCCGCCCAAGAAGAATATTGCCATTTTTCCATCTCAAAAATAATTGGAATAAAGTTCTTGACGTTGTTTACGGCAAGAGCAAAATGTATTTTTTGTTGGTCGGCCATTGTTTGTTTAGAGAAGGATGAAAATCGAAAATAAAGTATAGTTTTTGCTAATGAGAAATCGAAAATAGAGGGTTTCGGCTAGGGAAGAGGGTGGGAACCCTAATTAGGGTTTGAGGATGAAAGAAGCCGAAAAAAATATAAGGTTTCGGCCTAGGGTTTGGCTTAGGGGAAGGGGGGTTGGCCGAATAGAAGAAGGGTTTGGGGGGGGGGGGGTTAGTTTTTGGCTCTTGATACCATGAAGAAAATATTTTCCATGGTTTATTTCATTCCAAGAATACAACATATATACATCCATATTAGAATCAATCTAGGCTACTATTAAGGTAGACTATCCTAAGAATATGCTATTAATCTTTACAAATTATACAATATTTGATTTGATATAATGAAAATAATAATGGATTATTTCCATAATTATCTTAAAAGAAAAGATAATGCTTACACCGAACCATACGTTTTGACAACCTTTTGTTTTACACAAAACGTTTCATTTTTTTAGAGTTCTTACATAGTTTGTTTGAAGATGAGTCTTGGAGTAACTGGTAAAGTTGCTGCCATCAGGAGGTCATGAGTTCAAGCCGTGGAAAAATCTTTTGCAGAAATGTGAGGTAAGACTGCGTACAATAGATCCTTGTAGTTCGGCCCTTCCCCGCACCCCGCGCATAGCGGGAGCTTAGTGCACCGAGGCTGCCTTTTTTTATATAGTTTGTTTCCTTGGTTTCGTGAACGTGGTAAATAAAACATATAAACACAACTTTGTAACCATGCAAGAGGATGGAATAGAAGTAGATAGCTGTTAAATTTTGTGTTTTTTCTCCTTCTAGGTTCTCAATATTCGATTGTCTCATTATTTGTGTTTTCCTCATGATATGGGTATTTTGTTTTCTTCTCCATGTATTGTATCTGGCTTCGGCTTCTAACAGTAACAGATATGCATTTATTTTGATGATTTAACTTCTCCATTTTATTTTCTTCTAACTATATACAGTACTGCACATTTTTAAAAAGAGTTATCTAACTTTCCTGAACTTCTCGAATGGACCGAGAGATCCTTCTTACAAGGGCAGTAACCAGCAGTGGAGTGTAGAAGGATAGAAGTGTTTGCTTTTTATAACCTCTTTCTTTCTGAGTTAACATTCAAATTAAAGAAAAATATATAACTATACTTAGCCGTTAAAGACTTGCAAAATCTCTTCCCCAGGAGCAGTTGTAGCTTCATTTTTTTGTTGCTTTTCTCTCATTTCAGAATTTATATGAATGTAAAAGTTGTGCATTTCATATCAATGTTAGTACTACGAATCAATGACTTCTTTACTTACTCTTAGATTTTTGAAAAAATCACCTACGATAGTATTCATAAGCTATACTTAGCCGCAATTCACGCGGTCAAGTTTTAATATAGTTAAATATTTATTAATTAAATATATTTTTCATATTTATTTTAATTTTAATAAGAAAATATAATAGAAAAAAAGTATGCAAGAAATAATTAAAATAGAAAATGAGAGTGAGTACACAAATTCATTGCAAAAATCGAAAGTGTCACTTTGAAATAAATTACAATGATGCCTTCTCCGTAATCTAAAATGCATGTTTGCCTTTTTCACCATTGAGAATTTTTTTCCACAAATTTATTGTTGAGATAACCGATCTGATTTATGAGAAAACTATTGCTATATTATGAGAAATCTGCTCCTTGACTATTCCACATTATTGTAACTCTCTTTTACTCATTGTCTCTTAATTAGAAAATAAAGTATCAATTATCTTTTATTATATTTTTCCTCTTATTTTAGTTGCACTTAGTAAGGGACCATTATTATATATAATGATGAATCTCAATAAATAAGGTTGAACCTTATTAAATTTATATTTAAGAAAATAAGAAAAAGATAAGTATTATGTAGTCTTTTGCCATCAGTCGTAGATTTGCAGTTGTCTTGTGAATTGTTTGTAGGAAATATTCTTTCTTGATTTTTATTCATTACTGATTTACAATATATATAGTGTTACAGAAATATTTACTTTGCTACAAACTAAGTAACTAATCAATCCTAATTACAAGAGAAATATAATTCTACCTCATATAGGAGATGTACAATACCTCGCAGTCGAAGCAGGAGGTTGACGTATGCTGAGACTGTCCCGAAAGTCTTCAAAGAAAACCAACGGAAGACCTTTTTGTAAAAATATCGGCAATCTGATAACGTGACGGAACATGTAAGACACGTACTTGTCCACGAACAACCTTTTCGCGAACAAAGTGAATATTCGGCTCAATATGTTTAGTGTGTTGGTGGTGAACCGGATTCCCTGAGAGATAAATTTCACTAACATTAGCACAATAAGCCAATGTCACATTCGGAACCGGATAGTGGAGCTAAAAAAAAAGGTTCCGTAGTCAACAAGATTCAGACACACATTGGAAACTCTTCGTTATTTTGCTTCGGCACTGGATCTGGACAAGGTTGCTTGTCGTTTTGAGGACCAAGAGACCAAATTATCACCAAGAAATACACAATAACTAGACGTGGAGCGTATGGTATCCGGACAACCCCAATTGTTTGTCGAAGACTGATATAAATGCAAGCCATAATCGAGAGTACCCTGAATATAACGCAAAATGTGTTTGAGAGCATGCATGTGATCCTCCACCGGGTTATGCATGAATAGACAAACTGGTTGCACGATATGCGTCAGTAAGGCCAACAACCATTTGTAACATGAGTCGATTGTTAGTTAACGGTGCCCCGATGTTCTTGAGTTGGTTTGACAGAACCTTGAGCCGTTGACGGTATGCGGACGCATTGGGAAAATCCACCATATCAGTGGTGGAAAATTCCTTCTCAACTGTGATGGCCCCGAATTCTTATTGTCTTGGAATATGTCACGTAAACGTTCCCAAGCTTCCATAGCCGTGGAATCAGGCTCAAGAATAGTATGTAGTAAATCACTCGAGATTGTGGCGTAAATCCACTAGAGGACCGTTGCATCAAGAGAAATATAATTCTACCTAATATAGGAGATGTACAATTAATTATTGTGGAAATATTTTATTATTGTCTTCTTTCTTCTCATGATTTTCGTTCCGGCTATCCCCAAAATAGTCATTTTTTTGTTCATATGTGTAACTAACCTAGATGAAATATTAAGAAAAAAAATAAAAAATCATTCTCAAGCATGCATAGAAAGCATTTTTATTGTTTTACTCACCAAGAATGAAACAAAAATCATAGAAAAGTAGTGAAAAAGGCGGGAGAAAAAAGTATTAAATCATAAAATAAAGTTCTAAGATGACAAATATGAATAGTAAAAAAGATCTCTTACGCAGGAATCACATTATACTACTAATTCAACTTATTCTCGTCTACTTGTCCTATGTTATTCTTATAAGTTTTTTGCATAATTCATCCCATGTTTTATCTTTGTAATAAGCGATACTTTAGATATTAATTTGACCAAATATTTCAAAGACCTCAAAATATGATCTTCAAAAACTCCTATATGTGTGTAGACCTTTTAACAACTATTACGAGTTAACCAATTAACTAACCATCCTCCATAGTTTTAAAAAGGAACATAGTACTTGAGAAGAAAACATACTTGTTGAAACAATTCAAGATAGGTATTGACTAATTGAGATCATGCACCACCATTGAAATGTGACCACTTAACCATCTTAGAAAAGAGATGATTGTAAATTTAATAGTAATTATTTTTAGACTTATTTTTCATTGGTTATGAAATGACATAATTATTGAATTTGTATTATTAATTGAAATGAAGAAAATGAGAAAGAATTATAAAGTTTAAAGAAACAAATATCCACCTTGGAAAGACGTAATCTTGAAGAGGAACTCCCTTCAATAATTTCATGTCATACTCACGGGTGCCGTAATCTCTATGCTTACACTACAATGTCACTTATAGTTTGAATGATGTGATCATTTCTTTTTGCAATAAATTGCTAGGACTATAATATGGAATACCAAATGATGCCATGAACATGACTATTAATTATTAGGAGTTATAGTAATAAAAAGTTGTGAAAATAATTAAAATAAAAAATATTAAGTTTTTGAATTAAATAAGAATAGTGGAGGAGTAGTAAATTAAGAAAGTTTAATGAGTGATTTATTTTAATTTTTTTTACATAACACATAAATAGAAAAAATAGAAAAAAAAGGTTAAAAAAGGAGAAAAAAGATAAATAGCAATGGATGCCATAGAGAGGTACACACCTTGTCTATGCCTAACTTTATTATATAAATAAATTAGATAGAAACAATATTAGTTGTTATTATATGAAATTTTTTAAACTAATGAATAAGTTGGGAATAAGAGATCCTACTGACTTCTGCAAGAAAAAAATTAACATTTTATGATTACCATTATGGTAGGAATAGATCGCATGCATAATCTTAGAGTTCTCTTGACCCTTTTTTAACGTACATTGATAAACTCTATTTGCTTTCTTGTAATTATTAGTAAAGGACAAAAAATTATTGAAGTTAATTAGTGTTTATACTAGGTCAATTTTTATTCATTGAAACATTCTTTTGTATGCTTATGCATATCCCTTTGATCATGTAGTTCCGTAAAGCAAGAAAACAAATGCTGGCCCCCTGCTTCAACAACTCTAACCAGATCCGCAGATACCTTATGGTACACCGAAGACCAAGCGAAGCACTTTCTATCAGATGTTGAAAGAGCTTCCGAGAAAGCATTCCTCGTTGCAGCTACAGTCGTAGCCAGCTTTTTCGTTAACTAGATTCCCTATCTCTACTTTTGAAGGAAGGTTGGTTAGCTCTATCGAACGAGGGTTAAGTTATCAAAGTTTGAACAAACAAAGGTAATTCTCAAAGACTATTCAATTCGTAGCGTCAAACGTCGATACTGACTTTCAGGAGACATCATAGATGTAACGGCATAATCTGGATCCGATCGATGCCATCACTATTTACGAAATACAAAGCAATAAAAGGCTTATTGCAGTAAACTAGAGTAAAAGATTGACAAAAAGAGGCTCATTCTAAGCTGATAATACTGCTTACTAGTGGTATTAGATATCTTCTAGATTGATCATTGATCGACTATTCTTGATTCACGAGAGCTGAAAAACGGAAACAAAAATGTAATTCTTTCTTTTAATTTGTATTTTGTCGATTATAAACTTCTTTACTTTTTTTTTTAACATTAATTTCTTTACTTTTTATTCCATCTTCATGTTATTCAAATATTAAATAGAAGAAAATTATAGAGGAACAAAACTCCTATTATCTAACAAAATACTTAAACACAAGTAGAAATTTGTAATTTAATCAAATATATACAATTAATTATCATCTACATATAAACAAAATTAATCCATTCTCTTTCTAATAATATGCAACAATATCTATAATATTATTAATTTATTAATGTTATTTATAACCGCGCGAAGCGCAACCTTTATCACTAGTTCCTTATAATCCGTAGTTATTCGATAAATATTGATTTGATTAATTCAGATTTACTCGTGCAATACCCCTAAAATAAAGATTTTTTTCTTTATCAAACGTTAATTTTAAATTTTTTATTTAAGGATGAAGCGTAATTTATTGCAACACATGATTTGGTGATAATTGACAATTTTGTGGAGACATAATTTTTTGAGATAACTTCAAGAGAAGTTCTAAACACATGAAGGAGGAAAGTTAAATCCATTAAAAGAGATAAAAAAAACAAATTTATTGGAGAATATAAGAACTTCTAGAAGGAGTAAGCATGTAGTATGACTTTTTCCTTTTTAACACTTATAGAATATAATAATTATTCTCTTTCGAATCTCCATTTAAAACATTTTGAATTGTTAAATAATTCAAATCTTTCTTCTATTTCCCGTTTAGGGGGAACTAGTTTTCCACTAAACTAGCCTAACTTTAATTATATGGTAAAAGATATTGTTGACAATGTATTTTGCTCCTATTTTTTTTTTTTAAAAATCCTTCAATTTCATTAATTGCTTATTATTTATTTAGTTAAAAAAATCATAATTAAGAGCTCACAAATCAAGTGCCTCTACAAATTAGGCTTGAGTAGTTTTTCATTTTATAAAGCTAAATATAGAAGGAAATAATAAAAACTAAAAAAAAGAAAGTGAGTAATTCTAAAGGACCACTTGAGACATGCATGACATTGAATTGCTACCAACTTAGACAAGAAATCAAAACTTTTACTTAATAGATTTAACTTTTAATATTATTAACACTAAATTCACTATATTTTAAAAACTAATATTTATTAAATTTTTTATAAATATATTTATATATCGTGTAAAAAAAATAACGAACTCGGCTAACCCCGTAGAATTAAAACTAGATCCTCCAGTAAACTAAACAATTCATTTTTTTCTCAGCATTCAATGAATGGAGTTACCATTTCATCACATTTGCAAAAAAATTTAATAGGAAAAAAAAATTAAATAGTGCCTTATAATGTTTTTTCTTATTTAGGTTCTTTTTTTGTTAAATAGGCTTACGAGATACATATTAAAATGAATTTATCAGTAAATTTAGAACGTTGAATATAATAACATATCCAATGTAATTTCACAAGTACGGTTTGAAGAAGGTAAAATGTATGCAAATCATATCTCGACCTTTATGGGATAGAGATTGTTTTTTATAAACTCTCGATTCAAAAGAAGTATAAACAAAACATGATAGAAAGGATATGAATATTTTAAATATTATACAAAAAAACGTAACCCTACATTTTTTTTTCATGTTCAATAATTCTTGACATGGAACGTTTTCCTCTAAAATGACTTAAATATTATACCAAAAGGAAAAACTTAAGCCTCCATTTTTTTCTATCTTGAATAATACTCGGTAGGGAGCACTTCCCCTAGAAATGAGCTCTACTCGATGTTAATTTAAATATAATCGAGATTCAATACGAATATCGAACAACGAGTGAGAAACGGAAAAAAAAATTTCAATAAAAAGGAAATAACCAAACAAAAATAAATACCACACGGTTTTTATAATAAAAAAAATAACACACGGTTTATAATAATTAGGTTTTCTTTCTTTCCTTATTTTTATAATTTTATTTTAACCTTTTCTTGCCCACAAAGCGAAGATTGGCATCATCATCATGCCTATTTATTTCCATACATAATAAATAGACCCAATGGCCTTGTGAAACTACCATTTTACATACAAGGCCAAAAAAACAAATAACATCACACACACACAGAAAAAAACACATTTAAATCGAAAAATCACTTTTAAGCTCTGGATTCTCTTTTTCTGTCTTCCGTGGCTTCCCTAGGTTATGCCCTTTCATCTACAGGTAATTTTTATGATTTTTATGTTATTTTTTGGGTGTAATTTGTGGATTTGTGGACCTATATTGATATTTTTAGGAGTTTGTGGTTGTATGTTGATTTTTGTAAGAGTTTGAGGTCGGATCTGAATGTATTTTATGGAATTTATTTGATTTGGATCTATGCGTTTGGTTTGAATTATGTTTTAATACAAATTTCTCGATGTATTGTGTGTTTAATTTAATTGTGATACAAATTTCTCGATT
Source organism: Anisodus tanguticus (assembly GCA_034509755.1). Taxonomy (NCBI): domain Eukaryota; kingdom Viridiplantae; phylum Streptophyta; class Magnoliopsida; order Solanales; family Solanaceae; genus Anisodus; species Anisodus tanguticus. The sequence goes on from CM067555.1 coordinate 45,184,809, forward strand.
TATTGTGTGTTTAAGTTAATTGTAATATAATTTGTTGATTTATTGAGTGTTTAACTTAATTGTTATACAAATGTCTCGATTTATTGTGTGTTTAATTTAGTTGTGATACGATTTCTCGATTTATTGTGCGTTTAATTGAATTGTAAATACAAATTTCTCGATTTATTGTGTGTTTAATTTAATTGTGATATAATTTGTTGATTTATTGTGTTTTTAATTTAATTGTTGATACAAATTTCTCGATTTATTGTGTGTTTAACTTAATTGTTATACAAATGTCTCGATTTATTGTGTGTTTAATTTAGTTGTGATACATTTCTCGATTTATTGTGCGTTTAAATGAATTGTAAATACAAATTTCTCAATTTATTGTGCGTTTAATTGAATTGTAAATACAAATTTCTCGATTTATTGTGTGTTTAATTTAAATGTGATACAAATTTTTCGATTTATTGTGTGTTTAATTTAGTTCTGATACGATTTCTCGATTTATTGTGTGTTTAGTTTAATTGCAATACAATTTCTCAATTTATTGTGTGTTTAGTTTAATTGTGATACGATTTCTTGATTTATTATGTTTAATTTAATGTGTTATCTGTTTTTTTTTTGGAATGTTATGTGTTTTAAGTTAAATTTGGGCTAAGATTTGCGTGAATAAGTTTTATTTGCTCGTGTAAAAGATTGATTTAGGCTATTTAATTAGGTAATTTCGAATTGATTCACGTGGAGAATTAGTTCATTTTGCTGAACTTGTGTTAATTTCTGTTTGCCTGGAGGTTTATAGTGTTACTCGAATTATTAAAGTATTGAAATGAAATGAACTTAGATAGAGCTTAAGAAATTTCGAGGATTCGTTCAACTAGTTTGGATTGAGGCTTAGTTGATTTATTTATTGAAACTTGTGGATTTTGGCAGTGACTTAGCCTTTTGAAGGTAAAATTATTAAGTTGCTAAAAGTTGTTGAGGCTTTGAAAATTGATTTCTTTCATCTAGATAAGTCCTTGGAGCATTTGTTTTGGCGTTTCAGATATTTAATTGTGCCGTTGTTATTGTTTAGTAGATATTGATGGATGTGAGGTGCACCTTATTGCAGAGTTTTATGTGTATTTGATTTGTACAACTATTTAATAGAGGATATTATATGCATAGCTGTTATAGTGATTTTTGTCAATTGTAATTGTTTATTGTAGATAGTTACTGCAGTGAGATGCACCTTAGTGTAGAATTTTCATGTATGAAGTTGTAACGCCATATAATGATTTGATTATATGTGCATTTTATGAGTGTTCATAGGTAATACTCAGCTTTGAGCTGCAAAAATGTGATTGTCATAAGATGCAATTTTCTAACCATCGTTTTAGTATTTGTTTCTGCCGGGTGTATCCTTAACAACATTTTTGAGCGTCTCAAATGTGATCATGGAGACAACAAGTCTCTATGCTGCTATTCCTTCTTAGTGTGCATTTAGTTAAGGAAATTGGATGAGGACCCTTTTGAGTGCTCCCGAGTTAATTCTTTGCATTTTCTTAGTTAGTTAAATAATGCCCCACCATCATATTTCTGAAGTCTTTTTTTTCTCTTGGTTCCAGGATCTGGTACAGTTCAATTCCAGGTTATTAATATTACTTAGGACATGGAGCAATTGTACCTTTGCTCAGATCGCTTCGAGTGCCGAGCTTTTTCGTTTCAGGAAGTCCTTGATTGGCGGTTCCTCATCCGTGGAGATTTTCTTCTTGTTTCTTTTGTCAATTGCACTTAGTGAACAGCGTCTATTGAATAATCAGTACAGGAGGCCAAATGCGAATTCTCTATAAGCTAGGTGTTGGATGTTTCGTTCAATTCCACAAGTAAGCTGCACCCTGTTATGATGTCAGTTGTTACTGTACTGTTAACTACCTTGGCAATTCTACTGTTTCTAGTTCACCACAACACCCATTCTGGATCCATTGAAACCTACCTCTGAGGTATTGATATGGCTTTTCTGTTTACTTATACAGTCGTTTATGTTTGTAGTAGCGTCACCCTGATTCTTGTTGTCTCTTCTGCTCAAGTGCAGGGCGGGCTAAAACCAGCAGATGTTTCCATGCATCGCTGAGAGTTAGATTGCATTTCACACACTTTTGTCGTAGTTTCTAGGAACCTTCATCAGGATTCGGTTAACTGGAGTATCAGTATCAGATTAGAACATATTTAAAGCAAGGAGCTAGTGACTTTTGAGAAACACTTTCAACTGGATCTTGAGCTGATAATTCATCCTGTTGAATTGGGCTTGTTTCGGGTCTCATTTAGTTGTGAAGTGAGATAAAAATGCTCTTCAGCATCTATGTTTCCTTGCTTTCTTTGCCTTGTTATGATAGTGGATTTATTGATTCGGTATATTTGATGAATAAGGCTGTGAAGCCCATCCATCTTATCACTACTGGTTTTGCCTTCGTCTGCGCTGCAGCAGAAAACTAACGGTTGATCTTGCTGAATCAGTCAGGCTACTAGTTCCAGTTTAGTAATTCTCTTTTCCGGTCGACTAGTGAAGAGGAACAGCTCCACGTTTTTATTGTCTCTACATCTCCAATAAACAGGTGTCCTTTGTTTTATTGAACCAACAGCAAAAATGGAAAGGTAAGATGGCTTCTTGTTTTCCTTCCGTTAGCATTCTTTGTCCTCAGTTTATGCTCAAAATGATCCAATAATGGCACAGGTACAAGATAATTAAGGAAATTGGTAATGGTACATTTGGGAGTGTGTGGCGAGCTTTGAATAAACAGACTGGTGAAGTGGTAGGTGTAAAAGTCTTAGCAAACAAGAAATAATAACCAGTATTGCTGCATTGAAAGTTCTTTTAAAACTATTATTATGTACTACAGGTTGCAATTAAGAAAATGAAGAAGAAGTATTATTCATGGGAAGAATGCATCAACTTGAGAGAAGTCAAGGTAAAATGATATTCTGCCTCAATGTGGTTACCTTGCCTTTTCCTCTTCTGAATTTCAGCTGATAGTTAGTTTTTTTGCAGTCGTTGAGGAAAATGAGCCATCCAAATATCGTTAAGCTCAAGGAAGTGATTAGGGAGAATGACATTTTGTACTTTGTGTTTGAATACATGGTACATGGTGTTTCTTGACAATCTATATTTTCTATGTATTAGTTATATTTACTCATCTATTTCCATGTGGATTTTTTCTCAGGAGTGCAACTTATATCACCTTATGAAGGATAGGCCTAAGCTTTTCTTAGAATCAGAAGTGAGAAATTGGTGCTTCCAAATATTTCAAGGTCTTGCATACATGCATCAACGTGGATATTTTCATCGCGACCTTAAGCCAGGTGATAATGGCTGATTCCCTTTGTCTTAATTTGATCACAGCTTCTATGAATCTCGTCATTCATGAAATTGGAAGTGTTAGAGTAAAACTGGATCTCCTTTCTGTTATCGATGGTGAAGACTGAAGGTGGAACACTAACATTTCCAAAGCTGTGCTTTGTGTCCCCCTTTGCATTTCCCCTGCAGGGTTGAAGTTCAAACTTTTGTTTCTTATTTTGGATCTGACTTCAAGTCCATGACTATGACTCTGCATATCATGGCATTTCATCAGATTGTCTTTTTTACCTTTTTCCAGATTCTGATCTGACAAGTATATTTACATGTACTTCTGATTTCTGTACAGAGAACTTGTTGGTTTCAAAAGATACCATAAAAATTGCTGATTTCGGTCTTGCTCGGGAGATCAATTCTCAGCCCCCATATACGGAATATGTCTCAACACGTTGGTCAGTGCATCCCTGTGCTGTTTTATCTTGTTGGAGAAAATTACTGGGGTGGTATTTTATTTTTTCCTTTTCCCCTTTTTCTGATGGATATCATGCAGGTATCGTGCCCCTGAAGTTCTTCTACAATCACCAATATATGGTCCCGCTGTCGGTGAGTATGAAACTAGAAGTATCTAGTTGGAAATCTTTTGCTCTTTCCCTTTGTTGGGCAATCTATTGCTTTCCTTCTGTTTATATTGATTGTCTATCTTAAATCCAGATATGTGGGCAATGGGTGCAATAATGGCTGAGTTATTATCTCTTCGTCCTCTATTCCCGGGTTCAAGGTAGCATTCGTCTTTCTGATTCTTTTTCCTTTGTTAATGCATTTTCTATATATCTTTTGGACTACAGTTGAATTTTAGTGTAAGATGTGCACTGATATTTATATAAGGGTGGTTGGCCGAGTTGGGATGGTTTGGAGTTGTAATGTTCCCTCTCCTGTATCAGTTCTGTACTGCTGTTAACTTCTATAGATGTTTACTTTCATAATAGGTAGTTGGGTTTTGGGAAATCATTATTTTGCCATATGTTTTCCTTTTGCTGAAAATTGTCTCTCATTTTCGGTGCAGTGAAGCAGATGAGATTTACAAAATATGCAGTGTTATAGGTACTCCATCAAAGAGTGGATGGGGTCATGGGCACGAACTTGCTAGTGCTATCAACTACCAGTTTCCGCAGGTTCAATATGTTCCCTTATTTATGAAAGTTTTTGTTGTTTTTTGTGAACTGATGTAAATCTTGGATCTCTAAAGGTTTTCCTTTGACACATCTTTTCCCTATCAGGCAGTTATATTTTTTTATCCTAGGAGCTTTTTCTTTTTCCTTTTTTCACAACTAAGTGAACTAGTTGGTTCTATGGTAGAAACTACATAGTCTGACTTATTGGTGATACCTTTGTTTTTAGTTGACTTTGTTTGACACCTTTTATGGTTTGATGTGGCAGATTGCTGGTGTAAATCTTTCTTCGTTACTCCCATCTGCCAGTGCTGATGCAATTAATCTAATCGCTGTAAGATCTTGAGAAAAAGCAATTGCATTTATCTTCTGAATTTGTTTGATACATCTTTGCTGAAAGGAGAAACCTTATTTTTTAATGTACTTTCCTCTTCTTGATGTTTGCATTATGGCAGTAAAGAGAAGAACAAAGCTTGTTACTTGGCATTTCATTTTTTCTTGTTTCCTGCAGTCGCTTTGTTCGTGGGATCCTTGCAAGAGGCCAACAGCGGCCGAAGTTCTTCAGCACCGTTTCTTCCAGGTGGCAAACTTGTTTCATGTGTTCTCAATATCAGTTTTCTCTCTCTTGTTTAGTAGATTTAATGGAAATGACATTGTTTATGATATGGCAGAGTTGCTTTTATGTACCTCCATCATTACGCTCTATGACTGCTGTTGCTAGGACGCCTCCATCTGGAATGAGGGGTTCCTCAGAGCTAAAAACTAACAGGTGGTCTTCCAGTACTTTAACCAACCCAAAGCCTAGTAGCAACTTTTCTCCTGTCAAGTCGCAACTTAGCCCAGGTAACTTATTGAATACTTAACAGAAATTCTAAGAATTATCAGAGCTTTTATTCTTCCTGAAGAGCTTTTAAATAACACCATCTTCTGTTTCGAATCCAAACATAAAGCATCATGTCCCTTTCTAGTTTGTACAAATGGTTTATTTTCTTTGTTCTAATGCATCTATGGTTTCTTTTTATATATTGTGTATCAGGTGTCCAAAAAAAGTTGCAAATGAATTATCAGGTATGTTGCTTTGGGAAAATATTTTGAATTATTCTTTTACATGGCGTGGTAGGTAGATATCAGTGTCATGCTTCATTTTATTAATATGTTCACATTATTGTCATCCAGGATGCAACGAGGAATGACAAATCTCTGAAAGGCTCTTCTATTAAACAACCAGCAAAATATCGTCCTCCTGTAAGGAATTTCCCTGGTGAGTTTCAACTCTAAGCTTTCTAATGTACTACTAGTAGTCTCTCTTTTTTTTTCTGGCCCTTTATGTGGGCGGATAAATGTACTTTTTTGTTACTTGTGCTGTATTGGTTCCTAATGACCGTCTTTTGTGACAGTGGTTGGTTCTGCAGTGAAGACTCGGGTCTTTGATGCTGCTGAGAAGCTTGCCAATATGACTATTGGCTCTGGTAGAGCATCTATAAAGCAGCCAACGTTCCCTCAACCTATGAAAGCAGGAGGGTTACATGGGCAGCATGACTTGTTCCTGGGACGATCTCAAGATATTCTGCCTGGAAGAAGCTATTCAAGGAAAGTCGCTGGATGAATAAATGTCGTATCTGGAGTGTGTTTCCTAGTTATGGTACTCTAGTAATATTGTTGTGTGCCTGTTTGGTGAGTAGTCGTTATGTATGTTGCCAGTTTGTTTCGTTTGGGTTACTGAGTAAATTGTTTAAATGTTGTGGTTATGTTTTGAAACAGTTTTCTCTGACTAGTATTTGCTATAAATAAATGGTGTGATGGTGTTTTGAATAGGGTTTCTTTCACTTCGTTATTGTATGATCTTGCTATTACGGCTTATTATTAGTGCTGTTTTTTTATCTCTCATTGAACCGGGGGTTTATTGGAAACAACCTCTCTACCTATCACAATGTAGGGGTAAAGGTCAAACTAGCGTTGCCTTCGTCCTTTTATGACAGTACATTGATCTTTTGACAATTGAGTTTCCTAAGATTTATATTTTTCAATGCGCATTCCTATCTGGTGTAAACAACATTCGGGCTGTGATACGATTTACCAATACCGCTCGGTTAGTTGGTGTATGCACTGTTTCCTGTGTTATGCTTGCTGATATATTCTTGTGTTAAAAAATACCTTAAATTGAAGGCTAGGTTCCCAGTCAGGTAAATCTTGGAGGATAGTGAGCAATGAATTACTCTACATATGGTACTACTAATAGCATACATGGGTTATCTGGTGGATAAAAATCAGGGGAGATGAGTATTCCTATCTCACCATAGATTAAAAATGGGTTAAGTGATAGTTTACTACTCCCGCCGTTCACTTTTTTACTTGTCCACTACACTAAAAATATATTTTTACCTCTACTTGTCCACTTAAGCGTATCAAGAGAAAAACAAACTTTTTTTTCTCGTTTTATCCTTAAAATTAATTACTTGTTTCCAAATTAGTTCCCAAGTCTATTGAGACTATACACCAATTAATATGGGTACAACAACATACCCAGTGTAATCCACAAGTGGGGTTTGGGGAGGGTAGAGTGTACGCGGGTTTTACCCTTATCTTGGGAGATAGAGAAGTTGTTTCTAATAGACCATCGGCTCTGAATAAAGCAATTATTATGGTATAATATACTCATTTATCAATCCTTAAGGGGTGTGCTAAATCAAAAGTGGACAAGCAAAAATGAATGGAGAGGACGTCTAGTGGACAAAGTTATTTAGCTTGCGTTGGAGGAAGCAAGTATGCAAAGTAGTTTGTATGACCGAATAGTCAAAGTGTGCGTAAGCTTAGATTGAACGGATGATTTGAGAAAACAAAAAGTTTTTGTTTGGTTTTAGGGTGTGACAAAATTAACTTAGGCTGGCCAACGGCCCGGTCCCGACTCGACCCCGTTAAAAAAAATCGGTAACGGGACTCGAATAGGGACGGGACCTGGGCTCGTCCCGCCCGAGTCTCGATTCGCCCACCCCGCCCGATCCCTCACCTTTGCAAAAAATGGTTGTTGCACAACGACCATTTTATATTTTGATTTATATTTTGGTTGTTGTGCAACTGCCATTTTTGGCCTCCCCCAACCCCCTATCCCCTTAATATTTATTTTTAACCCCTAAGTTAATATATTTATACTTTAACCCAATTTTCCAATTATAAATACCTCATTTTCTCTTCATCTTTCTCACAAATCTTCCTACAATCTCTCTAATCTCTCAATCTATCTCTCTACAAGTCTACATTGTCTACTAAATATTAAATTTTATTTATTCATTTGTATAACTACATCAAAGTTCAAAAATTGGGAGTGAAGTTGATAACTAGCTTGAGGATCATCCGTCGAGCAAATTTTCAATTTTCAACCTCGATTACACGTCGATGTTACGTCTGCGTTTGGTACATTCGTTCCTTCTTTAAATTATTATTGTTACTTTATTTTAATTAGCGCACTTAATTTCATTATCTTTAACTATTTATTAGCATAATTAAAATAAAAGGATTAAGAGGTATGTTTAAGGGTAAGGGTAAGTGTGCTTCTTCTAGTAGGGGTAACAAGGGCATGAGTACTTCTTCTAGACATCCTATTCCTAGACATGATGATTTGGTTGATTACACACATATAGATCAAAATGAATTTATTAATGATATACCATTAGAGTTAGACGACGAGATATTTTTTGCAACTCAACCAGACTTTAATTTAGAAGATAATCTAGATGACACACTCATTAATCTAGATGACACACCCACTAGCGCACCTCCAACTGGAACGCCCCCTATTCCCCCTAGTATGAGACGAGGCCCAATAAAACGAAAATTAAAATCAGATGCATGAATTTTTTTTATAGGGATGAAGAAAATCAAGTAGTTAGATGTCAAATTTATAAAAATATTTATAAATTTAAAATGAGAAAAGGTCAAGGTGAGACGAGAGGTTTTTTGAGACATGTACAAAACTTTGACAAAGCTAGGTGGGACCAATATCTGGCTGAAAAATCGGGTGCGCCAATGTGCTCTCAGTCGAGACAAGATTCACATATTGTTCCAGACAAAGTACAGGGTCAAATTCACATATTCACATATCGATGATAGGCACACTGGTACTTTTATTGCAAAAAATATTCATTCAGTTTGCGATTATTATAACATAACTGATAAAATTATGACTATTACATTAGATAACATTTTTTTCTAATAATTATGCTATAAGAATTTTAAAAGATCTTTTAACTCCATATTTTCCAAATCATTTTCATATAAAATGTGTGTGCCATATTTATAACTTAGTTGTAAAGGGTGGTCTAACACTTTTTGAAGACATTCTTAATAAAATACAATTTGCTATAAACTTTGTTTTTAGAAGTAATAGAATACAATAAAAAAAGAACATAAAAAAACTTGTCACGACTGTGGACTACCTTATAGAAAAATTTCCGAAGAAGTAGAGACTAGGTTGAATTCTTTATACAAACAACTACTTGTTGCTTATGATTATAGAAGACCTATAACTTTATTTTTTAACACTCATAATCGAAATCCAATTGATATGGTTGTAGATAATGATTGAGAAAAAAATTCAGAACTTATTGTATTTTTAGAGATATTTTTTCAAGCAACAAAAGAATTTTCCGGTATATATTATCTTACTATTTCAACTATGTTATATTATATATCTCTAATATTTTTATTACTTGGTGAATATATGGAAAAATCAGCTTATAAGGCACCTATTAAAAATTGTTTAGAAAATTAAAAAAATATTTTATTCCTATTCTCACTATTTATATTATTGGTGTTGTATTAAATCCGACTATTAAAATAGACGGGTGTAAAGCACTTATTAAAACTATTTATGATTGTATAACTGTACTTCCACCTCCAACTCCAAAAAATCCAAATGATTCACCACCTACGGACCAAACTAATGAAGAAGTGTTGTCTAACATACAAGATGAATGCAAAAAAGTATATAGGCATTACCAACAAGAAAGTGCTAGCAACCAACCGGCTTTCATACCATCTTCTTCTTCTTCTTCAACACAACCTCAAAAAAGACATGTTGTTTCTGCGGCTAGTATTGTAAGCCTTAAACATAGAATATATAGTGGTACCACAACTAATCAAGTTAGCGAGTTTGATGTTTTTGTTTTGCATGGTGTTATACCGTACCAAACAGTTCTCAATGAAGAAGGACGTGAAGACTTGCTAAAATACTGGAGGGAGAATGAGAAAACCTTTCCGACACTGTCAAAGATGGCCTGAGATGTGTTGAATATTCAAGCGTCATCAACGTCTCAAAGCATTTTTTCGGCCGGAAGATTTCAAATAGGAGAGCATAGACACTAATTAACGGGAGACAACTTGGAGATTGCAGTATTATTCAGAGATTGGATACGAGCGGAGCGTAGAAGGTGCGGCCAACCGGAGATCAACAAAGAAGACGATGAAAACTACAATGAAATCTTATCCGACGGAGGTGGAAGCGACGTCGAGCAATTTGACCAACAAATTCCAATTCCAATTGAAGAACCACAAGACATTATAAAGAAACTAGAAAATGTGTTTTTAAATATGTAATTTTTTTACTTGTAATTTAACAATGTTATTTGCAACTTTCAATACCACAAAGTTGCAATTTTTAAATTGTATTACAAAAAAATTATATTTCTATTAAATAATATAAGAGGCACAAAAACAACATTGGGATATTTTTATTACACTATTTTGTTCAATTATTGAGGTGTTTATATATGTTATTTTTTAAAATTAAGTGGAAAAAAAAATCAGGAAACCCGATCCCGACCTCGTCCCGCCCCGAACCGATAAGACCGCTCCCCTTTTCGATGGGATTGGGAACGGGACGGGACATCGACGGATCCCGCCAGTCTCGCCGGAGGACCGGTCCCGCCCTACCCCCGTCCCGTCGGGTCCCGTCCCGCCGGGACCCACCCCGTCCCGTATCCACCGAGACCCGCCACCCCTAGAATTAATCCAATTTGCCAGCCCAAGACCAATGGGGAGAAGGAGATAACTGTTGATACTGACGAATGGGAACATATGAATCAGGAATATGTTGTAGATGAACAAGAGCTCATTGATCCCACTGAGGTCATTTGTATTACACCCCGTATTTTCAAATTTGTATGCGTCGTAAGTAAAGTAATATAAAGCTCGATGAGGCTAACATATCATTTTTATATGGAAACAAGTTTAAACAAGTGTTACATATGTTTCGTAAGATTTCGGGGTTATATGGATCAAAAAAATTAAGTTCGTCAAAATTCGGGGAAAGACGGACATAATTTTCAGATCTAATTTTTGGCTCATCTTGTTGGGGATATATCTCCTAGTATATAACGAATTATGGATTGCATAAACTATCTAAATTTATGTTCAGAGAGTTTTCTTTCCAATGCAAGACAAATCACAAATCCTAGTAGTACGGTGTCATGTACGGTCCGTACAAAAATGTACGATTTGAAGTACGGACCATATATATATATATATATACGGTCAGTATATTTTGGCCATATATCAGGGCGGTGGCAGCTCTTTTTTCGTATATATTTACACCCCCCGCTCATTTTATCTTCATTTCAACATTTCCCCAAGATCATTTAAGCTCTGAAAAACTCTCTCCAACATAGCTAATCAATCCCTAAGTGAAATCAAGGATTAAAAGAGAGAATCAATTGCCGAATGTTTCCGGATTGTTGTTGAAGCTTAATTCTTCCTATGGTAGTGGATTTTGAGGATACTTCATAGTGAAGTAATCTTGAAATTGAAGTGTTCTTGAGGTAAGATTCCACCTTAGTTTCATGTTTATGAGTTTGTTAGATGTTTATACAAAGGATTGAGGGGAGAAAGTTGTAGTAAAATGTTCTAATGTATGTTGAGGTTCATGTTGAGTTGAAATCTGTTTTGGCAATATTGTTGTTGTGTTGTTGAATTAAATTCTTCATGTATGGATAGTAGTTGATGCTATGTTTGTGTTGATGTTGATATACTTGAGTTATTTGGAAGAAGGAAGTGTATAATATGTTGTATACAAAACGTATATTGGGATGTTTTGATGTATATCTTTGGTTGATTGATGATATGAGTTTAAAGAGGTTTACATGAGATTGTTATTGTTGTTATTGATTGTTGGATGTATTGTAGTGATCGAGGAATAAGGGAAATGTTGTCCTTTCATTTTAGAATCGAATTATCATTTGATATACGTAATATACTAGTGCCGTCTAAGTTCGTATATGTACTCCTTGTTATAGGATTGGCGCACTAGTTCCGACAAGCCCGTTGGAGGATCATATTGTCAACTCGAGATATGTAAGGCTAATTTATTTCTTGGCATGACTTGATGAAACTACTTTCTTGAATGGATTCTCAATTCGTTAAATTGAATAACTGTATACTTCTTTTGACGAAAGTGATCATATTCCTCATCATAAACATTTTTCATATCTCATACATCTCAGAATGATTATCTGAAGGTTAAAGAACGTAGAGATAATAACAATAGTTGGAGGATACCGACCATAGGGCACTCCAACTATGATTATGATATCCTTTGAGGTCTATATATATATATATATATATATATTAGCACACCGCGTCACGCTATAGTCGGTCGAGCATGCACTTATATGTGCACACCACTGATTAGTTGGGCAGATACCACCGCATCCTATATGGCCGGGCAGTTTATTAAGAGCTCACGCCACAAAGAGATTTGATATGATACTATACGATATGGCCCCATAGAGTGGTCCGATTTTTACTTACATGCATATATTCATGGTAATACCAGTTGTGTGCCCTTTGAGGCCTGTTTCTGAGTTCTAGGTTGATTTATGTACCTTCACCTCTCGTATTACATTTTGTTTTACATATGTTATCCGTCTTACATATTCAGTACATTCTTCGTACTGATGCCCTTTCTGGGGCACTATGTTCATGCCCGCATGTACAGGTAGATAGGGTGACATAACTCCTTAGTAGGGTGCCCGTTCTCAGCTGTTGATAGTCGCACTCCACTCATTCGGAGTTGCTTTTTGGAGTCGCTAGGTATCTATGTGTATATATACGTTTTGGTATTTTGAGTACGCCGGGCCCTGTCCCGACCAGTTGATGCATTATAGTACTCTTAGAGGCTTGCAGACTAGTATCAGTGTATATTCATCTTTTCTGGCCTTGTCGACCTCCTTGTTAGTTGTCTATATGGCCTCGTCGGCCTCGGTTATGTATATATACTGTTGTTGGGCCTTTTCTGCTTACAGATGATACATTATTATCCTATGGAGGCCTTCTCGGCTCCAGTTGCATGTTAGAGCTTCCAAGTACTACAGTTGGTTCGCTCGGACCCTCAGGTGCCGGATGCCGGCCACACCCCAAGGTTGGGGTGTGACAATTTGTCTCAATGCACTGTCTGGAAGCTCTAATAACAATACATTGAGCAAAGAAAATGAAGTTGGTAGTACTGGTGGGCTCTAGAGCAACCTACAATTTTATATATGAACAAGTAGCGCAGGAACCGGGAGTTATTCCCCATATTGCGCACAAATGAAAGTCATAATAGCAGATGGGAAACATATGTTCAGTGATTCAGAGTGTAAGGAGTTCATGTGGATCATGCAGGGAAGTTATATCTAGGCACGCAGCCCTTCATGATATATGAGTTATGACAAAGCACTTTCCAGTATTACCAAAATATATTACTCAGCCTTCGTCAAAGATGTTGAACACAGGTCTAAACTCACTATAACTGAAGCAGACGGCATCCTAGTTATTAATCCCTCAATACTCAACCAAGGTAGGGAAAATATTGATTTGGCATCAAGAAAGTTCTTTGCTTTGTCTAAAGAGGAAAGAGAAAAGTGAAGAGAGATGAACTGAACTCTATGGGATATAATGATACTTAGCACACCAAAAATGCTAGGGACTGGAAAGAAGTCTTTGATTTTACTGTGGAGAATCCAACTGTTATACCACTTTCTCATGAGCCTGATGACAAGGAGCTCAAGGAGCTGCACAATCAATGGCCTGAGTACCCTCTAGAATTAAGGTAATATTCTATTTTAAACCCACAATTTAATAAGGGGAAATGGGTAAAAATACCCATGTACTATACAAATATCTTTGTCATCCATTATACTTTGGGGTCATTCATACCCGTGTCATTAGCAAATTCTTTCATATTTGCCGTTTGCCCTAACGGAACTCCAACCTAGTATAACAGAGGATAAATTAAACACAGTCAAAAGTATAGGGTAAATACGGACATATTTTCCTAGTATTTTGATACGTGGAATCCACCCACTCCATGCAGGAGCTCCACTAAAGTCAACGGCAAATACAAGGCAATTTGCTAAAAACAAGGGTCTTAATAACCTCAAAGTATAACGGGGTAAATTTAAGATACTTCATAGCAGACTCCAGACGGATAAATTTGGACTTTTCCCTCTTAAGAAAACATGATGCTGAGCAAAGAGTTATTTATGATTTCGCTTTCAGGGAGGTGTGATGAGTATGTTGCAGAAATGCAAAATCTGTGTCACAAGTTACTGGAACTGTTTTCCCTCAGGTTAGCTTGCCTGCCAGCAAAGTTCACTCTTTTTTCTTATTATAAGTTGCAATTTTGGAAGTATATTAATTTAAGACACTACTTAAAGAAAACGGAGGTACTATTCTATGGATTATAGGAGTCATGGAGCCTAGTCTAAAGGTAGAAGCTTGTGGCAATAAGATCTTCAGGGAATTATTTCAGTCCACTAATGAAGTTCATAGCAGGAGCAGTAATGGCCTATGCGTTGCAAGAACTGTGTGTTAGTTCATAGTACGTGCCATAGAGCCTGGTCTTTCGACGAGTTTGTGGCCTTGTTATGATCTTCAGGATATATTTCCGCATAATTTAAGGAAATGATGAACTTCATGGCTTCTCTTCTTCCCATAATAAGGTGATAGTCATAGTGGACTGGCTTATTTTCTGGCAATGCTAAGCTTTATAATGCCCTCTTTTTGTTCTCATTCTATTTGTTGAACATACTTAGCTTCAATGTTTTGACGAAAGGATACCCCTATAGAGGTATTTGTTCCACTTCAGTTAACAATTTTTCTTTTCCCGTTTGAAGGTGATAGTATCCTCTGTATATAATCATCACACTTTCAGAAAAAATGGACCTAATAATCAAGTTTAACCTGCAAGCCTTATTTTATCTCAGGGATTGACATTGGTGACCACATTATTGCAATCAATGTGTGTGTACAGTGAAGATGTTGAAAATTGCTTCACATATCCCATATCAATCAGTACAAAATATTTAAAATCACACCCGCAAGGGTAGCCAAGTTGGTGTAGTAGTAGAGCGCGGGACCGCAAGGCCACAAGTTCGATCCCCTGCATAAACCTTCTTGGTTGAGCCTGTCACACATTGTCACACATGGCAAAGCCATGTGTGGTTAATCGGTTGACGTGGTTTGAAGGCTATTGCGTCAGTCCGGGGTTTACCCTGTGCGCACTCGAGAGAGTAGCGGCTGCGGTTCCTTCGTCAACAAAAAAATAATAATTAAAATCACGTAATATTATTGCAACATGTGTGACATGTAAATTAGAATTTTATTGCAAAAAAAAATACAAGCTCACTTATCAAAATGTGAACTAAATGTTAGTAATAGCTATGCCATTACAATTTGTTAAAATACATTTTGTATATTTGAATCACTCTTGAAACTTGGTTACATTGCAAAGCAACATAACACTATGATGATAAAATAAAATTTACAAGAAACTAGTGTAACTAAATTAGCTTTTGAGTAGAAATCAATAAGCATATACTATAAGTCTTAGCCAAATTAATAAATTTCATTAAATTAATGATAATTATCTCAGAAAGTAGTGAGATTATCTGGGCTCCTTATAAGGCTTGTGCAACTCTCCTCCCTTTGAGCTAGCTTTTGTGGTGTGAACAAATCATGAATTTGGAGATATTATAAATAAAAGTAAAAGTGTTATGTGGAAAAACAATACATCCAATGATATCAAGTAAATCAAACATCTCATCCTACGAATATTTTTATCAAACGGAAAAAAGAAATAAAACCACTGGAAGTCCTACAAACATCAAACATAAGCTTTAAATTATCTTGCTTCATTACCATGCTTCCAAATGTACACAGAATGGAGTTCCGGCTCCTATTCTTGCCTTCAGGAAACGAATTATGGCATGTTAGGTGAAACTTTTCATGCTAAACTTCCTTTATGAATCAAATTGTATGCCATTGTGGTCCGGATCTTACTCGGACCCCGCGCATAGCGGGAGCTTAGTGCACACTTTTTTTTTATATAAAATTCTTCATCTCAAACTCTTATAGATATATGCATCTATAGCAATATAGTATGTATAATAGAAACTATCCCTGTCAGAAATGTCATCGATGGACAATTGAACTCCCATGAGAACAGATTATAAAGCGACAAAAATTGATCCAAACATGAATTCCTGGCTTCTCCTCTCCCTTTCTTCCCAAATGTAACGTCTGCCGCTTCAGTCCCCTATATTTGTTGTGTTAAAGATTGAACTATTAATTGCCATGTTGAAATTCATAATCTTTAATTGTCAATTCCAAAGAAGTAATAGATACATCCTCAAAAACATCCTTATACATTGAACTTATTTTAAATTAGTGTTGAAGGAATTAAACTATCATAAAATTTTGAGGAAAAATGTCTAAAATACACTCTAACCTTTGTCCGGATTTGATGTACCACACCTAACTTTTACGGGGTCATATTACCCCTAGATATATTTTTAAGGAATTTCGTTGGCATTGATTGAGTGAGATGATAACAATTCAAACACGTGCTGAACAAAAAGACAAAAAACAAAGGAGTCCGGTCATTTTTCACTCTTCAAACAAAATAAAAAATTAGAATTCTCTTACACTCTTTAATTTTTTTTCTTGAAGAAAGCAATAGATTTTCTTGGAATTTGATCTTGTGAATCACAATATTCTTTTATAATAGAGTTTTGACTTGTGTCGCATTGGATTTTGGTTCGATATTTTCAGATAAATGTCAAAAAAATGCTTTAAAAATATATTCATGGGGTAATAGTACAACCGTAAAAGTTAGATGTGTTACAACAAATCTGAGCAAAGATTGTGGCGTATTTTAGACGTTTTTCCAATTTTCCACACACTTGAAGTTAGGCCTTAAAATGAAACATGTGAAATTATAACTTTATACTTTAATACAAAATATTTATTTGAATTTTAAAAGGGTAAAAATGTCGTTCAATCTTTTATGGATATTTTGGTTATTCAAGTTTTTTCTTTTTGGTAGAACAGTAATTTACATTCAACCAGTATAAACTTTGTACAACCAGCCAGCTCATTGGACTCTAGAGCTGATTCTCAAAACGAACTTAGCAACAAAGACTTAACAAAAAGAAAACATTCTATGAACTATACAATGATCTAGGGAAATTGTTTAATTTGGTAATGTAAAGATTGAGTTTTGGGCCTAACTCAATCCCAAAAGCTAGTTTGTAGCGTGAGGATTGTCCAAGTCCATATAAGGAGTCCACGTTCTCATTTCATATTCAATGTGAGACTCTTAACACTACTCTGCACGCCCAGACCTTGTTAACTGGAGCGTGAATAATATAATTTGTGAGCCCAACATTGGTAAATAAATAATTGGAACGAGTCTGGCTCTGATACAATGTAAAGAATGGATTTTGGGCCTAACTCAACCCCAAAAGCTAATTTGTAGGCTGAGGATTGTCCAAGTCCATTTAAGGAGTCTATGTTCCCATTCCATATCCGATGTGTGACTATTAACATGTAAGACAATAGGCCCATTTCTACTGCTTCTGCCCTCTGATGTGGAGTTGGAGGATGATCTCTTTGAGCCAAATTCTTCCTTCCTTACTATGTTATTCAAATCTGCGAGCATTCCTTTCCTTCCATACACAGTACACCACTGCATCAAATAACCAACTCAGAATTTGAGTTCATGGCTTTAAAAAAAGTCTATTCATTTTTTTAGTAGACATATTTTTTTAAAGCCACATGATAAAAAAAAAATTTGTGGGTCGAGTCTGTTCGTTTAAAAAAATAGGTAGACTTATTTTTTTAAAGCCACGAAAATATTGTTTTTAAACAAATCAGACTCGGTCCACCAGAAAAAAAATTACCATGTAATTTTAAGAAAATATGTCTACTAAAAAATTAGATAAGACTTTTTTCGAAAGAGACGAGATATTTTTTTAATTAAAAAAATAAGTTAAACGATTTGTTAGAAAAATTTAGTCACATTTGATTTGACAGGCAATACTATTTCAAAGGCCAAGAATCAGAGATATTGTTTCATACTGTTCCAAAGACCCATAATAATGGCTAAAAGTTCAGTGCTGAGAGCTCAATTTACTCCAATTTTTTTTTTTTTTTTTTTTTGTGAAGGGGAAAGTCTTGAAGGCGAAACCCCCAACCTGTACCAGAGGCTCCTTGGCCGGGTGAGATGTAAATCGAGGGATATGCGCGAGTGGCAGCTCTGCAAGGGAGAGGACCAACGGCACACGAACTCAAAGAACAACCCTTGCAATATTTCAGCAAAGACTGTCACCACACGGATTCGAACCCGCGACGTTGGAGTGGTTGTACCCCAATCACCTTGCCACTTACCAACTCGTCTGTGCCCCTGAAGGCTCAATTTACTCCATTTCTCTCTCAACCTTTTTCAATTTTTTTTTCAGTCCGAGCATTCCTTTTCTGTCCCTCATTTGCAACTTTTAGTTTTCTTCCCTTCCCAAGTTGAAATAGCAATTTCTTCCATTCTCCAACCATTTGTATCCATTTTCCTAAGTTGGTTCCTAAATATATAGCAGTGGAGGACGGCTGTTCCAATCAATTTTCAATTAATTTTAATTCTAAATCTTTTTCTCCATCAAATAGGATAATTAATTACAAGTTTAATTTAGTAACGGATGACTTTTTTAATAGATTAGTTGAATCATTGATGAGGATGACAAGGCATGATGATTAAGAAAAACAAAGTTTACTGAACAAATATAACTCTTTACTTTTCATTGGCATGTTTACTATAAAGCCATTTAATAGTCAATTTCATTTATGTGGGTTGAATGATCCAGCGAAACTAATATAGCAATATCCTAGGCTAACATAAAGTAATGCAAATAAATCATTTAACATGTGGTTATTTTACTTATACATAGAGAGTAATAGTTAGGATATTATCGTAATCCAACTTTCAATAAAGGAATTCTCACTTTTAGAATATATATAGAAAATAATAATATGATGATTATAAATTATAGATAAGTAGTTTAGTTATAGGATGAGTCTAATTTATTTGAATTTAAATTTTTAATAAAGATTAGGTTGTTGAGGATTTTGAAATTATTCTGCAGATTTTATGTTGTTAAGTTGGCTATTTAAAGCTCTCTATGCTTAATAAAAATATTGAAACACTTTCAATCACTATTTTCGATCTTTTTGCTGCATCATCTTTTGAAAAACCAACATAAGAAGACTAAGCAAGAAAACTAACTTTGTCACAGAAGAATTATGGATCGGTTAATTAAGTCTTTATTGTATCTGATAAAGAGAAATAAGGTTAGCCCCAATAGACTTCAAGAATAGATGATTGCTAGAAATTTGCCAGATCAAGTGGCAGAAGTTGAAGGATCAGATTACATGGTCATGATCTTAAGGCTGTTAAATTTTTTAATTATTAATCTCTCTTCCTTTAGTTGACTTGGTGAATGATTAAACTTCCAAGAATAACATTCAAAATAAATAGGGGTAAACATAACTTTGGCTAAAATCTTGTATGTGTAGCGGTGTCAAATGGACGGATTAAACTAATATGGGCAAGACAAAGTGCATGAATCAATAAAATGACTCGCCCAAAGATTACTTGGCTGAAATAGATTGGGTCAAAATGAACTAAGTAATGGGTTATAGCCTCAACACCCCAAATTTTAACTAATTAAGTTTTAATTTTTTTTTTGTTAAATTTGTTTTATTACAAATTACAACTTTTTTTGTTATGGTTAAATCTAATATCAAACAAAAAAAAATCTAAAAAAAAATAATTTGATAAGTTTTCTTATGGGTCAATATGAACTACATATTTAGCTCAAATCAACCCAACTTTTAGATTGACATCTGAATATAAATATCAAAGGCCTCAAATAATAGGATAGAAAAAGTCAAACTCCTTATTAACGTGTACAGTCACAATCTGACCATAATTAGAATATATCACATATATTGTGTAATATTTAGTGATGTATAATTCTGGTAGATATAGGATCCTTATTGTATTAGGATTCCTCCACATTGTACACTATATATATTTATATTAATGAGAAAGCATCCCCAAGGAAGATTAATACACTCTTACATGGTATCAAGAGCCAAAACTCTATTCGTACCCTAAACCCCTAAATCGGTCGCCCTTCCCCTTCTGTTTCTCCTGCACCAAACCGGCCATATACCACCGGTATACCGTCGATATTCACTGATATACACCTCAGATACAACAAGCTAGACCTCCACGACCTAGTATACCTCTGATATATCACAAATATACGGTCCTCTTCCCTCTAATAAATCTCCAACATGACGTATACTACTGGTATACAGCTTCTCGAAGCCAATATACACTTCATATACTACTGAAATTGCCCATATACAACCTCTCTAAAGCCGATATACACCTCATATACGGCCAATTCTGCCTCCCATCCAGGCCGGCCACGCCGCGACCCCCCCAAACCCCAAAGTTTTTTTTTTCGGCAGAACCTATGGTGGACACCACCCTTGGTGGATTTTCTGCAATCAGTGGGCACATATAGCGGGCATGGGCCTCCAGCAGCTCCTCAGAGCCTGCAACCCACATGTCCAATTGGCTATTTCATCGGCCCAGCATCCTGGGCTCAACACCACTGGGCCTCAGCCATCAGGCCCTAATGTCAGCAGCCCATCAGCGGCCCAATAGTCTGGGCACACCAATAACAAGCCACAACATTTTGGCCTACTATCCTGGAGCCCAGCAGTCCGCTCCAGGCCTTTTCCAATTCAGTTTGGGCAAGGTTTTCGGCACGTTACCCCCTCGGAAGCCCGATAATGCGTGGTATATGGATATGAGCGCCATGTCTCACCTCACCAACAATTTTGGTAACCTTCCTCAACTACGTAATTTAAATACTCCACAATCCATTCTGGTTGGAAACGATCACCGCATTCCAATTCAAGATTTTGACCACTCTCACCCCACCACCGCATCCATATTTCTCAATAAATAACATTCTTTATGCCCCACATATTATCAAGAACCTAATTTCCGTTAGAAAATTTGCTATAGAGAATTTTGTCTCAATTAACTTTGACCTGTTTTGGTTTTCTGTAATGGACCTACGTACCGAGAAACTCCTTACACGATGCAATAGTGAAGGGGACCTCTATCCTTTCCTATCCACGTTTGCTGTCAGTGTCACCCCTCCTACATCTCTAACTGCCCAAGTCACTCCTCCCACAGCCTTAGCAACAATCTCTCCGTCTACTTGGCACAATAGACTTGGACATCCCGGAGCCCCTATTTTTATTTTTCTTCGGAACAATAATTTAATTCGTTGTTCTAGTGGGAAAACTGCCCAATAATGTTTGTCTTGCCCTCTAGGAAAACACGTTTGCCTTTCTTTTCAGTCTTCTTTAAGTGTTACGTTTTCTCCTTTTGATATTGTTCATGTAGATTTATGGACATCTCCTGTTATTAGTTCATTGGGTCATAAATTTTATTTTATGTTGTTAGATGACTTTTCACACTTTATGGATTTACCCTCTAAAGTTCAAGTCTGAAGTCTATACCAAGTTTCTTGAGTTTCATAACTTTATCAAAACACAATTTGAAAAATCCATAAAATCATTCCAATGTGATAATGGTCGTGAGTTTAATAACTCTGTGTTTCATAATTTTTGCACCAATAATGGCATGGTCTTCCGTTTCTCTTGTCCCCACACCTCAACCCAAAATGAAAAAGTCAAACGAATCATCCGTACTATCAACAACATGGTTCGTACCTTTCTTTTCCATGCCTCTTCCCCCATCATTTTAGGTCTATGCAGTCAAAATGGTAGAATATATCCTCAATATTTTACCTACTAGTACTCTTCACAATAAAACCCCCACCAAAATTCTCTATCGTCAGATCCCCTTATATGACCACCATAGAATTTTCGTCTGCATGAGCTACACGAACCTTGCCTTCACTGCCCCTCATAAATTAGCACATCGTATCACCCCGTGTGTCTTAGTAGGCATTCATTCTAATCATAGAGGTTATTTGTGCTATGACTTATACACTCATAAAATTCACGTCTCTCGTCACGTTTGACGAGACCACATTCCCATTTTCAAACATCCAAAAATTTTGAAAACCGAACTATACCTTCCTTGACGAGTCTGATATCTCCCCCGTCATCCTCAGGGAACTCAGTCTTGATCTATCGAGACCAGCGACACAACCCAACCCAATAACTGCTACCGACCTCAAACCACCCAGATCGACGACCCCCCCAATACCGAACCACCAGCTCACCTCCCAACCCCGACACCCCATTCCGTACCCAAGTTCTGCTCCAAACCAGAACCAAAACCATATCAGTATACCTGACCCGACACCAAGCACCCATACCCAGCCAGCAGCCTCACACCGAATGGAAACCCGTGCTAACACAGGATTTTCAAACTCAAAGTCCAATTTAACTTGTCTACACAAACCATTTCACATATTCCCAAAAGCCCCAAATTAGCCAAACTAGACTCGAATTGGAATGCGGCCATGTGTGAGGAGTTTAATGCACTAACAAAACAACGTACTTGGGATTTGGTTTCGCGCCTGAAGGGGGTGAATGTGATCCGATTCATGTGGCTTTTTCATCACAAGTACAGAGACAGTGGTGACTTAGAAAAATAGAAGGTCATGCTTGTGGGAAATGGCACTAATCAGTAGGAGGACATTGATTGTGGGGAGACATTCAGTCCGGTTGTTAAACTGGCCACTATTCGTACAATCCTGAGCATTGCTATGGGTAAGCATTGGCCGATTCATCAACTTGATGTCAAAAATGCCTTTATACATGGGGATTTAAAGGAAATTGTTTACATGCACCATCCGCCTAGTTTTGTTCATCTAACCCCCTCAGTATGTATGGCATCTCTGTAAGTCACTGTATGGTATGAAATAGGGCTGGCCAGTGGGCCGGTCTCGGGTCTGGCGGGCCGGGTCTGGCGGTGTCGGGGTCGGGGTGGGACGGGAGAAGGGGCGGGGTCGGGTCCGGCGGGCTCTGGCGGGCTCGGCGGGGTCGGGTCTGGCGGGACTGGAGCAAGTCCCGTCCCGATCCCGATCCCGTCGGGCTCGGGTCGGGTCGGGCTCGGGGCGGGGTCGGGCTCGGGTCGGGATATGGCGGGTTTTTTTTTTTTTTTTTTTTTTTTTAAAAAAAATAACATATGTATAAAAAAAACTCAATAAACAAAACAAGATAGTGTAATAAAAACATCCCAAGGCTGTTTTTGTACCTCTTATATTATTTAATAGACATATGATTTTTTTGTAATACAAATACAATTGTCTAAAATCTAAATTGCAACTTTGTGGTGTTGTCCAAAAGTTACAAATTACATAATAAAATTACAATTAAAAAAATTACATTCTCAAAAAAAACCTGTTCTAATTGCTTGATGATTTCATGTGGTTCTTCGGTTGGAATTGGTATTTGTTGGTCAAATTGATCCACGTCGCTTCCACTACCTTCGGTTAAGATTTCGTTGTAGTTTTCATCATCTTCTTCGTTGATCTCCGGTTGACCGCACCTTCTCCGCTCCGCTCGTATCCAATCTCTCGAATAATACGCAATTTCCAAGTCATCTCCGCTAATGAGTGTCTGTGGTCTCCTATTTGATATCTCGCTGCAGAAAAGCGCTTTCGTACGCAGCTTGACGACGCTTGAATGTTCAAAACATCTCGAGCCATCATTGAAAGTGTCGGAAAGGTCTTCTCATTCCCCCTCCAAAGTATTTCGAAGAAGTCTTCATGTCCATCTTCATTGATAACTTCTTGATACGGTACGTAACCCCGCAAAACAAAAATATCCAACTCGCTAATTTGGTTAGTAGTAGAGGTACGGCCGCACATTCTATTTCTGAGGCTTTCAATACTAGCCGCAGAAACAACATGTCTTTTGTGAGGTTGTGTTGAAGATGAAGAAGATGGTATGGAAGCCGGTAAGTTACTAGCATTTTCTTGTTGATAAAATCTATATATATTTTTGCATTGGTGTTCTACGCTAGACAATACTTCTTCTTTAGTTTGTTCAATAGGTGGTGGGTGATTTAGATTTTTGGGACTTGGAGGTGGTAGTACTTCTATACAATCGTAAATAGTTTCAATTAGTGATTTTGTACCGTCTATTTTAATAGTAGGATTTAATACAGAACCAATAATATAAATAGAGGGAATAGGAATAAAATATTTTTTTATTTTGAGAAACATTTTTTTAATAGCTGCCTTATAAGCTGGTTTTTCCATATATTCACTAAGTAATAAAAATATTAGAGTTATATAAAATAACATAGTTGAAATAGTAGGATAATATATACCGGAAAATTCTTTTGTTGCTTGAAAAAATTTCTCTAAAAATACAATAAGTTCGGAAATTTTTTCCCAATCACTATCTAAAATCATATCACCGGCTTTTTATTATGAGAGTTAAAAAATAAAGTTATAGGTAATTTATAGTCATAAGCAACAAGTAGTTGCTCGTATAAAGAATTCCACCTAGTGGATACTTCTTGTGGAATTTTTCTAAAAGGTAGTCCACAATCATGACAAATTTTTTTATATTCTTTTCTACGTTGTACTTTATTACTTTTAAAAATAAAGTTTATAGCAAATTGTATTTTACAAAGAATGTCTTCAAAAAGTGATAGACCATCCTTTACAATTAAGTTATATATATGGCACGCGCATTTTATATGAAAATGGTCTGGAAAAGACGGAGTTAAACTATTTTTTAAAATTGTAATGGCGTAATTGTTACTAGAATCGTTATCTAATGTAATAGTCATAATTTTATCGGTAATTCCGTAATAATCGCACACTTGATAAATATTTTCTGCAATAAAAGTACCAGTGTGCCTATCATCTATATATCTATACGCTAAAATACGTTTTTGCATAGACCATTTATAATCTATCTAATGACAAGTTACAAGTTAAATAATCATGGCCGTTAGTACTACGACCTATATCGACGTGATGGATACTTTGCCATTAAAATGATATAATGAAAAACGTAAATATTGTTGATATTCATGCGCGAATTTAAATACATCTCTCTTAACAATTGATCTAGGAAAACCGTTAAAAGCAGGATTATATATATCTCTAATGTAATGAATAAAACCGGAGATGAAGGAAATGAAAAAGGCAAACCCTCCACAAAGAAACTAATTTTGATATTGCTTCCCTATCTCTATGTTTATTGTATTTAGAACCTACAATTCCCCCCGTCATAGGGTTAATTTGACCACCGTACTTGGTCCGGACAATATCGTATGTGAACCTTGTCCCGATGGAGCGGCGTTTGCGCACCCGGTTTTGAAGCCTGGTATTGGGCATACCTAGCCGGATGAGCACTTACTACGTGTCTAATTAAACCCCCCGTCCCACCGTGACCTTTTCCGCTTTTAAATTTTAAAACATTTTTACAAATTTTACATATGGCTACTTGATTCTCTACGTCCCTATCAA
Source organism: Anisodus tanguticus (assembly GCA_034509755.1). NCBI lineage: Eukaryota > Viridiplantae > Streptophyta > Magnoliopsida > Solanales > Solanaceae > Anisodus > Anisodus tanguticus. The sequence continues at coordinate 45,210,143 of CM067555.1, forward strand.
AAAATGTCCATGCATCTGATTTTAATGGTCGTTTTGCTGGACCTCGTCTCATACTAGGGGGAATAGGAGGTATTTCAGTTGAAGGTGCACTAGTGGGTGTGTTGTCATCAACATTAGTGGGTATATCATCTAGATCATCGTCTAAATTAAAGTCTTCTTGAGTTCCAGAAAATAGCTCCCGGTCTAAATCTAATGGTATTGTAGGAAAATGTTGAGTATCAACAAAATCATCATGTGTAGGAATAAGATGACTAGAAGAAGTACCCTTGCCCAGTGGTTGCCCCTACTAGAAGAAGCACCCTTACCCTTACCCTTAAACATACCTTTTAATCCTTCCATTTTAATTATGATAATAAATAAATAATTAAAGACAATAAAATTAAGTGATCTAAACTAAATAAACAGACAATAATAATTTAATGAAGGAACGAATGTACCAAACGCCGACGTAACGTCGACGTGTAATCGAGAGGTTGAAAATTGAAACTTTGCTCGATGGAAGATTCTCAAGCTAGTTGCCAACTTCACTACCAATTCCCAAATGAATAAATAAAATTGAATATTTAGCAAACAATGTAGAATTGTAGAGAGATATATTGAGAAATTAGAGAGATTGTAGGAAGATTTGTGAGAAAGATGAAGAGAAAATGAGTTATTTATAGTTGAAAAATTGGGTTAAAGTGTAAATATAATAACTTATGGGTTAAAAATAAATATTAAGGGGTAGGGGGTTGGGGGAGGGGGGGGGCTAAAATGGCCGTTGCCAACGGCCATAATCTAAAATGGCCGTTGGTGCAACGGCCATTTTTGCAAAGGGCGAGGGCGGGGTCGGGGTCGGGGTCGGGGCGGTCTCGGGGCGGGCTCGGGGCGGGCTCGGGTCTCGCGGGCCTGGGGCGGGCTCGGGTCTCGCGGGATGAGACATCGTCCCGTCCCGAGTTCGAGTCCCGCCCCCGTAAATTTTTTTTTTTTTTTTCTTTTTTTGGCGGGGTCGGGGCGGGACCGGGGCGGGCTCGGGACGGGCTCGGGTCGGGGTCGGGCTATCCCGGCCCACTGGCCAGCCCTAGTCTGAAACAGGCTCCTAGAGTGTGATAAGATCGCTTTGCACAGTACATTATGCAAATTGGGTTTACATGCAGCAAATGTGATAATTCTTTGTTTATTTTCCATAGAGGCAGTAACATTGCTTATTTGATGTTATACGTGGATGACATTGTTCTTACTGCATCTTTTGATGTGTTAAAAATGAGATCATTGCACTGCTCAAATTCGAATTTGCTATGACTGACTTAGGGAAGTTGAGTTATTTTTTGGGGATATCAATGACTAGGTCTGCAGACATTATGTTTCTTTTCCAGCGTAAGTATGCAGAGGAGATTGTGTACAGGACTAAGATGGCTAATTGCAAAATCATGTCCACTCCGGTCGAATCTAAATCGAAGCTTAGTGCAGTTGATTGTGATCCAGTAGCAGATCCCACTCTTTATAGGAGTCTAGAAGGTGCACTTCAGTATCTTACTTTCACCAGGCCTGATATTTCTTATGTTGTTCAGCGGTATGATTATTTATGCATGCACCCAGGGAGCCTCATTTTACTGCTCTTAAATGTATCATTCGATATGTTAAGGGCACACTTGATTATGGATTACACCTATACCCCTCAGCACCAACCAGGTTGTTATCATATACGGATGCTGATTGGGCAGGCTGTCCGGACACGCGATGCTCCACCTTCAGCTACTGCGTATTTTGGGGGGATAATAGCATTTCTTGGTCTTCCAAGCGGCAAGCCACATTATCCCGTTCGAGTGCAGAAGTAGAGTATAGAGGCGTTGCAAATGTTGTTGCTGAGATCTGTTGACTTCGAAACCTTCTTTTAGAGCTTCAGTGTCCTTTGCGTAAGGCATATTTGGTTTACTGTGATAACATATCCGCCATATATTTATCTCATAATCCGGTTCAGATGGATATATACTTTGTTCGTGAGAAGGTTGCTCTCGGTCATGTTAAGGTATTGCATATGCCTTCTTCCTATCGGTATACGGATATCTTCACGAAATGTCTTCCTAGACAGTTATGCCTCGACTTCAGATCCAGTCTCAGCGTCCGGCCTCCTCCCACTCCGACTGAGGGGGTGTATTAACGTGTACAGTCACAATTCGACCATAATTAGAATATATCTCAAATGTTGTGTAATATTTAATGATATATAATTATGGTAGATATAAGATCCTTATTATATTAGAATTCCTCCACATTGTTCACTATATATATTTATATTAATGAGAAAGTCCCCCAAGGGAGATTAATACACTCTTACACTCCTAAAAAATGGATTGCCTCAAAATAATAGCCAACTTGGGGTTGCTTCTGCATGGAAGTAAGTTAGCATAAACCAAGCTCATCTAAATATAAAGCTACCTTGACATTGTAATGGTTCATATTAGGGGCTCATTCTTCAAAGGAAGGAAAATAATAGATATGGAGAAAAGCAAGTTTCTAATAAGTTTTTTTGTTATACTTCTGTTGCCATATGTAAATGTTACCTTGTCAGGGCCTAAAGCTAAGAAGCACTTTGTGCTAGTTCATACGGCCATTGGTGGATCCAGGATTTTAAGGTCCTGGGCGTTTGTCTTCGATAAAAGGGTTACACGGTCGAAACCATGTATATCATTGGACTGAAAATTAATGTTAAATTATCATATTTGTAGAATTCTTGTACAAGTGTAATTATGATATTAATATTGTATTAGGAAAAATGTATTAGTCTTGTATTAGAAAAAAGGTAGATTTATTTTCCATATTTAGGTATTGTATATCATGTATATATACCTCTTCATTAATGAAAATAATCAGGGAATTATTCTCTTTAATGGTATCAGAAGTCTAGGGAAAATTTTTCTTCTCCCACTTTGCACTTCCGTCAGCCCTACTCTCGGAATCCGACATCGGTTTCCGGCCAAAATCCCACTTTCTCCCAAATTTTCTTCCAAATCCCTCATTCTCATCTTATTCTTTCATCATGTCTACCTCAAAGAACATGTTTCATCCTGCCCTTACCATATCCAACATCAAGAACCACATATTTATCGTTCTTGAGATGGAACACGTCCAATACGTGACGTGAGCAGAATTATTTAAAGTTCACGCACGCTCGCATCAAGTCCTTCATCACATCATCCCCTTGGATACATGTAAAGAGAAGGCGTCTTCCGCCGATGATGACCCTGTGTTATGGACGACTCTTGATGTTACAATCCTCCAGTGGATATATTTCATTATCTCTACGGACCTATTGCAGACGATTATTGAACCCGATGCCACAACAATGGAAACTTGGAATAGGGTGCGTGATATATTCTAAGATAACAAAATTCTCGTGATGTCACTCTTGAGCAGGAATCATCCCATGTCAATAGGGAGGATTTTCTGTATGTCTCAGCCTACTGTAAAAGGCTGAAGAAATTGGCGGATCAACTCAAGAACGTTGGTGCGCCCGTCACCAATGATCGTCTTGTTTTTCAGATAGCTGAAGGCCTAACCGAGGCTTATAATGGTGTTGGGACGCTTCTTCGTCAAAGTAATCCTCTTCCACTGTTCTACTAGGCTAGTTCCATGCTCACATTAAAAGAGGCCAGCTTGGCTAAGAAGGCGGCTACCAGAGTTAATTTTGTCATGATGATGGCCATGTCCGTTGACCTTCACTCATTCATCAAATTCTAGCCAAAACCGTAACAGCGGTGACGGCAAAAAATGTCAAAATTGGGGAAATTGTGGCAAGAACTGTGGCGGCGACTGCGGTAGTGGCAACAATGGTGGCAGTGGGCCAACTGGACCGCAACACCACTGGTCGTAGCCTTGGGCCAATGCACAATGGTCGTAAGGATGCTGGGCCAGTGGCCCAACATGGCCTTTCCAGGTTTTCTAGGTGTTCCAGCGAATTGGGTCAGCCAGCAGAGGCCCAATTCCCAGTTCAAGAATTACTAGCCCAAGCAGTCGGCTGGGCCTTGACAGAAGACTGGCTTGCTTGGGCCTCGGCCTCAACAGGCCTTCGCTGCTATAGGCCTAGTTTCTTGTCCGACACCTACGATTATTGAGGTCGCGATGCATACACTTGGATTAAATCCCCCGAACGCAAATTGGTACATGGACACCGGAGCCACTTCTCATATGACGTCCGCGCAAGATAATCTCTTGTCTTATTTCAATTTGAGCAAAAATTATGGCATAATTGTTGGTAATGGCAATTCAATTCTAATTCGTGGTTATGGTCAAACAATTCCCCCTCCCATCAACCTCTAGTCCTAAAAATGTCCTTCATGCCTCTCACTTAATTAAAAAATTGGTGTTTGTCCGAAAATTCACAACTGATAATTGGGTTTCTGTTAACTTTGACCCTTTTGGATTTTCTGTGATGGATTTCACGACGGGGATACCTCTAATGAGATTTAATAGCCGAGGAGAGATTTATCCAATCACCACCACCACCACAATTTCCACGATTTAATCCACACATTCAACGTTTGCCGCTCTCGCTCCTTCCTTGTGACATGCTAATTTGGGTCATCCGGGGGCATCTATTATTTCTTCTCTTAAAAATAATAATTTGAGTGACTGTAAGAGTACGCGTAGTACTCATATTTGTTCTTCTGGTCAGCTAGGGAAACATGTTAGAATACCTTTTGTAGCCTCTAACTCTACTACATTGATGCCTTTTGACATTATTCATAGTGATTTATGGACATCTCCCGTTCTAAGCTTTTTTGGCCATCGTTATTATGTATTATTCTTGGATGATTATTCTAATTTTTTGTGGACCTTTCCGTTGTCTAAAAAGTCTCAAGTTTTTTCCACTTTCTTAAAATTTAGAGCATTCATCAGTACCCAATTTGAACGGAAAATTAAAAACATTCAATGTGATAATGGTAGAGAATATGATAATGGGTCGTTTCCGGAATTTTGTGACACTCATGGCATATCTTTTTGGTTTTCTTGCCCTCATACGTCCTCACAAAATGGGAAGGTTGAAAGAAAAATTCATACCATTAATAATATTATCCGAACCTTACTAGCGCATGCTTCATTACGTCATTCTTTTTGGCATCATGCTTTACAAATGACTACTTACCTCCTTAACATACTTCCTAACAAAGGTTTAGTATATCAATCACCCCTTAAAATTCTTTATCGTAAAGAGGTATTCTCATCTTAGGGTGTTTGGGTGTTTATGCTATCCACTTTTTCCGTCAACTACTATTAACAAACTTCAAGCCCGTTCTGCCACTTGTGTATTTTTGGGTTACCCGTCTAATCATCATGGTTACAAATATTTTGATTTATCTTCGAATAAATTCATAATTAGTCGTCATGTTATTTTTTATGAAACCCAATTTACGTTTGCTAAATTGTATAATTCCGTATCTAGTTCGTATAATTTTTTGGATGATGGACTCTCACCGTATATTATCCACCATTTATCCGAACTGTCCCATGACAAAAATTCGCCAACAAGCCCACTGCCTGCTGGCCCACTTTTTCACACTGGTCCAGCGTCTCGGCCAGCAGGCCCACTGTCTACTGGCCCAATTAATGTCCTCCCGAGTCCACTGCATCCTGCCACTAGGCCAGCAGGCCCATTAACTGCTAGTCCAGATTTCCCATCCCTGCATCCTGCCATTGGGCCAGTAGGCCCATTAATTGTTGGTCTAGATTTAGCCAACCCGACACCTACCCAAAACACGTCCACTTCTATTTTGAGTCAAGGGCCTATTACTCGTAGCCAACATGGTATTTTTAAACCTAAACGACATTTTAATCTAAATTCTAATGTCACCAAATCACCCCTACCACGTAATCCAGTGTCTGCCCTTCATGACTCGAATTGGAAAATAGCCATAGATGATGAATATAATGCTCTTATTGAAAATAAGACGTGGGAGTTAGTGCCCCGTCCGCCTGGTGTCAATATTATTCGTTCTATATGAATTTTTACTCATAAAGAAAATTCTAACTGTTCTTTTGAGAGGCATAAAGCCCGTCCTGTAGGGGATGGTAAAACACAACAGATTGGTGTGGATTGTGGAGAGACATTTAGTCCGGTGGTCAAATCGGCAACCATTCGCACTGTGCTTAGTCTGGATCTCTCGAAAACATGGCCCATTCATCAGCTGGATGTGAAAAATATTTTCTTACGCGATGATCTTGAGGAGATAGTATACATGCATCATCACTTGGGTTTTAAGGACCCCAATTATCCTCACCGTGTCTATTTGCTGAAGAAGTCCTTGTATGTGCTTAAGCACGCCCCACGGGTTTGATATAAGAGGTTTGCAGATTATGTGTCTGCTATTGAGTTTTCTCACAGCAGGTCTGATCATTATCTATTCATCTATCGTCGTGGTACTTCTCTGGCATACATTCTATTATATGTGGATGATATAATATTGACTGCCTCCTCTGATAATCTGTGCAAGTCTATCATGTCCATTCTCAATTCAAAATTTGATATGAAAGACTTGGGGCCCTTGAGTTATTTTTTGCGTATAGCTGACACTCGTCATGCCGGTGGTCTATTTTTATCACAGAAGAAGTATGCGACTGAAATAATTGAGAAAGCTGACATGTCATCTGTAAGTCCTCTTCTACTCCGGTTGATACCAAACCGAAGCTGAGTGCTACTTCTAGCACACCCTATGAGGATCCCACCCACTATCGTAGTCTTGTAGGGGCTCTTCATTATCTTACTTTCATGAGACCATATATTACCTATGCAGTACATCATGTGTGTTTATTTATGCATGATTCACGGATTGAACACATGAATGTGCTCAAACGCATTATACGATACATACAGGGCACACTTGATTATGGATTGTATTTATATCCTTCCTCCGTCTCTACTCTCGTGTCTTATACAGATGTTAATTGGGGTGGATGTCCAGATATCAGACGTTCGACGTCTGGTTATTGTATGTTTCTTGGTGATAACTTGGTCTCTTGGTCGGACAAACGCAAGGCTACTTTATCGCGATCCAGTGCGGAGGCCGAGTATTAAGGGGTAGCCAATGTGGTGTCTGAGTCATGTTGGCTGCATAATCTTCTGTTAGAGCTTCACTTTTCTATTCAGAAAGCTACCTTGGTCTACTGTGATAATGTTAGTGCATTCTATCTCTCTGGGAATCCGGTCCAACATCAGCGCACTAAACATATCGAGATGGATATTCACTCTGTTCGTAAAAAGTTAGCTCGTGGACCAATACGTGTCTTGCATGTCCCTTCAAGGTACCAAATTGTTGACATCTTTACTAAGGATCTTCCCTTGGTTCTGCTTGAAGATTTTAGGGACAGTCTCAGCGTACGACAACCGCCAGCTATGACTGCGGGGGTGTGATAGAAGGGTATACATGGTCAAAACTGTGTATACCATTGGATCGAAAAATAATGTTAAATTACCATATTTGTAGAATTCTTGTACAAGTATAATTATGGTATTAACATTGTATTAGAAAAATGTATTAGTCTTGTATTAGGAAAATGTAGATTTATTTTTCATATTTAGATATTGTATATTATGTATATATATCTCTTCATTAATGAAAATGAACACCGCTAACTTCTATGTGGGTCCGCCCCTGCATACGGCAGGCCATGGAGCCTGGTCCTGGTATAAGATTATAGCATTGATGAGGTCATCAGGGCATAATATCATAGCTCTTGACTTGGGCGCTTCAGGGATCAATCCAAAGCAGGTCCTCGAAGTCCCACATATATCAGATTTTTGTGATCCGGTAATGGAGTTCATGACTTCTCTTCCTGCACATGAAAAAGTAGTTCTTGTAGGCCATATTATTGGTGGACTCGCCTGTTAAGAGTCACACATCGGATATGAAATGGGAACATGGACTCCTTAAATGGACTTGGACAATCCTCACTCTACAAGCTAACTTTTGGGGTTGAGTTAGACCCAAGATCCATCATGTAAAGAATTGAGCCTAACTCAACCCCAAAAGCTAGCTTGTAGGGTGAGGATTGTCCAGGTCCATATAAGGAGTCAATGTTCTCATTCCATATCCGATGTGGGACTCTTAACATCGCCATGGCTTACGACATGGAATTTGGAAAGCTTTCAAAAAAAAAATTAGTTGTATTTCTCACTGCTCTAATGCCTGGTCCAAATCTCAATGCAACCACACTCTATATCTAGGTATTATTTCTTCAACTTTAGCATTGAGATGATCTATTATGTTTGCTTACACTTTTACGTGTTTGAAACTAAATATACTTGGTTATAGACAGCCAGTGCAATAATACCTCAACTTGATAATCGTGTTACATACGATAATGGACCTACGAATCCTACAACCACCCTCATCCTAGGTCCGAAGTAGTTGGCAACTAACTTTTACCCGCGGAGCCCAATTCAGGTACGCAAATCATAATATAAATATATACTGATAATTGAAATAGCCATTCTGGTCATGAGAATGGCCACAAGTGACTTTTTTCGCCAAAAAATACTGGATGATTTTACTAGTTTTTGCAAATTACAGATCTATTCAAGTACCTATTCTCAACATCAACTTGGAACAGATTTAAATCTTTTTTCCTTTTTGGTGTTACGATTTGACGCTGGCCAATACCTATATTCCATGCGGAAGATGTTTCTAAGGAGATAGTTCTTTCAAGCAAGAGGTATGGATCAGTTAGGAGAATGTTCATTGTGGTTGTTGAAGATAAAGTTCTAAAGAAGGAAGTTCAAACAGTTGATGATTGAAAAGAATCCCCCTAATGAAGTGAAAGATATCCAGGGCTGTGACCATATTGTCCATCAACTTTTTACTCTTCTTATGAGCATTGCTAACTAATATAGCTAATAGCTGTTAATTAAGAAAATAAGGGAGACAAGTATAAGGCTGAGAATAAAACTTCAGTCAATTAACATATCTGATGCATTGATATGGCGATCTTAGTTCTTTCATACAAGTCCTATTATCGAGCAAGTTAATTTGATATTTCAACCATTTTCTTTCAGTTGTTATTTCCTTTCATAGTAATTTCAGTGTTTGGAATTGACATCAATAAACAACCTCTATTTCCTGTAACTACTGAATTTTAGTTCAAGACATCAATGGGGAGGAGGACATAAAAGTTGATAGTGAAAATTTAGAACAATATGAATGAGGAATATGGTCTGCTGGTTCGTTCTTTTCTCTTATTATAAGTTACAAGATTGACAATACGATAGAATGATCTTGCTTGAAATAATCAAAGACCAATGAGCAAATGCCATAAGTTTCTCTTCATTATATGGCATTTTAATCACCCTTAGGAGAATTTCAATCTTTAGAAAGAACCAGCATCAATTGGTAAAGACTGCATTTTGTTGAGGCTGGGTTGTGCGAACATTTCGAGGTCGACTCTTCAGATGATGAGCTGGGCTGATATAACATCTCTTCCTCTAGTAACTAGTTGAAATGGTGAATGATCAAACGTCCATAAAACGTATTCAATGTACCAAAAAAAGAATATATACAATATAAACTGCCCAACAAATTATACTTGGTATGGTGTTGCTTCAGCAGGGAAGCAAGTTAGAAGGTCAAACACCTTGAGGATCTATCGAGTTGGCATTATAATGGTTCATACTAAGTCCTCATAGTTCAAAACAAGAGAAAATATTTAATAAGTTTAATACTGATACTTTTAATCTTGACGGAGAGGCGTTAAAATGGTACCGATGACTTTTCCGGAACAAGCAAGTAATATTTAGTTCAAAACAGAACAAGCTTCGAAAAATTAACACTCAATTTAGTGATTTTGTTATTTGTTATACTTTAACTTGTGTAAAGTAACATGTATCCAATAGAATAGTTGATGCACATGTAAGGCCATAACGGACTTTTGTAAAGATTGAATTTTGGCCTAACTCAATTCCAAAAACTAGCTTGTAGGGTGAGGATTGTCCAAGTCCATATAAGGAGTTCATGTTCACATTCCATATCCGATGTGGAACTCTTAACACTCCCCCACACGCACAAACCTTGTTAACTGGAGCGTGAATAATATAATTTGGGGGCCCAACATCGGTGAACAAAGAATTGAAATGAACCTGACTCTGATATCATGTAAAGAATGAATCTTGGGCCTAATTCAACCCAAAAGCTAGCTTGTAGGGTGAGGATTGTCTAAGTCCATATAAGGAGTCCATGTTCCCATTTCATATCTGATGTGGGACTCTTAACAGCTTTGACATCTGCTTGAATCATTGGTAGAATAGTTTAAGGCCTAATATCTTGGGTTTTAAAGGGAATATATATGTGAAAATTGTAATGTTCACGTATCGAGAATTTAGAGGAAGAAAACAAGTGCATTAAACGGGCAAGAGGTTAATCCCATTTCAAAATTGTTTGCCAAAATTGTTTACCAGATATGTATATATAGACTAGTAGGTATTGTAGAAATGTATTAATCTCCCTTGGGGAGCTTTTCTCATTAATACCAAATATATATATGTGTACAATGTGGAATTCTTATGCCATAGGGATCCTAATTCTATCATAATTACATATCACTAAATATGGTAAATATACAAACAGATGTATACGTCAATAGGTATAACAAATGCTATAAGTTTAGGTGAAAATAAAAGAATTCAAGGGTTCATATTTGAAGAATAATTTTGGAAGGAAAAATCGTGTAAAGCTACACGATTTGCTATTCATTTCAAAAAATATATATTGTGGAGACTCGAAGACGGACGGTAAGAGATCCGTTAAAAGTTTCAACAACTCGTGGATCACTACACAATAAAGTTTTTTTGATTTATCGTGTAGTTCACAATTCCTTTTAAAAGTTTGGCTTAAAAAATGTGTCTTTTAAGCGCCGGACTCTGATCAATAACAACCGTGAATGTGCATGGACTCTATCTCAATCAAAATATGTTGTGGGAGAAGTATGAGATTGATATAGCTACTAAGGAATCCAAACTAAAGATTCAGTAAATTATTCTTTTTAAAAGTGGTATATTTCAGTAGAGGCAAAATAATAGGTGTTTTTTTTTATTTATCAATCTTTGGTGTTGTCTTTAGATATAAATTTTATAATAATTGTAGGGGTTACACGTGCGAGGACATATAAGACATAAAAAGAAGTTGCGCATGAATTCTATTAAGATGAGGGTAATAACATGAGGATCTATATTTTTGTGTCATTTGGTAAAGTGAAATAGAAAACTATGAGTTCTCACCTATAATGAGTGAATTTTTTTGTTTCTACAATTCATGTGAATTATTTATGAACGAACATGCTACCACGTATATTTTCTATCAGAATATATTTGACTTCTTCAATAAACAAATGATCATAATTCTTTTAATTTTGTGTAATAACAATTTTCAGTTTAATAAAAATAAACTAAAAAATAATATGATCTCCAACTCAATTTCTAATGTTAGGTTATTTTAGTCATAACATATTTTTCACGTAGGTAAAAACATAAAGGATATATATTAAAAATAATATTTTAATAGAAAGTATTAAGTAGATATGATCAAACAATATTTTTGTACCTTATAAAATGAATAATATGTAATTTCAAATAACATCGCCTAACATTTGAGAGATTGACAGGGAATAACGTGCGAGACACGTTTTTAGAGACTAGTAAATATAGAAATTGTAGTCCTATTATAATTACCTTAGGTTGTGGCTTACTTGTATATAAGAATGTCATATTGTGAATATAAAGGCAGAGAAAATTCTCCCAAAAATATTCTTGTTTTTTTACTGTTTTCACGCCCCTTTCGATTTTAGCATCAAGTCTTAATAAGAGGTCTAAAATTTCTTCAATAAAACTAGCTTATGCATGCGCCACATGTGTGTCTCATGAGTCGCACGTGCATCTCATGTCAATTATACTTCATGTTGGAGAATAGCAATATCCTCACAGATTTACCAGGTAACGGTTTTTTATGCTTTCAATAATTTCAAGCTCTCCCTCAAAAAATCTATCAAATCTTGTTATTAGTCTGTATTCCAAAAAACCAGTAAATAATAATAACTGAAAATAAACAGAATCAGTGTTGAAAAATAAGAATAATTTTTCAGAATATAATCGAGCTCACTTAGTTCAAAGTGTGTCCTTAAGGAAATTATTCCCCTCACAGTACTCGAGGTTGATGGAATATCCCCTCCCAGGGATAGAACGATTATCTTACCAGAATAGTAGTACTCCAAATTCAAGTAGCGGCGAACCACTCAACGGCAGTATATCACACATAATTTATTTGTGCAGAAGAAGAAGAAGTTTGTGTTGTTCAGAAAATTAGTAAGTAAAATTCTGAGGAATCAAACGAATTTATAGCCATAGAAGTACTGTTTCTGAAGGTTTGCAACCCTTCTGAACAGCCGTGAGAAATTTAAATATGGGAAAGAAATCGGGTCGCAGGTCAGACACGCGGATCCGGGTCACTAACGGGTAGGATTGGATAAGCTAATTAATTTAATTAAATAATAATTAATTAAATAATTAAAATTAAAGAAAATTTGGTCCAAAAAGATTATCAATCAAATCATTTGACCAAATCTGAAGCCGAAGCCGAGCCGAGCGAGCTACGACGACGACGGCGCGAGGGGTCCTTGCCCCCTCAACCCTTTTAGTGACTGGAGAATGTGTAATGTAATATATACACCTCTCTTTTCCTTTCTTTTTCCGACGTGGGACAAATGCTTATTTTATAAAGCAAGAGGGAACTCCTACATTTCTTTCCACTACCGATGTGGGATAAATGCTCCATTTCCCATTCAATCTATCATTTAAACCCAACAATCCCCCACATGAATGGGGAATGGCTATAATATAAAAGAATGCACAGACAAGTGTGATATACAAGCGAGGATTGACTGCATCTGGATAAGTAGGTTTCCCTTTGAACTTTCCGTAGTGAACTTATATCGGATATATTCAATCAATCGGTATATTTGATATCTTTGAACCGTCGAACTTTGTTGTATACCTAGACAACATAAGTCACACAATCAACCCTCAACCGTTTATGGTTCTCACGGTTGTGTTCGTTTCAGCCATGAACACCTCTTGGTTTCATGAGTGCATAGAGAATGGGCCTTCACTGTCATTCCCCTTTTAAAGCGGCTTACACTTAACACTCACATAGGTGATTTCTAAACATGTGGTCCTATAGCCACATTAGCTGGTCATACACTGCCAGATTTAGATAATCATTAAAGAACCTTAATGCTTTATTAACTCATTAACAAGCCATAAGGTTTTATCCTTATTTATGAACATTGTCTTCATTCGAGAATGGGTTGAGTTATTTGACAATGTTGAACCGTCAGTCACAACTTTGTTTGATCTCCTTGAACCTAGCTCTTGGGATCTCCAGTCTGCTAGGTAGAGTTACCTCTATGATGACTTGTCCTCGGCCTTAACCCCATTCCCATTGATGATCTACTAACTCCCTCTCTAAATAAGCTTTTTGTAAGCGGATCCGCCACGTTATCTCTTGACTTTACATAGTCAATCGTGATAACGCCACTAGAGAGGAGTTGTCTAACGGTATAGTGTCTTCGTCGTATGTGACGAGATTTTCCGTTGTACATTACGCTCCCTGCCCTACCTATTGTTGCTTGACTGTCACAATGTATACATATAGGAGCCAAAGGTTTGGGCCAGAATGGAATATCTCCTAAGAAATTCCGGAGCCATTCAGCTTCTTCACCGGCAGTTTGCATCACTATATCCGGTGATCCGGTGATCCAGTTTGCATCACTATATCCCTCAATTACTGCAGGATATTTATTATAATGCAAAGCATAGGTTTGGGTGTGTTTTAAATACCCCAAGACTTGTTTCATTGTCATCCAATGCGTTTGATTGGGATTACTCGTGAATCGACTCAGCTTGCTTATAGCACATGCTATATCTGGTCGTGTACAATTCATAATATACATCAAACTTCCCAAAACTCGTGCATAGTCCAATTGTGCGTCACTTTCACCTTCATTCTTTTGAAGTGCAAAACTTACATCAATTGGAGTCTTTGCAACATTGAAATTTAAATACTTAAACTTGTCAAGTACTCTTTCAATATAATGAGACTGCGATAATGCTAGACCTTGTGGAGTTTTATGAATTCTGATGCCTAAGATCAAATCAGCAACTCGTAAGTCCTTCATATCAAATTTGCTAGCCAGCATATGCTTCGTAGCATTTACATAGGTAATATCTCTACTCATTATCAACATGTCATCAACATATAAACAAACAATGACTTTATGATTTGGAGTATTTTTAATGTAAACACATTTGTCACACTCATTAATCTTAAATCCATTTGCCAACATTGTTTGGTCAAATTTCGCATGCCATTGTTTGGGTGCTTGTTTAAGTCCATAAAGTGACTTAACAAGTTTGCACACTTTCCTTTCTTTACCAGGAACCACAAAACCCTCAGATTGTCCCATGTAAATTTCTTCCTCCAATTCTCCATTTAAGAAAGCTGTCTTGACATCCATTTGATGAATTTCAAGACCATATACGGCCGCCAGTGCCACTAACACCCGAATAGATGTTATTCTTGTTACCGATGAGTATGTGTCAAAGTAATCAATGCCTTCTTTTTGTCTATAAACTTTGACCACAAGTCTTGCCTTATATTTGTCAATAGTGCCATTAGCTTTCATTTTCCTTTTAAAAATCCATTTTGATCCTAAAGGTTTATTTCCAGGAGGAAGATCAACCAATTCCCATGTATGATTGTTCAAAATTGATTCAATCTCACTATTGACTGCCTCTTTCCAAAATGTTGAATCAGAAGAAGACATCGCTGCTTTAAATGTTTGAGGCTCATTTCAAGCAAGAATGTCACAAAATCTGGTCCAAAGGAAGTAGATGTCCTTTGACGTTTGCTACGCCTTGCATCCTCTTTACTTGGTGTATTTTCCTTTGGTTCTTCCCGCGGTCGTTTAGATCTTTCACTTGACGACTCACATTCAGTTTTATACGGATAAATATTTTCAAAGAATTCAGCATTATCTGATTCAATTACCGTATTAACATGAATTTCGGGATTGTCCGATTTGTGAACCAAAAACCGACAAGCTTTGCTGTTTGTAGCATAGCCAATAAAAACACAATCCACAGTTTTTGGTCTGATTTTTACCCTTTTGGGCAAAGGAACTTGGACCTTTGCTAAACAGCCCCACACTTTGAAATATTTCAACTTGGGTTTTCTTCCTTTCCATAGTTCATATGGAATAGATTGTGTTTGTTGTGGGGCACCCTGTTGAGTATTCGGTTAGCTGTAAGGATAGCTTCCCCCCCAAGCTTTGCGGTAAACCGGAACTTATTAGTAAGGCATTCATCATTTCCTTTAATGTTCGGTTTTTCCTTTCCGCAATTCCATTTGATTGTGGTGTGTAAGGGGCAGTAGTTTGATTGAATAATTCCATATTCTAAACATATCTCTGCAAAAGAAGATTCGTACTCTCCACCCCTATCACTTCTAATCATTTTTATCTTTTTATTCAATTGATTTTCCACTTCGTTCTTGTATTGCTTAAATGCATCAATTGCTTCATCCTTACTATTAACCAAATACACATAACAATATCGAGTGCAATCGTCAATAAAAGTTATAAAATACTTTTTCCCACCGCGAGATGATATTTACTTCATATCACATATATCTGTGTGAATTAAGTCTAAATGATTTGAATTCCTATCAATAGACTTATATGGATGTTTAACAAACCTAGATTCAATACAGATTTCACATTTAGATTTATTACACTCGAATTTAGGCAATACTTCTAAATTAATCAATTTTCGCAAGGTTTTGTAGTTGACATGTCCTAAACGAACATGTCATAAATAATTTGACTCCAATAAGTAAGACGAAGCTGAATTTTCATTAATACTGTCAACAACCATTACATTGAGTTTGAAAAGGCCCTCGGTGAGGTAGCCCTTTCCTATGAACAAATCATTCTTACTTAATACAATTTTCTCACTAACCAACACGCACTTAAACCCGTTTTTGACGAGTAGTCCGGCTGAAACTAAATTCTTCCAAATTGTTGGAACGTGCATAACATTGTTGAGAGTCAGGACCTTGCCGGAAGTCATCTTCAGAAGTATCTTCCCATATCTTTCAACCTTGGTCATTGCGGTATTTCCCATAAACGGTACCTCTTCGGGTCCAGGCGGGAGCATAGGTTGCAAATGCTTCTTTTGTAGCGCAAACATGTCGAGTGGCACCAGAATCAAGCCACCACTCTTTTGGGTTTCCAACCAAACTGCACTCCGATAGCATTGCACACAGACCATCCATATCATAATTCTTTTCCATCATATTGGCTTGTCCTTTTCACTTGTTCTTTTTCGGGAGACGACAATCTGGGGCTTTGTGGCCAGCTTTCCCACAATTAAAACAGTTGCCCTTGAACTTTTTCTTGTTGGAATCCTTCTCCTTTTCAGAAGGCCTCTTCCTTTTCTTGTTCTTGTTCAGAGCAGCATCTTCAACGATGTTTGCCCCTTCAATTGGTAAAGTCTTACGGTACCTCTTCTCAGCGGTTTTGTTATCTTCCTCGATCTTGAGACGAATCACAAGATCTTCCAACTTCATTTCCTTTCTTTTGTGCTTAAGATAATTCTTGAAATCTTTCCATGAGGACGGCAACTTCTCAATCATTGCAGCCACTTGGAACGCTTCATTTACTACCATACCTTCAGCAATAAGGTCATAGAAGATAAGTTGAAGCTCTTGAACTTGGGTTCCAACGGTTTTTTCATCCACCATTTTGTAGTCTAGGAATTTGGCAACTACAAACTTCTGCAAGCAAGCATCTTCGGTTTTGTACTTCTTTTCAAGTGCACTCCATAGTTCTTTGGAAGTCTCTACTGCACTGTAGACGTTGTACAACTCATATTCTAAGGCACTCAAAATGTAGCCTTTGCACAAAAAATCAGCTTGTTTCCAAGCCTCAGTAACCATGAACTGTTGGTTGTCAGGCATGTCGGCGGCAAGCATGGGAGGGTCCTCACTGGTGAACTTCTGCATACCAAGGGTGGTAAGCCAAAAGAACATTCTTTGTTGCCATCCTTTAAAGTTGGCACCGGTGAACTTCGCAGGTTTTTCAGCCGGTGGCACAGCGGTACGGGTTGTAGGAGTAACCGCTGGTGTAGTATTCGCAGAGGTAGTTCCAGTCTCAATTGCCATTATTCGTTTGTCACTGTCAAATCGACAAACTGTTTTAGTTAATAAAACCAGAATAGCAATTCAATCACAGACTTAAACGATGAAGATTTTATTTCTTCAAATCGCAGTATAATTATGAAACTTTAGTATTCCAATGAAGTTTTTATATATTCGAGTCAGAATACTAATATTCATATGGAGTAGAAAACTGCACAAGTTTTAATCTCCAAACCAGAATACAGCAATGATGAAGTTTTTATGTTCTTCAAATCATTGTACAAGTATGAACTTTAATATTCTAACGAAATTTTTATGTCTTCAAGTCAGAATATGAAATTTCATACGGAGTAGAAAACCACACAGGTTTTAGTCTCCAAAACAGAATACAGATTAATCTAAAAATATAATTTCCTTAAGATTGTTATTAGTCTGTATTCCAAAAAACCAGTAAATAATAATAATTGAAAATAAACAGAATCAGTGTTGAAAAATAAGAATAATTTTTCAGAATATAATCGAGCTCACTTAGTTCAAAGTGTGTCCTTAAGGAAATTATTCCCCTCACAGTACTCGAGGTTGATGGAATATCCCCTCCCAGGATAGAACGATTATCTTACCAGAATAGTAGTACTCCAAATTCAGGTAGCGGCGAACCACTCAACGGCAGTATATCACACAGAGTTTATTTGTGCAGAAGAAGAAGAAGTTTGTGTTGTTCAGAAAATTAGTAAGTAAAATTATGAGGAATCAAACGAATTTATAGCCATGGAAGTACTGTTTCTGAAGGTTTGCAACCCTTCTGAACAGACACTAAAAACTGGTGGGAAATTTAAATATGGGAAAGAAACCGGGTCGCGGGTCAGACACGCGGATCCGGGTCACTAACGGGTAGGATTGGATAAGCTAATTAATTTAATTAAATAATAATTAATTAAATAATTAAAATTAAAGAAAATTTGGTCCAAAAAGATTATCAATCAAATCATTTAACCGAAGCCGAAACCGACGGCGCGAGGGGTCCTTGCCCCCTCAACCCTTTTAGTGATTGGAGAAGGTGTAATGTAATATATACACCTCTCTTTTCGTCTTTTTTTTCCGATGTGAGACAAATGCTTATTTTATAAAGCAAGAGGGAACTCACACTTTTCTTTTCACTACCGATGTGGGACAAATGCTCCATTTTCCATTCAATCTATGATTTAAACCCAACAAATCCTTCATTCATCTCAATGATTCTTTTGAGAGCAAATGTGTTGCCGTCATCCATCACAAGCCTGCAAATGGTAGAAAATCTCCCAAAATCAATTATATATTCTTCATTCAAGGCCTCCGCCTTTTCGATGATATCCTCATAATAGTAAGGCAAATCTCCATGAATCATCACATTGGATGCACCATGAAGACCTTTTGGATCTTGATTGGCCAGAAAGCATATGGGTGTGGGACTGTATAGCAGCAACTACAACTGCACCTCACGATCCATGTCGCTTCATTTAGTCAAATTTCACTTAGTAGAATTCATCCACATAAATCTGGAACATCAATTTTCTTAATATCTGTAAGGCATAACAACACTGGATTGAATCAATATTGCAAAGATTTCATGTGGCAGTATTCAACTAAAACAGATAAAAAGAATTTCCTTACATATCTCACTAACAACGTTTCACTCTGTAACATTCTTGCCATCTTTTTTTTTTATATCCAACTTCTCGGCTTACGCCTGTCACGCCCCGACTTTTCTCAAGTCTTCTCTTAGAGCGTGATAGCACCTGTACAACCTTCCCTTTTCCTCCAGGCGAACCATTTTAATACACTTCTTTCCAAATTAAACATGTATTTAAGTGCGGAAGTAGTAATACCAATAAAACTAAAAATGTCATGTACTTAATTAATAAGAGCGCGAGCCCATGCTCGTACAACCATAACTTCTACCTAAACTCAATGGAAATTCCACATATGGAAATAAAAATTTCGAAGTTTGAAAGGAAACCTTCTCACATGGGGCATCCCCGAGATAATGAGACTAACTTCTTCCACCTATTTATTTAAGAACGAAAGTCACCAAGTCCGAAGCAATGGATTGGTGGAACAATGGGACTGCGGGACGATCGCTAGCCCTGTTGCAGAACTTTCCCCTTATCGCGCTTTTCTAAAACATGTTAGTTAAAAGAGTCAGCCCTACCATTCGGGGCTGAGTAAAAACCTCGTCTTACAATCCAAAGTAACCTCACAATATTCTAATTACAATCATATTAAAACATAATAAGCATGTTGTGAAAAAAAAAAGTCTACAAAACTTTCATTATATAAGCCAATAAATATTTACGTGCAAGATCTCCTCCCCACTCGTCGTAAGAAAATACTTAGTTTAACCAATACTCCTGATTTATCTCATATAACATATTATATACTTATTGAGGTACATGCAACCCGATCCAATGCATTTATATTATCTATTTGTTGCGGTACGTGCAACCCGATCCAATGCAATTATATATTTGTATATATATGTTCAAAAAACTCAAATAATATTTATTTCCTTCAACTTTTCGCCCTTCCCACTTGTAAGGGTTATAACTCTCGAACCATAACTTCAAATAAGGTGTTTCCTACGCCGAGTTGAAGGTAACACGGGGATCTATCACTATCCCAAGTTTTCTCTGAAAATTCTTAGTATAACTAGTACCAATTCACGCAAGAAACAACCCTATGACAACTGTCTCGCCAGAAGTTTTTTGAAAAAAATACACAATCTTAAAATAGTCATAACTTTTTATCTGTAAGTCGGATTTATCTCCGTAAAGTCTCAAACTGTCGAGAACAGAGAAATCTAGAACTTTTATTCATCACAACTTTTCAGATTACTCATCGAAACATTCAGTTATTTTATTTTAACAACTCTCAGAAAATTATTTCGCCAGATTTTTGTAAAACAAAACACAATCTTAAAATAGTCTTATTCGTAAGTCGGATTAATCTCTGTAAAGTCTCAAACTGTCTAGAACAGATAAATCTAGAACCTTTATTCAGCACAACTTTTCATATTCCTCAACAATATGTACAGTTGTTCCGTTATACGTTCTGCATTCCGGATTTCATTCGATCCGAGGCAGAAACTTTGAACTGCGATAACTCTCAAACCCTATGTCGGTTTTATCCCCGCTTGGGTTCAATCTTATCATGAAGGAGAGATGTACAATCCTGTAAAACTTCATCAAATTTTAACAGACATAACTCAGTGAAACATATTGTAATTTCATGACCCAAACTAGTTATCAAATAACTTACTAACAATAATTTCATGATCATTCTTCCAACATCCGTATCGTATTCTAATATGTATTGTAACTTAAAAATAAGGGATTATACTAAGAGTTATGAGTGAGATAAACTCACCTTTTTTCTGCTTCGTCACCGCGAAAGAACTCTAAAACTTGATTGCTAAAGGTAATATTTGTTCTCTTCTATTTTTCTGATTTTTTTTGCTCTTGGTACTTTTATGAACTTTTGTTCTTTGGGCGCATCATGGCATCGTAAGATGTCTTGCCCGAATGAATTAGTTGGTACTAGAAATGTTAGAAAAAGTGAACGAAAGGATTAATAAGAAGTGAAAAGGACAGAGACACTTCCCAACCAGAAAGCAAAGCTCCCACTTTCTCGATCAACTAGTAGACTTGCATGAAGAAAGAGACTAAACAAGGCGGAGTACTTATTTAGAAGTAGACTGAACACCAACCCAATCTCGAAAAATAAAGAGAAGTACAAGCAAGGACATTTTCTCGATCAAGAAGGTATTGAACTTCTTGTGCTAAGTGTTTTTCTTTTGTGTTATGCAGAATATATAGTGAGTTATGTGTGTAACTTGTGGGAGGTGGAAGGAGAAGAGGTTGAGGGAGATGTTAGGGGGGGAACGTGCAGATCATGGCCTTAATGCCACATTAATATATATATATATTTTTGAAATTTGTTTTAATTTGGGATTTTACAATGCCAGACTATTCCTGAAGATAATAGTTCCGGTCCCTCAGCACTACTACCAGTAAATCGTGAGTTGTCATCTCTTTTTTGATGGGACAAGAGAAGTCACTATATAGAATCTCAAACACAATCAACAAAAGCAAGAGAAATCAATATCTTAAATTTACGGTAAGTCAAAATAAGATGCAAATTAAAATATCCTTATACAAAAGTGTACAGCTCACATATCATATTTACCTGGAGGAAGAGAAATTGATGTAAGAGTTTTAGCAATGCATGGATCAGGACGGAAAGCTTGTACAACTTCTACAACAATGCATAGAAGAACCAACAACTCGTAAAATTTCAAGCTGCCCATCTCGACCCTGGCAAAACACAAACACACATTAACAAGAATCCTGAATGTACTTCAAAAGAATACATAGAGGTTAGAAGAATTATCCATTTCCCTTCAAAATTGAAGCTAACGTATAATTTTTTTCCTATGAAGAAATTTCATTAGCTCAAAGGGTAAGAATGGTGGCTATTCACTTTGATGATGATGATATTTCATGGCATCGGTCTTATATGAAGGGAAGAGGAAACTTACCTAGCTCAGGTTGAGATTAGTATTTGATAGCTCTCATTGAAAGGTTTGGTGACACATTTGTTGATCCTATGATTGAACTCAAACAGTTGAAATAGGAAGGTACAGTAAGGGAATTTCAAACTGCATAAGATAGACTGCTCACTCAGATATCCCTCGCTCCTAAGCAAATTGTTAGCTGCTTTCTAGGGGTATTGAAACCTGAAATTACCTATACTATCATGTTCCAAAGTCCTCAGACTCTTAACCAAGCTTACAAACTAGCCAGACTAAGAGAAGCAGCTTTGGCAATTGAGTCTAGATCCCAAAGTTTTTTCTCTGCACCTCAGCCCCAATCACATTCAAGAAGACTATCACCAGCTGAAATACAAGAGAGGAGAACTAAAGGACTTGGTGATAAGTAATATCTTCCTGTTTGCCCAAGTTTGGCTGAATAAAGTTATCTGGTACCTGTATTTGTGGGAGATAGCAAGTACCAGATGAAATTAATCGAGTTATACCAAGCTGGTTCAAACACTACAGTTATAAAAAAAAAATGACAAACATAGGAAGCAATAGTGATGTGGGTCATGAAGCAAACTCATATGGGATAGTAGATTTCAACTTGATTGGACCAACCGTTCATGTATCTAACTATATAGATGATCATGGGCGGCTCAATAGAATTGGTGGCCTAAAATCAAGTATTGTGACCGATCAGGTATCCCCGTATATAAATATAATATATATATATATATATATGCGGTAACTTACTTGTATATAAGTCATATTGTGAATATAAAGGAAAAATTCCCAAAAATATTCTTGTTTCTTTACTGCTTTCACGTCCTTTTTTATTTTAACACCAAATCTTAATAGCTTATTCATGCGCCACACGTGCATCTCGTGCATCGTGCGTCCATCCTGTGTCAATTACACTTTATGAAGAGTTAGACACTTTTTTTCCCCTTATACAGGAAGCTAATGAAGCTGGTACCCAAAATAGTAGCTAGAATCGCAAAGATGGTTATATTTGTAATTAGCCAATTTTGGTGGCAAAAGTTGTTAAGACAGTTAGTTGCCAGCTCTGTGCATTTGTTTTCTGCATTTTATATTTCATTTTATTTAGCATGGGTTAGAGTTAGATGTGATCCATTGCTTTATATTCCTGCATTTTCCATTTTGTAAGGATTACGATTGAGATTGTTGTTTCTTTGAATTTTATTCCTGTTCTACTGCCCCCCCATTACTAACAGTTGGGCTTTCTTATGAATGCATAACCAAAAGAAAGTTCATAAATTTACAAACGAAAAACAAGCTATCTGTAATGGGTAGAAAATGTATTACAAATACTGTACAGACTTGGAATTCCTCGAAAGGTAAGCCACTGAAGAGAAAGAGTGAACTGTCTTGGAAACTAAAAATAAGCGGACATAGTATAGTATAGTGACCAGAAGAAATCTTTATTTGATGCAACCGAGTACCCGAAGCTCATATAAAAATGTAGAATTGTGAGCTTTGAAGAAAATAAAAACAACATACTTTTTTCTCCTCTTTTCTGACATGATTCTTTCATAGTTTTGCCGGATTTGTTAGATTATCTCTTATACACAACCTTGGTATATTGAAGAAATTCCTTTAGCAATAATTTGATAGGACAGTTTTAAAGATTCAACAAGCCTAAGGTAAGTAATACAGTAGAGATTGTATTTTCACTTGAAATTAAGAAATTGATATAATATATATTCTACATACTTGATAGTAGACCTTGTTACATCCCGTATTTGTACATTGCATTTGTCGTAAGTCAATCGACATAAGTTCAAGGACAAGATTATTTTTGAGGTTATAAGTGTTTATGCTATGTTTAACTAGTGAAAAGTAAGTGTCGTGAAGATCAGAGGTTAAATAAATTAAAGAGTATAAGTTTCATCAATGTAATATCTAGGGCTTTTGGGTTATGTTTTGAACCGCTCAACGTATGCAAGTAGACCTGAGCCACAGAGAACTTGAGTCATATTTAATTGTGCCTATCAAGTGCTTGGTGTATAAGAGGATAAAGTCCCAAAATTATTTAAGGCTTGAAAGTAGGACGACGGTGATTGAAAATAATATTTGTGTGTGCCAAAAAAGGCTACGAACTAGTATAATATTACATGATCATGATAATGAGAACGTGAAGTGTGTCAAAAAATAATGTATTATTCAAGTGAATTGTGATCAAGGAATTAATTATGTGGGTAGTTGATTAAATATTGAAATAAAGTGGGAGAGTGCGAAACTAATTATAATATTAATTAAGATTATCGGGTAAATATTATATAGATACAATCTATATCTATATTACAAGTGGCAGTAGTTAAGATAAAAAAAGAAGTGGCATTAAGCCCTCATAAGTGGGTTGATTACTCAACGCACATGATGTGCATGTATGACACAAGTAAAGGGAGCATATGTCATGATTTTGACTTCATTAATTATCCATTATTAATTACATTGGGAGAATTCAACAACATATGGTAATATACCATTACTGTGACCTAAATCTGAAGGGGAAAAACGTTCACAAGAAATTGGGTCTTCGCCTATGAGAACGGCTTTTGCGCATAGCTTCGATTTCGTGTTTCATTTTATCGCATTGTTGAATTCAGATTTATTCTAAGTGAAGTAAGGTGGAAAAAGAGTAGTTCTTGGAATATAAGGTAAGAATTCTCCTTTCCTAAGTGTATTTGAGTTTATCCAAGTGATAGATAAGTAATTAGATGAGAAACTACGAAATTTATACCAGAATTCGTAGTTGATGTTATTATAGTTGTATGGACTATCTATGTGATGGTTGTTTTGAGTTGTTTTGTGGGCTGGAAATTGATGGAATAACCTGAGTATATTTTTGTTGTTGTTATTGAAATGTTCATGAAGAAATAAAAGGGATTTAAGATATACTCTTGTTACTCGTAAATCGAGCATGCCGCTCATTGAACCGTTGGGTTGTTTGAATAAGCTATTAAGAAGTTATTGTTTGTTTGGGCTGCTATTATGACTGGCTTGAACTTGTGGGAGGTAAAAGAAACAAGGGAGATGCTGCCCATTTTGTTATGGAATAAAGTTTATCGTTTGAAATACGATCGTTATATCACTTGTAATATGATGTTAGAATCGTTTAATTGTCGTAGGTTAAGGAGCGGCGAGATAAGCTTGGTTGTTGTTGAGCAGAAGGTTACAAAAGTATGTTAAGGTTCTTCCTTTTCATACTTGGCATGTCCGAAACTGAAATGAGACTATGTCCCCGGATGAGTTCCGATTTCATTTCCTTTAGAGTTATATTGTTCTCTTATCCTATTTGTCCCTTGTCGGAAATACTTTCAGTATTTAGAGGTTATTGTGTGCAGAAGAAATGTGTTGATATATATATATATATATTATATATATGAGCAACTCCGAGCCTCCTACGACCGGGTAGATACACACTGAGCCTCCTACGACTGGGTAGACACACACCGAGCGCTATGTATGGTCGGGTAGACACGAGAATATATAATGTATATAAGTAGAGTAGAGACAGACGAGTACGCTCCAAGTTACCTCTAACCTTATCTTTGTTCATCAGACGTATGTTACAGCTTCAGTTATTTAGTTGCCTTACATACTCAGTATATTATTTCGTACTGATGTCTTTTTGTTTGTGGATGTTGCATCATGCATGCAGGTTTTAAGAGACATGTAGAGAGACCTCCTAAGTAATATGTCAGAGTTCATCCGGTCGTTAAGCTCCATTTCAGTCGGAGTTATCGTGTTCATGTTTTGAGAGTCTTCTTACATATATAGACCTTATGTGTAGGTCAAGGCTCTATCCTAACCGTATCACAGTTATACTTCTCTACAGGCTTGTATACCTAATCATTTTAGTATGTATGATAGCATGATGGCCTTGCCAGCCCGTATATACATATATATGTCTTTTGAATTGACTTTGTTTCAGAAGAAATAGATGTTATTATATATTGTGCTAAGTATGGCCTTGTCAGCCTAACTTAGAGTTATCTTCAGCATCTGCGAGTTACATATAGTTAGCTCGGGGTCAAGTAAGGAACCGGATGCCAGCCACGCCTCCCCAGGTTTGGGGCATGACAAACTTAGTATCAGAGCAGGACTGTCCTTAGGAATTCTACAAGTTGTGTCTAGTAGAGTTTTGTTTATAAGTGTGTTGTGTACCACATTATATAAACAAGAAGCTACAGGGCATTTAGGAGTCTATTACCCTTCTTTCAAATTCAAATTGTGCTATAGAGCTGAGTCATAAGAGTTTGAGTCAGGAATTATGTTTACAAATGATATAGAGATGCTTGTAATTAGAAAGATTACAACTAGCCAGAAGACTAATACAATAGCAGGTAAGGACACTAGTAGAAAGAGTTCTTAATGACGTGGCATTAAGCCCTCATAAGTGGGCCGATGACTCAAAGCACATGACGTGCATGTATGACACATGTAAAGGAGCATATGTCATGATTTTGAATTCATTACTTATCCACTACTAATTATATTGGGAGAATTCAGCAACATATGATAATATACCATTATTGTGACCAAATCTGAAAGGGAAAAACTGTTCACGAGAAATTGGGTCTTCACCTATGAGAACGGCTTTTGAGCATATCTTCAATCTCTTATCGCGTTGTTGAATTCGGGATTTTTTTTGGAAGTGAAGTAAGGTGGAAGAAGAGTAGGTCTTGAAATATAAGGTAAGAATTCTCCTCTCCTAGGTGTTTTGAGTTTATCCAAGTAATAGATAAGTAATTAGATGAGGAAGTGCATAATTTATACCGAAATTCATAGTTGATGTTATTTTCGTGTGGATTATGTGGTGGTTGTTTTGAGTTGTTTTGTGGCTTGAAAATTGATGAAATAATCTGAGTATATTGTTGTTGTTATTAAAATGTTCATGAAGAAATAAAAGGGATTTAAGATATTCGTTTGTTACTCGTAAATCGAGCATGCCGCTCGTTGAATCGTTGGGTTATTTGAAGAACTTATTAAGAAGTTATTGTTTGTTTGGGCTGCTATTATGACTGTCTTGAACTTGTGGGAGGTTAACAAAATAGGGGAGATGCTACCCATTTTGTTATGGAATAAAATTTATCGTTTGAAATACGATCGTTATATTACTTGTAATATGACTTTAGTATCATTTCATAATTGTAGACAAAGGAGCGGCAAGATAAGCTTGGTTGTTGTTGGGTAGAAGGTTACAAAGGTATGTTAAGGTTCTTCCTTTTTATACTTGGCATGTCCGAAACTAAAACGAGACTATGTCCCTAAAGGAGTTCCGATTTCATTTCCTTTAGAGTTATATTGTTCTCTTATCATATTTGTCCCTTGTCGGAAATACTTTCAATATTTAGAGGTTATTGTGTACAGAAGAAATGTTGATATATATATATATATATATATATATATATATATATATATATATAGTTATTATATATATATATATATATATATATTGTTGATAGTTGTTAGGTTGTTATTGTGAGCAACACCGAGCCTATACAGCTGGGTAGATACATACCGAGCCTCTTACGGCTGTGTAGATACACACCGAGCCTCCTACGGTCGGGTAGATACACACCAAATCTATATGTGGCTGAGTAGACGCGGGAGTATATTATGTATATAAGTGAGTAGAGACAGACTTGTACATTCCAGGTTATCTCTGACCTTATCTTTGTTCAGCAGACGTATGTTACAGTTTCAGTTATTTAGTCATCTTACATACTCAGTACATTATTTCGTACTGACGTCTTCTTGTTTGTAGACGCTGCATCATGCCTGCAGGTTTTGAGAGACAGGTAGAGAGGCCTCCCTAGTAGTACGTCGGAGTTCAGCCAGTCTGTAAGCTTTATCTCATTCGGAGTCACCGTGTTCATGTTTTGAGAGTTTTCTTGTATTTATTGACCTTATGGGTAGGTCGGGGCCATGTCCCGACCGTAGCACAGTTATACTTCTCTAGAGGCTTGTAGACCTAATTGTTTTATTGTGTATGACAGTATGATGGCCTTGTGGCGTGACAGACCTATTAACAAAATCCATAACATTTGTTGGTTATGAAAGATATCATATCGTTAGGTTTGCATAGTGATGATTTATTTATATTTCGTTATTTCTCTGTATCATGTTCACGTATAAATTGCATTTTGAGATAAATTTTAGTTAATGCCTAGATTATTCATTATTGTTGTTTCATATACATAAGATAACTTCTATGTAGGATATTATATGTTTCCGATGAAATATATATATTTATATATTCAGAATATATATGTATATGGTGTATAAATAAATATATAAGTGGTAGAATATATCCTATATAAATCATATCATTTTTTATACTAAAAGTGGGAAGGATCTAATGACAAAGTTAAATTACCAAAATGCCCATAAAAATTAAATACTTAAAAAAATAGTGATTACCCTTTGGAACACAATAAGTAACTTGTATTTATTAGGATCAATTTAAAGTTTGATAATGGGACTGTTACAAAAAATTGGAGAAATTGTGCAGTTGCCTTTTCATATTCGTGTGCTAATATACCTTCACTAGCTCACACCTTTGCACTACTTATTTCTGTCCCAATCCATTCATGATTCAATATTCTGTAAAATTGTTCAATTCTTGTAATTCTTCTTGTTGTAACAATGTCAAATACTGAAATTCCTTCCAACTGTGTTGGAAATGGCTCAATTCCAGTACATGCTGATGGATCGACCAATCAAACAGTGTTTGGAATAGCTCAAACTATTGATCACAACCATCCTCTTTTCTTGCATGCCTATGATGTAAGTGGAGTTTCTCTAATTTTCTTTCAATTAACTGGTAGTAAGAATTATGCCCTAGGGAGTAGATCTATGCGATTAGCTCTAATGAGAAGAAATAAATTAGGGCTAGTTGATGGATCTTGTAAGAGGGAAAGCTTTAGAGAGAAATTGTGGAGTGGTATATTTTGTAAATGCTTGATCTGTGTAGAAAAAACTTAAAGAAAGGTTTGGTGAAATCAATGGATTAAGAACATTTAGCTTACATAAGGACATAGCCACTTTAACTCAGGGAACAACATCAGTGTCTGTGTATTTTACTAGACTCAAAGGGCTATGGAATGAATTTGAATCTTTGGTCCCTGGGTGTAACTGTGAAAAATCTAGGGATTTCTTTATGTATCTACAAAGGTTGAGGTTGTATCAATTCGTAATGGGTCTAAATGAGTCATATGCTCAAGCTAGGAGTCAAAATCTCCTCATGAATCCATTACCTTCTATAAATCAGGTTGGTGATAAATGATGAAGGTCAAAGGGCTAGTAGTTCTAGTTCTACAGGTTTGATTGTGGCAGGGCCTTCTAATGCAATGAACTCAATGAGCCATTATGACTCATCAGCCTTATACTCAAGAACCACAAATCAATCTGTGAATCAGAAGTATAAAAGGGATTATAGTCTATGGTGTGATGTTTGTAAAATGAAGGGGAACACAAAAGAAAACTGCTACAAGATTGTAAGATACCCTCCTAATTTCAAGAAAATAAAATTTGGTCAAAACAGTGAATCCAATAGAACAGGAGGCTCAACAACATATAATGCTAATACTATGCTTAATTATCACTCAGTTGGTCAGAATCAGTCTACTACTAGTCAAAGAATGGAGGGACATGTCTCTGAAAAAGGGTCTCTCGGAAACAACCGTTCTACCTACCAAGGTGGAGGTAAGGTCTGTGAACACTCTACCCTCCCCAGACCCCACGGTGTGGGATTTCGCACATCCTGGGGCATGTGTGTTTATCAACGACCAATATGAACAGATCCTGCAAATGTTGAACAAGAGCAATTGTTTCTCAACCAATGCAAGTGTTCAATGATTTGATGGTCTAGAAGGTAACACATCTGGTAAGGTTTCAGGTATCAACAATGCATGTTTAGCTAGTCTAGTACAGTGAATAATAGATACTGGAGCTACTAACCATATGGTATCTAATGTAAACTTTCTAGATAAGTCTACTGTTACTAAAACTAGTAACCTAAAAAAGGTTCATTTGCCTAATGGGGACATTTCATTAGTAACACATACTGGATCTAGTTCAATATCACCTAGAAGTACCCTACAAAATGTGTTTTTACTACCACAATTTAAATATAACTTGATGTTTGTGTCTAAAGCTACCAGGGAACTAAGATATGCAACCTTATTTTATCCTGATTTTTGTATATTACAGGATCTCTCAAGTGGGAAGATAAAGGGTATTGGTAGACTTGAGGATAGGATGTATCTACTTAATCAATCACCTAGAGATAATAGTCATTAAGTAGTTCTAGCTGCTAAAACAACAAGAAGGTACTCAAATAAACATAAATCTATGGCACATGAGATTTGGTCATGTGTCTTCATCTTGTTACTCAAGTTATTTCCAAACTAGACTTCCCATGTGCTAAGCAAACTAGACTTCCATTTCCTTCTAGTAGCATAAGAAGTACTGCATGTTTTGAAATTGTACACATGGATGTTTGGGATCCTTATAGAATTTCTATTGTTGATGGTTTCAAATATTTCTTAACTATTGTTGATGACTATAGTAGAATGACTTGGATATATTTGTTAAGATTAAACTCTGATGTGTGTGCTATATTACAACATTTCTTAATATTTGTGAAAAATCAATTTAATAAAAGTGTCAAAATTTGCAGAACTGATAATGGTACAGAATTTATAAATGATATATGTAGTACCGTGTTTTTAAATGTTGGCATCATTCATCAAAGGACTTGTGATTATTCCCCTCATTAAAATGGTGTAGCTGAGAGGAAGCATAGGCACATATTGGAAATTACCAGGGCTTTAAGGTTACAAGCTAATATTCCAATCAGATTTTGGGGTCACTGTGTATTGACAGTTGTGTACATTATTAATAGAATACCTTCTTCTGTGGTTGGTATTTCTCTCTATGAAAAACTTCACAAAAGAAAACCATCTTTGAACCAATTTAGAGTCTTAGGGTGCTTATGTTATGCTAAGATAGTGCAACAAACTGATAAACTTCAAACAAGGACTAGAACTACTGTGTGTATGGGATACTCAGAAGTTTAGAAGGGATATATACTATATGATTTGGGCACAAAATCTTTTACTTGTGAATAGGGATGTAGTATTCAAAGAAACATTCTTCCCTTTTAAGAAAGAAACTATTACACCTTCTATATTTAAATAGGTTGATGTCCCAAATTATGAGGAGTCGGATCTCACTGTAGTTACTAACTATAATGATGAGCTTTGTTATTCAGTTACATAGGATAGTCATAGTGGGTGGAGGCAATGAAAGTTAAAATTGAAGCATTGCAGAATAACAACACTTGGGACATTGTTAGTCTACCACAAGGCAAGTTACCTATATGCTGTAAATGGATTTACAAAGTCAAGTACAAAGTATCAGATATAAAGCAAGATTGGTGGCCAAGGAATATAGCCAACAAGAAGGTATTGACTATCAGGGATCATTCAGTCATGTAGTCAAGATGGTTACAGTAAGAACTATTCTCTCCGTTACAACATTAAAATATTGGCACATCCATCAAATGGATATGTACAATGCCTTCTTGCAAGGAGATTTGTTTGATGAGATATACATGAAACTTCCTTAAGGTTTTGTGAGCCAAGGGAAGAACAAAGTATGCAAGCTCACAAAGTCCTTGTATGGGCTGAAGCAAACCCCTAGGTAGTGGAATGCAAAGTTAAAAGAAGCTTTGGTAAGACTACAGTTTGTTCAAAGCCAATATGATCACTCACTGCTTGTGAAAAAATGAAAAGAGGGTACTGTGATGATTTTGGTGTATGTTGATGATTTTTGTGTATGTTGATGATATGTTGGTAACTGGTGACAGTATTGAAACTGATTGAAGAAGCAAAGACATCATTACAACAAGTGTTTAAATGAAGCATTTGGGAGAGTTGAAGTACTTCCTTGGCATAGAGTTTGCCAGGTCCAAAAAAGGGATCTTAATGCATCAAATGAAGTATTCCTTGGAATTGATTTCAGAACTTGGTCTGTCGGCTTCTAAACCAGCCTATACACCAATTGACAGTAATATGAAACTGACTACCAAAGAGTATGATGAACACTTGAAGATTAAGGAACACTTGAAGAATAAAGACATAGAAGATCCATTGTTGACAGATGTGTGCTCATAGAAAAGGCTTATAGGAAAATTCTTATACCTGACAGTAACAATACTTGATATTGCATTCAGTGTTCAAACACTGAGTCAATACTTACAACATCCAAAAAAATCTCATATGGAGCTGCATTAAGAGTTGTGAGATATATTAAGTTTCAACCTGGACAAGGCATTCTCATGTCAAGCAGTCCAATTCAAACAATGAGTGTCTTTTGTGATGTTTAAACTGGGATATTCTCTAATGTCTTGAAAGTCTAAGAAGCAGACCATCATATCTAGAAGCTTTGCAGAAGCAGAGTGCAGAAGCATGGAATCTACACTCGCTGAGATCACTTGGATACTAGGACTACTGAAGAAGTTGGAAATTAACATTGAACTATCAGTAAACATCTACAGTGACAGTAAATCAACCATACAAATAGCTGCTAATCCAGTCTACCATGAAAGGACAAAATACATTGAAATAGATTGTCATTTCATTAGGAAAAATTCAGCAAGGAAGAGTTCAACCACAATACATATCAACTAAGGATCAACCTACAGATCTGCTTACAAAAGGGCTTACAAGAGTACAACATCAATACCTTAATTCCAAGTTAGGTGTGCTAAACATAATCATGACACCTAACTTGAGGGGGAGAGTTGAAAAAAAAAAAAAAAAAAAGAGAATAAAGCAGTCAATGGCACAACAATCATTTTACTATTTTCCATTAGTTAGTTATTACTCAGTTAGTTACATATAACTAATTACCTAATTTCTGTTAATGAGGAGCTTGAATTAGCTAATTACTGTAGCTTAGTTCATGTATATAAAATACCTCATCTATCATTCTAAAGATACAAGTTGGATATCCTCTTCTCTCATTTCTTTCTTCTTTCTTCTTGAATGTGTTCATCATTAAGAACTCAATCATGAAGTTCTGAATCATTTTACTATATATGCACTGAATTGTGTATTTGATTCTTTTTCAATATGATGCTGGAAGTTTCTTAATGAATCGCGGGGGATTACTCAAAGGATTATTTTAAGGTACAATTAATTGAACTCATGATATACATATCATTTTTATACTACTATTTAAGGGCATCTGAGTTGATTTCTTATCATAGATATGTTTCAAAGTGTTCTTGCCTCAAAATTAAGCATTTAGTTCTTTTCTGATTATCATTTAGAAACTGAATTACATTTAAAGAAATTTTTTTCTGAAACTTCCAACGAACTTATTATGAGGCCCTATCTTGGATCTTCGTATTTTTAAAATAAGCTTATTGATGAAATTTGCAGTTTTACTTTATGAAATTGACAATGATATACTAGACATCCTACAAAAGGCGTATATTGAACGGATTTTGTATAACTTCTACAAAATACTAATTTTATTGGATCAACATCTTCTTGATATGTATGCGATTGAAAAAGAATGATATTAGCGAATATTCTTCATATATTCGTCATATATTGTGTAATTATGAATATTGTATATTTATGGTATATTAGGATCCTTATCGAATTAGGATACCTCTCTTATACACACTATATATATTTTATAATAATTTCCCTTGGGGAGTATATCATAAATATACAGTATTCATAATTATACAATATATGACGAATATAAGAAACTACAGTTACTTAAAGACAGAGACAAAAATATCTACACGTGCAGTGTTTTCAATTATATATAGCTGACATCGCTCTTATTCATATGTAAGTTATATGTCGTTGAAACATTAAAAGAAAAAAGCAAGAACATTGTTAATTATTTGGTATGACAATCTTGTTTGCATAAATTTTAGGTCTTCTAACGATATGTAATCATTTTACGTTCAACAATTAAGTCGGCCAAATAGACTCAAAAATTCATCAATTTGAGCTTGTCAATCTCCCCCTTCAAATATAGTGTATCTCATATCAAATATATTCCAATATTACTTGTATAATTTTAAAACATTTGTACTATTATCATCGGATATACGTGCCACGCGTGTGTCCAAATACTAATATAAATAGAGTATCCATGCAATACATAATAAGTACACATGTAAATAGTATATATTACAAACAACATACTCTGCAAAAGAAAAGGCAAAGAAAGAAAAAAGACAAAGGAGTAGTAGAAAATAAAAGAACGGAATAGTAAACTGAGTGCAGGTGTGGAGAAGAACACCATAGGAGAGATCAGAGGATCAGAGTAAACTGGAAACTCTATTCATTAATGGAAAAAGTATATTATACATGATATACAGTATCTAAATATGGAAAATAAATCTACTTTTTTCTAATACATGACTAATACATATTCCTAATATAATATTAATACCATAATTACACTTGTACAAGAATTCTACAAAATATATGGCAAGTAACCAAACTATTTTCAGCCACTTGGTATACACGGTTTTACCGGTGTATATCCTCTTTCTATCACACCCCTGCAGTCATAGCAGGCGGTTGTCGTACGCTGAGACTGTCCCTAAAATCTTCAAACAGAACCAAGGGAAGACCCTTAGTAAAGATGTCAGCAATTTAGTACCTTGAAGGGACAAGCAAAACACGTACTTGTCCACGAGCTACCTTTTCGCGAACAAAGTGAATATCCATCTCGATAAGTTTAGTGTGCTGGTGTTGGACCGGATTCCTAGAGAGATAAACGACACTAACATTATCACAATAGACCAATGTAGCTTTCTAAATAGGAAAGTGAAGCTCCAATAAAAGATTACGCAGCCAACATGACTCAGACACCACATTGGCTACTCCTCGATACTCGGCCTCCGCACTGGATCGCGATAACGTAGCCTGGTGTTTCGCTGACCAAGAGACCAAGTTATCACCAAGAAACATACAATAGCTAGATGTCGATCGTCTAG
Organism: Anisodus tanguticus; assembly: GCA_034509755.1. Lineage (NCBI taxonomy): Eukaryota > Viridiplantae > Streptophyta > Magnoliopsida > Solanales > Solanaceae > Anisodus > Anisodus tanguticus. Next base: position 45,244,992 of record CM067555.1, read on the forward strand.
TATCTGGATATCCACACCAATCAACATCTATATAAGACACGAGGGTAGAGACGGAGGATGGATATAAATGTAATTCATAATCAAGTGTGCCATGTATGTATCGTATAATGCGTTTGAGCGCATGCATATGCTCAATCCGCGGATCATGCATAAATAAACACACATTCTTCACTGCATAAGTAATATCGGGTCTCGGGAAAGAAAGATATTGAAGAGCCCTTGTAAGACTATGATAGTGGGTGGGTCCTCATATGGTGTGCTAGAAGTAGCACTCAGCTTCGGTTTGGTATCAACCGGAGTAGAAGAGGACTTATAAGATGACATGCCAGCTCTCTCAATAATCTCAGCTGCATACTTCTTCTGCGATAAATATAGACCACCTGCATGACGAGTGACAGCTATACCCAAAAAATAACTCAAGGGCCTCAAGTCTTTTATAGCAAATTCTGAACTGAGAAGGGACATGATAGACTTGCGCAGATTATCAGACGAGGTAATCAATAATATATCATCCACATATAACAATATGTATGCCAGAGAAGTACTACGATAATAGATGAACAGAGAGTGATCAGACCTGCTGTGAGATAACTCAATCGTAGACACATAATTGGCAAACCTCTTATACCAAGCCCGTGGGGCCTGCTTAAGTCCATAGAAGGACTTCTTCAGCAGACCGACAGACATGGTGAGGACAATTAGGGTCCTTAAAACCCAAGGGCTGATGCATGTAAACTGTATCCTTAAGATCACCGTGTAATAAAGCATTTTTCACGTCCAGCTAATAAATGGGCCATGTTTTTTAGAGAGCCAGACTTAGAACAGTGTGAATGGTTGACTGTTTGACCACCAGACTAAATATCTCTCCACAATCTACGCCAACCTGTTGAGTTTTACCATCACCTACAAGACGGGCCTTATGCCTCTCAAAAGAACCGCCAGAATTTTCTTTATGAGTAAAAATCTACACAGAACGAATAATATTATATATTCATCATCTATGGCCATTTTCCAATTCAGGTCATGAATGGCAGACACTGGGTTACGTGGTAGGGGTGATTTGGTGATATTAGAATTTAGATTATAATGTCGTTTAGGTTTAAAAATACCACGTTGGCTACGAGTAACATGCCCTTGATTCAAAATAGAAGAGGACGTGTTCTACGTAGGTGTCAGGTCGGGTAAAACTAGACCAACAGGTAATGGGCCTGCTAGTCCAGTTGCATGAGGCAGTGACGGTAATGTTGGGCCAACAGGCAGTGGGCATGCTGGCCGAATCAGTGGACTCGGGAGGATATTATTTGGGCCAGTGTGAGAAATTGGGTCAGCAGGCAGTGGACCTGCTAGCCGAGATTCAAGGACTAGAGCGGGAATATTTGGGCCAGCAAGTAGTGGGCCTGCTGGCGGATTTAGGTCATGGGACAACTCGGATAAATGGTGGATAATATACGGTGAGAGTCCATCATCCAAAAAATTATACGAACTAGACACGGAATTATACAAATTAGCAAACGAAAATTGGGTTTCATAAAAAATAACATGGAGACTAATTATAATTTTATTAGAGGATAAATCAAAACATTTGTAACCGCGATGATTAGATGGATAACCCAAAAATACACAAGCGGTAGAACGGGCCTGAAGTTTGTTAATTGTAGTAGACAAAAAAACGGATAGCATAAACACTCAAACACCCTAAGATGAGAATACGAAGGATCTTTATTGTAAAGAATTTTAAGTGGGAAATGATATGCTAAACCTTTGTTAGGGAGAATGTTAAGGAGGTAGGTAGCCATTTGTAATGCATGATGCCAAAAAGAAGGAGGTAATGGAGCATGGGCTAGCAAGGTTCGGACAATATTATTAATGGTACGATTTTTTCTTTCGGTCTTCCCATTTTGTAAGGGCATATGAGGACAAGAAAACTGAAAAGATATGGCATTAATGTCACAAAATCTCGAAACGGCCCATTATCATATTCCCCTCCATTATCACATTAAATATTTTTAATTTTCCGTTCAAATTGGGTACGGATTAATGCCCTAAATTTAAGAAGGTTGAAAAAACTTGAGACTTTTTAGATAAAGGAAAGGTCCACAAAAAGTTAGAATAATCATCCAAGAATAAAACATAATAGCGATGGCCCAAAGAACTTAAAACGGGAGATGTCCATAAATCTTAAAACGGGAGATGTCCATAAATCACTATGAATAATGTCAAAAGACATCAACGTTCTAGAATTAGATGCTACAAAAGGTAATCTAACATATTTCCCTAATGGACAAGAAGGACAATTAGGAGTACTACACGTACTCTTACAATCAATAAAATTATTATTTTGAAGAGAAAAATAATAGACGGCCCTGGATGACCCAAACGTGCATGCCACAAAGAAGGAGCAAGAGCGGCAAACGTTGAAGGTGTGGCTTGACTCGTGGAAATGGTGGTGGTGGTGATTGGATAAAGCCCTCCCCGACTATTATATCTCATTAGAGGTATCCTCGTCTTGAAATCCTTCACAGAAAATCCAAAAGGGTCAAAATTAACAGAAACTCAATTATCAGTTGTGAATTTACGAACAGACACCAAATTTTTAATTAAGTGAGGGGCGTGAAGAATATTTTTTAAGACTAGAGGTGGATGCGGGGGAGACAGATTTGTGTGACCATAACCACAAATTGAAATTGAATGACCATTACTAACAGTTATACCACGATTGTTGCTCAAATTGAAATAAGATGAGAGATTACCTGATCCAGACGTCATGTGAGAAGTGGCACCGGTGTCCATATACCAATTTGTGTTCGGGGGATTTAATCCAAGTGTATGCATTGCGGCCTCGATATCTATGGGCGTACTGAGGCCGAGGCCCAAGCAGGCTAGCTTGCTGCCAAGGCCCAGCAGGTTGTTTGGCCTGATTATTCAGGAAACTGGGCCTGGACCAATTCTGAAATTGTCCCACTTCGCTGGATACACCGAGAAGGGGGAATCGGGCCACTGGCCACCGGCCCAGCCCCACTGCCAGTTGGCCCAAGGCTATGGTCAGTGGTGCTGTGGCCCAGTTGGCCCACTGCCACCACGTTCGCCACTGCCACCACGTTCGCCACTGCCACTACTGCCCCGACCACCGCCACTGCCACGGTTTTTGCCTCTATATTTCCGATTTTGACCCTTTTTGAGCCACCATTATTACGGTTTTGGCTAGAATTATGAATTATCCGTGAACGAATGAGGGTCGTCTGACGTGGTCATCATCATGATGGAATTTGCTCCTGTAGCCGCATTTTTTGCCAAGCCGGCCTCTTCTAAAGTGAGCATGGAACAGGCCTGGTAGAACGGTGGGAGTGAATTACTTTGACGAATAAGCGTCTCAACACCATTATAGGCCTCGGATAGGTCTGCAACCATCTGAAGAACAAGACAATCATTGGTGACGGGCGCACCAACGTTCTTGAGTTGATCCGCCAATTCCTTCAGCCTTTTGTAATAGGCCGAGACATTCGGAAAATCTTCCATGTTGACATAGGAAAATTCCTGCTCAAGAGTGACCGCACGTGATTTTTTATTATCTTGAAATATATCACGCACCTTATTTCAAGTTTCCATCGCCGTGGTGTCATGTTCAATAATCGTCTGCAAGAGATCTGTAGAGATTGTGGAATAAATCCACTAGAGTACCGTAGCATCAAGAGTCATCATCGGTGGTAGGCTCCTTCTCCTTGAGTATTTTTAGGGGATGATGTGATGAAGGACTCGATAAGAGCGTGCGTGAACTTTAAATAATTCTGCTCACGTCGCGTATTTGACGTTTTCCATCTTAAGAACGATAGGAATGTTGTTCTTGATGTTGGAGACTGTAAGGGAAGGATGAAACATGTTCTTTGTCGTAGACATGATTTAAGAACAAGAGGAGAAGTAGAAATTTGGAAGAGAAAAAAAAAACAAAAGTTGAAGGGATGAGGAGGTTGGCCGACGGCAAATGGCAAGTAGGGCAGCGAAAGGAGGGATTTTAGAGAAGAAAAAATTTCCCTAGACTGCTAATATCATGAAAGAAATAATCCCTTGATTATTTTTATTAATTGAAGAGGTATATACATGATATACAACATCTAAATATGAAAAATAAATCTACTTTTTCGAATACAAGACTAATACATATTCCTAATATAATATCCTAATATAATATTAACATCATAATTACACTTGTACAAGAATTCTACAAAATATATGGTAAGTAACCAAACTATTTTCGGCCACTTGGTATACACGGTTTTACCGGTGTATACCCTCTTTCTAGCATTAACCAATAATCAAACATAATATGTAACTTAACTTAATTGTTCATCTTCCTAGTGTTATAACTAAAGGCTGTTTTTGTGCCTCTTATATTATTTAATAGACATATGATTTTTTTGTAATACAAATACAATTGTCTAAAATCTAAATTGCAACTTTATGGTGTTGTCCAAAAGTTGCAAATTACATAATAAAATTGCAATTAAAAAAATTACATTTTCAAAAAAATCTGTTCTAATTGCTTGATGATTTCATGTGGTTCTTCGGTTGGAATAGGTATTTGTTGGTCAAATTGATCCACGTCGCTTCCACTACCTTCGGTTAAGATTTCGTTGTAGTTTTCATCATCTTCTTCGTTGATCTCCGGTTGACCGCACCTTCTCCGCTCCGCTCGTATCCAATCTCTCGAATAATACGCAATTTCCAAGTCGTCTCCGCCAATGAGTGTCTCGTGGTCTCCTATTTGATATCTCGCTGCGTAGAAAAGCGCTTTCCGACGCAGTTGATGACGCTTGAATGTTCAAAACATCTCGAGCCATCAATGAAAGTGTCGGAAAGGTCTTCTCATTCCCCTCCAAAGATTTCACAAGTCTTCTTGTCCATCTTCATTGATAACTTCTTGATACGGTACGAACCCCGCAAAACAAAAATATCCAACTCGCTAATTTGGTTAGTAGAGGTACGGCCGCACATTCTATTTCGAGGCTTTCAATACTAGCCGCAGAAACAACATGTCTTTTGTGAGGTTGTGTTGAAGATGAAAAAGATGGTATGGTAGCCGGTACGTTACTAGCATTTTCTTGTTGATAAAATCTATATATATTTTTGCAGTGGTGTTCTACGCTATTCAACACTTCTTCTTTAGTTTGTTCAATAGGTGGTGGGTGATTTAGATTTTTGGGACTTGGAGGTGGTAGTACTTCTATACAATCGTAAATAGTTTCAATTAGTGATTTAGTACCGTCTATTTTAATAGTAGGATTTAATACAGAACCAATAATATAAATAGAAGGAATAGGAATAAAATATTTTTTTATTTTGAGAAACATTTTTTTAATAGCTGCCTTATAAGCTGGTTTTTCCATATATTCACTAAGTAATAAAAATATTAGAGTTATATAAAATAACATAGTTGAAATAGTAGGATAATATATACCGGAAAATTCTTTTGTTGCTTGAAAAAATTTCTCTAAAAATACAATAAGTTCGGAAATTTTTTCCCAATCACTATCTAAAATCATATCAGCTGGCTTTTTATTATGAGAGTTAAAAAATAAAGTTATAGGTAATTTATAGTCATAAGCAACAAGGAGTTGCTCGTATAAAGAATTCCACCTAGTGGATACTTCTTGTGGAATTCTTCTAAAAGGTAGTCCACAATAATGACAAATTTTTTTATATTCTTTTCTACGTTGTACTTTATTACTTTTAAAAATAAAGTTTATAGCAAATTGTATTTTACTAAGAATGTCTTCAAAAAGTGATAGACCATCCTTTACAATTAAGTTATATATATGGCACGCGCATTTTATATGAAAATGGTCCGGAAAAGATGGAGCTAAACTATTTTTTAACATTGTAATTGCGTAATTGTTATTAGAAGCGTTATCTAATGTAATAGTCATAATTTTATCGGTAATTCCGTAATAATCGCACACTTGATAAATATTTTCTGCAATAAAAGTACCGGTGTGCCTATCATCTATATATCTATACGCTAAAATACGTTTTTGCATAGACCATTTATAATCTATCCAATGACAAGTTACGAGTTAAATAATCATGGCCGTTAGTACTACGACCTATATCGACGTGATAGATACTTTGCCATTAAAATGATATAATGAAAAACGTAAATATTGTTGATATTCATGCGCAAATTTAAATACATCTCTCTTAACAGATTGACCTAGGAAAACCGTTAAAAGCAGGATTATATATATCTCTAATGTAATGAATAAAACCGGGAGATGAAGGAAATGAAAAAGGCAAACCCTCCACAACTAATTTTGATATTGCTTCCCTATCTCTATGTTTGTTGTATTTAGAGCCTACAATTCCCCCGTCATAGGGTTAATTTGACCACGTACTTGGTCCGGACGATATCGGTATGTGAACCTTGTCCCGATGGAGCGGCCGTTTGCGCACCCGGTTTTGAAGCCTGGTATTGGGCATACCTAGTCGGATGAGCACTTACTACGTGTCTAATTAAACCCCCGTCCCACCGTGACCTTTTCCGCTTTTAAATTTTAAAACATTTTTACAAATTTTACATATGGCTACTTGATTCTCTACGTCCCTATCAAAAAATGTCCATGCATCTGATTTTAATGGTCGTTTTCTTGGACCTCGTCTCATACTAGGGGGAATAGGAGGTATTTCGGTTGAAGGTGCACTAGTGGGCGTGTTGTCATCAATATTAGTGGGTGTATCGTCTAGATCATCGTCTAAATTAAAGTCTTCTTGAGTTCCGGAAAATAACTCCTCGTCTAAATCTAATGGTATTGTAGGAAAATGTTGAGTATCAACAAAATCATCTGTGTAGGAATAAGATGACTAGATCGTCCCGGCCCACTGGCCAGCCTTAGTTATAACATCGGATCATTTTGAAATCAAATGACATGTTACAAAAATAACATTAACCCTCAGAAGATATTTTAATTTCAAATGATCAATTAGTTTATTGTCTTTTAATTTATAATTTATATTTCAAACAAATAGTGTTAAAACGTAGATACAATTAACATTTTCATATACTAAATTTGTAATAATTAATATAAGATACACATGCAACACACCTGCCCAAAAACTAGTATATATAGATAATGAGCAACATTAAAATATGATAAAATGACATAGGTTGTTATTATAGTGATTTATTCATTTGTTCACTTCTTTCCATATTAACATTGCTTATGAGAAATCTTGCATGCACTACTGCAATAATACCATTATTAAAAAAAAAAGAGATCGATGATTATTTAATCTAGAGATTTATAATGCTCGCAAACCAAATAGAAGGTTTAAAAGCATCATCAGCTTTTGATTCCATTTCCTTTGCTAGAAAGTTTGTATTACAAGGAAAAGAATTAAAGACAAACATCTAAGTAAGGCTAGGAGATCCACCAAGCCATTCAACCAAAAACTGAAGGCAAAATAAAGCCCAAAAATGAATTTGCAAAAAAAAAAAAAAATTCAGGTATAATTTGAGATCAAAAAATGACATGACAAAAAACAGTGACCAGGAGCTTTCTCTGTAGAATGAAGCAATTCCAACTGAAAAAAATAACTATATACTTCAATATGAGTCTGGTGTAATCTCTTTTACTGCCAAGAATGGTGCTCGAATCGCCGGTGATATCATGCAAGGTGAGTTTAAGTTAATCACTTTGAAGAAGCATGCTCGAGAGATAGACGTACATACACTAATAAGGGATGTATGGATTCTCGAGAAGAGGAGAGCCGTTGTGGTCCCTGAATCGGAAGTCGCATCATGTTGGATCTCAAATGTTCCATTTCCCAGGGAATACCTTGATATTCTGTGGAAATTGCCAGCAACTTAGTAAGGAAATAAAAAATGCTTTAAAGGTACTGATCTTGTATCCTATCCGAGTTTTGTTCCCACCACTGCTTCGCATTCACCTCCCCAAATTTTTCGCGGCTGCAGAGACAAAAAAGACGTTAGAAAAAGCTATTGTAAGTGTTAAATATATACAATATTCATGTGTATATTGTGTATATTGGGCTCTCGGATTTGTCCCCTTTACCTGTAGTTATCCAAGTAGAATAAGGTTTTAGGAGTAGAATAGGAATAAAATTCTCCTATTATGAAAATATGTACTTGTATAAATAGTCTTTCAATCAATTAAAATAATCAAGGGATTATTTCTTTCATGGTATCAGAAGTCTAGGTCTTCAAATCCTCTCCCACTTTTCTTCCTCTTGACCGTCGACCAACCAATCCACAAAACCGAGACCAATTTTTTTCCGCAACTTGTTCTCGGATTGGTTTATTCCAACGGTACCTCCTCTTCCCAAATTTTTTCTCCCAAAATCCCTCAATCACATATTGGTCTATCAATATGTCGACATCCCGGAACACGTTTCATCCTGTCCTTACAGTTTCTAACATCAAGAATAACATCCCTCTTGTTCTTGAAATAGAAAACGTCCAATATGCGACGTGGGCCGAACTGTTCAAAATTCACGCACGATCACATCAAGTCATCCATCACATAATCCCCGCGGCTCCTGAGGATACGGAGGTGCCAAAACGCGAGGATGATCCTTAATTATGGACGACTCTTGATGCCACTGTCCTCCAGTAGATATATTCCACAATTTTGTACCGACCTTTTGCAAAAATTGTTGAGCCTGACGCTACGGCACAGGCGACTTGGGATAGACTGTGTGATATATTCCAAGATAATCAAAATTCTAGAGCCGTTACTCTTGAGCAGGATTTCTCTCACGTCAGCATGGAAGATTTCCTAAAGTTTCGGCTTATTGCAAAAGATTGAAGGAATTGACGGACAAACTTCGCAACGTTGGCGCGCCAGTTTCGAATGATCGTTTGGTCCTCCAAATGGTTTTCAGCCTCTCCGAGGCCTATAATGGTGTTGGAACGCTTCTTCGGCAAAGCAATCCACTTCCGCAATTTTATCAGGCGCGTTCTATGCTTAAACCCGAAGAAGCAGGCATGGCAAAAAGGCAGCTACCGGGGCTAGTCCCGTAGTCATGATGACCGAATCCACTTTTCATCCTACCGGTTCCAACAACTCCGGCCAAAATCGCAACGGTGGCGGCAAAAAGGGAGAACATAAGAAAAATAATTGCAAAAACCACAGCGGCAGCCAGCAGAATGGTGGGGGTCCTCGCGGTGGTCAGCAACAGCAACAGCGGTTCTGGGGCCCACAGTGGGCCCTTATGCAGTGGTAGTAGGCCCCACAGCCGTAGGTTGGGCCCAGTCAGTTGTCGCCCAACTGGCAGTGGGCGGCCTAGCGCGATCCGAGCCTAATTCGACTGGTCCACGTACGATCGACGAGCCTCGGGCCGAGGCCGCAAGCAGCGGCACCCACGTCTACCGACATCGAAGTCGCAATGCACACGTTTGGTTTAAATCATCCATTTCATTTAGTGCTCATTGTCGAATCAGACGCTTAACCCCCGCCCCCAACTACGGGGGAAGTCACACTTTAACTTCATGTCTTGACCTAGGCCTCACATCGATCGTTCTGTCCACTGAACTCATCAATCAACCTTGACCTTGACGGACCCAAATTGGTATATGAATACCGGTGCCACTACCCACATGACATCCGATTCAGGTACGCTCTAATCTTATTCCAATTTGAGCAACCCTCGCGACATAATTGTTGGTAATGATAATTTATTTCAATTCGTGGTTATGGTCATAAAATTGTCTCCCCCTCATCCACCTCTTATCTTGAAAAACACCATACACGCCCCCAAATTGATTAAAAACTTAGTCTATGTCCATAAATTCACTACTGACAATTCAGTTTCTATTGAATTTTATCCATTTGATTTCTTTGTGAAGGATTTCAAGACGGGGAGTCATATCATGAGGTGTGATAGTAGGGGTGATTTTTATCCTATCACGCCTAGTTTCGGTCCATCGAGTCAAGCCCTGTCATCCGCCTTTGCAGCCATTTGTCCTTCCTGGTGGCATGCTCGTCTTGGTCATCCGGGATCCTCTATTTTGTCGTCATTAGATAAAAATAGTTTATTTCATATAAGGGTACGAGTAGTACTCCAAATTGTCAGTCTTGTTCTTTAGAAAAAATTGTTAAGTTGTCATTTATAGACTCAAATTCTCATACTTTAATGTCATTTGATATTATTCATAGCGGCTTATAGACGTCTCCTGTTCTTAGTTCTGTGGGTCATCGGTATTATTTCTCTTTTTGGATGATTATTCTAAATTTTTATGGATGTTTCCGATAGCGAAAAAATCTCAAATTTTTTCCGTCTTCTTAAAATTTAGAGCATTCATTAGAACCCAATTCGACCGAGAAATCAAAAATATTCAGTGTGATAATGGCAAAGAATATGACAATGGGGTGTTTCGGGAATTCTGTGCTCATAATGGGATCAATTTTCATTTTTCTTGTCCTCATACGTCTTCACAAAATGGAAAAGCCGAACGCAAAATTCGTTCCATAAATAACATTGTCCGAACTTTATTAATTCATGCTTCTGTACCCCCCGTCTTTTTGGCATCATGCTCTCCAAATGGCTACCTATCTCCTTAACATAATTCCTTCCAAAGGTTTGACATTCTCCCCCCCCCCCCTTCAAATTTTTATAATAAAATTCCTTCATATTCACATCTTCGAATTTTTGAGTGTTTGTGTTATCTGTTATTTCCGTCCACCACAATTAACAAACTTCAGGCTCGGTCTACTACGTGTGTGTTTTTGGGTTTTCCGTCTAATCATCATGTCTACAAATGCTTTGATTTATCCTCTAATAAAATCATCATTAATCGTCATGCCATTTTTTATGAATCCCAATTTTCATTTGCTAAAGTTAATACTCTCGTGCCTAGTTCGTATAATTTTTTGAATGATAATATATCCTCGTATATTATTCATCATTTTTCGGACGTCTTCCACACCCAAAATTCTCCAGTGGGCCCACTGCCCGCTGGCTCCACTGGTCTGTCACCCACTGCCAGTCCCAGTCCCGCCACTAGGCCCGTTCCAGCCCAATTCTGGAACTGGTCCAGTTCTTGCTCATGTTTACCGAGTTGGGCCAGCAGGCCCACTGCCTGATGGCCAGTCCGTCCCGAGCCCCAAAAATTCCCGAACTCTGCCCAATTCTTCATCGAGTCATAGACCGGTCACTCATAGTCAACGGGGTGTTTTTAAACCAAAAAGATATTTTAATTTACATTCTAATGTCCCTAAATCCCCTTACCCCGTAATCATGTGTCTGCCTTAAATGACCCGAATTGAAAAATTGCTATGACCGATGAATATAATGCTCTTATTGATAATAAGACGAGGGAGTTGGTGCCCCGTCCATCTGGTATTAATATTATCAGATCTATGTGGATTTTTGCTCATAAGGAGAATTCAGATGGTTCATTTGCTCGACATAAGACGCGACTTGTGGGTGATGGTAAGACTCAGCATGTTGGTGTAAATTGTGGTGAGACGTTTAGTCCGGTGGTCAAGTCGGCTACCATTCGCATTGTGCTTATCTTGGCTCTTTCGAAGCATGGTTTATTCATCAGTTAGATGTCAATAATGCCTTCCTACATTGGGATCTCAAAGAAACAGTCTATATGCATCAGCCTTTGGGATTCGGGGATCCCAAACATCTTAATCATGTTTGTTTGTTGAAAAAGTCCTTATATGGGCTTAAGCAGTCTCCCCGGGCCTGGTGTAAGAGGTTTGCAGACTATGTTTCGAGTATTGAGTTCACTCACAGCAGGTCAGATAATTCCTTGTTCATCTACCGTCGTGGTTCGTCATTGGGCTTATATTCTATTATATATGGATGATATTATTTTGACTGCCTCTTCCGATGACTTGCGCCAGTCTACTCAGCTTTGAGTTTGCTATGAAAGACTTGGGGCCCTTGAGTTACTTTTTGGGGATTGCTTTCACTCGTCATGCAGATGGGTTGTTCTTATCTCAAAGGAAGTATGCAGCTGAGATCATTGAGAGGGCGGGATGTCATCATGTAAGTCCACTTCCACTCCAGTTGATACTACGCCAAAGCTTAGTTCCGCGGCCGACGTACCATACGAGGATCTAACCCGCTATCGCAGTCTTGCAGGGGCCCTTCGGTATCTTACATTTACGAGATGAGATATTATGTATGTTGTCCAGCAGGTGTGTTTGTTCATGCATGATCCCAGAGTTGAGCACATGAATGCACTCAAACGCATCATTCAGTATATTCAGGGTACACTTGACTATGGGTTGCATTTATATCCTTTCTCGACATCCACACTTGTCTCGTATACGGATGCTGATTGGAGGGGTTGTCCAGACAACAGACGGTCTGCGTCTGGCTATTGTATGTTTCTTGGCAATAACTTGGTCTCATGGTCTGCCAAACGTCAGTCGACATTGTCCCGCTCCAGTGCCGAGGCCGAGTATCGAGGCGTAGCTAATGTGGTCTCAGAATCATGTTAGTTACGTAATTTGCTATTGGAGCTTCATTCACCTATTCAGAAAGCAACCTTGATTTATTGCGATAATATTAGTGTCATCTACCTATCTAGTAATCCGATTTAGCACCAGTGCACTAAACATATGGAGATAGACATTCACTTTGTCCGCGAAAAGGTTGCCTGAGGTCAGGTATGCGTCTGCCGTGTCCCGTCAAAATATCAAATTGCCGACATCTTTACAAAGGGTCTTCCCTCGGACATTTTTGAAGATTTTAAGGACGTCTCAGCGTTCGAAGATCGCCCGCTATGACCGAGGGGTGTGTTAAATATACACAATATACATGTGTATATTGTGTATATTGGGCTCTCGAATTTGTCCCCTTTACCGTGTAGTTTAGGTAAATATATAGTATCCTAGTTTATGTAATGTTGTAATGTAATTAGTATTGTACACTTACCATAATAATTGTATTACCATAAATGTATAGTTAGTATCCAGGTAGAATAAGATTTTATGAGTAGAATAGGAATATGATTCTCCTATTATGAAAATATATAATTTGTATAAATAGTCTTTCAATCAATGAAAATAATCAAAGGATTATTTCTTTCAGTAAGTGAGTATCATTAGCATTTACGGTTCTAAGTTCCAAGAAAGTTTGAAACATCTAATGTAAACTCCAAAAAGTTGTTTGATTCACGCTCAAACTTCTTGTTCTTTACTATGGTTCTTGAATTCAGAAGTCAGACTTGGTGCAAAAAAGAGCAAGTATCAAAAAGTGACTGTTATTTTTCTGCATTAGAAGATTTTTTCTTGATAGCCGTAAAATATCAAAAAGAGGGTTGCTTCCATGATAGGTTCTATTGGCCCCAACCTCAGGTTACCGTGACTGATCTAACGAATCTCAGGCAGGTCGATAAATCGGCTGCCGATTTTATCGAGAGATTCAGAAATAAGGTTGGGAAATGCATTGTACACTTCCCCGAGTCTGAGTGTGTCCACATGGTAATCAACAACATGCACCCTCAGTTAAAGGAGAAGTTGGTGGTACAATCCTGCTCTGACCTGAGCCAGTTAGGCAAAAAGGCTAGCCAAATAGAGTAGTACATCCGGGAGAAGGAGCGGAGAAGAGCTAGCCAAATCGAGGCTCCCACTTGGTATCCACATTTTTACTGACATATAAATCTCTGACAAGACTATAACGACTCCTACCAAAAATTAGGCCTAAAGCAATACTCTAATTACGAAAGTAGATAAAAGTAAGAAATATGAAATACTCCAGCTGTCCTAATTTATGTATGACTGGGGCACAAAGTTTAGAATGAGAGTAAGACTTTTAAAAATTATGGTCTAAAATAAGTCATAGATAATAGTGTCAATGTAAATGATCTCATTAAGGATAAAATGAAAAGTTAAAAGTCAAATTGTTACTAAATATAAAAAAAGTGTTATTCTTTTTGGGACTGATTAAATAGGGGGGAAGGGCAGTCTGGCGTACTAAGCTCCCGCTATGCGCAGGGTCGGGGAAGGACCGGACCACAAGGTCTATTGTACACAGTCTTATCCTACATTTCTGCAAGAGGCTGTTTCCACGACTTGAACCCGTGACCTTCTGGTCACATGGCGGCAATTTTACCAGTTATGCAGAGGCTCCACATGATAAATAGGAAAAAGTGTTACATAAACTTGGACGGAGGGAATACCTGAATCTTACACGTCGTAGCTCTCTAGTGCCATCAGCTAGTTGTCTGATGGTTATATATACTCCGGGCTCATCTTCTGCTATCCACTCTGACTCCCCATCACCGGCAACACTCATGGAAACTGAAGCGTTTGAGTCAGTTGTCATCCTTGATGGTTCCATGCCGGGGGCAAAAGAACTGGATCCTTCATAGTTATATTGGCTACTGCTGGATGGTCTATAATTTCGCTGAGGCCACTTCTTGCTTTCCCTAGGTGATCCAAGCCTCGAATAATTAGAATCTCTCTGCAGATAAAGGCAAAAAACATGAAATTCAAAATCTTAGTGAAAGCTAATGCTTAGTACATCTGAGATTCTTTTACAGTACTTCGAAAAACTTGGCATGATTCACAATAAGGAGAAAATGTTAGGCAAAACTGGAGGTACTTCTACTTCTGTAAGGGATCATAGTCATGTAAAATTTGAGTAGCTGAAACTGTGCTTACGGTTTAATTAGGCCTGTTAAGCCTAAAGTATAAAGCAAATGCTATAAACAGCAAATGAAGTCACTCTCAAGTTGTTATCATAAGAAAAAATGTTTCATTCAAACCGGTCTTTAGGTACTTTAAACTGATCCCTTTGTTTAAACTGTTGAATTTCTCAATAGAACTTCACGAGTCAAAATTCAATAGAACTTTTGACCAGAAGACGTTGAAATAGTTTGTACTAGAAAAAGCAGAATCTGCAGTGGTAACTAGAAATAGTTCATGAATACCAGTTGAGCTAATATTTTCAGAAGTATAATAGGTGATGTATATCAAAGCAGCAGCAAGTTGGAGACGAGTTCTACACATAAAATATGAATAAATGGAAGCGTTCTTACTCCAAGCTCAGACCGCCCGGGAGTGTCCATAGCTTGCTGATTAAATTTCTGGACATTGTATAGCTCCATAATTCTGTCAAAATTCTCACCCCACCATCTTTGAGCTTGCCATTTATCAAACATGTCCCGACTTCAAGTTAACATGTGAAAAACTAATGTCAGCACACTTAGGATAGTTTCTTTTTTTCAGTTTAAAGAGCCAGTTGGAAAGCTACATGCCATGTACACATTCATCAACTAGGCTAGTAACTCAGATAACATACATACACATCAATGTTACCTTATTCAGAAAAAAGGAAAAAACGAACAGTATAGTAGTAAACATGCAAGAAATTAGCAGAACAAAAGTAAACCAACCTATGGTACATTATCTTTCGTCTGCTTTGACATAATGTCGATATGTAACATAAGATATGCATATTTCGTGCAAATATTTCACACTACACCAAAATTAGTAAAAATTGTGTGTTTACTGTGTACATATTTGACTCTTGCACATCCGTATCAGATATTTACATGTTCTCGGGTCCATGTAACATATACTTACTAAGACATTGGACTAACTTACGGAGTTAAATGCATTGGTAGAGGAATCTTTACATCAAACTTCAGAAAGAACAAGAATGAATAGAAGTTGAAACATATATAGTTAGACCTCTCTATAACAACCATTCTCTATAACATCTCACTATAACAACCATGTTTACTGTGGAACCGATCTTTCATGTTACGTTATATTATATGTTCTCTATAACAGTATTTCACTATAGCAGTCCAAAAAATATCCAGACAAACTATATTGTTATAAAGAAGTTTGAATGAATACATATATATATATATAATGAATATTGTATCAAATGATTCATGTTGACTCAAATCTCTAAAAAAAAAAAAAAAGTGATAGCCCGGTGCACTAAGCTCCCGCTATGCGCGGGGTCCAGGAAGAGTCGGACCACAAGAGTCTATTGTACGCAGTCTTACCTTGCATTTCTGCAAGGGGTTGTTGTGTTCATTGATTCTGCATAGACGAAAGAACTGAATATCCATTGATGAATGGAAGGGACTGAAGATGGTTATAAGGCCTAAATTTTGAAGGGTGTGAAAGATGAAAATTCAATTATGAAAGACAAGAGTCAAATATTTCAGAGAAAATGACAAAAAGGTCCCTTATGTTTGAGACTAGGTTCAAAATAGTCTCTTAAGTATGCATTGAACAGTTTTGGTCCTTTAAGTTTGTCAAAAGTTAACACTTTTAGTCTAATCAAATATTCACCGAACTCTGGATGTTAGATTTGACGGGAACTATGGAAAAAAAAATTGGCCCCTAAATATTTCATATAATCAAGTTTCAAGACAGATATCGAAAACAGCCTCTACCCCACAAAGGTAGAGGTGGGGTATGGGGAGGGTACGTTTCAAGATAGAAAGGTTGTTGATATATACCTAAAGCGGATTCGTTTGAGATCATTTCCACCGGTTGGAAGTGAGACAAAAGTAATTTGAACACCAGGCTCCACCTGAGCTATCCACTCTTTTGGTCCTTCCTCATCTGGCAGCACCATATCACCTGACTGGGAGTAAACGGATTCTCTTTTCTCATCATCACCGCCACCACTATATCCTCCAGCAAATCTTGAATCTGCTTGAGGAGTTCGATGATGACGGGTAAAATCCCAAGCTGGAGTAGAACTTGAACTTCCTGGTTGATATGGAACTTCCTCTGAAATTGTTTCAAAATCAGGATATGCTCTTTGTCCTCTCCTGTAACTGCTAGTTGGTGTACTGGACTTGCTGCTTTTTCCAGAGACCTTTAATGCAATATCTTTGATCTGCAAATTTGTACATCCATAAGTTTTACAAGTACAAAGTGAAGAAGATGAAAGCTTTGTAGTATATCAACAAATCTACATTACTTTTTTTTTTATGCATTCGGTATTCGAAACTCACTACCCGACTAATTATGCCACTAAAGGAGGAAGTAATCTTAACAGTTTTTCTCATCTGTAGTTAAGGATGAAGGGGTCTAATCCATTTCACCACATTTCATGGATAACAGAAATACCTTAGCTTAAAAGGAGTATAATCCAAAATTTAGCAGCAGGGTTCAGAAGCCATATTTGCTGCATTTTTGCCAAATGATTCCCCTATTCACAAGAGAAAGTCCTACTTCAAAATTTAAAGAAAAGACTACTAAGATATTTAAATGTTGGTTCAATAATTGAATTACATATTGAAATGCTCCGGTGATTTAAGTCATAGGAAGTGAACACAGTTTCCTTCCAACAATAACCATTAGTGCTGTAATATCAGCAAGCAATTCAGCTATTGGATTTATCTTGTATACATTGATTTATGATTTAGAGGTGTGCACGTATTAACTCCACGTCATGCAAAAGAAAACAAAAGGAAAAGGAGAGATGAATGTGCCTTCAAAATCTTAGTAGAGACTGAAATACTATTCCGATATTTGACTAGGCACATATCTTAAAAATTAAAGACATTTGAAATTTATAGTCTAAAACAAATCAAGAACATTTGTGTGGCTATAACTTATTATGGGTAAAATAGGAAGTTTAAATTAAATTGCTTTTAAATTAGAAAGTATGACATTCTTTTTTGGGACCCCATAAATGAAATATGGGGAGGGTAAATTGAAAAAGAGGTAGTAGGTGATTTTTTCCCATATATTTAAATTTTCTTGAGCTGAGTTATCGGTGAAACAGTCGAGGTATGTGCAAGTTGGCCATGAATATTTGATTGGTCCAGAAGCAGTGATATTATTGATTGGTTGTCCTTACAAATACATAAAGTCACCTACTTTCACAAGTTAACTCCACTGGGTGCTGATCAATTTAAATAGTTGAAAGTGTGCAAGATTGAGTAAGCAGAAGGCTGGAGAACAGTGGAGTGGGACAAGAATTCAATGGTGGGTCAGGTAAAAGAAACTTGGACATGTCTTTTCCAGACATACCTATTCTCTTTTTCTTAGAATCTCCCCTACTTTGGATTTTGTAGTATCAAAACACTACAGGTCCCTTCATTAGCCTTTGCAAAATATTCTAGGAAGACGTGACAAAAATATATTAATCAACTATCTCGTGATGGGCTAAATCAGACATGACATAAAAAGCTAGATTGTAATCTTAACTAAAATCTATGTTGATTGGGAAAGATCAGCTGCAGTGTACTAATCTCTAGAAAATGACAAAAATGATCTCTTATATTCTAGGATTGGTTCAAACTTCAAAATAGTCCTTTTAAGTATGTAATGAACAATTTTAAACCTTCAAATTTGTCAAAAAATGACACTTTTAGTCTCCACTCAAATTTTTATCTTTAACTGCACTATTTTGAACATACCTCAAACATGGGGGACCGTCTACAAGTTTTAACCTGGATTAAAAAAAAAAAAAAGAGAGAGAAAGGTGCAGCAAGGTGGATTCGAATCTAGAATTTTAAGTTTCTGAATAAATTATCGATATTTATTAAGTCAATTTTTTTAACATAAATATAAAGTTTTAGACAAAGCTATTAAAATATGTAACTAGAACTCTAGCTTTATCCCAGAGTGACTAATAGTCAATGAAAACTATAGGAGATTAAAGTAAAATGCTTATGTTTCTTTATGTGTATATGATCTTAACGGATAAAGTTATTCGATATCTAGTAAAATATAACGGATATTTAATAAAGTATGCATCCAAATTGACTCGAAGTTATTAAAAAAAAGAAACATAATGTAGCATGTGCCACTATATAGGAGTAGCTCTTTTTTATTTAGACTTTCACACGTGTATGTCCACATCTCGAAACACACAATAACCACTTATATTTAATTCTTAAAAAGATTCCCTCTGGTCCAGTAATCCAGTTAATCAACTTACAATTTGTTTGTTAATTTATCACAACGACATTAATCCAACTTATTTGTGTTTTTTAGTTAATGATGACTGTTTAGAATTATTATTTTTTAAATGATTTTAAGACCCGTAAAATAATTTTCAGCCTCTTTTTTCACATAACTAATAACTAACAAGGGATATGAAACGTCAGTAAATAACAATGTCTGAAAATTAAACAAGTGACACTATAGTTCGAGTTACAGTTTCTAGACACTAAATTAATAAACTTGGTAGATATCAATATATTTGGGGTTAGTGAACATTTTATAAGACTACTACTTCCAAAGATCTTTTTCAATAAATAAGAATATTATAGTCTACCAAAAATCGAAAAAGAGAAAAAGAATATTGTGGCCGAAATTAAATATAGGAGACAAGACTCTTATAATTGAATAAATTATGGGGAAAGAAAAGGAAAATCAAAAGAAAAACTAAAGTTGGAATAGCATAACCCATTTCAACAATATTTTATCCCCCGCCCCCAACACAACCCAACCCCACGAAGAGACTGGGCCCAGTTGTAGGGTCAAATAAGTCATATTGTATTGATATCATAGTGCCCACAAATAAAAGCCTTTGTTGATCTTTGCTCCAAAAGGGAGAAATCTCCCACCCAAGGAGCCCCCACACCCCGGTCCAACAGATCTGTGAAGAAGGTAAATCATGGTGACTCAATTGATTTCAAAGGTTAGACCACTACTACACGCCTTTATTGATCTTTGGACTCTCTGGGATCAAACACATTCGATGTTCCTTCCCACACCCCCCAAGTAAACCAAAAGTTTCATTCTACTACTACTTCCCTTTCAAATTATTTATCATTTTTTTAGTTTACACACCCCTTAAAAATATTAATTATGAGAGATATTTAACCTATTTTATCATTATTTATGTCTAAGTTATAATCTATTTTCATTAAATATTTACTCTATTTATGTTTTATCTTCATTAATAACAAATGATAAAATGAAAAAATAAAAAAATGAAAAAAAAATTAATTTTGTCTTAAACTTCTAAAATGACAAATAATTTGAGAAACTATTTTTAGTAACCACGACAAATAATTTGAGACAGAGAGAGTAGTATTTTATACCCATTTCCAAAAAGAGCCCAGAATCAAGCACCAATGATCTAGTGGTATTGTAATAACCTGCCACATGTCCAGGTTCGATTCCGGCTGGTGCATCACTTTTGAAATAGGGTAATATCTGCCTACACTATATTCTTTCCAAACCTCACTTGTAGAATTACACTGAGTATGTTATTGTTGTTGATGTCTAAAAATAGCCGGACTCAATTGGAGATGTGGGCCCAAAGGATGAAATTTGAACTTCCACAAAAGATATAGGGAAAGTTACGCATTTGACCACTCATAAAAAATAATTACAATTGATAACCAACTATACGAAAATAAATAAATATTTATCGGCTATTATTTGAATGAGTGCTTATTCATAGTTATATCGCTGAATTGAAACGTTTATGTAAAGAATGGATCTTGGGCCTAACTCAATCCCAAAAGCTAGCTTGTAGGGTGAAAATTGTCTAAGTCCATATAAAGAATCCATGTTCCCATTTCATTTCCGATGTGAGACTCTTAACACCTTTTGGGGTTGAGTTAGACACAAGATTCATTCTTTACCTGATATCTAAGCAAGGCATATTCCAATTCTTTGTTTACCAATGTTGGGCCCCCAAATTATATTATCCACGCTCCAGTTAATGAGGTCTGGGCATGTGGGAGAGTATTAAGAATCACACATCGAAATGAAATGGGAACATGGACTTTTTATATGGACTTGGACAATCTTCACCTTACAAGCTAGCTTTTGAGGTTGAGTTAGACCCAAGATCAATTCTTTACCGTTTAAACTAATAGGAATTACAAAGTTCCCTCACCACTATGCAGTGGTATGATAGATGATTAAAATCTAACCGGTTAATCAAATTTAAGTTCAAACTCTAAAAATAGAGAATATTTTGATAAAGAGTGTTTTATCAGTTTAATAAATTTAATGGTGTTAATTTGAAGATAAACCACACATAGTTACGTTTAGCTCCTGTAATTAAAACATAGCAATTGTTTTTCAATTTTAAAAGTGAAATTTGAGGACATTGTCATAACATGAAATTCGAAACTCTGTGAAGGTGATTATTTTTCAAAAATAAGACTGAATAACCGTTTGAATTAATCGAGTTAATGAATTTTGAATATTGAAAATTAATACTAGAAAGAATAGAGTAAAGGAAGGTATAGGATAAGAACCTGGGCGGTCAAGCTTTTGACTGATTCTTTTGTGTTTGGGGTCCCACGTGGACCTTCTTCTCCTCCATCATCATCTATTTTTTGCTTACAAGTTATACACGTCAGCATTTCTCTTTAATTTTTTTTTCTATTCTACTCTTTTTTCACTTTTTCTTTCTTGGTTCCTGCAAAAATAGTTAACCATTAATTACAAATTTCATTACCTTTTCTATTTAAATAACAACATACTCTCAGTGTAATAATCTCACAAATAAGATCGGGAGAGAGTAAGATGTACTCAAACTTTACTTCTACCTTTTCTATTTGAGAATATTAAAGAATGTACATTTTAAATTTCACTAACAAACAAAAGAAATGTGAAATGAATATGACACCTCTTGTATAAAGGCTTTAAATGTCTGTTGTACATTTCCACCAAAATATATAGAGAAAATAATAAATTCAAGAGGAAGTCACCATCCAAAAATCAATAAAGGGAAAAATAATTACCATTCTACTAAACTTTCTTTTTCTAAGAGATTGTTTTTTTTTATTTATCCTTCCCTAGGAACTCCCCCTCCTCTTTGCTTTCTTGGTGATTTCCTTTGCTTTCTTCGGAGAAAGTGAGAATGACGTTTACAAGCTGAGCAACCCCACTTATCGTCTTTTATCTCAAAGAAGCATATTTATCAAACTAAATAAAGCCAAAGCCAAGATTTTATTTTTTCTTATTCCAATTTGGCCAGTCACAAACTATGTGAAACAAGTAGTATATAATTTCAAAAAGCTTTAATTCAAAATGAAGAGAAGCACATGACAAAGGAAAAATACTTTTCCCCAAAAAACACCCCATAAAACAAAACATTTTCACAAACTTAACGGGAAAAAAAGAATCAAAGAAAGAAAAAAAAAATGCAATATACTTGTAGTTGGCGCTCTTTTTTGCACCACAAAAAAGTTGTGGCAGATAAATATGATTGTTTCACCTTTAATCAAAGATTTTAGATTAAAAATAACAATAATGATTAATATTTTTCTCCTTTAATGGATCTCACGTGATACATATATAATTTAATCAGAATTTCAATACGAATATCAACAACATATCCAGTGAAATCTCACATAGTGTGATTTGGCCAGAGGATAGAGTGTACGAAGACTCTACCTTTGGAAGTAGAGAGATTATTTCCGGTAGACCCTCGGCACAAAAAAAAAGACATTTTAAAGGAGTATATATAAGAAAAATACTGGACACAAATATTATGTAAAGCATGATAAATCAAACACAGAATTAGGTTAAGCTTCAACAACAGGAATAAATAAAGAAGAAGGAAAATTGGTTCAAATTTCGAGGAAGTGAAATTAAAAGGGAAAAAAAGAATTGGATTTTTTGGGAGAAGAGATGAAATAAGTAGTCACTTGTTGAATTCCAATACCAAAGTGATTTCCACTGTGCTTGCTTTAAAGCAGACAGACACATAATAGAAAAAAACAAAAGAATATTTTTTTAAACAAAAGGATTTAAATATTCAATTTATGTGATGTTTTTATATTTATTGAGAGTTAATTTAATTAATTTTTAAAATTAAATTAGATTTTCAACTCAATATTTTAGAATTAAAATATAAATATTCAAATACTATACAAAGTGTATTGTAAGTTGCAATTTTTCACATGTTAACATGATTAAAAAAATACATTTTAAATATTGATCAAACTTCAAATAATTTTAATTTTAATAAATAAAGTATCACATAAATTGAGATAGATGAAGTATTATTTTGCAAATCAAGAGTATTTGTTAATATATGATTTAGTCCATTTTGAATAGAGACTCTTGAAAATTGAAAATTTAATTCTGACGAGTATTTCAAGTAAAAATAATTATTTTCACTCGTAAAATTTAAATAACTTCTTTTCAGAGAAACTCATGTAGGACATTCATAATAATAGTATTCCTTTCAAACTTTAATCTTAAATACTCATTTTCCAAATTTCAGCTAAATATAAAGTCTAGAGAGAAGTTAAAATAAGTATAGCAAATAAAGTGATAGTATAGTAGAACTGTAGCAATAGCAGTACTTGCAGAAGTAGCAGAGTAGGAATTGAAAAAAAAAAGATTGACCAATCACTATACAAATGAATGAGCAATTTTAAACTGTAAATTCAGGCCATTGTATGAAAACAAACTGATAAAAAATCAAATTTTGAGAGTCAAATTTTTGAATTTTGATCGAGAATTTAGATAGAGAGTTTTTTAAAATAAAATTTATATATTTTAAAATTAAATAAAAAATATTATAAATCATAATTATTAACAACTTAAAATATTTAAAAGCAATAATAACAACAACATATCTAGTGTAATTCCACAAATAGGATATGAAGAAGGTATATTGTACGTAAATCTTATCCTACCTTGGGAAGTAGAAATATTATTGCCGATAGACCTAAAATATTTAAAAGACATATAAAAAAGTCATGATAAAACAAAAACTTGATTGACTCTCGAAATTTAACTCTGCCAATAAAATGCGACAAACATAGTCAAATTTTTTTCTTAACAAAACTGTATTGTTCTCCAAAAGGATGACTCAAACCCAACCAAAAATAAGTTAAATTAATCAAATTCTTCATAATTTAATCACAAAATTCATACCTCATTTAATCACCAAAGCTGCAATTCAGCTAAAATCCACTCTAAATCAGTTGAATTTCGCATCCAAAATCACTAGTTTTCTCCTCTGTTCTTTTTAACCAAAAAATGGAACCTCAAAACCATTAAAAAAAGATATAGCCCCGTGCACTAAGCTTTCGTTATGCGTGAGTTTAAAGAAAGGCCGGAACACAAGCAAGTAAATCGTAAATAATATCAAATCAAATCAATGAGCAGATAAACATATCCCTTGCATTAAGCATCCAAAGAATCTTCAGCAATAAACGGAATACTCCCCGGCACCGGAATCTCACCGCCGGCGAATATTCAGAGATTCTACGGCGCTATAATATCCGGAAAATCCTGAGATTCTCAGAATCATATAAATATTATCAATAGATATATAATATACACTGTTGAGTGTGTTGTGTGTGTGATATTTGTGAAGGAAACAAATATAGAATGGAGACAAAGGAGAGAACAAGACGGGATAATGTTTGAGAGTATTTATAGCAAAAGAAGTTGACGGCCGTCATTTTTATGGGGTAGTTATCTAACGGAAAACGTGTATCTTATTATAGTGGACATCAGGAGGGGGGGAGAGATTTGTGCATTGTGTGGTTGTATGTTGTGCTGAAGAGGTTGGATGTTTTGTGTGGAGTTGATACCCCCTCCGGATCAAAGTGATTTCTTTTTTGATTTAATAAGAGGATATTTTTTTAACTAAAAAAAAAAGCTAAGTGAATACTATTTTTAATTCGAATAAAGTAATAATTGAGACTTTAATGGGTTTTATGTGGATTGGGGTGGACCAAATGGGCCCACTTGTCTAGTTGGTAAAATAATGTTAAAACATGTGGACACGTGGCAACAGGTAAATGGATTAGTACCATTAGGGGGGGTGGGTTTTTTTCGTCAACCATTAAGGGGTCTAACCATTTTTTTAATTTGATATTTAGTGTCCACTTTGAACTTCGACACATGTAGATCTACGTCAGAATATTTTATTTTAGGAGATAAAATGCTTCTTAACAATAATAACTATATTTAAGATTTAAAATCTCTAATTACGGATGAAGGCTAAAACGAGATACTTACTACTTCACCGTAATCTTGGATGAATTTGAAAATTTATTTCTATTGTTACCAAAACGCTTGGTGATTTGAATCAAAATCAATATTCTTCCCTTGTCACTTTTTCTTATAAGATATGTAATGGTGATTCATATCTATTCCAAATTTAATCAAAAATTATATTTCCTTTTTCAGGGTCATTTTATGTTTGGTTGATGATAATAAAATTATTTAATGTTGACATAAAATTTCATAGTATAAGATAATACAGTCAAACTCTTCTATAATGGTAGTGTTTGTTCAAAACTTTTATGGCAGTGATAGTGAGGTGTTGTTATGTATGTATACTGACATTTGATGTTTAGATCGCATTTAGCTGTTATAAATAAAAGTACGCAAATAATTATCTTTTTAGATTTTTTATGTTATAAATAAAAATAATATACTTGTTAATTTTAAAATCTCAATTGATTTTTATATCTCATTAATTAAAAATTGAAAAGACTAATAAATTACTAGTAAATTCATAACTAGTTGTACCATACCGATAAAGAATGAAAATCTAAGGAACATAAGCATTTAAAATTAATTGATAATTTAAATATTTTATTTTTATACATAACATATTTCTTACAAAATATTATTGCACAATATTTGAGTATGACTGTTATAGAGAGGTAAATTTCCAAAGATAGACTCTTATATTGAATGTCATTGTTGTTATATGTATAATGTTATTATAGAGAAGTAAAATATAACATGAAAAATCGATTCCGAAGAAAATCAGTCAGTTATAGCGAAATGTTATTATAACGAATGACAATTATATAGAGGTTTGATTGTACAATATTTGATTGGTTATAGATACAATGTTTGATTGTGTTAAATATACATAGGATATACACGATATACACGTGTATATCCTATGTATATTGGTTCTCGGATTCCCCCCTTTACCGTGTATAGTAGGTAGTATTTTAGTATCCTAGTTTAGGTAATGTTGTAATGTAATTAGTAGTGTACACTCACCATAATATTTGTATTACCATAAGTGTATAGTTAGTATCCAAGTACAATAAGGTTTTAGGAGTAGAATAGGAATATGATTCTCCTATTATGGAAATGTGTAAATGTATATATACTATTTCAATCAATGAAAATAATCAAGGGATTATATCTTTCATGGTATCAGAAGTCTAAGTCTTAAAATCCTCTCTCTAAAATTCCTCCAACTTCTGTCGACCACCCTTGAATTTCCGAGGCCTTTGCTCTCGGTTTTTCGTGCCAACGAGATCCTCCCTCTTCCCAATTTTCTTCAAAATCCATCAATCACATATTGTTCTATCAATATGTCTATATCCCGGAACACGTTTCATCCTGCCCTTACAGTTTCTAACATCAAGAATAACATCCCTCTTGTTCTTGAAATAGAAAACGTCCAATATGCGACGTGGGCCGAACTATTCAAAATTCACGCACGATCACATCAAGTCATCCATCACATAATCCCCACGGCTCCTGAGGATACGAAGGTGCCAAAACGCGAGGATGATCCTATATTGTGGACGACTCTTGATGCCACTGTCCTCCAGTGGATATATTCCACAATTTCTACCGACCTTTTGCAAACAATTATTGAGCCTGACGCTACGACACAGGCGACTTGGGATAGACTGTGTGATATATTCCAAGATAATCAAAATTCTAGAGTCGTTACTCTTGAGCAGGATTTCTCCCACGTCAGCATGGAAGATTTCCTTAACGTTTCGGCTTATTGCAAAAGATTGAAGGAATTGGCGGACAAACTTCGCAACGTTGGCGCGTCAGTTTCGAATGATCGCTTGGTCCTCCAAATGGTTTTCAGCCTCTCCGAGGCCTATAATGGTATTGGAACGCTTCTTCGGCAAAGCAATCCATTTCCGCAATTTTATCAGGCGCGTTCTATGCTTACACTCGAAGAAGCAGGCATAGCGAAAAAGGCAGCTACCGGGGCTAGTCCCGTAGTCATGATGACCGAATCCACTTTTCATCCTACCGGTTCCAACAACGTGGGCCGAACTGTTCAAAAATCACGCAGATCGTATCATGTCATCCATCACATAATCCTCGCGGCTCCTGAGGATACAGAGGTTCCAAGACGCGAGGATGATCCTAAGTTGTGGACGACTCTTGATACCACCGTCCTTCGGTGGATATATTCCACAATTTCTATCGATCTTTTGCAAACGATTATTGAACCTGAGGCTACAACGCATGCAACTTGGGATAGACTACGTGATATATTCCAAGATAATAAAAATTCTAGAGCTATTACACTTGAGCAAGATTTCTTCCACGTCAATATGAAAAATTTTCCTAACATTTCGGCTTATTGCAAAAGATTAAAGGAATTGGCCGACAAACTCCGCAACGTTGGCGCGCCGGTTTTGAATGATCGTTTGGTCCTCCAAATGGTTTCAGGCCTCTATGAGGCCTATAGTGGTGTTGGCACGCTTCTTCGTCAAAGCAATCCACTTCCGTAATTTTATCAAGCTCGTTCTATGTTTACACTCGAAAAAGCGGGCATGGCTAAAAAGGCGGCTATCAGTACTAGTCTTGTGGGTATGATGACCGAATCCACATTTCATCCTACCGGTTCCAACAACTCGGGCCGAACCCGCAACAACGGTGGTGGTTGTGATTGACAGAGGTAGTTGGTGGCGGCGGTTGGTGGTTGGCGACGATGGTGGTGGTTGTGATGACAAAGGTGGTTACTGATGGTGGAGTGGGTGGTGGTGGGGTAGGGTGGATGGTGGTGGGTAAGGTAGGGGTGAGTGGAAAGTAGGTGGGTGGGGGGTAGGTAGGATAGGGTGGGGTGGAGCTAGTGGTTGTGGACAGAGTGGTGGTAAAAATATTCATACTAAAATACCTCTTAATGACTCGTTTGTTTTCATTAAGATTAAGACGTCTAAATCTGAATGCACATCTGAATGATTAAGATATTGTCTCTAGATCTGAACACAAAATGATTAAGACTGTTTGTTTTTCAACATCTGAATATGCATAATGCATTTACTTAAACATAATACATATATAATTCAAATAAAAAAATAGAAATATGGTGTGGGGTTCGTGGTGGGTGGGTGTGGATTTGAGAGTGTGGTCAGTGGGGTGGGCGTGGGATTGGGATCGAGGTTTGGTGGGTATGTCGGGGTTGGTGGTTGGATCGTTGATGGGGGTAGATTGGGTGACGTGAGGGTGGGGTCAGTAGGGTGGGTGGTGGTTAGTCGTGGGTGGGTGGGTGGGTTAGGTGGGGTGGTGATTAAGTGGTGGTAGGCTGGGGTAGAAGGGGTTGGTGGGTGTGGTTGTGGGATTGGGGGTTGGTGGTGCTGGGGTTGTAAGGGTGGGGTGGAGCTAATGGTTATGGATAGTGTTGTGGTAAAAATTATCAGTGCAAAAATATCCTTAATGATATTAAGACATTATTCAATATCTTAATGATTAAGACCTATTTAAAAATAAATATTTAAATTTTAAGATAAACAAATGCATTTAATAATATAAGGTCTGAATCATTCAAATTTAGACCTTCATTAAGTGCCAATGAGGAATGACGTTTTGTTAACTACAATATTAATAAAGCCGTTTTTAACTTAATCAATTAAAATATTGTTGGTATAACTTACCCTCTTCACAATCCACAAATGCGATTTTTCTTTTTAAAGAAAATTTTGATGGTGATCAATGTCGAATTGACTTAAGATTCTAGAATATTCGAGTATTGTCATACATAAAAAGGACAAATTCCAACTCCATCAAATAGATTTACTTCTTAGTTACATCACCACGGACAAAAAATTGGAAGTGCACGTAAATTGGCCCCAAGTACAATTATCATAAAAAAAACAAAACAAAAACTGATAATATGATATTATGATAAATTTTTAAATTTGGTAATATTATTTATGAAAGAGAACGATATATTTCGAGTTAATGTAATTTCTTCTTTTTTTTTTTGAAAAAAAGTTCTAAATATAATTCCGAACTATGCAAAATGATAATATGCATTTCTTCAATCAGGCAGTTTGTCGTGCTAATCATTTTTAGTTAGTGAAATTGACAAATGTAGGCCAGTTTATTAAAACAATTTTGACGTCAAACTATTAACGGAGGCAAAAATGGATAATTTTCAATAAGAAGGGAAGTTTTGGAGTAACTGGTAAGTTGTTGTCATATGATCCGGAGGTCACGGGTTCAAGCCATGAAAACAGCCTCTTGCAGAAATGCAACGTAAAGTTGCGTACAATAGAGTATAGACCCTTGTGGTCCGGCCTTTTTCCGGACCCCGCGCATAACGGGAGCTTAGTGCACCGGGATGCCCTTAGTTAAAGAATAAATTTAAACTTTGTCCTCTCCTTTTTTTCCCCAAACAACACTAACTCTTTGAAAATTTCATTTCTAACCATTTTTGGCCCAAGCTGCTTAAATCCAATTCTGCTCTTTTTACGCTATTAAAAGAATTTGTCAACCAAAAGTATAGAAAACAATATACAGTATTACCTATATCCTATCCCTCTGGAAAAAAAGAATATATATGTAATGTATTATACTTGTCTTTTCTCTTTTTTCCATTTTCATAGTGTTATGTTTCAAAGCAGCATTAAGAGGATTGATTTAATAACTTGGAAATCTGATCGAATGTTTTATAAAGTAATGTAATAGGTTAATACTTAATACTCCCTCCATCTCAAAATACTTGTCGTCCTTACTAAATATACATGTCTCAAAATATTTGTCATTCTATTTAACCAAGATAAAATTAAGTAATTTTTGTTTTATTTTACTCTTGTATTAATTAGCAACATTTAAGAGGTTCTCATCGTTGATGAAGTAAATATTTATTGAAGAGAGATTATATGACAAAATATGTTAAGAGGGTAAAATAGTCCTAATGCTACCCTTATAAATATTTTTTAAGGAATGTGTAAATGAAAAATGCGACAAATATTTTGGGACAGAGGGAATACTTCTTAGGAAAAAAACAAGTCAAAACTACTACTCCATCTGTTTCATAATAAATGGTGTTTTTAGTTTATGCACACCCCTTAACAAATTAATCATTCCTAGAAAATTATGAGTATTGTTACTAACTTAGCCCTAATATATGTCTAGAAAAAAAAGCTACTTAATGATTTTTTATTATGAAAATAAGGGTAATTTTAAAAGAATAAGATCAATTTTTTCTTGAAATTCTAAAGCATTATTTATTTTGAAATAAAATAAAAAGACTAAAACACCATTTATTTAAAAAGGAGGAAATAATATACAAGTTTTAAGTAAGTGCTAATATTCACAAATCTTAGACTATTTGTGCATTTTGTATTGATGATGATTCGCATTCCCTTTTCAGAATTTCAAGATATTGAATCCAAAGATCTTATTTTGAAGTCTTTTACGAGTAAACAATAAATTATAGAAAAGATACAAAACTAAAAATGCAATTATCAATGATTACAAAATCAGTTGCCCGTGTGGTAATTCCCATATGTGTCAATGGTGACATAAAGCACTTACTCAGACCTAAGTTTACAAAAATCCAGTCATTTGGTCATAAAATCGCAAATTAAAGTTACAATACATATTACTTAATTATGATTAAGTAAGAAAAGTTTTATGCAAAATACATGTTATATCCATTTACTTGGTGTAAACATCAGTTACAAACATTATTTATGAAGGTTCAGTAAATGGCTCTTAGTCACGTGATCATCAAAGAATGTAGTGCAGTGGATGAGACTGCTCTTTGTCTTGACCATATGTCTCGGGTTCGAGTCATGAGTATGAAAAAATCATTGGTAGGGAGCGCTTCCCTCATAAATGGGTCTTACACGACGCAAATCTGATTATAATTGAGTTGCAATGTGGGTACCGACATCGAATGAGAAACAAAAAAACTCTGTTCCACGTCGCAAGAATGGGGGATACTTTAAGCTTTATTGTCTCTAACTAAAGTGAGGGTTCATACTTCATACTAGAACTTCTTAGGCAAGAAGAAAAGCATAGTCAAAAGTTCACAAAGTATATTTCTTTCAGACATCCTTAACTCCTTGTCTGGCTATAATTACCCATTTTAGTTCAAATCCAAAAAAAATTGAATGAGGAGAGGAAAAAAAACTTTATATACTATTGTTTCAAATTCACATTATCTTTATCATTTGCTTCTTTGCCTTGTGCAGATTTTTGGCAAAGCGTACATGTGACCAATAATGTGTGGCAAAGCAAAAACATTAAATTAGTCATATCTTTTGCCTTATGGAAATGGGGCCAAATAAATCTTGCCCTATATCATATGCTTTTTGCAAGTGCCAATAAATGCCTTTAATTCGAAACTTTGGTTTTTGGCCAATTTGTTAACACAATCATGAAGTAATGATGTGAACTTTTCTAATCAATTAGAATGTTTCCATGAATCATGTAGAGGTTCAATTTATAGATCATTCTGTTTATTTCGGTAGTTAGGTCATGGAATTTCTTTGTTTATGCATTTCTAAAATTTATTGACATGTTATTAGAGGCGAATTCAGAATTTGAAGTTTATGAGTTCCTATAATAATCTCAAATTAATTTAAGATGATAACTGGGTTCACAATTAAATACTTATAATTTTCTAAAACATATACTACATGATATGAGTAAAAGCTACTGGATTCCCAGGAACGCGTATCTAAAGCTTTGGATCCGCCCTGCTTGTTATAATTGATCATATTGATTGTACAGAGAACATATGCTACTAAAATAATGTTTACAAAATATAAGGGCACATTAATCTTATCACGATTTATTTATATTAATAATAAATAAGTATGAAATATCGCAAAAAAATTAAGATAATTAGTAAGCGTTAATAGTGTAAATCACACGAGAAGTTACTGTTACAAAGCTAGACTGGGGGAGGTCATGTAATTATCCTTTTTTATAGTGGGAAATCTTTTGTCTAAAGATCACTAATTCTTAATGAAATTAATTTCTACCATTTATAAGATTTTGTATATCTGACGGACCTTCTAAATCAATAATATGTACATTTTTGCTTTTTAATTTTTATTTCAACTTTTGTTAGTGGTTATGGTACATTTTTTGTTGTTAAAGCTTTATTCATTCGGCTAGTACACGAATATTATAAAATAGTAAGGTTGTCCAATGGGAAGGGCCGGCCCGGCCCTTCCCGCCAGGTAGGGATGGCATGTGGGTATAATTTTGCGGATTCCGCACCGCACCCGTCCCAGTTGAGGCGGTATGGGTATAACTTTGGCGGGTAGTAGGCAGATATGTGTATTGAAAATGTACCCGTCACGGATAGGCGGATAGGTGGTGGATTTGCAATCATACCCCCCCGCATCCAACCGCCTACCCGCCTGCCTTATACCCGCCCCAAGCTCAAAATATTAGCAGCCCATAAGTCATGCCTTCAGCCCATAAGTCACGACAAGTCTCTCATTCTCCAACAAAACTCAAAACCCTACGCCTCTTCAGTCCTTCACGCCTCCCTCTATCTCGTTCCCCTTCACGCCGTCTCTCCTCCCTCTCTCATTCTCGACGTCTCTGCTTTTTTCTTTAAAGGAAAAATCACAAACTTTTTTCACGAACCACCTTGACGTCTCTGCCTTTTTCTTTAAAGGAGATCCTGATCGGGAAATATTATTGTCTTTGCTTTGTGCTTTGGTGTTGTCTTGGTGAGGTCAATTTTTGTGCATTTGTTAAGTTTTACCTATTGGGTTTGTGGAGTTCAATTGAAAAAGTTGAAAAACTTTAGCTTATATAGCTGAAATAATATCTGGGTTTTGTTTACATTTGAAATATATAGCTATTTTGGTAGATAAATTTTGGGTTTTCTTGGAAATTTTGTTTTCTTGATTCTTTGTTGTTAGGGGGAAGAGGTGAAAAAACTGGGGAATTCTGATGGTGAAAAAATCCGAAATTCTCCTCCCTCTCTCCCAAAGAAAATGAGACCGTGACAGTATTGATTCTTGACTCAAATTTTTGGGATAATTTTTGGAATTTGAATTTTTGGGATCATGTTGATCAATAGTTGATTACAAAATACGGCCGGTACAGGCGGGTATTGACGGGTGACGGATATCCACTTGGGTGGTGGAGCGGGTGTGAATTTAGGAATATACCCGCCAAGGCGGGTATGGATGTTGAAAATTGTACCCACCACGGGTAGAGGGTAGGTGGCGGGTATAAAGTTTTCTTACGGGTACGGGTGCGGGGGATGGGGTACCAGCACCCGCCCAATTTCCATCCCTACCGACAGGATCGGACCCGGCGGGACGGGGGGAGGGACGGGACTCGGGTTCCGGTGGGCCAGACGGGACGGGAAGAGGTCTCGTCCCACATCCCGCCGAAATGGGGTCGGGTTGTGGTGGGTCGGGTAGGGACGGGGTCGGGACTCGGGATTAATGTTTTTTGCCACTTAATTTTAAAAAATAAAATATACAAACACTTCAATAATTGAACAAGATAGTGTAATAAAAACATCCCAAGACTGTTTTTGTGCCTCTTATATTATTTAATAAAAATATAATTTTTTTGTAATACAATTTCAAAATTACAACTTTGTGGTGTTGTTCAAAAGTTGCAAATGACATAGTAAAATTGCAATTAAAAAAATTACATATTCAACCATACTTTTTCGAATTTCCTCACAATGTCTTGAGGATCTTCTGTTGGAATTAGAATTTGTTTGTCAAATTCTTCAACGCCGCTTCCTGTTTCCTCGGACAAGATTTCGTTGTAGTTGTAGTCTTCTTCTTCGTTGGTCTCCGATTGACCGCACCTTCTACACTACGCACGAATCCAGTCTCTGAATAGAACTGCAATCTCCAATGTATCTCCCGCCAATGAATGTCTATGCTCTCCTATTTGAAATCTTCCCGCAGAAAAAGTGCTTTCAGATGTTGTTGATGACGCTTGAATGTTCAACACTTCTCGGGCCATCTTTGTTAGTGTCGAAAATGTATTCTCATTCTGCCTCCAGTATTTCAGCAAGTCTTCTTGTCCTTCATCATTGACAATTAATTCATACGGTACAACACATTGCAGAACATAAACATCAAATTCGCTAACTTGTGAAGAAGTTGAACTACTACACATTTTATTTCTAATGCCTTAAATACTAGTAGCAGAAACCACATGTTTTTATAAGGTTGCAGCGAAGTAGTAGAAGATGGTACAGAAATCGGTTGATTATTTGCACTTTGTTGTTGGTACTACATATATACTTGTTTGCAATCGGTGTGTATGCTAGACGTAACTTCTTCTTTAGTTGGTTTGTGAGTTGGTTCTTCAGTTGGGTCTGTTGGAAGTACTTCTATACAATCATAAATCGTTTCTACAAGTGTTTTACTACCGTCTACTTTAATAGTTGGATTTAATACAACACCAACAATATAAATAGTGGGGATAGGAAAAAAGTATTTTTTAAATTTTTTAAATATTTTTTTCAATAGATGCCTTATAAGTTGGTTTTTGCATATATTTATTAAGTAATAAAAATATTAGTGTTATATAAAATAACATATTTGAAATAGTAGGATAATAAAAACTGGAAAATTCTTTAGTAGCTTGATAAAATTTCTCTAAAAATCCATTAAGTTCTAAAAAAATTCCCAATCATTATCTACAAGCATATCTCTTGAATTTTTATTATGGACGTTAAATAATAAAGTTATAGATTGTCTATAATCGTAAGCAACAAGTAGTTGCTCATACAGAGAATTTCATCTAGCCGAAACTTCTTCTGGAATTTTTCTGTAAGGTAATCCACAATCATGACATGTTTTTATACTCTTTGCGTCTTTATATTTTTTACCTTTAAAAATAAAGTTTATAGCAAATTGTATTTTATCAAGAATGTTTTCAAAAAAATTTAGGCCATCCTTTACAACTAAGTTATAAATACACATCATTTATGAAAATGATCAGAAAAAGATGGAGTTAATCTAAGTTTTAAAAGTTTTATAGCATAATCATTAGAAGAAGCATTATCTAATGTAATAGTCATAATTTTATTAATTATTCCATAGTAATCACAAATTTCATGAATATTTTCTGCAATAAAACTTTCAGTGTGCCTATCATCTATATATCTATATGCTAAAATACATTTTTGCATAGACCAATTTTGATCTATCCAATGACATGTTACCGTTAAATAATCATTACTGTTAGTACTACGACCTATGTTAGAGGTGATAGCCACTTTGCCATTAAAATGATACAGTGCATAACGTAAATATTGTTGATATTCACTTGCAAATTTAAAAACATATCTTCTAACAGTTGATCTAGGAAAACCATTAAAAGCGAAATTATATGTTTCTCGAATGTAATGAATAAAATCAGGAGAGGAAGGGAATGAAAAAGGAAAACCCTCCACCGTAATTAATTTTGCCATATTTTCCCTATCTTTGTTTTTATCATATTTAGGACCAAAATTAATTTGACCATGTACTAGGTCGGGGACAATATGTGAACCTTGTCCCGACTCAGATGGCAATGGCACACTCGATTTTTTTAGCCAGGTATTGATTCCACCTAGCTGTGTGCTCGCCTTGTACATGTCTCAATAAACGTCCCGTCCCACCTTGACCTTGACCTTGACCTTTTCCAGTTTTAAAATTATAAACATTTTTATAAATTTTACATCTAGCTAGTTGATTCTCTTCGTCCGTATCAAAAAAATGTCATGCATCTGATTTTAATTTTCGTTTTGTGGGGCCTCGATTCATACTAGGGGGAATAGGAGGCATTACAGTTTCAGACTGAGCCTGAGGTTGAGGTGCACTAGTGGGTGTGTCATCTATATTATCGTCTAAATTAAAATCTGGTTCATCTACTTCATCATCTAATGGTATATCATTAAAAAAGACAATTTCATCAATATGACTGAAATCAATCAAATCATCGGGACTATGAATAGGATTACTAGAAGAAGTATCTTTACCCTTGTTACCCCTACTAGAAGAGGCACTCTTACCCTTACCCCTAATCATACGTTTCAATCCTTCCATTTTAATTATACAAATAAATAATTAAAGTAAATGAAATTAAGTGCGATAATTAAAATTAAGTAACAATAATAATTTAAATAAGGAACGAAGGTACCAAACGCCGATGTAATGTCGACGTGTAATCGAGGTTGAAAATTGAAACTTTGTTCGATGGATGATCTTCAAGCTAGTTGCTAACTTCACTCCAATTTTTTTTAACTTTGATATAATATTTAATAGTAGGAAGATTTGTAGAATTGTAGAGAGATAAATTGAGAGATTAGAGAGATGGTAGGAAGATTTGTGAGAAAAATGAAGAGGAAAATGAGTTATTTATAGTTGAGAAATAATGTTAAAGTATAAATATATTAACTTAGGGATTAAAAATAAATATTAAGGGGTAGGGGGTTTATGGGGGGGGGGGGGGCAAAAATGGCCATTATAGCCGTTGTTGCAACGATTATTTTTGCAAAGGGGGAGGGGGCCGGGTCAGGATCGGGACGGGGTCGGGATGAGGCAGGTCGGGTAGGGATCGGGACGGGCGGGACTAACCCAGGCCCCGACATTTTTTTTTGGGGATCGAGACGGGGCGAAATGGGTATCAGGACGGATCGGGATCGGGCCGACCCGGCCTACTGAACAGCCCTATAAAATAGTAGAGCTTTTGTATTAACAATTTGATCAAGTTTTTTTTCAATAATTCTGGCTCCTCCCCCCTCCCCTCCCCTCCTCAATTTTTAGTTATTACCCTCAACATTTTTTACTCAGAACATTTCTGCTATCTGTCAATGAAACGTAGTGAACCCAGTAATTTTAGTGAAAACCCCATATTTTTTTAAAATTATCAATTCTGAACCAAATAACTTAAAAGGACTAGAATCTCGAGTCTATAAGCTTTCCAATTCGTGGCTCCTTCTCTGCTATCTGTCTAAGCCTTGGTGGACACGATACTTGTATTGGTGAGAGGTAGCAGGTACCCAGTGAAATAGTCGAGTTGCGTAAAGTTGACTCGAATCCACTATTATTTTCCAAAAAAGAAAAGATAGGGAGGAAGGAGAGTACTGATAAAGTTGATGTCATATGACTAGGAGGTCACGGGATCAAGTCGTGGAAACAACCCCTTGCAGAAATGCAGGGTA
This sequence comes from Anisodus tanguticus, assembly GCA_034509755.1. NCBI lineage: Eukaryota > Viridiplantae > Streptophyta > Magnoliopsida > Solanales > Solanaceae > Anisodus > Anisodus tanguticus. The sequence goes on from CM067555.1 coordinate 45,282,051, forward strand.
AGACTGCATACAATAAACCCTTGTGGTCTGATCCTTTTCCGAATCCCGCATATAGTAGGAGATTAGTGCAACGGGCTACCCCTTTAAAAGGTAGGGAGGGAACCCTCTTAATTTCCCTTCAAAATGAATAAGAAAAAAGGGGAGAATCAACAAGTAATTTTGAAGAAGCCAGAAGCCTTTTTCCTAAATTGTTAAAAAAAAGTGTGTTTAAAGGTTAACAAGTGGAGAATAGATAGATTAGACTATCTTCTAACTTAGGCATGCTTAGAAGTACCCCAACCAAAAAACAAAAACAATATGCAAAGTTAAAAAAGTGATTTATATTTGAAAAGCCATTAATTGATCATCATATCTATAAAGTATATAAGATGTCCCTTTTAATGGATCTCAGAATTCTCAGGTCCTTTCCCCATTTCCAAGGTTTCTTTCATTTACACTTTGATTATATTCTTAGCTCCTTTTTCTGGTTTTCTTTTTGTTTTTATGAAAGATTTGCCTGCCCGTTGTTAAAAGAAGAGATCAGGTGCCATTAATTTTTTTTCTCTCACTTTGTTCTTTTAGCAACTAACTAGATTTTAAGATCTTGCTTGTTAAGATTGTTCCAACTTTAAGACTTTTTGTTTTTACTTTGTTTGGACTTTGGACTAGTAGGCTTTTTTGTGTCTATGCTCCTAGGTTAATTGGGCTTAAACTTAACCAGATTATCAAACTATAGTTCTCTTCAAATTGGTGTAGGCCTAGGCCTAGTCAACTTTATTTCTCTAGCGCTGGGTTGCACGTGCTATCTCCCATAGCACACAAATATCAAGTAATTTTATGCTTCATAATTCTCTTCAAATTGGTGTAGGCCTAGGCCTAGTCAACTTTATTTCTATAGCGGTGGTATCGAGGCCAGTTGCACGTGCTACCTTCCACTAGCATAAATATAAAGTAATTTTATCCGTTATTTCTTAGATAAATGAGAAGAAATTATTTATTATTTTTATCTCTGTTGGGATCTGAATTCTAGTTTCTATGATTTTCATCAAACAAAAGTCTTCGCTTATTTGAAAAAATTAATAAACTTCTATTATCAAATCAACTAGGACAGAAATAAAGCATTCAGTCAGACTCTTCTTTGGCATCAACGTAACAATTATGAATAGCCATCGACTTTTGCAAAGGAGTAGAAGAATGGTACCGGTTATGAGACATACAATGCATTGCAAATATATGATTATTATGCTTCAACTGCCAATGTTTAGACAAATATGAAGAAACACTAACACTTTTTGGACTCTGCTGGGATCTACTAAATTCTAGTCTCCTAATCCTATGGCTTTCATTCCACTTGATTGACTATTATAACACACCATTGGGCTGGGCAAGGCTAGATGACCAAGTCAAGTTTAAACTAACTAGTAGTGTTTTAACCTTTCCATATATGCGATCATTAATTACTTTTAACACGCCTAAGCATGAGCTTTGAATGTAAATAGATACTCGTGATCTTAGGTTTGTAAAATTTCCTACGTACATCACTCGTTCATTTGTTCGAGGGTTGATAACGTATGCTTTGTATTGTTTTGATGATTTGACAAATATGTAAGAAGAGACTAATTCCACTCTTCGATGGACCAGCTCCGCGAGTCAACTCTATAGTTGTAAAGATGTTGATACAGTGGTTGCGTTATCGCAGTACTACTACAAAGCTGGTGCGGATATGCTATTGGTCCAAAGTTTAAGGTTTGTCACTTCTCCACATCCACATATATATACAACATGTTGAGGAGTGAAAGCCTAACCTTGCACAAATCAAAATTGCTTTTGTTAGCAAGTCGTCGAGTTCAAAAGAGCTTCAGTTTAGACCAAAGCTATAACAAATCGAAGGACCAGTTCTCTAACTAGTGAAAATGTCTAAGTCCTAGGTTTGTTAAGTCTTTGTGTTGTTGTTCTTAAATTTGTAAACCTATTCTTCTTGTAAGAAGAATTTTGTAGGTTATTTGATTTCCTAAACCTTCGAGCTGTTTGTTTTTCACTAGAGCTAGTCAAAGTGTGTCTTTGTAATAGAGTTATTGTGAGAGCTTGCAATAGAGTTATTATAAGGGGTGAGAGATTAAAAGTTTAATTCTTAGGTTGCAAGAAGTTGTAATCTAAATGTTGCTTAGCTTTAGTGAAGTTTGAGGAAATCCTACTGTGGTAGGTCGTGATTTTTAATCCCTTGAGCAAGGAAGTTTCCACATAAATATCCTGTGTTATTTACTTTCTATCGTACTCAAGGAAACAGACAGTTTCTGTCGTACTCAAGGAAACATATAGTGAATATGATTTTCTACACTGTTTGGTGAACTAGTATATTATAATAAGGGTGTTAAGAGTTTGTCTCCTAAATCTGAAAATTGCATATTGATATCCCACATAGATCATTGGTTGAAGGTGTTACCACATACAAAAAATGCATATTCAAGTCCCACATTGGTTGAAAGGGTGTCCAAATGCTTAGAAAAGATATCTGATTCAAGATAGTATGGGCAAAGGAAAGTAATGTACTTTCAACTTTTGCGGAATTAGTTACTCCTCTACTAAAAGAAGAGTTTATACTACTTTGGGTATTGACAAGGAGATTACAAGTCACACTAAGTAGAAAAAATCACATGTAGTTTTCAAGTCGGAAACCCATTATGTTTCTAAAGTTATGGGTGTGTTCGGTATAGAGGAAAATATTTTCTAATTTTATTATGTTCATTTGGTCAAAAAAATTTAAAAAAATATTTTCTTTAGGAAAACAAGTTCTTCAAAAATGAGAAAAATGACTTCCCTAATTAAAGTAGAAAAAACAAGTCTCATATTCAACCAAACTACATCACCACCATCCAAATCACCCCCAAACTCCAACCACTCTCACCACCCTATGCATCCCCCATCCACCCCTACCCCCCACCAAAACAAATTATACACCACCCCAGCCCCGCTGCGAATGCCCCACCCTATATTTAGTAAATTTTTAATTCCAGCATTCACCTACCCCTGAACTACTAACTGTATTCATGCTTATGAAACCTCTGAATAATCCATTTTACAAGAAGAAAGGCTGTATTCCTGTTTCTTTGCTTGATATTTATCAGGAAAATGAATTAAGTTGTGATCTTGCAGATGCTCCACTTGTATTTCATGATTCCCATTGCCCCCCCCCCCCCCACCACCACCACCACCACCAAAAAAAAAATTATTTTTTTACAAAGGTTTTTTTTTAAAAAAGTTTAAATTTCTTTTTTTGATTTTCTACACCAATCCCCGTGCCTCCTCCCAAATTTTCTAGTTCATATATATGTTATTTTACTTTCATAATGTGTGGTTAAATATGGTGTGGGTTGGTTATGGTTTTGGGGGGTGGGGACAAGTGAAGGGGTGGGATAAGAAAATTTTCTCATTTTTTTAAAAATAAAATAAAATATATGAAATAGAAATTTGAGAGGAGGGGGGAGGACGTTAGGTGGAACGGTAGTGTGGGGTGGGTGGGGTTGGAATTTGGTTGGGTGGTGAAGGGTGGATAGTGGACGTTAGGTGAATATTTTCAAAAAATATTTTCTACTAATCAATCCCCACATGAGAAAATAAGTAAGAAATTCACTTATTTTCCACTAACCAAACGAACATAAGAAAATAAGTAAGAAATTTATTTACCTTCCAAGAACTCATTTTCCAGAAAAACATTTTGCGTGAAAAATATTTTCCACCCTACCGAACACACCCTTAATTTTAGCAATTTTTACACAAATTTATGTTTCGTGTCGAAAGTATCGGATTCAGATGAACCCGATACCGTAACATTGAATCCGCACCTGATTGTCTGTCTTCACCTATTAACTCACATGATCAAGTGCTTGAAGCTCTTCAACTACACTTTGTGGTGGCGGAACCAGAAACTCTTACTAGGGAATTAAAAAAATCCAGATATCACATATGATACTTGGACCTGTTAGGGGGCTCCAAAACTTTATATGCATAAAAATTATTATTTATATCCTATTTACACAGTATAACCTTCCTATAAAAGGGATTCAATTGAATCCTCTTTCTTGCATATGGCTCCACTTACCTAAGTCTTCCTTATACACCTCGGGTAAACAACATAATCTCAAAAAAGGTTGTCAAAGAAGGAAGCCAGAGAACAATGCCCAAGTCTATTCGATTCTGGTCCCTTAACCAAATGGGATTTAGTAGTCGAATAACCTCCACCATAAGGGGATTGGAAAAAAATATAAGATTCACACTTGGGGTTTGAACCTTCAATTGAATCCCCTCCCTAATAGGTGGCTCCAACCTCTCCATTGCTACCTCCCATCGGTACAAATATCGAGTAATTCTACTCATTAAGGTTCAAATAGATAAGAAGATATCACCTACATTAGGAATTTAAACCCTCTCTAAAGTTTGCACCCACTTTACAGACCACTAGGTCACACACACCTTGGTTTTGATAAATCTAATGCATCTTATTCATTAGATATCAGTTTTTGTCTTGGAGTTTGTGTCAACTCCTGCTAGCATACTGATCCAGAACTGGAGAAGTGCATATAAGAAGCAAAGGAAAGAAGACTTCTGTGGTGTCTGGAAGTGTTGATGTGTCAAGGTATTGCAACTCCCAGAATTGCAAATCAAGCAGTTTCTGGTTTTTACTTTGCTGTTCTACTGCTGGTGTGTTGCCAACTCGACCCTGCGATCTTATCGCTCTTTTGACACATGGTCCTCGGGTGATTAACATTATTGAACATAACCAGAAATCAGCGTGTAAATCACACTACATATACAATCCCCCGAAATGTGAAACAAAATAAAAAAAAGGGTGTTTAACAATCAAATGTTGCAACAATATAGCCCCACAAGGGGAGTCTAAGGAGGATATAACGTACGTAGACCTTACCCTACCTTTGTAGGGCAGAGAGGTTGTTTTCGATACACCCTCGGCTCAAAAGATAAAGAAAAGAATATGATGCAGGAGTTAAAAAGGTAAAAATTTGAACACATGATATTATCAATATTGTAAATATCCCTTCAACTAATACCCTATGAAGTTGCACAAGTTACGGACACAAGGTGGGTAATCAAAAAAGAAAGAAAATGGATTCTTTCTTTTATCACAAAACCTTCGAAAGGATAACACGATGCAACTTTAACATGGAGCAAGGATAGCAATATCCTGAAACAACTAACGCAATACTGCAACATCAGTTGAACAATACTCAAGACCATGAAGGGAAAATTACAAGCAGACCCGAGTATTTGTTGAAACAAAAGATGAAAATAGACATAGACATAGACATAGAGGAAGTGCATGAAAATAGACATAGACATGGACAGACAAAGTGCCTAGATAAGCAGTTCCATAGCAAGGAACAAAACCTGCAATTCAGATAGTAAATAATACACACCTCACTTCACGAGTCCATTACTACTCTTCATCATCATAACGTTTCCTCCTGCTCTTCTCAGAACGTTTTTTGTCCCTGCCTACTCGGGCATCGTCAGAGTTGCTGGCATCAGAATCAGATTCTGAAGCTGCTGTCCTCCTGCTCCTACGCTTGTGCCTTGGAGGAGATTCATCACTTGATTCATCAGAACTGTCTGCATGTCTGTGACTTCTCCTCCTCCTCTTCTCCTTCCTACTTTTTCTCCTCCTCCGACGATCCTCTTCCTCATCTGATGAGTCATCCCATTTCCTCCTCTTTTCCCTCCTCTTCCTGCGATCCTTGTCTTCATCATCATCCTCCGAATCACTGTGTCCCTTCTTCTTCCCACTCCTCCTCTTTGATCTACCCCTCTTTTTCCTTTTTCCAGAGTCTGACTCGTCATCAGAATCATCATCATCCGAACCTTTCTTCTTGTGCTTCTTAGATGATGACTTCAACTTCCTACTCACATTCTTACCATACTTCTCAGCAATTGCCCTCTCCATTTCGGAATCGTAATCCGAATCAGAACTCTCACTCTCCTCCTCTTCACTGCTCTCCTCATTTTCTGCTTTCCCCTTCATCTTAGAACCATTCCCCTTGATCTTCTCCAATCCAGACAACACCGCAGCCTCAATTGCATACGCATCCTTAGCCTTGTCATCCTTAACAGTCACGAAATTCCTGCACTGGAAAGGGAGGTGGCCTACCCGCCCACATGTCTTGCATGCTCCACGTGTCTCATCAGCATTGGATCCCGTGATTCGGGCAAGTGCAAGCAAGCCCTGAAAGCTTGCATAAGCATTTTCGGGATCTGCAGCTGACGGCACCTTCTGGGTAGATGATTTCTTGTCTTCATCCTTGTCCTTGCTAGGAGCATATGGGTCATAACCAATAGCACTTTGCCAGATGCCGTGCGTCTGTAGGGCTGCACTACTGTGAACCCTATTGTTCGCTGGCATACGAACCCTACCTGCTGTGGCCGGCATGTTGACTGTTTCTCACCAACAACCTGTATACACAAAACAGAAATCATTATTTAAGCATCAACATTCATAAAGCCTAGTTTCCAAAGTTCCAAATTCGGAGCTAAAATCAGAAGTGAAAAAGCTGTATACACTAATAATCAACATGTAAGCATCAAATTTCCAAACCTTAGCAGCTTTCTAAAGTTCCAATTCCGAAGCTAAAATCAGAAGAATAAACAATGTGTACACCAAAAATCAATATTAAACATCTAAACTCAATCTCCCAGCTTCTTAAAGTTCCAACGGAGCTAAAAATCATAACAGTGCGAACTGTGTACACCAAAGATTCCAAGTGTATGCATCAAAATTCCACACCGTAGCTTTTCAAAGTTCCAAATTTGGATCTAAATATCAGAACAGTAACAAGATGTGTATACCAAATATTACTCCCTCCTTCCCAATTTATGTAACACTTTTCGGATATCAAGAGTTTGTTGTTGAATTCGGACATGGAATAGTCAACAACAACAACATACATACCCAGTGAAATCCCACAATGTGGGGTCTGAAAATGAATGTTGAGAGTGGGATTTGAACCCACGCCCTTTCGGACCAGAACCTTAATCTGGCACCTTAGACCAACGCGGCCATCTCAACTTTCATGGAATCTTTAAGTCCTTTGAAATAAAATTAACATACTTGGAAACTACTTGAAAAGTACAATAAGTCACAATAACTGATAATCTAAAATATTTGAAAGGCATATGAAAAGATCATGGTCACAGAAAGCACATCCGACTCGCGAAATCTGAAAAGTGCCACATAAATTGGGACAGGGGGAGTAATAGTTAAGTGTCAAGACTCCAAGCCCTAGCTTTTAAACGTTTCACAATTTGAACCAAAAAATCAGATCAGCTTTCAAATTCAGATAGATTCCAAATTAAACCGAGAACAACAATCCAATTCCATGAAAATATAATTACCCAAAGTAGTTGAGTTCTAAGGTAGGGTAATACAAACACCACAAAAGACAAAAAAGAATACAAAAACTTTAAAGCCCCTTTAACATGATAATTGATGTAAGCAAACCCAAATAATCACAAGTGTTAGTAAAATTGCATACACCACAATCAACAACAACTTCACCTCAATCTCAACTAGTTTGGTTCGGCTATATGAATTCTGAATATTCAATAATTTGTCTTATAAACAAGCTATTGGTGATTGCACAATCAAAAAAAAAAACTCAAATAATTCCTAGGGTTAATAAAGGTACAGATTACACAATGACACCTCAATCTCAAACTGCAATTCAATTCCATCAGGGGCCGTTCACTCCAATGCTCAATAATTTGTCTTAAAACAAGCAAACCGGTGATTGCACAAATTTTTTTTTTAAAAGGACAAAAGATTAAACCATAAGTTGCGCCTTTTCTGCCTTTTCTCCAGATTTTTCAGATACTGTTAGTAAAAATGCAGATTACACCACAACCATAACAATAACAATTTCACCTCAATCTCAAACTAGTTTGGTTCCGCTATATGAATCCTGAATACTCAGTAATTTTCTTAAAACAAGCTATCGGTGATTGCATAATCAATTTTTATTTTTTATTAAAAAAGGAACCCAAATAATTTCTAGGGCTAATAAAGGTGCAGATTACACAATTTCACCTCAATCTCAAACTAGTTTGGTTCGTCTATATGAATCGTCAACATCGAACCAACACTCAATAATTTGAGTTAAAACAAGCTATCGGTGATTACACAATTAAGTAATTAAAAATAAGAACACAAAACTTCCTAGGGTTATAAAGGTACAAATTACACAATTTCACCTCAATTACAAACTAGTTGGTTCAGCAATATTAATCCACAATATCAAACAAATACTCAGTAATTTGACTTAATACAAGCTACGGTGATTGCATAATCAATTTTTTTTTTAAAAAGAATGAAACAATAAAAAATTGTGCTTTTTCTCTAGGGTTTTTCATCAATAACAACAATAGAAATTTCACCTCAATGTCAAACTAGTTTCGTTCGGCTATATCAAACCAATACTCACTAATCTGTCTTAAAACAAGCTATCAGTGATTACACAATCAATTTTAAAACAATTAAAAAAAGAACTCAAATAATTCCTAGGGTTAATAAAGGTACAAATTACACAATTTTACCTAAATCTCAAACTAGTTGGGTTCGTCTATATGAATCCTCAATATCAAACAAAAATACTCACTAATTTGTCTTAATACAAGCTACGGTGATTGCATAATAAATTTTAAAAAAAGAATAAAACAATAAAAAATATTGTTTTCTAGGGTTTTATAGATTTAAAAAAAAAAAGTAAAATTGGGGATCTGAAAATTGTTACCTTTGTGGTGATTATATAAGTTGTTCGGCGATGATCGGAAACCTAGGTTCGATTATTTGAAGAGAAGCACCCAATTTCGAAATTGCAAATAGTAATAAAAGAGGATAATTGAAGAGAACTTTCGCGAATTATGTAGATTTACGACCCGACCCGACCCGACCCGTTTAGGATGCTTGTTTTTTGAGTCGGTGAGTTTTCCTTTTTGGTTTGGGTTTTGGGGGAAATATTATTGAAGAATATTGGAGGGATATTTTAGATGAAGAAATTTGAATATTCTACTATGTCATTACTTCATCCGTCACAATTTATGTGATGTAGTTAGAATTTCGAAAGTCAATTGAGTTTTTCTTTGATTTGAATTTCTTTATATGTATTTAAATATTTTAAGTTGTTAATTATTTTGATTTATATCATTTCAGTCTCATTTTAAGTGTTTTAGTTTGACTTTACACAAAATTTAAGAAATAAAAGGAAACTTTTAAATCTTGTACTCCTAAATTAAAGATGTGTTTAATGTACTAAATATCATTTGAATCTTGTGGTTTTAAATTTGTCATGTAGGATGTTTAAATTATCAACTTATTAAATATATAAAGATACACTCTTTTTGGGCAGACCAAAAATGAAAGTAAGACAATTAAATTAGAACGGAGGGAGTGATACTTTTTTACGTAGTTTTCTAATATATATATATGTCACATAAATTAAAACAGAGAGGGTATTATTTTTATTTTTTTGTTGGGCGTGGGTTTGGGTGGGGTGGGAGGTGGGGGAGGGGAGGGAATATATGGAAGAATATTGGAGGGATAATTTGTAAATGAAGAAATTTGAATATTTTACTATGTCACTACTCCCTTCGTCCAATTTATGTGGTGTAGTTGAAATTTCGAGAGTTAATCAAATTTTTATTTTATTTTATATATTTTAAATATTTTAAGTTATTAATTACTATTACTTATGATTTATCATACTTTACATAGTTTACAAATACATAATTTTATTTTTAAAAATTAAAGCTTCTATGTTCAAATTCACGGTCCCAATTTTCAAAACTTATGTACGATGATTGACAAGCTCCCAATTTCGAAATGTAAATAATGAAAGAGGATAATTGAAGGGATATTTTGGCGAATTAAATAGATTTTACGACACGACACGACGTCGTTTGGATGCTTTTTTTTTAGTCGGTGAGTTGCCCCGCTCCCCTTTTGTTTTTTTTTTTTCCCTTTAGTCAAGTTTCTAATCAATGGCTATAGCAGACCAAGAGGGAAAAAAATATTTTTTTGGTGGGAGGGAATATAAGTAAAAATATTGGAGGGATATTTTAAATAAAGAAATTTGAATATTGTACCATGTAATATTCAATTGCACTTCTAATTCCAACATTTATTTGTTTTTTTCCATAAAAAAATATTGGTAAAATAATAAATATTCTTTCACTTTTAGTTAGGGGTTTTGAGTTGAAACCTTTAAAATATAGTCTGTTTTTTATACCACAAATGAGACTCTTAGGTACGAACAGATTAACCAGATAGTATTACATACCGAGTGAGGAAAGAATACATGAAAAAATTATTGGAGGGATATTTTATATGAAGAAGTTTGAATATTCTACCATGTATCATTCAAGTGCACTTCTAATTCCAACAAAGATTCATTTTCTACTATCAAAGGTTAGTGTTGAGTGATTAGTATACTTTGACTTTTAATTATAAGTCTCGGGTTAAAACTTTGAGAATAAAGTTATCTTTTGTATTTAAAATTTTTGATATAAATTTAGATTAATCGAATCTCAAACGGGATCAAATATTGAATGAGAAACAAAAATAAAGGGAAAATAACATTGTATAACTATTTGAAGAAAATATTTACGCAAATTAACGCATATTTTTAAAATTACCTGAAAAGACCCAATTTTTAACTTTTCTTTCAGCGGTTTCCTTCAGCTTCATCTCTCTCCCTCTAACTTCTCTTTCTTCTTCTCTGTCTCTCTCTCTTTTTTCTTCTCTGTTTCTCTCTTTTTTCTTCTCCATTTCTTAGGCTTATTTCAAACTCGGAGAAAATTGGATCGACAATGAAGGAATCGAGTGGAGGAGGGGGTGAGAGTGGTGGTGACGAAGGTCGGAGTAGGGGTTATGGCGGCAGTGGCGATGGCGATGGCGATGGCGATGGCGATAGGGGTAGATCTATCTTTAAAAGTTGAGAGGCGTTGAAGGGTAGAGAAGGAAGGCGTTGATCTCTGGATGTTCCCGCGGTGGGGAGTTGGTGGAGGTCAAAGTGAGGGTTATGACAGCAGTAGCGATGACAATAGGGGTAGATCTATATTTAAAAGTTGAGAGGCATTGAAGGGGAGAGGAGGAAGACATTGATCTTTAGATGTTCCAGCAGTGGGGAATTGGCGGCGGGGAGTAGGTGATGTCCATTGTGGTGGTCAGTACATTGGTGGAGGAGGAAATATTTGTATAAATTTGTATAATTTTGTATAACAGTGTAAAAGTGTGTATAAATATCTCTTATAAACCATTATACACTTTTATACAAGATTGATACATCGTCTCTAGTAAGTGTATAAAGTTGTATACTATTGTATAATATTATAGATACGCTTTTATACAAGGTTGATATATTGTCTACTCCAGGTGTATAAAGTTGTATATTGTTGTATACCGTGAAAAAGTGGCTATGCGGGTGTAATTTTAAAATATGGCATGCGAGTGTAATTTTGTATGCTGGATTGTACATGATTGAAATTTCCTCAAAAAAATCATTTTATATCTTTCCCACTCTAAGAAATTAAAAGAAGAAATCATAAATTGACTACTCTACCTATGCAATCTTCCTCTTTTTGTGCGGAGTTGGAATCCGCGAGTAAATAGGTGAAATTAAAGTAACTAAAAAAGAATTAATATAAAATGTTGGATACATGGTTTTTATTATTTTATTTTAAAGAATTTAGGTTGATTAGGAAATTAGTAATTTACAAACGTGTTAGAATATTATGTTAATAATATTAAGATTTTGTATTAATGTAGTATCATATTATATATGGTAGATAGTAAAATGTTAATTAGAAATATTATGTAAGTAAGGTAGAAGATTATTAGGAATTGATTAGGAAGATTAGACATGATTGACTCTTCCTAATTGATGTATATTGTGTATATATTGAACATTTGAAAGATGAATACATTGAAGAAAATATTCTACTTACCCTAGAATTATTACATGGTATGAGAAAGCTTAAGGAAAGATCCAAAATTAGTTTAATTTATTCCAAATTTTTGGTCATCTTCCTCCCTAGAAAACCCTAGTGGCCGAAAATTTCATTATTTTTCACTCCATTATTGATTATCCTTCATTACAACTAGTTATGTCTGAATCCAAATCATCTTTTCACCCTGCCCTAGCTGTCTCAAACATCAAAACACATGTTTTCATCAAACTAGAAATGGAAACCGTCTATTATGCGACTTGGGCAGAATTATTCAAAATATGTTGTCGTGCTCACAAAGTTCTTCATCATATAATTCTTCCAAAAGACGGTAAAGGGAAAGACATAACAAACGATGCAGACAAGGAATTGTGGGATACACTTGATGCCACAGTCCTTGGTTGGATTTTTTGACAATCTCCACAAACTTGTTGCATACGATAATGGAACCGGATTCCACAGCCATGGCGGCATGGGAACGTTTGCGAGATATATTTCAAGATAACCAAAACTCTCACGCTGTTTCATTGGAACATGAGTTCTCAACCATTGACATGGCGGATTTCCCTAATGTTTCTACATATTGTCAACGCCTCAAAGTGTTGGCCGATCAACTACGAAACATTGGTTCACCGGTTACTAATAACCGGTTAGTCTTGCAATTGGTCGCCGATCTCACCGACGCGTATAGCGGCGTGGGAAATCTCATTCATCAAAGTAATTCTCTACCTAAATTTTATCAAGCAAGGTCCATGCTTGTACTTGAAGAGTCGGGCTTGGTGAAAAAGGCCTCAACTACTTCAAATTCCACCATGATTGCCACTCCTTCATATGATGGTAATTTTTTTTACCCTTCTCAACAAATAAGGGACAAAAAGGAGGTCATAACAATAAAAATAAGGGTGAAAATCGCGGAAATAACAAAGGTGGAGGCCACCGAAATTCCGGTGGCGGTGGTAATGGCAGCAACACCAACTATGGTGGTGGACAGTGGCGGCGACGCAGAAGCGCAGGGCGGCGGTCGGTGGCGGCGGCCGGCGGCGAGAGGGCGGACGGTGGCGCGCGGCCGCCGGGCGCGGTGGACTTAGGGGCTGTGCCACCACCCGGCCCCCCCCGGCAGGCAATTGGGCCGGGCGGCCCCCGAGGCCCACGGCCAAAGGCAAAAACGGTGGCCCAGTTCAAGGTAATTGGCAGCAGTGGCCTCAACAGCAACAGGCCCAGCAGGCCCATTTCGCTGGGTCTGTTGTCCCAGGCAGTAGTAGTGGGCCTCAGCCGACCCAGTGGCATGAGGCCCATTCAACAAGGGCCCACCCCACAAAAATTGAGTCCGCCATGCACACTCTTGGACTTAATCCACCAGATTCAAATTGGTATATGGACTCCGGAGCGAAGTCACATATGACGTCCTCCCAAGGTAATCTCTCGTCCTATTTTAATTTGAGCAATGATAATGGAATAATTTTCGGAAATGGCCATTCAATTCCAATAAAAGGTTATGGTTCTAGCAAATTGTTACCGCCAAACCCACCCCTAATTTTAAAGAATGTCCTTCATGCTCCCAAATTAATTAAAAACGTGGTTTCTGTTAGAAAGTTTACAACTGATAATTGGGTATGTGTCCAGTTTGACCCCTTTGGTTTTTCCGTGCATGATTTTCAGACGGGGAAGCTTCTCATGAGATGTGATAGCAAGGGGGAGCTCTATCCAATAAATCAGTCAACCCAACAATCCAAGTTTCCTTCTGTCTTTGCTGCCTTGGCACTATCTTTATGGCACCAACGTTTGGGACATCCGGAAGAGGTTGTTTTGGCTTCTCTTAATCAAAATAATTTTATTTCTTGTACCCAGCTACGGACTCTAAATAAGTGTCATTCTTGCACACTTGGTAAACATGTTAAGTTGCCTTTTATTTCCTCTACTTCATGCACTCTTTTGCCATTTGATATTTTACATTGTGATATTTGGACATCCCCTGTTTTGAGTTCTTCTGGTCATAGATATTATTTGCTTATACTTGATGACTACTCTAATTATTTGTGGACATTCCCTTTATCGAAAAAATCACAAGTGTTTTCCACATTTCTCACTTTTAGAGCATTCATCCGAACTCAATTTGAACGTGATATCAAAAATATACAATGTGACAATGGGGGGGAGTTTGACAATAAATAGTTTTGAGATTTTTTCAAAACAAATGGTCTTCAGTTTCATTTTTCTTGTCCTCATACTTCATCACAAAATGGGAAGGCGGAACGTAAAATTAGAACCATTAACAATATTGTTAGAACATCTCTTTCTCATGCTTCACTTCCCCCAGTATTTTGGCATCATGCACTCCAAATGACAACTTATCTGTTGAATGTCCTTCCTCAGAAAAATCTATCATACCAAGCTCCCCTAAAAATGCTTTACCTACGAGAGCCCACATATCATCACTTAAGAGTGTTTGATTGTCTTTGCTACCTCCTCTTTCCATCCACCACAATCACAAAACTTCAAGCCCGGTCTACTCCATGTGTGTTCTTAGGATACCCTACCCATCATCGCGGTTACCAATGTTACGACATTTCTTCCAAAAGAATCTTTATAAGTCGACATGTAATCTTTGATGAAACAATATTTCCTTTTGCTAAGTTACATGCCACCGGGACCCCTAACTATGATTTTTTGGATAATGATAAGCTCTCGTATCTAACACATTTTTTTCACAGCCCGGTACCTATTACTAGTGTTGAACACCATAATTCAGACCCATTGGGCCAGGCAGCCCCAACGGGCCAAATTCAATCTCCATCAGTACAGCCCACTGGCCCCTCGATTTCCCACTCCTTGGTCAGTGGCGTCCAGTCCACTGGCCCAACCACCCGTCCGATCACCCATAGTCAACATGAGATTGTCAAACCCAATGTAAAATATAGCCTTCACACCCAGGTCTCGAAATCACCCTTGCCTCGTAATCTAGTATCTGCTCTAAAAGACCCGAATTGGAAAATGGCCATGGATGATGAATATCATGCTCTAATTACAAATAGGACATGGGATTTAGTACCTCATCCATCTAATGCTAATATAATTCGATCTATGTGGATTTTCAGCCATAAAGAAAAATCTGATGGAACTTTTGAGCGGCATAAAGCCCGTCTTGTAGGTGATGGGAAGACACAGTAGGTTGGTGTAGATTGCGGGGAAACATTCAGTCCAGTGGTCAAACCTGCTACTATCAAAACAGTTCTCAGTCTGTCTCTCTCAAAATGATGGTCACTTCATCAATTGGATGTCAAAAATGCCTTCCTCCATGGACACCTTAATGAGACTATTTACATGCACCAACCATTGGGATACAGGGATCCTAAATACCCCAACCATGTGTGTTTGCTCAACAAATCATTATATGGCCTCAAGCAGGCCCCCAGGGCTTGGTGTACGCGGTTTGCAAATTTTGTGTCACGCATGGGCTTCTCGCTTAACCGTTCAGATAATTCTCTGTTTAGCTATCGTCAGAGTAATCATACTGCTTATCTTCTTCTATAAGTGGATGATATTATTCTAACAACATCTTCAGACACTCTTCGAAAGAATATCATGTCACAGCTTAGTTCTGAATTTGCTATGAAAGATCTTGGCCCACTCCACTACTTTCTAGGGATTGCTGTGACCCGACATACAAGTGGATTATTCCTCTCCCAGAAGAAGTATGCATCAGAAATCGTGGAACGAGCTGAGATGTCTTTCTGCAAACCTTCGGCAACTCCGGTCGACACAAAGTCAAAATTGAGTGTCATCTCTAGCAAACCTTTTGCTGATCCAACGTTATACCGCAGCCTAGCAGGAGCTTTACAGTATCTCACATTCACCAGGCCAGATATTACCTATGCAGTGCAACAAGTGTGTCTATTCATGCATAATCCAATGGAAGAACATATGCATGCTCTGAAACGCATTGTGCGATATATTCAGGGCACTCTGGAGTATGAATTACATCTATACCCGTCCTCTATTTCCAAACTTGTTACTTACACTGATGCAGATTGGGCAGGCAGTCCGGATACAAGACGATCCACCTCCGAGTATTGCGTCTTCCTTGGTGACAATTTAATCTCATGGTCCTCAAAAAGGCAGGCCACGGTATCATGCTCAAGTGTTGAAGCAGAATATCGTGTTGTGGCCAATGTTGTATCTGACTCATGTTGGATTCGGAACCTATTACTTGAACTTCATTGCCCTATACCGACTGCAACAATAGTATACTGTGATAATATTAGTGCAATCTACCTCTCAGGGAATCCCATCCACCATCAACGCACTAAACATATTGAGTTAGATATTCATTTTGTACGTGAGAAGGTGGCTCGCGGACAAGTTCGGGTGTTGCATGTCCCAACGCGACATCAAATCGCAGATATCTTCACAAAAGGACTTCCGCTGATATTATTTGAAGATTTTAGGGACAGTCTCAGCATTCACCGCCCTCCAGCTTCGACTGCGGGGGAGTGTTAGAATATTATGTTAATAATATTAGGATTTTGTATTAATGTAGTATCATATTATATATGGTAGGTAGTAAAATGTTAATTAGGAATATTATGTAAGTAAGGTAGAAGATTATTAGGAATTGATTAGGAAGATTAGGCATGATTGACTCTTCCTAATTGATGTATATTGTGTATATATTGAACCTTTGAAAGATGAATACATTGAGGAAAATATTCTACTTACCCTAGAATTATTACAAAACGAATTATATAATTTAATTTGGTCTTGCGTTGTAACTTTTTCTATGATGAAATAAAACCCGCGCATAGCGGGAGTTTAGTACACCGTACTACTTTTTCGTAATAAATTTATCATAACTTTGTGTTTACTTATGGCTTTTTTCAGTCAAGGTGTGAACATGTCACAATAGAGAAAGAGTGATTCCTTATGTTTTGCACCTAGAATGCTAGTTCATAAATTGGTCTGATCCTTTATTATGGTAAGAACATAGGCGACTTCAATATCTAAAATTAGTGATTCATAATAAGTGCAATTTATATATATATATATATATATATATATATATATATATATATATATAATATATATATTTTGGTATATGAAATACATAGTTCGAGCCAAAAATACATAATAGGTTCATTTGAACCTGAAGAGCTCACTCATATAAGATTGCACTTATTAATATTTGGGCTGAGATACTTACTGCAGATGCAACCTTGCTTAACACAAAAATCATCATTAGGCTACACTGCAGGTCTGCAGCTAGCAACATTAGTCCAATTTGATAAACTAGTTGACATTATAAACAAGGCAGCCTGATGCACTAAGCTCCCGCTATGTACGGGTTCCGAGAAAAGGCCGGACCACAAGGGTCTATTGTACACCGTCTTACCTTGCATTTCTGCAAGAGGTTGTTTCCACGGCTTGAAACTGTGACCTCCTGATCACATGGCAACAACTTTTCGTTGACATTATAAACAACTAAAAGAAAAAATCAAGACTTTGAGGATATAATTTGGTTGAAGCTTCGATGGTTAATGATTAAACTACGCTTCGTTGTAAAAGTTCTCTATATTACAAAAATGTGGGAAACTTGATTCCAAAAATGTTACATGGTTTGCTGAAAATTGGCAGCACAGTTGCAGCAGCAAAAATGATTCATCATGTTTTCTGTAACAAATTGTTCATATTACAACTCACACTAGTAATACATATAAATGCAAACAAAACAAGATAGTGAGCTGAGATGGCTTAAATGGAGCGACATGGACAGTGAGTTCATATGGCCGATCCCAACAAGCACCATTGGACTTGAGCGAAATCACAGCAGAATTATTGCTAAAGATATTGATAGAAGGGCACTTCTAAAGTCAGAGGAAGGACGAAGCATTCACCATAAAAGATATTGGAGATTTATTGTGACCTTCCGAGCCAATCTGTATGTTGTAACAAATTGTCAGAGCTAACATGTCTCAAGTAATAAGGCTACACATACTACATATCAAGAATTTTTTTTATATGAATGACCTATGCTGCTCAGATTTTTCAAAACTGTTGTCGGGTGCGTGTCTGATCCTCCAAAAGTAATGCATTTTTTGAGGATCTAACTTGGGCACACCAACATCTTTGGAGGGTCCGAGCAACATAATTGAGCAGAGTTTGCGCCAGAAGAGTTATCATTGTGATGGGAGAAGCTTGGATTTTCAGTAAGGATATAGAACAAGCTTGGTGAAAGAGAGTTTAAGTTATGAGTCTTGGATGTTACAACTCGATTATATGCCTCGATCGTTTTGGTGATTGTGAACTTCAAATTGGGCAACAAACATGAGAAAGTGTGTTGTGTGATGCACATGCACGTGACTAATCGTTGTTATCAAGTCATGAGTATAGGTGAAAGTGTGCTTAACTGATACCTATCTGACTAGGTTGGTGTATTCCGATGCAACAGAAACTTTCATCTAACTTGATTATTTGAAGTTATCTTCAAGGCTCCTCTCTTCTCGAGAATTGATACATCCCTTATCATTGTATGAACAACTATCTCTCAAGCTAGGTTCGACCTCAATGGAAAAAATGGAGCACCTAACTCTTAACAATCAATTTCTCAGAATGCTATAAGAATTGAAGAAGAAAATGAAGTACCTGTTAGGATACAAAGTGTTGGGACAGGCTTTCATACACATGAACACCATCTGCCTCATAGTAATGTTTGATGGATGGGATCCGTCCAACCTTTGAACGACCGCTACTTTCTCTGCTCCGGATACTCTCAATGAGTTCTGATGAAGCAGCTTTCAGATTCATCAGTTCCAAATTGGTAAGATATTCAAGTCCTTGAGGAACCTCTTTCAGTTTAGGACAATTGTGTATATGCAGGCGCACGAGTTTTGGCATAACTCCTTCCAGAAATACCATTTCTTCCAACTCTGGCAAACACGAAACGTGCAAGTCCTCGAGCTTTTGAAATCCTGATTTAAAAAGCAGTTGCTTCTTACTGCTGTAGGCATTAACCAACACGAAATGCTCCAAACTCGGAAGCTGACTGATGCATGGGATAAAATCCTGATCTTCTGGAAGTTGGCTCCAATGCAAATGCAAATGCATAACGTTAAGCATCGAAGAAAACCAACGAGGCACTTTGCATAGTTTTCCGACCAAAGTAACCTTCCGGAGAATGAATGGAGTCTCCGAGAGATCATCTACTTTAAGGACTTCGTTTGCATCCACTGCCATCACAAGTAGATGGTGAAGGAATTTAAGTTTGTCGATGGACGAACACAAATCCTTCATATATTCTTTTTTCACATACGTCAGCTCAATCCTTCTAAGCTTAGTCATTTTCCTAATCTTACGTGCTACATCAGCATTTGCTTCTATGCAATTAAGTACTTGTAAGTTCTTCAGCTTCCAGATCTTGTCCGGAACTTTCACCCCTTTAACATATGCAAAGTGTTCCACTGCTATCTCTTTACCATAGGCAAGTAGATGTCTAAGATTATGCAGCTCGGTGATTCCATTCGGGAGTTCATTAACTTCCGTTCTTCTAATATCTAGCGTCTGTAGGTTCCTCAGTTGATTCACAGACATCGGAAGCTCTTTTATTCCAGTATCACTCAGACTTAAGTATCTTAAATTGAACAATTTACCTAATTCATTAGGCAAAAAATCAATTTTCGCGTCGTTCAATTCCAACACCCTCAGTAGTCTAAACCTGGATAAAAGATCATCCAACAGAATGTTTTCCCCTTTGAAATTAAACATAGAGAAAGATCGAACTTGTGTCAGATCACCGTTCATCTTAAGCGTTCCTTCAACGTTCTGCACGGACAACCTTCGTGCTCTTATTTCATTTTTCTCCAGTTCTTCTGCACTACATATAGACAAGAAATTCTCCCTCTCCGAGATCGAGCGAGCTAGCTCCCACATCAGATCGTGTAACTTACAAACCTTTGGCCTTATAAAACTCTGATGCTTTACAACTTGTAATAAGTTTCTTGAAATCAACTCTTTAAGATAGATTTTACCAACTGCCTCTGGATTCAAACTGCTCTTTTCTTCTAGAAAACCTTCAGCCATCCACATTCTAATAAGCCTACCTGCCCCTATCCATTCTCCCATCGGAAAATGACAACAATATAAAAAACAGTTCTTAAGATAGTAAGGCAAATCATTGAAACTCATCAACATAACTGTTTTAACCTCATCAAGTAACTTATTGTTGTCGATATGCCAACTTAAGCTGTCATAAACTTCCCTCCATTTCAATTCTGACCCATCTTTAGACCCCATTAGTCCTCCAAGTGCAACAATTGCTAGTGGTAGACCCTCACATGTTTTAACCAATGCCCTGCCTATTTTCTCCAGTTCAGGAGGACACTGGCAATTAGGCTGACTTGAAAACGCCTTGTTGCAAAAGAGCTTCCACGCGTAGTCATCTGCTAAAGGCTTCGAACTAAAAATATGAGCACCACCTGGACAATAAGGATAAGCTGCAATATCCTCATTTCGCGTAGTTATTATGATCCTGCTCCGATTTTTATCATCCGGAAGAGCAACACTTATTTGTCTCCAGAAATTATTGTTCCATACATCATCAAATACAACAACATACCTTTTTTTCTGCAAGAACTTCACAAGAGTCTCCACCAACTGTCTATAGTCCATTGACTTCAAGTTTTTCGGGATCAGATCTTCTTTTCCATCGAAGAATTCGGAGATCAACTTCTTCAGCAGGTCCTCGATCATGTTATTTTGTGACACAGAAACCCAACCAGAACAGTCGAAATTCTTCCTGACGGTCAGGCTAGTATAGGCTTTCGCGACTAAAGTTGTCTTACCCGAACCACCCATGCCTGCAACAGAAATGACAATACGGTGCGCCTCTTCTCCCTCCAAACTTGACAGCAACGAGTCTCTCACTTCATCAATCCCTACAACTTCGTCGTTCTCAATGAAGAGCAAAGACTCTCCAATATTTTGCACACAACTACAAGAATGTTGTGAATTTGATCCAACGGTCGAGGATCCTGGCATGTGACTTAGATCATACCTCTTGCTTCGTTTCGCTATGGCTTTAATCTCACCTCTGATTCTCCTCAACTCCAGGGCGGTTTTGTGCCTCAACCATAGTACCTTTGGGAGGTAAAAAATTCCAACTAGACGCCATGCAAAACCGCCCTTTTGCATGCTATCGACGTGATACAAGAACTCATCGATGATATCTTCCGCTTCAAACGCTACATCCCTCACCTGTACTACCCAAACACACACATTTTCATTCTGTTGTTTGTACTTCTCAGCATCTTTTATGAATGACCCTATGCTCTCTAGCTCAAGTTTCACCTTCGAGATCTCATGACGAACTCCTCCAATCACATATCCTGGTTTATTAAGCAAGAAGTCAATGCTCCATATCAAGATATTGACAGCAGATTCAGCCATTGTTTTTCCTCTCAGAAATTGTATGAACAGGACAAATACTGGTTCTGTTGTATAATTGTAAAGCTAGCTATCAAGATTTAATTCCTTGTATACTGAGTAAAATACTAATAATCACTCTACTAAAGTTTTACTGTGTATATGGCCCACAGATAATGAATGAATACCCTCTTTCAATTCTTGTGAAATCAAAAGATAGACTAAAAGCACTATTAATTGTTAAAGCTAGTTAATGAATAAAGCTAGCTAAGTTGGTGGGAATGAGAAATGGAGGGAAAATGAATTTTCTTTTTTTTCTCCTTTTTTGAAAAAAAGAAGAAGGCAAAGGAAGCGTTTCCGAACAGTCACCAACCTATTCCGAAGAGGCACCTTCGAGGCTATATAAACTGAGGCAATGCCTAAAATCTGCATCTGAAATTCTGCATTTTTTCACAAATAAAATTATCGAGTCTTAGTGTGTTTCGTTGCCAACTTTAAGTTCGTCGAAGTCGAAGGCGTTTGACGTACCGCTATTCCTGCGACAGGTATAACCGTTTTATCCTGGGAGGAAGTAATCCATAACCTCGGGTACAGTGAGGGGATTAAATTCCTTAAGGACACACAATGAATTCTATGGTCTTGGATATTTTCTTACTTCTGCATTATTATTATTTTCAGTTTTAGTTTTTTTTTTTTTTTTTTTCTTCTTCTGGTTTTTGGTTTTTTCCTGATTGTTTGAACACATGCCCGACAACAAGCTTAAGGAATTTAATCATTATTTCTGTGTTCATTTGTTCTTGTTTAACAATTACAGAACATTGTCGGAAAAAGAAAAAAATGTATGTTTGCTATTTCGATGTAACGAACTTGTATGTTGTTTGGAGACTAAAATCTTTGGATTTTCTACTCCGGTTGAGATTAAAATTTTTATAACTTTCTACTCATTTGGGTACTTGATTTGAAGATATAAAAACTTCATCAAGTATACAACATACAATTTACTGCATTTCGCTTCAAGTATTTTAAATCTGGTTGGGTAACCTTGATTAGGTTTGAAGAAATAAAATCTTCACCGTTGTGTATTATATTTGTTGCTGTCAAAACTGATTCGGTTCGAAGTCTTCACCGTTTATTAAATTTTTCTTTTGTTTCTGCGACGAAAATGGGAGACATGACTCAAAATTTGAATGCTACTTTGCTTCGCCACACCAAATTTCCCCCATGGTTGGTTCTACGAGCAATCTTTGCGTCCTCCGTCGTCTTGCACCAAGACCGGCTCCGGCGAGAAGCTGGAAAATTCACCGGAATTGATTTCAAACGATGGCAACAAAAGATGTTCTTCTATTTAACTACTTTAAACCTCCAAAAGTTTATCAAGGAGGTCGTTTCGGTTTTTCCGGAATCAACATCTGAGAATGAACGTTTTGTTGTAACTGAGGCATGGAAGCACTCAGATTTTTTGTGCAAGAATTATATTCTTAGCGGACTTTGGAGGATGATCTTTACAACGTCTATAGTAATGTGGAAACATCAAAAGAACTATGGGATGCGTTGGAAAAGAAATATAAAACAGAAGATACTGGATTAAAGAAGTTTATCGCTGCCAAGTTCCTGGACTACAAAATGGTAGATGGCAAGTCTGTTGTTACTCAACTTCAAGAGTTGCAGGTTATCATCCACGATCTACTCGTGAAGGTTTGGTGATTAGTGAGGCGTTTCAAGTTGCGGCGGTAATAGAAAAGTCGCCTCCTTCATGGAAGGACTTCAAAAATTACTTGAAACACAAGCGAAAGGAGATGACACTGGAAGATCTCATCGTCCGGTTGAGAATCGAGGAAGATAACAAGGCAGCGAAGAAAAAGGCAAATGGGAGATCAACCATAGGGGGAGCACATATTATTGAAACTGCCCCAACTAATCTGAAAAAGAGGAAAAATGCATCGGGACCAAGGAACTATCCCAACAAGAAGAAATTCAAGGGAAACTGCCACAATTGTGGAAAAATCGGACACAAAGTTGCAGACTGTCGTGCTCCGAAAAAGGAAAAGAAGAAGGGTCAGGCTAATATGGTTGAAACAAACGAGGAAGTTGATGACTTGTGCGCTATGTTGCTGAGTGCAACCTAGTGGGAAATCCGAAAGAGTGGTGGATTGACTCTGGCGCCACTCGCCACATTTGTGCTGTTACAGAAGCCTTTGCTTCATATGCTCCCGCCGGGCCCGACGAGACCATATTTATGGGAAATTCTGCAACTGCCAAAATTGAAGGTTATGGAAAGATACTGCTGAAGATGACATCTGGCAAAGTGGTGACTCTCAACAACGTCTGTCATGTTCCTGAAATTAGGAAAAATCTAGTATCTACCGGACTTCTAGTAAAGAATGATTTTAAGTGTGTTTTTGTTTCTGACAAGGTTGTAATAAGTAAGAACGAGATGTACATAGGAAAATGTTACCTCACGGAGGGCCTTTTCAAACTGAATGTAATGGTCGTTGCCAATATTAATAAAGTTTCTGCTTTGTCTTACTTACTTGAGTCAAATAATTTATGGTATTCACATTTAGGACATGTCAATTATAGAACCTTGCGAAAAATGATTGGTTTGGAAGTATTGCCTAAGTTTGAATGCAATGAATCAAAATATCAAATTTGTGTTGAGTCTAAGTATGTTAAACATCCTTATAAGTCAGTTGAAAGGAATTCAAGTCCTTTAGACTTAATCCATACAGATATTTGTGACATGAAGTCAATCCCATCTCGCGGTGGAAAGAAGTATTTCATAACTTTTATTGACGATAGTACACGGTATTGCTACGTTTATTTACTTAATAGTAAAGATGAAGCAATTGAAGCATTCAGGCAATACAAAACTGAAGTTGAGACTCAACTTAACAAAAAGATTAAAATGATAAGGAGTGATAGGGGCGGTGAATATGAATCTCCTTTTGAACAAATATGTTTGGATTATGGCATTATTCATCAAACAACTGCTCCTTACTCGCCACAATCAAACGGAATTGCGGAAAGGAAAAATAGAACCCCGAAAGAAATGATGAATGCCACTGTTAATAAGTTACGGTTTACCCCAACTTGTGGGGGAAGCCATTCTAACAGCTAGCCGAATACTCAATCGAGTGCCCCATAGCAAAACAAAATCTATTCCATACGAAAAGTGGAAAGGAAGGAAGCCCAATTTGGGATACTTCAAAGTGTGGGGGTGTTTGGCCAAGGTGCAAGTTCCTAAACCCAAAAGGGTAAAAATAGGACCTAAAACCATTGATTGTGTTTTCATAGGATATGCCACAAATAGTAAGGCATATCGATTTCTAGTTCACAAATCGAGAAAATCCCGACATTCGGTGAATACGGTAATTGAATCGATAATGCGACTTCTTTGAAACCATATATCCGTATAAAAAGGAATGGGAGTCGTCTAGCAAAGAATCTAAACGACCTCGGGAAGAAACAAAGGAAAATATTCCTGATGAGGAAAATCCAAGACGCAACAAACGTCAAAGGACGTCTACTTCCTTTGGACCAGAATTTCTAACATTTTTGTTGGAGAATGAGCCTCGAACCTTCAACGAAGCTATGTCTTCATCGGAAGCTCAATTTTGGAAAGAGGCAATCAATAGTGAGATAGAATCCATATTAAACAACCATACTTGGGAATTGGTTGACCTTCCTCCAGGGAATAAACCTTTAGGTTCCAAATGGATTTTTAAGCTGAAAATGAAAGCTGATGGTACTATTGATATATATAAGGCAAGACTAGTTGTTAAAGGGTTAGACAACGAGAAGGTCTTGATTACTTTGATACATACTCGCCGGTAACGAGGATTACATCCATTCGGGTGTTAGTAGCGTTAGCCGCCGTGTACGGTCTTGAAATCCATCAAATGGATGTGAAAACAACCTTCTTAAATGGAGAGTTAGATGAAGAAATTTACATGGAACAACCTGAGGGGTTTGTAGTTCCAGCGAAAGAGAAGAAGGTGTGTTGACTTGTTAAGTCTCTTTACGGACTAAAACAAGCACCCAAACAGTGACATGCAAAATTTGACCATACAATGCTGTCAAATGGATTCAAGATAAATGAGTGTGATAAATGTGTCTACATTAAGAACACTCCGAACCACGTAGTCATTGTTTGTTTGTACGTGGATGATATGTTGATAATGAGTAAAAACATTGCTAACATAAATGTTACTAAGCGCATGCTTGCTAGTAAGTTTGATATGAAAGACTTAGGAGTTGCCGATTTAATTCTGGGAATTAAAATCCATAAGACTGCTCAAGGTCTAGCATTGTCTCAAACTCATTATATTGAAAAGGTACTTGAAAAGTTCAAGTATTTGGACTTTAAAATTGCAAAGACGCCAATTGATATGAACCTTGCTCTTGCAAAGAATAAAGGTGAAAGTCATTCTCAATTGGATTATGCCAGGGTGTTTGAAAGTTTGATGTATATCATGAACTGTACGCGACCTGATATTGCGTGTGCTATAAGTAAACTAAGTCGCTACACTAGTAATCCCGACCAAAAACATTGGCTGGCAATGAAACGAGTTTTGGGATATTTAAAACATACTCAAAACTTTGTTTTGCATTATAACAGGTATCCTGCAGTTATTGAAGGATACAATGATGCAAATTGGATCACCGGTTCAACTGAAACTAAATCCAAGTGGATATGTTTTTACCATATGTGGAGGAGCAGTGTCTTGGAAGTCATCCAAACAGACATGTATCGCCCGCTCTACAATGGAATCTGAGTTCATAGCTTTAGACAAAACCGGTGAAGAAGTTGAATGGCTCCGGAATTTTTTAGAAGATATTCCATTTTGGCCCAAACCGTTGGCTCCTATATGCATACATTGCGATAGCCAAGCGGCAATAGGAAGAGCCGGGAGCCTTATGTACAACGGAAAGTCTCGTCACATACGACGAAGACATAATACCGTTAGACAACTACTCTCTAGTGGAATTATCACAATTGACTATGTTAAGTCAAGAGATAATGTGTCGGATCCACTAACTAAAGGCCTAACTAGAGAGGTAGTTGAAAGATCATCAAGGGAATGGGACTATGGCCGAGGACAAGTCATCGTGACGGTAACTCTACCTAGAAGACCGGAGATCCCAAGATCTAGGTTCAAAGAGATCAAACAAAGTCATTAATGACGGTTCAACATTGTCACAATAACTCTTTGGTCCATTCTCGTGATGAGACAATATTCGATGCAGGATAAAGCATTATGGCTTTTTAATGGTTTCTAAGTTTGGTACGGGGTATATCAAATAGTGTATCTACGGGATGACACATTTAGGAATCACCTATGTAAGTGTGAAGTGTAAGCCGCTTCAAGGAGAATTATGTAAGGCCAATTCTCTACGCACTTATGAACCAGGCAGTGTTCATGGCTGAAACGAACAAAACAATGAGAACCAAAGACGGTTAAAGGGTTAATTGTGTGACATGTGGTTGTCTAGGTATACACCAAAGCTCGACGGTTCAAGGATATCAAATCTACCGATTGACCGAGTATATCCGACATATGTTTACTACGGAAAGTTCAAAGAGAAATCTACTTATCCAGATGCGATTAATCCTTGCTTACGAATCACACAGTTTTTTGTCATGCATGTTTTTCATCATATAGCCATTCCCCATTCATGTGGGGGATTGTTAAAGCTAGTTAATGAATAAAGCTAGCTAAGTTGGTGTGAATGAGAAATAGAGGGAAAATGAATTTTTTTTTCTCCTTTTCTGAAAAAAAAGAAGGCAAAGGCAGCCTTTCCGAACAATCACCAACCTATTCCGAAGAGGCACCTTCGAGGCTATATAAACTGAGGCAATGCCTCATTTTTAAGACACTGGGAAAAAAATCTGCATCTGAAATTCTGCATTTTTTCACAAATAAAACTATCGAGTCTTAGTGTGTTTCGTTGCCAACTTTGATTTCGTCGAAGTCGAAGGCGTTTGACGTACCGCTACTCCTGCGACAGGTATATCCGTTTTATCCTGGGAGGAAGTAATCCATAACCTCGGGTACAGTGAGGGGATTAAATTCCTTAAGGACACACAGTAAATTCTGTGGTCTTGGATATTTTCTTACTTCTATATTATTATTTTTTTCAGTTTCAGTTTTTTTTTTTTTTTTTTTTTGGTTTTTGGTTTTTTTCCGTTTGGTTTCTGTTTTTTCCTGATTGTTTGAACACAGGCCCGACAACATTAATATGATGACAGGGCCCAGTTTTCTGGCCCCATCTAGCATCCGATCACTCTCATTTCACCAGCTTGATGAGGCAATAATCGACATCTATATTGATCGGACTCTTTAAAAATGTTGATGTGTGCGTGTCAGATCTTTAAAAGTAGTTCATTTTTAGAGGATTCAACACGGATACGGCTACATTTTTAAAGATTCCGAGCAACCTAGATCGACATCCACTTTTTTGCAATGAACCCTTCTTGCTATCAACAAAGACTAAGAAACCCCTTAATAGAAAAGTTATTTCATAAAGAGTAAAATTATGACAAGAGTTGGGATGAAAGAAATCTAATTACCTTCTTTTCGCTATTGATAAATTGAACTCCCAAGGCTCAAGTCAAGTGGTGAGAGTGTAGCGTGTGGTGTGGCGCGAAAAGTTTGATATTCAAGTGGGGAAGGATAGAGAGATGAGCCCATCATCTATCAAGTTTTGACTATTTTTTAAAAGACAATACCGAAAAGTGACAAGTAAAGCTATTTCTTCGGAACATGTTCCACTAAACCTCATAAATTTCTCTATTATAAAAAAAAAACTTGGTAACATAACAAAATTCTTTTTATGATTTAAAACTATATGCACAAACAAATAATTTGCATGTTATCTACTGATCTCAGGCATAGAGTCACAATCATAATGTTATAAGATTCTTGATGAGATTTTAATGAGATTGTGCTCTGTACTTCAAGTTCCCGTGACAATTTATTTTAATGGCTTTTTAACTAAAGAAAAGTAGCTTTTTTTCATTTTAACACTTAATGTTTCCTCAACAAAATGAAACTCTTTTATTCATTCTTAAAACTAGAAGACAGTACTCCACTAGTTTCCTAAGTGACTTTGAAAGCTTATAAGATGATTGACATCCATGGGGAAGACAACTATATGGAAAAAAAGAGCCCAACTTCTATATAAACATGGAAGATAAGTAAGGTTATCTACTATAATCAATTAAAATTATTGATAGTATAGAATATTTTTTACATTGTCCGTGTATACAAGTTAAATTCTTAATAAAAGTATCTAGTTCATTGCTTAAACGGTCACTAAACAATTGGAAATAAGTAAGCAAATTCATTTTTTTGTATCAAAATGGTCATTTATATTTTGTTAATTATTTCACTCAAAATGTCTCTCAAGCGACCACTTTTTAATGACGTAAACACCTAACTTTTTAAGCCAATAAAACACTAAACCTAATTCATTTTATCAAACTCCTCCTACCGACCTATTATCAGACCCATAAAATCTCTTTATATGCTAATGAGTCATTTACACTTTTGCTCCTACTTTGTATTGGTATTTAATTTTTTCCCTTCAATAGACGGAATCCGACACAAATTATATCGAATCACGTAAAGAATTTATGCTAATCCATTGCCGAAGAGGTCCACAATTACTGGCTTGGTGGCTGTAATAGGTCGCTTAAATTCATATATCTACGGTTTATATTCAAAATTATTGCTAATGGAAAAAAGAAAATGACTTTACTCATATATTTTTAATAGTGCACTGACTGTCTAACTAATGATGCTCTACAATTATCAAAATATAGTGGATTCCAGCCATAGGGCACCATCCTACTTGACCCCTAATGTCTCCTTAACAAAATGAAACTATTCTACTCGTGCTTAAAAGTTAAAACTAGAAGACAAATACTACTTGCTAAATTCCTAAATAACATTGGAAAAAAAAAACTTATCAATATATGATTTGACATCCCACCGAAGATGACAATATTGCTACAATTATCAAAATCGAATCTCTAGCGGAAAAGATTGAATTACTTCGAAGGAGGGAGGAAAGGCTAGACTTCAACCATATAATGCATTCATATTTCTATTTTAATAGTACACGTTTCTGTGAAAATAGAGGGTCCCTCTTTCTTTTTTATAAAAAAAATATGATTTTGATGTGTGATGCTTTTTGTCGACCCCAATGTCAACACCATTTATCACAAAATGACACTAATCATGTGATGTGATAACCTTTTCTCTGTAGTATCTTCATCCACATATTCCAGAATTAGCAAAAAAGAATATTATTGAGTTACACAAATATATAGTAAACAATCAACAAAGCCAAGGATATAGCTTAAAGGCCAATAACAAAAGAAAAAACATGGGAGAGTAGACAAAAAATGTTAGTAGATGATTTCACCATTTTTACCTAAATTTTGGTGTGGAGAGTTGTTCCATAGTTGTGCTAGTGGGAAATAACTAGGGCTGGCCAGTGGGCCGGGACAGCTCGACCCCGACCCGAGCCCGTCCCGAGCCCGCCCCGACTCCGCAAAAAAAAAAAAAAAAAAAAAAAAAAAAAAAAAATTACGGGGGCGGGACTCGAACTCGGGACGGGACGATGTCTCGTCCCGCGAGACCCGAGCCCGCCCCGACCCCGACCTCGCCCCTTTGCAAAAATGGCCGTTGCACCAACGGCCATAATCTAAAATGGCCGTTGGCCAACGGCCATTTTAGCCCCCCCCCCCCCCCCAACCCCCTACCCCTTAATATTTATTTTTAACCCATAAGTTATTATATTTACACTTTAACCCAATTTTTCAACTATAAATAACTCATTTTCTCTTCATCTTTCTCACAAATCTTCCTACAATCTCTCTAATTTCTCAATATATCTCTCTACAAGTCTACATTGTTTGCTAAATATTCAATTTTATTTATTCATTTGGGAATTGGTAGTGAAGTTGACAACTAGCTTGAGGATCTTCCATCGAGCAAAGTTTCAATTTTCAACCTCTCGATTACACGTCGACGTTACGTCGGCGTTTGGTACATTCGTTCCTTCATTAAATTATTATTGTCTGTTTATTTAGTTTAGATCACTTAATTTTATTGTCTTTAATTATTTATTTATTTATTTATTTATTATCATAATTAAAATGGAAGGATTAAAAGGTATGTTTAAGGGTAAGGTAAGGGTGCTTCTTTTAATAGGGGCAACCAGGGCAAGGGTACTTCTTCTAGTCATCTTATTCCTACACAGGATGATTTTGTTGATACTCAACATTTTCCTACAATACCATTAGATTTAGACCAGGAGCTATTTTCTGAAACTCAAGAAGACTTTAATTTAGACGATGATCTAGATGATATACCCACTAATGTTGATGACAACACACCCACTAGTGCACCTTCAACCGAAATACCTCCTATTCCCCCTAGTATGAGACGAGGTCCAAAAAACGACCATTAAAATCATATGCATGGACATTTTTTGATAGGGACGTAGAGAATCAAGTAGCCATATGTAAAATTTGTAAAAATGTTTTAAAATTTAAAACTGGAAAAGGTCACGGTGGGACGGGGGTTTAATTAGACACGTAGTAAGTGCTCATCCACTAGGTATGCCCAATACCAGGCTTCAAAACCGGGTGCGCAAACGCCCGCTCCATCGGGACAAGGTTCACATACTGATACTGTCCCGGACCAAGTACATGATCAAATTAACCCTATGACGGGGGGAATTGTAGGCTCTAAATACAATAAACATAGAGATAGGGAAGCAATATCAAAATTAGTTGTTTGTGGAGGGTTTGCCTTTTTCATTTCCTTCATCTCCCGGTTTTATTCATTACATTAGAGATATATATAATCCTGCTTTTAACGGTTTTCCTAGATCAACTGTTAAGAGAGATGCATTTAAATTCGCGCATGAATATCAACAATATTTACGTTTTTCATTATATCATTTTAATGGCAAAGTATCCATCACGTCTGACATAGGTCGTAGTACTAACAGCCATGATTATTTAACTGTAACTTGTCATTGGATAGATTATAAATTATCTATGCAAAAACGTATTTTAGCGTATAGATATATAGATGATAGGCACACTTTGGTACTTTTATTGCGAAAAATATTTATCAAGTGTGCGATTATTACGGAATTACCGATAAAATTATGACTATTACATTAGATAACGCTTCTAGTAACAATTACGCAATTACAATTTTAAAAAATAGTTTAACTCCGTCTTTTCCAGACCATTTTCATATAAAATGCGCGTGCCATATATATAACTTAATTGTAAAGGATGGTCTATCACTTTTTGAAGACATTCTTAGTAAAATACAATTTGCTATAAACTTTATTTTTAAAAGTAATAAAGTACAACGTAGAAAAGAATATAAAAAATTTGTCATGATTGCCAACTACCTTATAGAAAAATTCCACAAGAAGTATCCACTAGGTGGAATTCTTTATACGAGCAACTACTTGTTGCTTATGACTATAAATTATCTATAACTTTATTTTTTAACTCTCATAATAAAAAGCCAGCTGATATGATTTTAGATAGTGATTGGGAAATTTTTTTCGAACTTATTGTATTTTTAGAGAAATTTTTTCAAGCAACAAAAGAATTTTCCGGTATATATTATCCTACTATTTCAACTATGTTATTTTATATAACTCTAATATTTTTATTACTTAGTGAATATATGAAAAAACCAGCTTATAAGGCAGCTATTAAAAAAATATTTCTCAAAATAAAAAAATATTTTATTCCTATTCCCTCTATTTATATTATTGGTTCTGTATTAAATCCTACTATTAAAATAGACGGTACTAAATCACTAATTGAAACTATTTACGATTGTATAGAAGTACTACCACCTCCAAGTCCCAAAAATCTAAATCACCCACCGCCTATTGAACAAACTAAAGAAGAAGTATTGTCTAGCGTAGAACACCAATGCAAAAATATATATAGATTTTATCAACAAGAAAATGCTAGTAACTTACCGGCTTCCATATCATCTTCTTCATCTTCAACACAACCTCACAAAAGACATCTTTGTTTCGCGCTAGTATTGAAAGCCTCGAAATAGAATGTGCGGCCGTACCTCTACTACTAACCAAATTAGCGAGTTGGATATTTTTGTTTTGCGGGGGTTCTGTACCGTATCAAGAAGTTATCAATGAAGATGGACATGAAGACTTGCTTTGAAATACTTTGGAGGGGAATGAGAAGACCTTTCCGACACTTTCAATGATGGCTCGAGATGTTTTGAACATTCAAGCGTCGTCAACTGCGTCTGAAAGCGCTTTTTCGCAGCGAGATATCAAATAGGAGACCACAGACACTCATTAGCCGGAGACGACTTGGAAATTGCAGTATTATTCAGAGATTGGATACGAGCGGAGCGGAGAAGGTGCGGTCAACCGGAGATCAACGAAGAAGATGATGAAAACTACAACGAAATCTTAACCGAAGGTAGTGGAAGCGACGTGGATCAATTTGACCAACAAATACCAATTCCAACCGAAGAACCACATGAAATCATCAAGCAATTAGAACAGGTTTTTTTGAGAATGTAATTTTTTTAATTGTAATTTTAATATTTTATTATGTAATTTGTAACTTTTGGACAACACCACAAAGTTGCAATTTAGATTTTAGACAATTGTATTTGTATTACAAAAAAATCATATGTCTATTAAATAATATAAGAGGCACAAAAACAGTCTTGGGATGTTTTTATTACACTATCTTATTTTGTTTATTGAGTTTTTTTTATACATATGTTATTTAAAAAAAAAAAAAAAAATGAAAACCCGCCGTATCCCGCCCCGAGCCCGACCCCGCCCCGACCCCGCCCCGACCCGAGCCCGACGGGATCGGGATCGGACGGGACTTGCTCCGATCCCGCCCGACCCGACCCCGCCGCAGCCCGCCGGACCCGACCCCGCCCCTTCTCCCGTCCCGCCCCGACCCCGACACCGCACCGGACCCGGCCCGCCAGACCCGAGCCTGGCCCACTGGCCACTCCTAGAAATAACATATGTATAGTAGAATAGTTGAGGTATGCAAGCTGGCCTAAACACTGGTATTATAAAAATAAAGATTTAAGTTATATGCACTTACAGTGTAACGAATACTTTTCGATAACATTGTAATTTAATCTGTTATAACAAATTACTTATCGTTTATTGTAGGTTATAAATCGATGTTATTAGATATTATTACGTAGAAGTACTTTTTAAATGAACTAATTATATAAATACTTTTTACCACGTAAGTACATAGAATTTAAACTCTAAATGAATACTGGTTCAGGACAAATAAAGACGACATATCATGATAATATCAGCCAGAGCTGATATATAATCCAACTGATCAGTTCAAAGTAACCAAAATATAGCATTTTATTTGCAATATAATATACCCTGCCATTCTTTTTCTCAAAGGTAACAATTAATTTTGACCATTTTTAACACCGACTCTCCAAGTCATCTTAGACCAATGTCAGTCAAAAAGAATGAGTAGAATATTAAGTGGTATGACCCACATATAGTCTTCCAACAACAATGACATAAAGAAGACTTAGGGTCCTTTTGGAAGCGACCTGGTAATTGGAATCGGTGTAATTATTAGGATAGTAATTATATAATATAGTAATTACGATGATTTATTTGTTTGTTATAATGTAATTACAGTATAATTACAAATATGCTGTTTGATTGCACATGTGTAATTACATAATTCAATTAGTTTTAAAATAAAAATTAATACTTGACAAATATGTGCCTTTATAAATGATATATTAAATTAGGTGTTTAAGATTTCTTGAAAATATATTAATTAATCACATATTTGTAAATAATATTTTAAGAATAATTGTATATATTTTTAAATTAATAACGGTTTAATTTAATTAATTTTAAATATTAAAATAACATATTTTGTAAGAACATCATGGGCTGGATATTTGAAAAAAAGATTAATATTTATACATATAATGTCATAACATTATTCAAATGTGTGACAAAAAAATAATCTACCAATTGTAAGTAGAAAATGAACAACATGCAATGTAAAACAACAAGTGAATTTATTATAGCAAATAAATTGATATTGAAAATATAACCTAAATTTAAAATCCGAAAAAAATAAATTAACATGATACTTTTATGTAAAATTCTAACATTTACATATAATAAGTTCCGACATAACTTAAGTAAATATAATTCAAAAGAAAGTGAATAAGTCTATAACCTCATTCAACAGCGAAATTCTACTTTAATAACATCACTTGTTATATGTCAAGTTTGTTAATGACTCATTCTTTCTAATATTAGGAAGTGAAATTTAAAAAACTAGAATAATAACGTAGTTATGCTAAATGAAGAAAACAATAAAATAAGAAATCAAAAAACATACGAGCAATTACATGGAATCACAAGAAGTAAAGGTTGGGAAATAAGAAGAAAGAAAATGAAAGATAAATAATGTAAAATAAAAATAATTTCAAATTTCAAATAAAAAAGAAATTAAAATAATAGATTTAAATTTTTTTAAAATAAATTAAAATAATAGAAATAATAATAAATTAAAAATAAAGAAAAGTAATTAAAAAATAACCGTGTAATTACAGGGTGTAATTATGAGAAATTTGAATTCAAATTTCAATGTAGAGACATAAATTATTTTATAATTTTTTTCCATTTGTTTAAACTTTGATGGATAGATTTACCCAATATCTTGCATGTACACAATAAAATAATCGAGATGTGCGCAAGCTAATTTTGACACCAAATTATTGGAATAAAATGTCTGTAGTTCCCAAAATGAAAGGCATAAGTGAAAGATTTGTTGGGATCGAAATAACAGGGCGTCATGTGGAAGCTAACAATTACAAACCTTATCGGCGATAAATTAGATGACACAAAAACTATACCAAAAAAATATAATATTCTAATATGATTTGATCAATTTATCTACATATCAAAAACTAATTAAAAGCATAAAAACTATTGAAGGAAAAATCTCCCCCTAAACGAAACTCTCTAATGACTACATTGTGAGTGCTATTTGTGTTATGTATGAGAAGAAACGATCTTCTATTTATAGAAGTTCAAAACTTCTCCTTTAAGAAAAGTATAAATGTGATAGAGTTCTTTTCCATAAAAAAATACTTTTTCTATCGAGAACTCTTTTTGAAGTAAAACACAATTATAATAAAATTCAAATAAGGTGAAAAATTCAGGACAACCCCTAACAAGATTTAGAGAAAGCATAGCTAAAATACCCCAATGTTTAGCATTGATTTATTTCTCAAGTCAAATTAATTTTGAGGAAATTGAAAAGAGATATAGAAAAAAATATCAATGCCAAAATCGCTGATTGAGGATATATTCATTTAAAATTGTGGACCTCCTAAGTCCTAAACTGTAGCATAAAAAGATTTAACTTATTTATATTAGGTTAAATAATTTTATACTATTAATGTACATTAGTCCATAATAGATAAAAAAAAAATAAAAAAAAGAGAAATTGACATAAATAGTCGTTCATCAAAACAATAACCAACAAAATGTATATGCTTGGTATATTGATGTCTAATATACATAAAATACACATTTTAATACATAATAGTGTCTATTTTTTATACATTGACTAGCGAATGTAATTACAGGCCAAATGTGTAACTTGCCCCAAAAAAAATCACTTTCACTAATCTTTAGGCCACACTCTTAAATGCAAAATATTAACATTCTTAAAAGGATAATCTAGTTTTTTTTCTTGTTCAAATAATGGAGATGAATGAAAAGAACACCTAAGTAGGCGTTTGGCCATGCATTTTCAAATCATAGTTTCATAATTTAATTTCAAATCACGTTTGTTTATGCAATTTGGACATAACTTCAACTTCAACTTCATGTCATGGTTTGAAATCCCAAATCATTCGAAAAGGTGTGATTTGGAATTTCAAATCATGATTTAATTTTTTTTTAAATATAAAACTTGACGCATAAGTTTATATTTTGTAAAAAAAATTAATAAATTAATAGATATACACCAATTGATCAACTTTATATTGTATTGGATATAATTGTCCGATACATAAATTTATATTGTATATATATAGGTATGACTACAATTATAATGCATTTAAAATGGCAATTGGATACAACGGTTCAATTTTCAATTTTATTGAACTAAAGTTACACTACTACTCATGTTCGATTTCCTTTTTATTGAACTAAAGTTTAATTAATTGATGTTGTACTTTTTAGAAAGGTCTTCTAGCCGTGTATTAATGTTGTTATGAACTATGACTTGCTCATTTGATAAGATTGCATAAGAATTAGGAAAGTTTTGATAGTTTTAACAACTTATGGGCGTTTTATGTTAATGAGAAAAAATATAACTTTAGAAATCTAAATTACATGTCCAAACAAAACTTCAACTTTAAATCATATGATTTTAAATCATGATTTCAAATCATGTCCAAACGACTCCTAAAAAAAAAAGAAGGCAAAATGACCAATTCTAGCCAAATTAAGGCATAACACTGTTTAGGTAAGAATAGGAAATAAAGGAGCAAAATTACTTGAAGACCTTAAAGATTCTTTTAAATCATTTATGGAGTGAAATTGAAAAAAAGAAAAGATCACTATCTTCATGCACTTTTACCTACTGCCCTTCCACCCCCACCCCCACCAATCCACTTTTTTTTCAAAATTATTAGGAGTACTATAAATTAGAATAATAGTTATTAAGATGATTGAAATTCTTTTATCTTTAATCCGAAGTCATGGATTTAATATTGACAATACAAAATCTTTCAATAGGAAGTGTTTTATCCCTAATAAAATTTAACTTGAGATTGTACAAGTGGGGCTATGGACTTTGAATATCAAATAGTTAAACAAAGGAAATTTATGAAAATGGCTTTCTTTGCTAAATTTTGAGACACCTATTTCTCATTGATGAGACATTTTTGAAAGAAAGGTAAAAAGTAAAAAGAAAACGTAAGCCATTATTCAAAATTTGAAACCTAAAAAACAAGAGTTTAACATTGTAAAAGAAATTCACCCAAAAATCTATCTACAGGCAACCCTTCATAAAATAAAGTTTTAAATCTTAAAATAAAATAAACTACGTGTTAGATGACCTGATAGTGATAAATATATTTACAGTGTATATTATAAGTTGAACTCAAAAAATATTTTTAAAAAAAACAACAGCTAAAAAGGAGATTACGAAAATTGCAAAGTCATGCGTACAAGATAGAAAGCATATGACAAGTAACAAAATTTGGACTTTGCATCACATGGTGAATGATTGATTCTTCATTTCTTCCCAAAATTTCCATATATGAAATATCTTCTTTTTCCCCCTTTTTTATCCGGACAACATTGATTTATCATAGTTAAGTGATGGTTCGAAATGACAATACATATCATAATCATGTAAGAAAAGTTATGAAAATATTGATTTCAAATGAACTTGGTGCCGAAACACTATCATCCTCTCCCTTTTAGTAATAAAGAAATGTTTGAGGCCTTTTATGAGTGTGACATTCCATGCAATGAAACTATCACTCAATAACGTCTTCGTGGTTAAAACAAGGCAAAACTAATACTTTTGTCATCCCAATTTATAAGAAAATTTTGGCTGAATGCAAAGTTTGAACTACTGTTCTTACTTATATATTTATATCATTGATTGCAAAAGAAAATATTAAGATTATGGTTTAAAAGTTAGTTTAGTAAAATAAAACGTCATACTATCAAAAGTTAAAATCTTAGTTTAATGAATTTGAATTTACGAGAATTGTATATAAAACTAAATTAGACGGAGGAGTTACTAACTTTTTGTTGTTACTATATGGTAAATATAGAAAATGTCAAAACTCATAATGATTCCTATAAGAACAGTTAGCATAACATTTTTCTTTAGTGATTCAAGAAAACTATAGTTAAGTGATCAAAGTTTATGTGCGAATACATATTCTTCCAAGTCCGTCATCCTTTAAGCCATGTTAGACACCTCTAGCTCTAAACTCGACCTTTTTTTTAATAGTATATATAATCTTGATGCCCGGATCAGCCTACACACACCTCGTCTAATTCCACGAAGTACCTGTTAACTCCTACCAACACAAGTACCGAACTACTTTGTCCACCAAGACTTGGACATGGACAGATGACAAGAAATCACCTAGTATTCGTGCTTCCCCTGAAATCTGAACCTTCTTAAACTCAGCTTGATTTCCATCTATCTCCATACTGCATTCATATAACAAGACTAGAGCAATGCAAAACATGGATATAGCAAGAGTCTATGAGCCATCCATTTGATTCCGATAATAGATTGATCGGTAACCTTAAACAAATGGTAAGCAACTTGCTATATAACATGTAAACCACACTAATAGTGGTAAAAAGATCGTTACACATTCAGTATATATAACTTAAAGCTTGTTTCTTAATGGCTAAAACTCCAACGTTTGAAGGAGGCAATACACCAAGTGTAGAATGCAATGAGATAAAGAGTTTCCTTGAGAATATAAGAATAGTCAGAGATCAAGTGCAACTAAACACATTACATTAACCACAAACTCAATGAGATGATTTCCAACCATAAAAATTGGATCTCCCACAGCAGGAACCCACAAATTGATCATCTCATCCAGTAACTGACTTGAATAAATACATTATTTTTATGGCAAACTTGTGAAGCACTTGTCTTATAGGCCATCTATTTTTTGCCTAACAGAGTACTGAAATTGAAGCACAACTACAAACACAATTCAAGGACTAAAACGTACCAGTACTATAAAAAGTACATGTAGCTAATACAAGCAGAGGTCACAACTTGATGAGTTGATCCACCTACATGCCTTGCTTTTAATGTTATATCAGGAGTTTAGCACTAGGACAACCATTCCTCTGCATAGCACCAGAGATTGCTTAGAGTTAGCGCAGCGACAACTTCCTCAAGCATCTGCACCCGGAAAAAAAACGAAGAGCAAAGGTAAGCTTGCTATGGAACACTTAAAATGGAAAAAATTGCAGAAATAAGACATCATAAAGGGGTGATCTTGATTTTTGGTTGCGCTTAATAAAATCTTTAAAAATGAGGCAGGCAGGCAGGAGATTGGGACGTTCCAAGAAGTTACAGACAGAGAGGATAGTGTAATGTATTGCCTATCGGACAGGAGTTTAAGTTGTAATATGGACTTGTGAACAATTGAGCAACACACAACTTTCGGATATGAGGCAGAACTTTTTACCAATAGAGCAGGTTAATTGTTTCTGACTTATCAAATTGTCCCAAATTCCTGCCTCATAAAAAAAAGCGCAGCCCGGTGCACTAAGCTCCCGCTATGCGTGGGTCCGGGGAAGAGCCGGACCACAAGGGTCTATTGTATGTATACCCTGAATTCCTGCCTCATAGGCAAACTAATTTATGCCCGCAACTTATGGCAGATGGGCAACACAAGTCATTTTCTAAAGATTTTTGCAAGTGGGGCCAAAAGTTCATGTCCACCCATTATGGGGGTTATTATAGCAAATCACCCACTATAATGGGACAAAGAAGTAGATAAAGATGCAAAAATCTCACCATTTAGGGGAACAAGCACTCCTTGAACAGAATCCAGAAGGAGCATTTGGAATGGATATGGACAGCTGAGTGGGGGAGAAATTATTTTTGCTGGACCCCTCGTCAAGATTGGACCATGATTCTTTGGATGTAGGCCACTCGTTGAAGAATGAGCGCATTGGATGTTGCTGCTCCTGCTTTACAGTACCAGGTGAACCTATGTCACTGCTAAAGAAGCAATGTTGGGCTTGCTGTTTTGATTCAATCACTGGCTCAAATGGATTAGGTGAGCCACCAAGCAACTGTGAATCATTTTTCGGATTCGCCATGGGCTTTGACGGAACTTGTGATGGCATCAGACACCACATGTTGTCTGTGTTAGAACCCGCCACATCAGCATCAGGAGTCATTCCATGGAGATACCTGTGTAGCATTTCATGAAGGATTTTATGCCATTTACGCCAAAGGCAAGACCATTATTACGCCATGTCAGACATATTCAATGGAGCAGTGTAATAAGAAAATAAAAGAACAAGATATAGTTTCCTTAAGTTATGAGATTTTGTTGACAACCACCAATTTTTTTCTGTTTGATAAAGATTGACAATTGAAAATGTCACACATGTATTAAGTAGGGGATGCATAGTAAGCAGGGGAAACTTTGCCAGCTTTTGCCCTCTTGCATAAAAATCATGTCCTCCTTATAAGAATCTGACAAATAAAAAAGGATTCTAAATGTGCTATAGTTGATGAGCTAAATTGACGAAGCGGATGATGGGATAAGATTTAAGATAATATCATGATAACTGATATCCCTAAGCACTCATGATAATCACTAGTATTTCAACCTTTATATGTAAGATAATTTGGACCTAAAATTATTTTACAAAGGGACGATAGCAACTGAATATAGGAGAGAAGAATATGTTCGCTACTTGACAGTTTTAAGCTTGAAACAACTGGGGAAAAAGTCCTATTTAGGAGAAAATGACGAAAATGGTCCCTTATCTTTGGTAGTAGGTTCAAAATAGTCTCTTAAGCATCACTTGAGCATTTTTGGTCCTTTTAAGTTTGCCCCATCAGATATTTACCGAACTTTGATTGTTAAATAAAATCGGAACTGTGAAAACTGACATGCCAACTACTTTAGAACTCTTTTATAGCATCAAGTAATCAAGGTGCAATTACAGTATAAGAGAAAATCCATCTAAGGAGAACAGGAAACATAGTAGACAAATTGGATGTACCTATACTCCTTGTTATTTATCCCATAGGAGACGGGCTCCATCTGCAGTTTTGTTGCGGTGCTTCCATAACTCATTCCATCAGAATTAGCAACGGAATATAATGGCATGTTTTGGAAGCCTCCAATGCTATTGCTTTGGAAACTTCCACTTCTATTGCTGCTCCCAGTAGTAACGGGTGATATACTTGTCGACAACGACTGGGAAGTAGATTGAGATTCCACAGGCTTTCTTGAACGGTTACGGCCTCGATGCATGTGCCGCTCACAATATCTGGAGTCTGGATGTGCATCTTTGGAGCACCTCCACTTCTTTCCATCTGTCCTTCTACACCTTCCTGGCTCGGGATCAAACTTCTTCCCATAATAGGAACAATAACCCACTACACATGTAAAATAACACATTGCCATATTTACATAACAAACCCCACATCCACCAACTAAAAAGAAAGACCTTTATCATGCAAAACAATTTTTTTTGGATCAGGTGAGGTCAGAATTTCATTGATATTGCGTCCAGTCTCATGGAGTTTTAACGGCAGTGTAGCCATTCAAATATGGGAAATTGACATAAATAGCCGCCCACTAAAATAATAGCCCACAAATGTATATTTTTTGTATATTTAACGTATATTATACATAAAATATACATTTTTGATACATAATAGTGTAATTTTTTGTATATTTGGCTAGCGAATGGGATTATTTTTGGCCAACTGGCCAACTGTGTAACTTGCCCTTCAAATCCAGTAAATTGTTTTTTTGCAAAACGAAAATATTTTGCTATATTTGAACGGCTACACTGCCATAAAAACTCCATGACTGGAATTTTTGTAGCAACATTGACATTTAGCCACAACCTTAATAAAATACTACATGAGGGAGACATTGAAATTTAATACAGTTGTAAACTATGAAACTACGTGAAAAAGACATAAAAAGAGAGAGAAGCAAGAACATGTACTACCATAATGAAACACAAAGCTATAGCCCACCAGATGCCAATACGGTAGATATATGTTTAAGTATGAGTTTTGGCCAAAAACTAAACTCTTTATATATCTACATGACATTTTTAGAAAATAGTCTACAATATCAAACCAAATAACAAATCCACCTGACAAAACTACTGGATTTAGTATATAGATGAAGGTTGTAACCCGGGGTTATTTAATATTTTGCCCAACCTATTCAAAAGGAAAAAAGAAAAGGAGCACGTGTTCAAGGAATCAAACCGATGACCTTAACCTATTCACTCCCTTGTGATGCACCAGTGTTTAACTTTTG
Source organism: Anisodus tanguticus (assembly GCA_034509755.1). Taxonomy (NCBI): domain Eukaryota; kingdom Viridiplantae; phylum Streptophyta; class Magnoliopsida; order Solanales; family Solanaceae; genus Anisodus; species Anisodus tanguticus. The sequence continues at coordinate 45,324,599 of CM067555.1, forward strand.
TTTTAGATAATGCGTAAATTTTAAGGAATCTTCACACAAATAGCCGGCCAGATTCACTGTTTACTTTTCCTAGCCGGTATACACAATTATACATGGATTATACATATATTATGTCCGCCAGCTATTTTTAGTTTAAACGGTTGGGTGGGCTATTAGGCTAATCCTTAATTTGTAAAAAGGAATTAACACATTACAAAATAAAAGGAGTTGAAATGCAAAATACTCCTCGTTATCTCCTTGGCCTCCGCTTCTCTTTCAACTTCAGAATTTTCAGGTGTAAATATACAACTCTTGACTTTTAAATTTGATCATCTCTAAGGTGCACATTTGTTTAACAGTGTTTTAGCTCCTATCTTTATGATTTTCTTATTTTTAATTTCTTAAAGGACCTAAAGGGAGTTCTTTGATTGAAATTTAGGTGCTGCCTCAGTCAGAAGATATTCATCCAACTAGTGGAGGACCACTGTTATTCATTAACCTTTGGAATTTCTAAATAATTAATTATTATTTTTTTGCTATTTTGTTTTATTTACTCTGCAGAATTTTGTAATCTTCCTTGTTCAATCTTGTTTATCTACATATATTGTAAAATATTGATGTTATTTTTAATTATAAAAATAACAAAAAATAAGAAATTGAGAACCTTGAGGCAAAGTATGAAACTTGAAATTGAGTAAAGATTGGAATTTACAGTAAATAGTTAAATATGTTAAGTTATTTGTGTAGATATTATAGACATTTGACTAGTTAGATTAGAATATAAATTTGTAAAGGACTCCATCAAATTTAACATCTCTTGGCTCTTTGCTTTACTGTTGGAGGCCTGTCATTGGTCATTGAACCTACTTGTGCAAAATCCAAAGTCCGCCACTGAATGCCACCCTCCGTTAGATTATATCAGACCAATTCAACACCAAAATCAATTCATCCTAATCAAAAGAATTTATAAAAGAATAAAAGACAGAATGCAATTTGTTTTATACCCGAGAAATCCCCGAGGGTAGTAGGGCACAGTTCAAAACTTGGTGGCTATTGAGCCTACCTCTCTATCCTTCTCCACTTAAATACCAAGCTTTTATATAAGGTAGGTCTCGATCCCGTGATGAGCATCTAAACCACACAAGCAGCACTCTTACCACTAGACTAGATAGGGGGGCCAAAAAAGATTAATGCTTCTTCTGGCACTTTCTTAATGACCGAGAAATCCGTCTAGACCCAACCTTCCGGGCCAAACATAGCCTTCGAAACTCGGGATGATGGGTCCAACCGCCCCTCAACTCTTCTCCACCAAACATAGAAGAGTGTTCCATACTAGTAGTAATAGTACTTCTTATGTAGTTTCTTGTCCTTCGATTTCTGTTAGTATTTATTTACCGTCTCTCGTTCTTGGCGTAGCATATTATTTTGTTGTAGTTACTGTTCCTTTTTCCTATTTGACCTGCTTTGTTATTGTTCTACTGCTTTATTGTTATTGTTGTATTGCTTTATTGTTATTGTTGTATTGCTTTATTCTAAGCCGAGAGTCTGTCGGAAACCGCCTCTCTACCTCCCAAGGTAGGGGTAAGGTCCGCGTACAACCTACCCTCCCCAGACCCCACTTGTAGGATTACACTGGGTTTGTTGTTGTAGCGAACCCCACTTGAAGGATTACACTGGGTTTGTTGTTGTTGTTGTTCGCTGGCACAGGGTTCGAAACTTGTGACCTAAGACAAAAGTCCCGCAACCTTTGCAAATTGAGCTAAGCATTAATAGAGATATTAAAATGATTGGATAATATACTTCCACCCGAGATTTCAGAACCTAAACAAAGGGATGGCAATTTATGATTATATTTCCTTAACAAAATTTAAAGTTCTTTCCTTTATCTAAAAAGATTATAATAGAAATAAGCAATGAGAAACAATGTTCCTAGATCTGCATGCTCCAATTTCACCATCAAAATTACACTAAGCATCCCATTCATAAATGCAAACACTATACATTACTTAACTACAATAAACTAATCTAATTAACAAACAAAAAAAAAGAAATTTAAACTGAAGAAAGAAGAAACATACAGCTAGGATGATTGAAGAAGCTGGCAGAGATAGCATCAAAACTCCTTCGAATAGGTACTACAAGGTCCGGTGGCACAGGTAAACCTGCCACTAAATACTTATAAATCATTGCTTGATGCTCCAATTCCTGCCACTGCACCGCCGTAAACGGTGGCCGGAATCCATAGTCATACCCCACCCCCACCTCAGATGTTGTCGAGGTCCCACTCATTTCCTCCAAGATTACTTTTTTCTAAACACCCTTTTCCCTTCTCTAAAAGCTGCACCCAAAAAAGAATACAACAGTTAATATACATACATATTGTAAATGCTGAAACAAAGAAAGAAAAAACAAGATTTTTTTTCTTTTTCCTAATTCACACACCCTTTTCCCTATTCTAAAAGCTGCACCTAAAAATGAATACAATAGCATTTAATATACAAACATATTGTAAATGCTAAAACATAGAAAGCGAAAACAAGAAAAAAAAAATTGAATTTTTTTTGGTGCAAGAAAACTTGTTTTGCCTAATTCACACTCTTTTCCCTAATCTAAAAGCTGCACCTAAAAATGGATACAACAACAGTTAATATACATACATATTGTAGATGCTGAAAGAAAAAACAAGAATAAAATATTTTTTGTTTTTTTGTGCAAGAAAACTTATTTTGCCTAATTCACACACCCTTTTCCCGATTCTTAAAGCTGCACCTAAAGATGAATACAAACAGCAGTTAATTCATATACATACATATTGTAAACAGAGAAAGAAAAATAAAAAAAAGTTAATTTTTTCTTTTTTTTTGTGTGTGTGAAGAAATTTTTTTGCCTAATTTATACACCCTTTTCCCTGTTCTAAAAGCTACACCTAAAAATGAATACAAACAGCAGTTAATATTACATACATATTGTAAATGCTGAAACAGAGAAATAAAAATCAAGATTTTTTTTTTGTGTGTGAAGAAATTATTATTTTTTTGCCTAATTCACACACCCTTTTCCCTTTTCTAAAAGCTGCACCTAAAAATGAATACAAACAGCAGTTAATTATACAGATATAGTGTAAATGCTGAAACAAAGAAACAAAAATCAAGAATTTTCTTTTTTTTTGCTTAATTCACACACCCTTTTCCCTTTCCTAAAACTTGCACTCAAAAATGAATACAAACTGCTAATATACATACATATTGGAAAATGCTGAAACATAGAGGTAAAATTGGAATAATTTCCCTTCGGGATTCCTTTCATTAATCACAATATATATAGTTGTACAGAGGTTGATTCCTAATATAATAAGAATCCTAACTTACCTTAAATGGTTGATTCCTAATACAATAAGAAACCTTAAATATACATCTATCATAATTACAAAATATACTATGAATATTCGGAGAATATTCGCTAATACTCCCCCTCAGTCGGAGCGGGAGGAGGTCGAACGCTCAGGCTGGATCAGAAGTCGGTGAAGAGCTGTCTCGGTAGTCCCTTTGTGAAAATATTTGCATACTGATAGGCGAAAGGCACGTGTAATATTTTGACTTGACCAAGGGCAACTTTCTCTCGCACAAAGTGAATATCCATCTCAATATGCTTAGTCCGCTGATGTTGGACCGGATTGTGAGACATATAGATGGCAGATATGTTGTCACAATAGACTATAGACGCCTTTCGCAGTGGACATTGGAGCTCCAAAAAAAGATTTCAGAGCCAATAGATCTCAGCAACGACATTAGCAACTCCGCGATACTCTGTTTCAGCACTCGAATGGGATAGTGTGGCCTGCCGCTTAGCGGACCATGAAATAAGGTTATCCCCAAGAAATACACAGTAGCCTGAGGTGGAGCGACGTGTGTCTGGGCATTCTGCCCAATCTGCATCCGTGTAGAAGAGTAACTTGGTTGGGGCAGAGGGGTAGAGATGTAGTCCAAAGTCCAGTGTGCCCTTAACGTATCTGATAATACGTTTGAGGGCTGCAAAATGGGACTCTCGGAGGTCGTGCATAAACAGACACAGCTGCTGAACGACATATGCAATATCACGCCTAGTGAATGTAAGATACTGAAGGGCACCTGCAAGACTCCGATATAGAGTGGGATCAGAAACTGGTGCACCCTCATTGGCACTGAGCTTGAATTTCGAGTCAACCGGAGTTGGCATAATTTTACAATTTGCCATCTTAGCCCTGTACACTATCTCTTCTGCATATTTGCGCTGACACAAAAACATAGTAGCTGCAGATCTGGTCACTGATATACCCAAGAAATAACTCAGCTTGCCCAGGTCAGTCATAGCAAATTCAGTTTTGAGTAGAGCAATGATTTCATTCTTCAAACCGTCAGATGAGGCAGTAAGAACAATGTCATCCACATATAATAGCAAATGAGCAGTGATGCTACCTCGATGAAAAGTGAAGAGAGAGTTATCACACCTGCGACATATAAAACCGATCTGCATAAGATACCTGGCAAAGCGATCATACCAAGCGCGGGGTGCCTGTTTCAAGCCATACAATGACTTTATGAGATGACATACAAACTGCGGGACTGCCGGATGAACAAAGTCAGGGGGCTGATGCATGTACACAGTTTCTTTCAAATCCCATGAAGAAATGCATTCTTGACATCAAGCTGATGAATTGAATCGGTCAATGCATGCCCATAGCAATACTGAGAACAGTCCGAATAGTGGCCGGTTTAACAACTGGACTGAATGTCTCACCACCATCAATACTCTCCTGCTGATTAGTGTCATTAGCAACTAGTCTTGCCTTATACCGCTCCAAGTCACCACTGTCTCTGTACTTATGACGAAATAGCCACATACACCGGATAACATTCACACCGTCCGGTCTAGGTACCAAATCCCAAGTGTTCTACTTGGTTAAAGCATTAAATTTCTCGCACATGGCCGCATTCCAATTAGGGTCTAGTTTGGCTAGTTTTGGATTTTTTGGAATGGGTGATAAGGTATGTGTGGAGAGGTTAAAGTGAACCTTGGGTTTGAAAATTCCGTGTTGGGAACGAGTTTCCATGCGGTGGGTAGGCAGCAGTGTTTGGATTTTATTGGTCAGAGATGGTGTCGGACAATGGCGGGGACGGAGCTGCAGGCTCTGTCGGAACAGTGGGTTGCTGGTGGTACAAAGATTGGATAGCCGGGGACAGACTCGGTTCATCGAGAAAGGTGTAATCGTTGGTCTGAAATTTTTGGAGATTTGAAAAAGGAAAGGTCGTCTCGTCAAAGGTGACGTGATGGGAGAAATGATTTTGCGAGTGGTCATAGCACATGTAGCCCCGATGAGTAGGAGAGAGACCAACGAAGACACAGGGCAAGGTGCGAGGGGCAAGTTTGTGAGGTGCAGTGGAGGCTATGTTGGGGTAGCATAAGCAGCCGAAAATACGGATATGATCATAAGATGGGAACCTACGGTATAAGATTTCAGTAGGGGTCTTGTTTTGGAGAGTGCTAGTTGGTAAAATATTAAGAAGGGATTCTACCATTTTAATAGCATAGACCCAAAAAGGCGGTGGAAGACAGGCATGAAACAGAAGGGTGCGAACCATGTTACTGATGGTACGTATAATTCGTTCAGCCTTTCCGTTTTGGGAGGAAGTATAGGGACAGAAAAAACGGAAAATCATGCCTTGTTTAGAGCAGAAATTGTGAAATGCCGAGTTATTAAATTCACGTCTATTATCACATTGGAATGATTTTATAGATTTTTCAAACTGTGTTTTAATGAATTTTTTAAATTCAAGAAATTTGGCAAAAATTTCAGATTTGAATTTCAGTGGGTAAATCCAGACAAAATGTGAAAAATCATCTAAGAATACTAGATAAAATTTGTGACTCAAAGAGCTAACAACCGGAGATGTCCACAAATCAGCATGAACAATATCAAAAGGAGAAAAAGTAACACTGTTTGATGACATAAATGATAGACGAGTATGCTTGCCGAGCGGGCAAGAAAAACAGTGTTGGGCAAGTTTCTCATTATTACATTGAATACGCTTGGGCCTAGCTGCTGGTTGCGGTTGCCTTTGCCGCGGCCCTTCCCGTTACCGCGACCTCTGCCGCCAAGCCCTCCGCCGCGGGAGGGCTGCTGCTGGTGGTCTTGCAGTGGTGGCTGGGTGGTGTTGGCCGCCGGTGGTGTCATGCCGTCAACGGCTAATGTCTTGTGATTGTGCTCCTCTTGTTTGGCACGGCGGGTCTCGTCTAACAAAAGTTGTGAACGTGCTTTGTTAAAACTTGGGAGGGGTCGGCCTGTTGAATCATCGTTGCGAGTGTATCATATTCACCTTTCGGTAAACCAACCACTAGTTGAAGCACCATCTTGGTTTCTGACATAGAAGTCCCTACGTTGGAAAGTTGGTCGGTTATGAGTTTCAATTGTTTACAATATTCGGACATATTGTTAAAATTCTCGAGACGTGTATTGTTGAACTGCTCTTCCAAATACACGGTCCGAGTATTTTTATTATCCTGAAAGATTTCTTCTATCCGGACCCAAAGTTCACGTGCCGTAGCACCTGTTTTCATGATAGTGCACAACAAGTCTTTAGAGATGGTGCCGTAGATCCATTGTTTGACGATGGCGTCAAGGCGACGCCAGGTTGAGTCTGCAACATCGGTTGGACGAGGAACATAATCATCAATATGGTCGAGTACATTGTATGCATATGCATGAATGTAGAACAGTTCCATCCACATGGAATATTGACAGTCTTCTTGGTCAAGAATTATAGGGATAAAATTATTGATATTGTTAACGGCGAATGCCGGATGAAAAGAAGACAATGAACGTTGAGGGGGTTGTCAAGTGTGCCAGTGGATGAACCGGAATTAGTGGGGAAGTGGGGCGAGACATGGTGGCAACCTTGTTGCCGCCGACCGAGAGGAAGGGAATTTTGGGTGGTGGTCGGCCGAGAAAGAGAGTAGAGAGGGGTAGGGATTAGGGTTTGGCTCTTGATACCATGTAACATTGGAATAATTTCCCTTTGGGATTCCTTTCATTAATCACAATATATATAGTTGTACAGAGGCTGATTCCTAATACAATAAGAATCCTAAGTTACCTTAAATATACATCTATCATAATTACAAAATATACTGTGAATATTCAGAGAATATTCGCTAATAATAGAAACAAAAAACAAGAATTTTTTATTCTTTTTATAGTGTGTTTCTTTCTTGAGTGCAAGAAAACATTTTTATAACACCCTTTTCCCTTATCTAAAAGATGCACCTAAAAATGAATACACCAGCAGTTAATATACATACATATTGTAAATGCTGAAACAAAGAAACAAAAATCAAGAAATTTTTTTTTTTTTTTTTTTTTGTGCAATAATTTTTTTTTGCCTAATTCACACACCCTTTTCCCTATTCTATAAGTTGCACCTAAAAATGAATAAAACAGCAGTTAATATACAAACACATTGGACATGTTGAAACAGAGAAAGAAAAAACAAGAATTTTTTTCTTTCTTTTTTTGTGCAAGAAAACTTTTTTCTGCCTAATTCACACCACAACAACAACATACTCAGTGTAGTTACACGAGTGGGGTCTCCGGAGTGTAATACAAAACAGTTAATATAGATACATATTGTAAGAAAACTTTTCTTTTTTGCCAAATTCACATACCCTTTTCCCTATTCTAAAAGCTGCGCCTTAAAACGAATACAACAACAGTTAATATACATACATTTATAAATGCTGAAACAAAGAGAAAAAACAAGAAATAAAATTTCCTTTTTTTGTGTGTCTGTGTCTGTATTGAGTGTAGCTGTGTGTGTGTGTGTGTGTGTAGAGAGAGAGAGAGAGAGAGAGGAGGTTGTTGAGGTTACCCAAAAGGGGGACAGATCTAGGGTTTTGGATAAACCTGCAACAAGAGCAGAGAGAAAAGTTTTTATTTTGAGTGAAAATAATAAAGTGAATAAAGAGAGAAGAAGAGTACTGATAATGTACTAGTACTACTTGTTAATGGGGTTTGATTAAGTGGTGATTAAGAGTTGATCAAATGGAGATTTAAGGTTGACATTTTGTGTTAATGGAAGAAAGGGGTTTTGAGGAAGTTAATGAAAGGTTTTGTTTTTGGGAGTGTTGAGGTTAAGGGAAGCATTGGGACATGGGAATAAGGGATGTGGGGTTGAGGTTTGAGGGGACCTTGGGGTATGGGGGACAATGTAGTATTGTGGTCCAATTGAGTATTATCTTTCAAAAAAAATGTTCATATGATTGTATTTTATTTTTTAAAGGGTAGTGATAAATTCGTTCTTTTTAAAAAAAAAATTATATTATATACTTCTTGCATTTTGTCTGGCTGATTTTTACAAGCATTAGCGGGTTTCAGAGTGTATGTCAAGAGCGCTAGCATATATTCCGGAGTGATTATTACTACCTCACATTTCACCGCAGTGACACTCTTCAAGAATAAGTAGTGTATTACTTATGTTCGTATTAGGTATGACATCTTGAAAATCTTATGACATTCTCCTTGGTCATTTTCACATTACACTCTTAGTCGCCTAAGTAGACCGGCTATATTTCCTTTTATATACAATATCTTAAAAGGTAAAGAAAAAGATAATTCTGATCAATTTGAGTATATCTTGACTAATTTTATGAAGTACATACTCCTCTCCATCAGTACAAATAGTATGTAACTCTATCCATCAAAGCTTGAACAGATGAAAAAAATTATCTAATATATTTTGTCACTACTGGAATTCAAACATGAGAATAAAGTTAGTCATGCGTATCTTTGATTAATGCGTTGAATACTTATAAAATTTTAAGAGTGGTAAGATTAAGTTGTGAAAGAATAGGTTAAGCGACAAAGGGAGGCAAGAATTGCTTCTAACAAGGGTATGCTTTTGAGTTTAGATTTTCACTCTCAACTTCTGTCACGTAAAGGGAAAAGATTATAACTTCACTTCAACATAAGTTTCAAATAACTTGTTCACCAAAACTCCTATAAATTAAAGAAAAATTACAAAGCTTTTATTCTTTTTTGTAATTTAAACATTGATCTCATTCATTTTAGTTTAGTTGAGTGTTCAGCCACATCCTTGGATGCATGTGAGATTTTTTTTAAAATAGGAAACTATAAAGCAAAGACAAATTTGAGATCTTCCAAGTTTTCATCACCCCCACAAACAGTATTATCATTCTCTTTTCACATAAGCGCTTTCTTCATGTATCATTTATCCAACAACAACAAAAAAAGTAATCATTTTGTGTGTTTCTTTTATTTTGCTCAGTTCATAATATGTATTTCTGTCAAATTATCAACATCTAACTCATGTAAAAGTATATACACAATTCATTTTATGAACTTTCAGAAGATCATACTATATAATACATAATACATTTAAATGACATACTTCAAAATTTCCCACTAACTGTCTTCTATACATTCAATATAAACAAAAATACATTTGCCATAACTAAGACTACTTGCTAACCACATCCTCAAAAGTATGAACAAACTGCTTTCTCTTTACTAACTCCAGCACTTTCATGATACATTTATCTAATCTGAACTAAGTCAAAAACTGGCTCTAGCTTTCTCTTTGGCACAGGCTTAGCTTCTTCAGGATTCCCCAAAACATTCCATAATCTTAGCATCTCATCAGCTGCTGCAGTCGCCACTGTATAGCCATCCGGACTCTGAAATATGTCAACACGAAATGTCAGTTCACTGTAAAGCACCATCAAAATAAGCATAAACGAACACAATGTGACATTCTCATTAACCAATCATACCTGAACCATATGAAGAACTCTTGATGTGTGACAGAAAAGTTCTGAAATTTTCATCATAGAAGGATATTTCCAACCAGTGAGCTGGTTGTCCGTAAACCCATGAGAACTCAAAAGCTCACGCTCGTGTCGATTCCAAAGCAAGGAACAGACTTGTGAACCTGTATTCACAGAGTTCAAGCACGCCCAGTTTGGTGTTCCAAAACTTTATGCACTGATCACCAACACCAACACCTGAGGCAACCATGTTACTCTGGAAAGGACACTAGGAAAGAGCTTTTACAGCAGCGTGTGATCTGTCATATGGTGGATTCATTGGTGCATAGAATTAGGACCCCATCGATATGCTCCATATATGTACCAAATTGTCATTGCCTCCACTGGCCAATTGCTGGCCCGAGGCAGACCACTTCAATCCACATATCTCCTGATTGTGTCCCTTGTATGTTCCAACTACGTGGGATCTTACACACACGTCATTGTTGATGATCATACAGTCCATGCCTCCCGTTGTCAGTATGTGGCCGTTCCAATCAAGTGAGCCAACCCTTAATCTATGTCCTCGTAAAGTCCTCAGCTGTTTATAAAGGCAAGGCGTTAGACTTCTGATAAAGTATAGTAAAGATAAGGGTTTTTTTTCCTTTTTTGGCCCGTCGGCCGAAATTACTTACGGGCGCTAGCCAAAATATACATAACATACACACTGATTATGTATATTTATATGTATATTTTGAATACAATATGTATATTTTTACTTACTATATATTACAAATACATTTGCCGGCAATTATTTTTTAAAGTGGTCCAAAAAGGTAATTATCCCTAAAGATAAATTCTCTGCATATCTTGATTTTCACGTAATTTGCTCTATAATAATTAGACAAAAAGAAAGAAGATGAAAGAAGCTACTCACCAATCGGCTGGACTGGGAGTCCCACAGCTGAACGTGTGAATTATTCAAAGCCACTGCAAGGTGCCTTCCATCTGGTGACCAGCTAACACCGGTTACTGGCCCAAAATCATCATCGAGAGAAGCTCAGTAGTAGACCCATTAGAAGTGTCCCACAGAAATACAAAATTTCCTAAGGCAATGGCAATAACGTTACTGCTTCCCCAGTCTAACAAATTGAGATAAAAATCATCTAAGATGTCAGGAGCATCCAAGGTCCTCTCCGGAGACTGTTAATAATCAAAGGAGTTCTATAAGTTAGGAACAAAATCCAAGATAAAACATTCGAAAATTAGCACTTTTAGTCCCTCAAATATTGATAAATTCTTATATTGGTCCTTGTGATTTCTGATTAAACACATTTAACCTTCAATTAGTTTATATGTGCACTTTTGATACCCCTGACCATGAATCTTCACGACTTTAATGAGTTATTAAGTGTTAAACCATTCAATTGTCGATGTATAATGTTAAATTTGTATTGTTCCTCCAAATTTGAGAGTGATATAGTTCAAAAAATAATCTAAAAATCACATATTTCCTATATAAAGGGACCAAAAATACACATTTCAGTTAATTAAAGGTTGAATGCACTTAGTCAAATATTACAATGACCAAAATCAGAATTCATCAATTATTGAGTGACCAAAACCAAAATTATCCCTAAAAACATGATAGTAAAAAGGGGAAGAAAGAAAAACTCACTTGGGAAATGTATCTCCTCTTTTTAACGGTTCTTGACTGTTGAATAGGGGATGGAGATTCAGCAACTCGCTCAACCGAAGGTGGAGGCTTATTCTTAAAAGCAAGGATTCTCGATCTATTCATGTTGAAAATTTCCGCTAACTGCTTCGTGTAAGCTTCTTTAGATGCAGAATTTACTCCAACGTGTTCCTTTTTAACCTTCCCACCACTGAGCATGTAATGTGCATAGTCAAAATCCATCGTAGAACGATTGGGAATGAACCTGTCCAGCTGCATTTCACAAACGTATCATTTAAAATCCAACCATTCAACAAATTTCATATACAGTAAATATCAAAACACAGCTCAACACTGAAACTTTAAAAACAATGAAAATAATCATTAGAAATGCCACATAAAACAGGATGCTATGATGCAAAGAGCTGAAAATCCATCCGTACATGTTAAAACACAACTACTACGCCTTAGTCCCAAACACCTAATCCAATTTTCTCTATTTTGATTAATGAAAGCTCAAAAGTAAAATCGTAGCCTTTTACCGATTTCCCTATTTCAATGTCCTAAGTCTGATTGATATATTACGAATAAATTTTCAACAGCTTATTCACCTAGCTTCTTTCTCTTGATAAAGAAGTAAAACCATACACGAAATTTGGTACCCCAAAGTGGAAGTGATCAGTTAACCACATTGGCCATACAATTTAAGATGCATAACCGATAAAACTGGAAAACATGTAGCAAAAACAGATCAAAAGAAAATATATTCCAAATTAAGATTGCATAGTGGAAAACCAAATTCCACGTGATTATGGAACCCAGCAACAACAACAACATACCCAGTCCCACTAGGTGGGGTATGGGGAGGGTAGAGTGTACGCAGACTTTACCACTATTCACCCTCGGAACCCCAATTTGCAAAATTTAAGCGAAAAGCAAACCACATAAAACCTAAAAGGAAGAACAAATCAAAAAGGAGACTAATTCACTTAAATTCAAAAGCCAAGAATCTCAATTTGGCTCGACTATAAAAACCCCAATTTACAAAGAATTAAGCGAAAAACAAACCCATCAAAACCCACAAAACAAAAAATCAAAACAACAACAACATACCCAGTATAATTCCAATTAGTCATCAACTACATCTCAATTTGTATCGACAATAAAGAATCCTCTAAACCCAGTAATTTCACAATCCAATAAATTACGACACAATATCAAGAAACAGTAAAGCAAAAAAAAAACAACTAAATTTGGCTCAACAATAAGAACTCCAATTACCCAAATTTAAGTACAAAGCAAACCATACAAAACCCACAAAAAAAACGAAAAGGACACTATTTCAAATACACCTCAATTTGGCTATTATAAGAATCATCTAAACCTATTTATTTCACAATCCAATAAATCACTACACAAAAATCAAGAAACTACAACAACAAAAACAACAACATACCCAGAGCGACTGTTTCCGAGACAAAGCATAGGCACAAGCAAAATCAAGAAACTGTAAAGCAAAAAAAAAAACATACATTTTCTTGAGAATATTTCTTGTGATTAAGGAGAGGTGGACGATTTACTTGTTGTATCTACTCCTTGCATCCGTAGACACACAACTACCCAAAATTACTCTTTTGTGTGTGTGTGTGTGTGTGTGTGTCAATACAAAAACAGCAAAATTGCGACATTAAAGAATTAAGAGCTAATGGAAGCGTCTTTAGCAGAGCAAGTTGTGAATTGTTGAGAGAAATTATAGGAGTGTTGATGGGGTTTGGATTTCTTTTAGTGAATGCTACTGAAAGTATATGATGAGAGAAATAACGGAGTTGGTGGAACAATTTGGGTTATCGGGTCGGAATAAACGGGTCGTAATTCGGGTCAATCCTGTGCTCTGGATACATTGTTTCGAGGGTGGGAGGGGATGCTATTTGATTTTTATTATTTTAATTGGCTGATTTTGTTAGTTTGGGGGGGGGGGGGAGGATTATAAACTATTTTTCACTTTTTTTTTATAGAAAAAAGTGACTAAACACAATTTCATCTTCAATTAACTTCAAAAATTTCAAATCAAGTAAAAAATATTTGATTTGTATGGCAAACACCTACTGTTTTTAATTCTGGAAAAAACTATAAGAGAATCATTTTTTTTTGCTGAAGAATAATTTAATTTCTCAGGTAAGTTGGTGGTGAGACTCATAAAGGATAAGACAATTTTGCCCTCAAATCAATCTATAGAGCTAATTAAATCAGATAAAATATCATTTTTTGATTAAAATTCCAGACTTGATTCACGTTTGAAAAATAATAAAGTCACACGCTGTGCTAGAATTTAGCGTACGTGCTAGAATTAGAAAGTTTAACAAGTGAATTATGTGCTGAAGTTTTTATTATATGCTAAGAGTCAGTAAAATTATAACTGAAATTAAAATTATAATTGAAAATAAAATGAATAAAATAATATATTTAAGTTGATGCGCGGATATCTCGCTCTTTTAAGGAGATTTTTGTCCCCTCCAACATACAATAGTCCGACAACGCCGTACAACTCACCAAACTCTGGACAATATGTTGAATTCAAAGCTTCACCAAAAAAACACATTCCTTCAACTAAATAAAACTCTCTTTTTTCAACTCACTTTTTATGCATTCTATATTTTTTCTCTACCCACCAAAAGTTAAGCCTGATTTATATTTATAGGTGTAGAAATTCATTCTTGAAGTGAATTGGATAAGTAGTGGAAGAGTGGGGTAATTAATTGAATAGATAATGGGACAATTATAATTTAGAGGTTACATAAGTTACCAGAAGAATGAGGTGAATTAATATGATAACGGAGAAAGGAGTTTCAAAACAAATTATTGTCCACATTCTGCCAAGTACTAAACGTGGAAATGGAGCACTTCAGTGAGACTTTAATATCACATTTTTTCTAATATTAAAATGTCACAAATTTTCATGATTTTTCTAATATTAAAATGCTCCTAGAACCATCAATCTTTCACTCATTTTAATATTAAATAAGAGAATTTACCAGCTGAAGGAAGATTATTATGCATAATGAAGGTGTGCTCTGCATTGAACCTCCACTTAGTAAAATTGTAAGCATTATTCTAGAGTTATAATGGTCTCATACTTGAACTATGACTATTTAAGGAAAATAAAGATTTATTGCTTACACATAATAATCAAAGTGTTGACATGAGATTTAACAACTGGCACATTACAGCATTGTGTTATTCCTATTTCATGAGTGCTTTTGAGAACGAGCCCAATTCTCATAGGAAGCGGCCTACTTTCACACTCACATAGGTGAAATATGTCAAGGGTGCTTCTGTAACTTTAACACCCCACATACGAGCTATAAAATTTCATTAAGAGTTTATAAACTCAATCTCCACAAATCGTTACAGAATAATGTACTCACACTATAGGGAGGGAATAAAAAATTATTGCATTTTCACAACAAGTCATCATATGATTCACTTTTCCCATTGAACATGGTTATAGAATCTCTAGTCCCCATGTCAGATTTCCTCAGATACGACTCATGAATTTATGGGTTTCAATCCCATCCTCCTCGATGTGCTCCAAACTTTTTCTCTTGCCAATGCCTTGGTTAGTGGATCTACAAGATTATCACAAGATTTGACATAATCAACATTAACGATACCACTTGTCAAATATGATCTCACAATACTGTATTTTCTCCTTATAGGTATGCATTTACCGTTGTAATAATGATTTTAAAATCTACCAATTGCAGTGATGGTATCACAATGAATTAAAATAAGAGGAATTGATTTTTCAAAATATGATATTTGAAATAATAAATCTCTCAATTAATTCGTTTCTTCACTAGCTGAAGCTAAATCAATTAGTTTAGCTTCCATGGTAGAGTTAGCAATAATAGTTTGCTTTTATGATTTTCAATAAATAACACCACCTCGCAAAGTAAAATATAGCCAGTGGTAGAACAAGAATCACCAGATAAAGTGTTTCAATCTGCATAAAAAAAGCCTTCAAGTACAACATGATATTTTTTATAAAACAAGTCATACGATTTTGTACCAACTAAATATTTCATAACTCTCGTTATGGCATGCCAATGTTCATTACCTGGCTTGCTTGCAAACCTGCTAAGTACTCTAATTGCATACGTAATATCAGGCCTAGTGCAATCAGTCACATAACTCAAACTTTCAATTAAGCTAACATATTTCTTTTGATTTATCACATAATTTTCACTTTGAACAGGAAACAAGTGAACACTAGAATCAAACGGAGTTACAACATGCTTGCAATCAAGAAAGTATATTTTTTAAAAAATTTCTCAACATAATGTGACTGGTCAAGGAAAATTTCATCATATGTTTTAGTAATTTTTATTCCAAGAATAAAATTTATCTCACCAAAATCTTTCATATCAAAATGGCTTATAAGGATATTTTTTGTTTCACCAATAACATGCATGTTAGAGCCAAAGATCAATAAATCATCAACATAGAGGCAAACAATAACATGTGAATTATTCCAATACTTATGATAGATGCACTTATTACACTCGTGTGTTATAAAACCATTTTTAATCATGCAAGAATCAAACTTCTCATGTCATTGCTTTGGTGCTTGTTTCAAGTCATATAGGAATTTAGTAACATAACGCCCCGAACCATGACCTGGGCGAAATACGATGTTCGGTGTCTGGCTGCATGTGATCGTGCGAACGACATGGGCTACTGAATCAATACGGGCATCAAAAACATGAAATAAAAATGATAATAAAATATGCAAACTGAATACTGAAATATAATATGATATATCATAGCGAAAATATCTGAATAAAATATGATAAGTCTAAAAATAATATTGTTATGCCATGCTAACTAGACTAGTCTATGAAACCTCTAAAACGTGAATCTGACTGCAAAATTGCTTACCAAGACAAGGCCCTGGAATACCACTACTCTAAAACATAGTAATGAAAATAACCAACTGACATCCCGAATGAAATGGGACTCACCAATAGCTGATATAAGTGAAGTCCTAGCGTGTAGGTCCATCGTCCTGAAACTCAGTACCTGCACCGTGAAGTGTAGGCCCCGGACAAAGAGACGTTAGTACATTTGAATTGTACTGTATGTAAAGCAACTGAAAGAATAAGTAGTCCAGTTCCAGTTTCGTCACTGCCCAAATTCCACTCAATTCTCCCTCGAGTCATAGGCCAGTCACTCGGAGTCAACATGGTGTTTTTAAACCAAAAAGACATTTTAATCTAAATTCTAATGTTCTTAAATCCCCCATACCCCGTAATCCCGTGTCTGGTTTAAATGACCCGAATTGAAAAATTGCTATGACCGACGAATATAATGCTCTTATTGATAATAAGACGTGGGAGTTGGTGCCCCGTCCATCTGGTGTTAATAATATTCGGTCTATGTTGATTTTTGCTCATAAGGACAATTCTGACGGTTCTTTTGCGAGGCATAAGGCTCGTCTTGTAGGTGATGGTAAGACTCAGTTGGTTGGTGTAGATTGTGGTGAGACATTTAGTCCGGTGGTCAAACCAACTACCACTCGCACTGTGCTCAGTTTGGCTCTTTCAAAAGCATGACACATTCATTAGTTAGATGTGAAGAATGCTTTCTTACATGATCATCTTAAGGAGACAGTCTATATGCATCAGCCGTTGGGGTTTAGGGATCCCAATTATCCTCATCATGTCTGTTTATTGAAGACGTCCTTGAATGGGCTAAAGCAGTCTCCACGGGCTTGGTATAAGAGGTTTGCAGACTATGTTTCGACTATTGGGTTCTTTCACAGCAGGTCTGATAATTCATTATTCATATATCATCGTGGTTCTTCACTGACTTATATACTTTTATATGCGGATGTATTATCTTAACTGCCTCTTCTGATGCATTACGTTAGTCTATCATGACAATGCTCAGTTCTTAGTTTGCTATGAAAGACTTGGGGCCCTTGAGTTATTTTTTGGGGATTGTCGTCTCTCGTCATGCAGGTGGGTTATTCTTATCCCAACGCAAGTATGCAACTGAGATCATTGAGCGAGCTGGTATGTCTTCATATAAGTCTACTTCCACTCCAGTTGCTACTAAACCCAAGCTGGGTGCTGAGGCTGGCTCATCTTACGAGGATCCGATCAGCTATCGCAGTCTTGCAGGGGCTCTTCGGTATCTGACTTTCACGAGACCAAACATTACGTATGTCGTACAACAGGTGTGCTTGTTTATGCATGATCCCAGGGTTGAACACATGAATGCGCTCAAACGCATTATTCGATACATCCATGGAACACTTGATTATGACTTACATTTATATCCGTCTTCGACATCTACACTTGTATCGTATACAGATGCTGATTGGGGTGGTTGTCTGTATACAAATCGTTCCATGTCCGACTATTGTATGTTTCTTGATAACAACTTGGTCTCATGGTCTGCGAAGCGTCGGTCTACGTTGTCACGCTCTAGTACAGAGGCCGAGTATCGAGGGGTGGCCAATGTGGTTTCTGAATCATGTTGGTTACGTAATCTTCTTTTAGAGCTTCATTGCCCTATTCAGAAAGCTATCTTGGTTTATTGTGATAATGTTAGTGTCATCTACCTTTCTGGTAATCCCGTTCAACACCAGCGCACTAAACACATAGAGATGGACATTCACTTTGTTCGCGAAAAGGTAGCTCGTGGACAAGTACGCGTCTGTCATGTCCCTTCTAGGTATCAAAAGTGCAGACATATTTACCAAAGGTCTTCCGTCGGTACTCTTTGAAGATTTTAGGGACAGTCTCAACGTACGAAGACCGCCCGCTATGACTGCGGGGGTGTGATAAATATGGCATATCTCACGATTTTGTATATTAGAATACCGTGATATACATTTCCCTTAATTAAGTGTATATCACGGTTTTAGACCTCAATTTTGGTGTAAATAATTGTATTAATTAGCATTGTACACTTACCATAATTATAAGATTCTTGTACTACTAGAATAGGGTTTTGGGAATAGAATAGGAATAAGATTTTTCTATTATGGAAATATGTAAATTGTATATATACTCTTTCAATTAATGAAAATAATCAAGGGATTATTTCTTTCAATACTTAACTAATTAAACTAACTGTTTGATTACATTGCTAATCATAATTAAGTGACAGCCTCTGGCCTCACATTCTTCTACACTCCCCTCAAGCTAATGGATGAAAACATGTCTTTCATTCCTAGCTTGCTAACTAGATAATCATGTTGAGGCTTGCACAAACTTTTAGTCAACACATCTGCCATATGCTCTCTTGTACCAATATGATGAGTCTGAATCAACTTATCTTGTGTTTTTTCTCTCACAAAGTGATAATCAATGTCTATGTGCTTGGTTCTTTCATGAAAAATAGGATAAGCTGCAATAACAAAGACACATGTCTCTCAATATCAACTCCTAGCTCTTTGAACACACCTATCAGCCATGTTATCTTAGCAACAGTGGTTGTCATGCTTATGAATTCAGCTTCAGCAGAACTCTTGGACACAGTCTGCTTCTTCTTAGATTTTTATAATATTAAGGCATCTCCCAACTTCACAGCATACCCAGTGACTGATTTTCTAGTCTCAACACATGAGCTCCAGTCTGAATCACAGTAAGCAATAAGCTTCAAGTTTCCATCTGCTGGCATTAGAAGACAAAGTCCATGTGCCCTTTTGACATATTTAACCACTATCAAGGCTACATCATATGAGATTGTTTTGGAGCATGCATATGGTGACTTAATACTTTGACAACAAAGGCCAGATTAGGTCTTGTCATTGTTAAGTATAGTAGTCTGCCCATAATTCTCTGATAAACTCCCTTCTCTTCAAGTAATGAATCGCATGCTACTATTTTACCAAATGCTTCTGCCTCTGCTTGTACTACCTAGTCAAACTCCATTTGAGGTGAGCTTGTGATTAAACTCAATTGGAGTCCATGCTGGTTTGCTACCAGCAAGCCCCATCTTAGATACCAACTCAAGAGAATATTTGTTTTGGCACATATGAATTCCCTTTTCACTCTTAAAGAACTCTATACCAAGGAAATATCTAAGCTCCCTTAAGTCCTTCATTTTAAACCTGGATTGCAGATCTTTTCTCACATTCTGAATATGCACCAAGCTTGTACAAGTCACCAGTAGGTCATCAACATACACTAGAATGATAATCAAAGCTCTATCAATAGTTTGTGTGAATAAAGAATAGTCATAATTAGACTGATTAAATCCCATATCTATCAAAGCCTCTGTCAATTTCAAGTTCCATTGCTTGGGGCTTGTTTCAATCCATATAAAGATTTATGTAGCTTACACACTCTTTGAGACTCCCCATGGATTGCAAAGCCCTCAGGCACATGCATATAAACATCTTCAAGAAGATCACCTTGTAAGAAAGCATTGTGTATATCCATTTGAAAAATGTACCAACTAGACGAAGCTGCTAAAGAAACTACAGATCTAACTGTCACCATCTTGGCAACAGGGGAGAAAGTTTCAGTGAAATCAAATCCTTCTTGCTGAGAGTAACCTTTGGCAGCAAGCCTAGCTTTGTATCTTTCTACCTCCCCTGAAGCATGATATTTGATCTTAGACGCCCACTTACAACCTATAGGAACTTTCCCAGGTGGTAAGGCTACAATAGACTAAGTTTTGTTCTCCTCAAGGGTAGCTATTTCGGCTTTCATAGCAGCAACCCAAAAAAGGATCCTTACTAGCTTCAAAGTAGGACTTAGGTTCAGACACAGAAGAGAAAACAGCTAAGCACTGCTGATACTGAGGACTAAGATGTTGATAAGAGACATGATTGTTAATAGAATAGGAACTAGTGGAATATTTGGATGGAATAATTTAATCAGGCATCCATATGGGGGGCTTGATATCTCTGGAGGATTTTCTAGTCGCAGCAACATGGTCTGTATGCTGAGGAATAGGAGAAATAGGCTGAGATATATCAATAGAACTAGCAGGCATGTCATTATGAGCAATAGGTTCAGAAGGAAGTGGAGGATTGAGCTCAGGAGGAACTACACTAGGGGAACAAGAGGAAGACTCAAATAGAGGATCATTAGTTTCAGAGAGAGACACTACAGGAAATAAGGGAGATGTTGTAGTGATGATTTGTGTAAAATGAAATACAACTTCTTAAAAAATAGTATCTCTACTAATAAAGAGAGTTCTGGAACACAAATCAAATAGAACATATCCTTTTTTAGTAGAGGAGTACCCAAGATGAACTGCAGGGATTGCTCTAGGGCTAAACTTATAATGCTTCCTCAACACAGTGGCATAACACAAACAACCAAATACTCTCAAATGCTACAAGAATGGAGATCTACCAAACAACATCTCAAAATGAGATATACCATTCAACAAGGAGTAGGGAGTATTAATTAAGTAAACAACAGTAGAGACACATTCCCCCAATATTTTAGAGGAATACCAGCTCGAAACCTTAATGTTTTAGACATATCTAGTATAGATCTATGTCTCCTCTCTACTACCCCATTTTGTTGGAGAGTATAGACACATGAACTTTGGTGCATAATACCCTTGTCCTTAAGAATTTTTATAACATGTTCATTAATAAACTCAGTTCCATTATCAGTTCTGAGACACTTAATATCAGTCTGATATTGAGTTTTAACAGAGAGTATGAAATTTCTCAACACAACAATCACATCTGCTTTAGTAGTTAGTAAGAACAGTCAAATGAATTTAGAGTAATCATCAACTAAGGTCAAGAAATATCTTCTTCCATTATGAGTTGAAACTCTATATGGCCCCCATACATCAGCATGAACTAGATCAAACATAGAAGCTAAAACAATTCTACTTACTTGAAAAGGAACTCTAGAGTGTTTTGCAATTGGACAGACAGAACACGCATGATCAGTCAATTTCTCAAACTTCAAGCTAGAAATACACTTCAAAACTCTTAGAGGAGCATGCCCTAATCTCTTATTCCATATAGATCCACTACTACACATAGTATTGTTACTAGTAGAAGCTAACACATTTATTTGACCTCATATATTGTTGAGGTTTATTTATTAACAAATCAGCATCAACTGCTTTTAATACTGCACCTCCAGCCTTTAGGATGTAGAGACAATCTTCCTCTCTACCAATCCTTATCACCTTCCCACTTGAGATTTCTTGGAAGACATAGAAATCAGAAAAGAATGCAATAAGACAGTCAAGTTCCTTTGCGATCTTTGAAATTGAGAGTAAGTTGTATCTGAATCCTGATATATAGAGAACATCTTTAATAGTTCTGTTTTCCAAGATTAAGGAATTCCCCTTATGAGTGATAGACACTAACTCTCCAATAGGTAACTGCACATTACTTTTGTTCAGTCCTGTTAGAGTTGTAAGCTTACTAAGAAGATTCACATTGTGTCCCATTGACTAGAGGCTCCAGTGTCAATTATCCAGTTATTCTCTACTAGATTGGACAAAAGAGTAGTGATAGTACCTGAAGTACTAGATGTGTTTGCAGAGTCAACTGTTTGTAAAATTTGTAACTGCATCATTCACTGTAGACTTCCTTTTGATGAGCATGTTAATAATTTGAGAGCATTGATCATTAGAGAATATTGGATCTGATGAGCCTAAGTTGAACTGAGAAGAAGGAGTTCCATTGATCTGAGGTGAGTATTGAGAGGAGTAGTCCTGATCATTAACATAAGCACCCCCAGTGTTGATAGCGTTGTTGGCATAGTTGGTTAAATATCCTCCTTTCTTCTTAGACTTATAATCAGATGATAACCATGCAACTTGTAATAATTTTCTCTAGTATGTCCTCTGAATTTATAGTACTCACAATAAAGAGAAGATTTCCCAAAGCTATTCCTGTTTCTAAATCCACCATTACCATTACTTCCACCATTATTATTGTATCCTCTATTATGTGAAATTCTATTGCTCATCAAGGCAGCCTTATTTACCACTCCATTGTTACCACTAGTGTTGTTACCACTACCACTGGTTGTAATTATGTTACTCATTAAGGCAGAGTTAGAAGGGGAGCCTTGGAGTAACTGGTAAAGTTGCTGCCATGTGACCAAGAGGTCATGAGTTCAAGCCGTGGAAATGACCTCTTGCACAAATGTGAGGTAAGGTTGCGTACAATAGACCCTTGTGGTCCGGCCCTTCCCCGGACCCCGCGCATAGCGGGAGCTTAGTGCACCAGGCTGCCCTTTATTAAGGCAGAGTTACTACTCTCACCACTAGACATCATGTGATTTCCCAACTGATTCCTTCTTTGACTTTCAACATTTATAATTATTGCATATGTTTGATTTACATTTGGCAAAGGAATTGTCATCAGAACTTGGCTCCTATCTTGATCATATGACTCATTGAGTCCCATTAAAAGTTGCCAAAGTTTATACAGCTGAAAATGCTCACTGTATTGTTTGAATTCAAGACAAGGACATGAAGGAGAAGGAACTAGGGCACCAAACTCATTCCACAACTCTCTAAGTCTAGAAAAATAGACAGACATTGACGATTCTCCTTGAGTAAGAGTTGCAATTTCCCTATGCAAGTAAAAAAGTTCTTGAAGCATTGACCTTGTCAAACCTCTCTCTCAAATCCTCCCACACAGTGTGCGCATCAGTACCATAGATCACAGTACTAACTAAATCCTTCGAAATTGTGTTCATGATCCAAACTAACACTATCGCATTACATCTATCCCGAAGCTCATGTAAACTAGCATCATAAGTGCTCTTGCGACAAGTTCCCAAAACAAAACCTAGCGAGTAATTTCAGAACCTTGAAGTTTTATAGAGATCAAAACCGAACCTTGTGTATCGGAGGAATGAATTTACAATGGATGATTATGATGTACATCATCAATTTGTTGTAAATTTCGAGTTTCATGTTGATTTGCAACTCTGATTGTACCGGTATTTACTTCATCAGCTGGTGCCATTGTTGTTCTTCAAAATTGAGTAGATCTATCACATGCAACACTTGAAATTACTGTAATTGCTACTAGATCGAACTTTGGATCGATCGAACAGAGATCGCAAATCGCGAAAAATAAATCATACAAATTGCAGAGAAGAACAACCACAACTCAGATCGTAAATGAGAGAATCGCTTATGCTTCAACTACACTGAGCTGTTAGCAGACTTAACCTGACTGCTCTGATACCATGTTAAAGAGCTCAGGTTATGGAAGCAACAATGGAGAGAATTCTCAAAGAAGATGAGTTGGGAGAGAAAATATCTCTTTTCTGTATTAAGAGGAAATGAATGTACAGTGTAACAAACTAACTGCCTATGATATATATACAAGAGTAGCCGACCTACTCTAAAAATATCTAACTCACTAATGATACTTAACTAATTAAACTAACTGCTTGATTACATTGCTAATCATAATTAAGTGACAGCCTCTGGCCCCACACTCTTCTACAGAGAAGCAAGAAAATTAATTGTTGTCACTTTTCTATTAAAGAAGAAAAAAGAAATAAAAAATAAAAAAGTGACTATTGGACAATTTTAAAAAATATTTAAAATAACAAGACAACGAACTTGTTATTGAATCTGGTGGACACAGTTACTCTCATATTATTCACCGACCATTTTCCCGGTAATTTGATGGCACAAATAATTCGACCTTCTGTTTCTACTTCACACCTCTTCCTCCTTCTCTATACCTATACATAGATATTCATCATATATTTATTATATTCACACATGCATGCATGTGGTTACGTTCTTGGGAGCTCGTACGAGGAAATGTATTGAAGATAATCGAGTTCTCTTTCATTAGTGTTTGAATTTCTAAAATATAATGGATATAGTCGCATAAAGTTCGTCAAGTAAGTATTTCACTGAGCATTTTTGGATGATTTTCTGAAAAGATAATGTAAGTTTGTGTTGGATAGTATGGATGGAGAGAAATAGGAAAGCTTTTGAGGTAAACGAGCTTAATTTTGCTAATATATGAAGAATTAATAGCCTCGTGCTTTTAATGTCTTTTGTATGCGCTCACGAGGTTACTATTTGTATTGAAGATCGAGTTCTCTTTCTTTAGTGTTTGAATTTCTAAAAGTATAATGGATATAGTCGCATAATGTTCGTCAAGTAAGTATTTCACTCCGAGCATTTTTGGATGATTTTTTGAAAAGATAATGTATATTCGTGTTGGATACTATGGATGGAGAGAAATAGGAGAGCTTTTGATGCAAAATAAGTTTAATTGTGTACATATGAAGAATTAATAGCCTCTTGTTTTTAATGTCTTTCGTATAAGTAGATTCTTATTTTTGTGTATCGAAGCTTTCCTATTATCATTAAAATTACACTTGATAAAAGAAAAAAGACCTGTATGTTCGTGTTGGATGGTATGGATGGAGAGAAGTACGAGAGTTTTTGAAGCGAAAGAGTTTTAATTCTGTACATAATGAGGAATAGTGATCACTCTCCTGTTGTTAATGTCTTTTTGGTGCATGCGTGAGATTATTAGATTAGTGTTTTCCATGTAGAAATATATCTTTGTGTAGATTCTATACCTTCCCTATACTTCTTATATATATACGGTAGCTTTCTCATATAAAAATATTACACTTTACTTGATCAAAAGACTTACTTGTATGTTCGTGTTGGATAGTATGGATGGAGAGAAATAGGAGATTTTTTAAGTGAAAGAGCTTAATATTGTAATTATGTACTTATGTAGAACTAATAGCCTCATGTCTTTAATGTATGCAATCATAAGGTTACTATCTGTATAGAAGATTGATTGTCTTTCTTAAGTATTTTCTCGACTTCTTTTTGTATACCTCATGTATACCAAATCCATCCTGTTATCAATAAACTTACACTTTACTTGATAAAAATATAAAACTTGTATGTTCGTGTTGGATAATACGGATGGAGAAATAGGAGAGCTTTTGAAACAAAAGAGCTTAATATTTTATATATGAAGAATTAATAGTGTCATGTTTTAAATGTCTTTTGTATGCACTCATGACATTACTAAATGTATAGAAGATTGGTTGTCTTTAGTATAGAATTATATCTTCCCATAGATTCTCTGCCTTTTTGTATACCGAAGCTTTCCTATTATTTAAATTACACTACATTTAAGGAAAAACACTGTTACATTCGTATTGGTGCAGTATAGTTCGTGAATTGTGAGGATCAGCACCTTATTATTAGAGACGTACGAAGGAAAAGGTAGGAACCATGTCAAAGGTGGTGCACGAGGGATGGATGGTGAGGTATGGAAGGAGGAAGATAGGGAAATCGTTCCTTCATATGCGCTATTTCGTTCTCGAGACTAAATTGCTGGCCTACTTCAAGACGAAGCCTCAGGGCAATGCGGTGAGTTCAATTTACATGCATTTCAATTGTTTGTTTGTTCATGCACGTTATATGTCCGATCTTGAATTTGATAGTTAGCTCGTGCTTAAAATGTCATACCTTTTGGGAAAAAATCATTTTCTAGTGTTCGGTCGGATGTTAAGCAGATGCCATAGATGATAATACAAGTGGCAGGATAGGGTATGGCAATAGTATTTTGGTGATAATTTATCATATTAAAGATTGAAAATTAGTGTTTGAAGCAAGTGATATGGAGTAATAGTTGTGATCTTCAAAAAGAGAAATGGTTTCTGGTCATAAGCGAAGGAAGTCATTTTCTCCCTTTCTGTAACTTAAACTCTAGCTCCACCCTTGAGTGCAGGGCTGATGGAAACATGATACTCTGATAGTAATTTTAAAGCCCTTACACTCATGATGTTCCAATAATTGTTAGGCTCCAATCAAGACTCTTCAAATTGATGGTAATTTTCGGGTGGAGGATCGAGGCTTGAAGACTCATCATGGACAAGTGAGTTGTTCTTACTGTGATATATCTGCTATCATATCAGTAAATATAAATTTTCTTTGAGTGAACTTGAAGTATTCAATTGATTCATAACATTCCAATTGATGCAGATTTAGTTATAGTCTGAATTACTGTTGTATATTGAGGGGCTAATATATCTAGGTTGAATTCTGAAACTCTGTAATAACTTACATAAATCTTTTCAAACGTGCAATGAAATAAAACTTGATGAGTATCCATTTAACATATTTTAGTTCTGTTGAGAAACTGATGTTATGTACTATTTGCGATTTGCAGATGGTTTACGTCTTATCGGTTTATAACATGAAAGAAAAGAATGATCAAATCACGGTACGCGATCTTCTTCATTCCTTCTTATCTGTTCTACTTACCCCAAAAATTTGCTTAACCGCCTTAACGTGTATTTGCAAGTTTTCAGATGGAAACCTAGTCCTTTTTGGTTTTGAGACTTCTGTCGATAAAAGGAAATGTTAGACTAATTTACGTGGACATTTCCCCATCAAATCGATATAATTTACCTCATATGACGAAAAGTGAAAGAAAAATAGATATACGGTCTACACATCGACACAAGAGGCACTTTCTCGTAGTTTCTGGAAGACTTTTAACTATGTAACTGCAAGTTTTCAACAAGTTCAAGTTTTCTGTACATGTTAATGGTTTGGCATTTTAAATTTGAATTTCATTGGGTGGACCAAGAACTAGTTGTCATTTTGGGAAACTAGTCCATATTTGGATATATTATTTTGGCAAACATTTAGTGCTTGCTGGGCGCTACAGCATCGGAAAATCAGAATTATTTGTTTTGTATATATAGTAAATGTTGAATCCCCTGCTTTTTCGTGAGTTTACTTCTTTTATTTTGGATCTTCTTGGTGAAAATCCTGGCCTCGCCACTGGACTTGCTGCATTTTGGTTGGTTGATTGCTTGTTTGGTTCTAGACTGTGTTTCGCTAACTGCTTTGAGCTTCTGTTTTATGTGAGAGAAAATTGTTCATGTTAAGGTTTATGTTCTTCCAGATGGCAGCTTTCAACATTCAAGAAGCACTAATTTGGAAAGAAAAAATCGAATCTGTGATTGATCAGGTTGTTTTTCTTCTTCTGTGTGATAAATATTCCCTTTTTATTCTCGTCTTCTGATTTATATTCTTTCGCCACCACATTCTCGTGCCTAGAGAGTAACATGTTGATTCCATGCAGCATCAAGATGCACAAGGTGGTAATCGTAACAAATACAACGATTTCAAATCTGGGACGGAAAGTACTGCGAGGACTGCTTCAGATCAGGAAAGTCCGTAAGTATTGCGCTTTTCTACTTGAAATATAGAATAAGAGTGCATTGCACTTTCTCTGTTTGGTTCTGTACCCGTGATTCCGTTTTTGATACATGATCTTTAATTCTCCTTTACTAGCCTCTGCATCACATGGTGTGGTTTAAAATTTATTTTGTAGGTTTAGTGCTGCTGAGGATGAAGACGATTCTCAACCGAACTTGATGCGGGGATCCACAATGGGAACTGGTTGATAATTTATTTGCCTTGTGTTTATTTGTTGTCTATACATGTTTCAAGCTTTCCTTATTGTTATCTTTAGTGATAGGCCCTCCCGAATCCGTGGTTGACTGGACAAAGGAATCAGAGTCAGATTTGGCAAATCCAAAGTATAGGCGCTTACTTTACTGCCAAAACGGTCAGTCTAGTTCTTGATATTTCTTCTTTTTGTTTCCTGAGTGATAGCAATTGTGCAATTACGGACATTTTCATGGGATATTGACAATATCTCTCAACTAACGGGTGGATTCAGGGCTTCGCATTTTTGAGGAGCTTCTCAATGTTGATTTACTAGTATGAGCTCATTCCTTTGCTCTTTTCTGCTATGTTGCTCGGACCCTTCAAAAATGTTGCTGAAATTGTGCCGGATCCTCAAAATATACATAGCCTTTTGAGAATCTGACACATACTCGACAGTAATTTTGAAGAGTCCGAGCAACATAGCTTTTTTGTTATAAGCTTAGCCTAATTTAGAGAAGTAGGTTGCTTCAAGGTATTTGCATGACGAATTTTCTCGTTGTCCCTGTAGCCAAAGGGTTGTAGTAGAGCTATGAAGGCCGTTGGCATCGTGGAGGCTACTTGCGAAGAAATATTTGAGCTTGTAATGAGCATGGATGCAACACGTTTTGAGTAAGTTCCGTTCACTGTAGGTAGTGGCGGAGTCAGGATTTTCACCAAGGTGCTTCAAACATCTACTATATACATAAAAGAAAATTGACCTTATATTCAATGTGATTCTCCTGTGCCCTTTCAGCCCCTCTAGCTCTGCCTTTGACTATAGGGCTTTACTTTCCCATCGCAATGCTTTGACTGCACGAGAAACTTTCTTTTTTGGCATAAAAGGTGGGATTGCAGCTTCCAATATGGTAGTTTGGTTGAGGAGGTAGATGGACACACAGCAATACTCTATCACAGACTTCAACTCGACTGGTTTCCGAGGTAATATTTTTTCCTAGTAACAAACTCACTTCGTTTTAAATACCTAAATGTTTATCTGAACTATTTGGTAGTTATCATTTGACTTTAGTTTTAGTTGGCTAAATAGCTCCATAAGCAAAATTTAGTTGAGATGTCATTGTATGCTGTGCAGGTTTATTTGGCCTCGTGATCTTTGTTATGTACGATATTGGCGTAGAAATGATGATGGCAGTTACGGTAAGTATAGCCATCGATTCATGTTTATTCTTGTCGAACAATCTTTTCTCTTTGTCAATTTAAAACTCTACTTGGTTTTTATCATATTATGGTTGCAGTTGTGTTATTTCGTTCTAGGGAGCATAAGAATTGTGGTCCGCTACCTGGATACGTTCGAGCTCATATCGAGAGTATGTAACTTCTGTTTTCCTTTATGGCTTTACTGAATGCATTTACATTCCACAAACTAATCAATCTTTTACGTGCACAGGTGGCGGATTCAATATTTCACCCCTTAAACCGCGTAACGGGAGGCCAAGAACTCAAGTGCAGCAACTTATGCAGATAGATTTGAAAGGGTGGGGTGTGGGCTTCCTCACGTCATTTCAGCAACATTGTCTGTTTCAGATGTTAAATAGTGTTGCTGGTACGCTTCTTCTTATGTTAAGATAAAGTTTCATTCCTCATAAACACTCTTCTAGCTTGTTGTGTCGTACCTTTTTATTTGCATTAAGTTCACATCAAACGATCCATTTATTGCATTGGATTAATTTCTTTTCTTGCAACGACATGTTGTGACTTCAGAGGAAGCTTCTGTTTTCCTTTATGTGTGAAATAGTAGTTGTATTTAGTGGCTATTTGGTCCTATTTTATGTTAAAAGTGACTAATAGCAAAGCAAGGAGGGAAAGATAGTAACAATAGAGAATATAATTAAGTAAATAAAAGTGTATTCTATCTAACAATTTAAGCTTTTAGATGAGATGGTTACACATTTCACTATGGTATCAGAGTTATACCATTCCAGTTGATTGTTTATCCGATGTTGGGCCCCTATCTTATATTCTCTGCACTCCATATGTCTAGTCCTGAGCGTGCAGGGGGTGTAGGGTCCCACATCGGCTGTAGGAAAGGAAATTTGACTCCTTATATAGTCTTGGGAAATCCTCGAGCTAGCTTTTGAGGTTGAGTTAGTTCCAATGTCCATTTCATATCCATAACTAAGTTAATATGGTCACTTTTTTGTTTGATCTGGTAACATTTTTGTTCCCCTTAGTGACTCGAATTCCCAACCTAATGCTTTCTTTCACAATGATTCATCGATCAAAAGCTCAATGTGGAACTAATGTTTAAACAATCCTACATTAGGACTTCGTGAATACTTTTCTCAAACTGATGAGAGGGCTGCTGCTCCGAGAATTCCGGTTATGGTTAATATGACCTCACCGTCTATCTCCTCCAAGAAGAGCCAAAAACAGTCTCATCATCGTACTCCATCTTTAGACCAAATACGTGCTGCAAATAGAAATGCAGTATCGATGATGGACGAGTACTCTGATGAGGACGAAGATTTTCAAGGCACTGATCAAGAGGTATGAACTATATATATACTTTTTCATATTGTATTATACTTTTATCATGTCGTTCTGAGCTTGTGCTTGAACTACTTGTGTAGGTATCATGGCCCGGCCTTGAACACGAAACGATTAAAACTGGTAGGTGTTGGACCATAGTTTTATTTGTTAACATGTCCTTAAGTATTTGTTATTGGTGTCACGCAATTTCTTTACTGAAAATCTTTCAACTTGTGAAGCCCTTGAAGAAGAACCTCTGGAGCATATTGATTTGTCCACTTTTTCGGGCAATCTCCGACATGATGACTGTGATAATGGCCGTGACTGCTGGACAATATCTGATGGAAATAACTTCAGAGTTCGTGGCAAGAATTTTTGCAGTGACAAAACGAAGGTCCTTATCTCTTGTTTCTTTGATATGTCCTTCGTATTAGGCTATGCTGTCGGACTCTTCAAAAATGTCATTAGGTGCATCTCAGGTCCTCCAAAAGTAATGCAATTTTGGAGGATCTGACATGGGTGGAAGCATTTTTGGAGAGTCCGAGCAACATAAGTTTTAGGTGGATGGTCTATGTCATTTGGTTCTGATATCACTTTTGAAAATTGTCAATGAAGGTTTCAGCCGGTAGACCTCTGATGGATCTTGTCGCAGTTGACTGGTTCAAAGACACTAAACGAATGGACCATGTCGCTAGGCGCCCTGGTTGTGCAACACAGGTAATAACACATTTGAGTAGTTTCAAGCGAATGTCAAACCATTTAGGGCACTACTCCCTCCGTCGACATTTAAAAAAGAAAAAAAGATTTGAAACTTATGATCTAAAATAAATCATTAACATTTGTTTTGCTATAAATCATCTCATTAAAGGTAAACTGAAAAGTTCAAAGAAAAACTATTTCTGGATATAGAAAAGTGTCGTTCTATTTGTGACAGACTAAAAAGGAAAGTGTGTCACGTAAAACGGGACAAATGCCGTACTAGTTTCTAACTTGATAGGAGGGAGTAATTATAAGGTCTTATTTGGTGTCCATGTTTTCACTTGTCTCTATACATCGTTTTTTTAGGTTGCTTCGGAAAAAGGACTCTTCACTTTGGTTATAAATTTGCAAGTAAGTTATTACTCCCCTGCTTCGAATTTTCTATTCAAATGTTTCAAGTCCTAGAGGAAGAAATAAATAGACATTTATCTTCTGAAGGTACCTGGATCAACACACTACAGCATGGTTTTTTATTTTGTCATGACAAAGTTGATACCTGGTTCACTCTTGCAACGCTTTGTTGATGGAGATGACGAATTCCGGAATAGTAGAATGAAGCTAATCCCGTCTGTGCCAAAGGTATCTTTTATTTATTTGAACTATCAGCAGAACACCTTATGTCTGTCGGATGTTAATTAGACAACAGTAGTATTATGGACAAACATAAAATGCACATCTTTATGATTTCTTGGATAAAACCCTCATAAATAGTGAAAGAGCAGAGTTTGTATGAGGATGAGGTGAAGCACAACATACGTGAATGGTATATGGCCCTTTAAAGAAGGACCTTTATGTGTTTTAAGTTCTTATGGATATTTTGTTGTTTGCATGTTAACATTAGCTTGATGCCTATAACAGCCTAACTCACTAGTGATATTGTCTGTTTTGGGCCCAGACTGCACGACTTAAAAATTAAACCACGTCATTAGGGTCTAACGCTTGTTTCCTTATATACCCAACATCTCTCCCGTGTTTTACTAATATGTGATTTGCCTATGCCATAGCAAGTGTGTTTCTAGTTCATGCATGTCATCCTTTATACTCTGTTAAACAGATGAACACGCTAATGTTTGTGGGTTATATTTGAGAGATTTTGTTTTCTTTTATGTCAAAGTTTTCATCTCATTAATGGTAACTAAGGGTAGAACAAGGGGTTCATCTGAACCACCTTTGCCAGTAAATTACATTATACATACAAGGTCAAAATTGTGTTTTATGTATATATAGTAGATATTGAATTTCCTTAGCATCTTCATCTATTCACTTCTTTATATTGTGAATCCCCTCGGTGAAAATCCTAGTTCGCTACATATGGTAACTAAAGGAATATGTTCCTTGATCTTTATTGATGAATGATTTACAATATATATAAGGTTACAAAAGGATTATAATATGTTCCTCTGACTATAGGACTTTACTTTGATACAAACTAGGTAACTAATTAACCTAATTACCAAAAGGATTATAATTCTACTTAAAATATGAGATATACAATTAATACAATTAATGAAAGAATATTGGAAAATATTCTATTACACCCCCACAGTCGAAGTGGGAGGTTCACAAACACTGAGACTAGCTCGAAAATCATCAAATAGTATGCGTGGAAGTCCTTTGGTGAAGATGTCGGCAATCTGATATCTGGAAGGAACATGAATGACACAAACTTAACCACGAGCCACTTTTTCGCTAATGAAATGAATGTCCATCTTAATGTGTTTAGTGCGCTGATGTTGGACGGGATTGATGGAAAGATATATCGCACTAATATTATCGCAGTAGACCAGTGTTGCCTTTTGAATCGGGCAGTGAAGCTCAAGTAGAAGAGACGACGTTGGCGACACCTTTGTACTCTGCTTCTTCATTGGATCGGGATAGTGTAGGTTGCCTTTTGGAAGACCAAGACAATAGTTTATCTCCGAGGAAAACGCAATTACCAGACGTGGAGCGTCGGGTGTCAGGACATCCACCCCGGTCAGCATCAAAATAAGCAATGAGACCATTGAGCGAATACATGTATAGATGTAATCCGAAGTGAAGTGTACCTTGGACGTATCGTAAAATACGTTTGAGGGCATGCATGTGTGCTTCCGTCGGACTGTGCATGTGCAAGCAGATTTGTTGCACGCCATAGGATATGTCTGGTCTCGTGAATGTGAGGTACTGCAGGCCCCAGCCAATCTACGATAGTGAGTCGGGTCTGAATATGAAGGGCCTGAATCATCGCTGAGCTTGGAATTGGGGTCTACATGCATGTGGGATAGTTTGCAAGATGTCATGCCTGCACGGTCAAGGATCTCTTCGGCGTACTTCTTCTGACATATAAATAGGCCGCCAGAGTGTCAAGTGACAGAGATGGCCAAGAAATAACTCAAGGGGCCCATATCTTTCATAGCAAACTCAGAGGAAATGAGAGACATAATGGAGCATCAAAGATTGATGGAACTGAGGCTGGATTGTTGACGGCGTTTGAAATAGGATAGAGATCTCCGGTGCTGTCACATCTCATTATTTGTCTCCCTGTCGTAAAATCCTTTACAGTCAAAAACCAAAATGATCAAACTCAAGGGAAACCCAATTGTTAGTTGTGAAACGTCGCACAAAGATTAGATTCTTAATGAGTTTAGGAGCATGAAGGACCTTTTTTAAGATTAGTG
The DNA here is from genome assembly GCA_034509755.1 of Anisodus tanguticus. Classification (NCBI taxonomy): domain Eukaryota; kingdom Viridiplantae; phylum Streptophyta; class Magnoliopsida; order Solanales; family Solanaceae; genus Anisodus; species Anisodus tanguticus. The sequence goes on from CM067555.1 coordinate 45,358,412, forward strand.
GTATATGTGGTGGGGATAGGGAGAAATGGCCATAACCACGGATAGAAATGCCTTGTCCACTACCAAAACTCAAATTGGAATAAGACGAGAGAGTACCTTGTGATGTCGTCATATGAGATATGACGCCTATGTCCATATACCAATTTTCGTCTGGAGTCGGTGCATAATTCGATGGGGGGCTATGTTGTATAGGCCTGTTGTGGACGTGGGCCAAGTATGCCAAGTTGGGCCTGTCGGTTCTGAGGTGGAGTCCACGAGGATGTCGGATACGGGCAAGAAGGGAAGGCCCAAGATGGTGGGGCCACGCAGCCCACGGCGGAGGCTGCTGCCACTACCGCGATCATTGCTGGCTGTTTCTAGCCGGCGGGGACTACCCCTTCCCGCTACCGTTGTTGTCGGAACTTCTTCTACCGCGACCCTTGCCGGATTGCCTGCTCAGGCGGTTGTTATAGGAGGAAGCTGACTGTTGCGGGTCTTCTGACCGACGGTTCTGGTTGCCGGAATGGGAGGCCCTGCCGTCGGTGGATGGCCCGACGGTGGTGGTTAGGGCGGCGTCGGAAATGTTGGCTCGAGTAGTGCTGCGCTTGATTTTCCGGGTTTCTTCAAGGATAAGCTTCGAACAAGCCTCATAAAACAGAGGTAACGACGTGCATTGCTGAAGGATGGTGGAAATGCCGTCATAGGGTTCATTCAAACATGTAATAAGTTGCATGACCAATCGATGATTAGTGACTAGGTGCGCCGACGTTGGAGAGTTGGTCGGCAAGCATCTTGAGTTCTTGACAATAAACAGACACGTTTGGGAAATCGTCCTGATGAACGTCCTTGAACTGATTTTCAAGGTATAACGCTCGTTGAGTTTTGTTGTCGTGGAAAATACTTTCCAAACGTTCCCACGTTTGGCAAGTGCAGTGGCATCGGTCTCAATGATGGTGTGCAACAGATCATTAGATATCGTGTCGTATATCAACTGGAGGACGGTTGCGTCCAAACGAGATCAGAGTGCATCATTAGAAGTCGAAGCCGATGGTATGTTTGTAGACTTCGGCATGGGAGGGATGATGTTGTCGATAACTTCGTAAACACAACAATGGATCTTAAAAAGCTCCGCACACGAGGAGTATTGACCGTTTTCCATCTCAAGAGTCACAGAGATGAAGTTTTTAATGTTGTTTACGGCAAGTGCAGGATGAAATTTGGTTTTTTCAGCCATGTAAGAGGAAATTTAGGAGGAAGAGGGAGGGAGAATGGCCGGAAAAACTAGGGTTCCGTCGTGGGGAAAAGAGGGGGTGGGCGGCCAAGAGAGGTCGGCGGATAGGGTTCCGACGTGGAAAAAAGTTGAGGCCGAGAAGGTGTATCGGCGGGTAGGGTTTGTATTTTTAGGCTACTGATACTATAAAAGAATATGTTCCTTGGTCTTTATTGATGAATGATTCACAATATATATAAGGTTACAAGAATATTTACTTTGATACAAACTAGGTAACTAATTAACCTAATTACAAAAGGATTATAATTCTACCTAAAATAGGAGATATACAATTAATGAAAGAATATTGGAAAATATTCTATTAGTAACCATATGCTATAGAGTCATCTGTCTTCCTTCTGCAACTCTATGGATGTTTGCATTTGTGCAGAATTTACCATTTATCATGTATCATGCAGGGTTCGTGGATTGTGCGTCAGAGTGTTGGAAGTTCCCCCTGTTTACTAGGAAAGGCAGTCGATTGCAACTATATCCGGGGTCCCAAGTATTTGGAGGTGAAGACTCATATCCTTTTTCCTTTTGAGTAAAGCAGATAGAGACACAATATAAACAATTACTATGCCTCAATTCCGTTCAAGTTGGGGTCAACTGGATGGATCCTCATGGTCCATGTCGCTCCATATAAGGCCGTCTTTGTTCAATATCATAAAAAGGAAGTTTGTCTAACACTAGCAGTTCTCTACATAGAGACACAATATCATACATAAATTTTACAGGTCGGAGAATTAAGGTGTCATATTTGATTCTCGAGTTTCTTGTATTATGTAGATTGACGTTGATGTTGGTTCTTCCACTGTGGCAAATGGAGTGATGGGGCTTGTCATCGGCGTAATTACGACACTAGTCGTTGACATGGCTTTTGTTGTACAGGTAAGCGGATAGAGACCTTCATCCATAAGATTTTATTGAATTGATTGCAAATGGACAGATAATCTGAAAGTACATCTTGTCGGACATTTTTGAAGTATTTCTGAATAACACTGACTTATATACAAGTATGAAAGAAACAATTTAAGTATATTTTAATCGGTTATAGCAGGCTACTTGCCTCATTTTCTAGGATCCCGATTGTTATGGACTATTGCATGTAGTTATCTTTTAGCTGACATTATAGTGTAAAAACTCTTATACATTGTTCGTATATGCCACAATGAATGATGTATTTGGAAATTTTCTGTTAGGGAAACACCCCTGATGAGTTGCCAGAGCCGCTTATAGGCGCTGCGCGCGTTTGTCATATAGAACTGTCATCTGCTGTTGTACCAAATCTGGAGCCCGATACATCGAAAGAGTAGGTCATATCACGACTGTTGTCAATTTTGCAGAAGGTGATTTTTTGAAGATATGTATAATTACTTGCATGTATTTTTTCATTCTTTAGTCTCTTTTGAGTATTTCTTAAGCTCTGAGAAAATATTAAAGGAGCCAAGTTTTGTATAGTGGTTGTAAAGACTGATGATGTTGTATTTCTATGGTCTTTCACTTTTCTGATAAAAGCTACAGTATGATTCTTTCTTCCTCCTCTTGTGGATTTATTATGTGTATTTTTACTAACAACAACAACAACATACCCAGTGAAATCTCACGAAATGGAGTCTGGGGAGGAAGTGTACGCAGACCTTACCCCTACCTTGTTGAGGTAGAGAGGTTGTTTCCAACCAAACAGAGGTATTTAGTTGGAACAAGTATAAGTATAGGGACTGACTTGTTAAAATAACCGAGAAATTCGTGAGGGCCAATGGGCCTTGCCTGCTGCTTAAATACCAGGATTTTGTTTAAGGCAAGGTCAGATTCGGACCCGTAACTTGTACCTAATCCACACATCACAAATTGCGCTCTTACCATTAGACCAAAGTCTGGGGCGGTGAGGGGGGGGGGGGGGGCATCTTTGTAAACTTATGCTAGTTGTAATGTCAATTTATGTATTAAGCCTTTCATTTGACAGCGAATGAGTGAGTTTTAAATTTGATGTTTTCCTATCCTTGTAAATTTTAAAATTTGAAGTATATTTATATGCTCTATGATTATTTCTTGTAAAGAGAGCAAAATAAAATTGCTACATAAGCTATTCACCCTCCTACTCTAAAATCTTGATTTTTTCCATGGGAAAATTGAATTTAAAAATAAGCCTTTCATTACCAATTTAGGAAAAAAGAACTAATTTTTACGACCAGCTTAGCATGATCTTTACATTTCATCGATCGCTGGACAAAAAAACATAACAAGTCACATTCTTAAAAGATATTTTAATTAGAAAAAAAAAAAGATCAGGACTCTTATGAAAAAGTTGCCTTCTCCGATGCTATGTTTTTGTAAAAACTTACCCGCACAGGATATATACACCAAATCAATAAATATTTGTTAAGAGTTATGCTACCATCTTTATTGAAACCATACATAGTTGTAACAAGAAAATGCCAAATGACACAAATGAGCCTTGATGTATCAAGCTTTCTACAACAATAGCATTTTTAAGACTTAATTCCCACATTAAATTATTAGATGTAAATTAGGATAGTCAGACCTCTCTATAACAATCATCCTCTAAAATAACATTTCATTATAACTGCCAAATTTATTTTTTGGAATCAAATTTTCATATTATGTTATATTATATATTTTTTTATAACAATATTTCTTTATAGCAACCAAAAAATATCCAGACAACTAACGTCGTTATAGAGAGTTTGGCTGTATCATATGTATAGTTGTGAAACTTGGGATAAGAAAAAAAACTAAGACTGCAAATACCAAAGATGAGCTGTTCAGAAAGGAGATGTTATAAATGTATGAAAACAGGATCACATAAAAGGTTATTATAGTACATTGATCAATACAACAGTTAATCAATAAAGCCCAAATCATAATCTAGTTGGGGCAAGCTATTGAATTAATCCTGTGTGTCCACCATTCTGCTCAATGACAGTTAGGACAAGAAAATGGTACAGTAGATCAACAGTAGCTCCGAAATCGCCAAAGGAGAAAATAATTTAACGAATATGCACTCAATTTTGCAAGACAACAATGTCATCAATCGGAGGCGTTAAGAATGAGAACTTTGGTGGCAATTTAATAAGAGGCTCATTTCCAGCTAGCCTCTGGTAGGCAAGTCCAAGTGCGTACCCGAGCGCTCGTCCCACAGGAACTGCTACAGCATTCCCAACTTGGCAATATCTACACCAAAGTGAACAACACTATGAAAACCAATTTATAAAGGTAGAAGAGATAAGAAATATCTCAGAGTAGTTTGACGCATGTGATCATGTAAATGGCATCACATCAACATGTGTTAGGAGGAAATAATCGCTATTTTAAGAAAACGGTGAATACAGTTAGCTCTTTACAACTTTTGGGATGTTAATGTAAGAGGAGATCTTGGCTGCAACTACTTCATAGAGATTCAATAGATGTGTAGATTATACAATGAACTACGTTCATTCCACAATTTAAGGTAAGCACATTTACAATGTACTAATGATTAGGCTGCTCGAGAGGTGACACATTATGACCACCTCATCTAAAAGCTTAGAATGTTCGAGAGGTGACATATTTATTTATTTTACATCAGCAACAGGTCCCATCACATTGAGCCCAACGTTCTTCTTAGATCAAGCATGTGAAAATTCTTTTTGATAATGGATGACGGTCAGACTTGAGCACAAGACTTCTGTCAGCATTTATATATATGTTTTCTTTTCCTTGTCTTTAGATCTTTAATTAGTAATTGAAATCAACAAGCTACTAAAACTTTTTTCATCAGCAAACAAGATACCTTTCCTTGAGAGTACCAGTAAACCTATAGAAATCTGGAAAACCTTGCAATCTTGCATACTCTCGTATGGTCAGAACTCTATCCTGCTCTGGGTGTAAGATGGCCTGAAAGTTATTTAAAGCTCAGAAAAGCCTACAGTTCTATATCGCATATTTGATTGTAACAGTAACACAAAAAGGTACCTGTGCACGATGATTAGGAAATGTCACTAATGTTGCTACAGTTTCATCCCACCACAATCTTGCAAATGGCCTGCAATTCAAAAAAGGATTTAATATTTCTATTGGATATTATCAATTAAAGGAGAAAGAAGAACGAACTATGACAAGCTTCTGAGAAAGCAGCATTACCTTTTAGACTTTCCATGCTCAAAATTGAAGGCACAATCCGGAACCTATATTTCAGAAGAATGATATATTATTTGTTTAGGTATTATGGGATATAAAATTCATCATAATAATAGCCTGTTTGGCCAAGCTTCGCCAAGGCCAAAAGTGCTTTTTTTTTCTTTAAAAAAGTGTTTTTTTCCCAAAGTAGTTGAGGTGTTTGAACAAGCTTTTAGGAGAAGAAAAAGTGTTTTTGAGAAGCCGAGAAAAGTAGCTTCTCCCCAAAATTGCTTTTTTGAAAAGCACTTATGAGAAAATACACTTAGAAGCACTTTCTAAAAGCTAGGCCAAACACTAATTGCTGCTCAAAAGTATATTTTCAAATTGATTAGCCAAACACAAACGGCTTCTCACCAAAATATTTGAAAACACTTTTGAGAAAAGCACTTCTTTTCAAAATAAGTTGGCTTTAGAAGCTTGGACAAACAAGCTATTAGCTGTAACAAATTTCCTACCATGGGCTTTCCATTTGGTAGGACATTTGGCTCATTTGTATCACGACGAGCCACATTATCCGTTCCCACAATTACACCAGGGAGGTCTCTGAAATTCGCTCCCTACAATGGAAATATGTTACAAAGGGCAAGCATCTGAAAAACTCATTTTCAGTAATACAACAACCGTCAAACCTTTTTATGTGGGACTAGACAAACTCGCAAGTAATCGTCCTCGTTTAGTTGGCAAGGCCGATGATCAGACAAAACAGGTTCTTTTGTTTCCGTAACTCCAGTTGATGAACAACTCATTATCTCTGAAGAATAAGTGTAAGGATAAGCATTCAGCTCATAGAGTTTACCATAAACTAAAAATACACACTTCTCATGTGTTTAAATAGCAAAAAGAAAAAGTAAAAAGAGGTACAAGATGTATGGTCTATTTTACTTTGGGCAAAATTTACACCATTTTTTCGGTTGGGGTGAAAAGAGAAAGATACGAGAAAACGTAAAAGGGATGAGCTAATGATTAGAAATCCTTTTATTAGCAAGAGAAAGCCTTTAGAACTAGTGTCCAGAGAGAACTTACCATGTTTAGATAATCGTATGTATTTCTGAAACTCTGTTTGTGGGGGCATCTCGTATGGCATTTCTTCGCGAGTTTCATGCCATGTCACCTATAAAAAAGCACATCAATTAATCAGTAAAAAGATAAATTCTAAATAATCACATGTAACATATATATCAAATTTTAAAGGGATCTCTTATAAACACAACAATCATACAGCTGGCATATCAGATATAGCATCACGAAGAACAAGAGCTTCCTCAAGGTCACGTTGTTGTCCTTCTTCATAAGCAACAGTATTCCGCTGCAAGAAGGAAATCAACTTTAATAAATGCAGAGTGGCAGTATAAAAGCCTACAAAATACAGAAAATAGAAAGAATAACACAAGTTTTCAGGTAATAAAGGCACTGAAAATGTAAAAGGTACCTCAAATTCAGGTGAGGGCCAATATTTAACAATCACGTCATGCGAAGGAAGTGGAAATGGGGGCAACCTCTAAACAAGAGAGGGAATGATTGAGATTAATTAAACATCACATAGATATAATCACCAAGTATGGCCCCAGTATATCAACGTGAATTGAAAATTTTCTACCAAATTCAGTTAAAGATCTTTACTGTTCTTCCAGAGAAGAAATAAGAGAAAATGACAAAAATGGTCCCTTAAGTTTGAGGTAGGTTTAAAATAGTCATTTACATATGCACCGAACAATTTTGGTCCTTTAAGTTCGCCAAAAGTTAACAGTTTTAGTCTCCGTCAAATATTTACCGAACGTTGTCCGTTAATGGGAGATTGATGAGGATGTCACGTATCGTATTGGAGCAGGGTGGTTGAGATGGAGGCTAGCATCCGGTGTCCGGTGTGATAAGAAGGTGCCACTAAGACTGAAAAGTAAGTTCTACAGAGTAGTGGTTAGACCGACGTTGTTGTAAGGGACGGAGTGTTGACCGGTTAAGAACTCTAATGTCCAGAAGATGAAAGTTGCGGAAATGAGGATGTTGAGATGGATGTGTGGGCTTACTAGGAGAGATATGGTCAGAATGAAAAATTTCAGGACAAGGTGGGGGTGACCTCAGTGGCAAACAAGATGCGGGAGGCGAGACTGAGATGGTTTGGACATGTCCAAAGAAGAGGCACAGATGCTCCGTTGAGGAGGTGTGAGCAGTTGGCGATGAGGGCTAGAGGAGAGGTAGAGGTAGGCTGAAGAAACATTGGGGAGAGGTGATCAGACAAGATATGGCGAGTCTTCAGCTTACCGAGGACATGAACTTAGATAGGAGGGTGTGGAGATCGAGGATAAGGGTAGAGGGCTAGTATTAGGATTAGTGTTATTTTCCTTTCGTGTAGGATGAATATTATTTCCGTCATTTTTATTTTAATACTCTCATAATTCTTATTCTTATTTTTTTATTCCTACATGCTTGTTTCTTTCACTTCGTTATCTTATTTTCTTGTTGCTATTACTGCTTACTATTACTGTTGTCTTTTCATTTCTACTTAAACCGGGGGTCTATCGGAAATAACCTCTCTACCCGTCAAAAGATAAGGGTAAGGTCTGCGTACATTCTACCCTCCCCAAACCCCACCTGATAGGATTATACTGGGTATGTTGTTGTTGTGTTGTTGTTTGTCCGTTAGATTCGACATGAACTATGAAGAAAAAAAGCAAATTAGCAGAAACTCACAATTAGAGGTACAATTTTTGTAGTTTTCACCTATTCTTGGTTTATTTCTAGAGTTTGGTACAATTTTTGTGTTAACTTTTGATAAACTTAATAAAACTGTTCAGTGCATACTTATGGGACTATTTTGAACCTACCCTGAAACATAAGGGACCATTCTTGTCATTTTCTCGAAAAAATCACCATTCCTTTTATTCAGTAACTCTGATGATAACAAGCTGTTTGACCTTTTTATTAATGTTTAATGAATATACTCACATCACTTGGAAGTGCACCCCAAAAGAAAACGCGCAATCGAAATTGTGGGAGACCATAACAACCAGCTGCCATAGTTCCAAGCCTTGCTTGGTATTTCATATGTACCAAACGACTTAAAGCATATCTTCCAAGAGATGCTTTGTCGAACCTCAATATGTCAGCCACATTTTCCATCAACACATATTTAGGCCGTAAAAATTCCACAACATCCATAAAGATAATAATTTGACGATTTTTCTCATCAGACAATGGGTCATCAACATTTCTGTGGCGATTATATCCACTGATGCCCTGGCAAGGAGGACCCCCACATATCATATCAACATCACCCTGCAAACATAATTAATCAAGAAGCGAAATTAAACAGGGATAATGATTCCAATTTCAATTAGTGACAATCCTTGCAAATGCAATGGGGAGAAGTAACTTACTGGTAGAGGCAGAATTTTCAATTGTTGCCCCCTCCTAACAAAATCTTTTATGCTGTCTCCGCAATTTCTGGGACAAAATAAGTGATGCACTTGAAATTGAGGATGTGATGAAAATACATAACAAAGTGTTAAGACTTAATTTTCTCAATCTCAGAAAAACTCCTTTTCATGTATTCAAATAATAGCTAGTTAACATTCAAAACATGCTAATGTCAAAATTCCAACAGGTATATTGCATTATGTCAATACCTAGAATTAGTTTGTAAAATCAGAAATCCTTAGGTTCTTTAATGTCAAGAAATTACACTTCCTGCTTGCTCTAAACAAGTTAATCCACTGAACTATCTCATTTAAGAAATTAGCTATTTTTTTGTGGTTACCAACTTTTTGTGAACATCAGTGTGAGAATCAACTTGTCTGTTCGTTATCTTTCAAAAGCTGATGGTACTTCGAAGATTCTTCGGAAACCAAATATATAAAGGAGAGTGTTAAGAATTTTGATATTCGGAAAGAGAAACAGTGCTTCTAATTTTAGCTAACAAAAATTTTTGAGCAACCAAAATTGAAAGTTACTATCAAACGATGGAAGGAGCAATATTTAGCAAGTACTTACTCTAAGTTCTCAATTGGCTCCCAAGTGTCATCACTTGGACTATAACCTTTCCACCGCACCTATAAGAGTATGCGCAAGACGAAAGCATCACCCTCAATACCAAAGCTAAGATCAAGAATCAAGTTTGTAGTATAAAAAGGTCGAAAAAATAAACAATACAGAAAATCAAGAATTAAACCCCTCCAGCAGTTAAATCTCGCAATTTCTATCACTTCACCACATTAACATACTTCTAAAAGAGATGGACGTGATTAATTTTGAATTGTTTAGTAGTTATCTGCTTGTACACTTCTTTTCCTAAATATTCTAAGTATTAGTCATAGTTAGTGAGACAATTATGGGATTAGTTGTTGTATCACTTTAGGATTTGTTGTTGTATCAATTCCTATATATACTTCATTAACGTATTTTTTTATTTGAACATATATACTTCATTAACATATGAATAAAGTGCAGTTCATCTCATTCTCTATCTAGTCTGTTATTTGTTTTAACTTCCACTATGGAAACTTCTAGCAATCACTTTTTGTTGTTTGGATAAATCAACTCGTTTCATTGATGATGCACCAAGGTGGTGCCAAATTTTGTATAAGTGATAACGTGAATGAGTGGCTCATCCCAAGTTATTGGTATCTCTCTTTTTTACACCAAAAATAAATGAAACGGAGAAGGACTTTCTAATACATCTAATCTCCTTTTCTTCACTATGGGAAAGTCTGTTGTTCCTTTCACTCCATATTTGCCAAAAAATGCAGATGGTATTATTTTCAATTGGCCTCTTCTCCTAGTCAACTCACCTCAGTGTCCAACTATTCTCTCCTCCACCATTGTGTGCCGTTAAGATAGAAACCTTCACCATGCACCAGGTAAGAATAACAACTCTTTTTGGTACTTTGATATCCCATACTTTCCTCCATATCTTCCTCCTCGCTAACTTTTCCAATATTTTATAAATTCAAAATTGTGGCAAAACAGCTTTCTAACCTTTTTGATCAACTTGCCTCTTCAATTTCTCAGTACACACTCCAAGATTATCTTAATAAGTCAATCAAAACGTATTCCAGACTGCTTGGGTCAAACCCCGACTCATGTTTCTAGGACTTAAGAGTCCACGTGCCATTTTCTAAAGTCCTCCAAAACAAACTAAAAGTTTACAACCTTGTAGTCCGACAGAATACATTTTTCAAGTTCTCTATGGTGAGTTTACATAAAAGGAGTGAATTGTTTTTGGAGAAGGAAAGAAGAGTGAAGTTAAGGTGAGATTAGATGGCTTGTGCCCATGGATTTGATGGATTTGTATATTCTTCTAGCACGATATGTTGTAGATAGCCAAGAAAGTAACTCTTAATGTGTCACTACCAAACCTCCAAAGTTACTTCCCTAAGAGTCCTTTATTGACTCTCACATCTTTCACTCCAACCCTCCACACTGTATTGGGGAGGTGACCACCTACCAATGCACTAGATCCAATTATATTTCCCTTCCTTTGTATCGTACAAAAAATTCCTTTGAAACCTTTCCATTTTTTTACAGAATGTGCGTAACACGAGATAAGTTATATTTTTTTAATTGGTAAACAGAGTAACTTTTATTTATGTAGACACAACAAAAAGTTAACACTGGTGGAGTTACAACCAAAAAACACATTAACCATCATAGGTTATATAATGTGCTAATGATTTCAATGGTTACTGTGTTTTTCAATGGTTTTTATATGAATATAAGGTCGCTTTCATTTAATCCTTTAACCAGAGAGGCCGCTTGTAAGGAATAGCAACCTTAAATTACTAAAGGGACCGAATAGGCTCTGCTACCAAATTGAAAATCTGAAGGGATGGAAGGAAGGTAGAGAACTAATTTTGTACCATTAGGAACTGGTGTGAAAAATAATCTAAAAAATACTAATACATGGGTGAACATAATAAATACAAGAATGCAGTGCATTTATTGCGCAACTTTTGACCAGTGCATTAGGCCAGTACTGAATATTGACCTGCAAAGCTTAAAGAAGTTCATTTTTTGTCAAAACATAACCTTTTTTTCATCAATTTTGGGTCCGCTTCTCTTTAAACAACTCAAGGCTTTCAACTCTAGGATTTGACTAATGTCTCAGTAAACTAGGACAACCAACATTATATGAAAGAAAAGCTTATACCTTAAAATGAAGTCCAGATTTTCCTTTGTTGTTGGGATCCCCATAACATATGTCGACTAATCTTAATACCTCATATTCTCCAGAAGATGCATGAGAACCATTCTGGGAATTATCATTGTTTTCACCTTCATCTCTGTCGTGTGGCTCACAATTTGAGCTTGTTTTGAAATCACTACAGCCGTACAACTCAATTAGCTTCTCCCATCTTTTCAGTAGCTCCAGAAAATCCTCAACACCTTCATTCCTAACCTAAGAAAAATGTTAGGGATAATTACATTTTGGACCACTCAAAAGAATAGCCAGCAAATGTATAGGTTTTCTATATTAAGTATATATATAATATACATATTGTATACACAAAATATACATATAATATACATTAATATACATATAATGATTATGTATAGGTTTTGTATATTTTGGCTAGTGCTTGTAACTAATTTTGACCGAGGGGAAAAAATGAAAAAAATCCCAAAATGTTAACTATGATTGAGTAAACAATGGATCTTGGGCCTAACTCAACCCCAAAAGCTAGCTCAAAGGGAGGAGGATTGCCCAAGCCATATAAGGAGACCAAGGACCACTTAACCCACCGTTGTGGGAGAACTCAACACCCCGCCTCACGCCTAGGGCTGGATATCTAAAACGTGGACAATATAAGAAGGGGGCCCAACATCGGAAAAAATGAATTGGGACGGGTCTGGCTCTGATACCATGTGAAGAATGGATCTTGAGCCTAATTCAACCCCAAAAGCTAGCTCAAAGGGAGTAGGATTGCCCAAACCATATAAGGAGACCAAGGACCACTTAACCCACTGATGTGGCAGAACTCAACAGAACATTAGCTCAAACACATTGATAACATCTCCCGTGCCTGCCACAAGAAAAAAAAAAAGAGAACTTACATGTGTCTGAGGATGATTCAGTTTCAGGCTATCACAGGCAGACCTATTAAAATCAACTGCCCATTTCTAGAACAAAAAAAAAGAGATTTTTAGATGCATAACTTAAAAAGATAATTTGATATGAATAGGATTTCTATGAATTACCGTCACAAGATTAAGACCAGAGAGTTTGGTACCAAGGCACAACCCCATAGACATGCCACCACAACCAGCATATAGATCCAATAATGACAACTCCACTTTCATAGGTTCACAACTTGGCGATACCTCCAGAGGATATGTCGTGATAGGCTTATATGAAGCGTCATCAACTAGCGAAGGGGAAACCGAGCTCTTGACTGAATGGTCCAAAAAAAAAAGCAAAGTATTAACTAATGTCCATAGAGAAAAATTAGGTACGATTACAAGCTTCATGCTACAAACTGCTACAAGAAGTCCATTAATAATAACAGCATGGTACCCATATGAACTGCAAATGAAAACTGTTGAAAATATAATTAAGGAAATAAAAGTGTCTACTCTCTAACAACTTAAGCTTTTAGATGAGACGGTCACGCACTTCAACATGGTACCGGAGCAGGCAGAGGTCCTGGGATCGAATCTTACCCCCACTCATTATCAAGAAGAATATATGCTTGGCCGTGGAAAAAGAATCAGGCCCGCACGTGAGGAGGTGTGTAAAAAATATAATGAAGTAAATAGAGGTGTGCTCTCTCTAACAACTTAAGCTTTTAGATGAGATTGTCACACACATCAACAAAAACTATAAATCTGAACTTGTTTTAATGTACATATAGATTAGAAGCCATAGATATAAGTGACAAATAGGATGTTCGAAAATTTTGATGTCACCAACAAGTAAGCTACAAAAGGTAACTTCACGTTCAAGATACAACTCAAACAACATCAGCAAGAAACACGTTACATTCATGGACACTTTGATATGCTCCTTTTGCACAAGAGTAGCAACACCAGTAACTCCTTAAATTGTACCTACCCAATTTCATTTTCCACCACGTGGCATTAACTAATGTCCAATCCGTACTCTGGATCAACTATAGCTATCTACTCTCGATATTTTTATGTCGTATAAAAATAAGACCAAGTACACACAACGTCTCAATCTGACTTACTGTGATTGAATATGTTTTTTGTGAATCTAAGATAAGATCCTCACTCTCTTATAGAACTTGTTCTTACTCATTATTCTCAGAAACAACGGCACTTATGCAGCTCACATCTCATCCTTAACAAACAAATTAAAGTATAAATAGATCCATGTCAGTGGAAATTTTCTTATGAAAAAGTCTAAAAGCAAAATAATGGATGGAACAGTTATGTTCCTGAACCACTGCAAATAGAAGTCTTGAGCATTGAATGCTGCCTATTTATTACAGAAGGTATACGTCATCAGGTGTTTTCTCCAGAAGCTACGTTGTCTGAACATACAAGATTCTATAACAATAATACTTACCATTATGCAATGTACGGAATGTGGAATAGTCAACACAGTATTCCATGTCGTAATAAAGGTGACCAGGTGGAACATCCTTTGTTTTGAAACCATGCTGCATCAGTAAGAAAATGGCAAAAGAAACAATAAGAGCACAGTAGTCAATAATAGTGAATAATGGAGCAAACAAGAGTAATCAAATCACAAGTAATTTTAACAACGCTTGAAAAGAACATCAAGATGGAGCATACCCTGGTTGGTAATTCTACCACATTGACTTTGGAAACTATGCAGTCCAGTAAATTATCATTCTCTAAAGTAGAATAGAATATGCGCTTTGGGTCATGGTAAGAAGCAGCACCTTTCAACACCTGAATTTTTTTTGTAGACAGAATGTCCAAATGAATGAATTAGAAAAACGGCTTCAAAGTATAATATACAAAGTGAAAAAGAAAACGTTCTATCAATAGTACAAACCGTATCTTCAGCTCTGAAGAACCATTGTACCCTAAAATAATCATCCCCCTCTGTTGTCTTGAAAAACTCCAAGATCCTGCCAATATGTTTTTCCTTGCCTTCACCCTAAAGGAATTGCTCAACATTTTTCAAGACATAGGCAGATGAGTGATTCATAAAGGTCACATAGCTGGCAAAGAAATTTCAACATTTTGCATCAGTTTTGAAAATAATTTTTTTCTTAGAAGAGAACTTTAAAACCTGACCCAAATTCCCCTGTAAGACACGTGTTGGCATCTCTACATTGGAAAAACGATTTGAGTTCAAGCAGTAGGTCGCTTGATAAAATTTGACATCATGGAGCATAATAATACAAAGTTATATCTGCTGACATCTAATGTCTCACTCTAACTATGTTGAGTGAATCTCCTTTCATATTATACAAATAGAGGATCAGATAAGTTGAATCATTACGAGACAAAATCACATTAATGAGCAGCAGCAAGAACTTCCAGAATATTAACTTCAGATGAAGAACTGACACTAGGAAATAGTATAGACCCCAAGTCATGTATGTTTTGCTTGTGCACCCAGAGGCGGATCCAGGCTTTAAGCTTTATGATTTCGATTTTTTAAGGTTTTAAATGTTGAGCCTATTATATTTTAAAAGTTATGGGTTCATATATACCATTTGTTGCGTTTTTAGTAAACACATAAATTTATAACTTTTCTATATTTCATGTTATTCAAGCTTAAAGAATATTTAAAGTTAACAGCTTGAGTGTTGACCCTTTCTTTCATGTGTCACCAATGGAGCTGGGACATGATAAATTGCTCTTTACATTCATTGACTGAATGGGAACTCAAACACTATGATTTTGAGTCTTCTCTAACCACCTCCATTTGCTGGCCTTCTCCTATTCAAGGCATCAGCATTCTTGTTATTTGCTAGTAGCAT
The DNA here is from genome assembly GCA_034509755.1 of Anisodus tanguticus. Classification (NCBI taxonomy): domain Eukaryota; kingdom Viridiplantae; phylum Streptophyta; class Magnoliopsida; order Solanales; family Solanaceae; genus Anisodus; species Anisodus tanguticus. Next base: position 45,373,754 of record CM067555.1, read on the forward strand.
GCTTGATCTTACTCTTGAACCTCATAGTGAAGCTTCATTGGAGGATACCATATATGAATAAGTTGTTTTGCGTGACACCTTTCTTTACTATCTATTTGCATATGATGACACACATGCTTGTGTAGGGAGTGCATCTTATTTTGGGAGGGGACTTATTGGTGTATATATTTGTCTTTTTTATCCTCTCCCTTGTGATGGAAACCTTATCTTCGAGGGACATAGTATATTTGTTAGGAAGGATTAGGAATGTTAAACCTAAAATAAATAAAAGTATTCCTTCTCTGACAGTTTTAGATTTTAGATGGTCCCACAATTCAATTTCAACCAATGTCATGCTAGCCACCTTGATCTAAAATATAGGTTATGATGAAAATCATAAACCAAATATAATTGCAGAGACTAAGATCTAATAACTACCTTTACATATGCACAATCTCCGATGTTGAAAATGAAACCAGCAACCTTAGCTTGAGCATAATGGCATTCCACATTTAATATGATTTCATCTTCTTCACCAACACTACAATAATAAACAAGCATAAAATTAAGGAGTGAAGACGTGCTACGAGTTATAAAAAGGGTTAGAAATGGGCAACATTTTTACCACCGAAAAGGACAAGTTCATATGGTATCACTCACTTTAATTTCCAGCCTTGACGCTGCGTTTTCCGATTCTGCAATTGGAATATACATTTATATTCAGAATGAGCAAACTCTTTTTTACAAGTATTCAGAATGAGTAAACTTCAATGACATGTATGCCTGACACAGAACTAAATGTTGCTTAAATAGTTAAAATAATCCAGCATCACCACTAAGAGCACAATGTAATCAATTTAAATGGCCAACAAATAATAGTTAGCTTATGGGAGCTCATAGAAGGTTCCAGTGATTATTCAGATTTTTTCGCTTATGATGTCCTGAAGCCAACTACTTTTCCGTTCTATATAATCTTGTACATTGCAATGAAATTTCTATGCACGTATTCCTATAAAGAACCAGGAAGAAAGGGGCACCTATCTTTCTCTGCACAATAAATGTTGGTTAGAAGGTTCAAGTGATTATTCGCTTCTTTGGCTTATGAAATCCTATAGCCAACTACTTATGCATTATATATAATCTTATGCGTTGACCTGCATATGCACCGGTCCGTAGGGGTAAAACCATGGAGAGTGAAGATGTTAAAAGGGGACGTGGTAGACCTAAAATTACATGGAAGAAAGTCTCAAAAGACCTACAATTTCTTGGAATTAGTGTAAACTTAGCTAAAGATATGGCAGAACGGCGGAAAAAAATCCATATAGGTGATAAAGTTTTAGTCTTGTTCTAAAAACTTCTAATATTATTATTATTATTATTATACGTTAAAGTTCTGCTCTTTTTATCGGAATGGCTTTGGGTAGTGGGTGCCTGGGTGGTGATTTGGCTGGAGATAGAAGGGGAATGAATACAATAATAGGTTCTCTATGAAGGAAATCTCGAAGTTGATTCAGTATTAGCTTGCTTTTGTTGATTTCCCTCTTGGTGGCAGCCAATGCACATGGTTCCAGAGCAACAAAAATTTGTTCACCTCGAGCCTAAAAGAAAAGCTAAAACCAACATTATGTACCGGTGCAAGCAGTGGCGGATCCAAAATTTTCACTCAGAGCTCCCTCCATTTTCACTGTTCCCATTTCATCCCATTCCCCTTCCCCGTGTAATAGAAAAATTTAAGAAAAAACAATCAATAGAACTGTCTACAGTCACATAGAATAACAACACAACAATAACATATTCAGTGAAATCCACAAGGTGACATCTAGGCATAAAGACTTTACAGTCATACAGAAGTAAATAAAATAAAATTAAATTAAATTAAAAATATGTACCAAGTACCAACCTTCAAGTCATAACGCCATTGCCACTTTTCTTGAGCTTCCTCCGCAGGTATTGGCTCCCCATTAAAACACACATTACTCTTCTGTTTCCTCACACTTTTCTCTGCTGAATCTGATGAATTCTTCACATTATTAACACTCCCATTTTTTCCTGATGAATTTTTCCTTTTCATTTCTGACCCTTTATTCTCATTATCATTATCAGCAATCCCTTGAATTTTTCTTGATCTCAAAGTCTTTTCACCAACCGAATTACTTTCCGATGTTCTCGGATCATTTCCCCGAGATCCTCGGGAATTGTGTCCTACATTCACTGAATCACCACTTCCTAGCAAAGCCAGCAATTCTCTCTTCGTGCCGTATTTCTTACCGCCGGCGCGTGTAGTCAACGCGCTCTCCGGCGATGCCAAAAACTCTAATTTAGATCCTCTGGAATTGTGACCTCCATCTACTGAATAACTTCCCCTTGAAGCGCGTTTCCTCAACGCGCTGCTATTTTTACTCTCCGGCGTCAGCAAAGCCAGCAATTCTCGCTTCGTGCCGCTCTTTTTACCGGCGTCGCGTGTAACCGACGCGCTTCCATCCATTGAATTCTTTTTCAACTGAGTTGTTCCTAACAATGCAGGAACAAGTGATTTTACCAAATTGTCCCTCGTGAATTCTTTTTCTTTAGTATCACTAGTACTGAACTTATTGGTAGTGAATCCATAAGTTTTTCTCTTTAATGGGCTGTTTTTGTTATTTTCATCAGATGGGTAAAACACTTCTAATGGTACTGCCTCTTCGTTTTGAGGAAATGAAAGAGCTAATGCATCCGGATTTGGTGAAATGGGGTTGTTTTTTTGTGGTGATGGTGTTCTGTTGTTGTTTTCTTCAGTCGCCATTGTTCAACAAAAGTTACAGAGGGGATTGGTCAATTTGTGTATTTTAAGTTCGACTAATATCGGTGGAAATGGTGAGTGATCATCCCGAAATAATCTTGCCTAAACCTGGAAGCGGGATATAAAAAAAAATATTGGTGGAAGGTTATATATGTAAATATGTTGGCTTTTTAGGATGGAAATTGAAAGTAGAGAAATTTAATGCTAGTATGTAACAGTAATTGGACATCGAGATGGGAGCGGGGGAATCTATTGGAGTAATGCAATTTGAAAATTCTTTTTTTTTTGGGGCATCTATAACCTTATAAACTATTTTTTATTAGTTAATTTTATTTTTTCAAATTTATTTTTAATAAGTGATAAATAATAAAATCTTAATATTTATTAATTAGAAAAAAATTAGATAAATTATTTATTTCTATCTAGGAGTTAGTATTTTCTTAAGACATGTGAATGGCTAAATGAACACTATTATTTAAGAGGCGAATGTATCATTCAAATTGCACTATGTTAGATGTGCTGTACATGTATTTCTTGCGATTTTGAACACTGCGTCATTTAAAAATATCATGTAAAATTGTTGTATTAATAAGTAATGTTGAATTCAAAATGATCGAATATTATTTGAATTTGTATATTTGGAATATAATATAAAGAAAATATATTTTTTCACTTCTAAACTTGTACTTAAAACTTACTTTAGCAATTAAATTTTACTGGTAATTATTTATCCCCTTATTCTTGTCGATAGTGTATTAAATATCCCCCTAAGTAGAAAATGTGTACCCACCTTCAAGTGAGAAGGGAAAAAAATTAAAAACTTATAAAATAATACACGCCATTTTTTTAATGGTCAATATATAATAAATACTCTTAATATTTTCATCTCGGGCCATCTTTGATAGAGTCGAAAATGTCTTTTCATTCTCCCTCCAGTATTTTAGCAAGTCTTCACGTCCATTTTCATTAGCAATTGATTTGAACGGTACAACACTCTGCAAAACATAAACATCAAACTCAGAAGAACTATCCGCTAACTAGGGTCCAACGCAGAAGCATGAATTTTGTTTTGCATATTGCTACACCGTCGTTTATATAGTGATTAAAACCAAGTAAATAAGCAAATAAATAAATGGGGGAGCAGCAAGAAGAAGGTGGGTTGTGGGGTGAGGGACAGGAAGATGAGGGTGGGTTTGGACGGGGGTGGTGGGCTGGTGTGAAGAAGAAGAAGAAGGAATAGAGAAGGCGGTTTGGTTGGAGATGGGGTGGGGTGTGAAGAAGAAAGAATGGAATTGAGACTTTTAAAAAAGAGAAAAGATGAATGAAAATACAAAAAATAAAAAAATAAAAAGAGTAAATTTTTCTAATTTAATCAATTATTGACATGGTGCTGACGTGACGCTGATGTGGCGGAGAGTGTTCTACACAGCTCATTGTAAGATTGATATGAGCAACGTAAGGTTGAGTTAAATTTACGTATAAGTTGTTTAGAGGTGTAAATAATAATAAATAAAGTTTAATTGCCAAAGTGAGTTTTCGGTGCAAGTTTAGAGGTGAAAAGATATATTTTCTCTATAATATATAATTTCATATTATTGTGATATAGGAGTACTTTTTTATCAAATTTTTAATGATCAACAAATGACACACACCCACACAATGGATATGATAAACTAAATCTCACCGTAAACTAATTGAAAGTGAAAGAAATAACTTATTCTACTTAGGAAAGTTTGGTTCCCACTTGATGGTTGGTACTCTCTTTTGGTCCGACTAATATATTCGCATTGGAAAGTCCTCTTTGAAGTAGAGCACTCTCGTTTTGGATTTGGTATGACAAGACTTGAAGAAGTTAAAGTGATTCAAAAGTGTCTTCGGATAGATAACAGTAGGAAACTGTCATACAAGAATGTGTGGAGGCGTCATTTGGTACTTATGGTTGGAGATCGTGTGTTATTGAACGTATTGCCTATGAGAGATGTGATGAGGTTAGGAAAGGAAGGGAAGTTAAGTCCAAAGTTTATCAGACCATATGAGATGTTGGAGTGGGTTGATGTCGTTGGTTATATGCTTGTTTTGCCTCTCGAGCTCACGGTGTATTCGATTTTTCTATCTCGATACTCTACAAGTATATCAAAGATGATACTCACGCCATACCAGCTTATTGGCTATTTTGGACAGGCAAGTTTGCAAATTGAGATCGAATGAGCTTCCCCTGTGAAAGTGTTGTGGTAGAATCACCCAAACAAGGAGGCAATTTAGGAAACTAAGGCGCATATATAGAACAACCGACCTCACTTGTTTGACAACGCAGTGAGAGTATGTATGTCCTACAGACAATTTATATTAGGGACAAAATGTACTTGAACACATTCGTATTATTAATGAGATTAATAATTATGACATTTGCAATTATTGAATTATTGTTTGATTACTTGCAATTATTCATATATGTGCATCCCTTGAGCTACGTTGTCATTAATAGAGTGAGATATTAATGATAGAACGTAACTCTCAAAATAGCCTCGACTAATGATCATCGAGAATGGGATATCGATACTATAAGTTGACATGTGGTCTCTATCACATTCTTGGAGAATATAGTATGTCTCACAGCTACGAGTAATGGTTACTCGTGATGGACACATGGATACTTTGGAGAAGTATTGGTGTAACCTGCCGATAAACTATTTGTTATACATGTCTATAGTGTTATCAGCATGTGGAATATAAAGGTCATTTGACTTGAGGTCAATACGCACCTTGTTTACAGAATGATGTACTTTGACTAAGTTCTAAGCTTAAACTCCTTCTGTATAAATATACGACTTGTGTTGGGTACATCAGGATGTAAATCAAGGTGGTAGTTGATCCAAGAATAGGATTCATTCCTCGATTAGAAATTCGAGAGAGCACTCAACTTCTCAATGTTATTAGGTTGACTAAAGTCACTGGCCAGTGCAAGAGACTTATTTAGAATATGGTCTAGTTGTCAACTAATAAATGTGAGATAAAGTGATTAAGCCATTTAGATAGACATTTGGCAAATCCTAAGCTTAATCGAGTGTGTCGCGAATGAAAGAAATTTATAGTTCCGCATAAAGGTTAAGTTTGTTGGATTCATGTAAACGTACTTCACATATTGAGTTCGACATATGACGCAGTCTAGGAGTTTCGTATGAACCTTAATTAGATTAATGTCGATATGTGAAGGCCTATATGGTCACATTATATGCGATTGTTTCTTCGATCTAAGAGTGTATTGAGAAAGTATTCGATTGAGAATCGAGATTTTTAATTTATAATAATTATGGAATATTTCTATTTGATAGAAATTATTTAATTAAGTAGAATTGGATTTCGAATTTAATTAAATGTGTTGGATATATTATATGGATACTCGGACAAATACATGGAAATAATTGGGCCAGAAATTACTGGCCCCAAAATTGGGGCCTGACCGTCCACCTTGGACGTGTGAGGCCAGCTGGTCCACTGAACATTAACATGGGCCAGATTTTCCTGTTTTAAATCTGCTTTGATTTTGTCTTGAACTCTTATATAAACAACACATACCCCATAAGTGTAAGGTTACAGAAAATAACTTCTCAGTTCCTAAAGTAAGATTTCCTAGCTTTTTTTATTAGGAGATACACTGGAGTTGGAACTTATAGTCGAGGAAACAAATCGCGTGGATACCTTAGTGGTGAATCCAGCATACGAAAAATTGCAAGTTTTCTGTTATTATGTTTTGACCATAAACATGATTATCGTATAAGCCATGTCAGGATCATTGTTGGGTAAGAAAAATTTTAAACTTCCGATGTGCTTACGAATCCAACAAATCCCTACAATGGTATCAGAGCCCAGACTGATTTAATGATTATACGATAATCAGTAATAACGATAACGTGGAAAAATTAATTGATTCGATTTATTAAATTAATTTTTAAAAAAAAAAAAAAAAAGTGAACAGTGGCGACGGAAACCACTGTTCCGGTGGCGAAATGTGGTTTCCGGCGGGTATTTTTTTCGGCGATTCGACGTTGTTCTACCACCGTCTCCACTATTATCGAGAAAACCACTCTATAAGATGGTCGATAAAGGTGTTGAGAGGTGACGGGACGCGGCGTAGACGTCGGAAAAGCCGTCGGAAGGCCGCCAACGGCGGGACTGTTTTCGGCCGCCTCGGACGTCAAAATGGTGAAGTAATACCACCATCGTGATCGTCTCGACGAGAGGAATCGAACGGTGGTGGTGTTACATGATGAAAGCCACCGGAAAGGGGCCACCACTGACTATTTTGGAAACAGCCGGCGACGGCTCGAATTTTGGTCACCATGGGCCACCAAACCGGTGGTGAAAACTATCAGTGAGTTCGTCCCAACGTGGGTTGTCAACCGGTGGTGTTCAATTCCGTCAATTTCGCCCCGAAATCCGAATCCCAAATTTGATTTGGGGTTGGAATTGATTTTGAAATTTTGAAATAGTTCAAAGACCTAATTGAAATTAAATTAGGGTTTCTGAAATTATAATTTAGCCCTTGGGGCAAATCTAAATTTTTAGAAGCTTATGAAATTGCAATTTGGTCCCTGGAATTTTTTTGGATATTTAAAAGGGTTTTTAAATCAGCAGATTTGGTCCTTGTGACAAATCTGTAAACTTCAGAAAAGCAGATTCAGTCCCTGGGTAACTCTGCAAAATTTAGAAAAGCAGATTTGGTCCTTAGGGCAGATCTGTAAATTTTTGAAAAGCAGATTTGGTACCTGGCGAATCTATAATTTTTTTAAGGTTCTGAAAAATGCAGAAAAAACCCTTGAAAATTAAATTTTAATTTCTGAATTATTAAAGGATTGTTTGGATGGGCAGAAAATTTTGAAAATTGAAATTGAGTTTTAAATTTGGAATTTAAATATTTTCTAAGTTGAAACAAATTAATTAACCCACGATTATTGTTATTTTAGCATGTTATTTGATAATGTGCGCTTGAATTAATTGTTTTCCCTTAATTGTTTAATTGATTGTCATTTAAATAATTAGTAAAGAGTCTGCATTATATATGTCTGGGTAAGCGGCTCCCGGTATTTGTCGGACCGCATTAAATCATGTTTGGGCAGGCGGTGCCCAGTATTTGTCATACCGCATTAAATCATGTTTGGGTAGGCGCGCCCAATATGTGCTCTATTTGATCTAGCACGTAAAATAAGGATTTTGATAAAACCCCGATTAAAATGTTCCCCAATTTAATATAAGTCTGATTCGAAATCCACGCGTCGTCCGTTATAATTGAATGAGTGCAAAATCCTTTTCGGCTATAAGAGTATTTACACCCTAGTATTTGCTCTAAGTCTACGAGGACTCAGACTCTTCATAGATGTATGTGTTTGCAGTAGCGAGTGAGAAGCCTTTGTGAGTATTTACGCCCTAGCGTTTGCTTTACAAGGCCAAACTTGCTTAGATGCACGAATGCAGTCGCGTAACAGGGTTGACTTACTTAGTTATATCTTGACGCCTTAACATCAGAATAATCTAAGGGCGCAGATTATTTAGAACAGTCGTACAAACTAAGAGTTGCAAATTGTTTGTAATTGGTTTGGAGACCTACCAGATTGTACTGTTGAAGTTATCAGCCCTAACAAACACGGAGACAGTATGAACTTGGATCTTGGCCAATTATGATCATATTTGATATGAGTCTGTATTCTTCCATGGAGTCATAGAATATGATAAAATAATGGGAGCTAATTAAACTAACGGTCATGTTAATTAGTTAACGAATATGTTCATATAAATTATATTTTAATTTCAATCTATCTATTTCTTTAGATTATTTAAAATGCCGAATATGTCATTGAAATGCTTGGTTGGGACTAATAAGTTGACTGGAGCTAATTATCCGGACTGGTTGCGTAATTTGCGTTTGGTACTGAGTAAAGAGAAAATTGAGTATGTGTTAGACACAACTGTTCCAAAAGTCCTGATGAAGAGTCTATTGAGTATGCTTTATTTGACAAGGCTACTTATTAGAAACATTTGGACGATGCTACCTCAGAACAATGTGTCTTGTTGTCTTCCATGACTGTAGAGTTACAGAGGCAACACGAGAACATAGGCCCCTATGAGATGTTAGAACAGTTGATGAGTCTTTATGATTCACAGTCTCAGACTATGGAGTATGAGCTATTGAGAGACCTCTTCAAACGTAAGCTGAATGATGGGGGCCAAGTGTCAGGTCATGTTCTGAAGATGATTAGGTTGATAGAAAGGTTGTCTTCGATTGGAACGAAGTTGCCCCAGAATGTGTCTATTAACCTAATTTTGAATTCGCTTTCCTGGTTCGTTTGAGAATTTCGTTGTGAACTTCAACATGAATGGAACCAAGGTGAATCCTCCAGAACTTCACAATATGGTAAGGACTTATGAATCATCTACTTCAAATGGGAAGATTGTTCTCATGGTGGGCTTATCTACTAAGTTCAAACCTAAAGGTAAGAACAAGAAGAATAAGGGTAAGACTGGTGCCAAACTCACAGTCTTGAAACCTAAAGGGGGTGTTCAGAAGAAGCCTAGGTTGGCCAGGGACGTATGCCTCAACTGCAAGCAGAAGGGGCAATGGAAGAAAGGTTGCATTGCTCCAGGAGGAGACAATGCACTAGGTGCTTTTGGACCTGCTGGACAAGGTATGTTTGTCATTGAGATTAATATATCCATAAGTAACTCTCACTGCTGGGTATTGGATACAACATGTAGCTCACACATTTGTAATAATGTACAGGGCCTAATGGACAATATAAAGGTTAGACCATGGAAGGTGGACCTACGCGTTGGAAATGGAGCACGAGTTGATACTGAGCGTGTGGGAACTTATAGATTAGATTTACCTTTGGATTTACATTAGAACTTAATAATTGTTATTTTGTTCCCTCGATTATTAGGAATATTATTTCCATTCTAATGTTAGGCATTGAAGGTTTTTCCTTATATATTGCTAATGACAGTCATATACTATCTTTTAATGGTATTGTTTGTGGAAATGCTCCGCTTGTGAATGGTTTATATATTCTCAATTGTAATCATGAAATTCTCAATGTACAAAACAAACGAGCTAAAATAAGTAATCCAACAAATCTCACCTACTTATGGCATTGTAGACCTGGTTATATCAATGAATCAAGGATAGCAAGATTAATAAAGTTAGACTACCTGGAACCATTTGACTTGGAGTCCTATGGTGACTCTGAATCTTGCTTGAGAGGAAAGATGACCAACAAACCACTTTCTGGGAAAGGTGTGCGAGCCAAAGAGGCACTTGAGTTGGTCCATATAGATGTATGTGGGCCGTTTTCCACTCAAGCTAAGGGAGGGTTTCCTTACTTCATAACTTCTACAGACGATTTTACAAGGTTTGGATATGTGTATCTTATGAAGCACAAGTCCGAAGCCTTTGATAAATTCAAGGAGTACAAGTTAGAAGTAGAGAAATAACTTGAAAAGAGTATCAAGACTCTTTGATCAGATCGAGGAGGTGAATACTTGAGTAGAGAATTTCTAGATTACATGAAACTTCATGGAGTCCAATCAGAATGGACACCTTCTGGAACACCACAAATGAATGGTGTTGCTGAAAGGAGAAATCGAACCTTATTGGATATGGTTAGATCCATGATGAGTTTTTTAGCTCTTCCAACATACCTTTGGGGCTATGCTTTACAAAACGCAATCTATATTCTGAATAGAGTTCCTTCAAAGTTAGTTGAGAAAACACCATATGAGATATGACATGGCAAAAAACCTGCTCTTACATATATGCGAGCCTGGGGCTGCCCTGCATATGTAAAGAAGATGCTTACTGACAAGTTGGAATCTAAAAGTGAGAAATATTACTTTATGGGATATCCTAAAAAAATGAGAGGATACTATTTCTATCTTCTTGTAGAACATAAGGTCATTATTTCCAGAAATGCAATTTTCCTTGAGGAAGACTATGTCTACAAGAAACAGAGTTACAAAAATATATAACTTGAAAAAAATTCAAGAACTAAAAAGCAACATAGAGGTTGAATCCTTGTCGAATGACCTAGACAAGAATTCAGTGATAGTATTTGGTGAAAGGTATGTTACTTAGAATACAGCCCTCAGCCAGTGGGAGTGATGTGAGGATTGATGCATAAATGTAAGATTCTCATACACAACCAAAGAAAGATGATACAATGGTTGTACATCCTTCCATTCAGAAAACACATGTAGATGATATTCCTGAAAACTCTCATAGTGGTGGAAACACACAAGAACCTTCTCATGATCAGAATACAAGAACCACAGAAACGCAAAATAACCAACTTCGTAGGTCCACTAGAGTTCATCATCAGCCTAAAAGACTTAATCTCCTTGTTGAAAGTCAAAATGAGATAGATATTCCTGATGATGATAAGCCTACAACCTACAATGAGGCTATGTTAGACATTAACTCGCAAAGATGGCAAGAAGCCATGAAATCTGAAATGGACTCAATGTATGTCAATCAAGTTTGAAACTTGGTTGATTTGCCAACAGGGGTTAGACCTATAGGATGCAAATGGGTCTTCAAAAAGAAAATTGATGCATTTGGTAAGGTGCAAACCTACAAGGCTAGGTTGGTAGCAAAATGTTACAATCAGGGGCCTGGGTCGATTATGATGAAACCTTTTCGCCATTGCAAAGATTAAGTCCATTCGAATTTTGATTGCAATAGCTGCATACTATGATTATGAGATTTGGCAGATGGATGTTAAGACCGTTTTTCTTAATGGAAATCTAATTAAGGAAGTGTAAATGATACAATCTGAAGGTTTTACATCAAAATCAAAACCCAAAGCAGTATGCAAACTACAAAAGTTCATTTATGGACTTAAGCAAGCCTCAAGGAGTTGGACTATTTGCTTAGACAAAGCTATCAAATCGTTTGACTTTGTCAGAAGCAAGGAGGATCCATGTGTTTATAGTAAACGCAATGAAGAGAGTATCATTTTCATTATAATATATGTAGATGACATATTAATAATGGGAAACGATAAGTCCCTTATGCAATCAGTGAAGGAATGGTTGTCCAACACCTTCATGATGAAAGACTTAAGTGAAGCCTGCTACATTCTTGGAATTAGGATCTACAAAGATAGACCTAATAGATTGTTAGGGCTGTCACAGTATACATACATAGACAAAGTGCTAAGACGTTTCTCAATGAAAAACTCCAAGAGAGGTCTTCCTATGGGTCAATGCATCAAGTTATCTAAGAAGGATAGTCCTTCTACTGTTACAGAACTTGAACGCATGAAGAGGATCCCATATGCGTCAGCTATATGATCAATCATGTATGCCATGACCTGCACTAGGCCAAATGTGGCCTTTGCACTTAGCATGACTTGCAAATTCCAGCAGAATCCTGGGGAAGAACACTGGAAAGTAGTACAGAATATTCTTAAGTATCTCAGACGAACTAAAGAATATTTCTTAGTCTATGGTGGGCAAGAGAAGCTGGTCGCTACTGGGTACACTGATGCTAGCTTCCAAACAGATCTTGATGACTTCAAGTCACAGTCTGGATATGCCTTCATTCTCAATGGTGGAGCAGTAAGTTGGAAAAGTTCCAAGCAAGAAACCACTGTTGATTCGACGATTGAAGCCGAGCACATTGCTGGATTGGAAGCTAGTAAAGAAGTTGTCTCGATATCTGAGTTCTTAAAAGAACTAGGGGTTGTTCCAAGTGCCAGTCATCCAATAACGATATATTGTGATAACACTGGTGCGATTGCGCAAACTAAGGAACCAAGATCAACAAACAGAAACAAGCATGTACATAGGAAATACCACATACTAAGAGAGATGGTGGAATCTAAAGAAATAGATCTAGACTATATTCCCACAGATGTTAATCTAGCTGACCCATTTACTAAACTATTAAGCTTAGCTAAGCATAATGGTCATTTCGAAAACATGGGTATTAGATACATTGGAGATTGGCCATAGGCCAAATGAGAGATTGAAAGTATGTATGTCCTGGAGACAATCTATATTAGGGACAAAATGTACTTGAACACATTCATATTATTAATGAGATTAATATTTATGGCATTTGCAATTATTGAATTATTATTTGATTATTTGCAATTATTCATATATGTGCATCCCTTGAGCTACGTTGTCATTAATAGAGTGAGATATTAATGATAGAACGTAATTCTCAAAATAGCCTCGACTAATGATCATCGAGAATGGGATATCGATGATATGCTATAAGTTGACATATGATCTGCATCACATTCTTGGAGAATATATTATGTCTCACAGCTACGAGTAATGGTTACTCGTGATGGACACATGAATACTTTGGAGAAGTATTGGTATACCATGCCGATAAACTATTTGTTATACATGTCTATAGTTTTATCAGCATATGGAATATAAAGGTCCTTTGACTTGAGGTCAATACGCACCTTGTTTACAGAATGATGTACTTTGACCAAGTTCTAAGCTTAAACTCCTTCGGATAAGATACGATATGTGTTGGGTATATCAGGATGTAAATCAAGATGGTAGTTGAGCTAAGAATAGGATTCATTCCTCGATTGGAAATTCGAGAGAGCACCCAACTTCTCAATGTTATTAGGTTGACTAAAGTCATTGGCCAGTGCAAGAGACATATTTAGAATATGGTCTAATTGTCAACTAATAAATGTGAGATAAAGTGATTAAGCCATTTGAATAGACACTTGGCAAATCCTAAGCTTAATCGACTGTGTCGCGAATGAAAGAAATTTATAGTTCCGCATAAAGGTTAAGTTTGCTGGATTCATGTAAACGTACTTCATATATTGAGTTCGTCATACAACGCAGTCTAGGAGTTTTGTATGAACCTTAATTAGATTAATGTAGACATGTGAAGGCCTATAGGGTCACACTATATGCGATTGTTTCTTCGATCTAAGAGTGTATTGAGAAAGTATTCGATTGAGAAGCGAGATGTTTAATTTATAATAATTATGGAATATTTCTATTTGATAGAAATTATTTAATTAAGTCGAATTGGATTTCAAATTTAATTAAATGTGTTGGATATATTATATGGGTACTCAGACAAATACAAAGAAGCAATTGGACTAGAAATTACTGGCCCAAAATTGGGGTCTGGCCGTCCACATTGGACGTGTGAGGTGGACCAGTTGGGCTAGTCCACTGAACATTAACATGAGCCGGGTTTTCTTGTTTTAAATCTGCTTAAGTTTTGTCCTGAACTCCTATATGAACTACACATACCCCATTATTATAAGGTTACAGAAAATAACTTCTCAGTTCCTAAAGCAAGATTTCCTAGCTTTTTTTATTAGGAGATACACTGGAGTTGAAACTTGCAGTCGATGAAACAAATCGCGTGGATACCTTAGTGGTGAATCCAGAGTACGAAAACCTGTAAGCTTTCTGTTATTATGTTTTGAACATAAACATGATTATCGTATAAGCCATGGCAGGATAATTGTTGGATAAGAAAATTTTTGAACTTTCATTGTGCTTACTAACCCAACAAATCCCTACACACAGGTATGCCTTTTACATCGCGAGGACAAATGAGTGTATACGTGGGGAAGAATGTAACAACCTAACCCGTTATTTTGAGTATTTATTTTCTAATAATGATTTGCGACTTTGTATATGTTGGTTAATTATTTTAGGACTTGATGGAATGATTGGGCTTGGACTTGAGGGCTCAGGATGGTAAAACAATGACTAGATTTATTTATTCCAGTTCTGGTGTAACCGCGATCGCAAAAGTCGGTTAGTCAAGCTAGGGCATTGTGCTCTGCAAATGCGAAACATCTACCACAAATATTGAGGTCAAATAAGTTGGCCCTCAACAATCACGACTAGGACATCGCGAATTCAATAAAGAATGACTGGTCATGAAGAGATCTCTCCGTGATATGAGCCATATATTGTGATAGTGAAAGTCTACTTAGCTCACTCTTCGCGGTCACCTAGGTTGACCATGATTGTAATGAATTTTAGTTGGGTTTTTTTCCATTTTGAAAAAATAGGATTTCAACAACAACAACATACCTAGTGTAGTTCCACAAGTGGAGTCGGGGAGGGTAGAATGTTACGCATACCTTACCTCTACCTTCGCAGGATAGAGAAGTTGTTTTCGATAGACCCTCGACTCAAGAGGATGAAAAAAATAGGATTTCTTGTGAGTTAATTCAATGCATAGAATTTGACGTAGAGAGTTGAAGCAATTATTCTCTAACACTTCTTGATGATTATATTTGATTTTGAATGGAGTTTAACCAAGCTGGAGGCCTACAACGTGAGTTTGAATCTTGGTGGGAGTAATTTGCTCTCTTCTGGGGTAGGACCTTGTAGGTGATATCAGTTGCTCTGTTCTCAAACTCTAGTTATTGATGCACATCCCGCGATTTACTGGTAGTAGTGCTGAGGGACCGGAACTACTATCTTCAGGAATAGTCTGACGTAATCCGGAAAACTGTATATAAAATAAAATGATGTTATTTGCCTAAAAGATACTTCTATTAATTACCTGTTGTTAAAGTCAATGTCCAACGCGACCGTACCTTTATGATAGTAAGATGTTAGAGTCGTTTCATTTAGATGAAGCTAGAGTGTTATATTTGTTGTTTTTATTTTCAAGTTCTTAAAGATTACTGTTTTCAAAGAGATGTTTGATTAATAAAAAAATCATCTAACAAAAGTATTTGTATACTCTCGCTCATTCACGATTTTTTCTCAAGCCATCGAAGGTTATATTGATTTTCTCATAATCACGCGAAACACGAACATATTCACTAGTGGTAATAAAAGTGAAAGAAATAATCTCCTTAATTATTTTCATTAATTGAAAGACTATATATGCAAGTTACATATTTCGATAATAGGAGAATCCTATTCCTAAAACCTTATTCTACTTGGATACTAACTATACATTATGTTAATACAATAATTATGGTAAGTGTATAATACTAATTATATTACAACATTACCTAAACTAGGATACTAAATATTTACCATAAATTACATGGTACAATTCAGCCAAAACCGAGAGTAATTTGGAGAGCAAAGTCGAGACCAATATACACATTGTGTATATTTAACACACCCCCGCAGTCATAGCGGGCGGTCTTCGAAAGTTGAGAATGTCCTTAAAATCTTCAAAAAGGACCGAGGGAAGACCCTTTGTAAAGTTGTCTGCAATTTGATATCTTGACAGGACATGACAGACGCGTACCTGACCCCGAACAACCTTTTCACGGACAAAATGAATGTCCATCTCGATATGCTTAGTGCGTTGGTGCTGAACCGGATTACCAGAAAGGTAGATGCCACTAATATTATCGCAATACACCAAGGTTGCCTTTTGAATGGGACAATGAAGCTCCAAAAGCAAATTACGTAGCCAACATAATTCTGAGACCACATTAGCCACTCCTCGATATTCAGCCTCGACACTTGAATGTGATAGAGTCGACTGATGCTTTGCTGACCAGGAGACCAAGTTGTTGCCAAGAAACATACAATAGCCCGACGTAGACCGTCTAGTGTCGGGACAGCCACCCCAATCAGCATCCGTATACGAGACAAATGTGGACGTTGAAGAAGGATATAAATGCAACCCATAGCCAAGGGTACCCTCAATATACCGAATGATGTGTTTGAGTGCATTCATGTGCTCAACTCTGGGATCATGCATGAACAAACACACCTGCTGGACATCATACGTAATATCTGGGTGCGTAAAGGTAAGATACTGAAGGGCCCCTGCAAGACTGCGATAGCGGGTCGGATCCTCATAGGGAACGCCGGCCGCGGCACTAAGCTTGGGCTTTGTATCGACTGGAGTGGAAGTGGACTTACAGGATGACATCCCAGCCCTCTCGATGATCTCAGCTGCATACTTCCGTTGAGACAAGAACAATCCATCGGAATGACGAGTGGCGACAATCCCCAAAAAGTAACTCAAGGACCCTAAGTCTTTCATAGCAAACTCAGAACTGAGCATGGTCATGATAGACTGGCGTAAGGCATCGGAAGAGGCAGTCAAAATGATATCATCCACATACAACGGAATGTAGGCCAAGGACGAACCACGACGGTAGATGAACAAGGAATTATTTGGACTGCTGTGAGTGAACCCAATCGTCGAAACATATTCAACAAACCTTGTTTACCAGGTCCATGGAGACTGCTTAAACCCATATAAGGACTTTTCAACAAACAAACATGATGAGGATGTTTGGGATCCCTGAATCCCAACGGTTGATGCATATAAACTGTTTCCTTGAGATCACCATGTAGGAAAACATTCTTGATATCTAACTGATGAATAGGCCATGCTTTCGAAAGAGCCAAGCTGAGTACAGTGCGAATGGTAGCCGTCTTTACCACCGGACTAAATGTCTCACCACAATCCACCCCAACCTACTGAGTCTTACCATCACCCACAAGCCGCGCCTTATGTCGTGCAAATGAACCATCTGAATTTTTCTTGTGAGCAAAAATCCACATAGACCTAATAATATTAATATCAGAAGGACGGGGCACCAACTCCCACGTCTTATTATCAATAAGAGCATTATATTCATCGGTCATAGAAAATTTTCAATTTGGGTCATTTAATGCAGACACAGGAGTACGGGGTAAGGGTGATTTGAGAACATTAGAATTTAAATTAAAATGTCTTTTGGTTTAAAAACACCCCGCTGACTACGAGTGACCGGTCTATGACTTGAGGAAGAAGTGGGCGGATTTTGGAAATTTTCTGGGCTCGGGATGGACTGGCCAGCAGGCAGTGGGCCTGCTGGCCCAAGACGGTAATCTGGCGCTGGAACTGGACCAGTTCTAGAATTGGGCTAGACTGGCCCAATCGCTGGAACTGATCCAGTGACGGTAGTGTGCGACAGACTAGTGGGGCCAGCGGGCAGTGGGCCCGCTGGAGAATTTTGGGTGCGGGACATGTCCGAAAAATGGTGAGTAATATACGGGGATATACCATCATCTAAAAAATTATATGAACTAGGCTCGGGAGTATTAACTTTAGCAAATGGAAATTGGATTTCATAAAAAATTACATGGCGATTATTGATGATTTTATTAGAGGATAAATCAAAGCATTTGTAACCACAATGATTAGGCGGAAAACCCAAAAACACACACGGAGTAGACCGGGCCTGAAGTTTGTTAATTGTGGTGGACGGAAATAACGGATAACACAAACACCCAAAAACCCGAAGATGAGAATAAGAATGAGTCTTATTATATAAAATTTGAAGGGGGGAAGAATATGTCAGACCTTTGGAAGGAATTATGTTAAGGAGATATGTAGCCATTTGAAGAGCATGATGCCAAAAATATAGGGGTACAGAAGCATGAATTAAGAGGATGCGGACAATGTTATTTATGGAACGAATTTTGCATTCGGCTTTCCCATTTTGTGAAGACGTACGAGGAAAATAATAATGAAAATTGATCCCATTATTAACACAGAATTCCCGAAACACCCCATTGTCATATTATTTGCCATTATCACACTGAATATTTTTTATTTCTTGTTCGAATTGGGTTCTAATGAATGCTCTAAATTTTAAGAAGACGGAAAAAACTTGAGATTTATTCGCAATCGGAAACGTCCATAAAAACTTAGAATAATCATCCAAAAAGAGAACATAATACCGATGACCCAAAGAACTAAGAACAAGAGACATCCATAAGTCTCTATGAATAATATCAAATGGCATTAAAGTATGAGAATTTGACGACAAAATAGAAGATCCCGGACGACCAAGCCGAGCATGCCACAAGGAAGGAGCAATGGCTGTAAACACTGACGGCAAGGCTGGACTCGATGGATTGAAATCGGATGTGATAGGATAAAGATCTCCCCTACTATCACACCTCATGAGAGGACTCCCCGTCTTGAAATCCTTCACTGAGAAACCAAAAGGATCAAATTCAACAGAAACAGAATTGTCAGTGGTGAATTTTCGGGCAGACACTAAGTTTTTAATCAATTTGGGGCATGTAAAGTATTTTTCAAGATAAGGGGTGGATTGGGGGGAGACAAAGTTTTATGACCATAACCTTGAATTGGAATAGAGTTATCATTATCGATAATTATACCATGAGGGTTGCTCAAATTAGAATAAGACGAGAGAGTACATTTATCGGAAGTCATGTGTGTCGTTGCGCAGGTGTTCATGTACCAATTCGGATCCGGTTGCGTCAACCCAAGCGTGTGCATTGCGGCCTCAATATTGGTGTGAGTCGGTGTGGGGCCCACTGCTGAGAATGCTTGTGTGGGCCGAGGCCCAAGCAGTCCACCCTGCTGCCCCGACCCAGTGCTGAACCGAGAGGAAGAAGCCTGATTGTTGGGCTTGAACTGGGGCTGTCCAGCCCACTGTCTGTTGGAAGGCTTTGGAAAATAGGGGTTGTTAGGACACGGCCCACTGCCCCAGCCCCACTGCCATGGGCCCCATGGTTGGGACCAGTAGGGAGGTGGTCCACTATTGACCGGATGGGGCCCACTACTGGATTGTTGTCCACCGGAACCGCCGCATTTGCCCCCGCAGTTTTTGCCATTATTCTTATGATTATTTTTTGCCGCCACCATGATCACGATTTTGGCCCGAATTATCAACAAAACCCGAAGAATTTGTGGAGGACGTCATCATGACTACAAGGCTTGCTCCGGTAGTCACCTTCTTAGCCAAATCGGCCTCTTCCAAAGTAAGCATGAAGCGGGCTTGATAAAAAGCTGGAAGTGGATTGCTTTGACGAAGGAGAGTTCCAACGCCATTATAGGCCTCAGAAAGGCCGGCAACCAATTATAGAACCAGACGGTTATTTGTCACAGGTATGCCAACGTTACGGAGTTGCTCTGCCAACTTTTTGAGTTTCTTGCAATATGCATACACGTTTGGAAATTCTTCCATGCGAACTTGAGAGAATTCCTGCTCGAGTGTGACAACACGTGAATGTTGGTTATCTTGGAATATGTCACGCAATCTATTCCAGGTAGCCATAGTCGTAGTGTCTGGCTCAATGATCGTCTGTAAGAGGTCAACCAAAATAGTGGAATAAATCCACTGGAGAATGGTAGCATCAAGAGTAATCCATAACTGAGGATCCTCCGCGGGAATATGTGTAGCGGGAGGAATTATGTGATGGATGACTTGATGGGAGATAGCGTGAATTTTAAATAATTTCGCCCACGTCGCATATTTGACGTTTTTCATCTCAAGAACAATAGGGATGTTGTTCTTGATGTTAGAAACCATGAGGCAGGATGAAAATTGTTCTTAGACATAATGAAAGAACATAGGGAGAGGAGGGGAAATATGGGAAGAGTGGAGGTAAATAATATCACGAATTCCGGTAAAGGGGGAAGGAAAACGGAGCCGGTTTTGGCCGAGAAATGGCACAAAAACCGAGAGCAAGGGCGGAAGCAAAACCTAGTCTCTTGATACCATGAAAGAAATAAGTCCCTTGATTATTTTCATTAATTGAAAGAGTATATATACAAGTTACATATTTCCATAATAGGAGAATCATATTCCTATTCTATTCCTAAAACATTATTCTACTTGGATACTAACTATACATTTATGGTAATACAATAATTATGGTAAGTGTACAATACTAATTATATTACAACATTACGTAAACTAGGAAACTAAATATTTACCATAAATTACATAGTACAATTCAGCCAAAACCGAGAATAATTTGGAGAGCAAAGCCGAAACCAATATACACAATGTACACATGTGTGTATATTGTGTAAATTTAAATTTAACAAAAAGAACTCGCGGGAGTAAATAGAATCATTCCCACCAAAATGAGTAATCTTTCCCCCAACCGTCGTCTTAATTTTAACTTTATTCACTACAAAAATAGAGTTATATAAATAATTTTGTCGCTTAAATTTATCTATTATGACAGTATAATGGGTGAAAAGTTAATTCACGTGACAAAAGTAATTTGGCCGTTTTATTGTCACAATGTGTAAAACTCAACCGACTTTAATGTTGTGACTTTACTACTTGTTAAATTAAGATACTTTAATAGTATGATATAAGTTTTTGGGATAATAACCTTAGTTATGAATAAATTTTGATTTTGATCCTTGTGATATATGATTCAGTATATTTAACTTTTAATTAACAAAATTGTATGCTTTTGATCCCTTTATGTAAGATCTATGCTATTTTTAAACTATTGTAAGAATTATATTTTTCTCAAATATAGAGTAACAATATAAATTTAACATAATACATGAGTAATTAAATAATAAAATGGTTAATACTTCAGAAAATTCGTACTTATTCGCAAGTAAAGAGATCAAAAACACACATTTTAAGTAATTAAATGTTAAATATGTCTAGTAAGATATTATAAGAACTAAAATAAGAAATTTACCAATAATTAAGAAATTAAAACTCTTATTAACTTTATTACTATAATTGATAAAGTTTAATTACTTTAATTTGCCATAACATAATTTTATAATTTTATTAGTACTGTATAAAATTTACTTGGAAATCTAAGACGTTCTTCTTTATGAGATTGTATTCAATTGAAATTTAATTTAGAGTTAGAAAAAGCCTGCAAAAAGAGTGAAGTGTAGAAGTGGAAAAGAACAGCTGCTCTCAGCCAATGATTTTTTCCTTGGAGTTATCTCACGTGTGTCAATATTTTCATTTTTGTGAGTAATGATGTAAGGTTTCCTGAGGGGGAGAATTTAAGTTCAAAATTCAATTTATGGCCTCTTGACTGAAATTGGGATTACGACACTTTTGCTTTCAAAATTTTTTGAAAACCAAGTTTACAGTCACACTCAGAATTCAGAAACAACTTATGGTACTTTTAATTGGTCTGAAAGATAGTGTTATAAAGGAAAGTGATCCAGTAATATGTATGCTTATTTTTAGTATATAAGAATCTTTTCTATTATCAAATTACAGTTTTTATTTGTTGTAGCACATATTTATTTTATTTTAATATATATTATTACGATTATATTATGAATCCTATATTTTAAGAAAATTTATTTGTAGATAACTGAAGGGTGTCAAAAGCTACTGAAAGTAAAAACAAGACAAGAGATGGAAATAAATCGAATGTCAATTCAGTTTCCAAATGTCAGCAATTATGTCGTCCGACACCAGTAACAACACTTTAGCAAAACAGAAACTTTAAAGAGTAAATGCAGCGGATTTAAATAACACAAAGGTTTAAATTTTCATATATATATTATATAACTTATGATGATTAATAACCAGATGTATTGTGTATATATATAAATATATATATTAAATACAAAAATACAAATTCATTTCTTTACATATTTACAAGATAAAATGGAAAGGAATTAAAAGTTGAAGTCGCAGATGACTTCTGCCTGAAAAATCTAACTACGTAGACATAGACAACATCTCATTACAATCGCTCCATACAAAACTAATCTAGAATCTAAACAACAATTGTAATGTTGGACAGAATATTGTCAACACACTCATGCAACATTTGTGATCCAGATTTCTGAGATGAAATCCCGAGAGCTCTCTTGGTATTTTTACATTTTTATTCTGGATGTTGACACACTGTTGTGGCCTCTCTATTTATAGTAGAGAGTCTTCCTTGAAAAGCTCATCGATTGGTTGTGGAAGTTGAGGGAAAGGTCGGCAGCTTGTGGTAGATGATTAAGGAGTGAAAATCTCAACAACTTTGACTTCTTTCCCAAGCTTTGATTCTTTCTCCCACGTTTTACACAGCTCCAATTCACCACGCCTAAGTTATTTTTACCTCACATTAAAAGATTACTGCTTACTGTGAAGTAAGGCAAAACTGTTCTAAAAAAATGTTGATCCGAATGTTGTGACATTTGTCCCAACATTTTTATGCATTCAAATTAGTACTTCAGAAGATATGTTGGGTCAAATGTCATAACACCAAGCTCAACATTAACAATCTCCCCCTTTTTGCCTTTTTTCACAAAACACATTACAAACCTAAACTGACTTAGGAAATTGAGATAAATGTTTGTCCGACATTTGTGATCAATAATATCAATAATATGCTCCCTCTTAACCTGCGATGGCTTTCAAGTAATCATGCATGTACCGATTCATAGGATTAGAAAATAAGAAAGATGTTAGCGCATATATACATATCATCCACATATATAGATTTATTTACAGACCATAAAAGAAATATTACATTGTTCATATAAATCAATATCCATCATGTCGAACATTTAACTGCTCAGATTGAGCAACATTCACGACCCTCATACAGTATCAACAAGTAGCAACAGCTCCTCCTAACTCATCATACAGCAGCAGCAGCTTCCAGCAGCTTTCTACTCCTACATAACTGCTTTTCTGCACATAACAACAACCTCTAGCCTTCTTCCTCAGCTCCCCCTACATAAGCACTTCCTCTACTTCCCTCGGTATCAGCAACATCATCAGCACTTCCTCTACTTCCATCAGCATCAGCAACATCATTTTCTCCCTCTTTTTGTGAAGAAAGCAGCAGCATGTAATGGTTTCTGCTTGAATCAGAGCATTTCTCACAACATCAACCTCAGAGATTTGTTGGTTGATCTTTGCAATTTGATTCACAAGCCATTCAGTAGACAATAGAGACTGTCTAGGACCAGTGTTGCCAAGAATGTTGGTGACATTCATGTCAACATCTGCACTATTTCCAGGGTAGATCGATGACTCTGTCTCTACCCTTCAAAACTGCTTTGTTTACTGTGTACAGTTCAAGAGCCTTCTCTAATGTGTCCTCTCTCTTAGGCTTAAGACCTTGGGAAGTTAAAATTTTGTATATCAGAGAGGAATAAGGGGGGATTGAGGTTGATTCTTTTTGTGCCAAGTTGGCAACTTGATGGAAAAAAATCTTGCCCATATCAACTCTCAAACATTTCCTAATTTTATACAGCAGGGTGGCTTGTTCTGTAGTTACAATTGACTCATTCATTAAAGGAAGTCAATTGTGTATAAAAATTTTGTAAAGGGTGGCAAACATGATTGTTAATTTAGAAGCTGGACATCTAGAGATCTACGTATGCATTATACCTCCAGTGAGGTACTCAATTACTTCATCTCTATTGTCCACTGCAGGGTCTGCTTCTCTAACATTCTCCTCAATATTTAATCTCATACATTGGTTTATAATAGTAGGTGCGAAAAAATATACTATGTTATAGAGATATACCTTCTCAAATTTCTTCGAGGAGGTATCCTCTATAGCAGAACTCAAATTAGCATAAAACAACCTGACTATTTTATCAACATATAATCCTTTCTCAGTAACAGATTCTAGGAGCTATCTTTCTTTTAAGAACTCTACCAAACCATATTCTGAACAGGAGACAATGTCTAATACTTTTTCAGACCTAATAACTATATTCTTGTACCAGTCCCGATTATCAGAATTAGTTTTCGAATATAATTTGCCTGAGTAGATAGATATCGCAAGGTCTGAATCTGATTCGGTTTTGCTGGAGGATGTTGGTGTTTGTGTCTCTTCTGATGTTGGCTGAAATGATGTCTGAGATGTTGTGGCATCAGTGGCAACACTCGATTTGGCATATATGGAAAGTCCCTTTGGAAAGAATTGCTTTAGTGGAGTTTCATCAGGAACTTCCTCTTTTTCTTGAGACACGTTTTGCGGTACAGAAGCAGTTGGTTCTTCTTCACTCTCTTCAGTTGAGAGCACAAAGTCTGTGTCATCACCGTCACTGCTCGAGCAAGAAGGTATAGATGTATCAAATCTGGACCTTTTGTTGCTCGGTTCTTCACGAACAGTTCTCTCAAACATTCTACTCAAACGACGAGTAGGGAAGGTGGATGATCTTTATCTTTTACCCAATGCTGAAATATAAGATGTTTCATCAACATCTATTGAATTGTTGTCATCACCTGGGTAGCTAATGTCTAAAGGTTAATCTAAACCTTTAAATACTATAGCTTTGGAGAAGTCCTCTGAGGATAGTGAAGAAGATAACCGACATGGTTGCTGCAGTTCATTTTGCTCAGACAATTCAGTGTTCATAGGAGGGCTTGTACTCATTGGGGTGTTGGTCAGAGTGTTGGCTGATATTGGTGTTGACATTGGAGAAGTTTCCATTAGTGAATATTATGGAGAAAGTTTTTGGATTTAAGGTTTGAGATTGAGAATGGAGTTTGATTTGGTGAGTCCATCGGGTAGATAAGACGATATACACCCGCTGATTTTTTTTTATTTTGGAAAAACAGAAATGATAAATAGAAATATCATATGAGAGGAATATTTAAATACATGACAAACTTTCTTAGCAACAAGAATCTCTTAGTTTTAGGTGTTTCACTTTTGCACAATAACTTACACCTAAAATATTGAGATAAAATAAATAAATATCACAGTAGGAATAAAATCTAAATTTTATCATTTTAAGTTTTTTGAAATTCCTGTAAACAAGACATATAATAGGGAGTAGGATCTGAATATTTCATTGATCAGATAAGAAAAATATCCCAATACATATCACATTCTGAAAATGTCAACATCAATGTTGGCAATATTTTGGACGACACAAGTATTTTGATCCCGCAAGAACTTTTCATTTTTGTAACAAATCAAGACACATTTTATACGTATTTTATGAGTTTGACCACTGGACCAATGTAACGTTTTTTCCATAGTGTGGTTGATCTAATCATATAACACATACAAAAGAATTTTTCGTATAAAAAATAAGAATACTTATTTAGTATCCTCAAAATCCATTTGAAGCACTCGATACTCCTATAGAATAGGAACGATATCTTTTCAAGGTACCTTAGATAGAGGGTTGTGGAGGACACATATTAGGGTAGTAGGTAGTTGAGTGTAGTTCTATTTACGCTTACAAACTGGTAGTTGTAGTGTTATTACTGTAGGTCTGCTTATCCTATCATACTAGTAGGCGTAGTATTGCTTTATAGTCCCATGTCATTTGATTTCTGCTGCTATGTGTTCTTTAATGTACTTTGTCTATCTTTATTTACCTGCGTTAGTTACTGCTTTTTTTTCCGAATGCGCTATCATGGCTTATTCGCTTTTATTACCATCATTTTCATACTGCTTTACATTTCTTGTCTGGGTCTGACCATTTCTCTTGCTTTGCTGGTGCTTTTGCTTGTCTTGAGCCAAGGGTCTTTCGGAAATAATCATTCTACCTACCAAGATAGAGATAAGGTCTGCGTACACTCTACCCTCCCAGACCCCATGTTATGGGATTTCACTGAGTATGTTGTTGTTGTTGTTGACTATCATGAAACCAATTCCGTCAAATCAGCCTTAACCAACTCCTTTTAATTAAATTTTCTTCCTTTTTTCCCTTTTTCTATATTTGTGTTTTCTCTTTTTTCATCCTTTAGTTTTTTTAAAGATAAATATTAGCTAATTATTTTAGACTAATAGAAATATACGAAATTAAAAAAACAGACTACAACATGAATTAATTAAGAAAAAAATACTAAAGTCATTAATTTATTTTATTAAAATTTAAATTAATAGAAAATTTATTTTTATGAAACTTTTTTATTTTGTAAATAAACATAAAACCTATATCTAAACTATGGTTCTACTTTTTGTAATCTTTATACAAATTAACTCGTTAAAAATGATATAAAAATTTAAATAATTAGACTATAACAAGAAATGATTAAGAAAAATACTAAGTCACTAACTTATTTATTAAAACCTAAAAATTAACTTGCTAAAAATGATAAAAAATTGTATTTTCTTGAAAGAATGGACAATTCCCCTAGATACCTTGTCAGCATATAGTATATAATATATATCATCCCAGTATATTTTTATACCATGATGGTATCATGGAGGATTGTTGAAGAGTGTTTGAAGGATTGCAGCAGTCCTGCATGATATTATCTCAGTATATTTTTTTACCACGATGATATCATGGAGGACTCGAGACTTTTATTCAAGGACTTCAACAATAATTTATGATACTATCATGATATATACCATCTCAATATATTTTTATACCGTGATGATATCCTGGAGGACTGTTGAAGAGTGTTTCAGTGAAGGACTGTAACAGTCCTGCCTGATATCATCTCAGTATATTTTTATACCACGTATCATAAATGACTGATGACTTTTATTCAAGAACTTCAGCAGTCCTTCATGATACTATGATGGTGTATACCATCTCGGTATATTTTTATATCATGATGGTATCATGGAGGACTGTTGAAGAGTGTTTCATTTGAAGGACTGCAACAGACCTGCATGATACCATCTCATTATATCGTTATACCATGTGAGTATTATAATAAACTATAACAGTATACTTCAACTACTACTGATTTGATCTACTATATGCTAGAATAAATTATCTTTTGAGATATAAATAAATAAAATAAATAGAAAAAATAATATATCAGTTATTCATTTTATTAAAAAAGATAAAGGAGTCAAAGAGTTTGTAGAATTAGATTATGAAAAAAATAAAATATAAAGAAAAAATAATTCAAAAAAAACAAAATTAGAAAAGGAGAAAAGATAAATGAAAATCACCTATTTTTTTTAAAAAATAATAATAAATAAAAATAGAAAAAGGTGAATGAAATTAGATTATGGAGATAAAAAAAAAGAAGTAAATGAAATTAAAAAAAGAATAAGTAATAAAAATATAAAAAAAGAAAAGAAAAAATAAAAAATAAAAAAGAAAGAAGTTAGAATTAAATATGGAATCAAATTTTGGTGAAAAGGAAAATAAAATATAGTATGAAAAAAATGAACAAACTAGGAGGAAAAAATGAGAAAAAAGAAAAGAATAAAAGAAAGAAAAGAAGCTAAGAAGTAGAGAAATAAAAAAGAAAAGAATAAAAAGAAGACAATTACCTACAAAAACTATGATGGGTATCAAGGGTAATTAGTTTTGGGGGGTATGAAAGTAATGGGGGCATGAAAGAGTAAATAGTTTGGTTTATGGGATATAAGTGATGTTTTCTTTGTACAATATGGTTACATTGCAAAAATGTAGCCCATAACTTACCTTGCAAAGCTTTAGCCCAAAAGTACTTTTATACAATGTTATACAATGTTATACAATTATATACAAACAGTTATATTATGTATATATGTGTATAATGTGTAGGTATATACAATATAAAAAATAATTATACAATATTATACATAAAAATACGCACTTATACACATATATACACAATATTTGGTCGCCGCCGTCGCTTGGAATCGCCAGTTCACTTAAAGTTGTGGATGACCGGAGATGGAGTGTGGGCGATGGTGTTTGGTTGCAGTTTCGCCGGGGTTGGAAAGGGGAGGAGATAGCGGCGGCGTGGTTTTCGTTCGCTGTCAATGATTGTTTGCCGGCGACATGGTTGTGGTCGGAGGTTGCCCCTGTTCGCCGGAGCACTGGAGATGACAAAGAGATGATGCTAACAGTGTCTCCCCACCGCCGGCAAATTAGATCTAGGGTTTCAGTAGGAGGCGGAGGAAGAGAAGAGAGAGGAGGAGAACTAGATCTGAGGTTTCGCCGGCGTTTTGGCCACCGTCGGAGAACTAGATCTACGGTTTCGGTAGAGAGGAGAAGGATTTCTCCGGCGGCGGTGGCGGATGTGCGGCGCGACAGAGAAATGAGGCGGAGAGAGATAGGAGATTGTGTCAATTTTTATAAGATTAAAAAAGAGGATCAATTTTAATAGCATTATTATCCTAATTAACATACGACGTAATTAAATCATGGTAAAATTACATGATTAGCCCCTCACAAATTTAGTTTGAGAGCACAAGATAACCACTCAGGCTAACGACTCACCATAATTTGTAGGTTAGTAACTGCTCCAGGCGTTCAAAAGTCGAGAAAATGACAAAATGGTCAATTATAATTATGTTTGGCGGTAAGTTCAAAATGATACCTTAAAAGCATTTATGAGCATTTTTAATCCTTAATATCTATGAAACATTTTTACATTGTATAATCACTCATTCAAAATAATAACCTATACATAAATTATATTACATATACTAATATATATTTTATATAGTTAACTAGAAGATGTATTTATTTTGGCCAAATATCCAAATATGTAGCTTGCTCTATTTGTAAAAACAATACTTAGTATTTTGGTGTAAAATATTTAGTAAATTTTAACTATTAGATTTTACGAAAATTATGCAAAATATTTGTTACCCTCCGAAGTGTTTGTCGTTTTATCGGCTGACGAAATCGGATGACAAATTGATTCCTTTAACTTAGGCGATTTTGGGCTGGAAACGGAACTCTAATTTCCAGCAATGGGTTCCCTAACTACTCCAGAAAGCGTTAGAACGGTGGTATGAGTAAACTAAGAGGTAAAAAATATGAATGCAGCAGAGTACGGTAAAAAGTGAAGGATAAAGGAAAGTAAGATAGATAAGATTTGAGTTGTTTGATTGATTGTGTGTGTTATATACAAAGAATGATCCTATTTATAGTACAAAAAAGAAAAAGAAATTGTACAACGTGCCCCCCATGTCAGCCATCAAGTAACCCACTAAGTTCAACAACCGACTATGGGGTAGGTGGTGCCGATTTTCTCGCCCTCTACTCCTCTTGCTCGGATAATGGCCCTGTTGTTGGTCGTTACCGCTTTTAGGGGTCCGAAAACCCTTTTGACTTGGTCGTTGAGGCATCTGCATCTGAGTGGGTCCAGTCGTACCTCTAACTAACAACTCGGCTAAGATGCCTTAGTAGCCGATAAAGTTCTTGTAGTCGAGGGCTAGGATTAAATTTGGCTCTGGAACAGTTCGGCTGTCACTGAATTCAGCTAAACACTTAAATTACTTTTGAGTGTTAACAATGCCCCCTACATTAACTCGAGTGTGACTGTTGAGTTCATGTATCCGAAAGTAGCCGTCGTTTTAGTCTGACAGCCGCGCATATCACTTCAATCGTCTCGTCTCCAGTGGATGCAATGATGATTACCTCTGAATTGGGTTTCCCCTTCAAATGAGGTGTCTTTATTACCACGAATTGGTTCCAATGTTTTCCAATCGTGCATTCGAAGATGTAGCTCTAATTTCCACCGCGCATCGAGATCTACTTAGGAAGAGACTTGATCTTACAGTCATTTCCGATTTCTTCCCTTCTGCATAAAAACCCCTATTCTCAGCCTTTTTCTTACTCGGATGCAGTGGATTCTTCTTCCTCTTCTTAGAAGATATATGAGACCACTCTAGCCGAGAAAGACCTAACCGATGCCTTGGTCCTTGTTGATGAACAATTGGTTTTGGCTCCATATGGTAGGCCGGAACAAGGCGACGTTATTTTATCTCAACATCTTAGCCCGGTGACCTATGACCTTTCCCTCACCTACGACTGGTTCACTGTCGCTGTCCGGCTAACCTACGCACTTGGCCGACTAAGGTCGCCAACTATTCTATTTGGGTGGACTGGTTCAGGCGGCCAAAGGAACCGAGTGGAGGCGTATGGGTCTTTACGATGCCATTGTACTATCGGGGTCTGATGTCTCCTGCAATATCGGCCTCATATATGCATTTCTTGGTTATTGGTCTACTATCGCCAATGCTTTTGTTTTTCCCTGGGATGATGACTCTCACCCTTCTTGATGTAATGGCGATACAAGGCCTTCCGATACTGGGAGCCGAAGCGCTTACCCTGAGTGAAATTAAAGTTCCCGACTCGGGGATTGTTGTTTCGAAAAATTCTTCCAGCTATGGTTCTTTTATGACCGCTAACCGTCGAAGTTTGCCTCTTTCGATCGATGATGCTGAGCATCATGCTTTATTGGTTTAGCCATTACTTCGTCTGTACGGGCTCTTGTGCAATTGTCAATGAGCTGGAGATTCATATGACTTTGGCCGTTTCAGGGGAAGAAGTCAGTTGGGCATCCCTCTTCCTGGTTTACTTGTACATGGCTTTGGGCGATGCTCAAGCTAGGTTAAGGGATTCCCGAAATCTGGATACTCTAGTCGGTCCTCTGTGGTTCCTTCAGTTGTGGATCACTTTGTATTTCCCAGAGTTCATCCCTGACGATTTTGATGACAACCGTTCTCCGTTAGATCCGTCGGTGTTAGCCGACACTCTTTGGGGAACACCTCTTGTGCCCCATGATGTTTTCACTACAGTCTCCACCCTGCATGGTCTGTCTCGAGACCATTACACAGATTTGCAACTGGTTCTTGAAAGATGGGCCACCCCCGATTGGCTTCATTAAATAGCCGATGACAACCTTTCGTTCACTCAACGGAAAGTCATGAATCGAGTGTCGGGGCGTATCCTTACAGCTAGGGATCTTTTGGGAGGCTTGAAGCATAACTCTAGGCATAACAAGTTGACCACGGAGCCCTATCGACCCAACTTTGTGGCACAACAATTTGGCCTGACTCATCATATGACATGACCTCACCTTAGTGTTGCTCATTCGATCCACCGTTGCTCTCTAAATGCCAAGCAGACAGATGAGGTAGCCGCCCATAATCTTAATAAGCTTGTCCTTTGCGTCTGGCAACCGTTTTCCCCAAGGGCCAACACCAGTGTTGCTTTTGTTGACTGGTGGGAGGTAGCCAAGGAAAAATTCTTCCAATCTTCTCTGGAAGTCTACTGCGATCGGCTGATCCAGGCAAAACAGAGTGATCGGCTGGTGCGGCCGAAGAAGAAAAACCCACCAGACGCTAAGCCAAGGACAAAAGAAGGCCCTTCAAAGGTGGTTTCCATCGATTCGGCTAAGCCTACTGCCTCTTGGTCTTCCATCAGGTTGCGGCAGCCGAAGAGAAAAAGTGAATTATTTTTCTACATATATGTTGGCCAAAATTTCTTATACATTCTAGGCTAACACTTTTTATGTATCTTCCAGTAACTTCATCCCCATCAAGGTTTGTTGATTTGGAGACCACTCCTACCAAGGGACCTCCATCGCCTAGGCAATCTATTTCAAAGCAACCCAGGCTAGGTGAAGGGGTTTTCATTTGTAAGCGTAGGGAAGAAAGATCTCGCGGAGTCGAATTCCTGTTTTTGAAAAGGAAGAT
Source organism: Anisodus tanguticus (assembly GCA_034509755.1). Taxonomy (NCBI): domain Eukaryota; kingdom Viridiplantae; phylum Streptophyta; class Magnoliopsida; order Solanales; family Solanaceae; genus Anisodus; species Anisodus tanguticus. Next base: position 45,405,606 of record CM067555.1, read on the forward strand.
GATAAGGTATATCCCTTTTCTGCCTCAACTACCTTTTTATCGGCTACCTTTCATTACTCATGTTTCCTGGTTTTATCTTTCAGGAGCCACTATTAATAAGGCGCAATAGGCAGCGGAAAGTACATGTTGCCTCTCTCCATGCCGGAGGGACGTCCTCTTTGGCTTGTACTTCCAAACACCCGCAGAATTCTCCATCGGCTAGCCTCGATATCAGAATTTCTCCTATTGAGGCAGCTGAAGAGGTTGACGTAACCGTAGAGGTATATCTTTTTCCATCCAGTCTTGTTATCAACTGTCTCTAGACTTTTGCCTCTCTTCTGAAACTGTCTTTTTCTGTACAGGAGACGGCTAGGGAAGATCCCTCGGCTGAAGCCTACACAACTGACGGCTCAGAGGTACCAGCCGAAATCATCTTGGAAGATGTGCTTTTGCGCTACTTTGGCTCAGTCGACACTGCGTCTCCACCAGCTTCACCTGTTGGCGTCCATCGAGAGCGAGTCGAGGAATCTCTCGCCAAGGGAATTCCAACCACTAAAGAGGAGTTACATGCTCTGAGGGCCTCTTTGCTCCGATTGTCTAAAGAAACAGCGGATTCCCCGGCTCTAGAGCCACTTATAAAGACATGACTTTGGCTCTGAATGATTTGTTTGCTTTATATAGAACAGCCAAAGATAACCATGATGAGGTCATCGCTGCTCTGCAATACTTGGGGTCTCTTCGGCAAGAGAAGAACCACATTCAGACTTCTTTCACTGAGGTGAATGCAGCAAGGCAACAAAATGTCAGCCGAAAAAATGATTTGCAGGAGCGACTGTCCAAACTGCGAGTTGAGTTAGAGTGGATCCAGGCGGAGATAGGGGATGTTACTCCGGCCATAGGTGCATTAGACTCGGCTATTAGTGCCTACAACTTCTCCCGTTCTTTTTTATTTCGGTAGAGCCTTCAGTTGGATAGTAAAATCCAAGAACTCGGTAACCAGCAGGTGGTTTGGGAGCTGGATCAGAAAGCAGGTAGCGAAAGGCTAGCCAACCTGGAGCATGAATGGACAATGTGCTGGTTGCCCGTCGATTGGGCTTGTGTTCCTAGGTGCGCTATCGGTTGTGCCTGAGTGGGCACTGACTGATGCACATGCGGCTGAGGAACAACACCGGGAGTCACAGTCTCATGTTGAACAACACCGCTCGTCAGAGGGATGACAGAACTAGCCGAACATTCTCCTGGGTGCATTCAGTTGGTTTCCATCTTCTTCGCTTGCTGAACCTCATTATGTACCATCGGCTTCACAATGTCAGCCAATTATTTAGAAACTTGGTACATAATGTCGTGGATGCCTAAGTCAATCTGCGGAGGGGTATCAACCGATGTAGGCATACCCGCGGAAGATGCTGGTTCGTTGTTCCTTCTGGGAGAATTTTGTTTAGGATGTGGACTGGGCTCGAGGATCATTTTCTTACCGGACCTTAGGAGCATACGCCAAGAATGATCCTGGCCTGGAGAATCAAACTTTGCTATTAATTCACTTATGGTCCCACTGGGTGTGCCAAATTTGTTACCCTCCGAAGTGTTTGTCATTTTATCGGCTGACGAAATCGGATGACAAATTGATTCCTTTAACTTAAGCAATTTTGGGCTTGAAACGGAACTCTAATTTCCAGCAATGGGTGTCCCAACTACTCCAGAAAGCGTTAGGATGGTGGTATGAGTAAACTAGGAGGTAAGAAATATGAATGCAACAGAATACAGTAAAAAGATGAAGGATAAATGAAAGTAAGATAGATAAGATTTGAGTTGTTTGATTGATTGTGTGTGTGTGTTATATACAAAGAATGATCCTATTTATAGTACAAAAAGAAAAAGAAACTGTACAACGTGCCCCCCCCCCCCCCGCCCATGTCAGCCATCAAGTAACCCACTAAGTTCAACGGCTAACTATGAGGAAAGTGGTGCCAATTTTCTCGCCCTCTACTCCTCTTGATCGGATAATTGTCCTGTTGTTGGCCGTTATCGCTTTTAAGGGTCCGGGAACCCTTTTGACTTGATCGTTGAGGCGTCTGCATCTGAGTGGGTCCCAGTCGTACCTCTAACTAACAAATCGGCTAAGATGCCTTAGTAGCCGATGAAGTTCTTGTAGTCGAGGGCTAGGAGTAAATTCGGCCCTGGAACAGTTCGGTTGTCACTGAATTCGGTTAAACACTTGAATTACTTTAGAGTGTTAACAATATTTAACCGCAAATATAAAAAATATCTGCACCATTAAAATTATACTATACTAAAAAAGTATACTAAAAACTAGATATCGGACCCGTGCCGGCACGGGCCAAATATATTTATAATTTTATCTCTATGCAATTTAAAGAAATTTACAACATATTTTACTACATTTTATGAAAGTCACAAGTGAAAAGCTAGAAGTTTTGGGAGCACATGTTCAATAATTTGTGTGATAGTATATTTTCTTTGTTTCAGATAATTTAAAATATTTTGACAAGTTATATATTTATGTGTAGTCATCTTATAAGCGTAAAATAAATAGAGGATAAATATTACTATTAATATTGATAAAAATATTATTTAGAACAACAATTATTGATAAAAAAAATATGATGTGGCAGCAAAATAGTATTCCTAATGAAAATTTTGAAGGACACCCAAAAGAAGTTGTGATGTATTCTCATTTTTATAGAAAGAGCAAGAGCGTGTTTGGATTAATTTTTAAAAAGTAGCTTATAAGTTAAAATTCAAAAGCCATAAGTCGATAGTAATACCCAATTTTTGGCTTTTTGGCTTATTTTTGTACTTTTCATGCCTAAAAGTAAGTGTTTTGAGCATTTTTTTTCATTGCCAAATACCACAAAAACTAGAAAAGTGCTTAAAAGCCGATAAACACTCCAATTGAAGTAAGGTGAAGAAGCATACAGTAACCCCCTGTTTGGATGGTTGTTTGTTTCCCGTGGTTCATTATTGTATTGTTTTCTATGAATCCATGTTTGTTTCCATTGTTCTTTAAATTATGTTGTATGGTGTTGTAAACCCGTTGTAATTTCGTGGTTAAATGACCATGAAAAAACTCAAATTTTATAACCACGAATATGATGGTTTTTGCGTGGTTAAGTATTTCATTTTTCAATAATACCCACACACCTCTATCACACCCAAACCTACCCATTCCCCCAACCTCCTACCACCCACCCCACCACCACCCACCACTACACCCCCTCAATCACACTCAAACCCACCAACCCCCACCCCCTCCATCATACCCAATCCACCAACTCCCACTCTTACCACCCACTCTCACACTAACCCACCCCCCACAACCACCCACCCTCTCCATCACACCCAAACTCACCCACCCCCACACTACCACTCACCCCCCCACACACACTTCCCCTCACCGCCACCCACCCTCACCCCACCACCACCCACCGCGCCCACCCTACACCACACACAACTCCTCACCACTACTCACCCCCACTAACCCACCCCTCCACCACCCCCACTCATCACCTACTTATTCGTTAAAGTTTTCATTTTATGTTTTATCTTAATTTTATTAATATATAAAAACTAGTATGTAATTAAGGATTAAGAGTATTTTAGTAAACTTACATGTTACTATACAGTACCTTATAGTCAAATCAAATAATAAAAATATAATTAAACCACCACAAACGATATAGTCTATCCAAACATTGAGTTCATTAAATACAATACAATATCATATTGTACATTAATGAACCACAAGAAACAACCATCCAAACAGAGGATAAACCAATGGAGACTCAAATTGAAGCTTGAAGTGGGGCCCGCATGCTGAAAACAAATTTCCAAAGTTGCAAATACAGAGCATGGTATTTAAAGTTGGACGTGCGGCTCAGCAGTAAAAAAGCAGCCGGAAAGCAACATTTGATAAAATATACTAGAAATTATGAACAAAAATACCCTCGATGGAAGCAGGCACGTTGACGAAGAGGTGCTTGCTTCTAGCGGCTTATATATATATATATATATATATATATATATATATTAATACGAGAAAACGCAAAACAACACCTCCAAATGTGTGAGTTCATATTGATTTTTTATCCCATTAACACTCTTATCCATCTCAATTTCTCACTGTCTTTATCTCTCAATTTTGAATCAAAAACTTCACTTAACAGAAAAAATTACTCTAGGAAAACACAAAAACAGCACACATATAATCAAAATTATGTTAAAAAACAACACCTTCAATAAAATTCTTTCTTTTACTACAAATGAATAATTAAAATTATGTTCAATGATTCACCTCCACCTCTTTACTTCATCTTATGAAATTCCCACACTTCCCATTCTTCTACAAAAAAAATCCAATCTTTCTCTCATTTTCACAAACTATTATTTTCCTCACAAACAAAATGGAACTCAAATCTTGTAATCACCCATCCAACTCTAATCCTCATAGAATCTTGCAATTCAATGTCACAAATAAAGCAAATTCAAGCCAATATGATACATACTGGCAGAATATCTCACATTTTCCCTATCAGTAGAATCATATCCTTTTGTGCTTTGGATGTTAATGACAATATACATTGGCAAATTTCAGTATACTTATAGGAGGGGAAGGAGGACAGAGCTTTTGATTAAGCATTTGTGTGGGTCTAGTTCTGCTTTTTAAGGGCTCGAATAGATTGATTTGAGAACTTATTTCAAAGGCTGGGTTGCCCCGTGAAAGAATTTTCATAATCTCTTTCGCTCTCGAATCTAATTCTCTGCTTAGTGGCTCAATCTCTCTTTCTTTCGAAGTTCGTGCACTACTAATGACCTCAGATCAGAGTTAAACTTAACTAAACTCCATAAACCGCTATGCCCCTTAGCTGCCGGAAAGAAAGCGCTTTCATTATTTTAGTGCTAATCTATTCACAAGCATTCCTATTCTAAAAGGCAAAAAGGGTATGTTTGGTATATGACAGGAAATGTTTTCCTATTTTTTCTTGTTTGGGTGCACATTTGCTCTAAATATCTGAATAATTTTTTTTTTAGAAATATTTTTCGAATCAATAAAATCACACCAACCAACGCACTTCAACCACCCTTACACTGTCCGCTCACCCCCCTAAGTGCCTACCCGACCCCTTACCTACCCACCTCCTTACATCCACCATTGAAAGTTGTACTCTAATTTCAAAAATCTCATAATGTTTTACTTTGAATATATACAAATACTCCTAAAATGACGTTTTTTAACTTGCGTACTAGTATAAAAATTACTTATTTCCGAGAAAATATTTTCCTCTTTCTTTCCCTTACAACTCTTTCTTTCTTCTTATGAAATTCCCATACTTTCCAATCTTATACAAAAATATTCAAATTTTCCCACATTTTCACAAACTATTATTTTCCTCACAACCCAAATGGAACTCAAATCTTATAATCACTCACCCAACTCTAATCCTCATAGAATCTTGCAATTCAATGTTACAAATAAAGCAAATTCAAGCCAATATGATACACACTGGCATAATATCTCACATTTTCCCTATCAGTAGATTAATTTCCTTTTGTGCTTTGGATGTTAATGGTGATATACACTATGCACATAAGTTGTTTGATGAAATATCTGAATCAAATGTGTATATTTGGAATACTTGTTGGTATTTCTATGTACTTTATAAAGCAGTACGGGATGTAAATAACTATTACAAATGTTCGAAAGGATAAATAAATGGTCAAACTTCAAAACTGCCGCAAGTGCGTTGTGTCTTGAATCTTGATCACCTTGCAAAGCCAACTTTGAGAACTGCCGCAAGTATGTTGTGTCTTGAATCTTGATATCCTGAAATCAAGAAACAACTAAATCTGGATGGTTACAACGTTGTGTGTTGAGTCGAGGATAGCCCTCTATCCTTAAGACAATATTGCCCCGTATATATGCTTTTACGTTAGCGGGCAATAGTCTCCCAAGATAAAACAACACTTTAATCTCAACACTACAAAGCCAATAGGTTGAGCTCGTCGAAGAAAACAAATATGACTCGACTTCTGTCGAAGATATGGAATAGGAAGGAAGAGTATCTCTCTACTCTTCTCTTTTGTCTCTCGTGTATATAGTGTGTCTCTGTAGTGTATATCTTGTGTATATGTGTGGGTTTGCTCACCGATTTTCGTCACGCTTTTACCCGATTTTCGTCACGCTTTTACTCGCCTATTTTTCGTTCGCTTTTCGGTCATTTCTTGCTTCGTTTTACAGCCAAATGAAGCTCAATATATAGCATGGAGGAGGGGCCGATCAATCGCCCAAACATGGCTGTTAAAGGCCATTAGGAGGGCTGTAAATGGCATGTTAAATGCCATTAGTGAGGCCGATTTAAGGTCTTGAAGGAGGTCGCTCAATTGCCCAACTAATGGGTCATTAATGGAGAATTAATCAGCCAAGTAATGGCTGATTAATGCTCCAAAAATGCAGGTCAACGGCCTTCCGTCACCTTCCCGAAACTATGAGGACCAAACTGTAAATATTGAAACTTCGGGGACCAAATCGTACATATAAAAAGAATTCTGGTCCAAACTCGTACATATGAAACTTCGGGGATCAAACGTACATTTGGCGAGTTCTCTGTCCAAAAAGATAATATTAGACAGGCCCACAGGCCCACAGGCCCACGACCCACGACCCGTGACCCGAGACCGGACCGGACCGGACGGGACGGGCGGGCGGCGGCGGCGCGCGTGTGGGCTTAGCCTTGAACCCAAGCACATCTAGGTCTTCCCTCCTTTAAACACATGGGATACCCGGGGTCCCAAACCCTTTACCACATTAGAGACTTATATAGAGAGCAATTCTTCCTATTCCCACCGATGTGGTAGATTTGTCCCACACCACATTTCCATGTCTCAAACACCTTACTTCGTGGACCAATATCTCTTTCATTTCTCAACGAAATTAGACGATTCTTGGCCCTACGGTCATCTACTCACTTCGTAGATCATGCATGTGCGAAGAGACAAGGTCTCCAACATGCGGAACACTAGTGTTTAATTCATCAAAGATGGGTGGACGCATCTCCCCGCCAAAGGCTAATTTCCAACAATCCCCTCTATGAAAGAGAGATTGTGGCGCACGCACAAGGTGCCTACATTTCAGCAATCTTTCAGCGAAACGATATTGCATCAGGAGAGGTAGCTTTCGCTTTGAACCTTCCCTAGTTGAAACCATCGGACTTACTTACTGCGCGGTGAACGTGATGTCTTGAACCGTCAGTGTTTAGTGTAAGCCAAGACAACGATATCAACACAATAACTCTTCTTATTCATTTTCCTTCTTACGTTTCTGTCCGTTGTGGCCATGGACACACTTGGATTCTTAAGTGCGTTCAATTGAGGCGGCCATCCTCGCACTTTAAATAGGTGATCTCCTACAAGGTATCCTGCTATACCCCACTTCTCAAGTGTTAGGAATCATTAAAAGTTCCACAACTTTAACCTCAACCGTTTGAGGATCTTTTAAAAAGTTTTGGAAGCTTAACCTTTACCCACCATGCAGGCAGCACTTTAATGTCTATCGCGGGAACGACTTTGGATTCATGTTTCCGTACAGAAATCATCATCCGAAGTGCTTCTTGCTTCCACCGAAGCGCTCAACTGAACCTTTTGCCGCTTAGTTTTCCCATTGAACCAAATTCTTGGGATCTCCAATCAGTATGGTTGGGTTTCCACCGCAAAGGTTCGTATTGTTTGGGTTTTAAGCCAATTCCCCTAGACAGGCAGAACACTTGATCTCCGGGTAGTCCCTTAGTTAGTACACAAGGATGTGACACCCGTGATGATCAACTGCCATACGGTCTTATGTCTCCGACGGATCCCGAAAGATATGTCCGACGCCGTCATCCGTGTCCTTCCCGAAGCCGACCGGCTAGCCACGATGTATAACCTGCTGAAGACACGGGTATCTCCCATAAGGGACGTCCTCTAAGGAGCCGTGAAGTTACTCAACTTCTTTCATGCTTTGTATAAAGCGATAAACTCCGATTCCATCATGAATCGGCCGATGCAAGTTTGCTTAGAGGATTTTCCAAGATCCACCATACACATTTGCTTGTGGCTTTGGTGTTCTTCGGATCGATGTCCATTTTGCATCACCGTGTTCTCCCGAACCGCTTGGACATCCGAGAATACTATAATCCGTAGATAAGCGAATAATTCGGATATCGTCATATCGACTTAACGCCTTCTATTGATCATGTATTAAGATCATCGGTGAACCTTAGTTCAACCGATCTGTTTGTAGGACGATACCGGGTCGGTTGTAGTGTGTACAATACATTGAACTACACATGACCCGTGCATATCGCTCCTTGATAATGGGTGCACCATGATTCCAATCGGTTCTATGATTCATATCCATTGGTGGCTTCAACGAGATCGTCAACTATCGACCGATCTGTTAGATGTCTTAGAAATCCAATTCCTAAGATGTCATCTGTGATACCCATATCTTTCATATCGAGACTTTGTTTCAATATGACTTTTACTTTCAGTTCGTTGATTCTCCAACTGTTGTTGGCTTTCTAATTTCGAGTCAATGTTTCGTGGTCGATTCATTGTTTCGTTTTATATCGAAACTTTCGGACCAAAATGTAAACATTTCAAGGACCAAAATGAAAGTTCGGGAAGAAGCCCAACAGTTCAGCAAATCAACTCTGATTCTCTTCTTCCAACTCTCCGGTTGGGAAGGCTGTTTCAACACCCATGCCATGTAAGATTACAATGGCCCTGGTTATGAAGCTACTCACAGGGGAGCACTTTTTACAACCCAAAGGTTCTTTTCCCGGAGGAAGATCAACCATTACACAAGTATGGTTCTATATGATGAAATATATTTCTCTCTTTAGCTTCTTTCCAAAGCAGCGCTTTTGGAGATAACAATTATTTGTTAATTGTCAATGGTTTATTCTCAACCATACAAGCTAGAAGGTATGGAACAAGTCTTTGTCCCCTCTTTGCTCCTTCTCGGTTCAACATCTAGAATCCCTGAGTTCTGCAGATCTGGAATATTAAGTTCCGATAGCCAAAGCAACTTTCGAGTCTGTAGATACGGAACGTCTAGTTCGGACGATCGAGCCCTCGCGGGTTCTTGTTAACCTTGAGCAATTACTCCTTTTTCCTATTTCAAGGAAAGTTATCTTCAAAGAATTCAACATTCTTTTACGCCAAGAGGCGATCGGTACTCGTTATTTGCGGATCCGGTGGATATGCACTCTACGATCTTAGGTACAACTTGACTGTTTCGGTATTCCAACTTTTATCAAGCCACCCCACATAATTTGGGCGTACGACTTTGCGCTTGGCTAACACCGTTGGACCGAGGTGAGAAATGAACATTCGTTTAATGAACGATGCTTCACATTCTCCCTCTCTATCACTACGAATTTCTCAATCCGTAGGCTTAGTTTATTTTCAACTTCTCGCTTTGTAGCGCTTATCCGCTTCAACAACTTCATCTTTGCTTTTCAACAAACAAAGGATTCCATACGTTGTACCATCATTAATGAAGATCACAACGTACTTGTCTCCCCCCTCTATTTTGGATAAACTTCAAATCACCCAAGTAGGTGTGACTAAGTTCTAGAGGAGCGGTGCTTCCTTCGCTATTCCCTTGACGGAATTTGGAAAGGTGATTTTGCCTCTTCGTCTACCTCACATTTATTTTGAGGGTTTATGTCGACGATAGGCAACAATTTCAACATCGTTAGCTTTTGAATGACTTGCTATTTAACGTGTCTTAATCTATGATGGAATAGATGCACGGATTACAAATATATCATTCATTTAGCTACGGACGTCTTCGTACCATTCTTAGTTATTACGGACTGTTGGACTAGTCTCAAACCAAATTGACCAACAGCGTCCCTTAAACCAAGTTTGGGATATGTATCACCTCATCTTAGAGTGATCCCAATCCATGAAGTCCTATTGAGGACAACCTCTCCACCCCTTTGATTTTAGAGGTGGCGTTGCTTCACATGAACAACTTCTTGCCCGTGGTTAGGGCGTAACCGGATCATATGAGATCTGGATGCTCGCCCACTCCGGTTGCTTTGCGCGGTGAGTGTCCAATTTCTTTTCTGCCTTTCTTTAGGCCTTCGGATCATTTAAGACACGGAAATTCGGCCCACCACACTAGGTGTCCTTTACTTTTCCTATGAAATGAATTCTGGCCCCACTCCGCCGCCGGAGGCTTTATATGACCGAGTGTCCAATATCATCATATCAAAAGAATTTTTGGCCCACTCCAGTCGCCCGGAGGCTTTGTATGACTGAGTGTCCAATATCATCCTATGAAGGATCTTCTGCCAAATAGTATGACAGGTTCTACGTCTTTAACGTTAAGATTGGTGCCCGAGATAATTCTTGGCGCTTACTTAAGAGTGGTAACGAGTTTTCGCACGATTAGTGGATCTTTCTCCATCGTATGTGCGAACCTACTTTACACACTTTTAATCACTACACTTAAAAGAACGGATCTTTTTAAGTCGTTTACAAAATCCAATCTTTAAACGAAAAAGAAGATGAGATTAAACTTCTGATTTGTTAAAGCGTAAGGAATATAAATTATTTTCATATTCCTCCTTACTTTAATCCATTTTTAATCGTACATCATTTAATCTTTATTCTTGACAAGTAAGAAAAATTACTTATCCCGAGTTTCGGATTCTCGGCTCACTCCGGTCACTTCATCAAACCGAGTGTCCAGTTCCTTCTTACCATTATTCGGATCTTTTGTCCGGGACGGATACGGGCCTTCTCGCCGCAAGATAGAAGTACATCTTCGCCTTCTCCTCTTGTCCCGCTTGACATCCTCGTGCTCTCGAGAGCGCTTGTTCCCACTAGTCTTGGTAGCGGTGACACCATGAACATGTTCATCATCATCACTCTCTTCTACCGTAAAACCATTGCCATATCCAGATTTGGTCACACAACTTTTGACCGACATCTTTCGAACACTAATAGTAATACTATACGAGATCTTGTCTTAAGTTGTTGGTATTTCTATGTACTTTATAAAGCGACGGGATGTAAATAACTATTACAAATGTTCGAAAGGATAAATAAATGGTCAAACTTCAAAACTCGCCGCAAGTGCGTTGTGTCTTGAATCTTGATCACCTTGCAAAGCCAACTTTGAGAACTCGCCGCAAGTATGTTGTGTCTTGAATCTTGATATCCTGAAATCAAGAAACAACTAAATCGGATGGTTACAACGTTGTGTGTTGAGTCGAGGATAGCCCTCTATCCTTAAGACAAGATTGCCCCGTATATATGCTTTTACGTTAGCGGGCAATAGTCTCCCAAGATAAAACAACACTTTAATCTCAACACTACAAAGCCAATAGGTTGAGCCTGTCGAAGAAAACAAATATGACTCGACTTGTCAAGATATGGAATAGGAAGGAAGAGTATCTCTCTACTCTTCTCTTTTGTCTCTGTGTATATAGTGTGTCTCTGTAGTGTATATCTTGTGTATATGTGTGGGTTTGCTCACCGATTTTCGTCACGCTTTTCTTACCCGATTTTAGTCAAAGTTTTCTCGCCTATTTTTCGTTCGCTTTTACGGTCATTTCTTGCTTCGTTTTACAGCCAAATGAAGCTCAATATATAGCATGGAGGAGGGGTGATCAATCGCCCAAACATGGCTGTTAAAGGCCATTAGGAGGGCTGTAAATGGCATGTTAAATGCCATTAGTGAGGCCGATTTAAGGTCTTGAAGGAGGTCGCTCAATTGCCCAACTAATGGGCATTAATGGAGAATTAATCAGCCAAGTAATGGCTGATTAATGCTCCAAAAATGCAGATCCAACGGCCTTCCGTCACCTTCCCGAAACTATGAGGACCAAACGTAAATATTGAAACTTCGGGGACCAAATCGTACATATAAAAGAATTCGGTCCAAACTGTACATATGAAACTTCGAGGATCAAACGTACATTTGGCGAGTTCTCTCGGTCCAAAAAGATAATATTAGACAGCCCACAGGCCCACAGCCCACAGCCCACAGCCCACAGAGCCCACGACCCACGACCCACGACCCACGACCCACGACCCGTGACCCGAGACCGGACCGGACCGGACGGGCGGGCGGCGGCGGCGCGCGTGTGGGCTTAGCCTTGAACCCAAGCACATCTAGGTCTTCCCTCCTTTAAACACATGGGATACCCCTTGGGGTCCCAAACCCTTTACCACATTAGAGACTTATATAGAGAGCAATTCTTCCTATTCCCACCGATGTGGTAGATTTGTCCCACACCACATTTCCATGTCTCAAACACCTTACTTCGTGGACCAATATCTCTTTCATTTCTCAACGAAATTAGACGATTCTTGGCCCTACGGTCATCTACTCACTTCGTAGATCATGCATGTGCGAAGAGACAAGGTCTCCAACATGCGGAACACTAGTGTTTAATTCATCAAAGATGGGTGGACGCATCTCCCCGCCAAAGGCTAATTTCCAACAATACTATGATTAGGGGTTATGTTAAAAATCAGTTCTTTGACTTGGGTTTTTGTTTTTTTAAGAGAATGGTAAGGGAAAATGTTGAAATGGATAAAAGAAGTTATGTTTTTGTGTTGAAAGGGTGTAGGGTAGGGGTGGGGGTGGGGGGGTCAGTGCATTGTAGGATTTGTAAAGTTGGGTTCTTGAGTGATTTGATTGTGAGGAATGGTTTGATTCATTTTTATGGTGAAAGTGGGAAAATTGTTGATGCACAGAAAGTGTTCGATGAAAGTCCTGAAAGAGATGTGGTCACTTGGACTAGCTTGATTGATGGGTATGTGAAAAGGAATATGGTTGATGAGGCATTGGGGTTGTTTGATATGATGTATTCGAACAACGTTGAGTTTAACGACGTTACGTTGATAACTGTGTTTTCTGCGTGTTCGTTGAAGGGGGATTTGAATTTGGGGAAATCGGTTCATGAACTCGTGGAGAAAAGAGGTGTTGAATGTAGTCTTAATTTGACGAACGTGATATTAGATATGTATGTGAAGTGTGGTTGTTTGCCTTTGGCTAAAGAGATTTTCGATAAGATGGAAATAAAGGATGTTTTTTCATGGACAAGTATGATACATGGCTACGCCAAATATGGGGAGGTAGACTTGGCTTTGAAGTGTTTTACCGAAATGCCCGAGCGAAATGTAGTTTCTTGGAATGCGATGATTGCTTGCTACTCGCAAAATAATAGACCTTTAGAGGCCCTCGAACTCTTTCGTGAAATGGAAAAACGAGGTTTGTCTCCCATGGAGAGCACTTTGGTTTCCGTGCTCTCCGGTTGTGCTCAATCAGGTTCCTTGGATTTTGGTCGACGAATTCATGATTACTATATTAAGCAAAAACGGGTAAAGTACAGTGTGATCCTGGCAAACACATTAATAGACATGTACGGGAAATGTGGAAGCATGGATGTAGCAGGAGAGCTCTTCCACGAAATGCCAGAAAGAGATTTGGTCTCCTGGAATGCAGTAATTGTAGGATGTGCTTCTCACGGGCTCGCCGAGAAGGCTATTGCTCTTTTCGAACAAATGAAATCTTGGGGACTCGAGCCTGATAGCATCACGTTTGTGGGCGTTCTATCAGCGTGCGTTCATGGTGGTTTGGTCAATCAAGGTTGGGAGTACTTTAGGAGCATGGAATTAAATGGATCGTTTCCCGAGGTGGCTCACTATGCTTGCATGGTTGATTTACTCGGTAGATCTGGGCATCTGAAAGAAGCTTATGAGTTGATAAAGCAAATGCCAATGGAACCTGATAAAGCTGTTTGGGGCGCTTTGCTTAATGGTTGTCGGATGCATGGAAATGTTGAACTTGCCAAGGTCGCTGCTGAGAAACTTATAGAATTAGATCCGCAAGATAGTGGTATTTACGTGCTTCTTGCAAGTTTGTGTGCTAATGAGGGGAAATGGGATGATGTTAGAATGGTTAGAAGTTTGATGAGAGCTAAAGGTGTTAAGAAGAATCCGGGATATAGTTTGATAGAGGTCGGCGGTAAGTTTTACGAATTTGTGGCTGCTGACGACTCACACCTCGAATCTCAGGCAATATATAAAATGCTTGATAAGATTATATTGCTTTCTAAGTTAGAAGAATATGTTTCCGATGCACAGCCAGAACAACCATAGCTTCATGTACCAACATTTTACAGGTATTGGACACCTTATTTTAGTACTAGTAAATGCTGAATTACGCAAACTTTGTTCTTTGATCTCGATGAAAAGAGGTCTTCCTACATTTGAGTCGTCGGGCAGAAGCAGAACACGGAAAGGGCAAGCTTAGACACTTAAAAATTACACCATTAAATACGCACATAACCTAAATTCAAAATATGTAACTTGACGAGTACACGTTCAGATACAACTATTACCGTACCTAACATAGAATAGAATATTTGAATCTTCAGTACTGTCAGATATATATCGTTCCATTTAGTTAACGTAATACCCTTTGATGACTCCTCCTCTAGTAAGAGACTCATAATTCGGGTTGTATTCATGAGCAACCCACTCTTCCTCCTTGGGACTATAGCGATACGTGAAGTTCTCATCAAACCTCCATTCACAGGGCTTCAAACGATCAACACACCCATAGTCGTATTTAAACGCGACAAATGTTCCCATGTTTGTGGAGCAATTCCACATTGTTGAAGAGGAGAATAATTTTCTGATTTTAACAGTGATGTTGAAACTTCCCATAGTATTTAGGTGCTGAACCTTGCCATCATTGTCGAAGGAGAAGCAACGGACGCTAAGGTAATTTGTGTGGTTGTTGGTTATGACAACAACTTTTTCCTCTGGCAATCCTGCTGCAACATTTGAGACATTAATATTGATCATGAACAAGAACAATATTGTTGTTGAGGTGATAGTTGCTACAATTTTAGCTTCTTGCATGGTGTTATCTTCCTTTCCCTTTTTCCTGTTTCCTGAAATATCAAATTTGTTACAATTTTTAGGAGAAATTAAAGAATCACGAAGAAATCTTGTTAAATGTGTTTAAAAAGAATTTCATTGCACAATATGCATGTTAAAGAGAAAATGTACCTTCAAAGCTGAATTTCCTTTGATGATGAGAGAATACTGCAAGAATTAACTAAGATATTTGTTTAACTGTTTTCTTGAAATGATTAAACAAAGGTTTAGTGATGTTTTTCTATGAAATTGGGTTTTGGAAAGGAGTCTTGAAAATGGAGAGAGAAAGAGAGTTTTTTCAAGCAAGGATTAACAATGATTTCTTTCTTCTTCTTCTTCTTCTTTTGTTGAATGATCAAACCTTTCTTGTTGTATATTTATAGATCAAATCAAACAGGAGGGATAGAGTTCTTTTAGGAGGTCTTAAACCCTTTATACTATTTTAAGCTTTTGCTATTTTTAAACATTCGACAAAATAAAGAATATATCAATTTAGATGCACAAACTTGTGAATAATTCATTATTTGAAACAATTAACAACACTAAAACATTCTTTTGAATTTTTTTCGAAATCGATATACATATTTTTGAGTAACATTTTACATAATACAACAATAACAACATACCCAGTGAAATCCCACAACGTGAGATCTGAGAAGGGTAAAATGTACTAAGGCTGGCCAACGGGGCGGGGCGGGTCGGTCCCGACCCGACCCCGCCTCGACCCCGCTATAAAAAAAATTCGGTACCGGGACGGGACCTGGACTCGTCCCGCTCGGGTCCAGCCTGCCACAGTTCCGCCAGCTCCAACCTGCCCCGGTCCCGTCCCTTGTTCCGCTCGACCCCTCCCCTTTGCACAAAATAACTGTTGCACCAACGACTATTTTATATTTTGGCCGTTGTGCAACGGCTATTTTTGGTCTCCCCCCTCCCCCTTCCCCCTTAATATTTATTTTTAACCCCTAATTTATTATATTTACACTTTAACCCAATTTTTCAATTATAAATACCTCATTTTCTCTTCATCTTTCTCACAAATCTTCCTATAATTTCTCTAATCTCTCAATCTATCTCTCTACAAGTCTACATTGTCTATTAAATATTCAATTTTATTTATTCATTTGGGAGTGAAGTTGGCAACTACCTTGAGGATCATCCATCAAGCAAAGTTTCAATTTTCAACCTCTCAATTACACGTCGGCGTTTGATACATTCGTTCCTTCATTAAATTATTATTGTTTCTTAATTTTAATTAGCGCACTTAATTTCATTATTTTTAATTATTTGTTAGCATATAATTAAAATGGAAGGAATTAGAGGTACGTTTAAGGGTAAGTGTAGGACTTCTTCTAGTAGGGGTAACAAGTGCAGGAGTATTTCTTCTAGTCATTCTATTTCTAGACAAGATGATTTGGTTGATACTAAATTTTTTCCTGAAATACCATTAGATTTAGACGAGGAGATATTTTTGAAAACTCAACAAGACTTTAATTTAGAAGATAATCTAGATGACACACCCCTTGATCTAGATGACACACCCACTAATCTAGATGACACATCCACTAGAACACCTCTTATTTCCCATAGTATGAAACGAGGCCCAACAAAATAAAATTTAAAATCGGATGCATGGAAATTTTTTGATAGAGACGAAGAGAATCAAGTAGTTAGATGTCTAATTTGTTAAAAAATGTTTTTAAATTTAAAATGGGAAAATGTCAGGGTGGGACGGGAGGTTTATTGAGACACGTACAAAACTTTCACCAAGCTAGGTGGAACTAACACCTGGCTGAAATCGGGTGTGCCAATGCCCTCTCAGTCGGGACAAGGTTCACATATTGTCCCGGACCAAGTACAGGGTCAAATTAACCCTATGACGGGGGATTTGTAGGCCCTAAATACGATAAACATAGAGATTGAGAAGCAATAATAAAATCAGTTGTTGTGGAGGGTTTGCCTTTTTCATTTCATTCCTCTCCTGATTTTATTCATTATATTAGAGATATGTATAATCCTGCTTTTAACGGTTTTTCTAGATCAACTGTTAGGAGAGATGTACTTAAATTTGCATATGAATATCAACAGTATTTACGTTATTCCTTATATCATTTTCCTGGTAAAGTATCTATCACGTCTGATATAGGTCGTAATATTAACGACCATGATTATTTAACGGCAACATGTCATTGGATAGATTATAAATGGTCTATGCAAAAACGTATTTTAGCGTATAGATATATAGATGATAGGCACACTGGTACTTTTATTTCAGATAATATTTATTCAGTTTGCGATTATTATGTCATAACTGATAAAATTATGTCTATTGCATTAGATAATACTTCTCCTAATAATTATTCTATTAGAATTTTAAAAGATCTTTTAACTCTATCATTTCCAAATCATTTTCATATAAAATGTGCATGCCATATATATAACTGTAAAGGATGGTCTAACACTTTTTGCAGACATTCTTAATAAAATACAATTTGCTATAAACTTTATTTTTAAAAGTAATAGAATACAACGAAAAAAGAATATAAAAAAACTTGTCATGATTGCGGACTAGCTTATAGAAAAATTCCCGAAGAAGTAACCAAGTAGGTGGAATTCTTTGTACGAGCAACTACTTGTTGCTTATGATTATAGAAGACCTATAACTTTATTTTTAACGTCCATAATCGAAATTCAACTGATATGGTTGTAGATAACGATTGAGAAAAAATATCAGAACTTATTGTATTTCTAGAGAACTTTTTTAAGCAACAAAAGAATTTTTCGGTATATATTATCCTACTATTTCAACTATGTTATTTTATATAGCTCTAATATTTTTATTACTTAATGAATATATGGAAAAACCAGCATATAAGGCACCTATTAAAAAATATTTATTAAATTTAAAAAATATTTATTCCTATTCTCACTATTTATATTATTTGTGTTGTATTAAATCCGACTATTAAAATAGACGGTTGTAAAACACTTATTGAAACTATTTATGATTGTATAGCAATACTACCACCTCCAACTCTCAAAAATCCAAATGACCCAACACCGAACAAACTAAATAAGAAGTGTTGTCTAGCATACAAGATGAATGCAAAAAAGTATATAGGTATTATCAACAAGAAAGTGCTAGCAACCAACCGACTTCCATACCATATTCTTCTTCTTCTTCTTTAACACAACCTCAAAAAGACATGTTGTTTCTGTGGCTAGTATTGAAAGCCTTAGAAATAGAATGTGTAGTGGTAACACTACTAACCAAGTTAGCGAGTTTGATGTTTTTGTGTTGCAGGGTATTGTACCGTACAAACCATTTCTCAATGAAGAAGGACGTGAAGACTTGCTGAAATATTGGAGGGAGAATGAGAAGACATTTCCGACTCTGTCAAAGATGGCCCGAGATGTGTTAAACATTCAAGTGTAATCAACAGCGTCTGAAAGCGTTTTTTCGGCGGACAGATTTCAAATAGGAGAGCACAGACACTCATTAGCCGGAGATCAACGAAGAAGAAGACGAAAACTACAACGAAATCTTATCCGACGGAGGTGGTGGAAGTGATGTCGAGCAATTGACCAACAAATATCAATTTCAACCGAAGAACCATAAGAAATTATAAAGAAACTAGAAAAAGTGTTTTTAAATATGTAATTTTTTAAATTGTAATTTTACTATGTTATTTGCAACTTTCAACACCACAAAGTTGCAAATTCGACAATTGTATTACAAAAAAATCATATTTCCATTAAATAATATAAGAGGCACATAAACAGCCTTGGATGTTTTTATTACACTATCTTGTTTATATGTTATTTTTTAAAATTAAGTGCAAAAAACAAAAAAAATCAGATAAAACATGATCCCGACCCGATCTCGTCCAGCCCCGTCTCGATAATATCGATCACTTTTTCTAACGGGACCGGGACAGGGTCGGGACATTGGCAAAACCCGCCAGTCCCACCGGGTACCGGTCTCGCCCTACCCCCTGTCCCGCCGAGACCCGCCCCACTCTGCCCCGTTGGCCACCCTTAGAATGTAGACAGACCTTACCTCAACCTTAGTAGGTAGAACGGCTATTTCCGGGAGACCCTCGGCTCAAGATAAAGCATAATCAGGCAAAGCAAGCAAAACAAAACAAAGTATGAGAAACGGTCAGACGAGAAATTAAACCGTTGTGAACATGCCGATAGTAAAATCAAATATGCAATGGTAGCGCATTCTAACAACAGGAAGCAGTAGCTAACACAACTAAATAAGATAAATAAATTATACCAAAGAGCACATAGCAGCAGGAATCAAACTACAAGGTACTATAGAACAATAATGCGTTTATAAGTGTGATAGGCTAATCGAGCCTACAGTAATAACACTACACTATCATTCTGTAAGCGTAAGTAGGACAATGCTCGACCACCTATTACCCTTCTACCCTAATTCGTGTCCTCCATAACCCCCTATCTAAGGTCATGTCATCAGTAAGTTGCACCTGCGTCATATCCCGTCTAATTACTTTTCCCCAATACTTCTTCGATCTACCTCTACCCTCCTGAACCCGTCCATAGCCAACCTCTCACACCTCCACACTGGGGCATCCGTGTCTCTCCTCTGCACATGCCCGAACCATCTCATCCTCGCTTCCCGCATCTTATCCTCCACCGAGGCAACTCCCACTCTGTCCCGGATATCTTCATTACTAATCATATCCCTCCTTGTATGCCCACACATCCATCTCCACAACTTTCATATTTTGAATGTGCGAAGTCTTGACTGGCCAACACTCCGCCCCATACAACATAGTCGGTCTAACCACTACCCTATAAAACTTGCCTTTAAGTTTTGGTGCTACCTTTTTATCACACAAGACTCCAGATGCGAGCCTATATTTCATCCACCCTGCCCCAATACGATGTGTGATATCGTTATCAATCTCTCCATTCCCTTGGATAATAGACCCTAGGTATTTAAATCTTCCTTTCTTTGGAATGACCTGAGTACCAAGCCTCACCTCTACGCTTTGTCTCGGGGTCGCTCCCGTTCTTTGAACTTACACTCCAAATATTCTGTCTTGGTCCTACTCAACCTGAACCCTTTAGACTTCAGAGTCTGTCTCCAAACCTCCAGCTTGGCGTTCACTCCGCTACGAGTATCATCAATCAGGACTGTGTCGTCTGCGAATAACATACACCATGGTACCTCCCCTTGAATTTGTCGCGTCAGTCCTTCCATGACCAAGGCAAATAGGAATGGGCTAAGAGCTGATCCCAAGTGCAGCTCCATCGTCACTGGAAAGTGCTCCGAGTCTCCTCCTACTCACCGTACCTTAGCCTTGGCTCCATCATACATAACTTTGATCGCCATAGTGTACGCCACAGGTACACCTCTAACCTCAAAACATCTCCATAGAACCTCCCTAGGGACTTTTTCGTATGCCTTCTCGAGGTCAATGAATACCATATGTAAATCTTTCTTCCTCTCCCTATACTGCTCCACCAACCTCCTAATAAGATGAATGACTTTGGTAGTCGAACGCCCCGACATGAATCCAAACTGGTTCTTGAAAATAGACACATATTTCCTCACTCTCATCTCCACGACCATTTCCCAAACTTTTATAGTGTGGTTCAGCAGCTTGATACCCCTATAGTTGTTGCAACTTTGGATATCACTTTTGTTTTTATACAAAGGAATCATTGTGCTCCACCTCCATTCTTCGGGCATTCTTGTCGTCTTAAAAATGACGTTAAACAACTCAGTCAACCACTCCAAACCTGCCCTGTCAGTGCTCTTTCAAAATCCAAACTATTTTACATAATAGTTTTTAAAAATATTATAACAAACAAAATTAACGGTTGACAAAGTTAATAAAAGTATAAAACACTACTCACATTTACGTTTTACTAATTTGTTGTTCAAAATAATGATATTCGGACAAAACAAAATCCGCATACAATCTTGACTGCTATGACTTGAATGATTTAATTAAATCGTCACTGTGAGTAACGCCTTGTGAATATTTCGTTACTCATGCTAACGACACTAACTTATTTATTAAAAAAATATACTCACGTGACTTGTCATACTTGGAAAAATTTCCTATGAGCATAAGAAAATATCATTTGTCCAATGACAACCATTGATTAAGAAAATGATGAAAAGAATAATCCCTGAATTTTAAAATGTCTATCCTATGTTGGCAGAGCTCAACTGCTTAAAAGTTTAATAATGTCTGCACAAATTTTTTGGGGACAAATTTTTGTACTATAAAAAATGTTAAGAGTTCCACATCGGATATGAAATAGGAACATGAACCCCGAATTCCACATCGGATATTGAATGAGAACATGGATTCTTTATATGGAATTGGACAATAACATCGGTAAACAAAGAATTTGAATGAGTCTGTCTCTGATATCATGTAAAGAATCAATCTTGGGTCTAACTCAACCCAAAAGCTAGCTTTTAGGGTGAGGATTGTCCAAGTCCATATAAGGAGTTTATGTACCCATTCAATATCTGATGTGGGACTCGGAATCTATGTTCCCATTCCATATCCGACGTGGGACTCTTAACAAAAAAAATTATGCAGACGATTAAGGAGATATGTTGGACATTCTTCTAAATAGAATCAGTAGAGAGTCAGAGACATCAAAGAAAGCTCTAATATTGGCGGTGTTTGGCACAGGCGAAAATATTTTTTTTATTTTTTTAAATTTTCTCATGATCGATCGGTAAAAATATTCTCTAGAAAAATAATTTCCTTAAAAATAAGGATAATGATTTTCCTAGTGAAAGTAAAGAAAACAAGTTCCACAAGTGACATTGCACATTGATTGTATCCTCCTTACCTTAACCCTGTGGCCCCCATCCCCACCACCCGTTGTTAAAAAAATCTATTTTTTCACCGAAAAAATTTCAGTGGCTATTATCAGAATATCGGTTGAAAAACTTAAATTGTATTGTTTTCACACGGAAAAATTAAGAAGTTTCTTAGCGCTTCAGTGGGAACCTGTTTCCCACAATTCGTTATTTCATTTTCTCAGTGAGCTGGTTCGGTGAGAACGAGGTGGAAAAATCATGTTTTATAGTGAAAATTTCCGTATGAATGTAGGTGGAAAAAACCTCTGTTTCTAGTAGTGACTCCACACCCCTACCCCACCTTCACCTCTCAAAGTATTTATCTAAATTATATAAAAATATTTTTAAAATAATATTTTTTACTTACCTACCAAATAAGAAAAAATAAATAGAGAACCCACTTATTCTCGTGAAAAACATTCACCATAAAAAGTATTTTCGTTCGTGCCGTAAACATCCAGTGTGCTGGCCTTTGTTAGCCAATGGCTTGACTTGACCAATATATTGGTGTCAGATGGTAGGGATGTTGTTAATGATCCTAGAGGTTGGGGTAGCATGTCCAACCCTAGTGCATTTTTGTTTCTTATTAAATTATAATACTTCCTGATAGTGAATATATTCTATATATATTCATAATATATTCTATAATTAATATTTAGTGTAATTAAGATAAAATAGAGATCCTAATTCTATTAGGACTACAATTGTAATTAAGGTAAAATAGAGATCATAATTCTATTAGGACTACAATTGTATACTATATATATATGACATTAATAAGAGAACTCCATCAAGGAGAATTACACTATTCTACATGGTATTAGAAGTCAAACCCTACCCCCTACATTCTCTTTATAGTCCCTATACTCTCAATCCGAGCACTTCTCGAAAGTCTCAGGGTTCAGGTGGTATCTGCGCTATGATATGACTTTTAGTGGGTTCAGGACCAACAATATCGGCAACATCACAAACTAGAACTTGGCTACTATAATCCACGGCATAAATTTAGCCATTAAAATACACCAAATCATAAAGTAGTTCGTGATTAGTTCCTTCCCACCTAACCCTAGGCCATCTCAAATCTCCCGGTCTCTTGAAAAACATATTACTCGCTTTTAGGGTTCTTCAACAACCTCGTCTTTCTATCTAACCTACCATCCACGAACATGGCATGATATTCCTTGTTGCAGCCCAACATTCTGGTCACATCTTCAGGCCCACGGTACATGGGCCACCAACACCAGGCCCTTTTCAAAAGGGACCCACACCATTTTCATCGGTTGTTTCCCTTTGGTGTCCCTTGATTCATGAGGCTTAGCAAAAGATATCATAGATATTGGTACCGCAGGAAAGGGGTCGGTATCAATGGACATTTCAGCCATACTCTTGTCGGCTAGCTTGAACCTCCCCTCTTTGATGCCTTTTTGGATCGCCTTTTTGAAGATCACACAATTAGAAGTAGAGTGACTATATGAATTATGCCACTTACAGTACTTCTTATCTTTGAGTTCCTCGGCAGGCGGAATCTTATGACCATCAAGCAGCCGAATCTGCTTATATTTGAGTAGATGATCACAGATCTAAAAACAACCGATGAAAAGGGCCTGGTGTTGGTGGCCCATGTACCGTGGGCCTGAAGTTGTGCCTAGAATGTTGGGCTGCAACAAGGAATATCATGCCATGTTCGTGGATGGTAGGTTAGATAGAAAGACGAGGTTGTTGAAGAACCCTAAAAGCGAGTGATACGTTTTTCAAGAGATCGGGAGATTTGAGATGGCCTAGGGTTAGGTGGGAAGGAACCAATCACGAACTACTTTCTGATTTGGTGTATTTTAATGGCTAAATTTATGCCGTGGATTATAGTAGCCAAGTTCTAGTTTGTGATGTTGCCGATATTGTTGGTCCTGAACCCACTAAAAGTCATATAATAGCACAGATACCACCCGAACCCTGAGACTTTCGAGAAGTGCTCGGATTGAGAGTATATGGACTATAGAGAGAATGTAGGGTAGGGTTTGACTTCTAATACCATGTAGAATAGTGTAATTCTCCTTGATTGAGTTCTCTTATTAATGTCATATATATAGAGTATACAATTGTAGTCCTAATAGAATTATGATCTCTATTTTACCTTAATTACAATTGTAGTCCTAATAGAATTAGGATCTCTATTTTATCTTAATTACACTAAACATTAATTATAGAATATATTACGAATATATATAGAATATATTCACTATCAGGAAGTATTATAATTTAATAAGAAACAAAAATGCACTAGAGTTGGACATGCTACCCCAGCCTCTAGGACATGCTACCCCAACCT
Organism: Anisodus tanguticus; assembly: GCA_034509755.1. Classification (NCBI taxonomy): domain Eukaryota; kingdom Viridiplantae; phylum Streptophyta; class Magnoliopsida; order Solanales; family Solanaceae; genus Anisodus; species Anisodus tanguticus. The sequence goes on from CM067555.1 coordinate 45,429,740, forward strand.
CTAGGGTTTGGAGTGGTTGACTGAGTTGTTTAACGTCATTTTTAAGACGACAAGAATGCTCAAAGAATGGAGGTGGAGCACAATGATTCCTTTGTATAAAAACAAAAGTGATATCCAAAGTTGCAACAACTATAGGGGTATCAAGCTGTTGAACCACACTATAAAAGTTTGGGAAATGGTCATGGAGATGAGAGTGAGGAAATATGTCTATTTTCGAGAACCAGTTTGGATTCATGTCGAGGCGTTCGACTACCAAAGTCATTCATCTTATTAGGAGGTTGGTGGAGCAGTATAGGGAGAGGAAGAAAGATTTACATATGGTATTCATTGACCTCGAGAAGGCATACGAAAAAGTCCCTAGGGAGGTTCTATGGAGATATTTTGAGGTTAGAGGTGTACCTGTGGCGTACACTATGGCGATCAAAGTTATGTATGATGGAGCCAAGGCTAAGGTACGGTGAGTAGAAGGAGACTCGTAGCACTTTCCAGTGACAATGGAGCTGCACTTGGGATCAGCTCTTAGCCCATTCCTATTTGCCTTGGTCATGGAAGGACTGACGCGACAAATTCAAGGGGAGGTACCATGGTGTATGTTATTCGCAGATGACACAGTCCTGATTGATGATACTCGTAGCGGAGTGAACGCCAAGCTGGAGGTTTGGGGATAGACTCTGAAGTCTAAAGGGTTCAGGTTGAGTAGGACCAAGACAGAATATTTGGAGTGTAAGTTCAGCAACGGGAGCGACCCTGAGACAGGCGTAGAGGTGAGGCTTGGTACTCAGGTCATTCCAAAGAAAGGAAGATTTAAATACCTAGGGTCTATTATCCAAGGGAATGGAGAGATTGATAACGATATCACACATCGTATTGGGGCAGGGTGGATGAAATATAGGCTCGCATCTGGAGTCTTGTGTGATAAAAAGGTAGCACCAAAACTTAAAGGCAAGTTCTATAGGGTAGTGGTTAGACCGACTATGTTGTATGGGGTGGAGTGTTGGCCAGTCAAGACTTCGCACATTCAAAATATGAAAGTTGTGGAGATGGATGTGTGGGCATACAAGGAGGGATATGATTAGTAATGAAGATATCCGGGACAGAGTGGGAGTTGCCTCGGTGGAGGATAAGATGCGGGAAGCGAGGATGAGATGGTTCGGGCATGTGCAGAGGAGAGACACGGATGCCCCAGTGTGGAGGTGTGAGAGGTTGGCTATGGACGGGTTCAGGAGGGGTAGAGGTAGATCGAAGAAGTATTGGGGAAAAGTAATTAGACGGGATATGACGCATGTGCAACTTACTGATGACATGACCTTAGATAGGGGGTTATGGAGGACACGAATTAGGGTAGAAGGGTAATAGGTGGTCGAGCGTTGTCCTACTTACGCTTACAGAATGATAGTGTAGTGTTATTACTGTAGGCTCGATTAGCCTATCACACTTATAAACGCATTATTGTTCTATAGTACCTTGTAGTTTGATTCCTGCTGCTATGTGCTCTTTGGTATAATTTATTTATCTTATTTAGTTGTGTTAGCTACTGCTTCCTGTTGTTAGAATGCGCTACCATTGCATATTTGATTTTACTATCGGCATGTTCACAACGGTTTAATTTCTCGTCTGACCGTTTCTCATACTTTGTTTTGTTTTGCTTGCTTTGCCTGATTATGCTTTATCTTGAGCCGAGGGTCTCCCGGAAATAGCCGTTCTACCTACTAAGGTTGAGGTAAGGTCTGTCTACATTCTAAGGGTGGCCAACGGGGCAGAGTGGGGCGGGTCTCGGCGGGACTGGCGGGTTTTGCCAATGTCCCGTCGGAAAAAGAGATCGATATTATCTAGACGGGGCTGGACGAGATCGGGTCGGGATCAGGTTTTATCTGATTTTTTTTGTTTTTTACACTTAATTTTAAAAAATAACATATAAACAAGATAGTGTAATAAAAACATTCAAGGCTGTTTTTGTGCCTCTTATATTATTTAATAGAAATATGATTTTTTTGTAATACAATTGTCGAAATTGCAACTTTGCGGTGTTGAAAGTTGCAAATAACATAGTAAAATTGCAATTTAAAAAATTACATATTTAAAAACACATTTTCTAGTTTTTTTATAATTTCTTATGGTTCTTCGGTTGAAATTTATATTTGTTGGTCAATTGCTCGACATCACTTCCACCACCTCCGTCGGATAAGATTTCGTTGTAGTTTTCGTCTTCTTCTTCGTTGATCTCCGGCTAATGAGTGTCTGTGCTCTCCTATTTGAAATCTGTCGGCCGAAAAAACGATTTCAGACGTTGTTGATTACGCTTGAATGTTTAACACATCTCGGGCCATCTTTGATAGAGTCGGAAATGTTTTCTCATTCTCCCTCCAATATTTCAGCAAGTCTTCACGTCCTTCTTCATTGAGAAATGGTTGGTACGGTACAATACCCTGCAACACAAAAATATCAAACTCGCTAACTTGGTTAGTAGTGTTACCACTACACATTCTATTTCTAAGGCTTTCAATACTAGCCACAAAAACATGTCTTTTTTGAGGTTGTGTTAAAGAAGAAGAAGATGGTATGGTAGTCGGTTGGTTACTAGCACTTTCTTGTTCATAATACCTATATACTTTTTTGCATTCATCTAGTATGCTAGACAACACTTCTTATTTAGTTTGTTCGGTGGTGGGTCATTTGGATTTTTGAGAGTTGGAGGTGGTAGTATTGCTATACAATCATAAATAGTGAGAATAGGAATAAATATTTTTTAAATTTAATAAATATTTTTTAATAGGTGTCTTATATGCTGGTTTTTCCGTATATTCATTAAATAATAAAAATATTAGAGCTATATAAAATAACATAGTTGAAATAGTAGGACAATATATACCGAAAAATTCTTTTGTTGCTTTAAAAAATTCTCTAGAAATACAATAAGTTCTGATATTTTTTCTCAATCGTTATCTACAACCATATCAGTTGAATTTCGACTATGGACGTTAAAAATAAAGTTATAGGTCTTCTATAATCATAAGCAACAAGTAGTTGCTCGTACAAAGAATTCCACCTACTTAGCGACTTCTTCGGGAATTTTTCTATAAGCTAGTCCGCAATCATGACAAGTTTTTTTATATTCTTTTTTCGTTGTATTCTATTACTTTTAAAAATAAAGTTTATAGAAAATTACATTTTATTAAGAATGTCTGCAAAAAGTGTTAGACCATCATTTACAGTTATATATATGACATGCACATTTTATATGAAAATGATTTGAAAATGATAGAGTTAAAAGATCTTTTAAAATTCTAATAGAATAATTATTAGGAGAAGTATTATCTAATGCAATAGACATAATTTTATCAGTTATGACATAATAATCGCAAATTGAATAAATATTAACTGAAATAAAAGTACCAGTGTGCCTATCATCTTTATATCTATACGCTAAAATACGTTTTTGCATAGACCATTTATAATTTATCCAATGACATATTACCGTTAAATAATCATGGTCGTTAGTATTACGACCTATATCAGACGTAATAGATACTTTACCAGGAAAATGATATAAGGAATAACGTAAATACTGTTGATATTCATGTGCAAATTTAAATACATCTCTCCTAACAGTTGATCTAGGAAAACCGTTAAAAGCAGGATTATACATATCTCTAATATAATGAATAAAATCAGGAGAGGAAGTAAATGAAAAAGGCAAACCCTCCACAACAACTGATTTTACTATTGCTTCCCAATCTCTATGTTTATCGTATTTAGGACCTACAATTCCCCCGTCATAGGGTTAATTTGACCCTGAACTTGGTCCGGGACAATATGTGAACCTTGTCCCGACTGAGAGGGCATTGGCGCACCCGATTTTTCAGCCAGGTGTTAGTTCCACCTAGCTTGGTGAAAGTTTTGTACGTGTCTCAATAAACCTCCCGTCCCACCCTGACCTTTTCCCATTTTAAATTTAAAAATAGTTTTTAACAAATTAGACATCTAACTACTTGATTCTCTTCATCCCTATCAAAAAAATTTCATGCATCCGATTTTAATTTTTATTTTGTTGGGCCTCGTCTCATACTATGGGAAATAAGAGGCGTTCCAGAGGGTGTGTCATCTAGATTAGTAGGTGTGTCATCTAGATCAAGGGGTGTGTCATCTAGATTATCTTCTAAATTAAAGTCTTGTTGAGTTCCAGAAAATATCTCCTCGTCTAAATCTAATGGTATTTCAGGAAAAAAATCAGTATCAACCAAATCATCTTGTCTAGAAATAGAATGACTAGAAGAAATAACCCTGCTCTTGTTACCCCTACTAGAATAAGTCTTACCCTTACCCTTAAACATACCTCTAATTCCTTCCATTTTAATTATATGCTAACAAATAATTAAAGATAATGAAATTAAGTGTGCTAATTAAAATAAAGAAAAAATAATAATTTAATGAAGGAACGAATGTATCAAACGCCGACGTGTAATTGAGAGGTTGAAAATCGAAACTTTGCTCGATGGATAATCCTCAAGCTAGTTGCCAACTTCACTCCCAAATGAATAAATAAAATTGAATATTTAATAGACAATGTAGACTTGTAGAGAGATATATTGAGAGATTAGAGAAATTGTAGGAAGATTTGTGAGAAAGATGAAGAGAAAATGAGGTATTTATAATTGGAAAATTGGGTTAAAGTGTAAATATAATAACTTAGGGGTTAAAAATAAATATTAACGGGGTAGGGGGAGGCCAAAAATGGTCGTTGCACAACGGCCAAAATATAAAATGGTCGTTGCACAATGACAAAATATAAAATGATCGTTGGTGCAATAGTTATTTTGTGCAAAGGGGAGGGGTCGGGCGGAACAAGGGGCGGGACTGTGGCAGGCTGGACCCGGGTGGGACGAGTCCAGGTCCCGTCCCGGTTCGAGTCCCGGTACTGAATTTTTTTTTATAGCGGGGTCGAGGCGAGATTGGGTCGGGACCGAGCCGACCCGCTTCGTTGGCCGGCCTTAGTACATTTTACCCTTCTCAGACCCCACGTTGTGGAATTTCACTGGGTATGTTGTTGTTGTATTATGTAAAATGTTACTCAAAAATATGTATATCGATTTCGAAAAAAATTCAAAAGAATGTTTTAGTGTTGTTAATTGTTTCAAATAATGAATTATTCACAAGTTTGTGCATCTAAATTGATATATTCTTTATTTTGTCGAATGTTTAAAAATAGCAAAAGCTTAAAATAGTATAAAGGGTTTGAGACCTCCTAAAAGAACTCTATCCCTCCTGTTTGATTTGATCTATAAATATACAACAAGAAAGGTTTGATCATTCAACAAAACAAGAAGAAGAAGAAGAAAGAAATCATTGTTAATCCTTGCTTGAAAAAATTCTCTCTCTCTCTCCATTTTCAAGATTCCTTTCCAAAACCCAATTTCATAGAAAAACATCACTAAACCTTTGTTTAATCATTTCAAGAAAACAGTTAAACAAATATCTTAGTTAATTCTTGCAGTATTCTCTCATCATCAAAGGAAATTCAGCTTTGAAGGTACATTTTCTCTTTAACATGCATATTGTGCAATGAAATTCTTTTTAAACACATTTAACAAGATTTCTTCGTGATTCTTTAATTTCTCCTAAAAATTGTAACAAATTTGATATTTCAGGAAACAGGAAAAGGGGAAAGGAAGATAACACCATGCAAGAAGCTAAAATTGTAGCAACTGTCACCTCAACAGCAATATTGTTCTTGTTCATGATCAATATTAATGTCTCAAATGTTGCAGCAGGATTGCCAGAGGAAAAAGTTGTTGTCATAACCAACAATCACACAAATTACCTTAGCGTCCGTTGCTTCTCCTTCGACAATGATGGCAAGGTTCAACACCTAAATACTATGGGAAGTTTCAACATCACTGTTAAAATCAGAAAACTATTCTCCTCTTCAACAATGTGGAATTGCTCCACAAACATGGGAACATTTGTAGCGTTTAAATACGACTATGGGTGTGTTGATCGTTTGAAGCCCTGTGAATGGAGGTTTGATGAGAACTTCACGTATCGCTATAGTCCCAAGGAGGAAGAGTGGGTTGCTCATGAATACAACCCGAATTATGAGTCTCTAACTAGAGGAGGAGTCATCAAAGGGTATTACGTTAACTAAATGGAACGATATATATCTGACAGTCCTGAACATTCAAATATTCTATTCTAACTTGATTGGACTGTCAGAATCTTAATCAGAAAAAGCTAATTAATGTTAGTATTACATATAATATAGACAAGTACAATGTACAGTGTTGAGATTTTAAAAAAAATGGTGAGCTAAGGTCCCTTTCAGGGATACTCAAAAGCTTCGTGGACAGCTTTGTTTCCTCCTCATTTATTTCCTGGCGACTACTCATATAGGTGACTTGGTAAGCGAGCTATGTTGGGTACTGTAATAGTTGTATCTGAACGTGTACTCGTCAAGTTACATATTTTGAATTTAGGTTATGTGCGTATTTAATGGTGTAATTTTTAAGTGTCTAAGCTAGCCCTTTCCGTGTTCTGCTTCCGCCCGACGACTCAAATGTAGGAAGACCTCTTTTCATCGAGATCAAAGAACAAAGTTTGCGTAATTCAGCATTTACTAGTACTAAAATAAGGTGTCCAATACCTGTAAAATGTTGGTACATGAAGCTATGGTTGTTCTGGCTGTGCATCGGAAACATATTCTTCTAACTTAGAAAGCAATATAATCTTATCAAGCATTTTATATATTGCCTGAGATTCGAGGTGTGAGTCGTCAGCAGCCACAAATTCGTAAAACTTACCGCCGACCTCTATCAAACTATATCCCGGATTCTTCTTAACACCTTTAGCTCTCATCAAACTTCTAACCATTCTAACATCAGCCCATTTCCCCTCATTAGCACACAAACTTGCAAGAAGCACGTAAATACCACTATCTTGCGGATCTAATTCTATAAGTTTCTCAGCAGCGACCTTGGCAAGTTCAACATTTCCATGCATCCGACAACCATTAAGCAAAGCGCCCCAAACAGCTTTATCAGGTTCCATTGGCATTTGCTTTATCAACTCATAAGCTTCTTTCAGATGCCCAGATCTACCGAGTAAATCAACCATGCAAGCATAGTGAGCCACCTCGGGAAACGATCCATTTAATTCCATGCTCCTAAAGTACTCCCAACCTTGATTGACCAAACCACCATGAACGCACGCTGATAGAACGCCCACAAACGTGATGCTATCAGGCTCGAGTCCCCAAGATTTCATTTGTTCGAAAAGAGCGATAGCCTTCTCGGCAAGCCCGTGAGAAGCACATCCTACAATTACTGCATTCCAGGAGACCAAATCTCTTTCTGGCATTTCGTGGAAGAGCTCTCCTGCTACATCCATGCTTCCACATTTCCCGTACATGTCTATTAATGTGTTTGCCAGGATCACACTGTACTTTACCCGTTTTTGCTTAATATAGTAATCATGAATTCGTCGACCAAAATCCAAGGAACCTGATTGAGCACAACCGGAGAGCACGGAAACCAAAGTGCTCTCCATGGGAGACAAACCTCGTTTTTCCATTTCACGAAAGAGTTCGAGGGCCTCTAAAGGTCTATTATTTTGCGAGTAGCAAGCAATCATCGCATTCCAAGAAACTACATTTCGCTCGGGCATTTCGGTAAAACACTTCAAAGCCAAGTCTACCTCCCCATATTTGGCGTAGCCATGTATCATACTTGTCCATGAAAAAACATCCTTTATTTCCATCTTATCGAAAATCTCTTTAGCCAAAGGCAAACAACCACACTTCACATACATATCTAATATCGCGTTCGTCAAATTAAGACTACATTCAACACCTCTTTTCTCCACGAGTTCATGAACCGATTTCCCCAAATTCAAATCCCCCTTCAACGAACACGCAGAAAACACAGTTATCAACGTAACGTCATTAAACTCAACGTTGTTCGAATACATCATATCAAACAACCCCAATGCCTCATCAACCATATTCCTTTTCACATACCCATCAATCAAGCTAGTCCAAGTGACCACATCTCTTTCAGGACTTTCATCGAACACCTTCTGTGCATCAACAATTTTCCCACTTTCACCATAAAAATGAATCAAACCATTCCTCACAATCAAATCACTCAAGAACCCAACTTTACAAATCCTACAATGCACTGACCCCCCCACCCCCACCCCTACCCTACACCCTTTCAAGACAAAAACATAACTTCTTTTATCCATTTCAACATTTTCCCTTACCATTCTCTTAAAAAAACAAAAACCCAAGTCGAAGAACTGATTTTTAACATAACCCCTAATCATAGTATTCCAAATATACACATTTGATTCAGACATTTCATCAAACAACTTATGTGCATAGTGTATATCACCATTAACATCCAAAGCACAAAAGGAAATTAATCTACTGATAGGGAAAATGTGAGATATTATGCCAGTGTGTATCATATTGGCTTGAATTTGCTTTATTTGTAACATTGAATTGCAAGATTCTATGAGGATTAGAGTTGGGTGAGTGATTATAAGATTTGAGTTCCATTTGGGTTGTGAGGAAAATAATAGTTTGTGAAAATGTGGGAAAATTTGAATATTTTTGTAGAAGAATGGAAAGTATGGGAATTTCATAAGAAGAAAGAAAGAGGAAAATATTTTCTCGGAAATAAGTAATTTTTATACTGGTACTCAAGTTAAAAAACGTCATTTTAGGAGTATTTGTATATATTCAAAGTAAAACATTATGAGATTTTTGAAATTAGAGTACAACTTTCAATGGTGGATGTAAGGAGGTGGGTAGGTAAGGGATCGGGTAGGCACTTAGGGGGGTGAGCGGACAGTGTAAGGGTGGTTAAAGTGAGTTGGTGTGTTTTTATTGATTCGAAAAATATTTCTAAAAAAAAATTTATCAAGATATTTAGAGCAAATGTGCACCCAAACAAGAAAAAATAGGAAAACATTTCTTGTCATATACCAAACATACCCTTTTTGCCTTTTAGAATAGGAATGCTTGTGAATAGATTAGCACTAAAATAATGAAAGCGCTTTCTTTCCGGCAGCTAAGGGGCATAGCGGTTTATGGAGTTTAGTTAAGTTTAACTCTGATCTGAGGCCATTAGTAGTGTACGAACTTCGAAAGAAAGAGAGATTGAGCCACTAAGCAGAGAATTAGATTCGAGAGCGAAAGAGATTATGAAAGTTCTTCCACGGGGCAACCCAGCCTTTGAAATAAGTTCTCAAATCAATCTATTCGAGCCCTTAAAAAGCAGAACTAGACCCACACAAATGCTTAATCAAAAGCTCTGTCCTCCTTCCCCTCCTATAAGTGTACTGAAATTTGCCAATGTATATTGTCATTAACATCCAAAGCACAAAAGGATATGATTCTACTGATAGGGAAAATGTGAGATATTATGCCAGTATGTATCATATTGGCTTGAATTTGCTTTATTTGTGACATTGAATTGCAAGATTCTATGAGGATTAGAGTTGGATGGGTGATTACAAGATTTGAGTTCCATTTGGTTTGTGAGGAAAATAATAGTTTGTGAAAATGAGAGAAAGATTGGATTTTTTTTGTAGAAGAATGGGAAGTGTGGGAATTTCATAAGATGAAGTAAAGAGGTGGAGGTGAATCATTGAACATAATTTTAATTATTCATTTGTAGTAAAAGAAAGAATTTTATTGAAGGTGTTGTTTTTTAACATAATTTTGATTATATGTGTGCTGTTTTTGTGTTTTCCTAGAGTAATTTTTTCTGTTAAGTGAAGTTTTTGATTCAAAATTGAGAGATAAAGACAGTGAGAAATTGAGATGGATAAGAGTGTTAATGGGATAAAAAATCAATATGAACTCACACATTTGGAGGTGTTGTTTTGCGTTTTCAAGTATTACTTTACTACTATATATAAGCCGCTAGAAGCAGGCACCCACGTCCAACTTTAAATACCATGCTCTGTATTTGCAACTTTTGAAATTTGTTTTCAGCATGCGGGCCCCACTTCAAGCTTTGGTTTATCATCTGTTTGGATGGTTGTTTCTCGTGGTTCATTAATGTACAGTATGGTATTGTATTGTATTGTATTGTATTGTGTTGTATTTAATGAACACAATGTTTGAATAGACTGCATTGTTTGTGGTGGTTTAATGATATTTTTATTGTTTGGTTTGACTATAAGGTATTGTATAATAATTAATAACATATAAGTTTACTAAAATACTCTTAATCCTTAATTACATACTAGTTTTTATATATTAATAAAATTAAGATAAAGCATAAAATGAAAACTTTAAAGAATAAGTAGGTGATGAGTGGGGGTGGTGGAGGGGTGGGTTAGTGGTGAGAGGTCGTGTGTGGTGTAGGGTGGGGGCGGTGGTAGGGTGGGGTGGGTGACGGTGAGGGGACGTGGGGGGGGGGGAGTGGTAGTGTGGGGGATTGGGTGGGTGATAGGGTGGTGGTGGGGTGGGTGGTAGGAAGTTGGGGGATTGGGTGGGTTTGGGTGTGATAGAGGTGTGTGGGTGGGGTAGGGTATTATTGAAAAATGAAATACATAACCACGCAAAAATCACCAAATTCGTGGTTATAAAAAATGAGCTTTTTCATGGTCATTTAACCACGTAATTACAACGGGTTTACAACATCATACAACATAATTTTAAGAACAATGGAAACAAACATGGTTTCATAGAAAACAATACAATAATGAACCACGGGAAACAACCATCCAAACAGGGGGTTACTGTATGCTTCTTCACCTTACTTCATTTGGAGTGCTTATCGGCTTTTAAGCACTTTTCTAGTTTTTGTAGTATTTGGCAATGAAAAAAAGTGTTCAAAACACTTACTTTTAGGCATGAAAAGTACAAAAATAAGCCAAAAAGCCAAAAATTGGGTATTACTATCAACTTATGACTTTCAAATTTTAGCTTATAAGCTACTTTTTAAAAATCAATCCAAACACCCTCTTGCTCTTTCTATAAAAATGAGAATACATCACAGCTTCTTTTGGGTGTCGTTCAATTTTTTCATTAGGAATACTATTTTGCTGCCACATCATATTTTTATCAATAATTGTTGTTCTAAATAATATTTTTATCAATATTAATAGTAATATTTATCCGCTATTTATTTTACTCTTAATAAGATGACTACACATAAATATATAACTTGTCAAAATATTTCAAATAATCTGAAACAAAGAAAATATACTATCACACAAATTATTGAACATGTGCTCCCAAAATTTCTAGCTTTTCACTTGTGACTTTCATAAAATGTAGTAAAATATGTTGAAAAATTCTTTAAATTGCATAGAGATAAAATTATAAATATATTTGGCTCGTGCCGGCACGGGGTCCGATATCTAATTTTTAGTATACTTTTTTAGTATAGTATAATTTTAAAGGTGCGGATATTTTATATATTTGTGGTTAAATATTGTTAACACTCTAAATTAATTCAAGTGTTTAGCCGAATTCAGTGACAGCCGAACTGTTCCAGAGCCGAATTTACTCCTAGCCCTCGACTACAAGAACTTCATCGGCTACTAAGGCATCTTAGCCGAGTTTTTAGTTAGAGGTACGACTGGGACCCACTCAGATGCAGACGCCTCAACGACCAAGTCAAAAGGGTTTTCGGACCCTTAAAAGCGGTAACGGCCAACAACAAGGCCATTATCCGAGCAAGAGGAGTAGAGGGCGAGAAAATCGACACCACCTCCTCCATAGTCGGTCGTTGAACTTAGTGGGTTACTTGATGGCTGACATGGGAGGGGGCACGTTGTACAGTTTCTTTTTCTTTTTGTACTATAAATAAGATCATTCTTTGTATATAACACACACACAATCAATCAAACAACTCAAATCTTACTATACTCTGTTGCATTCATGTTTCTTACCTCTTAGTTTACTCATAACACAGTCCTAACGCTTTCTGGAGTAGTTGGGGAATTCATTGCTAGAAATTAGAGTTCCATTTCCAGCCCAAAATCGCTTAAGTTAAAGGAATCAATTTGTCATCCGATTTCGTCAGCCGATAAAACGGCAAACACTTCGGAGGGTAACAAATTTGGCACGCCCAGTGGGACCATAGGTGAATTAATAGCAAAGTTTGAATCTCCAGGCCAGGATCATTCTTGGTGTATGCTCCTAAGGTCCGGTAAGAAAATGAACATCGAGTCCAGTCCACATCCTCAACAAGTAAAGGAAAAAAGAAATTATTTAGTACTTACTTTTTATACTAATTCAAATTATGTTGCTTTGTCAGAAGAAGGATAGCTATGACGCAGGGAAGAAAATTTTCTGCTTGACAAGTTAATTGAGAAATCGAAAGGAAGCCCAAAGCTTACCTCCAATAATGCAACAAAATGAACTTCCTGGTTAGATCCTTTCGTGAACTCACATGTTACTTGAGAATACTCCTCACTTTTTCTCTTTTCTAGTTCTTATGGGAACACCGGACATGGGAGAAATCTCCACAAGTTAGAACCTATTGTTGTAATCTCATTAAGTACTGAGGCTAGTTATGTTTCACATTGTAAATAAGAGCCCTCCTCTTATATAGAAAAACTTGTTTTACTCACACATTAGAGGCTTATCTCCTATACAGCCTCGGGTTCATGGAATAGATGCACTGGTTAGTTTCGGGAGATTCCATGTCCCCAGTCCCACCTATAAAGTGGAACTCAGTTACTAAAATGCATAAAGAGACGCTTCATTGGTAGAATGTTCATACTGTGTATGTACAAAAACATGAACCTAAATGACTATACCGTGAACCGTAGAAATAAAATCCAAATATATACAAGACACACATCAATGTAACTCAACTTCACTTGTTGAAAATATAATTGAAGAAAAATCCAATAAGTTTTGTTCAGCAACTTCGATTAGTTGAGCATGGGTAAAACTCTGTGGCAGTAAACATAATATATCTACAATTCTTTTCTTAATACTTCCTCTACAATTTTTTTAAAGCCACCGGAAATATGCAATATGCGACAAGGCAGAGGAGGAAGCATAGGCAGAGACAGCAAGGATAAGAGGAACTGAAATCAGACAAACAAGTGCACAATCATTCACCTAGATACATTGCCATGTGACAAAGAACTCATTCCGTCTCAAACTTGGATCTTCAGCTGTCTTCCTTGTTCTATCCGAAAGATTATTGTCCACATACGTCTAAAAACTGTTGGATTCTGATTCATAATATACCAATAAGATTCCTGAATTTCAATTCAATTTGGGTTGCCAGTGGAGGCAATTCTTTCAAGAAGCTGCCCAAAAAGATAGGTTTTCAGGAAACGTTATTTCTATTAAAGACAAAAGGAACCTGAAGAAAAAGCAAGGTTTCATGGTACAGACACCTGGCTTTCTGAACTACCTGAAATTCTTGGACTTTGACTTGGCGGACTGGTCACAGTAGCAACCTGAGATACGTGCAACAGGATCGACTCTATAACAGGTGAGATGTCCTGGCCTACAGAAAGAGGTTCTGCTACAGGTGCTGCGGGAATTGTACCAGAACTACACTACGAAGCTCGTATAATATATTGGACGACCAGTATACTCTAATGCTATTGAGCAATCCAAGTCAGCACCTTCCTCAGTGAGAAGAATTCCTGGTGGAAGCAACCTCCATAACCATCGCCCTCCAATTCTATATTTAGAAAAGAAATAAAGTGGGAGAGAGCAACTATTCTAATTGCCGCAAAAGGAACAAGTACTAACAACTCTTTCGATACTGACAAATATTATAAAGTTTCTTTTTCACCAATAAAAGTAACATAGGCCAAAGAAACAAGTCGTAATGAATCTTGATGAACTATCTTGGCAAAATGATTTTCAACCTTTAATTTTCAAAGTATAAGAACATGATAAAAAAAGATTCAGCAAATATGAAGTAGAAAATCACAAAACATTTAGAGGAAGCTTTCTTATATGATGACCAGAGAATAAGAACATTGTTACTTAAACATTAAGAACTACTGATAAGTACAATTCTAGCCATGTCTATCAACTACTAACCAGTTTCAAACATAAAGCAACAGTGGTTAAGTATGTTGCGATCAATACAAAAGGTATGGGTCAAAGACTATCAATAAGAAAAGACAACCGAAGCGTGAGGAGACGATCTGGGAAAGCTTTGAAACTCCTGCGCCATTTTAACATAATCCTTAGGCACATCACGCCCTTCAAATTTGGCAGCAATGACGAACTTTTCTAGCACTGTTGCATTCTTGAGCAAATATTTCACCAATGGCACTACAGACTTATTTCCACTTAGTGGTCCATCAAAGTTAATGACCTTGATGGTCTTCAGATGTAGCAAAGAGCAGTTAAACTTATGTGTCTTGAACCACTTGCTCCGTTCATCCTTGTTTGTGTACCTTGACAGCAGGTCCTGCGGGATAGAATCCGATATATTAACCAGTTTTTCTCATTCAGGTAGAAAGCCTAGGAGTTGATTGCAGACAAATTAAAAGGTGATAAATTTTTCCAAAGACTAATCCTCCTCCCATCCAGAATACTATTTTTGCTTCCGCATTAGAGGCATATCTCCTAAAAGTTTGCAAAAGATTGAACCTTCTCTCTACATGAGGATTAAACCGGTTCAATTCTTACCCCTTTTTTGAAGAGGTAAGGTTGTCAAGTCCCCTCTTTGTAACCTTTTATCATTGTCTATGAAATATACCAGTAAGGTGGTTTAAATTTAAAAGAAAAACCAAAAAGGAAGTTTAATGATTTTTTTCTTGAAGTACTTATGATCAGAAATATATTGATATATATCGTCTTCAGTCTACCACTAATAGTTGTTTGATATTGATAACATGAACTAATGAGTATAAAAGTTTAAAGAAAACTTACTCTTGGTTTGTGATTGTTCCAGTCAATGACCAATGTCTGAAGATCCTGTGAACTCGGTAGAAAGCTCCAAATTCCAGGGAAGTCCAATAATACTAAGGCTGTGTTAAGCTTTAAGAATTTCCAGCTTGATGGTGGAAACACCCACCCTTGCAACTCCAGTATGGACAGGCACTTATAAACCAAATAGATAAACCAGGATATGTCAAAAACAAGGAAATGCAACATACTTAATAAATGACATGAAAAATTGTAGAATAATTCGTAAAAACAGCTTCAACTATAGGACTGTGTTTTGTCACAAGCCACATCAAAGTGTTCAAGGTTGGTTTAGGAATCTACGGACTGATTTTTAAACACTTGGAAAACCCATTCACATGACTTCAAGATGATGATCACTGTAAATCAATCCAAATTTTAAATGTTTTCTATCCTATGTAAACTCTTTATTCTCACAATTTTCATCATAAAAATTTTTGTTCAATAGGCCTTGTTTTAATAAACTGCCACTGTCCAACCAAAGTTGCCATGAGATGGCTATTCTGCAGTACTTACAGACATAGTTATCGTATTATCCTATGTAGTGGCATTGTTAATGTTACTAAACTGATCTGAATTCAATAGCAAATAATAAGTCACAAAATGAAAAAAAGAAAATCTAAATTTTGGATAGCCAAGAGTATGAATAAACCTCGAAGCACCAGGGACCCAATTCAAGATTCTCGACATGGGAAACACAGTGAAGAAGTTCCTGGAAATATCTACACTCCTTCTCCAATTTGTCTTTTTCATCTTCAAGTTCATGAAAATCAACACTTAAAGAAAGGACTGCAGTGACAAGTGAAGCCACATTTCTCAGCTGAAAGCGTATCTCATCGCTGCACAACCCCGAAAGTTCCAAATGTCGAACATACGGGGCAAATATTTCGAGCCAATAGACAACTTCTTCAGCAACTTCTGTTTCGTAGTTTGTTATGATCAACTTTCTCAGCTTCACAGAGCTAATTTCGAGACGACGAATACCACCAACTTTATCTAATTCCAAGCACTCTAAATTAGGGCTCCCTAGTAATACTTTTTCCATAACACCCTCCGGCAATGCTACGTCACCAATTGAAAGAGAAACGAGACTACTCCAACTAACACTACCAGTAGGGTTTAACTGACAATTACCAAGAACCAAATTCCTTAACGATGTATTCCTATATGCAAACTGAGGAAACTTATACGCGTAATCGGGAAAACACATCCAGTAAAATTGAAGTGTAAACTCTTCAACACCAGCAATCTTAGTGGCAAAATGTACCCAAAAGTCCACATCTTTAGTAAGATAATCCCTGTATTTATAGGGGAAAACCCTAAATGCTTTGATTTTCTCACAAGACCTAAAATAGTGAAGCTCTCTATTGGTGGAAGCTATGTAAGCAAGAACTTTCTTGGTGTTTATGTTAACATCATACGGATACTGGGGGAAGGGGAAATCGAGTGATAATGGGACGGATTTCCAAAGATACCTCCATCGCTCTGATAATATGCTGGTTCTCACAACCTCTGTACTGTTCCGCAACATAGAGAGGATATGGAGTAGAAGCGGCTCCGGAAGATTAGTGAATCGGTCTCCATCTCCTTTCGCCATGATATTCCTCTGTAGAGTACAACTTTCAATGAAGGAGTAATCAGTCACGGAGGGCATTAGTCCCGTCCAGAAGTATTTTCCAACATGATAGAATATAAACAATCTGAAGAGAATGTCTGATTAAGATATCAACATACATGTATAATGATATTTATTCCAACAGTACAAATCAAAATAATCAAAGTTCAACAGAATATCTTCTAGTTCCTTTTTTTTAATTAATTTTTAAGTTTTAGTTTAAAAACGTAACATTATTTATATTCTTTAAGCTCTTTCTTTCCATGAATTATCAAGCACTATACATGAATTTTCTTAAAAGAAATTGAACACTTCAATACTAAATCAACATCATTCCAAAAGAGCAGTTTGCTAATCTAACTTCATTTAAATAAATTATTAAACCAAAAGCTAAACTATTTTGATACCAAGTAATCATGTTTCTCATTGCTTTATTAGAATTAACAATCAAGTTATGAGAACTGTACATATGAAACGTGAATCGGTAATGCAAAAAGATAGGGTACAAGTAACTAAGTTAAATTACAACAACAAAAGCAACAACAACATACCCAGTGTAATCACACAAGTTGAATTACATTGATAGCATAAAAACTAATTTAAACTATCACATTATACAACTTTTATCCATGCAAGAACAACAAAAATTTAGCCAAATCCCAAAGCTGAAACACGTTTGAAAATTGAAGTCCACTGTATAAAAAAAAGATCTCCAACTACACGAGATGTTTTTTTTCGAAAACTAGGGAAACCGCCATGCCCTTCAGGTGTGCTCCGGGTAAACCACAAACCACACTGGAGAGGTAAATTGCACTAGGCAAGCCCCATGCCACGAGCTCGACCAAGAAAGCATGCAGGGGTGTTTCGAGCAACTACACAAGATGTTGAATATTGTGTAGTACATATGTCCTAATTAACATAAAGGATTGGTGATTTCCTCATAATATCTCATATTAATTTAAGTTGCCTCAACTTCTTATAGACTAAACCCCCCAAGCTAAGATATTAAAAAAAATAAAGGAAAGCAGAAAACAAACATTAAGCCCCCGTTTGACCATGGATAGTTTTCACTTTTTTCCGAAATATTATTTCCGGAAATAATATTCCGGAAAATTGTATATACATAGAGGGTGTGTTTGGTATGGAGGAAAACATTTTTTGGTCAAAAATTTCGGACAACTTTTTCTAGGAAAACAAGTTTCTTAAAAATGACTTTCCTAATCAAAGTAGGGAAAACAATTTCCATAAGTAACATTTCACGTTCCCACCCACCCAAGGCCACCAACCCCCACCACTTGACCATCTCATCCCCATCACCCCCGAACATCTACTCCCCACCCCATCCCACCCCTATAATGTTTAGCTAGATTACATATAAATGCTCTTAGATAATATTCTTTTGCTTATGTACCGAACACTAGGAAATAAATAAGAAATCAACTTATTTTCCAAGAAATCATTTTCTTGGAAAATATTTTCTATGAAAAACATTTTCCTTCACACCAAATACACCCAGAATCGTTACAATTTTCCGGAATTCGAAAAACTCACAAAAGCTCTTTTCACAATTTTCACTCCAAATCACTCCTAAAAATTCAAAAAACAACTATTCATGTCCAAACACAACTCCAATTTCCAAATACCATTTTCAACTTAAAAACAAATCTACTTTTTTTTTCAAAATTCTTATGTCCAAACACCCACTAAGATGCTCTTTCTAACAGTGTAACAGAACAACAAAATATTATAAAGAAGAAAGCTTTCTCACCTGTTTTTCTTTTTTACGTAAGAAAGCTTGGGAACTTTGGTTGCTTCTTGAGAGTGTATGAAAGAATGAAGTTAGTGAGAGGGTTTGGGGTTTTATTTCACCAAGGGTATTTTAGGGATTATAAAATAATATTAGGGATAATAGTAAAAATATTAATCAAACTAAAAGTGTTATATAATTTCAATATCATTAATAATAAAAGAGGAAGTTTTAACTTAAATAATTTTTAAATATAAGAATATTTATTTATGAAATAGACTAAAAAAAAGTGTATCGTAGAAATTGGACAAAAGGAGTACTAATAAATTGGGGGACATCACCTCACTTATTTTGCTTTATACTAGTTTTAGCGTAATAAATTAAATATTTTATAAAAAATAATATGTAAAATAGCAATGGACGTTAAAATAGATAAAATACATACAATTTTCTTTTGTAAATAATTCTTTATTTTCTTTATAAATATGGTTCCAACAAAAAAAAAGTATTAACATGAACATATTACATATTCAAATAGGTGATAAAAATCTTAACAACATAAATAGAATAATATGAATGAGAAATAAAATTCAGAAAAGAAGCATACCTTTAAATTCAAGCTTAACTCGAATCTTCTTTCGCTTGCACAAGAATGATGAAGAATCGATCGATAATGACTTACATAGATTTGTTAGAAGAAGGTAAAAAAATCTAATAACAACTCCAAGTAAATAAAGAGGAATTTAGCTCTACAAGCAAAACCATTGTTCATTCTTTTCAGTTGTGCAACCACATCTAATAGCATTAGACTCTTATCATAAATATTATAGATATTACTTGAAATACGTAGAATTTTCTTTTGCAAATAATTCTCTATTTTCTATACAAGTATGGTTCCAACAAAAGAAAGTAACATGAATATATTACATATTCAAATAGGTGATATAAACCTTAATAACATAAATAGAAATATATAAATCAAAAATAAAATTAAGAAAAGAAGCATACCTTTAAGTTCTAGCTTAATTGGCATAAAGTTTCAATCATATATTCAAATCTTCTTTCGCCTGCACATGAATGATGAAGAATCAATCAATAATGACTTATATAGTTTGTTAGAAGAAGGTAAAAAAATCTAATAACTCCAAGTAAAAAAAGAGGAATTTAGCTCCTAAACCTAAATTTTGTAACCGAAAAAAAAAAACACTAACTTAAAAGGAGTTGAACACCAATCTATGTATGTTAATTTGAGAAAAATAGTAAATGACAATTTTGTCTATTGTAGAGTCTTTTAATGAAGAGCAAAAAGTTCAATTAACATTTGTAAGGTTTTTCGTGTTTTTAATATAATATAGAAGATAGATGGATAGATATAGATTAGCACTCAGCACTTGACTTATGCCAAACACCATCTCTGTCCGACTCAGAAATGGGTTAAATTTTTAGGGTGGCCCCATTAAATAAACTTTTTAGTATTACTACATTTTTTTTTCTTATTGATTTTGATATTATGTTTTATTTGAGTCGAAAATTTATCAAAAACAATCTATTTACTTTCACAAGATAGGAATAAGGTTGTGTATTCAGACTCTACTTATGAGATTACATTTGATATGTTGTTGTTGTGAAATAATATTTTTTAAAAAATCCACTTTATGGACATAAATAGTTTCGCCTATAAAATTTAATAAGTAACATGCTCAATTAATCACATGTTTTGCCTCATAGACGAGCGTTGCATGTGTTGCTCAATTATCATAAGTAATGACTTATGAGTTAACACAGACAGAAAATATCAACATATGTCTACACTAGTTTCTTTTCTCTATCTACAAATATCAACATATGTCTACACTAGTTTACTCTTGCCGGATAAACGGAGAAGAGCTAACATCAATTGTACTGTAAAATGAATCTTCTGCTCCACCATAGTAGGTCTCCTCCTTCTCCTCGTCCCACTTCACGACCTCTCTTATATACTTGAATGCTTCATCAACTGTCAATCGGTCTCTTGCCCGAGCTTGCCACACAAATAGCTTTCTACCCGTGAGAGAAGCATAGAGGTCTTTAAACTTCATTGCAACATAATAATAAGCTTGGTTTGCTTGTGACTGGTTAGTATGGTGAGTCCGCACTGGACTGAAATCGCTGAACCACTCGCAAGAGTCCAATGGTACACGAGCGACCTCCTCCTCAAACAGATCATACTTGTTCAAGATTAAAACAAATGGGGTGTCTTTAAAACACGGATGTCTGACCATTGTTTCGAAGAGTTCTTTGACATGCACCATCTTGTTCTGAAGTAGTGTGCCACTACCACTGTCCTCCGAAGAAAGCCACATCTGATCATAGTCACTCAGGGCCACACAAAATACTACAACACGTACATCTTCGAACATCTCCACCCACTTGCATCCTTCATTCATTCCATTGGCATTTACTCTAATTAGTTGGTACCTGTCAGGAAATGAGATTAGTCTATGTCACCTAGACTCAAGTAAGATTATTTGGATGAGTACATAACATATGTTCAATTTTTAGCAAGTTTTCAGTATGTTTGATAATCCATACAAAATGCTCATGTCCCCTTACAAAGATAGACACCGGAATGTCAAGGCAAACTGAAGGTAGGCATACAAGAGTCATTCAAGTAACTTTTCTCCCTTATGAATTATAAAAGCATACCTCAGAAACTTCTCCAACTGCTATCATTCTATTAGGATACTTCTTTCAACCATCAATTATATTTATCTTTGAAAATGAAAAAAGGGGGACAAACCTGAGTTTTAACCAAAATTGTCCCTCAAGTTTAGGCCTTATCAAAAAAAAGTTATTTTTATCTTAACGGGACAAGGGAAGGAAATCTTTCCCCGGACCAATGGTCCCTTTCTGGACCTCTTAATTACCTAACTAGCATAATGATTTCCCTGATTTGTCTGGCTTAAGTTTACAGAAGAGTGCAACCTTACAGGAGGTTTGGTCTACACAAGGCTGGACTCCAACATTCGGGAGAAGATTACATGATTGGAAATGCCAAGGATATTAGAGTTCTTCAAAACTCTGGAGCAGAGCATTGGTCTACAGGAGGGTGCAGACACCTTAAGATGGCCAAAGCATAGCAGCGGCATTTACACAGTCAAATCAGCCTATAAGATCTGAATCAGGCAGGCTCACAGCTCACATTATGGCCCTGGAAGCACATTTGGCAAGTCAAGATACCACATACGGTGTCATGTTTTACATGGCTGGTGGTTAGGGAATCTGTTTTGACACAGGAAAATCGTAGGGAGGAGGGGAATGTAACTATGTTCAAGATGCTACACGTATTAGAGTGAGTTAGAGTCCCACATTGGTTGAGGGAAAGGGTTGTGGTCTCCTTATATGGTCTTGGGCAAGCATCCCTTCAAAAGCTAGCTTTTGGGGTTGAGTTAGGCCCAATGTGCATCTCGTGAAAGATGATGGTAATCCCCTTGATGATCCAGAGAGATACAGGAGATTAGTTGGGATCATTGTGACTCATCGGACATTCTTGGATTGAGGGTTTTGCAGATGCAGATTGGGCTGGATTCAAGATTGATAGAAGGCTTACTATTAGTTATTGTGTCTTTATTGGTGGAAACTTGGAATCATGGAGAAGCAAGAAACAAGATGGCGTATCTCGTTCTGGTACAGAATCCGAGTATAAAGCTATGGTGCAGTCCATGTGAGATTATGTGGATGCATCATCTTTTAACTGAAATTCGGTTGAAGCATCATACTACTCCAACAGAACTTTGGTGTGACAATCAAATTGCCTTCATATAGCCTTTATCTGTTTATCATGAAAGAACTAAAGATAACGAGGTTGACTATCATTTTATTCGTGAGAAGATTCAGGAAAAGTTAATTTCCACTGGCTACGTGAAGACAAAAGAAAACTAGCTGATTTATTTACAAAGGCGTTGAACGGAGCTCGAGTTGGTTATCTTTGTAACAGGTTGGACATGATCAATATCTATGCTCCAACTTGAGGGGGAGTGTTAAGAGAATGCATGTAGATACTCTTCTGTATAAAGTACATAGCATAGCATATCTTTAAGGATTGATCGATTTTCTCGTTTGATTATTTCCTTAATTAGCATAGGAACTTATCACATGGTGGAACAGAATCCAAGGAAATTCCTCCATTGTCTTGTTTATATACACTTCTTTGCGACAAGTAAAGAAAAATTTTATTAGTATAACTGGTCGAGCACCAAGACTGCTGGTGAGTACAAAATCTATGTACGACTCAGGCTATTTCTGAAGTGTGAGGGTAAAATCTATCACATCAATAGCTTCGTTAACATCTTTCAGTTCACACCAAATAGCATTTTTCAGATATTTTTTAATCATCATGAGGTGTCATGCATGCATAATAAAAAATTTACATTGCCCATCAGAAATATGCATCAAGCTAGAGTACATCTAGAGAATTCTCAACATCTAAAACTTGAAAGATAATTATCACTTAACACCACAAAATGTAATTGTCCTAGTAGGATGAGAACGGTTACCTAGTCAGAGGTGGTCCAGAAGCTTCCAGATTGTCTCCAAAGGTTTCAGACATTGGGCTACGATCATCCAAGGAGAACTCCATAAAAGCCAAACCATTGCCTTGGGTAACTCCTTCAGCATAGAGTATATCTCGCTCTGAAGGTTCATACTCATTGCTTGATACCTCAACAGCCTACAAGACCGAAAAAAAACAATTTAGTATCCATTGTCTATCTTCCGTGGTGGTTACCATTAATCAAATTAAAAATCTGTTCATTAGTAGGTGTACTCAAGAAAACTAAGTAATTCGTAATAACTTGTCTCAAGAAAGGATCTAGATTCTATATTACTTCATAAAAGAAATAACCCTCTGGCAGCAGTTGCCTATGATAGTAATATGTTCTTGATATGGCATACTTACAAGGAAATAAGTGCATAAGCAGAAAACTTTAGAGAGTCAATAACCATCTTTGTAACATCTATAACTGAACCATGATAACACTACAGATTTTTAGAGAGATATGTTACCAGGAGAGCAGAGCCAAATGCATATAGACAAGATATGGTCGATAAATCAGATCGACTAGATAACTGAAACAGCTTATTAGTCATTACTAGGGCTGACAAATTGGTTTAAAAAAAAAGTACCCATCCAATCCGACCCATTAGATATGGGTTGGATAACTGACCATTTAAAAATGGATCAAATATGGACATTATCCATATTATCCACTAAAATATGGATATCCATACGATCGATACCCATTTGTTCGCTTGTAATTTTTCATGTTCTTGCTTTCTGAAAGTCCAAGTTTATTTTGGCTTTTAGCTTGTGTTCTCACCTGACTATTCCTGAAAACATGGATCGGTTAACCCATTTTTTATCCGTAAGCAAATATGGGCGGGTCGGATATTTTATCCGTTTTTGTTTAATCCATTCCGACCCGCTCATATCTGATCTGATCCAACTAGCCTGTTTTCCACTCCTAATCATTACCCATATACATTTAAGATAGTGCAAAAATGAGTTATGTAACTACATTGCTTGAGAGACTTTTATTTGACAATTTGATTCTATAAGACTACTCGTATGCTCCAAAAAGTACCTTGCTCAAGAAGTAATCTGCTACATCTGGAAGGAAATGAAGCTCTTTTCTTCTCTTGTATGTTTCCTGTATAGCAGGATCCTTCCACACCTCTTCAACCAGAGGAGCATATTCACGTGTTGCTGCAGGGAAGAATGCATCTAAATCTCCAGTGGCAATGATATCCAGTAGCCAATCAGAGAAATGCTTCAACCTCGGGTTCAAGGAATAGATGCACTGGTTAGTTTCCGCAGATTCCACGTCACCGCCTATAAAGTTTAACTCAGTTACTAAATTGCAGGCGTTGTGGAAACCATATGGTCAATATAATTCCAAATAATGAAGTTTCTTTGATACCCATAGTCGGGAATAGATGAGATGATTAAAAAAATGACTAGCAAAAGATAAATTGGCTAGTTCTCATTATTTAATTAAGAAATTCAATTGTTGGTCATTAAAGAAGACAAAAGAAAGAATTTTGAATTTACAAGATACGATCCATATGAATCTGAAGTGTCAATTCCAACAAATATTAAACTAAAAAAATCTTGATATTCGAAATGGTTTGCCATCTGAGATGATTCTATTATTTCAATTAGTTATTTGTTATTGAATTGTGTTTCTCGCAAATCTAATTGAAGAAAAATCCAATAGATTTGTTTAGAGACTGACTATTTGAGTATGGGTGAAACTTTGGAGCAGTAAAGTATAAATTAACAGAGCACTTTTATCACTATTTTTAGAGAGTTATTTGAAAGAACCTTCAGCCTCTATTCTTGACAAAGCCTCCTCTTCAAAGCGCTCCCTTCCATCAAGAAGAATGCTCAGATACTTGTACATGTTGCTTTGAATCATCAGTTTGATATCTTGAACTTCTTCAGCAGTGAACTTGTTCCCATACAAAAATTTTGCCTGTTCAGAAGGAAGTGGAAAATGAGTATATAGTAATAATAAGAAAGCAAGGAAGTACAATTAATCACTAATGACTAAGAAAAGACAATTTCCTTTGTTGATAACCGAGAATTTGAAACTCGGTGGATTATGGGTCTGCCCTCTACCCTTCTCCAAAAAAAAAAAAAAAAAAAAACTTGCAGCAAATGAAATTTGTCGACCATAGCTATCTCTATTCCCTTAAATGAAAAAGAACAGATAAATGAGCTAGTTGTATACAGACATTTTAGAACGTTTATACATATCCAGAGACACGGCAGAAACTTTCAGGAAAATTTCTTAAAGATTCCATATATAGAAGCTTGACTTCCAATAAAAAAGAGAGAGTTAATGAAGAATAAGCATTTCTTCTCACAAGCGGTGTGCAATAATTATCTTACAGATCCAATATGGCTACCTGTTTGAAAATAGTACTTGTTCCGGAACTTTCAAGTCCAAGTAAAAGTAGCTTCTGAAATCTTTTTTGCTCTATATAATTTGTAACAGTGGTATAATTGCTAGGTTCATCCCTCTGTCCATGGGGCTGACCAGTAGGTACTGGCAGCGACAACAGGGAGCAGATAAACCGCGTTAATGCCTGTATAACAAACAAATATTAGATATTTAATAACCGACTAGCCCTACTAACAGAGTCAAAAGTGAAGCCTAAATCAACTTCTTTTGCTACCTTTTCCCATATGTTACCCCGAATATTGTTTTGTCCTTCTTCCTCATAGCGACCATCATCATATACCCAAAAGTGAGTGTCACGAGGGCACTGCACATTTGCAAGCTGAAATAAAAGATGAGAATGATTCACTGCAGAAAAGCTAATGAAGACATGATAACAGTTCCAATTTAATAAGATTCATTTTCCCAAGAGCCTTAGCTGAACGTGACATAGATACGTGCACAATTTGTCAAATAAGCATCTCATATAAGCATCACTGGACTCTGCTTTTCCAAGTATGCAGTTTCTTTTATAGTTCTTTTTCGAGAAAATGACAAAAATGGTCCCTTATGTTTGAGGGTAGGTTCAAAATGGTCCCTTAAGTATGCACTTAATTATTTTGGTCCTTTAAGTTCGTCAAAAATTAACACTTTTAGTCTTCATAAATATTTACCAAACTATATCGGTTAGATTTGACGGGAACTATGAAAAAAAGGACATTAGCGGGAACTCACATTTAGAGGTACAAATTTTGTAGTTTCTGCTATTTTTAATTTATTTCTAGAGTCGGGTGCAGCTTTTTGAGGTGTAATCTCTGCTATTTTTTTAATACTTATCTTTCTAGTGTCTAGTGTAGTTTTTTGCATTGCATATTTCAAGATTTGATGGGTCTTTCTTAGTATTTATAGTTAAATATGTAAAGCACCTCCACCCAGGACCGGTAGGTCCAGGGTTCGAGGCACGCTGGAGGGGAAGTGTGGATACTCCAAAACGGGGGTAAAAAAAAGAAAAAAATAGTTAAATATTTTTTCCCATTGTTTAAAGGACGGAGTCCGGTAAATATTTGACGAAAACCAAAAGTGTCAACGTTTGACAAACTTAAAGGACCAAAATTGTTAAGTGCATACTTAAGGGACTATTTTGAACCTACCCTCAAACATAAGAGATCATTTTTGTCATTTTCACGTTCTTCTTCCCTAATGAATTTTTGTTTTCTGCTAAATTAGGTAAATCTCAAACTCTTTACATCCTTCAAAGATTTTCAAGACAGCAAAGACTTAGGTAATGAGAGGCTTTCCTCATCTATAATGCAATCTACTATTTATGAAAAGAATAACTGCAGCCTACTAAAACGGGTATCAGATCCCTAACCGATAGGCAGCCAGTAGTCTCAAAGTAAGGATAGCAAAATCACAATTAATTACGAGCGGAGAACCACTTTATAGTTTGACGGATTTAGAAGACGACAACACATATAAAACATAAGGCACATTTCATTACCAAAATTCTCTTAGAACAGTAATCTCAGAGCTATATATGATTACTTGGATGTAGATTTTATTTAACTTCACAGTATATCAGTAAAATAATTGCAGCGGTAATAGGGTAAGAAAAAATCAATGCTGCAGTCAACATTTGGAAGAAAAGTTATTGCCCCAAAATATGAATGGAACTTTGTAGTACAAATGACATACCTTCAGCACCTTGAGTTCCAGTTTGGTTATCTCTCGGCCATTAATATAGACCTGTGTGGTTCCATTGCTTGCATGCGGACTAAGTTTCCCAGTAAAATTCAGGTTTGAACTCACAATTCTGTCAGGTTTTTCTCCTTCCTGTTAAATTAAGAAACCAAAGCTGCATTAACTTTCTTATTCCGATAGGGTAATTAGTCAAACTTCAATAAACAAAGTTACCTTTCCCCAAAGTCCAGATTCCTTGTCATACCAATAACTTCCGGGCTTCAACTTCTGAGGCGGTAAAGGGCACCCGAACAGTTCTGCCATCTCATCAGGCTTCAAAGGAAATCCATTAACAATCAACTGCTCTGGTCGGAGCTGATTAGCAGCACATTCTTTTTCTGCTTTCATTATTTGCTTGACTTCCAAGGAACTAAGCAAACGTGATAATACTCTTGAATGTTTGCCAAGTTTGAACCTTTTTGACTCATCAATTGGCTCACCGATACAACTTACACATTTGCGCCCCTCGGGCATTGAACCCATTGCTCTGAGCACACAATTAATGCAATATTTTGCATCACAAACTAAACACGACTCTTTATTTTCCCACTTCCCTTTCTCACACCTATAACAGACTCTTGATTTCTTTTTCTTCTTCCTTTCCTTGGAAACTCCAACATATTCCGGAAAGACTTGATTCTCAATGTCCACCATTTTTCTTTCGGATCTATTAATAGTATTGAAAGTTACCACATGAGCTCTTCTCCCTTCAGTGTGCTTTTCAGCATTCTCAGAGGGATTATGCTCAGACCCGGGGGAACCTGAAGAAGAATCCGGGCTCTGCAGTACAGACACCTGGGATTCTGAACTACCTGAAATCCTTGGACTTTGACTTGGTGGACTGGTTACAGCAGCAACCTGCAACATGGGATTATCTAGCTTTAGGATACCGGGTTCATATGAACTCATTACTATTGACGCGGAGTATAAATTTATGTGTAAACATTTACTAAATTATACTCCCTTGGTCCCAATTTATGTGGCATACTTTCCTTTTTAGTCTGTCCCAAAATAAATGTCACATTTCTATAATTAGAAATAACTTAACTTTGAAATCCACTTTACCCTTAATGAAATAATTTATAGCCACATAAATGTATATGGTTTGTTTTAGACCGCAAATTTCTTAAAATGATTTCTTAAACTTTGTGCCTAGTCAAATGGTGTCACATAAATTGGGACAGGGGAAGTAATAAATAGTATATATGTACCCATAACTTTAAAAATATAATGGATTCAATGCTAAAAAGGTTTAAAATTGAACATGTTAAATTCTGGATCCACCTCTGACCTGCGACACGTGCAACGAGATTGGTTCTATAACAGGTGCAACGTCCCGGCCTATGGACCTTCTTGTTTCTGCTACAGATGCTGTGGGAATTGCACCAGAATCGACATCAACGGGTTCTACTCTAGGAAGCTCATATGATATAGGAGGACCGGTATACTCTGATGCTATTGAGTAATCCATGACATCCTCCTCCTCAGGGAGGGGAACTCCTGGAGGAAGCATCCTCCTAACCATCTCCCTCCAATCCTCCTCTCCGCCATTCTTTTCCATCTATATTTATTAAACACAAAAATAGCCAATCTTTTACTGCTTTATTCTCAATTGCAGCCTCAATTTCTCACACGTCTATCGCTTCTTAACACTGCCGATTCCACCATCATCTAGTAAACAAAAACATCTAAGTCAAACACAGCAAAATAACAATGTTACAATTACTCTCCAAGGAGTTAAATCAATAAAAACTAAGTCTAAAACAAACTATTTCAAAGCATTCAATTTGGAAAGTTCAATCACACCAATTGATCAAAAGTTCAAGACTTTGAAATCTTACAATTAAACAATCCAAGCACAACATTTTACTAGCCAAACAAGGCCCACATACACACATACAACAACATACCTAGTGTAATCCCACAAGTGGGATCTGGGGAGGGTAGGATGTAAGCAGACCTTACCTCTACCTTTGCGGAGTTGAGAGGCTATTTCTGATAGACCCTCGGCTCAAACACACATACACACACACTTAAAACAAAAATCAAAATCAAAACTTTTCAAGAAAATTAAAACCAAAGTTGATATCTTCAAATGGGATTCAACAACTCTGAACATTGAACTATTCAAAAGTTCCAAGAATCAAACTTAACCAAAGCTAATCACCAGCTTCCAACCCTAAACTACTTTGCAACATGTACCACAAATTTTAACCAAAAAAAATAGGTACTCAAAAAATGTCAAGAAAAAAGAAGTAAAATGAAGAAAGTTTCAACCTTTAAGTTAAAAAAAATGTAAAGGGGTTGAGTAACTTTACCTGTGAAACTGACAATGTGAATCTTGATGATAGATAGTTAAAAATTGCTTTCACTTTTTTATTAAGCTCAAAAAGACTGAAAAAAAACTAAAAGGGGTTAGTTGTAAAGCCTAATAATTCAGGAAAATCAACCCTTTTAAACAAGAAGAAAGAAGCTGCAAAAAGAAAGATATATAGAAATACATGTACACAAATAACAACAACAACAACATATACCCAATGTAGCGTGGCGAGGATAAAGTGTATGCAGACCTTAACTAACTCCAATGTAGCGTGGCGAGGATAAAGTGCATGCAGACCTTAACTAACTTGCGACAGAGAGGTTATTTTCAATACACGCCCAAGTTAAGATAAAGCAAAAATAAAACAAATCAATAACGACATGTACACAATTAACTAAACAGAAAAAAGGGTATGCAAAAAAGATCAAGAAAAGAAGTAAAATGAAGAAAGTTTATACCTTTAAGTTAAAAGAAACAAGAAAAAGCACAAAAGGGGTTGAGTAACTTTACCTGTGAAAGTGACTATAGCAAGCTGAGAATATGAATCTTGATGAGAGAGAGAGGGGGGGATAAAAATTGTTTTTACTTTTTTTTATTAAGCTCAAAAAAGACTGAAAAAAAACTAAAAGGTGTAAATTGAAAAACTTAATTTTGTTAGGAACAACCCTTTTGAACAAGAAAAATTAAGATATATATACTCTTTCCGTTCCCTAATAAATTGTTCTTTTAAGTACATCTATTCAATGCCAGAAAAAGAAATTATAGTTAACAAGGGCAATTTTAGAAAAAAAATATTCAGAATATTCTTGAAATTATAAAAAAATATTTATTTTGATAAAAATTAAAAGGCTTAAACAATTATTTATTGTGAAACGTGAGTAAAAAGTTATAGAGAGAAAAAAAAACTGAAGTTACAGAGAGAGAAAGAGCGGTGATATGCAGAATACAAGAGAGAGTTTGGGTTTCTCTTCAGATTTTTTACAAAAATATGTACGACACGACATACATATATCATCATATTTTTAGTAGGCGTTTGCCCTTAAAATTAAATATTTTTACTTTAATTTGAAAATTTTGAAGTTATAATTGAAAATGAAGTTGTGTATAGTTTATAATTTTTATAAAATATTTAATTAGTTGAATGTACTGAAAGTAAAAAATGTAAAATTAACTTTAGTTATTTTTCAAATATAACTTCAAGTTGCATTTGAATTTTTACGGTCAAATGCTAATTTTTAAATAAAGTAAAAAAATGAATAATTCTCATAGTCAAACGAGTCCCTAAATTATATTCATATAATCAAGTTCTTCTTTCACCAGAATGCTTATAAACACGGTATCAATATCATATAAAGATTATACAATATTATATACTTAGGAGTCATTTGGTAGATAGTTTGGTATTGAGTTATGCAAATATTAAAACCCGCATAAGTAATAGCATATTTGGTAGATGATTAGGAAGTAAGTTATTCATTTATAAAATTAATGTAATATTTGATTTATAATTTAAAAACCTGCATAACTAATACATATATAAGTTATGAGAAAATCTATACATTATTTTATGAAAGATAAAAAGTGGAATATCTAATACATCAATAATTAAATCTTGCATAATTAATAATTGCATAAAATAATATATGGATTTCTTCATAACTAATTTATGTATTATTAATACATGGACAAAGGGACAGGTGAGAGCTACTGGGAGTTGGTGACCAGAAAACAAAACCTAATGCATTGATAATCTCTTTAACTTTGCAATTAAATTTTATTATTTAGATACTCGAACTACCATTATTTTAACTAAATACTTAAACATGTGATAAGTTATTCTTAAATATTTATTACATAGATAAGTTAATCACTAAAACATATCAAATTGAATTTAATGCGTATAATTAAAGGAGATGACATATTTTATGTGGTTAACTTAATTACCTAATATATGTTTGAGAATACGTGCAAAAATAAAATCAATATTTGAACGAAAAATGTCTAAATAAAAATATTTTATTATGTATACAAATATTAATTAGAGATAAATTATAATTTGAGTGTCTAAATGTTTTTTTTTTACAAGTTTAAAAGTCGTTGCAAAGCCGAAACGAATAGAACTGTTGAATGGCTATGTAGAGGTTGGTAACTTTTGTTTGGAATTAAGTTCTTTTTCGGTGTTTTCGTTTGTCAGGAAAAATATTCTTCTCAAATGAGAGAAAATACTTCATTCACTTGGAAGGAAATTATTTTAAAATAATATATCTTAACCCAAAACTTTTATGTAATTAGCTCAACCGATATTTAAATATTATTATACTTTCTTAATATGACGACATGAATGGAGTCTTTGGCCTCGGGGACATGAATGGGGAAGGCGTCTCACTTTTGGAGTTCGCTAGAGCTTCTCGGATGGTGATAGTCAATTCGAGGTTCCTGAAGAAGGAGGAGCACTTGTTGACTTTTCGTAGTTCAGTAGCTAAGACTCAAATAGACTTTTTGCTCCTTAAGAAGATTGACACCGGTCTTTGTAAAGACGGCAAGGTTATTCCGAGGGAGTATCTTACAACCCGACATAAACTTTTGGTGATAGATTTAGAGATCAAGATAGAGAAGAAGAAGAGGATTGTGCATGAAAGGTTAAGAATCAAATGGGGGAGTTTGACCATGGCTAGTGCAAAGGAAATGGGAGAGAGGTTGATGGCCAAGGGAGCTTGGGGGAGTAGTGGGGATGCGACCGATATGTGGGACAGGACAGTCAGTTGCATTCGAGAGGTAGCTAAAGAAGTGCTTGGGATCTCGAGGGGTAGCCATGGTGGGCATCGAAGGAATTGGTAGTTGAATGGTAAAGTTCAAGAGAATGTGGAAGCGACGTATGCGAAATTGGTAGAAAGCAATGATGAGGTGGAGAAGTGGACGAATGGGGAACTGTATAAGATGGTGAGGAAGGAGGAAAAACTTGCGGTTACGACGGCGAAAACGACGGTTTTTGAACGCATGTATGTGGAATTAGAAGAGAAAGATGGGGATATGAAGTTGTACAGACTAGCCAAGGCGAGGGAGAAGAGGCCAGTGACTTGGATCACATGAGGTGCATCAAGGACGAGGATGGCAAAGTACCGGTGGATGACGCGCATATTAGGCGGAGGTGGCAGTCTTAATTCCATAAACTCTTGAACGAAAAAGGAGATAGAGACATTATGTTGGGAGACCTGAAGCAATCTAGTAGGTATCGGGATTTTTGATATTGTAGAAGCATTAAAGTAGAGGAGGTTAAGGGTGCTTTTAGCAAGATGCGCAGGGGACAAGCGACCGTGTCTGATGAGATCCCAGTTGAATTTTAGAAGAACGCAGGTTTGGAGTGGCAGGTTTGGAGTGGCTGACTGAGTTGTTTAACGTCATTTTTAAGACGGCGAGAATGCCCGAAGAATAGAGGTGGAGTACAATGATCCCTTTGTACAAGAACAAAGGTGATATTCATATTTGTATCAACTATAGGAGTATCAAGTTGTTAAGTCACACTATGAAAGTTTGGGAGAGGGTTGCGGATTGATGGTGAGAAGAGGCGTGTCTATTTCTGAGAACCAGTTTGAATTCATGTCGGGGCGTTCAACCACAGAAATCATTCATCTTATTAGGAGGTTGGTAGAGCAGTATAGGGAGAGGAAGAGAGACTTATATATGATTTTCATCGACCTTGAAAAGGCATATGACAAAGTTCCTAAGGAAGTTCTATGGAGATGTTTGGAGATTAGAGGTGTACATGTGGCGTACACTAGGCCGATCAAGGATATGTATGACGGAGCCAAGACCAAGGTACGGACAGTAGGAGGAGACACAGAACACTTTCCTGTGATGATATGGCTGCACCAGGGATCAGCTCTTAGCCCATTTTTATTTGTCTTGGTGATGGATGGACTGACACGACAAATTCAAGGGGATGTGCCATGGTGTATGTTATTCGCAGACGACATAGTCATGATTGATGAGACTCGCAGCGGAGTGAATACTAAGCTGGAGGTTTGGAGACAGACTCCGAAATCTAAAGGATTCAGGCTGAGTAGGACCAAGACAGAATTAGGGATGGCAACGGATCAGATCTGGATCGGATCCTATTAGATCCAGATCCGTTTTTCATACCTGAATCCATATCCCTCGGATCCATAAAAATCAGATCAAAATACGGATCCATCGGATCCACCGGGTCCACGGATCGGATCTGGATCCACATGTAAAAAAAATTATCTTGCTAAGAATGTAACCCTGCTAAGAATTTTTTTTAAACTGACAAACGATTTTTACTTATCTAACAGTTTACTGTGTTTTAATTTTGAAATGTTCATATGAGATATTTTGTTCGCTGTCTCGTTTTGATTGTGAGCTATTAATTGAAAATGTTGGACAATGACAATAGTTGTGGAAAATGCGGACTAGTATTTCTAAAATGCAGAACTTGCATGTGCTTGGAATCTTCACAAATGAAGTGAATATAATTTTAACTACTTGTCTATGGAGATGTTAGTCATTCACTAATATAACATTGATTTTATTATCGAAGTTACATCTTTATTTTTTGGTTTTTGAGTTAACGCGAGGATAAATTAAACTTGTTTTGAGAATTAAACTTGCAAGGATGTGCTTAGCAATTTTAAGAAAATACTTATAAAATTACATTCTAGGTTATGAATATATTTAATAAAAATGGATCTACGGGTCGGATCTGGACCGGATACGGATCTCAAATACAAGATCCAGATCCGTCAGAAATGGATCCGGGTCCGATCCGGATCCGTCGGGTCCAAATTTTGAAGATACATATCCTATAAAACGGATCTGGATCCATTGCCATCTATAGACATAATACTTAGAGTACAAGTTCAGTAATAGGACCGACCTTGAGACAGACGTGGAGGTGATGTTTGGTACTCAGGTCATCCCAAATAAAGGAAGCTTCAAATACCTTGGGTCTATTATCCAAGGGGATGGAGAGATTTATGACGATGTCACACATCGTATTGGGGCAGGGTGGATGAAATAGAGGCTCGCATATGGAGTCTTATGCGACAAAAAGGTGCCACCAAAACTTAAAAGGCAAGTATAGGGAGGTGGTTAGACCGACTATTTTGTATGGGGCGGAGTGTTGGTCACTCAAGACTTCTCACATACAAAAGATAAAAGTTGCGGAGATAAGGATGTTGAGATGGATGTGCGGGCATACAAAGAGGGATCTGATTAGAAATGATGATATCCGGGACAGAGTGGGAGTGGCCTCAATGGAGGATAAGATGCGGGAAGCGAGTTTGAGATGGTTTGGGCATGCGTAGAGGAGAGACACAAATGTCCTAGTGCGGAGGTGAGAGGTTGGCTATGGACGGGTTCATGAGGGGTAGAGGTAAGCTGAAGAAGTATTTGGGAGAGGTGATTAGACGGTATATGGCGCAGGTGCAACCTACTAAGGACATGACCTTAGATATGGGGTTGTGGAGGACACGGATTAGGGTAATGGGTAGTCGAGTGTAGTCCTACTTACGCTTGCAAATCGGTAGTTGTAGTGTTATTATTGTAGGCCTGCTTAGCCTATTATACTAATAGACACATTATTGCTTTATAGTCCCATGTAGCTTATTTTTTGCTGATATGTGTCATTTAGTGTATTTTGTTTAACTTATTTACTTACGCTAGTTACTGCTTACTTTTTCGGAATGCGCTATCATGACTTATTCGCTTTTGATACCAGCATTTTCATACTGCTTTAAATTTTTCCTGACTGTTTCTCCTGCTTGCTTTACTCTTGCTTTGCTTTTATTTGTGCTTATGCTCTGTCTTGAGCCGAGGGTCTCTCGAAAACAGTCCGCTCTACCTACCAAGGTAAAGGTAAGGTATGCGTACACTCTACCCTCTCCAGACCTCACGTTGTATGATTTCACTGGGTATGTTGTTAAAAACTATTTTAGTAAAACATCATTCTATTGTTTAATATTTTTCATCCCATTATAACTCATGTGCATGAATAACTAGCCATGAAAGAGCTTAAATCCCTTCACTTAGTTTAACTATTTTTTATAATTATCTGATATACAACTGTCCGATTATTCGAATTCTCGTCACGCAAATCTATTGAAGAAAAAAGCGCTTATAATTAAGAATCTTCATTCTCAATGCTCAAACTCTAGGAGCGAAGAAATTAGTAATATGAAAATATAACATTTAATTTAAATAATAAATTACCTATTAATTTTTTTAGTATATCAAATCTTTTAAACAAATTCAGTTCATCAAAATAATTAGCATTTGCCATAGGAGATAATCTATAATTAGTACTACGTATTAAATATTAGGAGTACTAACATAGAGATCATTTATGGTTTTGTCTAAACTTAAATGTTGTACTTGCCTGTTATTAATTTCCAAATTGATCCCATAACTTCGATCCATTAAGTTTGTCGTACACATAGACAAAGTATCAATGGATTAACAATCCATTAGATCAGACAAAACCTACTATTTTGGCAGTAAAAGATCTCAATCATCTTTTTATAATCAGCGTGCTCTTTGTACTTCTTCATTATTATCTCTGTGAAAGGGGAAAAAACTAATATAATCGTGACAAACTATCTGTATGGACTTTATAAATATTTCATTTTTTCAATGCATGTGACATTTTTTTCTTTTCGAGATTTATATTATATAGTAATATTGATCAACATTTTGAAATATATTTTTCCATCATATTGATATAAGAATAATTACAACTTGCGGTACTTACTGAAAAGTTTGTGAATATCTGAATTTTGATTTAACATTTTTGTGTTGTTTTAATATAATTTAGCTTCGAAAATCAATCAAATTGGCTCTCAATAAGCGAAAAAACGTCACACAAATTGAGACAAAGGAGTAACGAAACCCAGAGAGCTTTTCTTAGGTCGGATCTTTATAAAATTAAAAAAAAATGTTAAAATGTGAGATGTGCTATGGCAATTTAAACTAACAAAATCGTTTATGAAATCTACCAGAGGAAAAATTTATCATGTTGCAATATAAAAATGGTGAAACAGAAAGACAAGTGGTAAATAAAGAGGGAGACCTTAGCCATTTCGAAGACTGGTCAGAACAAAACAACAATCAATGATATGAGAATTGCCCAAAAGTGTATATAAGGTGACCAAATCCCCTAATCACTACCGATGATCAAATGGTATATTTCTTTGAGTAAATGTGAAAATGTAAGAGCAATTAACCCCCAAACTTACAGGACAAATTGTCACTACTACAACCACAAGCCTAACTCCACTAAAAGAAAACCAAAATCTGCAGACACAATTACAGGTACTAAATGTTAGTAACAAAAATGCTCCTGTAAATAATTAAACTTTAACCATCAAAGACAAAGATGCTACTATTATATCAATAATTAACATGATGCTACTATTATATCAATAATTAACATGATGCTACTATTATATCAATAATTAACATGATGCTACTATTATATCAATAATTAACATGATGCTACTATTATATCAATAATTAACATGATGCTACTATTATATCAATAATTAACATGATGCTACTATTATATCAAGAATTAACATACAGGGAGGAGAAATGGAGTCTCCAAAAGCTAAAGACGAACAAATGAGGTCTTCCAGGAAACTGTCCTCACTACTCTGGGATCGCTCCGCCACTTGCTCCTCCTGCTAGTCCAGTCATTGGTGCTTTCTTCCACGTGCTGCATCTTATGCTCCTCGGACTAATTAGACCAACTTTCCTCCGACATCTTTGCCAACTGCAATTAACAACAATAGGGAGGTAAACGTGAAGGTCGAGAGAGTGTCTTTCGGCAAAATGATATTCTACAAGGAATTTACTCCTTTGAAAATGTTCTACTGAAAATAAAACTGTTCTAATGTAATTTTATGTGCTTGGTTCAGGCCAACTGTTGTTTGCCTGTTTGTATGTGACAGTAGTAGAGAATGAGGCTGATGCTTTATTAGCCATGAATAACAAAGAGTGAAGTAAACTGCAGTAGAATAATTTAGATAACTGATAACTATATCGTCTGTGAAAACCCTGTTCAATTCAGTTTCTAAAACCTCCACTAAGTGAGGAAAGGCGGGGTCCCCAAAAAAACTAATTTCACTATTTAAGAAGAATACACTAGAGCTATATTTTGGGCGTTGATAGCCTCATTTTTTTTGTTCTTGCAAATTACAACTTCAACGGTACGTGTCACGGACATCTAATCCAAAGAGCTCTAAATAGATGAGCTACTCAAAGAAGGAAACAACTACAATCCAACTATTAAAGCATAGAGTAGCAACCTATAACCAAGAAATCACAACAGAGTGAAATTAAGAGCAATGATAATCATAAAAAGCAATATAGTTCCGTATTTTCGCCAGTATTTTTATTATCTCAATGTTGCTACTAAATTGTTTTTGGGGGGATAAGTGACAACTAAGATGAATCTTATTAACAGCACGAAGGTCATGCAAATGTGGAACTGTAAATACGAGACAAAAAACCACGGTGATATGACTCTTGACCATCATTAGTTGTTCTATTTACAAGCATGGCAAGGAAATTTGATATGTGAGCAAAGTACTTTCTAATAACAGATTGATTTAAACGAACATTACGCTCAAAGTAAACCATTCTTACCTAAATGGGTACTCAAGAGGTAATAGCTCAGTGAGAGATGTCCATTTCCATCTGATTCACATACTCTTTAACTCCCCCCCGTTAATAGCTAGCAACTCGCGAGGCAATGAAGAGTGATCCAGTTCCCAACAGTTCTTGGAGATGTTTGAGGCTTCTTTATCAGATAGTTTCCTTGCAGGAATCCGATGAGAAAACAACCTAAGCTCATCCTTTCCTAAAAACTTAACAGCATGAGCGCCTACCTCTCTCCTCTTGAAAATAGTCTTGAACCCATCAACTTTTTCTAGATATGCGATACTCACACCATATATGTCGGTGTAGCTACTCAAAGATATAATAATATCATAAGCATTCTCTTTATACAATGCCCATATTGAACCTTTCGAGGGGTAAATCCTATACAACTCTCTTGCTGCTCTTCCACTATCAACAACGTGTGAATACCTCTTCAAAGATTTAACCAATGCTTGCCTAGACACCTTAAACTTCCCACAAGAAATACGAAAACCCATTGTCCCCCAATGCACAAGTGCCTCATCACTATTACTTTGAAACTCCAACCAATTCATTCTCACCTCAAAGGGATGCTCAGAAATAACCTCATCAATTAAAGCATAATCCCTTGGCATTCCATCATCATCATAAACAGCCCATACTTGTCCTTTCTTGAAACTTCTCTCTACTCTATCCTTGTCAAAATTATAAAAATCAAAACTTTCCACTGCCACAATCTCCAAATCATCGTGCCTAGGCTCTTTACCCTTCTTGCTACTTTTTGATAAAGTACCCTTCTTGATACTTAAATCCCTTCTTTTTTCTCCATCCTCTGAACCATATGCCTTTAACGCCTCGCACCTCATCCTCTTCTCTCTCACCCTCGCAATCGGCGACTCCATCTCCACTTCGTCTTCCTCTTCTATCAAACTCAAATTCGACTCCTCTCTTTCCTCACTTTCCTTTTCCATTAAATTGAACTTCGTCGCCTTCTCATTCTCCACCATTATTTCCGAATCATCCTGCCTTGACCCTTTACCACCCTTCTTGCTACTTAAACCCCTTCTTCTTCTTCCATCCTTCACCCTCGCAATCAGCGACTCCATCTCCACTTCGTCTTCCTCTTCTATCAAACTCAAATTCGTCTCCTCTCTTTCCTCACTTCCCTTTTCCGTTAAATTTAACTTCATTGCCTTCTCATTCTCCACCATTATCTCCGAATCATCCTGCCTTGACCTGTTACCACACCTCTTGCTACTTAAATTCCTTTTTCTTCCTTCATCCCTCAAACCACCCCCCTTGAACACCTCTCGCCTCATCCTTTTCTCTCTCACCCTTGCAATCAGTGTCTCCATCTCCACTTCATCTTCTTCTTCTATCAAACTCAAATTCGTTTCCTTTCTTTTTTCACTTTCCTTTTCTGTTAAATTAAACGCCATCGCCTTCTCATTCTCCTCCTTTGCATTCTCTGCCATTATCTCCGAATCATCCTGCCTTAACACTTTACCACACGTCTTGCTACTTAAATCCCTTCTTCTTCCTCCATCCTCTAAACCATTCCCCTTTAACGCCTCTCGCCTCATCCTTTTCTCTCTCACCCTTGCGATCAGCATCTCCATCTCCACTTCATCTTCCTTTTCTACCAAACTCAAATCCATATCCTTTCTTTTCTCACTTTCCTTTTCCATTAAATTGAACTTCATCGGCTTCTCATTCTCCACCATTATCTCTGAATCATTCTGCCTTGACCCTTTGCCACGCCTCATCCTTTTATCTCTCACCCTTGCGATCAGCGTCTCCATCTCCACATCATCTTCCTTTTCTGTAAAACTCAAATCCACCTCCTTTATTTTCTCACTTTCCTTTTCCGTTATATTGAACTTCATCGCCTTCTCATTCTCCTCCCTTTCTTCCCCCTTATCTTTCACCGCTCTCTTTTCCTTATTCACCTTCTTCTTCACTAACATTTGCATCTCAGCTAATGTCATTGTATCTTCCCCTTCACCTACATTTCTCACCTTCCCTTTAGTACCTTTAGTAGGGGTAAGGTCTGCGTACACTCTACCCTCCCCAGACCCCACCTGTGGGATTACACTGGGTATCTTGTTGTTACGTTTAGTCCTTGACCTCATGAATCCTTTAATCAAACTATCGTCGCTCTCAACATCTCCTTCCATATCCACATTCCTTACTTTTTCCCTTTCAACCTCAGTTCCAACACCAATTTCATCACAATTTCTTGTCATTTTCCTCTTTCCCCCTAACTTGCCATTTCTAGATAACCCGAAATTCGTGTTTTTCCTAACTTTAATCCTAGCACTCACTCTTGTCCCCATCAAACCTTCATCACCCCCTACATTTTCACCATCACCATCACCATTTTCCGCAACCTCAATAGCCTCGAAACTTTCCTTACAACTAGGACACATCAAATTATGCCCTAAATACTTCCTCTCAAACTGATGTAACAACCTACAACTCGAACACTTCGTCCAAAACGACGTTGTTTCACTCTCCTGAGACCCCACTTGTGTAATGATTACACCAAGTATGTTGTTGTCGTTGTTCTTGTCTTCAACCTCAATCGCCTCGAAACTTTCCTTACAACTAGGACACATCAAATTATGCCCTAAATATTTCCTATCAAACTGATGTAACAACCTACAACTCGAACACATTGTCCAAAACGACACCGTTTCATTATCCTCCTCAGCCAATAAAGCTAATGATTGCATAGCAATTCTAAGCTTAACATCATACTCTTTCCTCCTAATTTTATCCGATAACACCCTAAACGCTTCAT
Organism: Anisodus tanguticus; assembly: GCA_034509755.1. Taxonomy (NCBI): domain Eukaryota; kingdom Viridiplantae; phylum Streptophyta; class Magnoliopsida; order Solanales; family Solanaceae; genus Anisodus; species Anisodus tanguticus. Next base: position 45,470,508 of record CM067555.1, read on the forward strand.
TAACAAGCTTAAACGCTTCCTCGGAACCTATACAAGTGTTTTTATCAGGGTGTAGGATTAAAGCTAGCTTTTTGTACTGTTTTTTGATAGTGTTGATGTGTGAGAAGCGTTCGATTTGTAGGATTTTGTAGTAGTCGCGCAAAACGACGTCATTTTGGAGGATTTTGAAAGCAGTTAGGGTTTCGTTAACGCCGTTAACGGTAGGGTTGAGATTGTGGGCCCGGTTGATGAATTTTAGAGCTGATTTGAGATCGCCGGAATTGTATTTCTGCTCGGCTAGGGTTTTGAATCGCAACGCTTCGAGTTCGGCTTTTTCTTTGTCGTCGGACATTGGAGGAGTAATTGGTGGTACCTGTGAGGGAAGAAGTGAGAAAAGAGGAAAAAAGAGATGGTTATCAAATTTCCTAGAAAATGAGAAAGATGGCCTGATGTTTGAGTAGATGTCTATAATTGTCTCTTAAGTATGAATTTAACAGTTTTGGTCCTTTAGGTTGTCAAAAGCTTATCATTTTTGGTCTCCGTCAAGTATTTATTGAACTCTGTTTGTTAGTTTAGAGTTTAGACGGAAATTATGAGGGAGAAAAGAGATATTAACGGGAACTTATAATTTAGAGTTTGGTGCAGCTTTTTTTAAGGGTAATTTCTTTTAAAAAATCATCTCTTTTGATCTCTAGTGCAGTTTTTTGTATTACATATCTTAGGAGATATGTCACATATTTTTTGTGTTGCATACTTTAGACGAACGTCTATATATTTTCATTGTTTCCGTTAAATCTAACCGATAAAGTTTAATATATATTTGATGGACACCAAAAGTATTAACTTTTGACAAATTTAAGGGACTAAAATAGTTAACCGTAAACTTAAGGGACCATTTTAAATCTACCCTTAAACATAAGAGACTATTGTTGTTATTTCCTCTCAAATTCCCCCTTACCAGAAAAAAAAAACACTTATGCTTGGTTAGGGGTTCAGAAACACCGTTAGTGGTAGGGTAGAGATTGTGGGTCGGTTGATGTATTTGAGAGCTGATTTGAGGTCACCGGAGTTGTATTTCTGCTCGGCTAGGGTTTTGTTGCAAGGCTTCTAGTTCGGGTTCAATTTTTTTTTTGTTGTCGGACATTTTGGTGGTGATCGGCGACCGGTGAGAGTAAGAAGTGAGAAAAGAGGGAAAAAAGATAGTTATCAAATTCCTACCCTGTGAATTAGGTTAAATTAAGTTTAACCCCTAAAGTTTGGAGATATGCCTATTAAGTGTCATTAAGTATTTTCATCTAATTTGAACCGTATGTTTCGTTCTTGTAGTTAAAAAAAGGCACAATCACGTAGTCTAGAAGATTACAAATTCTGCTTGAGTGCGGGGGTGTGATAGACGGTTCGTGTATATTCGGTATATACGGACTTTGTATTGTGTATATTTAGTTATCATGTTACTAGAATTCTTGTACATGTATAATTATGGTAGTAGTCTTGTATTAGGAAGATGTTGTAGTCTTGTATTAGAAAAATGTAGATTTAATTTCCATAATTAAATATTGTATATAATGTATATATATCTGATTCATTAATGAAAATAATCAGATCGTTATATAACTATTCATTTATACATGTTTAGAATTTATAGCTTTGTATGCAAAAAGTCAATATCGCTATTTTATTATATAGCTTGGGAAATGTTCTTTAAGTTAATAAAATATTTATCATTTGTTGCAATACAATACCTTGGTTCTTGTTGTAAGGAATCTTATTGGTAGATATTAATTTAATTCAAAGTTTTAAAATATCAGACAAAATTCTACTGTCATTTAACTAAAACCTTAAAAAATTGAAAACAAAATTTACTACATTCCTAATGTCCTATTATATAAGGAAATAATGAACTTTTCTAAATTTTAGTTGTAACTGTGTAATATATAGTGGTTATAAGAAGACTTTTGCTGAAGAATTGAAATTAATTGTAACTAAAATATTGAAACTAAAGTTTAATAATATGGAAAGAAATTTAATGCATTAGTATGTTACTATACAAAAAATATTACATAAACAAAAAAAACTTGGAAAATGGTAATAAATTATATATAATCTTACTAATTATCATAAATAAAAGGCTTCAGTCTTTTTATATTTTAGTTTGAATTGTTTCCGTTGGTTCTGTAAGATGATATTAATCTCTCTTGGGGAGTCTTTCATTAATATCAAGGTATATATAGAGTACAATATTCATCCCTTATACAATAGGAATCCTAAGCCTATACAAAAGAGGAATCCTAGTCTTACCATAATTATATTTACACAATATATGGAAATATTCTAATTATGGGTAGGGAATATATTGTTTCCTATATTTACACGTTTACACACCCCCTCAGTCGGAGCGGAAGGAGGTCGGACGCTGAGACTGGATCTGAAGTCAAGAAATAACTGTCTGGGAAGTCCTTTGGTAAATATGTTTGCATACTGATAGGATGATGGAATATGTAACACTCTGACATGGCCTAACGCAACTTTCTCACGAACGAAGTATAGGTCTATCTCAATATGCTTGGTTCGCTGATGTTGAACCGGATTATGAGAAAGATAGATGGCAGAGATGTTATCACAATACACAATAGATGCCTGACGCAAAGGACACTAAAGTTCTAACAGTAAATTTCTGAGCCAACAAATCTCACCTACTACATTTGCAACGCCTCTGTATTCAACCTCGGTACTGGAGCGAGATAGGGTAGCATGTCGCTTGGCAGACCAAGAAATCGGATTATCCCCTAAGAAAACACAAAAGCCGGAGGTGGAGCGTCGCGTGTCCGGACACCCTGCCCAATCTGCATCCGTATATGAAAGCAATCTGTCTGGTGCAGAGGGGTATAGGTGCAAACCATAATCAAGAGTGCCCTTAATATATCGAATGATACACTTAAGAGCAGTGAAATGAGACTCCCTAAGGGCATGCATGAATAAGCATACCTGCTGAACAGCATAAGCTATGTCCGGCTCGGTGAATGTGAGATACCGAGTGCACCTGCAAAGTCTCTTATACGAGTAGGATCGAGAGACCGGAGCACCATCCATAGCACTGAGCTTAGATTTGGAATCAACTGGAGTAGGCACCTCTTTGCAGTTCGCCATCTTAGCCTTGTACATAATCTCTTCTGCATACTTACGCTGACACAAGAACATATGATTGGCAGACCTGGTCACTGATATCCCCAAAAAGTAACTCAGCTTCCCCAAATCAGTCATTGCAAATTCGGACTTGAGCAAGACAATAATCTCATTTTTCAATCCGTCGGAGGAGGCAGTAAGAACAATATCATCCACGTAAAGTAATAAGTAAGCAGTGCTACTACCTCGATGAAAAATGAAAAGTGATGTATCATTCTTGCTGCATACAAACCCAATCTGCAAGATATACCTAGCAAAGCGATCATACTACGCACGGGGGCCCTGCTTCAGGCCATATAGTGACTTACGGAGACGGCACACATAGTGAGGAACTGTTGGATGGGTGAACCCTAGTGGCTGATGCATGTAGACTGTCTCTCTCATATCCCCATGTAAGAATGCATTCTTCACATCAAACTGATGGATCGGCCAGTGTTTGCCCATGGCAATGCTCAAAACTGTACGGATGGTAGCCGGTTTGACAACCGAGGTGAAGGTATCACCACAATCAATGCCCTCATGTTGATTTGTGTCATTAGCCACAAGACGGGCCTTATACCTCTCAAGATCCCCATTGTCTCTGAACTTGTGACGAAATAGCCACATACAACGAATGACATTCACCCCCTCAGGTCTAGGTACTAGATCCCACGTGTGCTGTTTAGTTAAAGCATTGAATTCCTCATACATAGCCGCATTCCAATTAGGGTCTTATTTGGCCAATTTTGGGTTCTTTGGAAGTGAAGAGATGGTTTGGGCAGACAAGTTAAAATGGACTTTGGGTTTGAAGATTCCATGCTTTGAACGAGTTTCCATTGGATGGGTAGGGACAGTGGGTGGGGGAGTGGTGTCTGAGACGGGGGGTAAAGTCGGATAAGGAGAAGGTGGGGGAGAAGCGTCGGAGCGCCGCGGCTCCCGGATCGAGAGTCGCGGCGCTAGAAGGTTGACAGGCTTCTCTGAAGTTTGGGCACCGCGACGCGACGCGTCGACGGTGTTTCAAAAGATTGCTCTCTGGAAATCAGGTGTCACGGCGCCTCCCCTCGAGGCCGCGGCTCTAACGACGGAACAAAGGATGTGAGTTGTTCGATTATGAGGGGAGAGATGACAGACTCGTCAAAAAATGAGTAGTCCCGTTTTTGGAATTTTGGAAGATTCGAAAACGGGAATGTGGTCTCGTCGAATCTGACGCGATGAGATATGTGGATCTGACGAGTCGACAAGTCATAGCATAGATAGCCCCTATGGTTCGGCGGGAATCCTAGAAAGACATATGGAGTTGACCTAGGAGCGAGCTTGTGAGGGGCGGTGGAGCTAAGGTTGGGATAGCACAGACAACCAAAAATCCGTAGATGATCATAAGATGGGATTCTATGGTAGAGGATTTCAGTAGGGGTCATATTGTGAAGAGTGCTAGTAGGGAGAATATTTAGAGTGTATTCTGACATTTTAGCAGCATAGACCCAGAAGGGTAGAGGGAGGGAGGCATGAATCAATAGGGTGAGAATCATATTGTTAATGGTGCGGATGATTCTTTCAGCTTTACCGTTTTGTGGTAAGGTGTGAGGGCAGGAGAAGCGAAAAACCATGCCATTATTGGTACAAAAGCGGTGAAACATAGAGTTATTGAATTCACGACCATTATCGTACTGAAATGATTTTATGCCTTTTCCAAATTGTGTTTGAATGAACTTACGAAACTCAAGAAATTTGACAAACACTTCCGATTTAAATTTAAGAGGGTATAACCAAACGTAGTGTGAAAAATCATCAAGCAACACAAGATAGTATTTATGACCGAGAGAACTAGAGATATGAGATGTTCCATAAATCGGCATGTATGATATCAAAAGGAGCAAATGTAACACTAGTAGATGATTTAAACGGAAGACGAATATGTTTGCCTAAAGAGCAAGAAACATAATTTTGGGCAAGTTTCCCATTACAAGCAATGAAATTGTTGCCTCTAAGAAAATTAAAAACTGGGACTCCTGGATGACCAAGCCTATTATGCCAAGTTGAAGAAGAAACAACCGCTAGAGTGACAAGAGAGCAAGATCTGGCAGCGGAGGTGGAAGTGAATGGATAGAGATCCCCCGTGCTATTGCATCTCGTAAGAGGTGTCCCCGTATGAAGATCCTTCACAGTAAAACCAAAAGGGTCAAAATCCACAGAGACAGAATTATTACGAGTAAATTGGCAGACAAATATGAGGTTCTTAATCATGTGTGGGGCATATAGGGTGTTTTTTAGGGAGAAGGGTAGATGAGGAGGTTGTGTGTATGAGGTATCATAACCCTTAACTGGAATGCATTGTCCACTACCAACTGTAACATATTGAGGATGCTTTAAACTAAACAGTTTAGGAATAGTACATGCAGACGGGTGACGTGAGATGTGGCACCGAGTCCATGTACCAAGTATTGTCGTCATTGCATAGAGAGTGTGTTGAACGCCGACCCAACTCGGCGGGTGTCATGCGGAGGAGGGCTGCGGGACCCGACCTTGCATGAAGTGGGCTCGCTTGTGGGGCTGGAGCGGGGCCTAACAAACCGGGGTAAGAATACGGATTGTATGGTGCCGGTGCGGAATGGACTTGGCGCCACGGCTTTGAACCGGGCGCCGCGGCTCAGCATGCGGGGCGCCGCGACGCCGTAGACGAACTGCCGAGGAGTCGCGGCCCGCTTGTTCTACGATCTCGTTTCTTTGTTCTTCTTGTTGGTTACGTTGACCGCAACCCTTGCCACGACCACGGCCTCCTCTACCGCCGCGGCCTTTTCCACCCTTGCCGCCGCGGCCCTGCCGTTGTTGGGAGTTGTCTGGTGGCGTCTGATCTTGGGGTTGCGTGTCGACAGCTAACACCGCCGGGCGTGCTCATCCCGCTTAGCACGACGGGTTTCTTCGAGCAACAATTGTGAGCGAGCTTTGTTAAAACTCGTAGCGGATCTCTTTGTTGAATTATGGTGGCCAAAGTATCATATTCGCCCTTAGTAAGGCCAGAAATCATTTGTAGCACTATTTTATCGTCAGTGACAGGCGTGCCGATGTTGGAGAGTTGATACGCTAGAAGTTTAAGCTGCTTGCAATACTCATAGACATTAGAGAAGTTTTCAAGACGTGTTTTGTTGAACTGTTCTTCCAAATACACGGCACGAGTGTGCTTGTTGTCCTGAAAAATTTCATCCAAACGATTCCACAAGTCAAGGGTTGTGGGAGTCGATTTCATGATAGTAAGGAGCAAATCCTGAGAGATACTACCATATATCCATTGTTTGACGCTGGCGTCGAGACGATGCCAGATAGAATCATCAACCTCCGTAGGGCGCGGAATAGTGTCATCAATATGGTCAAGCACGTTATAGAGACATGCATGATTGCGAAAAAGTTCAACCCAGGGAGAATACTGGTTGTTTTCTTGATCAAGGATAATGGAAATATGGTTCTTGATGTTGGAAACAGTAAGGGCGGGATGAAACGAGGGTGATGACTTTGTGGTGGGATTTGTGGAGGTAGAGGTGTCAGATAGTGTGGAAGAATCAGGGATAGCCATTTAGAGAAGAGAAGAAAGGAAGAACAAAACCCGAAAAACAAGAAGAAAATCCGGGAGGGCCGCGTCATAGAAGAGGCAACCGGCGGCTGTGGAAGAGAAAGGTTTTTAGGGTTTTGTTTATTTGGCTCTTGATACCATGTAAGATGATATTAATCTCCCTTGGGGAGTCTTTCATTAATATCAAGGTATATATAGAGTACAATATTCATCACTTATACAATAGGAATCCTAAGTCTATACAAAAGAGGAATCCTAGTCTTACCATAATTATATTTACACAATATATGGAAATATTCTAATTATGGGTAGGGAATATATTGTTTCCTATATTTACACGTTTACAGGTTCTCATTTTTCTTCATCCCTGCACATTTGTTCTCATTTTTTCCTGTTTATGATGGTTCTATATTCCGTTTTAAATTTAATTTTTAAAATTTATTATTTTTATTTGTCCACTAAAAGAAATATTTGAATGAATTAATCCCTAAAAGTATAAATTTATAGTTTTGTATCTAAGAAAGTTAAAAGAGTGCATTTTAAAAAATATATAAAATAAAATACTTATGATATCTTATTAACATTTGGTTTTAGGCCACTAATGCGAAAGACATGAATCCAGAACTGTATCTGCATTTGGTAAGTATATTTCATTAGAATTTGAACAAATCATTATTTTTTAACAATGCACTACTCTTGATTAACCATAAACACTTACTGAGGGAATAGAACAGCATCTCTTTGGGCTAGTTGTCTTTTTATAATTCCACCAAGTTTGTCTCCTTTGACTAGTTTTGCCTCATCAATCCTGTTCTGAAAAAAATCATCTATTTGATTGATGTCCACCTCTTCATGCCACTCTAAGATGTGTGCCTTAGTGTAAACTTGTACATCTATTTCTTCTTTTTGTTGGTATAAAAAAATTCTAAATGGGCACAAACTTCCTGTCTGCCAACAATACAGGATGCACACTTAGGGACAGGCAGTCCAGCACCATTGCCTCCTTGATCATCTTCTTGAATACCAAAGCCTCCATCTACATTTCCCGAGATTATATTCGTTAAGTATACAATAGGTATATACGTTACATTAATTAGTCTTATAAACTTATCATAATTGTATAGTTAGTGTCCAAGTAGAATAAGGTTTTAGGGGTAGAATAGGAATATGATTCTCCTATTATGTACAATGTATATATACTCTTTCAATTAATGAAAATAATCAAGAGATTATTTCTTTCAACATCTCCTAAGATTATTGTTGTTGTTGTTAGGATTTGGATGGACTTCTTCAAGCAATAACTCCTCCATTTGGGACATCTTCTCTAATTTCAAGTAGTCGATGTTTGGGTTAGGGTTTTGATTTTCTTCCATTAAAGAAGTTTCAGAGCTGTGAGAGTAGTATTAGAGGTAGAAGATGAGAGTAAGTTTGTATTGTAATTGTATAATTTTACTTTTCTAGTTAGAAAAGCCTCTTTAAATAGGCAGAGACTTCTAAAGGTGTAGTCTATTTTAAATTCTGCAACGGTTGGCAACTATTTATGGACATTTACCTACGTCATTTAGATGATTTAATAGTGTTCCTTAGTGTATATATATAAGTTAAGGGTAATACTAGCAGTCGGTGAAAAAAATATTCACATAATCAGGTCACATATGATATATGTATATTTTAAAGATAAACAACAACCGATAAACTGATAAAACAGTAGCTAATTTACTGCCACAAGTTAAACATATCGATCGTATAAAAAACAGTAAAGCATTAATTATGATCAGTGTATATAACTTAAATGATTATTACAACTATACATACATAATTTGGAGAAAATGTTGTAGTACCTGTAAAAGTCGAGTCTCAAGAGAATTAATTCGTTCCAAGAGTGAATTTTTGGATGAAGCCTCTTGAATTGCCACTTTCATTGGCACAAATTTCCCTTCTCCTTTGCAGCATATTGATACTGATTTCTGGCTTTTTATAATTTTCCTTTTCACCTTCTCTTTTCCTTCAATACGTTTCACCTTTTAACAAGCAACCAAATGAAAAAAATGTAATTAATTAATTAACAAGAATGAAAAAAAATTGAACATAATTATGCACTATTAAGGGTTGTAGTGGTATAAATATAATCTTTCTTTTGAATTCTTAATCAGAAGTCTCGGTTTGAAACTAACCATAAAAATTTTGTGATAGAGAGCTTAATTCCTTTTTAATGAGTCTTACTCGGCGTGAATCGAATATTAAACTTGTTAAAAAAAAACTAAGAAATAAATCTTGTGCTTGCAAGTAAGCTTCATTCAAGCATCAAATAAATCAAGTTCGAGATCTAGCGTTCCCTAATAACCTTGAATTAATTAGTGGTGATAAAGCTAATGTGGTATGTTGAAAATTGAGATTTGATAGTATATGTAGAGGGAATATCAGGTGTGATGTCAAGAGTTGATCAATTCGAACTATTGACATAATATAAAAGAAGACCACGTGCATGTATAAGCATCCCGACGAACTCATGTTGACACTTAGTCGGGATCATAAAGCAGGTATAAAACATCGGATATAAACAAAATAATAATTATACAAAATTAAAAATGATAAGTTTCAAGAAATGAACTTACAACAAGAGAATCTAAGGGATCCATTCTTTGGACAAGAAGCCTAGTGAGGTGAAATGATTTTTGGTTACTTATCTTCTTCTTTTTTTGTTTAGTTGTGCACTTATTTATTGGGTTTGTTAAGATTAGGGGTGGGCAAAAAAGTCCAGAGAATCGAAAAAACCGAACCGAACCGGCTGTTCGATTCGGTTTTTATTTGTTTTTTTTAAAAAAAAAAAAACTATTTTTTTTGAAAAAGCGAACCGAATCAGGATTTAGTGATTCGGTTTGGTTTTAAATTTTGGATACGAACCGAACCGAAAAACCGAATTAAATATGTAATTAATCTTATTTTTTATTTTAGGCTACTACTATCTCTTGAATCATAGCCATTGAAGTCAATCTATAAAGCTTTTATGGAAGTCGAATGTGGCATGAACTTGATTAACATATCACGGAAACATTGACATAAAATGTAGTGAGAGAAAGTAGTTGTAAATTGGTAAAACTTTAAATGGTCATAACTTTGCGCTCGGATGTTCGTTTTACCCGATTTTTTTCCGTATTTTTTCGAGATGTGGCAGGCGCTGACAATTTTTACGAAAACGTCCGTTTTCCCAATCAATTTATGTTTTCCCCAAAATCGGTTTCTAATTTTCCTTTTTCTTTAGTAAACATCTCATGATATACAATACATTCCAACGTCGAAATTTCGTGGTAATGTAGGTGTGAATGCCAATTTCAATGTTGGAAATTCAAATTTTTTTAAAAAACAAAAAATTCCCTGACCCGCCCCGCCCCGGCCCACTAAAAAAAACCGATATAATCCGATACATTCGGCGATATAAACCGAACATATCGGTTTTTTTTTTAAAAGTTGGATTCTTTTTTTTTTTTTAAATGATTTTTATTCGGTTCATATTTTTCGGATACAAAACCGATATACGCCCACCCCTAGTTAATATCTAAAACAAATCTGAATTTATGGCAGACTTTTACCATAACTGTTAAAGATTTTTCCATAAATCTCTCCTCTTTGAAGACCAAAGTTGGGGCGTTGGATCCTTTTTGTAGGGGAGCAGTTCTATACACATCTGGGCCAATTATTTTAAGGGTCGTCTGATTAGCGGAATAAATTATTTCAGGACTATAGTTCTTGGATTATAATTTTTGGATTAATTTTTTCCACTTAAGAGGCGAGATAAAACAATCCCAATTTGATGGGATAAGGAGTTTGGGACTAAATTTATACTGTGTTTGGTTGACGATAGAAATTTATCCGCACCAAATACAATATAAATTCAGTCTCAAACTTAATGGTTCTTTACACGCTGATAATGTAATCTTGTTTTTTTTATGAGAATTTATCATAAACTAACTAGTACTTTTGAGTTGGTTGTTAGTCTATTGCATTTTTTTTTGTGCGGAATTCCTTCAAAGGCATTGGTCTTTAATTTTTATCCCTCAAATTTGAAATCTTTAATTTTTGCTCTATGCCTAAAAATTCTTGGGTTCCGGGTTCGAACCCCTACTCATGCAAAAATTAAAACAAATCGCAAGGGCAGAGGTTTTGTAGCAAAATTAGGTCTATTCAGACAAAATTAGGACTATTAATTAGGCCTATATTGGCAGAAGTTTGCCTATAAACCGAAGTTTGCCTTAAGGCCTAATTTTGGGTAAAAATTTGACTTATGGCAAACATGATAGGCCTATATTTGCTACAAAACCTCTGCCTTGCGATCTTTTTTTATTTTTTACCTTAGCAGAGGTTCGAACCCAGAATCTTAGGGTATTAGGTGAAGGATAAAAATTAAATATTTTAAATTTGATAGGCAAAAATTAAAGACCACCCCGAAATAAGGGCATTTGTGCGAATTGACCATCGCAATTCTCTTCTTTTATTTGGGCCTGAAACTGTCATAGCCCTAATTCGGACTAGGAACCTATCGCGTGTGATACTAGCGAGGTAATAAACTGGTACCTTTTTCATATAATATTGATATGAGATGAATTTAAGGAAAAAACATAGTGAAAGTTGATATAGCTGAGCGTAACTTGTTGGAATTGATACATGATTATTATCATCACTTAAAAGACAATTACTATTACATTACTATACTACTATATTTATAATGGGTTTAAGTTTTATGTATTTAGGTCATTCAAATAATATCAACATGTAAGTGTTCTTAAAATATGAAATTTGAAATCTTGAAAATAAGATATGCTATATGTTATAATAGGTAAATATAACTTGTGTCACGACCCAAACCGATGATACGTATTGACCCATGGGGCATATGCTCGCACAATTTGTCTTTCGGGTAGCCACATCGAGCCCTAAAAGCGTGCATCCCGTGTGAACTTGAATTATGCCTTATTTGCTGAAGGCCCAGTCCCCCGTTGTGCTCCTGTCGTGGCCAGAAAAACCAGCGTGGTTGTTCTCCGCCATGAGGATTACCGGAAAAAAAATTGGGTGTTCGGGGAGGTTGTTGTATTTAGAGGTATAACAGCGTATACCGGTGGTATACAACCTATTGGAGAAATAAAGAGGTTTATGAGGCAGTATATTAGAAGTATATCAGCGTATACCGATGGCATACAACCGGTTTTGGCGCCTGAAAAAGGTATGGAGGGCTGTCGATTTCAAGGTTAAGGGTAGGTTGGAAATTTTGGCTCTTGATACCATGTAGAATTGTATTAATCTCCCTTAGGAGTCTTTCTCATTAATACAAATATATATAGTGTGTACAATGTGGAATACTAATATAATGAGGATCTTAATTCTACCATAATTATACAACACTAAATATTACAAAATATATGGAGTATATTATTAATATACATTAATAATAATTACTATTACATTACTATACTACTATTTTATAATGGGTTTTAAGTTTTATGTATTTAGATCATTCAAATAATATCTACATGCAAGTGTTCTTAAAATATGAAATTTGAAATCTTGAAAATAAGATATGTTATCTGTTACAATAGGTAAATATAACATGTGTCACGACCCAAACCGATGATACGTATTGACCCATGGGGCATATGCTCGCACAATTTGTCTTTCGAGCTACACCACATCGTGCCCTAAAAGTGTGCATCCCGTGTGAATTTGAATTATGCCTTATAAAGCTCTTCACTTTTCTCTCCTTTTCCGACATGGAATTCACCTAAGATATCATATGTGCCTCATCTTCAGAAGCTCGTCAACCTAGAAGCATGTCAGTCCTGCTAGATCCGCAACTTATCAGTGTTCCCTCAGTCAGGAGTGTCACAACCTAACAGTGTAACAATTATTTACATTAATGCATATCACTTAAACTTATTTATAATTAGTGTACTTGTCCACGCTTCGCGCGGTCGTAAATCATAGATTAAGTGAAAGAAACATGAAAATACGAAGAAACACATTTAGTCTAAAATATTCCCCCCAATCTTATCTTATGTGAAGACATTATTGTTTGGAAGGTCAAATAATTTTTTATTTGACTATAATTTTGTTAAATCTAAAATGTTATTAGTTATAATAGAATTAGACTGCATTTAAAATTGTACATCTCCTATATTAGGTAGAATTAGCCTTTTCTTGTAATTATGATTGATTAGTTATCTAATTTGTAGCAAGGTAAATATTTTTGTATAATTATATATAGTGTAAATCATTAATGAAATAATGAAGGAAGAATATTTCTTACATGTTATCAGTGGTCTAGTGAAAGTTCATGAAACCCTAACCTTGCTTTCTTGTATCCGACACCCCCTCCCCCTCTTCTTTTTGCCGCCGACCACCCTTCTCCTCTGTCAGCTATGTCTGACTTAATCTTCTTTTCATCCAGCCTCACAGTTTCCAACATCAAATCTCATGTTTCTTTCAAGCTATGTTAATTTTGTAGTATTTTTTGTGTAGTTTTCAAATATATTATTTTGTTTTAGAAAAATTGAAGAATCTATATCTAAATTCTGTAACACATTTCAATGGACCCTATCTTCTTTCCTCTCCTTCCTCCTTGAGGTCTAAAATTCCTTGTTGCACTTTTCAGTCCATTAAAAGAGAATGATTTAACATTGGGATGGAATACTTACTCTTGAGTCTTGATAGAACAAAAGAATGGTAATAGTAGAGGCTTCAAATCCTGCAATACAAAATAGTAGAAAATAGCATTGCTCAGTCACATTTGCTAACAATACAATCATAATTTAACTTTAAAAAAAGCCTCAAATTTGTAATCAGAAGAAAGTATACTCATATAACTATATAGATTGGACAAAAGATGTGTTGCCAACAGTTATGCACTAATCAACTTAAGTCGTGGGATTTAGTAACGACTGTAACTTCTTATAGTGGCTTTTGGACTCTCCGCTAATTCTTTATCCATTAAAAGTGAATTCATTTCCTTTTAATTGAATAATGAATGTGGACAATTATAGACTTATTGATGAAGTGTTTTAAATTTTCTGTAAATATTTAAGGAAAATATAAGAGAAAAATGTCATAAAATTGACAAAAAGATAAATATCAATGGTGACTTAAGAAATGTGTCAAATATATAGGGCCAAGTGTTATGTTGCCGAATTCATAAACGTGGTATATATTCATATGTGTGTCTGAATTATTCATCGTGCCATAATTTCTCCATAACACTGTGGTAGACCGTTCCTTCCATGGCGTAACAAGTAACTTGCAAGCTTAAACCTCTGAAAATAGTGCAGGTTTTGGAGAAAGCTACGTCAGGCAAGCAAGCACAAAATAACCAACAATCCTTATAAAAATTATCCATACAAAGTATCTCTTACAACAACAACAACATATCCGGTGAAATCCCACAACGTGGATCTGGAGAGAGTAGAGTGTACTCAGACCTTACCTCTACCTTAGTAGGTAGAGCGGCTGTTTTCGAGAGACCCTCGGCTCAGACAAAGCATAAGCATAAGCAAGCTGAGCCTATATGCTATAAGCAAGGCAAGCACAACAAGGCAAGACAAGAGAAACAGTCAGACCCGGACAAGAAATTTAAAGCAGTATAAAATGCTGATACGAAAAGCGAATAAGCTATGATAGCGCATTCTGAAAAAAGAAGCAGTAACTACCGCTAATAAATTAGATAAACAAAGTACACATAGCAGTAGAAATCAAACTACGAGGAACTATAAGGTAATATCGCGCCTATTAGTACAAAGTATCTCTTAGTGATATTAAATTTTTGTTCAAGATCTTAATGATTAAGACATATTCAGATCAAATAAGTGTTTAGATCTTAATGTAAATAAATACACTTAATGACCTAAGATCTGAACCATTCAGATTCAAACCTCCATTAAGTGTAAACAAATGAGGCCTTAGCCGTCCCTAGTATAGGGTTTTGTTGGGTTCAAAACATATAAGTAGGCACAACGAAATTTAAAATTTTGTTCTACTTACCCCAATAATTTCTCCTGGTATGGTTATATGACAATCAAATCCTGTAACTTAAAACATGAATACTTACAGGTTGTATTATCTGGAGTCTTTACTTAGAGATTATACACGAATGTCCCTTCGACTGCAAGCACAATACTACGGTGTATTCCTCTGTCAAGAAAGTCAGGAAATCTTGGCAGATGTTTGAGAGAGTTTTATCCTAAACTCTAAGTGTAGAATTGTTTATGAGAATTGGTGTGTTTAACTTATGGGATTTAGTGTTGTTTATATAGGGAGGATTAGGTCACAAATCAGATTAGGGTTGGGCTCTAAGCCTGATCAAAAAATCGAGGTGCAGTGAGCCAGTCTGCCGAGTTGGCGCCGCGACGCCTTACGTGAAATTCCGTTTCCCGTTTTCATTTAATATATATATTCAGCACATTAAATCCAAAATCCAATTTTGATTTAATTAAATAATTTTCATCTAATAAAAATTATCTCATAGTTATTATTAATTTAAATATCTAATTGTCCGATTATTACAACATTTAAATCGATCCCATGAATTAAATAGGACCAATAACTCATTGTAAAAACATCATTTTCGAGATATTCCATACTCATTCATACTTTTTACATGGATTTACATCTTCGAAGAAAACATTTAAAACATCATTTTCGAGATATTCCATGATGAAGTTTAAGAAACTATGATGAAGTTTAAGAAATACTTTCAAATTATATCATAAGAAATATTTTTAAGTATACAATATTTAAAATATTTTTATTCATATAATGTCGGTTTGATTTGACCTTTTAATTAAGTTCAAATTAATAAATTATTTTCATTTTTTTTAGTGTCAAGCCAAATCAAGGATAACTTTGACTTAATTCATCGACTTTCTTTGAACACTCTACCTATGAGCATATGCAATTTTATTTTTTTTTGAATATAAAGTCATTTTTATTAGAGAGTGATGTAAATTTTTGACGTGAATTTAAATATAATTGGATTTCAATAAATAGAGAATATCAACCAAAAAAAAAAACTTAAATCCTTTTTATATTTGTAATTTTGTTTTTAATCCTTCGCCCAAGAAGCTTCGTGGTTGAAAGTGAAGGGTACAATCACCAAAAACACAATCATCAACCAAATCGGACAAGACAAAGCAAATCGAAACTTCAGCTGTTCTCTTTCTCTGCAAATCCTTCAAACAACAAACACTTTGTCGACAATCTCACAAACAAACCCCTATTTTTATTACCTCCTTAATTTCCCCAGTTTTTAGGGATTTTTTTTTGTCGTTTTGATACCCAATTAATCTTGAAAAATTCAATATATTTTTTTTTTGCTAATTTTGAGGTATACCCAGATAGCTGGGTAGTTAATTTTAAAGTGGGGTTGATTGTAGTTGGAGTTTTACTGTAGTTAAAGCTGACCCAGTTCTTCAGATTCATCATATTTTCATGGTAATTAATTTCACCATTATTTTTAAATTATGTGCTTTTTAGCTTATATTTCATGTTGATTTTGTTAATGGGTGTTTTGGGTTGCTATTTTCTTGTTTTTATAATATGTTGATTCATCAAAATGACTCTATTTAGACGAGCGTCTATTGAAAACAGCATGTACGTACATCCCACACTCCTCAGACCCCACAAGTGTGATTACACTGCGTATGTTGTTGTTGACTATATTTAGCGGGCTTTATATATTTTCATGGTAACTAACACTCTGTTTGGATGGTTGTTACATATTGTTTCATAATATATCGTATTATATTGTATTGTATCATACTGTATTGCTTTGATGGATACAACGTTTGGATAGTTTGTATCTTGAAAATTTCAATCTTTAATTTTTTTTTTGCTAATTTTGAGGTATACCCAGATAGCTGGGTACTTAATTTTAAAGTGGGGTTGACTGTAATTTGAGTTTCACTGCAGTTAAAACTGACCCAGTTCTTCAGATTCATCAGTCTTTTGTGTATTTTCATGGTAATTAAATTCACCATTATTTTTAAATTCTGTGTCTTTTGGTTCATTTTTCATGTTGATTTTGTTAATGGGTGTTTTGGGTAGCTTTTTTCTTGTTGAATACAGCTGATAAGGTGATGTTTGACAATTTTATTGAGCCTTGTCTGGGTTGATCTGTGGTATTTTTGGTCTATTTGTTTATTTTGACAATTTCATGTGTAGAATTTTTGTTAGTTGGAAAGTGACTTAAAACTGATTCTTGGTGAATATGTGTGTGTGTGTGCACGACAGAATGGTCTGGGGAATTTTTGAAGTAGTGCAGTTGAGCCATGGGTAGCAGTGAGATGGATAAATCCTCAAAGGAGTCAAAGGAAGCAAAAGAGTCAAAAACTCCCAATTCACAGGTACTTGTTTTGGTGCTAAGAGAGAATATTGTGTTGTATATGTAGCTGGTAAATTTGATAGACGCCTGTGGATGACTCGGGTTGAGACATATAAACAACTTCCACATACTTTTGATGCTGGTTTCGTGTTCAGCAATGGAGATTTTGTATCATAAACAAAAAACGGTTTTTCCCCTGAACGAGTAATTTTTGTGTGAGTAGGTTTAAAGGGTGTTTGGCTAAGCTCATAAGCTAGTCAAACTACCTCATAAGCCAAGTATTTATTTTCTTTAATTCTCAAAATACTTTTCCCAAAACAGAACTCCTAACTTCATCTTCACTCTGTATTTGTCATTCCTCCTTTTCTTTACAAGGATACTTTTAAATTGATGATCTTTTGCAAAAACAATTAAGGGTATTTTAGTCATTCTAACAAAAGAACAACTTATCAGCACTTTTTGCCAAACACATTAACGGCTTATAATAAGCAGTTTCAACACTTCTATCCAAACACGTAACTACTCATTTATAAAATCAGTTTCACCACTTTAAAATGCTTTCAACAGTTAAAGTTTATCAGCTATTTACAATCAGCTGATTCAAATGGGCTCTTAGTCATACCGGCAGTTAATGTGTTTTGCTTCTTGACACTATCTAGGAGCAGGCTTCTACTACTACCGCTGGCCCAGTCAATCCAGATTGGTCTGGCTTTCAGGTTTGGTTCCGTCTGTAGCATCGTTTCTTCTCAGCCTTTTGTCTCGTTTATTGGCATTTCATTGTTGGTAACAAAGGGACATTGATGATCATTATGCAGGCATATTCTCCTATGCCTCCACATGGCTTTATGACATCAAGTCCTCAAGCACACCCTTATATGTGGGGAGTTCAGGTATTCAAGTTTCACATATGGTGTGGCTTTGATTCATGTGATGTTTTGAATTTCCTCCAAAAATCAGATCTACTAGCTGAATATAAGGCTAATTTGATCATGGCTTCTTATTTACATATCTTATCAAAAACAAATTTGATCATGGCTTCTTAATTTACATATCTTATCAACAAAAAAAAATTGATCATGGCTTCTTATTGAAGAAGTGTCATTTACTTGGCGCACATAGAGCTGTCTAAAGATATAATCTTTTTTGCACTTATGAGCTTGAGGAGAAAAGGACCAAAATGGTCCTTAATGTATAGGGGTTGGACTATTTTGGTCCTAAATATATAACCCTTTATAGATGTAGTCCTTAATGTATGCAAAAAGTGATCATTTGAGTTCACAACCCTAAAGACTAGTGGTTTCTTCAAAACTAGATATAACGGACATGTATTTCAACTGCATATCCGGTGGCTGCCATAAACACAAAAACACAGAATAAACCTGCTGGCATACAGATCTTACTCGATACATGGGTAGGCGATAGAAGATCAAGATTTACCTTATTGGTTTTCCTACAAGTTCTAGGCAAGATAATAGCTATAAATAACTACTTTTTTTGGGTTCTATGAACACAGACCACCACACCCACATTTGGGCAAATGGGGATCATTATTAGGAGACTTAGAACGAAGAAAAAGGAAAGGACAGTTCAAGAGCATATCATATCTCCATCAATTGTTTCCCATTTGAAGCTTTAGATTACTTTTTTCTTTTTTTGTTTCCATTCTTCTTTCCCCTTTTTCGGCTTTTTATCCATGGTAAGCTGCACAATTTGCAAGGTAAGTGAAATGGATAGGTAGGGACAATGGATCTGTGGGTAAATGTTGGTGCAGAGAGAGGAAAAGTTCTCTTGACTGTGAGAAGAAAATGAATCCTCAATATTGTGAATGGTATGTTGTCTTACGTCGGTGATCATGATTTTATGAGTTTCTGGTGTATTCATTTGTAGTTGTGTGCTGTCAGTTGCATGCGAAGAGGATGGTTAACAGATTTCTAACTTATGCTGTTAGTTTATAGGATTTTTACATACATTAAGGAATATCTCTATTA
This sequence comes from Anisodus tanguticus, assembly GCA_034509755.1. Classification (NCBI taxonomy): domain Eukaryota; kingdom Viridiplantae; phylum Streptophyta; class Magnoliopsida; order Solanales; family Solanaceae; genus Anisodus; species Anisodus tanguticus. The sequence continues at coordinate 45,489,562 of CM067555.1, forward strand.
AGGGTAATACATTAAGGACCAAAATAGTCCAACCCCTATACACTAAGGACCATTTTGATCATTTTCTCTGAGCTTGAGCTATAGAGAGTTTTTGAAAGATGTTTGTCTTTTAACAAGCTTCATACTTAAGCATCTCTAATTATTAGCTCAAGTAGTTCGGTCCGCCTATTCGATAGCCCTGCTTTTCTACTACTGAAATTTATACGCAGTGAAGTTGTAAGGTAGGTTCTTTTGATAAGGTGCTTCTTGATTCAATTATATACCCCCCCCCCCCCCCCCCCCCCCCCCCCCACCGCCCCCCCTCTTGGGGATAAGAGTAATGATCAATTAGATTTTAGTATGGTTCTTATTTATGGGCTTGATTTTAACACCTTTTTTCCGGTGGGGAAGGCAGATATATTCCTACTTTTTTATTTGTTTATAAAATTAAGAGCATATTTTGTTGGCATTCTCTTTAATAAGCTGAGTGCCTATGTATTTAATTGTAGAAGCGTTCTTAAGCTGAGCTATTTTTGGTAAAAATGACGTGCTAATATAATAGCACAAGTTATAATTGAATAAATTTAAATGAAAAGATTGCGGTATGCCTCAGTTGTCTTTTAATCAATATTCTTATAAATAATATAGCGAAGTGATTAACAAACTTGACTAAATTTATGGGGAAGGCTTGAACTTTGAAGTTCGAACCAGTCAAATAGGGTCAAACGATATATTAAATTGTGGTTTTGGTATTTATTTATCTATCAACAATTTCAACTTTAGTCCTAGTGACATGCAAGTAAACACACGTACTCCAATTAATATAATTGGGCATTTGGCCCTTCCTCTAACTCATTTGTTTAATGGATATTTAAATGTTAAACCATGGGACAACTTATATTCTTAACGTTAAGGGAGAGTTACAGTCAAACCTCTCTATAATTGCCATTCGTTATAACAACATTTCACTATAACGGTCCGATTTTCTCCAGAACCAATTTTTCATGTTATATTTTACTTCTCTATTACAACATTTTACCTATAACAACAGTAGCATTCATTATAGTGGTACACTCTTTATAAAATTACCTCTATAACAGCATAATCAAATATTGTGTAATAATATTTTGTAAGAAATGCATTATGTATAAAAATAAAATATTAAAATGCTAAATTATTTATGTTAAGCTCTTAGACATCCTTCAAGGGAAAGCTATTGAATTCCCTTTTGTTGAAAGTTAGGACAAAATTCTTCATTAATTCAAGCATTATATTATCCCTAAGGGACTGAAATTACAAAACAACCTACAATTGTAGAATTCTTTCCTCAAACTTGAAATATTTAAATTCTCAATTAGTTTAAATGCATATGTTCCTTAGATTTTAATTCTTTATCGGTAATGGTACAACTAGTTATGGATTTATTAGTAATTTATTAGTCTTTTAAATTTTTAATTAATGAGATAGGAAAATCGATTGATGTTTTAAAATTAAAAAGTATATTATTTTCGTTTATATAACATAAAAATACAAAAAAATATTTATTTGCGTACTTTTGTTTATAACAGTTAAATGAGATCTAAATATCAAATGAAAGTATACATACATAACAACACCTCACTATAGCAGTCATGAAATTTTCGGACAAACGCTGCTATTATAGAGAGGTTTGACTGTATTTTGTACCTTTACTCCTTATTTTAAGTCTAAAATCAGTAAATTTACCTCAAGAGTAAAAAAACTGATTTAAAGAAAGCCTTTTAGTATAAAGCGTACAATTTTTATTTATCAAAGGTCGAATATGCTTAATCATATTTCACTGAGACCTCAACTGGAATTTGTTAACGAGGAAGCAAATGCAGAATTATACCTTTTGGATAGAAAATTATATTCAACTGTGTCAAATTTGTAAATATATTCAATGCTTGTCTAATATTTTTTCGGGGGGGGGGGGGGGGGTGACTGACAATAGATCTTTCTGTTCTTTCAGTATGTAATCATCTTTTGATTGTGAAATTAGTGTGATTATGGTACTATCGAAAGAAATTAGAATAAGTGAGATGGTTCTTCTGTTGCGTGTGTGTGTTTTGCAAGTATGCTTTCATCATACTTCTGTATTTGAATTTGGCTATCATGGTTATATGTAATTAAGTTGTTTGCTTTATGCACATCTCTACTTGCATGATTTCCCGGAGTGTGACTAATCTCAAGTGGCAAAGCTTTGCTTTGCTGCCTTCATTTTTGAAGAATATGTTGGGTCAGTTTGCTATCACTTTGTGTTGATGTGCGCCTCATGAAACATTCATGAGTGGAATTTATGTAGCTTGCTCCAAATGAACTTTTGTCCGTTCAAGGTTCTCCTTGACCATCTTTATTGCTTAGCTAACTTGCCAATGACTTGTCCTGATCCTAAATTATCAAGAAAACAAAGAGACTTGGTATAAATTATGTAGTCTCACTCAAGTGGTTCTTTGGGTAGTCTCCACCGTTTCTCAAATGTTAATATGGTTAACCGACAGAACGATGCAAATTCTTTCCAGACTGCAATATTACATATTGCACGATTACCGAGAAACAAGAGCATTGCAGCTTTTATTTCAAGTCCTCATCGAAGTTTCTCGATTTTCCTTCTGAAATCTAGATGAATAAGTTTATCATATTTGTGTACAACAATTATGCTGATTTATTTTAAACTTCATCTCCATGGTTTGTCAAAACGTAGAGATAGTTCTGCTGAATCTTCAAGCACATGGATATTAGTGCCAAAATATAGTATTTCTGTTGTAGGAATTATTTTTTAATCAGCAATTTTGTTGTGGTTTATATTTCCTTGGTTTAGTTTTTGGTTCTATTTTTACTTGCGATGATTCTATTCTTACAATTTGCTATCATCTTTTTTTAACGATTTGTACTGGCTGTTTTTTCAGCAATTTATGCCACCTCCCTATGGTACTCCACCACATCCATACGTTGCAATGTATCCCCATGGTGGTATATATGCTCATCCATCTATGCCTCCGGTATAATCTTGTTGCCTGAGTGAACTGTCTTACTCTATGCATCTCAATTCTGATTTGCTAACTAGAAACGGATATTTTCCAAATTGATCAGGGATCTTACCCCTTCAGTCCGTTTGCAATGCCGTCTCCAAATGGCGTTGCTGAAGCTTCAGTGAGTACCTATTCTGAATATGTTAACAACTTTGTCCACGTAATCCATGCGAGACTTTGGTAGTAGGTTCAAAATAGTCCCTTAAGTATTACTTGAGCAGTTTTGGTCCTTCATGTTTTCCAAAAGTGTCTGTAGATAATTACCAAACTTTGATTGTTAAACTTAATTGGAACTGTCGGGAAAAAACTTTTAACCAGAAATACCAGAAATTTCTATCAAAATTCCAGAAATTTCTATCAAAATTCCAGAAATTTCTATCAAAATTCCAGAAATTTCTATCAAAATTCCAGAAATTGCAACATAAAAAACTACACGAAACACAAAAAATAGACCAAAAATTACACCTCAAAAAGTAGCACTCTTGAAATAGACAAAAAATAACATAAATTACAAAATCTAACAATCAAAGTTTGGTAAATATCTGATGGAGACCAAAAGTGTTCACTTTTGGCAAAGTTAAAGGATCAAAACTGCTCAAGTGATACTTAAGGGACTTATGAACCTAGGGACCATTTTTATCATTTTCTCTAATCCATGCTTTAAGTTTCAGTTCTTATACTGCTTTCATTCTTCTTGTGCAGGTTAGCAACCCTGGTAATGTCGAAGTGGATGGTAAGTCATCTGAGGGAAAGGAAAAATTGCCGATTAAGAGATCTAAGGGAAGCTTGGGTAGTTTGAATATGATCACCGGGAAGAATAATGGACCTGGTAAGACATCTGGAGCATCTGCAAATGGAGGCTATTCTAAAAGGTATGGTGCTATCTCAACTGAATGATTCATGTGATCATAAAGAAAGATGTCGGTGTGACTGGTTTATAGTTGGAGCCTATTCAATGGGAAATCTTCTTACAAATGAAATAACAAAAGGGAGTTCATCTTAATCTTCTCAATTGGACTATCCTTGTCTTCAAAGCATCTCAGACTCCTTTCCCTCCGAATAGTCCCACCAATATGGTTTTAGCTTTTTCTGGGAAAAGATACTTGCTGTCCAGGAATATATACTTATTGGTTAGGTTGAGTAATGAGTACAGAAATATTTCACAGTATCAGATAGATTAATATGTTTGTTGCTAACAATTATATTTTCTATTCACGTGAGAATGTGTTTCTGCTTAAATTGTTTTAAATTGTTCATGAGGCTAAATACCATTGCCAATGTTGGACTTGCAGTGCCGAGAGTGGAAGTGAAGGGTCAAGTGAAGGAAGTGACGCTCATTCTCAAAATGTGGGTATTTTATATTTTAGTTTTGTTTATTTCAATAATTATATGGTAGAAGATAGTTTCTTATTTCCTCTGTATGGAAAGTATAATATGTATAAAATATATTTTCCATCTTAAAACTTTGGCTTCAGGCTTGTCTGTGCTTTACACAATTTTCAACAAAGTCATAGTTATGTGCCTGTGTATCCACTCAAGAAGATGACAAAAATGGTCCCTTATGTTTGAGGGTAGGTTCAAAATAGTCCCTTAAGTATGCATTGAACAATTTTGGTCCTTTAAGTTTGCCAAAAGTTAACACTTTTAGTCTCCGTCAAATATTTACCGAACTTTGTCCGTTAGATTTGACGAAAACAGTGAAAAAGAAAGATTTAACCACAAACAACAAGAAAGTCTCATCAAATCCCTAAAACATGCAACACAAACAACTACACTAGACACAAAAAATATAATAAAAAATTGCAAAAAGTTACACCTTAGAAAGTTTTACCAGACTCTAAAAATAAATAAAAAATAGTAGAAACTACAAAATTGTACCTCTAGTGTGTGTTCCCACTAATTTCTTTTTTCTCCCCATAGTTCCCGTCAAATCTAATCGACAGAGTTCAGTAAATATTTGACGGAGACTAAAGTGTTAACTTTTGGCAAACTTAAAGGACCAAAACTGTTGAGTGCATACTTAAAAGGACTATTTTGAACCTACCCTCAAATATAAGGGACCATTTTATCATTTTCTCACACACACACACACACACACACACACACACACACACACACACACACACACACACACACACATATATATATATATATATATATATATATATATATATATTACGGGAAAAATCAAACTCATTTTTATTTCAGTATGTCCATTGGTCAGTCGAGCCAGTATTTATGTGAACAATACCTTTCTATTTGGTACTACATCTGATTGTTTGTCGTCTTGATTTTGTTAGGAGTCACCAATGAGTTTAGGAGGCAGGCAAGATTCAGGTCTGGTGGTATGAATTTGCTTTGAATATCTGGTAACTATTTTGGCGACGAATTTAGTTGATGGAAAAGTATTATGATGTCTTTGCTACGGTGACGCATCTCAAAATGGCAATGCTTGCACATGTTCCCGAATGGCGGGACCAGCGCTCCTCATTCAATGATTAACCAAACTATGGCAATCGTGTCAGCTTCGGGGCCCGGGGCTATTCCTGGCCCCACAACCAACTTGAATATAGGTATGGACTATTGGGGTGCTGCCGCGTCATCGTCTATTCCTACAATGCGTGGACGGTACCTATTTCGATTCTTTGGAGGGTTGGTTACTACTGGATCACGAGATAGCGTCCAATCACAAATGTGGATTAAGGTATCCTTTTTGTGACTCCATTTGTTAAGAAATTTTCTATTCATTATTGTGATTTAGCACTAGGGGCGGCAAAATTAGCCCAAAACATGACCCGCCCACCCGCTCAAGTTTGGGCGGGTCTATGACCTGCCCATTTATTAGCTCAAACTATTTTAGCCCATCTAAAAAATGGGCTGATAAGTAGCCCAAATTGGGTTGATAAGTAGCCCAAATTGACATAGAAACCTTGTTAAAATATTTCAAAAAGACGACGACGACGACGACAACAACATACCCAGTGAAATCCCACAACGTGGGGTCTGGGAAGGGTAAAGTGTACGCAGACCTTACCTCCACCTTGGTAGGTAGAGCGGTTGTTTCCGAAAGACTCTCGGCTCGAGACAAAGCATAATCACAAGCAAAGCAAAGCAAAGCAAGAGAAACGGTTAGACTCAGACAAGAAATCAAAACAGTATGAACATGCTGATAATAAAATCGAATACGCCATGGTAGCCCATTCTAACAAAAGGAAGCAGTAGCTAACTCAGCTAAATAAGATAAACAAAGTACATTAAAGAACATATAGCATCAGAAATCAAACTATAAGGGGCTATACATCAATAATGCGCCTATAAGTGTGATAGGCTAATCGGGCCTACAATTATTACACTACAATTATCATTTTATAAGCGTAGGTAGGACTACGTTCGACTACCTACTATTTTTCTACCCTAATCTGTGTCCTCCACAACCTCTATCTAAGGTCACATCCTCAGGAAGTTGCACCCGCTCCATATCCCGTCTAATCACCTCTACCAAATACTTCTTCGGCCTACCTCTACCCCTCATGAACCCGTCCATAGCCAACCTCTCACACTTCCGCACTGAGGCATCTGTGTCTCTCCTCTGCACATGCCCGAACCATCTCAACCTCGCTTCCCGCATCTTATCCTCCGCCGAGGCCACTCTCACTTTGTCCGGATATTATCATTTCTAATCCTATCTCTCCTTGTATGCCCACACATCCATCGCATCATTCTCATCTCCCGCAACTTTCATCTTTTGTATGTGTGAAGTCTTGACTGACCATAGTCGATCTAACCATCACCATATAGAACTTGCCTTTAAGTATTGGTGGAATCTTTTTGTCGCGCAAAAACTCCAGATGCGAGCCTCCATTTCATCCACCCTGCCCCAATCGATGTGTGACATCGTCGTCAATCTCTCTATTCCCTTGGATAATAGACCCTAGGTACTTGAAACTTTATTTCTTTGGAATCACTTGAGTACCAAGCCTCACCTCCACTCCTGTCTCAGGGTCGCTCCCGTCGATGAACTTGCACTCCAAATATTCTGTCTTGGTCCTACTCAACCTGAACCCTTTAGACTCCAGAGTCCGTCTCCAAACCTTCAGTTTGGCGTTCACTCCGCTACGAGTCTCATTAATTAAAAAATAAAGTTATAGGTTTTCTATAGTCATAAGCAACAAGTAGTTGCTCGTATAAAGAATTTCACCTAGTGGGTACTTCTTCTGCAATTTTTCTATAAGGTAGTTGGCAATCGTGACAAGTTTTTTTATATTCTTTTCTTCGTTGTATTCTATTATTTTTAAAAATAAAGTTTATAGCAAATTGTATTTTACTAAGAATGTCTTCAAAAAGTGATAAGACCATCCTTTACAATTAAGTTATATATATGGCACACGCATTTTATATGAAAATGATCTGGAAAAGATGAAGTTAAACTATTTTTAAAATTTGTAATAGCGTAATTGTTAGAAGAAGCGTTATCTAATGTAATAGTCATAATTTTATCAATTATTCCGTAATAATCGCACACTTGATAAATATTTTCTGCAATAAAAGTACCAGTGTGTCTATCATCTATATATCTATACGCTAAGATACGTTTTTGCATAGATCATTTATAATCTATCCAATGACAAGTTACCGTTAAGTAATCATGGTCGTTAGTACTACGGCCTATATCAGAAGTGATAGCCACTTTGCCATTAAAATGATATAATGAATAACGTAAATACTGTTGATATTCATGTGCAAATTTAAATACATCTCTCTTAACAGTTGATCTAGGAAAATCGTTAAAAGCAAGATTATACAAATCTCTAATGTAATGAATAAAATCGGGAGATGAAGGAAATGAAAAAGGCAAACCCTCCACAACAATTAATTTTGCTATTACTTCCATATCTCTATGTTTATTGTATTTAGGGCCTACAATTCCTCCCGTCATAGGGTTAATTTAACCATGTACTTGGTCCGAGACAATATTTGTATGTGAACCTTGTCCCGATGGAGCGGGCGTTTGTGCACCCGATTTTGAAGCCTCGTATTGGGCATACCTAGTTGGATGATCCCTTACTACGTGTCTCATTAAACCCCCCGTCCCACCGCGACCTTTTCCAGTTTTAAATTTTAAAACATCTTTACAAATTTTACATCAAGCTACTTGATTCTCTGCGTCCCTATAAAAAAATATCTATGCATCTATTTTTAATGGTCGTTTTATTGGACCTCGTCTCATACTAGGGGGAACAAGAGACATTTCAGTTGAAGGTGCACTAGTGGGTGTGTTGTCATCAACATTAGTGGGTGTATCATCTAGATCATCGTCTAAATTAAAGTCTTCTTGAGTTTCAGAAAATAGCTCCCCGTCTAAATCTAATGGTATTGTAGGAAAATGTTCAGTATCAACAAAATCATCCTGTGTAGGAATAGGATTCTGTCTAGAAATAGGACCCTTGCCCTTGTTGCCCCTACTAGAAGAAGCATGACCCCTACCCGTAAGCATACGTTTAAATCCTTCCATTATAAATTTATAATTATACTAATAAATAATTAAAGTAAATGAAATTAAGTGCGTTGAATAAAATAAACAGACAATAATAATTTTATGAAGGAACGAATGTACCAAACGTCGACGTACGTCGACGTGTAATCGAGAGGTTGAAAATTGAAACTTTGCTCGATGGAAGATCCTCAAGCTAATTGTCAACTTCACTCCCAATTCCCAAATGAATAAATAAAATTGAATATTTAGTAGACAATGTAGACTTGTAGAGAGATAGATTGAGAGATTGTAGGAAGATGAGGAGAAAATGAGGTATGTATAGTTGGAAAATTGGGTTAAAGTGTAAATATAATAACTTATGTGTTAAAAATATATATTAAGGGGGTTGGGGGAGGGGGGGCCAAAAATGGCCGTTGGTGCAACGGTTATTTTTGCAAAAGGGGTGTTTCGGGCGGCAACGGGACGGGACAATGTCGTCCCGTCTCGATACCACGATTTTTTTTAAATACTCGGGTTCAGGGCTGTGTCATTGCGGGACCGGGCCGACCCGGCCCACTGGCCAGCCATAGTTGAATCAAACTTGTTTGCCGCAGAAAATCACTGTTCATATATACTGTTCACAGACACTGTCCACCTGAGTTTTCACAAAAAAATCAAGTACCTGCGTAGATCTAGGAGAAAAAGAACACAAGTACAAGAAAAGGACCAAAAGAACAAAAAACAAATGAAATTTTGTAAAAAAAAAGTTTTTCTGTAGCCGTCCGTACTGTTCACCAGTATGGGGAGTACCGTTCACCTGAGTTTTCACCAAAAAAAGCGAGTACCTGCGTAGATCTGAATTTCGGAGCTTTTGTTCTGTTTGTTTTTTCTCTGTTTTCCTTTCTGTTTTTTATAAATTAAAATCATCAACTCACCGGTGGTCAACTCCGGCGTGGCAGAGAAGAGAGGAGAGATGGAGGGACGGAGCCGCTGGCTTGGTGAGGGAGAAGATTGACGGAGTGAGATAGAACTGTGAGAGAGAGGGGGGGGGGGTCAGTGGGGGAGGGGTCTGCCGGTGGTGTCACAGAAATATTCTCATATTTCAAAAAGACTTTTTTTTTTTTGATATGTTATATATAGTCATAATAAAGAATAAAAATAGTTTATGTACTTAAAAAATTATAAACTAACAAACAAAGAAGTTAAAACTTAGTAAAAATTGATCGGGTTGGGTTATGACCCACTTCTTAGCCAATTTTAGCCCAACCCATTTTAGCCCATTTATTAATTCAGCCCATTCGACCCACCCAAATCCCAAATCCAGTTCAACCTTGGTGAATCAGATTCAGCCCATTTTCACACCCGCTATTTAGCACTTTAGCACTTGGTGAATCAGATTCTCTACGTTGAATTGTAAAAGCAAGAATTTTGCAGCTGGATTCACATATGTAGATATTTTTTGATGTATATCAAAATAAAACACACTTAAAGAGCATGTGTTCTGGTTACATGAGAGAGCTATGAACTAAATGTTCAATATAGGCATCAAAGCACACTTGTGGGATCATTTTATTCACTGTATAGACGTTGTTATCATTAACGGCTTAATGTTAATGAACATATATTTGCCTGGGATGGTTTGACCTGAGTTAGCGTACGGAGTTGGAAGAGAATGCCAGGGGCCAAGATCTCCATGAATTCTATTATTTTTCTTCAATCATTATGTCTTGAACAAAAGCAAAAGCCTTAGTATAAAAACTTTCCCGTCTCTACCCAAGATCCCAGCATCTCAATTCCATTTTTTTGTCTAAATTGTGGAGTAATGGGCTTCTAATAAGGTGTAGACCTTGCCATTCACACAGTGTTGAGCACTTACTAGTCTTGTATGTTTTGAAAGGGACTGCACATATTAGGAGATCATCTGATTTTTCTGCAGCCGTTTTCTGTCAAATTAATGTTCAGCTTTCCTTCCTTTTCAAATGAGGACGTGTCTCTTTTAACTTAGGGTGTGTTTGTTTTTCACGGAAAATGTTTTCTTAGAAAATAAGTGGATTCTTTACTTATTTTCTGGTGTTTGGTAAATACACAAAAAATATTATCCCAAAAATCTAGGGAAATACTGTGGTGGTGGTGGGGTGGGGCTATGGGGGTTGGGTGGGGATAGGATGTGTTGGAGGGTGGAGAGGAGATAATCAATATGGAATGCCACTATGGAACTTGTTTTCCCTATTTCTATTGGGGAAGTCGTAATCCTTTTTTTTAAGGAACTTGTTTTCCTAAAAAAATACAACAACAAAGCCAGTGTAATCCCACAAGTGAGATCTGGAGAGAGTAGAGTGTACGCAGACCTTACCCCTACTTTGGGAGGTAGAGAAGTTGTTTACAACAACATAAAAATGGCAGTCCGGTGCACTAAGCTCCCGCTATGCGCGGGGTCCGGGGAAGGGCCGGACCACAAGGGTCTATTGTACACCGCCTTACCTCACATTCCTGCAAGAGGTTGTTTCCACGGCTTGAACTCATGACCTCTTGGTCACACATGGCAGCAACTTTACCAGTTACTACAACAACATACCCAGTGAAATCCCACAACGTGGGGTCTGGGGAAGGTAGAGTGTATGCAGATCTTACCTCTACCTTGGTGGGTAGAAAGACTATTTCTGAGAGACCCTCGGCTCAAGACAAAGCATAAGAAGTAGAGAGGTTGTTTCCTAAAAAAAAAATGTTCTCCAAAATTTTTGACCAACCAAACATGAGAAAATTGAAAAATATTTTCCTCCATGCCAAACTCACCCTTTTAGTGTTTCTTCTCTTTATGGATAGATTAATGCATTGTCAATGACAATCTTTTCTTTTGCAATCACGTTCAGGATGAAACAGAGCTTAAGAGGCAGAAAAGAAAGCAGTCCAACAGGGAATCTGCTCGTCGATCTAGGTTAAGAAAGCAGGTATAAATTATCCTTTAGTGGTTTTTCTTTGTCAATGCCATTCAACCCTGACCCCACTTTGTCTTTGCGAGCCACCAGGCAGAGTGTGATGAACTTGCGCAGCGTGCTGATGTTTTAAAGGAAGAAAATGCCTCTCTTAGAGCTGAAGTGAATCGTATCAGGAGTGAGTACGAGCAACTTCGTGCTCAGAATGCATCTCTTAAGGTATTTCTCTCTACCTTTCTTCAGTTCACCCAATAGAGAATAATCGTATTTTTGGTCCCTAAGTTTATTGATAAGTTCTGTTTTTAGTCCTTGTGATATATGACTCAGCATATCTAACCTTCAATTAATTGAAATGTGTGTTTTTGGTCCCTTCATGTAGAAAATGTGTTATATTTGACTATTTATAGAACTATACTACCGTAAAATATTAAGTAACAATACAAATTTAACATATAACATGAATATTTAAGTGGTGGAACGGCTAATAATTAAGGTAAATTTATGAATATTCACAAGCAAAGAAGATCAAAAGTGCACAATTCAATTAATTGAATGTGCTTAATCAGATATCATAGGGACTAAAATCAGAATTGCCCAATAACTAGAGGACCAAAATGCAATTTACCCATAAATAATAAAGTTCAGGACAGTAAATAGTTAAGGATGAAAGATCAAAGTATAAATATTCTTCAGGGCAGAGTAATAGTCAGTACAAATCCATCAATAATAGCATTAATCAGAAACTCAAGGGTGCAAGGTCAAAAAGATAAATGTTCTTATTAGCTGCAGAACCAACGAACTGTAATGTAATGTTTACTCGGCGTGCATGTGCTTTAGAGTCTAAAGTAAAGTCTTCAATTTTTTGGGAACTTTATGTGTGTCTATCACCCTCTAGTTGTTGAAGTAAGTATGTTTTTCCAACTTCTCTTCTTTCTGTCTTGCTTTTATGAATTCGTATTACGAGCTTTATAAAAAGGGTCAATTTCAGTAACCTCCCTCCAGGTTTGACTTCGTAACACTAACCTCCTTGTAATTTAACGTATACCTCACTTATTTTCATTTCTTTATAATGATGTAAAAAATGTGATTTGACTAATTTATAAATTTTAATACTCCCTCAGTCCCAATTTATGTGATGGTGTCTGACTAGATACGAATTCTAGAAAGGAAAACTTTTGAAATTTGTGGTCTAAAATAAGTCATCGATATGTGTGGGCCTATAAATCATCTCATTAAGGATAAAAATAAGCAATTTAATGACAAATTGTTACTAAATATAGAAATGTGTCATCCTTTTTGGGATTGGCTACTAAGGAAAGAGTGTCACATAAATTGGGACAATGGGTGTATACTTTTTTAACAACATACCAGTGAAATCCCACAAAGTGGAGTCTGGGGAGGGTAGAGTGTACGCAGACCTTACTCCCAAGGAGAGAGGTTGTTTCCAGTAGACCTCCGGCACAAGAACAAGCAATTCAAAGCAGTGGGAGTATAATTTATTTTATTTTTTAAAAAAAGTTAATTTTGTGAACATCTTTCGTTTCCCCCCTTAAATTCCTGTAGGATAATGGTAGAAAGTCAATTGAAAATTATACTCAAATGACTATCTTCGCTGCTTCTAAATAAAAATTACAAGGGTTTGTTCCTCTTGCTATTGCTTTTGTGTTTATCCATTGTTAAGGCCTTTAGGGTTATGAAAAAAAGGGCAGTCCGGTGCACTAAGGTCCCGCTATGCGCGGGGTCCGGGGAAGGGCCGGACCACAAGGGTCTATTGTACGCAGCCTTACCTTGCATGTCGCTGTTTCCACGAGGCCTTTGGGGTTATGATCAAACTATTTTCCAGTTCAAGTAATCCTGTATAAATGTGTTGTCGCTGCCCCTTTCCCTATACATCTCTTTCCATCAACAACTCCAGGCATAAACTCAAATCCATTTGTGCATAAAACTTCCGTCATTGATTTGGCTCTGAAGGGTATGGGTTTTGATACTTCTATCTGTTAAGAACACCACAATAATTGCCTTTGTTTTTTTATTCTAAACGAATTTAAGAAGAAAAAAAAGGATGTTTACAAAATTAATTGAACAAAAGGATATATTAAAAAGGGCAAATCAGTCAAACACAATATTTTACATTAATTATAAATAGGTTAAAAGAATTATTACAAAAAAATTATAACAAGGGAGGTAAACGTATGCTTAGCATTACGAACCAAACCTGGAGGGAGGTCTCAAAATTCTTTAAAAAGTTGTGTCTCACACTTTGATTGTTGGAAGTCTTTTTTTTTCAAATTTCTCTTTCTTTTTTTCTTGCTTTTATAAAATCATATTACTAGTTTTATACAAAGAATGAGAATTTATAAAATATTGGACAGAGATGAGCTTAAATAGAGCGTCTTCGCCAGTGAAGATTCGTTTGGCCGACCCAAACTTGTTTAGGATTGAGGCGTAGTTGTTATACGACTCTTTTTTAATGCTATGAGTCATTGTATTTAATTTTGCAGGAGAGACTCGGGGAAGTTCCCGGTGAAGATGATCCGAGAACTACTCATCCTTCACAAACCGAGCCCCAGCAGGGTGGTCAATGAAGTTCTAGCTGCATTAATGTGGATTGATGATTAGGAGTTTAACCTAACAAACTTTGTAATAGAAAAAGGGTTCAATTTGCATATTGAGTAGTTTATAATTCGCAAAAACGCTCACCTTTTTTAGTATCAGGATCTGTATTATGCCCAACTTGTCCATCGTTTCTCTATCGGACCAGTCTTTTATGGTCGAGAAACGTGGATGATATGTAGAGAATGTGATTGTCGTAGTAGTTGTTTTTCAGCAGGGAGGTGTTCCTATTTTTCTCAAATTTGTATTTAATAATATTGCTGATGAGTGTGCTACACTGAAAAAATATTATTATTGAGCCAATTGATGATTCGTGGGGTTTTTGCTTTGATTACAAGAAGTGCTTCTTTGCTCGCTTGCAGCACCTCAACGTGGGTTTCCGTTGTAGAATTGAGTAAGATGAAGAGAGTTGAAGCCAAGTTTCTTTGCTACGCTCCATAGACGTTTGTACTATTATTGTGGATTGTGGTTGTATTTGAAATCCAGTCTTGTTATGTAAAAGAATATTAACAAGTACTGATAACAATTTGCCTGTATTTCAATCCCTTTTAGTGTTTTTCAATTCCCCCTTCCATAGGAATATTTCTTCTGCATTTTTGGTTCCTTGATTGAGGATTGTTCTTTTTCCAGATGCCACAAATCATAAATGCATGATATTGCTAGAACTCAGCAATTTTTACACTCTTTCTTGCATTGATGGGACGAAAGTTTCAAATGAGCTCATTCTTCTATTTGAGATCTTTAGATTCGTAAGATCAAATAGATTGGAGAATGTTATATGAGTATAGGGTTTCGCCATTATCGGGAGAGACGGGGTGAATTTATGTGCTATTTTTGGGCACGTGAACCTATGGTCTTTCCAAAATATTAGATAACTTACGTACATATTTTCTAGAATTGATCTAATATCACCTGGTGGCACTTGTGCTACAAAAGGCTTAATGATGTACTTGGTTAAACTCTTAGTTATTTACCAAGAGGAACAAAGAGTAATTTTCACTTGATGCATTTCCCTCTTTTTTCAATAATACACCTATATTATAGAAACTCTACATTCGCCTCTGCGGGTTGATCGTGACTACTTAGGGAATAATATGAAGTTACGATAATGTTATGTTGAGTATAGGGTTTCCCCATTATACACGGCTTGTATATAGGAGTTTTTTTGACATTAATAAAATTATTTTTATCTTATCAAAAAAAGAACATCTCACTCAATTAACACTCCATAACTACAACTACAAGAAGTGTAGATTTGAAGAAAATAAAGAAGTAATAAGTGGCTAATTCTTTTTCAATAGGCAATCATGGTACTAACTGCTAAGCTTTGAAAAAGTTGAAGAGTTGGTCAGAAATCAGAAGGTAAAAAAAAAAAAGAAATTTGTTACAAGAGTTTGGTAATACTGAACAGATGACTCAAGAACATGATAACATTTTACTCAGTTGAAGGAAATGATAAAATTCTGATCATGTCACAGTTCCTCATAAAACTAGCAGCAAAAATTGAAAACTTATAAAGAGACAAATAAGGACACAAAGGATAATTAAAAGAATAAATTTCACTACTGTATTTTGAGGCTCTGATTACAAAGAATGTATTATAATATGTGTTATTCTTCGCTATGAACATTGAGTCAAAACAGAAAAAACTCCACATAACAATCAATCCCCTTGTCCACTTTCCTCACATATCAAGAATACAAATCAAGAAAAGAGAACTAAAAAGTATAATTTTGAATTGATTGTGGAATAGGCTATAGTTTTGTTACTATGACAGTAGAAAAAAAGTTTTAAGGGAACTGAAATGAACCTCCAATTTCAGTGGCACCTTGAGGGGGGTTAATTGCAACCCAAAGAAGAGAAATGGTGATGGCGATAAGCCCGGACCAAACGAACACGATGGTTGGCGTCCTTCCTCGTCGTCCCATCAGTCCTTTCGCGAACGGGTATAAATGAGCCAACACCCAAAAACTGAAGAAAACACCTCCTAGCAAACGGCTCCATTGTGGTATCGTGCTATATATAGTCCGACTAAAACCAACTGCTATCGCGACCAGGTTAACCATCATGATTGTAATAGGTGGAATCATCAAGGATGTCCATTTGATGACATAGAGATCCGCGAACTCGTCATCGTTTTCATCACCTGAAGATTTAGACGTCAGAGTGAACGAAATCTCAATACCAGCAACAACTTTTAGTAGCCCTTGAAGCACAGCAGCAAGATGTGCACTCGTGCCTCCGATTAACCAAAATTGCTCGTTTCTCCACCATTCTTCTAAAGCGATCCCCGACCACTTGATCTCGAGGATAGCTAGCATGCAGAGAGTTAATGAGATGACAAGGAGATACACGAGAAAGGTGATATTAAGGCTTTGCACAATGAATTGACCAGAGAAAAGTGAGAGTGCTGGGAGGAAGCAATAGACGATAAGGAATATCGAAGTGAACGGGTAGATCCCAACATTGAGATAAGCAATTCGTTGTAAAATCTTCATCTTCGAACTAGCAAGAAAGGCGTTATTACGCGAGAAAAAGATCTCAACGGAACCAGTAGCCCATCGTAGGACTTGGTGAAGCCTGTCAGTTAGATTGATAGGTGCAGTGCCACGGAATGCATCTCTTTTCGTCACACAATATATCAATCTCCAACCCCTATTATGCATCCTGTACCCCGTTACCACATCTTCAGTAACGGACCCGTAAATCCATCCAACTCGATTGCCCCATTCGGTTTTGTCTTCGTACCAACACGATATGACACTGACCGCTTCAGCAACAGTGGAAGCATCGAGAAGTTCTCTCGAAATAGTTAGTGCACCAGGAGGTCGTCCATGCTTTACAACAGGGTGATCAGCGAGTGGTCTGCCTTGGAATTCGGCTACTGGGATTGAATCAATGAGGACACTAGAGTTCCCGAATCTTTTAGGAAATGCAGCAAGATCCATTTCATCATCGTCAATGTCTCCCATTCTGAGTGCCCTTTTTTTGTCAGCAACAATGGCCTTACTCTTGCGCCGCCCAAAGCAACAGCTGCAGCAACCAGGGTGGCGGTCCTTTGCTCGTGGCGGGTCAAACCCGTAAAGAGCAGTCCTGCGGAAGAGGCAACCGGTGCCCACGTAAACCGGGCCTTGAAGCCCATCCAGGGCCCGCATATTCACGTCAAAGAAAACAGTATTGTGATTGGCATACCGATCAGAGGGATCAATCCCCTCGAATCGCTGAGGAAACTGGACATAACAAATACGATCCCCACCCCGGTCCATCATAAAACACATGCCCTCCCTTATTGCCTCGGAGTTGTAGATGTAGTGATCACAATCAAGGTTTAGAATAAAAGGGCCATTGGACATGATAGCTGACGCTCGGACCAATGCATTCATGGCTCCAGCCTTCTTGTTGATCACATAGCCTGGACGTTTCTCACGAGACATATACACCAGCATAGGGAGCCGAATATCAACTTCTGCTAAATCAATCATACTTCCATCAGCAGTCATACCATGCAATGGTTCGTCACTTGGAGGTTTTAACATCACCTACAGTTCATAAGTAAACCAAAATGTCAAAGCAGTCTAATACTTGTGAGTAAAACACATTCAGGCAACAAAATGGACGACCCACCAAAAAACCTTTATCCGTGCTGTTAAACAAAGGGCTTTTTTATTTTTGGCTCGTTGGCCAAGAATAATTACGGGCACCAGCCAAAATATACAAAACATATACAACTGATTATTATATATTGTATGTATATTTATGTATATTGTATGTATGTTAATATGTATATCTAGAATTAATATACAAAACATATACATTTACCGACTATTATGTTTTAGAGCGGTCCAAAATGTAATTATCTCTTAAAAAATGGGATGATGCAATTATTAGATGCTCAAACATGCATGATCAATACCTGTATGATTCCCGCATGATCACCCCGAGAGTGCTCGGGAGCAGCTACCATCCAAGTTCCAGGCCAGTGAGTTCCATCTGCCATCCAAGTGGCCTTAGTTATCTTGATAGGTTCCAAAGGTTCGTCTCCAGCTCTCTCTCTCTGAAGCTTCAAAGCTTTAATTTCCTCTCGAGCATTATAGGCATCAGAACGGCGACGAATAGAATCAGGAAGGCCATTGATACGAACCTTAAATTCATCATATTCACGTTTTACCCGTCTACGGTCCTTGACAAAATCTTGACGTACCTTGTTCTTGTAAGGGTCTTTCTTCAAGCTGAAGTAACTCTCCGGGTTCCTCGGCTCAATATCATGTTTACGACAAAACGGTACCCACATGTTGGCAAAACTCGCAGCTTCTGCCATTGCTTCAAAAGTCAAAAGAGCGCCTCCGTCATCAGAAACATAGCAAGAAAGTTTTTCCACAGGGTAATCAGCAGCAAGAATAGATAGTATTGTGTTTGCTGTAACTAGCGGCGGTTCTTTCTCTGGATCCGCTGTAGAAACAAATATATCCATTCCTGGAAGATCAGATTTTCCACTGGGATTTGTTGGGGTCGGAGTTTCGAACTTTTCTTTTAATACATTAAGATTGGTAGCACGATTGATTGGGCATAACTTTGGAAGTTGGTCGAGTAGCCATGAAATTGCAAACCAAATTTCACAGATTATGGACATAAACCAAAGCCATATAGCATCATTGTTGGGATGACTGATCCTCCATTGAAGAAACAGTCCAAGTACAACGACACGAATTAAAATCAAAAGCCTGTAAAATGATAGATATGACAAACACAGTGTCTCAAACATCTTGAAAATAACAAAAACAAGATAAACATATCCCACAATCTAAAACTGCAGGACATGAGTATTGAAGTGTATCCAAAAACACAAAATCATTGGATATTGTCTTTCAAACACGGTAAACCTTAGGAAACTAAGCATCAACGTACTAAAAAGGTCATTGATGGATCACTGTCATTAGATGGTGATATCACATTTGGACTACAAAAAGCACATTAACAGAAGTTGACAAGGCAATCGATAAAGTCCCCTACAAGTTATTCTAGATTGATCAAACTATACTAGAAGGATTTGCAGTAAGGAAATATTATGACTGTTTTGGTACATAAAACTGATTTAGCCTCAGTCATTGAGTGAAGGGTCAATGATAAGCAGAGCCAAACAAGTATGCAATTGGATTTGAAGTCATTCATCTAATATTCGTGCTTAAATTAAACGTATCAGAGAAGACAAAAAAGTTACCGGTATGGGCTGAGAACTGCAGCAGGTATCTTCAGCTTACGTGTAAGTGGCCTCCAAGGCTTGTTGAGAAGTTCAGAATGCTCACCGATATCATCGTCTTTATCATTCCCAAATCCCTCATCCTGTGGCCATATAGCATTCCCATATCCATATGTTCCTTTCGTCTCAAATAACCATCTATTATGATCAAAATCCCCAGTTTGACTCCTCATCAACCCTGACTCGCTCCTTATTATGGCCGCCTTATTAGCTGATCTCATCACCGATAACCTCCTTTCATTTTTAGACATCCCAACGTTTGAAGGCAACGACAAAGGTTGTCTAGAAGGATCCACGAATTCTCAGCCAAATCCGTGCTCTTGTAAGGCTCTTTACAACCAGGACAAATCCCATCTCCAGTTTTGACAGCATCAATAATACAATCACGGCAAATTTTAAAATCACATTCACAAGGAAGGATATCCTCACCCCTCCCATCACTCACGACCTTTCCATCACAACCTTGTATAGCACAAGAAGACCCTTTAGTACCAGCCATCTGAGGATGGTTGGCTTCTGAGTCAATCACTTTATCCATCAAATGTGCACGAGTGGCACTATTATATCCACCACTAAACAAGGAATTTGACACATATTGCTCTTCAACCCTTCGTGAAATGGATGGATCGAAAGGTTGATTATCAGGTGTCGGAGGCATATGCACCATGTAGTTCGCAAACTCAATACCGCTAATCTCACTATCTAGGGAGTCCCTAGATAAGTTCACATATCGACCCGAGTTAGTCCTCCTTGCAAAGGTCACTCCCGGAGGCTTACTTTGTTGTAAGTCTGAAGGAGGTTTGAAGGATCTTCCAGCCATTTTTTATTTCACCAGAACCTGAAACTGCACAAGGCCAATGAAGTAAACAGAAAATTTTAGCTAGCTGTAAGTCTTCACAATCACTACTTAAAAATATGAATTAGTGACGGATTATCAAATAATTTTGTTAGCTATGAGCAATCTAGCTGTGGATTAGCGACGAAATTCGTAGCTAATTCCAGTTTAGTGAATTAACATATCATCTGAAACAACAAACAGAAGAGTTGGGAAGGGCGAAAACATTTAAAGATCTCTTGCATGTCAAAAAAAAAAAAGGCAGTCCGGTGCACTAAGCTCACGCTATGCGGGAGTCCGGGAAAGGGCCGTACCACAATAGAACATGAAAAAAGAAAAATTGTGACACAACTCTCTTCCTCTTCCTCTATTTCCCAAGCCATTCTATCTTTTCAATTCATTAAAGACTGCCTCTTTTATCCAAAACTACTTTGCTCGGACTCTCCAAAAATGTTGTCGCACGAGTATCGGACCCTCCATAAATGCACTTCTTTTGAAGGTTCCAACTCGCACCGGTGTGTATTTTTGAAGAGTTAGAGCAACATAGAATTCCAAAACACAAAGAGAAGTATAAAATACAACCACAATCACACGAAAAAAGTACCTATAGTCTTGATGAGGTATACATCAAGAACAAAGGATCAAAATTTTCCTACACCATATCCAAGAAAGCCCAGAGCTTTTTCAGAAACCAAAAGAAAGAATGCAAGTTCAAATAGACATTCATATGCTTCTTCCAATACAAATCAACAATTGATATACATATGAACTCTATTGATGATACGCATAAGTGGAGAGATATGTGACCTCCACTCCTTGTCCAAAACTATATAAACAATTCCAACAAAATCTTAAAATATATACTTATAATATACTAAACAACCTGCCTACCAAAAGGCGTGTAAAGAAACATTCAAAGAAAATGCTAATAAATAATTCAAGATTCACAATAACATGCAGCAGCACAAAGATATATGTATTCAAACATCACAAATTACACATGGGGTCCCATCAAATTGTTACAACTAGACTTAGTCTTTAATTATCCAACAAAATTAACTATTCTTAATTAAATAATTAATAATCTACAATAAAACAAATACCCCATCACCATTTTCCTCTCTCAATGTTTCTCTTTAAGTCTCAAATATTGAAAACATTTCTTTTTGAGACTTGGCATAATGATATTAGCAGTAGAAATTTAAAAAAAAATACCAACCTCAAAATTGGAAAAAAAAATCCCACATGAGAAAGATTCAAACTTTTACAAAAAAAAAATAAAGACAATACCCCATCACCATTTTCCTATCTCTTTCACTATTAATGTTTCTCCTCAAGTCTCAAATATTCAAATAAATGAGTCTTTATGACTTGGTATTATCAGTAACAAAAAAGTACTTAAGTTATCAGTTACCAACCTCAAAATTGAAAATAAAAAAAGAACCCCATATGAGAAAGATTCAAACTTTACAAAGAAAAAAGATAAAAACAGAAATACCCCATCATTATTTTGCTCTTAATGTTTCTCCTTAAGTCTCAAATATTAAAAAGATTGAGTCTTTATGACTTGGTATTATACAAGAAATAACACTCAGAAAAAATAACACAATATCTAAAGTATTCAAAGGTTTCAAGAACTTTGTGTATATATATGTTAAGTAGGCTGAATAAATGAAAGAAATATTTTCCTTTTTTGGTTGCTTGAGAATTTCAAGAAAATAGGAAATGGATTTGAATGAATTTTTTTACCTTATGTGTATGTAGTTATTATTATTAAGAGTTTATTAGGCAATTTATTATGAAAAGAATGTGAACTTAATGGTGGCTATTAGAATTTTTTTACCTTATGTGTATGTAGTTATTATTATTAAGAGTTTATTAGGCAATTTATTATGAAAAGAATGTGAACTTAATGGTGGCTATTAGTATTTTTTTTTACCTTATGTGTATGTAGTTATATTAGGAGTTTGTTAGGCAATTTATTATTATTATGAAGAGAATGTGAACTTAATGGTGGCTATTAAGGATGTTCATATGAAGCTTTTATTGCTGCTTTATTTTCTTGCAAAGTGGGGAAGAAGAAAGAACATTTGGGGGGGGGGGGGGGGGGGGGGAGAGAGAAAGAAATAGGAAATTTTGGGGTGCTAAAAGTAATTAACGGGAATTTAGGGGGTTGGTCTGAACACACTTTACCCGGTGAAAGGAGGTTGAATTTTCTGTTATGAGATATTTTTCACAATCTTTACAACGGGAACCAGTAAGGAGAAAAGTTAGTAAATGAAAAAAAAAAAATAGGAGTTCTAAATTATTTAAATGAAACAGTTATAATAAAAAAAAATAGTTTGCATTTGTTTCAAGCTCAACAGTTAATTCACCTATTATAATTTGTACTCTTTATATCCAAAATTCCGGACATGTTTTGAGTTATTTTCCTTAAGCTCGAGAGTCTATCGGAAATGGTTTTTCTATCTGTGTACACTCTATCTTCTCAAACTCTACTTATGGATTACATTGGTTATGTTGTTGTATATCCGATTTTTATGATATTTTTTCCTTGTGGAATATATCAAAATGTTTGATCGTAATTAAAATAACTAGTACTTGTTACTTTAATATAATTTTCACAGTATCTAAAGCTTAAAATGTGTATAAATATTAGTAAGATTTTAGATTTTATGACATCTTTCAGTCAAACAGGAGAAGGAATATCTTGTATTACCTTAATTCTAAAAGAGGAACATTCCTTTGAAAGTTTAGATGTATCTCTTTTCTTTAGTTTTGTGATGTTTAGTTGTTTGGGACTCGAGTGTTGTTTGTTATTATTTCATTTAGTCATGTTTTAATCCAACATTTAATAATTTAAGTTTTTTAATACTTGGAAGTTTTTTTTTACGGTCAAATAAATCTCTATCAAGTTGGACCTTAGAATAATCGTACCAACGTGACAATATCTTAATCTTAATTAATTGGTATCACGTCGCCTATGTTAATCTTTTGGTGAAAGAACGTATATGCCCTTTTAAACCAAACTAATTATCCACTCATACCCCCATAAAAAATTGAAATTATTTACCCAAAATGCCCCCCCCCCCCCAACCCCCAATTATGATACTAACATTATATATAAATATATTGATATGGTATCATGGAAGACTGTTTCAGTCCTTCTTTAGTCCTCCATGATATATAAATATATTGAGATGGTATCATGGATGATCATGTTCGTTTATTCAAAAAAGACACACTTTTCTAGAAAAAACCCCTATAATATCATTGTTTATATACATATATTGTGATGGTATCACGAAGGACTGCTTTCGGTCCTTTTCAATGAGACACTCCTCAAGACTATGATATCATCATGGTATATAAATATACTGAGATAGTATCATGGAGGACTGCTTCATTCCTTCTCTTAGTCCTTCATAATACCATTATGATATATAAATATATTGTGATGGTATCACGGAGAAAGGGGTTTGGGCGAGGGGTATGTCGGGTAAATAGTTTTCCGCAAGGGGTATTGCGGGTAATTAATTTAGAAGGGGCATGGGGCGGGTGATTATTTTGTTTTTGAGGGCATTTCGGTTAGTTTTCCTAATCTTTTTCATCCACTGTGCAAAACATTTCATTAGGTAATTATAAATAAATCATTATGTTAAGTATTAAATGATAGCACGGTAAAATGGAATTCATTAATAATGTAAAAAAATATTTTCTCTCATGTATATACCTTAATTTCAAATTTTAAAACACATGAAAGTGTGTTCGAATAAAAATTAAACTCAATTAGTATTTGGTGTGTCTCAAAAATTTGATGCACCATGAACAGGGGCGTATGCATCATTCGACGGCGTGTTCATCCAAATTCAATATTTTTGATATGAGATATAAATTTATATGTAAGAATTTATAAAATTATCGTAAATATTAGATATGAACTTGTAGTTTTAAAGTAAAACAAGTTCAGTACTAAGAATTCATCAAATATAAATTCTTTAAATTTATTCGTGAACATAGTTATGACTAGCCCAAACTCATGTAGAATTCATGAATGCAACATTTGAAGTAAATCTAAGGTCAATATGTACACATAATCCATAAATGTTACAAAAAAATAATGAATTCAGTTGTACTTCAACCAAAAATAATCAAAGTCTCACACGTAAAACCAACCGTTCCCTTTACTTATTCCATTAATCTGGTCATGAAAGCTACATGTATGGCAATTTATACACACTCCCAAGTCCCAACCCCACCACCACCCCCAGCATATCCGCATATGGGCACGAATATCTCAAAAAAAAAATTATATTTTATAAAATAAGAGTTTAAGTTTTATACACTGCAAGTATAAAAACAAGTATTTGAACAATCAAGTCATAGATAAAGAAATTATAACACCCAAAGAACTCTTACCACAAACGATTGATGCTCGAATTGTTGCAGGTCCTACAAGCTATAGTCGTACTTTTTCGTTAACTAAATCTCTTACCTCTACTTTTAACAAGTGACGGCAGTATGCAAATTTTATGATAAACGTAATCAATAACCTAATAAAAAAACACTATTAATTAAAGTAAACTAGATTTGATCGTATAAATAATCTTTACACAAAAGACATAAATATATGATATGCAGCTCTATTTGATTGTAAGACCATTAAAACATCAAATTCAATTCTTTCTGACATCAATATGATGGTAAAAGTGAAATTACAATGCAATAGCTCTTGTAGCTCAGTTGGTTAGAGCACCCATTTACTAAGCGGGAGGTCTTTAGTTTAGTTCGACTCTCAACGAGAGTAGGAAAAAGACCAAAATCAGATGTAATATTTTTTTTCTAAGTGTCAAATATGATATTGTCAGTGTTGAAACTTGAGATATCCCATATAATTTCGAATCTTTTAAGAACTATCAGAGAGTGCTGAAAAGTGTATACCGTATACGTGAGCATTCTCAACATTGGCCTGGTTGTTCAAAATTTTCAATATTTTTTTGGTATAATAAAGGCATAACAAAGAGAAAAATTATTACTTTATACAATTAAACAAATTATAAAAAGTAAAGACATTAATTTTTGTTATAGTTGGACGGGTTAGGTCATGACCTGTTATTTACCTCATTTTCACCTAACCTATCTCAACCAAGTGATTTATGCACGGATTGATGTCTGCCTATTAATTTACTCCTTCTGTCTCAATTTGTTTGACATTTTTTACTTTTCGAGAGTCAAATTTTTAAATTTTGACTTTGTGTTTGAACATAGAATCTTTAAATTTTTTGAAATAAATTTTACATATTTGAAAACTATAAAAAAAAATAAAAATACTATAAGCCACCATAATTAATAATTTTAAAAATATATGAAAAAAATACGGTTAAAGAACAATTTGTTTAACTCACGAAAAATGAAAAGTGTCAAACAAATTGGGACTGATGGAGTAATAGACAAACACTGCTATATACGTAACACTTTTGACTTTCCCCATATAAATATTAAGGTATACTTCAGTTAGATATAAAACAATTCATCTTCATTGTTTGAAAAGATTGGACCGCAAACTCAATAAATGAACTCTACTAATCTCAATCTCGAGATTAATCTCGATTCTTCTGACTCGATCCTCCAATTCAAAAGGGTTCAAATTACGGTCTATATCAACTCAACCTATTTGAGCTTTGATTAGGATTATAAAAACATCCTGATAGATTATTTTGAAAAGCTTAACTTGCTAGTAGAGAACGATGAGTCTGACCAATATATTAATCAATATAATTCAACCCGCTCATTTAACGTCCGTCCTTATATTATTTTAAATTGTTGAAAGATGTTACTAAAACACAAAGCTACAAAATTGAAGTAACAAGGAATTGGCAGTTTGCTGAGCTGTAGAATCTGTTTTTAGTGGGCCAATACCATGTGGGCCTTCCCCACCAGCACATGATTCGCGCTATTCAAGCCCCCATTCTTTTGCTTTTGCCTGTTTTTGACCCCCTACTTTTTCTAAAAACAATTATCCTATGGAGTGACGGAAAAATCATAGGCGTTTGAATATTTTTTGAGCTAAAAGTTGTGAAAATCTAGTGTTTAAGTTAAAGTTCAAATATTTAAAAATTGAAGTTTTGTTATCTATTTAGCTATCAAGTAAAATTGTGAATTCATAATTTGATAATGACGTTGTATCCGTTACTATTTTACAATAAAATTGTGAATTCATAATTTGGTAATGACGTTATATCCGTTACTATTTTACAAGTAAACTAACTCAAAGAGGTATAGTGACAACAATTATTATGATGATGATGATTGGAGAAAATTATTTTTGCTAAGCTCGACGTAATTTCACCTTTTTAAGTTTGTTTTTATTACGGGAAAATTTTAAAAATATACAATTTGATAACTTACATTGTAAAATAGCCCAAAATTTACATTGCAAAGTTTTGGCCCAAAAACACTTTTATACATTGTTATACATTTATATGCAAAAGATAAGTACATTATTTATATAGGTGTTTGAAAATGTATGCGTATTTATACACATATATATATATAAAGTATACAAGACACATACATTATGTATAAAAATGTATAATAGTGTATTAGAGGGTGTATACACCCATATACACTATTATACACCCACTACCCCTGCCCCTCCCGATTTCTCCATCATCAACCTCAATCATCTCCGGCGACCCCACCGCCGGTAATTTGCTGCCACATGCGCTCCACCACCAGCTACTCCATCACCACCTCGATGAGTTTTCCGATAGATCTAGATCTAGCAAGGATAGATTTAGATCTAGGTAATTTCTGGTCAGATCTTAGCCACCGCAACGGAGGAGGCGGCCAGATCTGAGCCACCAAAAAAATCATCGTCGTCGGAGAAAGAGAGCGGAAGCGCGACAGAGAGATGAGGCATGGTAGAGAGAGAGCGAGGGAGAGGAGGAGGAGGGAGCGGGTGAAGAGAGAGAAGGTATTGTATTCCTGTCTTACAACAGGAAGGCACGTTTCCACATCACAGCCTGACCTTGACTGATTCCCGAGTGCTTTCTAGTTCATATTAGTTAACTCGCCCAGACAATAGATGGGCTGCTCATTAAGTCCCAACCAGGAGAAGTTGTGAATTCTGATGACTTTAAGGTCATAAATAATGAAGGAACACCATTGTACAACGACAATTCATGAGGAAAAAACTGTACATATATTTTAGCGTAGACTTCTCCGGACACAAGAGACCCTATAGTCAGGCCATTCCCCGAATCCCTCGCATAGCGGGAGCTTAGTATATCGGGCTATTCTTTTTTAGACTTTTCCGGACACATTAACTCTATATTGCTGTCACAACCTTAAAGCAGCATTGCTAAAGTGAAAGAAAGGAGCTACTGGTGGGAACAAATCATAATACAGGTGTAATGGACAGAATGATAAACTATAACTAAAATAAATTTGGAATGGATCGATTTTCTTGAATTTCATTATTTCAGATTTTTTATTTTTTGAGTCTATAAATTGAGTTTCTTCTTATAAAAATGAACATTCTAATAAGATATTTGTGTCAAATTATGTTAATAATTTCTTATTCTTGTAACAACACTCAAATAAAATGTTCATTGAGCGATTATCAATGAAATTCTTAATCTAAACAGAGTAATATCATGTCTAGATAGAATATGTCATTAATAATTCATATACAAATACACCATTCGATCATTATTAACTCTGTGCGATTTAAACATCAATTAGTACGCAAGTGACAATAAAAGATACGGTTAGATGCATCTCAATTTCTCATGATTCATTAGACTCTATTCATTAGTCTAATAGGGTATATTAGCTGATTTAGTAGGGTATTTAATGTAGCATTAGATATAATAGTTTATGTCTAGTAGTTAGGGATAATTATAAGGTATAAAAATATGAATTTTCCACATCCGATACTCAAAGTCCCAAATTCAATATTCAATTTGAAGTCTAAAGTTTAAAAAAATTAAATCCAAAATTAAAAACTCAGAAAATTCAAACAAAAATGAATTTCGATTTTGCTAAAACTATGTCTAGCCCCATCATGTGAAAGAAAATAAAGAGTTTAATAATATACACTTCAATATAAATAATTTTATAATTTTGTGTTATATATTTATACGTTATGGTAGGTAATATCTCTTATTTTCAAGATTTTAAATCTAGTAAGAATATTTACATGTCAATGTGTACAAAAATTAAACTTAAAAAAGTATACACTAAATTCGAATTGTAAAAATGAATTAAAAGTGATGACAGTCAAAAGGTTTATTTACATCAATTGAACGTGCCAATTTTGTTTATGTATTACTTGAAGCTGAATAATTTTGTTTCCATTATTCTTTGGGTATAATTTTATCCTAAATTCTCATTTTTATCGTGTTAGGAATAAATCGTGCTGTGTCCTTGAATATCCAACAGAAATTCAACTTAATGTTAAACTATAACTAAAATAAAGGAATAAATTTTAGAAAAAAATTTCAAAGTATTTGATACACGAAGTTCACTTATTTAACGTTGTAATTGAATTTTAATAAGCTAATTCAACGAGGTATGAAAGAATCAAAATACAACATAGAAAAAAATTGAGCAATTTTGAAAATACGATTGAAATTTGAACAATTTTCCTTATGGATTGTTTGGTTGGGCAACAAGTTATCTCAAATTTAATAATAATAGGATTGTAATATTGAGATTAATAATTACGAAATTATTTAATGAATATACTTTTATTGTAAATGTTTGGTTCATTGGACTAAATATGTAATATACGGGATATCTATCTATTTATACCATTCTAAAAATGGAAAATCACAAAGTTGAATTTTTTTATGCGTAATATTAAACATCTTTGAGTTTTGAAAAGATTATATTTACACATTCTGTTGACGAAGGAACCCGCAGCCGCTACTCTCTCGAGTGCGCATAAGGTAAACCCCGGACTGACGCAATAGCCTGCAAACCACGTCATCCAATTAACCACACTTGGCAAGCCATGTGCGACAGGCTCAACCAAGAAGGTTTATGTAGGGGATCGAACTCGTGACCTTGCGGTCCCGCGCTCTACTGCTACACCTACTTGGCTATCCTTGCGGGACTTAACGCTACCGTAGAGATATTCAATTTTCCCCCGATCATTATGAACTTATAATGTTGTATTCAATATATGAAACTTAGGTAACTTTTAATTTCGATATAATTAATTAAAAATTGAATAAAGCACCTATTGTATGTTTATGTCTCCTGACAAAAAATGCTAAATGTTAGAGACGTTTGTTGCGTAGTGGATCACCATTGCACCATTTTACCTTCACAAAGTATAATAAGGGTTGGCGACTTGACCGGATGAAAATAATTCAATCACCTTTAATAAGATGTTCCGAGTTTGAATTTTGAGTATGAATTGTTTTTGTTAAGGAGCTTTTTTTCCTTAAATGGTTATTACGCAAAGCGAATCTAAATTAGTCGGGATTCAAATGTACAAGTTGAACGCCAAATGAAAATCGAATAAAAGTGATTGGGTCACCATTATCAATAGTGTCGGCTTAAGACTAGGGGGGAATTAAGCTTTATATACCTATCCAAGCTAAAATAATTACCCATTATTGTCTATTTTAAAACTATTTACTCGAAAAAAATACCTATTTCATCATAACCAATTACTCGTCTATCAATATTTAATTATCTTTTTCATTTCTCACCCCTTTATGTTTACTCTAAGGAAGTAACAAGGTGAGCACCACTTAAAGCAAAAGAACGAGGAAGGGGAATAAGATCCACCATTCTCCAAGATGGAGGAAATCATAGTTCATTTCCATAATTAATCAAGTTATAGCAAAATCATGGCAATCTAAATGTTTAAAATTCCTAATAAAAGCCTATTTAACATATAATATTTGCACTTATTTTCTGCTATTTTTGCAACTTTCCTACCCTCAAAAGATAGGAATAAGGTCTACTTACACTCTATCATGTCTAGATTTCACATGTGAAATCATATTGAGTTTGTTGTTATTTAACTAATAGTCTACGATATTGAGAACATGACTTGTTTGTCATGATAATGTTTCACTTTTTTTTCGAAAAACTTTTTCACTTTATTTGAAAATCAATGTTTGTCTATGAAAAAATTAAATACAACTTTATATGTATTTTGGAAAACATCTAAGGGGTCGTTTGGCAGAGTGTATTAGAGAAAAAAATCCATGCATTAGCTTTGTGTATTACCAATACCTTGTTTGGTGCACTTTTTCACACCATGTTTGGTATTATTCTATGCATAACTAATACATATCAAACTATGATATTAACAATACAATGAATTTTAATGCATGCATTGTCATGGTTAAAGACATAATTGCCCCTTATTTTTAATTTCTCTTGTATTTCTTTGTGATCTTTATTTTTCATTGCTAATATTTTTATATATATTTGCGGTGGACATGTAGGACGGGATGAAAAGGAGCAAATTTAATTTTTCACCTGAATTTCAAATATTGAATTAGTACCGTTTTCATCTTTGCTTATAAAACTTTAAGGTACGTTTGTTACATTTAAAAAAAAAAGTTCTAATATATGCATTGTTTCGCTTAATATATATATAAATTAATAAATTTGTGCGCGCTTCACACAGTCGTTAAAGAAAAAAATATAATTAAATAGTTATTGTTATAATTTTTGTGACTAAAATAATAATCTTACTGATCTTCACTCAATTTTATCTTCATTCTAGTGTCTCTAATTATAATATTATAAATTACACTAATTATATTTTTAAGGTTAATACTAAATGGGGAAAAAGAATCAACTAACGAATTTTGTTAGTGTTGTTGTCCTGATTTTCTTATCATAGTTAGGTTTTACTTTTATCTCGAAGGATAGTAAAAATATTACCATAATTGCTTTTACTTTTTTTGAAAGAAAATATAATTTTCTTTCATATTTGGTTATCCCAGACCCCATGTTGTGGGATTTCACTGGATATGTTGTTGTTGTATTTGATTATCCCTTTTCTTGGAGAATTTTTTTTGAACATCTATAAATTGAAGACCTCCTTCTCATAACTAGAATACACAAAAAAAAAGCATCTACAATGTAGTCATTAGAGAGTTTCGTTTAGGGGGAGATTTTTCCTTCAATATTTTTTATGTTTTTAATTAGTTTTTGATATGTAGATCAATTGATCAAAATATCTAGAATAATATGCCTTTTTGGTATAGTTTTTGTTGTCTGATTTATCGTCGTTCAAGGTTTGCAATTATAATCTTACGCATGACGTCTTGTTTATTTTCGATCCCAACAAGTGGTATCATAGCCAATGTTTCAGCGATGTTCAGGACAAATTCAAGGCCGGTTCAAATCAAGTTGCAACCAATATCACGACAATAAATATTTTGTCCAGACTACTACATGTGGGGATGAACTTTCAATCATAGTTTCAACATTCATGCTGTTGCATTAATCTTATTTTTAACCATGGCAAGAAGTAATGATGAAGATTATATGAAGAATGAGGAAGAAGATTATTTTTTTAGAAAATTCATGCCAAAAAGGAGAGATTTGTTAGAGTTTTTGCTTTGATTTTCTTATCATATTTGGGTTTTACTTTTCTCTCGAAGGAAAGTGAAAGTATTATCATGATTGTTTTTACTTTTCCGGTAAGAAATATAATTCTCTTCCATATTTGGGTATCATTTTTCTTGGAGGAAAAGTTTTAGACATCTATAAATTGAAGACCTTTTCTCACAATTAGAAACACATAAACACATCCACAATGTAGTCATTAGAGAGTTTGATTTAGGAGGAGATTTTTTCCTCAATAGTTTTTATGCTTTTTTATTAGTTTTTGTTATGTAAATCAGTTGATCAAACTATATTAATATTATGCCTTTTTAATATAATTTTTGTTGTATGATTTATCGTCGTCGCGCTGATTATTTTCGATCCCAACAAATTATCTTAAGCAATAAGTCAAAATATATATTGATCTTTAACATCGATTGTTTTCAATTTCATCTATATCTTTGTGTGTTTTATTAGATATCTTTCTACAGTTACTTTATACTAAACTCATACGTTTACATAATTTAAAACATCTATTTTATGTAAAACATAGTTAATTATATATTACCGATGAAACTTATTTAAGTGTTAGCTAATTAAGAAAGATTCAAGAAGTACTAGCAAATGAAAAGATAAATAAATTTTAGAAATTATGTAATTCTTTAATATACCAAACCAAACGATGCATAAGAAATTGTGTCAGCATAACTAATGACAATATAACTAATGTCATCGTTACTAATATAGTCTATTCAACACTATTCTTATACACCCTATCAAACGACCCCTAAAATGTTTTTTTCACTTTCAATACATTCAAACAACCAAACGTTCTTTGCAAAAACTATAAATAAACATCTCCATATTTAATACCAACTTCAAAATTTCAAATAAAATGAAAATTATTTATTTTTTATTGCCAAACGTCTACTAAGTGTCGTGGAAACAACATCTTGCAGAAATGTGAGGTAAGACTGTGTATAATAGACCCTTGTGGTCCGGCCCTTCCCTGGACCCCGCACATAGCGGGAGCTTAGTGCACCGGGCTGCACCTTTAAACGCCTATTCAGTGTGTGTTTGTTTTTTCAAAGCCCATTTGCCCTTATATCACACCCGTTGAGTCTGTGAAAGTAACCGTCAAACTTCGGGCTCGAGCCTATACTTCGGGCCCTAACCGGACCCGATTCATCGCACTGTACCTTTGACCCAACTTACTACCGACATTACCCTTCTATAATATCGCAAAATAACCGAAATACTATAGTCGATCCTTGGGCATATTCACCCACTTGATATTTTGATCTAAGACCCAAAGGACCCGATTCATTGCACTGTATCATTAACTCGACTTAGTACAAACATTCCCTTGTTTAATTCGCAAAATAACCGGAAATATTATATAGTCAGTCATTTAGATATTTCCTCTGTCTTAAATTATTTGTCACGTTTTAAAGGGAGTTTCAAGTATCTCGAGTCTATTATTCAAGGGAATGAAGAGATTGATGATGATGTTACACATCGTATTAGGGCAGGGCGGATGAAATGGAGGCTCACATCTGGAGTCTTGTGCGATAAAAATGTGCCACCAAAATTTAAAGACATGTTCTATAGGGTGGTGGTTAGATCGACTATGTTGTATAGGGCGGAGTGTTGGCCGGTCAAGACTTCGCACACCCAAAAGATGACAGTTGCGGAGATGATGATGATAAGATGGATGTGTGGGCATACAATGAGGGATATGATTAGAAATGATGATATACGAGACATAGTGAGAGTGACCTCGGTGGAGGATAAGATGCGGGAAACGAGGTTGAGATGGTTCGGCCACGTGCAGAGGAGAGACACATATGCCCTAGTGCGGAGGTGTGAGAGGTTGGCTATGGACGGGTACATGAGGGGTAGATGTAGGCCGATGAAGTATTAATGAGATGTGATTAGACGAGACATGGCGCAGGTGCAACTCACTGATGACATGACCCTAGATAGGGGGTTTATGGATGACACATATTAGGGTAGAAGTATAGTAGGTAGCCCAATGTAGTCCCGCCTACGCTTACATACTAGTAGTTGTAATATTATTATTGTAGGCTCGCTTAGCCTAGCATACTAGTAAGCACAATATTGCCTTATAATCATTTGTCGTTTGATTTATGATGCTATGTGTATTTTGTTTGTCTTATTTACTTGCATTATTTATTGCTTCTTTTTGATTATTTTCTCTTTCATATTTCGCTATCATGACTTGCTCATTTTGTTTGTCTTACTTTGCTTAGGCTTGTGTTTTGTCTTGAGCCGAATGTCTCTCAGAAATAGCCGCTTTACCTATCAAGGTAGAGGTAAGGTATGCGTACACTCTACCCTCCCCAGACCCCACATTGTGGGATTTCACTGGGTACATTGTTGTTGTTGTATTAAAAATAATTATCTCAAATTAATTGTCGTTTTAGAAGTTTAAAATATTATTAATGATTTTTTCTCCATTTATCTTTAGTAGAATCTTGTCATTAACGAAGATGACACATAAAATAGACTAAATATTTAATGAAGAGATATTATGACTTATATATAAATAAGGGTAAAGTATGTCAAATATCCTCCTAATTAATATTTCTTAAAGGGTGTGTAAACAAAAAATGACAAATAATTTCTTCCTAATTAATATTCTCTGTCTCAATTTATGTGGCATAATTTTTTTTTTTGCGTTTGTCTAAAAAAATATAATATTTCTATATTTAGAAATAATTTAACTTTATGAGATGATTTAAAGCCACACATTTATATAAGACTTATTTTGGACCACACATTTTAAAATTCTTCCTTTTTTTAAGTTCCATGTCAAGTTAAATGATGACACATAAATTGAGACGGAGAAAATATTTTTAAGGGACGTGTAAAATAAAAAAGTGACAAATAATTTGAGAGGGAGGGATTAGCTTCTAAGGGCATATACGTCCACTCAACATTCTGTCTTCACATACAAGAAAGAGAAGACTGGTAGTATTGCTCTCTTCTGGGATAAGACCTTGTAAGTTATATCAGTTGCTTTGTTCTCAAAACATGGTCATTCAGGTACATCTCGCGATTTACTGATAGTAGTGTTGAAGGATCGGTATTACTATCACTATGAATAATCTGACTTAAGTACGAAGCTGGATATATAAAAAAAAAAAAAAAAAAGAAAAAAAAAGAAAAAAAGAAAAAAAGAAAGAGAAGACCGGTAGTAAAAAGACTTTCCTAAAGGACCCGATTCATTGACCCGAGATATTACCGACATTACCCTTCTTTAATACACAAAATAACCAGAATATTATAGTCGGTACCTTTAGATATCTTCAAGGGTATATTCGTCCACTCAAATATTTTGAACACTTCGCATACAAGGAAGATAAGACCTGGTAAAATAGTTTAGGCCGAGTTAGGGTTTGAAAAGGAGGCAAAAATATCTCATTCGTCGACTTCTCTTCGATCTTTCATCGTAGCCGTCGATCTTTGATCTGTCTAACAATTCAGGTATTTTTGATGTACTTTAATGGATATTTCGTAAAATTATCATGTATTTTGTTTATTCATGTGTGCGTGTGTGTGTTGATTTTAATATATGATGTTGTTTTTGTTAGTAAATATATTATCGTTGGTGTGCGTAACAATTCAGGTATTTTTTAAGTACTCTAATGGCTATTACATATACGATACATGTGTAAAATATTCATGTATATTGTTTATTTGTGTGTGTGTATGTGTGTGGAGTTTTGTATGTATTTATGTTGTTTTTATTGGTAAATATATCGTGTTTTATCGCGGTGAAGGTGAAAGCTCTCTTATTTTGTTCATGTAGTGGATATTTCATATACAATACATATATAAAATTATCATGTATATTGCTTATAATATGTGTGTGTGTGGATTTTTATGTATTTATGTTGTTTTTGTTAGTAAATATATTGTGTTAAAGGTGAAAGCTCTCTTATTTCGTCCATGTAGCTGTAATTGTGTTATTGGACACATGGAATTTGCGTAACAATTCAGGGTTTTTAAGTACTCTAATGACTATTTTCATATACGATACATGTATAAAAATATCATGTATATTGTTTATTTATGAGTGTTTTGTGTGTGTGTGTGTGTGTGAGTTTAGTATGTATCATGTTTAATTGTTACTCCCTCCGTCCCAAAAATATTGGCCTACTTTCCTTATTAGTTTGTCCCAAAAAGATTGACTCCTTTCTATATTTAGAAATAATTTAACCTTATGAGATCATTTACAACCACATAAATATCTAAAATGTGTTTTGGACCACACATTTCAAAAGTCTTCCTTTATTTCTTAAACTTTGTGCCAAGTCAAACTAGGCCAATCTTTTTTGGGACGGAGAGAGTAGTAAATATATCATTTTATCGCCGTAAAGGTGAAAGCTCTCTTATTTTGTTCATGTAGCTGTAATTGAATTGTGGATTTTAATATATATGATGTGTTTTTTTGTTAGTAAATATATCATGTTTTATGTGTGTATTTGTCTCATTTGCTTTGTCTCTTGATATTGTGCTGTCTTATTTCTCTTTCAATCCTGCATCGATTACTTTCCTTTTGAGCCGAGGGTCTATCGGAAACTGTCTCTCTGTCCCACAAAGGTAGATGTAATCCTACCCTCCCTGGGTATGTTGTTGTTTGTTTTTTATCGTGGTAAAGCTGAAAGCTCTCTTATTTTGTTCATGTATATTGTTTATTTATGTGTGTGTGGATTTTAATATATTGTGTTTTATCGTGATAAAGGTGAAAGCGCTCTTATTTTCTTCATGTAGCTCTACTTGGAATATGTCGGAAAAACTGGTGAATGATGATTCACGTAAAATTATGATGTATGTTGGTTTGTGAGTTTGGAGTTTAATATGTATTTATGTTTTTGTTAGTAAATATATCGTGTTTTATCGTGTTAAAGGTGAGAGCTTTCTTATTTCGTACATGTAGTTGTAATTGTGTTATTGAACACATGGAATTTGTCGAAAAAACTGGTGAATGATGATTTGCGTTCCCGAAATTGGTACATTCTATCCTAACTGGCGTTAAAAATAATAACAAAAAATTATTTAGGCTATTTTGTATATTGCCGAATCTATTTAGATGTTATGGAAACTTGTGAATATTTTGTACGTTATCTGGAAATTAAAATCTGTTTTACTTATTGTGGAGTGGAGTTGACATCATTAGGGGTGTTTAGTTCCTTTAGCTTTTATTGTTGATTAGGAGATCAATTGAGAGCTGCTCTTGGATGCGTTTTCGAGCCTCTTATGATAAGTTTATCACAGGTAATCGTTATCTCACTTCCTTTAATGTTTTTAGTTTTCTTTTTTAAAACTTATCATACATATGCAACTTAAGTGTATGATCATTGTGTCCTTTTCTCTGTCTACTTGATTCGTCTTCTTCACATAGCATTCTACTGCTAGGCTGTCCTCGCCAGACTTTAAAATTTAGTATTAGGATTGCGATTTTTTATTGTATTCTCTTGGGAGTAGAGATGTTGCTGTAAAATCATTTGGTGTGCTGATTTTACATTTTGGGCTATTTCATTAGAGTTATGTGCACATACCTATTGGATACTTATTACTAAAGTATGGTTTCTTTAATCACATGCCAAGACTCCAGGTCAAAGACATGTAGTATGGAGATGAATCCAATGTGCTAAAACATAAAGTTCTATTTTTCCTCATAAATAAAGATATCAGAAATTATGCATGACAAATGCTTTTTAAAATATAACGGTGCGTAGTGCTGTAGGTGGAGATATGTAACAATTCAGGTTTTTGGACGTATTCTCATGGCTATTTCATATACAGTACTTGTATGTAATACACACGTGTCTGTATATGCATCATGTATATATATGTATGTGGCTGTTAGTACATATCATGCCTTATTGTTGGTAATATATCACGTTTTATCATGTTAAAGGAGAAAGATCTTTTTTTTTGATGCAGTGGTAAAGGTTAGAGATCTCTTATTTTTGTTCATGTCGTTGCAATTGTGTTATTGAACACATTGAATTCGTCGACCAAACTGGTGAATGATGATTCACAGTCTCGAAATTGGTATACTCTCTCCAAACGTTGAAAATAAAAAAACTAGGATGGTGAATAACCAGATTCCAATTGAAATGGAATCTTTAGGATAAATCAATGCAATTTAGGAGGAATCAATGAGAAGGAAATCAATTCAAATCCTGGACTTTCGAATTGAGAGAGATAAATAATTCTCACCATTTCTTAAATTCATGGACCCAATTCAATTCAGTGGGTCTTTCATTCACATTTTTTTCCCACCAAGAACGTTTTCTAAAACACTTTAACCCCCCAAATTTGGAGTATCCTACTTTCACGCAATTCACATGGTTCAACAAGCAATCGATATTTATTTCTAAATTGCTGATTTTGCTAAGATGTCTAACTTATGAACTTTTGTACATTATCTGGAACTAATATCTGTTTACTTATCGTGCAGTGGAGTTCATATTATTAGGGGCATTACTTCCTTTAGCTTTTATTGTTGATTAAGAGATCAATTGGGAACTTCTCTTGGATGCATTTTTGGGCGTGTTACGATAAGTTCATGACTGGTAATCTTATCTAACTTCTTTTCATGTTTTTAGTTTCTTACTTATTTTCATATGCAACTTTTTGATTGGTAATATTTCATATATAGTTTCTAGATCTCCTATATCAATTTCGGAAGGCTAATTTGTTCACATCCAATTCCACTTGAAAATTTGTTATGTTGACCTTTGAAGAAGCAAGACATATTTAGCTGTAGTGAGTATGTTTCATTTTATTATGAATTATGATGGATGCAATCTTATGTACTGTGTGATGGTTATTGTTTCCCCATGGATGCTTATAATTTTGTTTAGTGTGGTGCAATGTGCAAGTTCTTCTCAAGGAAGGAACTGCCAGCCTTTTCTTGCGTTTGTGAAGCTTACATATTTCGGTATGTGGCATCTTATGGAGCATCTTTTCTGATTGTTGTCTGAGGAAGCAAACACGTCTTGTATGCTATAAACCTTAGGAAAGGCATTTGCCTGTGACTTTTCCCCTTTTGGGGGGCTAGGCCGTATCTAGACCTTCAACCTGATCTTAAAACATTGGATCTCGACTTTACTGTTAAGATAACAAGATGAATTGAGTCCTAGTGAATCTGGATTGGCATTCTCAAGCTCTATCTTAAGCTTGAATGTCTGTTGATAAAGCATTATGCTTTTCAGCTTAATGCTTACAAACCCTGAACGTCTCGTGTTATGGTTTACTCTGTAGTTTCTCTTGTTCCTCTCTGTACTTTTTGATGTTTTACTTTTCGGTGGTTCTTCACAAATTCTGCAAGGTGGACAAAATTTTTGCTGTACGTAGATGCTTCTTTCTGATGAAGTGCTGGATTGTTGCCCAGCTAGACTAATGCTATAAACTTTTCATTGAAGGATTACAACTTGCAACCATTTGTGATCATGGATAAAACTATTAGGGGGCTCCATATAGTCAAATGACTGAATTACCCATGTTGCAGAGTAGTTTCAGCTCATACATGTACTCATTCATCACCAGCTTGTCAGCTTTTATATGGTGGGCAGCCAGCCAGCTTGATATGTGTGTTGTTTCCTAGTGGATTTTTATGTCATGATTGAACTTGTGGTGATCTGGAAATGGTGATGAGCAGCCTGCCTATTGTTTAATCTCTTTTCATGTTCTTGATTTTGTCAGGTTTATCAACTTTATCAATGGTATGGGTGTGGTCTCTCTGAGGCAGAACCAAGACTGAGTTGTATATAGCTGTTATCTTTGAACTTTTGTCTTTAAACCGGTGGATAGGGATTGATCCTGTAGGAAGAAATGGAATCAAAATTCGGAAAGGTATTGGATAGAAGCCGAAACATTGTTGTTGACTTGAAGAGAAGGCGGGCAGCTCGATGCGAGACCCATCTCTTTGGGGCTACCCACATGATATTGCCAGTTCGATCCTCACTGAATTCATCGATCCACCCGCTTGGAAAGCGGAGGAAGCTAAATGGTTCAAAAATCAGGTGTGGTGGCGGCGAATATCACCAAAGAAAATCTCTGCTTAGATATTATCTCAATTTCAGGAAAACTGGGCTTCCACAACGTTTGATGTACTATCAAAAGGGTCAATGGACTGATTTCGCTGAGGACATTGTGTCAATGGCTAAGCAAGATCTCCGGATAAAGAAATCAGCGATAGAGGTGGCGTTCAATGGTAAAAACTACGTGCTTGATTTCTTCCATATGATGATGTTGGACCTGAGGTCAGGTCTGCAGTTACCTATTGCATGGATTGATGAAGCAGGCAAGTGTTTTTTCCCGGAAGTCTTTGCTAGTTTTGATGAACTGCATGAGTGTTGTCTCTGTGAAGACAATGACTACATAGACGTAGATTCTGAGACAGGGGGATCCAATGATCTGGAGATGCGGCTGGAGATTGAAATTAATGGAGCAGATATATCAAGTTTGAAGGAATCTAGCGGAGAGTCCAATGCTATTGGCGAGCAAGTAAACTTCTGTCACAAACCTGCAGCAAAAAAATTCAATGCAAAAGTTGGTGATAATTGTGTCAGAATGTCGGATACGAAACCCAAGGATGACTCTGTGGAAAATCATCAAATGGTGGAATATGCTGTCGACAGCTATGACTATGTGTGGGCACGTCTGGACCCTGATGCTGTGGGTGAGCTGTTTCTCAAGGGTATCTGTTCACCTGCTAGTGCAAATATAATTGGATTGCAGCGTATTGCAAGTACTTTCATAGAAGTTCGAAAGGAACTCTTTCAAAAGCAAGTGGAAATTACAAGGAAGCAGCGTGGGGATGCCCGTCTTAGTTATGCTTGGCTTCCTTCTTCTAAAGGAATGATTACGAGTATCATGAAGTATGGGCTTGCTAATTATGATCCATCCAAAACCAAGTCCAGATATGGCGTTGGTGTTCATCTTTTTCCTGCCAACTGTACTGAGATCAGGTAGTGTTGTTTCCTCTTGTTTTTCAGTCAACTGAATTCTTGTGCAAACAAGGCCAAAGTTGCAACAGGACATTACAGGTGCATGTTAGAAATAGTGATTTTGGGTTTGGTAGAATATATAAGTTTTAAATGATACGGCAGCCATGATCTTTTCCTGAAAACAGTGGTGGGGTAGTGACAACATTCAAACCTCAAGGTGGGGGTAATCTGCATCTTCCCTATAGTTTTTCTGGTAAAGCGGGCTGCATGCTTGTTGTGTTGTATGCCTCTGTTTACATGTTATGCTGATTCATTCAGGAAAAGTAGGACCAGCCTGAAGCATATTGATTTAATTCTTTGTTTACTTAATTTATAATTTTCTCCAGTGTTTATCATCAGCAATAGAGTAATATCAATCAAGTTTGAAAGTGGCAGTTACGTTTTTTCTTTTGGTGTGGTAGCTGACTATTTTTCTGAAGGATAATTTGTTTGAATTATGAGTTATCAAGAAGATCCATGTTGTTGGTATTCCGATTTAATATACTTCATTGGTTTTGGTCCAGTCATAGCTTTAACGATCTTTCACATTATTCTCTAATGAAGCTACCCGTTAGTTGATTCCTTAGTGCTTGTCAAATGTACATACCTGGCTTGTAAAAGATGCAAATAATGACCTGTGGTATGTGTTGATATAGCTGTGTTTAAGTAGTTTCATAAGGTTTGGGGGGGGGGGGGGGGGATTTCATGTACACTGTTGATGTTTTGTGGTAGTCTTTGTAGTTGTTGTTGTTATTTCACTTGTTCTAGTCGTCTTGTGATGTTTGTAAGATGTCCTTTGATCCTTAAGGGAGTTCGTTATATTTGGTCGCGTCTCTTTTGATGCTTTGAACTTTAAACCTTTTGTGGCTGACCTGCGTCATTAACGCGTTTTCTTATTTGTCAATATGTTTGTTCTCATTATGAAGTTTGTTGACGTCAGTATCACATTTTCTTTTTTTTGTCAATTTGTTTGTTCTCATTTTGAACTTCATTGATGTTGCTGCTTTCGTTTTCTTTACAGTGCAACATATTCGGATGTTGATGAAAATGGTGTACAATACATGATATTGTGCTGTCTAATAATGGGAAACATGGAACTAGTTTGTCCTGGATCTAAGCAGTTCCATCCCAGTAGTGACGATTTCGATAATGGTGTTGATAGCCTTGAAAATCCGAAGTGTTATGTAGTCTGGAATATGAATATGAGTACTCATATCTTTCCAGAATACGTCGTCAGTTTCAAGTTCTCCCCTGATGCTGAAGGTGACAATTTAAGTCCTTCCCTTTTTGGTTACTGTTTGCACAAAGTCAACATGAAGTTGTTCCCCTTAGCTACCTCGAGTTAAATGTTCATGAACCCCTCTCTTAAATTGTCCAACAATTTATTGGCTGCTGAAGGGAGGGGGACGGGGACATATTTTTCATTTTTGCAGAGAAGGAAGCAAAAGATAGTCCCAACTTTATTTGAATATTCAAACCCCCTTCCAACATTTAAATCGTCAAATCCATCCCCGTTTCACAAAATTAGTGGAGATGAAGTATAAACAGTATATATAATTATGCTTATTAATTTATATTGTTTATCAGTGTTAAAGCATTTGCATTTGTTATTTCGTGTCATCTTAATCCTGGTTAGGCGATCACTAGAATTAACCTTACCAACGTCTTGTTATTTTTTATTTAATGTGCTACTTTTCTTCATGTTGTACTGAGTTTTATATCAGGAGTGATTCTTAATATGTTAAATCTCTATATGTTGGCTAATGGGTGTAACTGGAAGATGAGGTGACGTGACTTCTCCAAATGTTATAAAATTTTGGGACAGCAAATTTGATCAATGTTGGAGGAGAATTTGTTTTTTAAAAGTTTGAAGGCAACCCTGGCTCTGCTCTCCATATCGTGCTAATGAGTTATAGGATCTTCTATTTTCAGGGTCCTGCTCTAACTTAGACCTGCCATGTTGGGATGCATATTTCTTCTTCCTTTTTTTGGGCCTACAGTTTTCATCTTTTTTTGTATCGCATCGTATAGATAAATCATGGGCCTTTTTCTTTTGCATTTTAAATTTGGGGAATACTTGATAGATATTGTCTCTTACAAGATAAGGTAGCAGTTGGATTATTTTCACCATGTTTATCTTTACAGGATATCTCGTTGGAAACAAGAGCCCAATAGATGTCTCTGCTGTCAGTAGTTGTCAGGGCCCTGTGGATCAGGTACCAGCAGATGCACTTCCTACTGACTTGGTCAGTCTATTGACATCTATAAATGTGTTGGGCTTGGCATATTTTATTTTTTGGTGTTCATCGA
Source organism: Anisodus tanguticus (assembly GCA_034509755.1). Lineage (NCBI taxonomy): Eukaryota > Viridiplantae > Streptophyta > Magnoliopsida > Solanales > Solanaceae > Anisodus > Anisodus tanguticus. Next base: position 45,532,627 of record CM067555.1, read on the forward strand.
ACAGAATATGGGGATGTTGGAGAATCTTTTTGGATATGAAACAAGTGTGAGGTTTTGGGGTATCCCTTTGTGTTTTATTCCCTTCAAATTTTGGACTAAGCCTCATCTAGCAAGCCCGACTTTTGAACCATATCAGGGAGAGAGTGGATGTTGTGCTAGTACGACGATTCTGCTTCTTCAACAACATTGTTATTTCCGTGGTCCTCTTTTCATTAATTTGGTGGAGTTCCTTTCAGCTAACAATTACTGTATGTTCTTCTATAGGGAAGTGATTGCTATCAGAATTCACTAGGGTTGGCCTCAAAAAAGGCTGCAAGGACTCCGAAGTCCCCTTGGATGCCATTCCCCATGTTGTTTGCAGCAATTTCGAAGAAAGTGCGTCAAGAGGATATGAACCTTGTTAGTAGCAATTATGAGTTATTCAAGGTATATATAATTGCATCTGAAAAGGTCGTATTTATTAGAGAAAAGTAATAGTTGCTGAAGGTTTCATCTCTCTTTAATTTGTGCCTGAATTGTCACTTAAGTTTGATCTTTTTTCCTCTCTTTGGTTCATGAATTCACGTATTTTGACATTCACAGGGCAAGAAGATAAATAGGGATGAATTTGTCAGAAAGTTGAGGTTGATCGTAGGGGATACTTTGTTAAGGTCCACTATAACTAGTCTTCAGTGCAAGGTATGTTCTTTGCCTTCATCTTAAAAAACATGTGCTACTGAGTAGCTTGTCGATGCTTCATTCATAATATCCTACCCCGTCTGTCTAAGAATTTTTCTTTGTTTATTTCCAATAGCGGAGTTACATTTTGGTCAGACAAGCTTCAACTATCTTTGAAAAAATGCTCTTTGGGTCCAAACTAGTAGCAATTTCTACACACATTGTCTTTTCATATTGCGTTTACAGGGTCAATTTTTTTCGCTTGTATACTGCACGGCAGTCGCACAATATGACTCAGCCTTCTCTCTTTTCACGCACACGTTTTGTTCAACACTTGGAATATTTTAGGCATACAGAAAAGTACACACAGCACATACAGGAATCACTTCCCAACTTTGTATTTAACTCGTGCCACAAAGATGCACTTAGGCTACACAGCCTTACAAAATCGCACAGCCAACACTTAGACAAATTTCCGACCCTCTGCCTAATGACAAGTCTGTCTGTGCCCTTATATGGTGCCACAGCCGACCTTGTCATGTGTCTAGCACATGCGGGTAACTTCCCCCTTAAGAGGTTGACATGCCCAACCACATAGGAATATCCTACAAGGCTAATTACAAGTGAAACTGCCCGGCCACATAAGCTATTTCGGCCTAAAACAAGGGACGCCCAAAACTGCTCAACCGCCCGTGTGCCTCGCACATGCGTGCGTTCCTGCCGAGTTTTGGTGCCAATGGCCCAATCTGGCGCCAAGGTCTCGCTCCATGCTTGCCCTTTGCTCCATTTTCCTTGCATGGCATGCCTTGTACGCATGCCAGCCTTTGCCGCACGTCTGACTCGTCCATGGCACTGCCTTGTCCCGTGCCTGGAATGCCATGCCATGCCATGTTTTGCCTTGCCTTGCCCTAGCTCACTTGCCCTTGACTCGCCTTTGCCCGCACACTGCCTTGTCGTGCCATGCCAATGCCATGGCTGTGCCATGTCTTGGCACCTAGACCACCTGCCTTAGTGCCACAGACTTGCCTTTCTCGCACATACCCATGTCGGGCAGTCTTGCCAACTTGATGCCAATGCCATCATAGGGTCGTGTCAAGGTCCATCAAGTAAATCCCTTGCCACGCCCATCAACCAAGTCAAGGGGCTAACAAACTTCCCCCACCAGATAAGCTCGTCGTCCTCGACAAGACCAAATCCATGTATGCCTTGATCTGATCCCCGAAATGCCAGTGTGGGTCCTTTCTCCCAAGTTGCGTCACATTCTTGCTTGCCTGCCCATTGAACCAGAAACTGTGTTCTTCTGTTCTTCTTGCTATGACCCAATGTCCGGTGATCCAAGATTTTCTCAATAGCCTCCTCAAATTGCTTACGCACCACAGGAGGAGCACGCTTGGTCGTCGCCCTTGTTGGATCTTCAGCATCTTCATGGAATGGTTTCAAAGAACTGACATGAAAAGTAGGGTGTACCTTCAAACATCCTGGCAGATTCAACCGGTATGCCACTTCCCCCACCTTACTCACAACTTCAAATGGACCATCATACTTTGGAATCGGCCCACGGTGACGTGATTTACTACTGATCTTCCAAATCTGTGGAGTTAACTTCAGCAACACCTTGTCGCCAATGTTGAATTCTACATGCCGCCCATGCTTGTCGGCATATTTCTTCATCCGCTTTGATGCTTTCCTCAAGCTATCTTGTGCTTCAGCCAGCAACTCTTGCTTGTCACACACATATCTATAAGCGGCAGGACAAGTGCCCTGACTCTTGGACTTGGCCACTTCCAACGGTGTATCAGGCAGTCTCCCCAACACGATATCAAATGGACTCATTTCTGCTGCAGATGATTTGTGCAAGTTATAGCAAAACTGTGCACTATCCAGTAATTCAACCCAATTCCGTTGACTAGCAGTCACGTAGTGCCGTAAGTACTCTTCAAGCAGATGATCGATCCTTTCCGTCTGTCCATCTGTCCATCTGTTTGTGGGTGATTGGCCGTCGAGAATTTCAACTCGGTCCCCATGAATTTGAACAATGTAGTCCAAAATCTGCCCGTAAATCTTGCATCTCGATCACTCACAATATCATTTGGAACCCCGATATTTAACCACATGCTTATAGAACAATTCAGCAGCTACTTCGGACGAACATAGAGTTGGAGCAACAACAAAAATACCATACTTTGAGAATCTGTCCACTATCGCCATAACAGGCTCTTTGCCATCAACTTTAGGAAATTCGCTAATAAAGTCCATAGAAACAGAAGTCCACGGACGCTCAGCAACCGGTCGAGGTTGTAGCAAACCTGCTTCCTTCTTCCTTTCGGTCTTGTCTTGCTGACACACAAGACATGTTTTCAGATAAGCCTCGATGTCATCTTCCATCTTTGGCCAGAAATAATTTTGAGACGGCAACGCGTGCATCCTTTCAATACCCGGATGACCAGCATAAGGTGTATCATGCGTCTCTTTTAAGAGAGAGCGACACAATCCAGCACCCTGAGGAACCACGATTATCCCCCCTTTGAAATGCAGCATATCGTCCTCGATCCAATACCGCCTCACTGTCCTGTCCCTCACTTGATCCATTAATTTCACATAACGGATCATTTGCAATTGTATCTAAGAAGTTAGATTCAATTTGAGTTATTGCATAATTTGCAGCAAACACCTCTTAGCGACTTAACGCATAGCCACTTGATTCTGCTCCCCGGTTTTATGCACCCACACGAAGTCGTACTCTGCTAGAAACTTCTTCCAACGAGCCTGCTTCGGACTCAATTTCTGTTGAGTCTTGAAGTACTTAATATTAGACAATCCTTAACTTGTGAGCTAGCTTTTGGGTTGGGTTAGGCTTAAGGTCCATTTTGTTTACGTGGTATCATAAGCGGATCCATCCCTTTTCTCTGTTTAGCAAATGTTAGGCCTCCATGTTATATTGTTTCACGCACACCAATGTTACTATCGGTTGATGTTGAGGATTTTAGTCCAAGTCTTAACCAGCTTCCACAAATTGCTAGGTTTGTTATTGCCTCTGTTTTTTTATATGCTAAAATAATTTTATTAGGAAAGGATATCCCTGTATACAGGTAGTATACCATAAAATAGAGAAACCTAAACCAAAATATGGTTCTGGAAGAATTCAGTGTTCCTATTACCCTGTTTCAACCGTAGACATCTAGATTTTGCCGCCATTTGCTAATATCAATGTCGAATTTCCAAATTCAGATTTGTGATTTGGTAAATTTTGATTTTGTGTTGATATGTGTAGTATTTGAGAACTATAAGCTTTATAACAACAACAACAACATACCCAGTGAAATCCCACAACGTGGGGTCTGGGGAGGGTAGAGTGTAAGCATACCTTACCTCTACTTTGGTAGGTAGAGCGGCTGTTTCCGAGAGACTCTCGGCTCAAGACAGAGCACAAGCAAAGCAACATCAAAAGCAAAGCAACATCAAAAGCAAAGCAAGAGCATTTGAGAACTATTAAGCTTTATGTTATTGAAAATTCAAATGATCTTATTCTTGTGTTACTTTTATCATTTTACTGGATTGATACCTCTCCTAATAATAAGCTTGAGCTAAAACGAGGAGAAGTTAACAATATTTATAGGATAGATGGAGTAATAATTTATCGCTGAATTTGTTCTTTCAAAATGTGTAAAGAGTGTTCTGGCTTTTGGTAAAAATGCAGTTGAAGATATATGGTGAGGTATATTCTATTGTTATTTTCTTGGAAGATGTGAATATTCGATTGTTATCACTTAAGATTCTGGATACTGAAGAAAGTATCTATGAATAAGAAACGAACACTTTATGTCCTGGTACTCCATGCCCTTGGACGATGAGTAGTTAACCGTAATATACATGGATGAGGGCCCCAACTAACATGTGAAATTCCTAATAGTGGTGCATATCTCAGTTCTATGCAGTGCATAAAAGTCAAATTATACGCTTCATGTTCATGCATTTATGCATATATTAGTCTTCATTAATTAGAATTACTTGGGGAGCTGTGCATGTTACTGATTGGAGTTGCCCATTTCATTGTTTTTTCTTTTGGTGCTCTCTTTGGCAGGTACCACTTAAATACACCGTAAAGCAAGAACACCAGAGTATCTGCCTGGAGTGATGGTGTCAGTTTTATTTGTTACTTCTATGAACAACTGTTTTGCTTAGCTATAGTAAGTGAATAGTAGACATATCTGTTACTTTTTCCGAGTGTGCAATACAAGGTAGTTTTGGTACCTTTGTGAATTACCTGTCCAGAATTTCCGGAGTCTTTATGGATTTGACCGTAAGTGAGTGCTTACAGAGTTGCACTTTCTGGTTACTGTTACTTTTATATCTAGCAAGTTGCTCTTGTGCATAAAGTTTGTTGTACAGAGTTCATTCTGAATTTTGCTATCTAGTAGTCTATAAAACAGTTATGTCGATGTTATAAGAATTGTGGGCATGTGCAATCATAAGTATATTGTGTTTCTGGGTGATGCCTGTTGTTCTATAATCGGCTGTGGATGTACCTGTTTAGAGCTGCTTTTGCACTAGTTCATCTTTGTCCTTTGTTGTGTGGATCAATGATGTGGGAATGCATTTTTTTTTTTGCTTCCCTTCAGACGCACTGGTCTTTACTTGTGCCCATTATATCTGTTTCTTCAATTTTTTCCCCAACTACTTATCTACTTATTTAATTTGTTGAAAATTTTAAGATCTGTTTCCCAAGACATAGTTGTTTAATACTTTTATCTTCTGTTTTGTAGTATTTTTTCAGATTATAGTTAAAAATTATGTCTTGTTGGGTATAATTTTTGTGGATTTTATAATACATATGCATTTGTCGAAGTAAAACGTAAATTATGCCGTGCGAAATTTTAAATATGTTATTTTCAGCTTATGTTAGTGTTGAAAATTTGTCCTGTCTGGTAAAATTTGGGTTGATGTATGATACTTGTGTCAAAGTTATACGTAAATAATGCCTTGTGAAATTCTATTTATGTTGCTTTAAAAATGTTGAAGGGTAAAAATTAAAAAGGGAAAAGTGTTAAATATACGTTTCCACTTTAGTTTATTAGTCAACTTTGCCCTCCGTTAGTGAAAGTAGTCAAATATAATCCTTCAGTTACAAGTTGAAGTCAAATATACGCTTACTGTTAGTAAAGTATTTAAATATATATATATATATTTTTTTAAAATATTCTGGAAAATTAGATTTTTAATTAAAAAATTTAGAAAATAATTTTTTTATTCTAGAAACTGTAAAGTATTTAAAAAAAAATAAAGTGTCCAGATTTTTTTAAAATTTGGGTTAATTTTAAAAATAAATTTGAAGAAACTGATTTTTAAAAAGATTTTTAATTAAAAAATTCAAATTTTCAGAATATTTTTTTTAAAAAAATGTGTTTTATAAAATCAAGAAATATTGTTTTAAAAAAATTTGTCAGGCATACACTACATAGAATTAGTTAAATGTTATATAGAATAAGTTAAATATCTATATTTTATGTTAAAAATGAGGCGTATTAGCGTGTATTTTCTTATATAATGTGTATAACTTGAGTGACATTTAACTTATTTTATTTGGTGTCTACGTGACTTTTTTTAAAAATAATCTGAAAATTTGATTTTTCTAATAATAATAAATTTGAAAAATTGCTTTTATTAAAAATATAATTTTTTCTTGATTTTATAAAACTCATTTTTTAAAAAATATTTTAGAAAATTGAAATTTTTAACTAATAAATCTGAAAAATATTTTTTTAAATCAGTGTTTTCAGATTTAATTTAAAATTTATTCAGATTAAAAAAAGATACTTTATTTTTTCTAAAAATACTTTAAATTTTTTTTAATTAAAAAATTTAATTTTCCAGAATATGTTTTTTAAAAAGAATATTTTTGAATACTTTGCTAATGGGTATATTTGGCCCAACTTGTAATGAGAGGGGTATATTTGTACTTTCGCTAACGAAACAAAGTTGACTAATAAACTAAAGTAAATGAATATATTTGACCTTTTTACCAATTAAAAATTACAAATTTAAGGGATAAAATTAAACATCGCCTCGAAATAAGGGCATCTGTGCGAATGACCCGTGGGAATAATTAATAATATATATAAGTAGGGGTATCAAATTGCCTTGTTGAATTTGGGCCGGTCAAAATGATGAAGAATAATCTTTCAGAAGATTACTTGAGCTTGGGTCAATATGGAATGCTAGACCCTTGTCAAGTTTTATTTTTTATGTTCTTAAAATTTGTGTAATTACTTGATAAGTAATTTCTCTTTATTATGACAGTTTATACATATCAACGTGGACTGAGATGAGTTGGGTCAATATGGCTTGAACGATAGGGAATAAACCCATTTCGGCGGGACTCTTACTAAGGTTCTGATTTCATTCTTTTTTTATAATTTGTATAATAATTATCTAGTAGCTTATTTCTTTATTATTACTGGCTTACTGCATGTGAAAATAATAATTTTGGTCATTGAATTAACATGTTATTCCATTATTAATCCTTGAGTTATTTCCATTAAGCATATTAAACGTTCAATTAAAATAATTGTGTCAGTTTGGTTCCTAAACTAATGACATCAGCTTTTCCGTCCATGTGTATATATGTTCTTTCTATTCCACCCTTTTGTTATTTTGCCTCGCGCTTCTTCAATTGCAGTAGTATTAGACAAACATAACGAGGGCTTCTAGGGAGTAGTAAAGATAAGATAACTCTGATTTTTCCTTCTATGGAGCCGGATGTGAGCTTCTCGCCTACTGATCTTACTCAAAAAGAGTCAATGGGAGCGGACATATCAATAGCAGCAGACGCAGAGACAAGATTTCTATATGTTGATAGATATCCGAAATCTGACCAATAAAGAAATAAGTCCAAGACTAAAATGACATCATAATTCATCAGTATTATGATGAATTCTTAATCTCCCATTACCAAGAAAAACATGAACATGTCTTATTAGCTTTTGTTATTTTGAAAAAAAAAATAGTAGGCTAGTTGGCAAAATGAAGGTAAGCAACCCACTTAACGATATCGATGAAGTGGAGCAGAATGATCAAGTTGATTAATAGATGGAAAATTTAACGTCGGTTGACATTAAGTATTACAATTGTACACTTCATGTAATTGAAGATTAATTGTGCTTCCCCGAATAATACAAGTGCTAAAATCGCAATAATGCAATAATTCAAGGACTTAAACGGCTCTTTTCCCATTACTGCATACATCATAACTATTAGCACGTGTACATAGACACATCATATTTTGTGTTGTATAATTATGATATAATTGAGATCCTTCTATATATATGTATACAATGTTGAATCATTGATCCCAATTCTATCATAATTATACAACACAAAATATGTGCCTATGTACACGTGCTAATAATAACAAACAAAAGTGTTTAAAACTATTTTGATATAATCTGCTCCACGTAGTTTAAATTGACCTGATTTTTATATAAGATTGAATTTGTGGGTCAAAATCGGTATCTTTAATTTTGGTGGTCAACTTGCACAAACCTGGACAGGTTGAGCAGATTGGTTAATTTTGTCACTCATGTTTAAAGGATGTCTAGAATTTACAAACTATTACTGGTGAGACGGATAATTTGAAATGTATTTTACTTGTGAAAGTCCTTGAAAGGCTGCAACATTTTTGAAGGAGTTGCTTACCAAAGTCGTTAAACAAAGTTATAAAACTTAATAAAACATCCATAAATACTTTGCGTGTGTCTGAAAAAGAAAAGGCAGTTTGGTGCATAAAGCATCCCGCATTAGCAGGTTTATGGAAGGGCCGCGGTCAACCCTAAAGGGAGCTATCCTAATGCAAGCATCTTCTTTCACGGCTTGAACTAGTAGCCTATATGTCATACAAATATAGCTTTATCGTTGCTCCAATCTCCCCTTCACCCCGTGATGTTGCAGTACTGTTAAAGAACTCGAGAAGCTAGTGTTTCACATTTTTTTTCCAGGACAAATAAAAGTCAACAAAGAGAAAGAAAGTGGGCAGTGATAAGGAGAAGAATAATTAGAAAAAGTGTTGATGGGTTGTTGTCGAAAAAATTGAACAGTGTTCAGCTAGTTTTTTTTTGTTTTGTTTTCATAAGATATATGTTGGGCATTTTCTAGGAGGTTCACTTCTTAAAGTCTTTAGAAAGATTCAATATGTCTCCAACTTACTCGGGCTTTTGACCGGTCTTATAATAAGAGGATCCTATACCTATATCTAAGTCAAATAAAAGGACCTAATAAAGAAAGGGTGGAAAGTTAAGTTGCTACTTTAAGGCATGTTTTGTGGGTATAATTGATGAAAATGTTCCAACTTTTGTTCTTTTATTTAACTTATTTTTTTTTATGGTCAAGTCTTCTTTGAGAATATATCATTTTTGTATCATTCGTTCTCAGAAAAGGCGTTTCAAATCCTTGTAGAATAGGGAATATTTTGAGAAGGACTTTGGTTACTTATTCTTCATGGAGTTTATTTTTGACTATTTATCGGACAAAATTCGTATAAGGCAACTGTACGAATTATGGTATGACATGTAGAGCATGAGGTTGAGTCAGACCCACGTCAGATTACAACGTTAGTGGTTTGGTATGCACGGTACCGAGAGCGACACGAGCGGGGCCGATACCGATAATAAAGAAGGCTAAGAGTCGTTTGCATCGAAACAGACGTCAGTTACCAAAATCGGTCATGCGATTCTTTAGACCTTTTAATGACATTTATTGAGAGATTGATTGTCCAATTATTACAACATTTATGCTCCTGCATTTATGGGGGCATATTTCGCAGGCTGTGTACCCATGTATAAATAGGACACTTCATTTCATTGTAACCCATCAGATTCTAGATATTACAAAATATTTATTATTATTCTCTTGATTTCTATGCTTTCATACAAGTTACAATCACTTTGCCCAGAAACTGTCAGAAGGCTCAGGCTAAGCTTTACTTTGTCTTGTTTCATTATTATTTATTTATAGCATAATTCATATCTAACGTGTCACATGAGATCCACATGTCCTTGACCACGTATACAAATTCAATTGTACCGTTTTACGGTAAACAGTTTGGCGCCCACCGGGGGGTCTGGACAATTGTGGTGTCACAACTGACCCCTTTAATAATCAAAATTTTTCTTTAAGTCTTATTCTTTGTTCGGATCGGACAGATGATAGGAGTGGGTAACATTAGAGACAACACAAGCAATCTGGGACCAGATGGTTTGACAAGAGGAACCACAGAGACCCGACGCATATGGACGGAGTCACTTCAGAAGAAGGTCAATATGATGATGTTCCCACTGATGAAACACCCGAAGAAGTCATACAGAATGTTCGGGCACAGAACGCTGCAATGAATGAAGTTGGAGCGTTTGAAGCGGTTTCAAGAGGAGTTCATGTCCAAAAATACGGGCAGTATTCCAACAACAGAATCGATGATGATCAAGGCAGATCTGCAAATGATGGCTCATAGAGCGAAATCCCTGAAAACTCATTCCAGAAAAAGGTTTTGAAATTCATGAAGGACATGACTAGCAAAGTTGATACTAATACAGAGAAGGTAGAAAAAACTGCCCAGGAGTTCCGGCGCCAGTTGATGACGTTCAAATCCACTCCTCAAAGATAAAGTGTAAACAATCATCGCAATATAATTTACCCAACTAGGAGTCGGGGTCGAATCCCACAAGAAATAATATACTTGGGCAATTAAGCTAGTTATGGAATTATCACAAATTAAGCCAAGTCAAATGATTTTCAAATATTTAATTTTGTTTAAAAACTAATAAGATAAAACTAACTAATTGGGATCACAAGCTATAAAAATTCGGGGCTTTGAAACATAACAATTTAACTTAAACTTAATAATGATCCATTGCAAGTAATTATCTATCACTAATTAATCATAGATCTAGCAAATTAGCCTAAAAATTTCAATTACCCACTAATGCCTCTCGACTATTTAGTGGGTCTATCTTAGCTTACTCTCGAATCAAACTAAGGATCATTAATCACATTTCATTATTAGGTTACACTAGGAGTTTTCCTATCTAAAGGTCAAACCCATTAGATGAGGGTTAAAGCCTCAAATCATGATAATCAATCTATCTCAAATCCTAATTTTCTCTCTCAAGTTTAATTAAGGATAAATGGGCAAGTCCCAGGGTCAACTACTCTTTTTGGAAACATTCAAGAACAAGATTAATTAAATAAGCAAGAAACCATTTCATAAATAGCAAGAAATAATCAATACAAAAGCAACAAAAGTTAAATACAAACACTACTCAACAAGTCTTTACAATTGTGTTGTCCAAAGTCATCACCCACACCAAATATAACAATACAAAGCAAAGAAATAAAGAGATGAAGTAAGAAATGCTCATTAATGGCTTCAAGTCTTCACTTTCAAGTTGATGGGTGATAAAACCCTAGCCTCCAAAGGCTTGTTCTCCCTCTTTTAAGCTCTCAAAATGTGATGGAGAATGAGTTTTTGTGAGTTGGTGTATTGTGTAATTTATTGGTCCCTTTCTCCAAACCCTAGACAAGACTTATATAGGGACTCAAAAATTCAGACTACAAAAAAGTATAAAAATGCCACAGCCATCCAATATGCGACCATAGAATAGGACCGCAGAACTGATCTGCGATCTGCAAAATTGGCTTAGAGTTTGTAGAGTGTCTTCATGCTTGGACTGTCTCAAACTGCGGCAGAAAGTGCGGTCCGCAGAACTGAACTACAACTTGTAAAAATGCTCTGAATCATCGCAATATGAGCTGGGACTGATATGGAGCAGTTCGCAGACTAGACTGCGGTCTGCAGAACGAAAATGCGGACCGCAGAGTAGATCACACTTTGGGGCTCCAAATTCTTCTATTCACTGTTACCAATTGCGGCTGAAATGGCTTTGTTGCACTTCTTCCTTTTTTTAGTATTTTTGTCCACGTTTATGCATTTTCCCTCATTTTTGGTGTCCTGAGGAAAAAATCATACAAAAACCAAAATAAACATAAGAAATGACATTAAAACTTACTTAAAGGGTTACAAAAACTTAAGAATGTATCAAAAATGCGTAATTTCACCGCACATCAACACCTCCAACTTAAACTCTTGCTTGTCCTCAAGCAACTAAAACAAAACTACAAGTTACGACTAACAACAAAGTAAGAATGACTATGGTTGGTTCTACCTATGAGTTCACATGCATGCGATTCAAAATGTTAATAACCCCTCAATTTTCTCAAAAACAACCTGAGAGTGCATAGCTACGAACAATCATTTCATGAAAAATCAAGCCTCAATTGATGACTAAATGCTACTAGTGACTAGATGTGCACAAGTACATCAATTTGAGAATCTCACATCACAAAGTTCATGTAATTCATGTGCCTCACAACAAATAAAGTCCCAACACTCCACATATCAAAATCACAACATGAGACATAGATAAAATCACTCACACTCACAAAGAATGTCAAGTGTCACAAGTATCATGCCATATGCTTGTCCTTATTTTAAGTCACCACTACTCAAAGAGTGCTCGGTTTCATATCTCTAAGGATTTTTTCAAGCTTATAATGTAAGCTTAGGGACGGGTAGGATATTCATTAGGTACAAGTGACTTTTCACTCCTCTAGCGCTACACATTTTTCATTCATTTTGCTCAATTCCTTCTTTTGTCTTCCAACTTCCTTTTCTCACCTATTTTATTCAAGTATCCCCAATTTATTTCACTCTTTTTGTGATTTATTTTCTCTTTTCTTTTCTATTATTTTTGCATTTCATTTTCTTCTTTTTTTTTCAATTTTTTTTAGTACCACTCACATCACAATCTTCTTCCCTTCTTTTCTCTCATGTTCCACCCCCAACTTAGGCTTTTGGCCTCATTTTTTACTTTCATGCTTACAAAGAGGGATTTTGGTTTAAAATATGGTTCATTTAAAAAGGGTTTCGGTTTGTAATGTGTTAGAAAAAGAAAAAGTTAAAAAGCTCAAAAGGGGACAACTAGTTCTCTCAACTCACGGGTAGGTCAAAGAAGTCTTAATCAAGAAGGGTCACTCTCATAAGAAGGCCTAAGATTCTTTCACCAACCAAGCAATTCCTAGTTTTGCGGTGACAAACCAACGAGGCAAGTTCTAGATAATACAAGCAAACACAAGATAGCAATTAAATCCTTACCTCACAATGCACATGAACTACAAGAACCGCTACATTTTTATCTCTCTATTGAATACAAGACTATCATCTCATGAAGATTCAAACACAAGTAGACATAGAGTCACAAAATGAGGCATGCTTTCACAAAAAGATCATTTAAGTGAATAGTTACTCTTTTTTTTTCTTTTCAAAATACAACTTTTTGAGGGGTGTTATTAAAACCAAAAATAAGCTACACATGCTAGAAACTACATACAAGTACCAACTAAGTCAAACTACTCTATTATTAGGCCATGATTACTGAACGTACACCCTTGAAAAAGAACCAAGCAAATAAAGGGGATCAAAGAAAAAACTACAAGGCAAAAACTAAACATGTTACCTCACCCCAAACTTTAAAAGCATGCAATGTTCTCAATGCATAAAATTAAATTGTAAGAACAAAAGTTTGAGGGGCTCTATGTGGCGCACTAAGCGCTCTCATGATTTTGGTTTGATGAGGCAACCTTTGTATGTGCATGACCCTCGGACTGTGAAACGGGAGTGGGTAACTCTGAACTACCCTTCTCGGGCTCTGGTGGTGTAGGATAGTAGCACGGGCAGGTGAAGTGGTGCCCAAAGGTAGTGGAGGTGTGAGACACACCTATATTGTCACGACTGCATAACACCCAAAATGTGATCACAAAACAGGTGGCAAAACTGTTCTGCGGTCGGCATAATGGATCTTCTCCATCGCAGTTTTGTGCTTAACCTCCCAGTGATATGTATAATTTTGTGATCTAAAGCGCGGGCCACATACCATGGGTGTGGACCGCAGAATGGTCCGCATTTTAAAACTTTTCCAAGTTCCATTTTTAGTTCTCCTGGGAGGATTTGCGGACCAAAATACGGTCCGCAGACTGTGTTTGTGGTCCGTAGAAGAGGTTGCATATAATCCTCCTTCTTTTCAGCTCTTTTTTCTTCAACACTTCCATCTCCAACTTCCATGCACCAAATCTTCCCATTCCTACACACTTAGACAAACGATCAAAGCACACAATGGAATAAAATAAAATAAAAACCAAACAACAAAATGTAAAAAATTTAGGTTAACTCCCAATAACGCTTAATTTAACGTCGCGACATGATGTGTGTCAACCTTACCACTTTTCCCTCCACTTGGAGGATTTGAATTGTCGCCCCAACTTTGAATCAAAGTTCTGGTGGTGCTCATGAGCCGGTGATAGAAAAACAAAGAGGCCAACTCTTGGGTGTCACATCTTACACTTTTTGACCTTCAAGTGAGGGATGGTTTTGGCATGACAAACTTTAAAATGAATGCACCTTGTTCTTCATCTCCAAAATTCTCTATATGCTTAATTATTTCAACTTCCATATCATCAACCAAGCACAATGTTGAAAAATGACTAGAATGCGGTCTAAGACGATCCATTTTTAAATTTGCTCCATGTTTGACATCCTCACCCCCAAATGAACTAGAGTCTTCAAAAATGATTTGATGAACTTTTCTTTGCAAGCTGAGTAGAAATTTCATAAGAGAAGAAAAGTTCACTGAAGGTTCACTCTAGTATCATTTCTTCAACATCGGCATCATTCATTAAAGTTGGGTTGGTTGGTTGACATTCCACCATTAGCTCTCCCAAATTGATCTTGACCTCATTTTCCATGGAACCCACTTCAAGAACACTATCCTTGAACAATTGTTGTTGAACATTACATGTATCAACTTTTGCATTAAATTCGGCCTCCAAGTCTCGGATAGAGTTTCCAAGTAGCTCCGATTCTCGACTTTGCTCAACTTTCATCTTTAGAGATTCTTTCATCATTCATGAAATGCCTTCACGGTGATCCCCATAGACTTTAAGTTGTTGAGCTTGATTCATTATCCAATCTTGGCTCATAATATCCACTTCGTCAAGTATTTTTTGGTGGCAGGATTCGTTCAAGGCCTGCAATAATCCATTCATGGTAAAATCCATGTTTTGGACGATCTCATAAATTTCATGTTGAACTTTAAATTTTTTCCCACCATTTGGTCAAGACTCCATATAAACTTCATTCTTCCCGGTTATGCTACTTAAAATTTCCTCAATTTCTTTCTTTTGAGAGCTAGAGACTTCTTCTTCACAATTTTGCTCTTCTTCAATTTGAATCACTTCTTCATTTCATTGACTTTCGTCATCACCATAAAAAATTTTGGGCTCATCCCTTGAGCTTTAAGTCTTTTTTTCAACCAATCCATATTGAGGAGTAAACAAATCTATGGCACTTGAGGAGTTGGCTCCCTCAAAGAATTCTTTTACTCTTTTTAATGCCTCTCCATTTGCCAAGATAGATTATAGGAGGATTTCTCTCTCATCCTCCAATATAGACACCCTTTCCATGTAGGTTTGGAGCATTGCTTGGATGCCTTAAAATCCGACACTTTGTCCTTCATTTGCCATGTCATTGTTCCTATCAAACTCAAAAGCACAACTAGCATTCTCATTAGAACAACTTGGGGGATGGGGAGAAAAATAGTTGGGACAATCACCCCAATGTCCATCTAGACCACCACACATATTGTAAATATTCCCATCATAAGAGTGAGACGGTGCACACATCTCTCTCCCAGGAGCATTTTCACAATCTTACCAAAAGTGAGGTCCTCCACAATATGGACATGGGTCATCAAAATAAGGGTTGCAATCATAAAATTCATTTTCAATCCATGATGCCATGACAACACAAATAACAAAAACAAAAACTAACAAACACAAAGAAACACAGAAAATCACAAACACGTATTCACAAAGATAATTTTGACAAAGCCTTTTCGGTTTACTTCATAAACTAACTCAATACACCAATTGTTCCCCGACAACGACGCCAAAATTAATGATGTCCAAATCCACTCCTCAAAGAGAAAGTGTAAACAATCATCGCAATATAATTTACCCAACTAGGAGTCGGGATTAAATCCCACAAGGAAGAATATACTTGAGCAATTAAGCTAGTTATAAATTATCACCAATTAAGCCAAGACAAATGATTTTCAAATATGTGATTTTGTTTAAAAACTAATAAATATAAAACTAACTAATTGGGGATCACAAGCTATAGAAATTCGGGGCTTTGGAACATAGTAATTTAACTTAAACTCAATAATGATCTATTGTAAGTAATTATCTACCACTAATTAATCACGAGTTTAGTAAATTAGCCTAGGAATCTCAATTACCACACTAAGATTTTTCTATCTAAAGGTCAAACCCATTATATGAGGGTTAAAGCCTCAAAACGTTACAATCAATCTATCCTAAACCCTAATTTTCTCTCTCAAGTTTAATTAAGGATAAATGGGTAAGTCCTAGGGTTAGCTACTCCCTTTGAAAATATTCAAGAACAAGATTAATTAAATAAGCAAGAGACCCATTTGATAAATATCAAGAAATAATCATTATAAAAGCAACAAGAGTTAAATACAAATACTACTCAACAAGTCTTTACAACTGTGTTGTCCAAAGTCATCACCCACACCAAATATAGCAATACGAAGTAAGGAAATAAAGAGATGAAGTAAGAAATTCTTATTAATGGCTTCACGTATTCACGTCTTCACGTCTTCACTTCTAAGGTGATGGGTGATGAAACCCTAGCCTCCAAAGGCTTGTTCTTCCTCTTTTAAGCTCTCCAAATGTGATAGAGAATGAGTTTTTGTGAGTTAGTGTATTATGTAATATATTGGTCCCCTGTCTCCAAACCCTAGACAAGACTTATATACGGATTCAAAAATTCAGACTACAAAAAATTACAAAAATGCCACCGCCATCCACTCTGCGATCGCAGAACTGATCTGCGGTCCGCAAAATTAGCTTAGGGTTCACAGAGCGTCTTCATGCTTGGACTGTATCAAATTGCGAAAGGAAGTGCGGTCAGCAGAACTGAACTGTGGCCTATAGAAATACTCCGAAGTATCGCAATCTGAGTTGGGACTGATGTGGAGTAGTGGTTTGCAGACCAGACTATGGTTCGCATAACGAAAGTGCAGATCGCAGAGTAGGTCACACTTCGGGGCTCAAAATTCTTCTATTCACTGTTACAAATTGCGGCTAAGCCTCCTAATCTGTGTCCCGCATTTTGCTTCTTCAACCCGCAGAAATTGCTTTTGTTGTACTTCTTTCCTTTTTAGCACTTTATCCATGTTTATGCACTTTTTATTTTTGGTATTCCGAGGTAAAAATCCTACAAAAACCAAACTAAACATAAGAAATGATGTTAAAACTTACTTAAAGGGCTAGAAAAGCTTAAGGAAAAGGTATCAAAAATCCGCAATATCACCGCAAATCACCAGTTCAGTCAGATACCGGGGGCTCCTCTCGTGGTTGACGATCTAGATGTAAAGAAGTATATTCAATTGGAGTATAAGTCAGAGGTTGTGCCCGAATTGATCCCCAAAAGGTTTAAAATACCTTTTGTGGCTAAGTATGACGGAACTACTGATCCACATGAGCATATCATGGCCTATACTACGACCGTGAAAGGAAATGATCTAAGAGAACACGAAATAGAATCAATTTTGATCAAGAAGTTTGCTGAAACACTCGCTAAGGGAGCTTTCAACATGGTATTGACAACTCCATGAGCATTCTATTGGTTCTTTCGCCAAACTCACCAACATGTTCATAAAGGCTCATGCGGGGGCTCAAAAGGTGAAGACATGCAAGGTGAATATTTTCCGCATTGCACAAAGAGAGACAGAGCTCCTTAGAGACTTTGTTACCCGATTCTAGAAGGAACAAATGCTACCCGCAATCTCAGATGAATGGGTTGTAGAGGCCTTCATGAAGGGGTTTGCATCCTTCAAGTTCAAATGCTTCACGAAAGCTCAAAGAATATCTTTTTGAATTCTAGGCTATGACTTGGGAAGACGTGCACAACTAGTATGAGTCCAAGATCCAGATTGAGGATGATATACTCAGAACTAAACCGGGAATATTTTTGCAAAGTCAGAGAAAGGGGATTCCTCGAAAATTCGTTATCAACCTTATCCTTCCACCAGAAAGCAAGGAGGGGGACATGGTTCCCGCTCATTTGATAAATCAACTAATAAAGGAGACTCCAGGCGAAATAATTAAGGATTAGTGAATTTTGAGAAAGGTAATTCATCTGAGGGTGCCGGATATTCATAATTATATGAATACACAATATCAATGAAAAACATATGGTGGCAATGTTAAGAACTCATCCGATATCTTGACCGCCGAAACCACTGCAGTCTGATCTGAGTAAAAGAGATCAGTCCGTCTGGTGTGATTTCCATAGCACTCATGGACATAAAACAGAAGATTGTAGACATCTACGAGAAGAGATGGTAGAAATGCTAAGTAGATGCCATATCCAAAAATATTTGAGTGAGAGATCTCAGAATAATTATGAGCGGGGACCACCCGCAGAAGGTAAACCTAGTCCGACTACTCTACCCCATGTTATAAACATGATATATGGTGGGTCAATGATTGCCACAACATCTTTCATGGCAGCTAAAACAATGAAAATTTTTGACCCGGGAAAGAGGTTCCGGGAGATACATGACGAACATACTATCACGTCCACTGAACAAGATGCAGCCGATATAATCTTTCCCCATAATGATGCATTGGTGATCGTGGTGGTGCCTATCGACTGTTCCAGGTGAAAAAAGTTCTCATTGATCCTTAAAGCTCAACTAATATAATCATGCTGAAGGTTGTAGAAGAAATGAATATGGCAGACAAGATAGTTCTGGCTACCAGAACCCTTTCAGGTTTCAACATGTCAAGTGAAACCACAAAGGGGGAAGGGGACCTACCGGTGGATGCAATGTGGGTTATTAAAATGACGAAGTTCTATGTCCGCGATGGGGACATAAGGTACAATGAAATATTCGAGAGACCGTGGATACATGACATGGAGGCAGTCCCATCAACATTGTATCAGTTGGTAAAATTCCCTACACCGGAAGAGATTCAACAAATTCAAGGTGAACAACCCGCTGCCAGGGAAATGTACGCCATAGATGAACCAGAGGTGGAAGTATATCCCAAATAGAAATTACAGGAAGCGGAGCCAATACTAAAAGAGGATCGTCTGGTTGCGCCGGGAAAAATAGTATCAGCCTATCTCGAAGAGGAGTTTTCAGATCAGTATCAAGTTCTCAGACACTTTCAGGTGTCGGATGAATCAGATGCCACCAAGTCCACTGTAGAGGAATTTGAGCAAATCACACTACATCCAGAAACTCCCGATAGGAAGGTACACATGTGCCTCAGATTGACCCCAGAGCTTAGGGATTTAATTCTTAAGTATCTTATATCTAACATTGATTGGTTTGCATGGTCTCATGAAGATATGACAGTCATTCCACTAGAAGTCACAACTCATAAGTTGGGCATGCATCTCAATTTCCCTCTAGTACGATAGAAAAACAACCGATGACCGAACTCCGTAATATGTTTGTTAAGGAAGAGATAGCTAGACTACTCAATATAAGATCAATCCGAGAGGGAAAATACTCAGACTGGTTAGAAAACATAGTTGTAATACCTAAAAGGGAAATAAATTTAGAATGTGCATTAATTACAAAGATTTAAATAAGGCTTTTCCTAAGGATTCGTTCCTACTACCGAACATTGATCAGATGATAGATGCTACGTCCGGACATGAGATAATGAGTTTTCTCGATGCATATTTCGGGTATAACCAAATAAGAATGCACCCAGAAGACCAATAAAATATATCTTTTCTAACTACTTTTGGTACTTATTGTTATAACGTTATGCCTTTTGAACTGAAAAATGCCAGAGCCATATATCAAAGGTTAGTGAATAAAATATTTGAAAAATAAATAGGTAAAATAATGAAAGTATATATAGATGATATACTTGTTAAGAGTCTTCATGCAGAAGACCATTTAAGTCATTTGCAGGAAATATTTGACGTGCTAAGAATGTACAATATGAAGCTGAATCCCGAAAATTGTGTCTTCGGGGTTGGTTCCGATAAATTCTTAGTTTTTTTGGTTTTCCAAAGGAACATCGAGATAAATCCTGATAAAATAAAGGTTATCGAAGATATATCGGACGTACTGGAGGATGTCAAAGCAGTGCAGCAGTTGACCGGTCGTGTGTCGGCCTTAAGCAGATTTATATCACTATCATAAAAAAATACCACAAGTTCTTTTCACTTCTAAAGAAGAAAAACAATTTTGTATGGACACTCGAGTCCCAGCAGGCCTTAAGGGATTTGAAGAATTACTTGTCCAGTCCTCCGCTCATGTCAAAGCAAAAGGACGAAGAATAACTACTTATATACTTAACAATCTCGGAGGTAGAGGTAAGTGTAGTGCTAGTACGGGAGGAAAATGTACATAATTTCCTATTTATTACGTAAGTAGGGTAATGTCATAGGTCGAGACACGATACCCGATACCCGCTACTTGAAAGATTAGCTTTTGCCTTAGTAATGTCAATGTGGAAGCTTCGACCTTATTTTCAATGCAATCCAATTGCCGTAGTAACTACTTTTCCTTTAAAAAATGTGTTGCATAAGACCGAACTACCCGAACGCTTAGCTAAATGGGCGGTAGAATTAAGTGAATTTGATATTGAATATAGACCCAGTCTGCAATAAAGTCACAAGTCCTTACAGACTTTGTGGCTGATTTCAGCCCAGAAGTAACCCCATATGCGGAAAATGAGGCTATCATAGACTCGAGGAATGCCTCCGAGATCTAGACGCTTTACACAGATAGTGACTCCAACATCAAGGAGATCGATTTGGATGTTGTATTGCGAACTCCCATCAGTGAAGTTTTAAGGCAAACAATACATAGTGTTTCGTTGACTAACAATGAAGTGGAGTATGAGGCTTGATTGCAGGTTTAGAACTAGCCCGGGGACTAGGTTCACAAATCATCGAAGTCAAATGCGAGTCACTACCGGTAGTAAACCAAGTCCATAGAGTGTTCGAGGCTAAAGAAGAACGGATGTCGAGATACCTTGAAAAAGCTTTGAAGCTATTGTCATGTTTCCAAGAATGGACGGTGGTGCATATACTCTGAGAGGAAAATATAGAGGTAGATGTACTTACAAACTTAGGCTCTAGCACGGAGGCCGAGGGTTTTAAAATTGAGTCAGTTGTTTAGTTGTTGCATTCGGCGCTGGATCCATTTGGATACGTTGAAATAAATTCAACCAGCCTAACTTGGGGTTAGAGAAATGAATTCTTAGATTATCTCATGAACAGAAATCTCCCGGAAGACCCGAAGGCGTCCAAAGCTCTGAGGACCAAGGTTGTCCGATACTGTATCGTAGACGGAAAGCTTTACCGTAGGTTCTTTTATGATCCCCTAGTCCGGTACATAGGCCCCGATGAAGCAAATTACGTGATGAGAGAAGTCCATGAAGGCATCTATGGAAATCATTCAGGAGTAGAATCCCTAATGAGGAAGCTCACGAGGGCCGGTTACTATTGACCCCGGATCGAGGAAGATACTAAGGCATTTGTCCGAAAATGTGATAAGTGCTAGTGCTATGCACAATTGTTACACCAACCGAGAGAAGAGATGCATCTGGTAGTATCCCTGTGAACATTTTTGAAGTGGGGTATGGACATCATCGGATCCTTACTAGTGGCACCAGGACATGTATCTCAACTTATTTTTATGACTGACTATTTTTCTAAATGGGTTAAAGCTGCAACTTACATAAAAATATGAGAGAAAGATGTGAAGGATTTCATTTGGCAATATATTATTTGTCGTTTTGGCATCCCTAAGGATATAGCTTGCGACAATAGTCGAAATTTCATCGGTGCCAAGGTCACAAATTTCCTTGATGAATTGATTATGAAACAGATAACCTCTACTCCTATCATCCCAGTGTAAATGGACAAGCAGAGTCAGCAAACAAGACTATAATCTAGAATTTGAAGAAGAAATTGGAGACTGCAAAAGAAAACTGGCCATCCAAGTTACTTGAGATTTTATGGGCATATCGAACCACGACAAAAATGAGTAACAGAGAAACTCCTTTTCCCCTAGTTTACGATGTAAACGCTCTGGTCCGGGTAGAAGTCGGAACTCCCAGTTTGAGATATCTTCGACTGAGGAGGAATAAAATGCAGAGTCAATGTCCTTACACCTGAATTTGCTTGAGGATCGTCAAGATCGTCTAGATCGTCTACACTTCAAACTCGGGGACTTGGTGCTCCGAAGAGTCAATCAAAGTACCCAAGAGCATAATTCCAGAAAGCTAGGAGCAAATTGGGAAGGACCATACACTGTAACTGGTATTGCTGGTAGATGAGTTTATTAGCTAGATGACCAACAAGAACACATACTTCCTAGCAATTGGAATGTAAGTCACTTGAATAAGTACTATGTGTATTAGGTTTGAGCATACACTGCACTCTTTTTTCCTTCGACTGGTTTTTGTTCCAATTAGGTTTTTCCAACAAGGTTTTAATGCGGAAAAATTATGATATAAGCATATTCATGATCTTGCTACCGAGAAAGAGTTATCCAGTATCCAAGTCTTCATAGCATGAAGTCTCAGATACTGGGGGGCCATACACACCCGGAATGGAGTGAGGATTTTGAAATTTTAATGCTTCCAAGGAGCACCGACACCGAGGACTTCCCAGATGCTGGGGACTACCCGGATATTCAAACTATATGTAACCGGATTGATCACACTAGATGGCGGCCGAATTATTCTTGCAATTATATTCACATTTGTAAGCCAAAGAAATCAATAAAAATTTCCTTTTATGATTAATAAATCTTTGCCTTCACGAGCATGAAAAGTATGTTGTTATATTAACATATAAAAAATTTCATGCCATAATGAACATGAGACGTCCTTTTCTAAAGCACCATTAAAAATAAGGGCCATCTCTTATTAAAACATTAATAAAAATTTAAGGCTTTGGGTACCAAAGGTATCATAGTTTAAGTTTTTCGGAGACAAGTTAAGTTCGGAACTAACTTAGGAGGCCATAAGAGGCCCTGATTAAAGGATGAAAAGAAAAATACATCTTTGAAATTTAATTAAGGTTATTGAAAAGTCTGAAAACTTCAAATCTTAACCTATTCTGATAAAGAAAACCTCAAAGCTAGGTTCAGGTCAAAAAGCAAAAGTAATGAAGTCTGAACTAATGCTTGCTTGTAAAAATAAATAAAGTGAAAACTTGAAGCAGAAATGCCGAAGGGAAATTTATTCATTTGTGTTTTTCTGGGTTGAAACCAGACTGTATACAAAAAGATACTAACCGGGCCCATAAGTGACCCGGTAACGAAAAAATCTGAAAGAAAAACCCGTGAGAAATAGAGGAAAAATATTGAAAAAGGAGTTTCGGGATTTCGGGATAAAATATGAATAGAAGGGAGTGTTGAAGTCAAAAGCTTACCATGATATTTCCCCTTCCACCATGATGAGGTGATACTCTTCCAAGTCCTGGTGATATTGGGGGAGGCATGGAGAAGACTTACTACCCACTCAAAAATAAAATGCTCACGGGTGGTATTTCACTCTTTCGGGAAAGGATTTGAAGAAGGTTGGTGAATTTGGTTAGTCCTGACCAGAATGTAACGGGTCTGCCAGCCACGATCATGATTATCCTTCGATTGATAAGGCTGTGCATTCCTCGGGGGTACAAGGTGATAACTTCGCCTCGTAAAACCCTAGGATAATACAAGAGGAGGAGGTGGTCGATAGTAAATGGAACATCGGCAACGTTAGCTAACATTTGTATGCAGAAAACAAGTCTCCAAATCTGTAGTGAAATTTGGCCTAAACAAACTCTATACAGACGACAAAAATCCTCAATAATCTTTGAGATGGGGAGTTTAAAACTGATGGTGAATGGATAGGTATACGTCATAGAAAATCTTTCAACATGATAATGTACACGGTCAACATGGCTGTTATTTTGGACTTAAAGTTTTCAACGTGTTCGTAGTTGGTTTGAACACGAATGTCTCCAAAAAAATAGTAGCCTGAAGCGAGGATTTCGACAGCAATGGAGTGCAAATCCACTTTATGGGTTGTGTGTGAAATGAGTTCCTTCCCATGACAGTGGCTGGGAGGATTATTGTTATCCTCAGATGAGTGGGAAAGAGAAGAGTTAGTAGAAGACATTATTGAGGAAGCTGTAAAGAACGTAAGAAAGCAAAGTTATGAAAATAAATTTGTAGATGGTGTGGTTGCCTTATGTGAAAGATTTGACCTCTTATTAATGGTAAAAATATATAATATTTTTGGAGGTGAAAAGACATGAACTATCATTACGGCAGTTCGCGTCGATCAGAGAGATGGTTTAGTGACTGTCGTTTCAGAAGTAGTAAATGGATGCGACGTTTGACAGGTTCTATAATTATTATGGCTTAAGTTTCCCGCTAGAACACAGAGTGTCGAATGGTGGGTAGTTCAAATCAACTTTCCGGTTGTACAAGAGTTGCGATCGAAAAGTGCGGGGACTATCTGTATATGACAAAATTCGTATAAGATAGTTGTACGAATTATGGTATGACACGTGGAGCATGAGGTTGAGTCATACATACGTCAAATTACAACATTACTGGTTCGGTATGCACGGTACCGGAAGCGACACGAGCGGGGACGGTACTGGTAATAAAGAAGGCTAAGAGTTGTTTGCATCGTAACAGATGACCATTACCAAAATCGGTCATGCGACTTCTTTAAACCTTTTAATGGCATTTATTAAGAGATTGATTGTCCAATTATTACAACATTTATTCTCCTGCATTTATTGGAGCATATTTCGTGGGTTGTGTAGCCGTGTAACTCATGTATAAATAGGACACTTCATTTCATTGTAACCCATCAGAGTCTAGCTATTACAAAATATTTATTATTGTTCTCTTGATTTTATGTTTTCATACAAGTTACAATCATTTTGCCCCGAAACTGTCAGAAGGCTCAGGCTAAGCTTTACAATGTCTTGTTTCGTTATTATTTATAGCATAATTCATAGCTAACGTATCACTTGAGATTCACGTGTCCTTGACCACGTATATAAATTTAACTGTACCGTTTTACGGGTAAACATACTATTTTGAAAAGAATTTTTCCTAGTCACCACAAAGGCATTGGAATCCTGGAATATAATGCAAAGAAATGGACTGTATATATCTCATCCAACTGTTGCCCTTTTCCATGTATTATATGTTGGGGACATAGTTAACCTTTTTTTACCTGGTGTTCGATATTCATTTTGGGTTCTGATTAATTCGGACTCGTAAAAGTTTCACCTTTTTTGGGGGGAGAGGGGGCAAGGGTAAATCTCTCCATAGCAAAGAGGACTCATTTCTCAATGTTCAAACCTAAGACCTTTGGTTAAGAATGCAAATAAAGACAACCTATAGTATTTAATTTAGTACTAACTACTAATAAAGAACTAGCCAATATAAGTCGTGCATAATAAAACTCAGAAAATTATGAAACGTATGGTGGTAAAGTAAGTCAAGATTTTGTGTCAATGAGAGAATATGCTCGTAAAAGTTTCACTTTTTTTGGGGGGGAGGGGAAGGTAAATCATTCCATAACAAAGACTATTCCTTTCTCGAAGTATAAACCTAAGACTTTTGATTAACAATGGAGGTACAACCAATCATATTTAGTATTAACTAGTACCGAAGAACTAGCCAATATAAGTAGTGCATTACAAAAGTCAGAAAATTATGAAACATATGACAGCAAAGTAAGTCAAGATTATGTGTCAATGAGAAAATATGTCCCTCTGTATATTCCTTTCTCATCTATGATTATTTCGCAATGATTTTTGTTAAACCTTGTCATTATGTTAACCTCATCTTCTCAAGCTGTCAATTCTTAACATCCCTTTTTCCTTTTCACCTTTTTGGAATCCACAAGTGCTTGACTGCTAATTAAGTAAGTACTCTATATTATAAGAATTTTGTGCTCTTATTTGTTACTTGCTTTTGTAATTGTAGCACTTGTTATTATTAATAAATAAAAATAATAACGATTTTGGAAATAAAAGGGATCAGCCTGTTTGAGAGCTTGATCGATGAAAATAAACAAAACAAATCAATGTAAAAAAAGAAATCCTTCTCCGGATCCCACGCATAACGGGAAACTTAGTGCACCGAACTATTTTTTTTTAAATGAAATTATTTTTCCCTGAGTGAATAAAAAAATCACGTCATCACGTCTTGTTGTTATTGACTATAGTGGCGGTGCCTATAACTACGAGTAGTCTTTCTAATCACTATTGACTTTATATATAAAAATATATCACACTTTAAGGAACCGCTTTGTTCGTCCGTATTAACCATTTTTATAGTGATAATTAATAGGAGTACAAGAAAAGAAAAGTATTTCCTAACAAAATTTGAAGATCATAAATGTAAAACAGAAGAAATAAAAATCAGAATATTAGTCCTTTTTTTCCTGAAAGGATTTGATCTCATTATAAAGATATCCACTTTGTGAGGTAACTATAAGTCCTTTTGAAGATGAGTTACAACTTACAAGGCTAAGTCTTCTACTGTTATAATTGGATGTTCCCTTTAAAGTTATTCATGCATTTTATATGAATCTTTTTTATTTTGTTACTTGCACTTGAATTCGAATGTTTTCTCAAATGAAAAAATATAGAGAAAATTTCATAACTATGTTAATTATGAAACATAGATATAGTTTGCGTATTTATGAAATGTAGCTATAGTTGCGCATACAGTAACTACAATTTAGAGATGTATCAACACATATAGGCACTGGATTAGCTGTATTCGCCGGTATCAGTTGTATCAACGCATACTGTATAGCGCATACAATTGCGCTGCATTAGCTGAAATTGCGGGTATCAATTGTATTAGCACATACTGTATCAGTTGAAATCATGCGAAAGAGTTGTATGAACATGCTATTAGCTATGGAATTTAGCTAGGAAAATCAGGTTCCTAGTTAATATACATCATTAGCTAGGGATTTAGCTAGAAATGTCATATTTCCTAGCAAAAAAATCGTATGAAAATTTAGTCAAATTATAGCTAGGAATTAGCTGCGGCCAATCTCTGCTAATATATAGTAGTAACTCTTACTAATAATATTTTCATCATCGTCATCGTCCTCGTCGTCGTTGTTGTTATTGTTATTGTTATTATTATTATTGTTGTTATTATAAAAATAATATCTAAATATTGATAACCAAGAGTTTAATAAATATTTATTGATTTTTTACTGCAATTTACTATTTCACTATATTATTCACCATTTGCCTTAATTTACGTGCGATGTTTGGCCCGACAAATAATTCAAGAAGGAAATAGAGAAAGTCGTGGCTTATAACAAGCCATAGAAATTTGTAGGACAGGTAAATTATCTCATTAAGATAAAATAAAAAATAAAAAATAAAAAATAAATTATTTTTAAATATAGAATGATATTATTCTTTTGGGACAAATTAAAAAGGAAATTGTGCCTAGTAAAATGGAAAAGTAGTAATAGTATATTAATTTCTTAAATCTATTTATTTGTTGATTTATATTAGAATCTTTTTGTTTATTTCATATTGAAATTTAGAGGCGATTCTATTTTATTGTAAGTATTTTGTTTAAATTCATAGAAAATTAGGAAATAAGAAAAAAGAAATAAAATGAAAAAAATATAAAATACTGAACAAAGATCTCAATCTCCTTTAACATTGAACCCTACTATCTCCAAATTAACCAATTGTTCCAAATGTTCACCATAAGAATTCTTCGAGGACACAGATGTAAAGAATGGATCTTGGGCCTAACTCAACCCCAAAGGCTAGCTTGTAAGGTGAGGATTGTCCAAGTCCATATAAGGACTCCATATTCCCATTCCATTTCCAATGTGGGACTCTTAACACTCCTCCACATGCCCAAACCTCGTTAACTGGAGCGTGGACAATATAATTTGGGGGCCCAACATCGGTGAACAAAAATTAGAATGAGTCTGGCTCTGATACCATGTTAGGCCCAAGATCCATTATTTATAGCTCAGTTAGACCCAAGATCCATTCTTTACAGATAAGTACCTAAGGGGGTGTATATGACGCCCCCTAACGAACGAAAAGCTAATGAGGGCGGGCCAAACATGACTGACAGTCTTCTAGATTGACAAGATTCTGAATATGTGGTGCATACAACACTTTAGACAAATCCCACATCAAAATGAGAGAGAAAAGTGAAAATTTTTATAAGGCATAACTCAAGTTCACATGATACGCACGCTCTAGAGACTCAATATGACGTAGCCCAAAAGAAAAAATTGTGCGGTCCTAGATCCAATTCGGACAATACATTCCATGAATTTATCTTTTGGGCTAAACCACATCGAGCCTCAATAGCGTGCGTACCATGCGAACTTGAGTTGTGCGTTATAAAGTTCGTCATTTTCCTCTTTCATTTTGATGTGGATTCGCCTAAGGTGTCATGTGCACTTCATTTTCAGAAGTTTGTCAGCCTAGAAATTTGTCAGTCCTGCTTGACCCACCCTCATTAGCCCACCCTCTGTTAAGGGTGTCATACTACTTTGTTTCTTTAAAGTTAGACTTATCTATAACAACCATCATTTGTATATAACAATATTTCATTATAACAACTAAGTTTTTATGTAACTAGTTTTTTCATGTTATGTCATATTATATTTTCTCTATAACAACATTTAGCTATAGAAATAGCAATAAAAGAAGATCCAAACAAATAACGCGGTTATAAAGAGGCTCAACCATAGTAATTTTAAACATGACATTTTGTTTTCCGGTGCAACTCACTCTTCAAAAATA
This sequence comes from Anisodus tanguticus, assembly GCA_034509755.1. Classification (NCBI taxonomy): domain Eukaryota; kingdom Viridiplantae; phylum Streptophyta; class Magnoliopsida; order Solanales; family Solanaceae; genus Anisodus; species Anisodus tanguticus. The sequence continues at coordinate 45,561,281 of CM067555.1, forward strand.
AACTATATTATTTGAATGAGATTTGAAATTTAATCACATAATTTATACCTAGGAAATTCTCAAAGGGATTGCTTACCTAAAATGTTTCTTGGAAAATTTGTAGCAAAAACTCCAGCTAATATTTAGCAGGATTTAGAAGTAAAATACAAATCCAACTCTGATGTTAAAATTCAAATTCAAAAATGAAATAGAAAATATACAAAATCAATGTAAATATCACTAAAGTTGTCGTAAACCTTATTAAATATCAGAGTCAATGATATCTAATAAGTTTTACCTACTATTATATTTGAACCAATGACTCCCGCCATATGAAAACAATACTTTAACCACTGAGTTAATTAGAAGATCATTTATATATTAATAGCTAAAATAGTTATGGCTAATTTTTACACTAAATTGAATAAACTAAATGATTATGGGTGCAGAGCACAAGCCACATCCTTGTGTTGTTCTGCTAATATAAAGTGAGGTTTTATATTTGAAATTTGTGTTCAAGAGTGCCCGCTTGTTTAAATTAAGAAATGCTTCATATTGATATTCTGATATGCTTCCTCTTGAATTGTATCTCTGGTTCCCAATCCTCAAGCCAAACCAATGTATTATATCATCTACCCATTTCTTGCCATCAAATTCTCTGCCAGAAATGTATCAAACGATCCTAATTCTTTGCCACTGAATTTAGAATCAGGTAGAACTCACTTCTCTGTAATATGCAACTAAGATATTTTAAATTTGTTGATCATTATTTGCTCTTTATTCTCCTATCTAAGAAAAACTATTTTTTTTTGGCTTGAGTGTAGCTGTATTGTTCTCTGTAGAATTTGTTGATCATGATTTGCTCTATCTCTACTCCTGCTACCATCCAACATTTGTAGTCTGTTAGGTGCATCAAATTTCTGTAGTTCAATCTTGGAGACTAGTATTGCAAAGTCTTCCCAATGCAGGCCAAGCTTGTTACAAGCATTACATGGAGGCCTTGTTCTTTACTAAGGTAATGTTTGTGTTACATGTTCATTCGCCTTGATGTAATCTTGTTTTATATGTATAACATGGTTATTAGGACTTCAAAAAGTATAATTCAAACTAAACAGAACCTTGTTTAGAGTAGGGTATTTATACCGGCTTAAATAGGTACTTTACTCTCCATACAATTGAAGAACTTGAGAATGAATATGTGCCCATTTAGATTTCAATCTAAGAATGCATGAAAGAAATTAAATGAGATTATTGCAGATGATTTATGTTTGTGTTAAACATGGAGATGAATGAACTCCTTCATTTCTACGAAGTAAGTTCAAGCTCATTAGTATATTATCTCATGTCCAATCTGTATTTGTTAAGACTAATAAACTCATATGAAGTCAGAAAATATTTTATGCTTTCATCATTTTTTTTTTAAATTTTAATTTGCTTCATCTATAATGGATTTGATTAGTTCAAAAAGAAAGTTCAAATCAGTGCAGCTTAAAGTAACTTGAAGATCATCTAATTGAGATCTGATAGGTATTCAATCCTTTCTAGTCCTCATTCAACATCACATTAGTAGTGTTAAATTTCTTTTCTTTGTTGGTCACTTATACTAGTTTACATTATTGGCAGTAGTAAGACAATACACAACAAGTTCTCCTAGAGGTAATTTTTTTGTTTTCGAAACCCAACGGTGTGGGATCTCACTGGGTATGTTGTTGTTTGTTGTTTATTTGAATAGTATTAAATAACACAAGAAGTGTTAGAAACATAAACCATCGTCAAATTTGAATTTGTCTATATGTGTTTCTGTGACAAAGGTATTTAATGGTCAAATAACCCCTTCGATCTTAAAGACTTGAATTTATATTACTATTACTATTACTTTCCGGTTTGTTATGTCTTGTGGAATGACTGATATTTCTTCCTGTTTATTACTTGTGTTGCTCTCTTCTCCGTTCCTTTTTGCCACTCAAATGGGGTTTGACATATCTTTATGGATAATCAGTAGGAGCAAGTGATAGTTAATATATATAGGTACCATTAGAAATTAGTAAGCATAAAGATATTCGAGTACTGTGATTTTTTTTTTTTTAGATGTGTTAGCTTTTGCTTAGATATAATAAGTAATTACCTTAATTTTGTATGTAGGGTACATTTACAAAGAAAAGGAAGTGAATGTGACTTGTACATCAAAGAATGAAGTTGGTGTTGAAGTCGAGGAAGTAGATGTGGAATGAAAATGACAATAAATGAAGACAATGGTAATTTTTCTTTGGACCAACCTTAAGATAGTGTTGGCTAATCTTATTGTGTTTTCAGTTGAAAGCACTTTTTATCTCATTTGTAAACACATACTTCATCTTTTTGACGTATATAACGATTATTTATGATTTGTTGGAGAGCTTGTATGGCTTCTATTATTATTTTTGTCATATTTTAAATTATATACGATAATGCGATTCCGTTGCTTGTGCCCACTAAATATCCGTAGTTATATATCGAGCGAGAAAAGTTGAGAATGAATAGGGAGTGACCCTAGCTAGAAATATTTTGGCTAGGGATATTCCTAGCTAATTGTAAAGAAAAGTTAACATGCTAAATAAATTTAGCGTGGAATTAAGCCTAGCTAACTTTGCTACAGGACATTACGTAGCAAAAACATCCTAGCTAAAATAGCTACGGCTGACCCAATATCCCTAGCAAATATTTAGCTATGAGCCTATTAGCTACGGAAGTTAGCTAGGGTCAGTTTCCTAGCTAAAACACTATTAGCTAGGGATTTTCGTGAGTTAGCTAGGGATTTTGTCGCTGGCTAATTGCCTGTTCTCTTGTAGTCGGCGCATACATTTACGCACGCATATTTACTACAAACTCAAAATGTAGCTATATTTTGTAAATTATTTTGAAAATATAGCTACATTTCGTAAATATAATTTAAAAGTGAGTTAAGGGTAAAAAACATATCTCAAGTATTATTTTTTTTAGTTTTGTACCTGAACAATCGGGTGCGATAGTTTCCTACCTAAATTATTATCAACTAGTTATCAAAACACACATCAACTATCATTTGTTCACTTTTCTACCTCAACTATCATTTGTTCACTTTTGATAACTACCTGGTGATAGTTTAGGTAGAAAACTATCGCACCTGATTGTTCAGTTAGGAAACTAAAAAAAATAATACTTGAGGTATGTTTTTTACCCCTATCTCTTTAGATATTTGTCACATCGCGTAGTTTTTCCTAAAAGAATATACACGTTTCTCCACTCCTTTCTCTTTTTAAAAAGTTTTGAGTAGTACACATAAAAACACGGGCATAATTGAACCAGTTTACTGCAGGATATTTTGATCCTATGTCTAATAATTCAAAGGTATTGTTTGAGAGTATACACAGATATACACGTTTGTCTCTTCTTTCTCTTTCTTGAAGGTTTTGGGTACACATCAATTTTTTTTTTTTTTTTTTTTTGGAGTGTTTCTTGGATTGAATAGTCTTTTATACAATTACGGTGGAATGACATTTTTGCGGTGATGACGCAACTGAGGATGTGCGAAAATGGGGGAAAAGAGTTTTTGAGACGATATATATTCGTGTATATCATCCTTATCTCTTTTATATCATATATATTTGACATTTTTCAAGTCGACTTCAACTCTGAATTCTGAATTCAAACTAGTCCAAATCACCTACAATCTTCCTCAAATTTTATCTATATGTGCAGGGGAGGCTCAATGAAATGTGTGGCCTAAATCCAAATCTAAATAAACGGTTGTAAAGATATTACGTTTGTTTTATTGTATGTATCTTAATTTGACTTGATATGAAGTTTAAGAATGTAAGATCATTTGAATATGGCTAACGGTGTGTATAACATACAAAAAATCTTCTTTGTATCTTGTAGTCTTAAACATGCCATATTATTCCTATAAGAGAGTGTGTTATTAGGCTAAAACAGAAAATATGATTAGAAACTTATTAAATATCAAATATGCATTTTTGTTAAATATACTAAAAAAGAAAATGAGGCGCATAAATTTAAGTAGAGGTAGTATTTGACACAAGTCATATATATCTTCATATATTATTTGAGAATCTGACAAAAAGCATAAGAAAGAATAAAAAAAAGGCGTCCTTCAAATTATTTACTACTCGTTTGGACAAATATTGTTTGAAGTTAAAAGATAAATAATTGGAATTGAAAAAGAGTATTTGAATGTTGAAACTATGTTTGGACCTGAATTTCACTTGAAAAAGAATTGAATTTTATGAGTTAAAATCATTATTTTTCTCTAAATAAACTATATATTGTATACATCATATAATAATATTTTATAATATTAATAATTTTGGGACCTTAAAATGTATGGGGCCTAAATGTGTGATATGTCCGAGTGCTTCTTGTTGAAAATTTACTAATGTGGAATTAAGTATATCCATTATTTATGACTCAAATAATTGGGGCCCCGCACGTCGGAAACGTCGTTTCGACACACGTGCACACGTAGTGCCAAGTATCGCAAATTTCATTAGTGAAAGAGATATTGGTATGTATGTAATACGTTTGAGACATAGAATGATGGACGCTTATTGGCCAAATGACAAAGTATTCCACATTGGTAAACGAAGGAAGAAGTGTAAGATGAAACGAGTCGGAAATCGCTGCGGAGCCGTGAAGGACGCTTATTGGCCAAATGACAAAGTATTCCACATTGGTAAACTAAGGAAGAAGTGTACGAAGTGTAAGATGAAACGAGTCGGAAATCGCCGCGGAGCCGTGAAGGGCCGCGACGCAACACCGTCGGAGCCGCAGCGCTAATTGGGTGGCCAACCACTGGAGCCGCGACGCTAATTCACAGAGCCGCGATGCTAATTCACAGAGCCGCGGCGCTTCGGAGGTAGAATGCTGCGACGGAAAGTTGGAAAGTTCTGACCTTTGGGCTGGTTTTGGAGCATTGAATCTCCATTACTTGGCACATGAATTCAACCATTATTTGGCTGAATGTAGCCCCTCAATAAGTGTCATTACATTGTCTATTGAAGGCCATTAGTTGGCTAGTTGAGGGGTCATCTCCTTACACTATAAATTGAGGCCTTTGACTCAATTGTTGAACACTACACTTAGAAATATTTACATAATTTTTTAACATCTTCTTCTTCCTCTTTAGCAAGTTTACTACACTCAACGTTCTTCAAGAGTAAAACTTGAGTTTCCTTTGCTCAATTGTTAAGTTGATGTTGTATCTTGGGAGACTATTGCCCGACAACGTAAAAGGAGATATACGGGTCAATCTTGTCTTAAAGACAGAGTGCCATCACTCGACTCAGCAAATCACACAAGGAGTTTGTTTCATTCTTGATTTCCAATTTTGTTGTAATATTTAGTTTATCCTTTCTAGCAATTGTAATATTTACTTACTTTCCGTTCCCTGCAATTGTTGTATCCTACACTTCCAAGGAATTTCAACTACACCCACAAAATATTTTGTAATATATTACTTGCTTTAGGCTTCAGCCGGTCCTGTATATGTAATATGTCCAAGTGCTTCCAACGAATTTCAACTACACCCACAAAATTTTTGAGTGATATACACAAGTCATATACATTATTGCAACAACGTTTTTCAAGTTAATTTTAATTCTGAATTTTTACTCCAAACGGTTCAAATCATCTCCAATTTTTCTCGATTATATAGCCTCGTCTGCTTTCAATTAATTTCAGCCTCCGTCACTTAAAAACAAAGAAAAGTAACTTTAGATGGAAAAGTAAGATCAATCTTGGACAGATGTGTCAGAAATGATCTCTATGGCTTATCCGGTATTCTTTTCGTCTCGATTTATATGATATAATTTGATTGAACATAAAATTTTAAAATAAAGTAAGATTTTTGAATTTTGTTATCTAAAATAAGCCAAATATATTTATGAGGTTATAAACTATCTAGTTAACCGTAAAAATGTAAAGTTTAAAATTAAATTATTGTTAAGTAAGAAAATTTGTCATTTTTTTGAAACAGATTAAAAAGGAAAATATGTCAAATAAATTATCACGTAGAAAGTATTTTTTTTCAGCTTAAAAGGAGTTCATTGAGAATTTTATGGATTATTGAAGAATTGTTGGAGAAGAGAACTGAGGTGGGTTGAAAAAATATTTAAAAAGAGTCAAAGTTATAGCTGTTGTCCAATATTTTTGGGTTATAGATGCCAATATCAATTATTGGCAAAGTGACAGTCAAATACTCTTTAGAGTTGTTAAGTGTTAAATATCCCAAAAGAATGAATAGCTTAAAATCCATTAAAATTTAAATATTCTTTGACAACACCTACATATTATGATTGAATAATGAGTGAAAATGAAAGAACAAAAAATAGTGACATTTCATTAAGACTTCAATAAAAATACTACTGCTATCAATTCTTGAAATTGGGTCCATATGTTTAAATTCACTGCCATTTTGTGGCTCATAGGTAGGCTAGAAAATGAACATGTTGACCCATTTTTTCATTTATCAATGACAAACCTTGTCAGCTAGAGATAGTGACATCTAATTTTTGTGTCGGTAAATTGATTTTTTTAAAAGAAAAATAAAATTCCTCTTTTTTGTTATTTACATTAATTTTTGGTTAATTATTAATTACACTAACATCCCACCCCCTTTTGGGCTCAAAATATTCCACTCTCAAGTGACCTCAACTCCAAACAGATCCTTATTTTCCAAAAAAAGGTGGAACTCCTACCCCAGGAGCCCCCACACCCCGATCTGACAGGTCTGTGAAGGAGGTAAATCATGGTGACTCAATTGATTTCAAAAGTTAGATCAGTACCACGCTGCGCACAAGGGCCCTCCTTTATTTCAATAAGTAACCCCCACACTGCCGCTGACGGGATTCGATCCTTATTATTTGTACTTTCTTGTGATTTACATTTTTGGTTAATTAAGGGTGTGTTTGGTAGCGTGGAAATTATTTTTTGATTTTTCATGTTTGGTTGATAAAAATGCATAAAAAATTCACTTGAATATTAACCATTCACTAAATTACATCTATAACAAGCATTTTGGTTTCCAAATTCAAATTTGTTGGAACAAAAGAGGCTCGGCTGAGTACTAACCTTCCTTAGTGAAATTAGGAAAACAAGTTCCATAAGTGATATTTAAAGTTCATTGTTTCCTCCCCATCCTCAAACACTCCCAACTTTCACCCCGCCACGATGCCACTCGTTGACCATCCCAAACCCGACCCTCTCCACCCTATCCCGTAGTATTTTCGTATATTACATATAAATGATGTTGAGAGTTGAGATAATATTTTTTGTTTACTTATTAAATATCAAAAGATAAGTAAGAAGTCATTTATTTTTATAAAAAAGTATTTTTCATGACAAATATCTTTTTTCATACCAAACACACCCTAATTACACTAACATACCACCTTCCCCCCTCAAAATATTGCAATCTCTACATTAATGTTCCATGTTTCCATTAGCACTCTCACGTGACCTTAACTCCAAACAATTCCTTATTGTATAACTTTAATTTTGAGAAATGGAACGAGTTCAAACTTCAAAGAAAGCTTTAATTCACTAGACATCTGCACCATATATGATAACCATATAACCATATATGGTTATATGGTTCAAAGAACGAGTTCAAAGAAAACTTTAATTCACTAGACATCTGCACCATATATGCGTTTATTATGAAAACGCATAAACTTTAATATAAAATAACATCAAAAATCAAACTATATACATATGATAACCACCTAGTGGTGATTAAATGACGTGAGTTGAAAATCATGAGAGACCAAAATTCAAATTCTGGTAAAAATAAAAAATATTAGGTGATTTTTTTTATTTTCACCTGCTTAAGTTTTGATAGACAAAGTTATTTGATACATGTGTGAGTGCGTTATAGCAGATAACTGAAGTCAAGATATCTGACACCCATGAAGGAGGGTGGGCCAACGGGGTGGGGACGGACAAAGGGAAGGATTCACAAGGTTCTAAAGAAGGGGTACACATGTGACATAACACCTTAGAAGAATCCCACATGGGAGTAAGGAGGAAATTAAAGTGAAGAGCTTATAATGCACAATGCAAGTTCACATGGTACACACACTTTGGACTCAATGATAGTGTAGCCCAAGTGACAAATTTGTGAGATCAGTTAGGCCAAAACGGACAGTATCTGTTATGTTGGCCGAGTCGTGACAAATGTAGTATCAGAGCCGAACATTCCCTCAGTTAGGCAGTGGGGAAAATCTCAGTAGGGATGTTAAAGTTTCGAAGAGAGGGAGTATATGTGACGCCTATGACGGAGGGCGGACAAACAAGGACGAGTAAAAAAAAGACTGGGTGCGCTTCTAGGCTAGCATGCTTCCAAAGAAGGGTGCACATGACAACTTAGGTAAATCCCAGATCAAAATGAGAGATAAAAGTGAAAAGCTTTATAGAGCCTAATACAAGTTCATATAGTACACACGTCTTTAAGTTTAATGATGACGTAACCCCAAAATAAATTATTAAAGCCTATTAAATCAAAGTAGACAATATGTGTCATGAATTTGAATCGTAACAAAATACATGAAAACTAGCCCTTACACTACTATTATAAAAGAATAAACTAACATTTCACCCCCTTTCTGCTCAAAATATTCCATTCTTTACATTAACGTTCCATGTTTCATTAGCACTCTCACGTGACCTCAACCCCCGAACAAATCCTTATTATGACTTTATTTAATTTTGAGCAATATAATGAGTTCAAAGAAAGCTTTAATTCACTAGACATTTGCACCATATATGGGTCTTGTCCGCGTTTATTCTGAAAACTCATAAAATTTAATATAAAGAACACGAAAATCGAACTATATACATATGATAACTACATAGTGGCCGGTCAAATGATGCGGGTTGAAAATTACAAGAGATTAGAATTCAAATTTCAATAAAGATGATAAAATCTGTGGTGATTTTTTTAATTTAATTCTCGAATTATTTGGCATTTATGTGTGTGTGATATAGCAAATAACCGAAGTCAAGGTATTTGGAGACAATGATGGAGGGCGGACCTACGAAGGGGACAGGGGAGTCAAAAAGAAGAACTGATGGACTCTCTATGTTAGCAAGGTTTTGAAGAAGTGGTGCACATGAAACTTTAAGTGAATCCCATATCAGAAGGAGGGAGAAAAATTAAGAGCATTATAAGTCATAACACTAGTTCATATGATACACGAGCTTTTGAATTCGATGATATCATAATGTAAAAGACAAATTCGTGAGGTCTGGTGGGCTAAAATGAACGAGACAAACTAGCCCGAATACTAAGATGAACAAATAAAGTAATAAACTACTATAGTACCTTCTTTCAAAATAATTAAATTATTTAAAACGTCACTTGTGTTTGAGTATACTTGTAACTCGCCGTATATTCCAATTATAATCTTTTATAATTTTGTTTCTAATTTTGTGAGGAATAAACGGATCTTATGATAAAATAATGATATTTGGAATATGATATTATTGCTTGTACATTGAAACAATAACAGTATTAATGTAAGATTCCATCTTGTGCCACTACCATAATCTATAGACGATGTATTGGGAAGCTGAGAATTAGCATGAAAAAAGGAAGGATTCCACTTCTATACACTATTAAGAGTATAAAAAAGATCTTCGCAGTATTAGATAATTTGAAAATATAAGTAATTAATAGTCTACATTAAATATGAAATTAATAATTTAAAAATAAGGCAAATAATCCGCTAAAATATGTTAAATAAAGAGTTAGATTACTCAGAAGGTCACTTAACTAATAGAAATTGTGTAAGAAATATACGTTTTCTTTTATTTTGTAACAGAAAAGTCACTCTATTTTTATTATTTTTACACACAACATCTCTCTACACTAAAATAATATTTTCGATCACTTAATGGAAATGGACATTTTACCATTCCCAAAATCATAAAATATTAAAATACTCATTATAATCGGTACGTATAAGGATATCTGATTCACATATCCAATGCAATTACCACTGATATTGGATAAAATGAAAAATGAGATCTTTTTTTTTACACAATCTCTCTCTAAATAATCGAAAACCCTAATCCCTAACATCCAAATCGACGGCGATGGCCGTGGTGGCCACCACACAGCCACCACCGGAGGTTGTTCAGGCACCTAACCCGGCGCAACAATCACCATTAACCTCATACGCTAATACCCTAATCCCCAATTCTCAACCAATTGATAAACCTATTCCACTAAAACCCATTACTTATCTTCATGGAGAACCTCGATGTATTTGGGACGAATCAGAAATTGATCAGATGATTATGAGAGAAAAGCTACAATATGCAATCGTTGGAAAATTTTCATATGGATGGACGGATATTAAAGAATTGGGTACATTGATCCCTAAATGATGTGAATTAAAGGGGGAGTGCACTGTAGGATTATTGCGAAACATGTATGTGCTCCTCAGACCATTGCTTTTGGAAGATTACATCAAGTTATTATCAAAGCCGACATTCTATATCACATACATGAACTGGTCTTATCCAATGAAGACGTTGAAGTGGGACCCATGGTTTGATACTGATGAAGAAACACCAATTGCAATTGCATGGATATCTTTTCCATATTTGCCTCCCAATTTACTTTGTCAAATAAGTAGTGTTCTCTCTAGCTTCAACAGTAGGTAAACATTTACAGGTTGATATAGCTACTAGAAATCAAACTCGACCTAGTTGTGCAAGGGTTAAAGTAGAGGTGAATTTGTTGAGTGAATTTTAAAAAAATCAACATTGAAATGAGGAAGAAAAATGGATAAATTGTGGATAAATGGGTTTCAATTAATTATGATCATGTCCCAAAATATTGTAAGAAGTTTAAACTACAGGGTCACAATGAACAAGATTGTTTTGTCATTCACCCATAATTATATCCAAAAGAGAAGGATGAAGCAGTAGAAGAAACCACAGAAGGAGAAGGTAAAAGCAAAGAAGAGGAATCTAATAAGAAAATAGAAAGTAATGAGAAAGGGATTGAGGGTAAAAAGGCAGATAACAAGGAAGAGAAAAAAGGTAAGAAGACTGACAAAGATACAAAGGGAGACAAGCATAAAATTGATAGAAATAATGGTGGTGAGAAGAAGAAACATTATGGTGGATATCAAAGAAATATTCAATAGTGAAATCCTGTTGCAGATTAAAGATCAGGAAAGGGGAAGGGCCATCAGGGGAAAGGAATAAAGATGAACAAAAGAATGGTGTTGAGATTGAGAACAACAACAAATTCTTAGCACTTCAGAACACTGAAGAAGTGGAGATAGAGAACAAAAACAATGATAGAATAAGAATGAATGAAACAAGAACACTGCATAATTGAAGGTGGTTATTGAGAAAGGAGAACAATAAAAGATTATGAATAGCAAGGAGCAGAAAGATCAAGCAACAAATAATGTTACAGAATCAAGCAACGACTGGGTGGAGTAGTCTTTTGATAAAATAGGTCAACAACAATCAAGTGCTGGAACTCAACCAGATGATACACAGAAAGTTAAGATTTCAGAGGGAGAGAAGTGCCAACATATTGCAGATGGACATGGAAAGTTAGAAGAGTATACAAATACAGATGGAGATTCAAAGTGTATAGATTAATGATGTTAAGAGTGACATATTGACTCAAGTAAAGCCTTTGCAAATCTTGTAACATGAGGAGCATACAAGTGGTACGGAGAATAAATAATATCAATTAGAAGTTCAACTTCTAGAGATCATAGCATCACAGAGAGAACAAGCTCATTTACTTGGGCTGAGGGATAAGAGTGGAGATGATTGTAGGGAGCAAAACATCAGCAACATATCTCAAAAAGCAGATTTATCACCTAAACAGGAAAAAAACCTTAGAAGTGCAATGAAAAAACCAAAAGCAAATTCAATCCTACCGCTTCAGGTTACTACAAGGAGTAATAAGGTGAAGTCCTCCTCCTATTCCCAATGATTAACAAACTATTATTTTGGAATATAAGATCAGTTCACACTCAGAAATCTTTTAAAAGGCTGATTGATCTTAATAGGAGACATCATTACATTGTAATAACTCTTATGAAACCTTTTCAAGATTCATAGGATGTGGAGGAATATAGAAGAAGATTAGGTTTAGAGTATTCCATGGCTAATGTATCAGGGAAGATTTGGGTGTTCTGGTCAGCTGATTGGAATGGTCAAGTAATTACAGATGAAGCTTAGCAGGTTACTCTTAAACTCAACAATTATTTTCTATTAAAAAAAGTGATGATTACAGCAGTGTATGCAAAGTGTGCAGAATTATGGAGACAAGATTTATGGGATTCTGTAGAACAGATAGCTTTAAACTGTCATCTCCCTTGGATAGTGGGTGGAGACTTCAATGTCATTTTGTCTGAAGAAGAGAAACTTGGAGGCTTGCCAGTTCACATTGTAATTTTTTGCATAAAGCTCGCGGTCTTGGATTATTCGCAACACTATTCTGAGATGTTCTACGTGATCAGCCTCGCTACGGAAATAGACTAGGATATCATCAATGAAGACAATGATGAAAAGATCAAGATAAGGCTTGAAGACCATGTTCATAAGTTCTATGAAAGTAGCTAGGGCATTTGTCAATCCGAACAACATGACATAAAATTCAAAGTGACCATAACGGGTTCTGAAGGCGGTCTTCGAAATATCAACTTCCTTAACCTTAAGGTGATGGTATCATGATCTGAGGTCAATCTTGGAATAACACTGGGCACCCTGAAGTTGATCAAATAAATCATTGATTCTGGGAAAAGATATTTATTTTTTATGGTGACCTTGGTCAACTGCCGATAGTCAATGTACATACGCAAAGAGCCATCCTTCTTCCAAACAAATAAGACGGGTGCACCCCATAGCGAGACACTTGTTCTAATAAATCCCTTATCAAAGAGATCTTTTAACTGGGCTTTTAGTTCTCTTAACTCTATTGCAGCCATTTTGTATGGTGGTATAGATATCGGCTTAGTGCCGAGAAGTAGATAAATTCCGAACTTAATCTCCCTATCGGGAGGAACTCCGGGAAGATCTTCTGGAAACTCATTAACAACTGGTACGAACTGAAGAGTTAGGGTATGGGCATATGCATCCCTAATTTGAACTAGATGGTAAATGTACCCATTGAATATCATATTTCTGGCCTTAAGATAGGAAATAAACCTACCCATGGGTGCTACTGCATCACCTATCCATTCTATGACTAGTTCATTAGAAAACTCGAATTTTACAATTTTGGTTCTACAACCTATCGTGGCATAACATGAAAATAACCAATCCATACCCATGATTACATCGAAGTCTACTATTTCTAACTCTACCAAATTGGCTATGGTGATGCGGAGATAGATTTTAACTGGAAAACCCTTATATATTCACCTTGATATAACTAACTCACCAACTGGTGTGGATACTTCAAAGGGTTCATGCAACTTTTCTAGTTCTATCTCAAATTTTTTAGCAACAAAAGAGGTTACATATGATAGAGTGGATCGAGGATCCATAAGAGCATAAACGTCGAAAGTGAAAATGGTTAATATACTCGTGACCACATTTGCGCAGGCCTCTGTATCATGACAACCTGCTAGTGCATACACGAGGTTTGGACCTCCACCCGTGTTACTTGACTTGGCTGGATCATGCCCTGACTGGGCCTGAGAATTATGAGAAACTGTAGAATTCGTAGATTGGGCCATATTACCTCCTGCACCCTGCCTTGCTGATGGACATTTCTTCTGAAAATGACCTTGCTAACCACACCCATAACATATATTTATGCCAAAGCGACACTCCCCTGAATGCCTCTTACCACACTTGCCACAAACTAGGTGGCTGAATGTGTTTTGACTCATACTAGCCTGTGACTGGAGCCTGATGCTCTGAAGTTCTGCCTCTTGTTATCATTCTTGAACTTTGGGGCTGGGGCACTAGCTGAAGATGAAGCATGTCTTGATGACCTGTTCTTATAGAAATGTTTGCCTCCACCTCCCCCATGACTGAAGGGACCTGAAGATTTAGCCCTCTTGTTAAACTCTCTATCATTCTCTTTCTGCAAGACTTCCTCTTCCTTTCAACCTACTCTCATTACCCTACATGAACACAACCATCTTCATATTAGTCATCTCCTTATTCTGAGCTATAATATTGGCTGCATCATATAAATGAGGATCAAGACCATACACGAAGTGTCTAACTCTAGCCTTCATATTTGGGACCATATGTAGAGCATACTTTGCAAAAGAGATGAAGATAATATTCCTGAACACTCCTGCCATTCTGCTTAAGCTTTTGAAATTCCACAGCATTTGCCTCCATGACCTCTATTGGAAGAAAGTACTCGATAAAAATATCAGCAAACTAATCCCAAGTTGCTGGAGATGCATTCTCCCTGCAACTGGTAAGCTTATACCAAATGTTGGCAACATTCTGCAATTGATAAGCTCCCAACTATGTTGTCTCTATCCCATTAGCATGCATGACACATAAGATTTTATGGAGCCCACCAACGAAAGTATATGGATCCTTCTTCTTACAAGACCTTGTGAACACATGAGGGTCTATACGAAAAAACTCACGAGTCTTGAAACTGGATGACTCCCCATTCATTCTCGTACTTAGAGTTGTTCCCTAGTGTTGAGCCTGAGCAACCACAAGTTGGGTAGGCAGTTGAATAGCTCCCCTAACAAAAGAGTCAGTAGAACTGGGCGGCAGAACGTGGATCTCCGCAGGCCCTGTAGCATCAGGTGGGGGTGTTGTACCCAAATTGGCTCCCTGAGCCTGAGCATCTTCCTCGCGAGCAACATCATTAGCAGCTCTCTGGCTATTAGATGAAGTCCTCTTGGTGTACTTTTTTTTCGCAGGCATTCTTATGAAAATACATAATACACACAAGTTAGAAGGATGTCTTGGAGGTATAACTCTAACTGCACGATCTAGAGTATGAAAGAAGTGAGACAATCTTATATGTCTTGGTGGTCAACTGTTTACATGTGTGGGCCTCTCACACACATAAAAGTGACCCATTGGATACAGCTTCATAAACTCCTTAATACACTTGAACCTAGTGCTCTAATACCAAGTTTTGTCACACCCCGAATCATGGCCTGGGCGAAACACGACACTCGATGCCTGACTGCATATGAATGAGCGAACCACATGACTTGCTTGTCAACATGGGCATTAAAACATACTAAAGTAATGACTTTTAAAACATGTAAAATGTATACTGAAAATATATTACGAAAATAGTCTAAACTTTTTTTCTAATTATGAATAACTGAAAAACTTGACATGACATGATACTAGACTAGTCTATGAAACCTCTGACAATATGAGTCTGCAAAACTGTTTACCACGCCAAGGCCCTGTCATACCTCTACTAATAATCATTACATGTGAAAATAAATGACTAGCACCCCAAATAAGAGGGGTTTATCAAAAGTTGATACTAAGACAATCTTATTGAGCATATCCGTCTCTATGAAAGTCAGTACTTGCACCATGAAGTGCAGGCCCATGCAAAGGGACGTTCATACATTTGAATTGTATTGTATGTAAAGCAACTGAAAGAATAAACATGCATATAAAATAATAGGACATGAGCTGAAACTAAACATGAGTATGAACATGATCTGACTTGAGTATAAAACGTATAAAATCTGTGTTTATGTAAACTTGTATATCTGTGTATTTGTGGGGAGAGCAGTAGCATAACTGACAACATGAATCATCATGTGGGTACGTGGAGTCTGGTACCTGACCCTACCAGCAGCGATCCCATATCTTGCCGAGGTATGAGACATAAACATGGCATGAAATGATCCAATCTGCAAATCTGAGGGTATCATCCTCTAGGTGAAGCGACCCATATCTTATGGTGGCATACGTAGTTTCAGGCTACTAGAGCCTTCTCGGTAAACTATGCAACTCCCAAAACATGTACTTGAAAATAATGGCTTGTAAGCCCATGGATTTCATGAAATAACTTGTAAACATGATTCATGATTTTAATTTAACATGTAAATACATATAGAATATAACTTGCGTAAACACATGAACACACACACACACACACACACACACATATATATATATATATATATATAACTTCATGAAACTGAGTAATATTGATTTTATAACTTGTATTTAAGAACCCATAGAAATCAAAAGATGCGTTCATGAATTACGGACAGGTTCATGACAATCGTAATGGCATATCATGAATACAGTAGACAAATTGTAATAGATACATGACACATATACAATATTACATAGAATTAGGGTTATCAGGATACTAGAGTTAAAACCCTAAGTATGGAATTTTCATAATTTCATAGAAATGTGGAGTTGGGGAAGAACAATGATGTTCCTACACGTGGATAGAAGCCCTACATACCTTACTTACTTTCAAACTTGTATTAAAAATCCAGACTTTGAAGAAGAACTGCAAAGATAGCACCTTGAAACCTTGAATTGGGTTTATCTTGAAAACCCTAAATTAAGAGTAGTGAATTTCACTCAGGAATTGATTATACTATGTTAGAATCGCATGCAAATAGATGAAAAGGACTTACCTTGGTGTAGGATATGATTGGAAAGAGAGAACTTTCGTGCTAGGGCTTGAGAGAAGTGAAATATGATTTTTGAAGACTAAGTATCGTATTTATATTGTTTGCTGTCGGACAAGATTGACGGTTGACATCGACAGTCCGTCGAATTTTTGATGGCTTGGGTCTAGACCATAGAATTTTTTACGGTCCGTGTAAATGGACCAGCATGGTCTTGCAAATTTCCAGAGAGTTATAAAAGCTGGAGTTATAGGACGGTGGAAGTCGACGGACCGTATAGCTTTTGACGGTCCGTAAAATCTTTAGCATGCCGTCAATTTCAAAAATGAAATTGACAGTCATTTTGATGGGCCGTAAAATAATTTACGATCCATAAAGTCAGGCGACAAATTTGACTTGTATAGCTGAATCTGATTTTTCAACCCCGTTTTGATTTTCTAAACTCCCGAATCATAAACATGACTTAGAGGTATGAGGTGTTACATTGAGGTATTGGAATTCATTCAGGAGGGGCAATGAAATGTGCATAAACTGAGAATGGTAATTCCAGAAGAGATTGTTGCATACATTGTGCAAGAAATAAAGCCAGACATTCAGCCAGTAGATAATGATAAGGCATGGTGAATGAGTAACACTAATGGGACATTCACAATTAAAAGTGCTTGGGAGGAATTGAGACAGAAGAAGGCTAAGTCAAACTTATACAATTTTATTTTGATAAAAGGCGTTCCAATAAAAATATGCTTCTTCTTGTGGAGAGTATGGAAGTGCAGAGTCTCTACAGATGACAACATAAAAAGAATGCAGATATCTTTGGTCTCTAGATGTTGGTGATGTGAGGACCACAAAGAGGAAATACTGTCACATCTATTTCTAACCTCTCCAACAACCTTAAAGCTATGGAGATATTTTGCACATAGGAGGTCTGCAACTTCAGCATGTTATTTCTCAATGGTGGACAATGGAGGCTCCTCCCAAGCTCAAGCACATCTTTGTAGCGCTGCCATAAATTATTCTATGAGAGATTTGGAAAAGAAGAAACTCAATCAAGCAGCATGATGCAATACCAGGTTCAGCACACTATACTGCAGATGATAAAACTATTGTATCCATGGATAAGAAGACCTTCAGCAGACTGATTTTCCATTATCAACATGTTCAAATAATACAAGCCTACTTTACACTTCTGTTTAGTTAGGTGAAAGCTACCAGTACTGGGAACATTGAAATGCAACACAAATGGTGCTAGTCAAGGGAATCCAGGCATCAACTCTTATGAATTTTGTATCAAAAATGACAGTGGAGATTTGGTTTTTGCACGAACACGACAACTGGGAATAACAACCAACATGTAGCAGAAACTGTTGGAAATTTGCCTTTGGCGGGGAGATGCGTCCACCCATCTTTGATGAATTAAACACTAGTGTTCCGCATGTTGGAGACCTTGTCTCTTCGCACATGCATGATCTACGAAGTGAGTAGATGACCGTAGGGCCAAGAATCGTCAAATTTCGTTGCGAAATGAAAGAGATATTGGTCCACAAAGTAAGGTGTTTAAGGCATGAAAATGTGGTGTGAGACAAATCTACCACATCGGTGGGAATAGGAAGAATTGCTCTCTATATATGTCTCAAATTGGTAAAGGGTTTGGGACCCCAAGGGTATCCCATGTGTTTAAAGGAGGGAGGACCTAGATGTGCTTGGGTTCATGGCTAAGCCCACACGCGCGCCGCTGCCGCCTGCCCGTCCCGTCCGTCCGGTCTCGGGCTCGGGTTTCGAGTCACGGGTCACGGGTCACGGGTCACGGGTCACGGGTCACGGGTCGTGGGCTGTGGGCTATGGGGACTTTCTGATATTATCTTTTTGGACCAGAGAACTCGCGGATGTACGCTTTGATCCCTGGAGTTTCATATGTACAGTTTGGACCTGAACTCTTTCATATGTACAGTTTGGTCCCTAGAATTTCTGGAGACTTTTTCTGCCTACCGTTGGACTGCGTTTTGGAGCATTAACCAGCCATTACTTGGCTGATTAGCTCTCCATTAACAGCCCATTACTTGGGCATTTGGGCAGCCTCTTTCAATGGCCTTAATAGCCATTACTTGGCTGTTTTAATGGCCTCCCTTATTGGCCATTACAACCTTGTTTTGGCAGTTGGACAGCCCCTCTTGCATGCTATATATTGAGCAGTTGTTGGCTCAATTTTGGAGTGCACAAAAGGCTGAAAACAGGCAGAAAAAATGACCACAAAACAGACCAAAAAATAGCCAAAAACAGCTAGAAAATTGAACGAAAAACAGGCAGTAACCCACTGGAAAACAATGGCGGAACAACTGCACTTTCAGTGGCTGAAAATCAGTCAAAAAAAATGACCAAACCCTCACGTATACACAAGATATACACTATAGAGACACACTATATACACAGAGACAAAAGAGAAGAGTAAAGAGAAACTCTTCCTTCCTATTCCATATCTTCAGCAAGTCGAGTCATATTTGTTTTCTTCGACAGGCTCAACCTATTGGCTTTGTAGTGTTGAGATTATAGTGTTGTTTTATCTTGGGAGACTATTGCCCGCTAACGTAAAGGCATATATACGGGGCAATCTTGTCTTAAGGATAGAGGGCTATCCTCGACTCAACACACAACGTTGTAACCATCCAGATTTAGTTATTTCTTGATTTCAGGATATCAAGATTGAAGACACAACAAGCTTGTGTCAGTTCTCAACATTGGCTTTGCAAGGTGATCAAGATTCAAGACACAACATACTTGCGACAGTTTTGAAGATTGACCATTTATTTATCCTTTCGAACATTTGTAATAGTTATTACTTTCGTACTGCTTTATAAAGTACAATAGAGTACCAACAGAAATAACAACTATCCATGAGGCAGTGAAATAGTGTTTAACTTAGTAGGTTCATAACATAGTTCTGAAAACAGATTTATTGGTATTGACAAACATACTACAAGATGTTTGAAAAATACCATGGGATCTCATTCAAAGAATAGAAGAAATAAAGCAGGGCTTGAAGCAAGTAAATATACAGGTGGTTCATGTCTTCAGATAAGGAAATAAATAGACAGATTACTTAGCTAATTTAGCTTTTCAGAATGATCAGATGCAACATTTGCATGGCTTCTAAGAACTTCTATTAGAACGGAGAAATTTTTTGAATATAAACAAGGCTCAAATTCCCTCAATCAGAATCAAAACAAGAAAGATACCACCAACATGAATTCACGGATCAAGATGAAGCTCACACAATTTTTTCATTTTTAGATGGCTATCAAAATGTAAAGTCCCTTTTTAAATATGTTCAAAAGAAAATAGGAGCAGATTACTTAGTTTTCCTTTTTCTTTGTTTTTACATTTTTGTAGACTGTTTCTTTTGTTGATTATTTAATAAAAGCCCAAAATTTATTTTTAAAAAGAGTGTTTTTGGATATTTTGTGGTGTGACAGCGATAAAATATTGCCACACCATTTAAATGGCCAGAAATATCACCTAAATGTAGTGCGTGATTTTGTGAAATGAAAAAATAAATTATTTTTCCTGTTATAAAATAAAAAATGATTTTTTATTATATATATATATATACTTTTTTTTACATTACCAATGCGTATAAGTTAAACGAAAAATAAAAGTAGCTCTTGATATTAAACAAAATTTGGATGCTTCCGTTCAAAAATCCCTAAAAATTAGGAATATATGAATCTTATTCTCATTACCGAGATTTTTAGGAATATATGAATCTTATTCTCATTACCGAGGAATGGTTGACATTAATTCTCATTACTCTTAAACTATTTGATTACAATTATTACCACATTACTAAAAATACTCGTTCCAAATTATTTAGCCACTTTCTAAAAATAAGGTAGGATTAATTAAGTTTTTCTTACTTTATCCTTAATATTAATTATTTTTTAAAGTAATTAATATTGATTAGAGTGCAGTTAATTAGAAAGAAATAATGATAGTGTAGTAAAAATATCATTCTTATTTATGATTTCTTAAGGGAAGTGTAAAAAAAGTCACCAAGTAATATGAGACTGAGGAAGTAATCCCTTTGCCCTATTATTACTGTTTAGTTTAATTAATTGATATCAATTCCATTTGCAGCAAAAACCAATGTTGTCAGTCTTCTATATATTTTTTCCCCCGTATTGATCGCTTCCACGATATTAAGTTAAATATTTTTAGTTAATAAATTGATCATTAGTTAATTTATTAAGTTTTCTTAATTTGTGTCTATTAGGAGAGTGCATTATTCGGATTAAACCGAAAAACCAATCGAACCAAACCAAATTTTAGTTTGGATTGATTTTTCGATTTGGTTTCGGATTGAAAAATTAAAAATTTGGATATTTGGTTTGGTTTCGGTTAGAAAAATAAAATTCAAAAAATAGAAAAAATGAATTATATATATATATATATATATTATAGAGTATAATATGACTTATTCTGAATCTTTAGGTTATGGACATGTATTAATATACTTTTAAATATTGTATTATTAAAATTTTACCCTATGATTTATATTAGAAAATATATTTAAGATATTTCACATCATTACTTCTCATTCTCTATAATATTTGTTCTTTTTCGCCATTTTAATATGTTAATTATCTTATATGACGCAACCGAATAACCAAACCGAGAAAGATCATACCGAAAAGAGAAAAACCGAACCAAACAAAACTTATTTTGATTCGGATTGAATTTTAGTTTTTAGAAACCGAACACCGAAAAATCCAAACCGAATAATGTAAAATCAAACTGAAAAATCGAATGCACACCCCTAGTGTCTATACGTTGCTTCCCATGCTGTCGGAAACTCTAGGAATTTATCTTTTAATTACATTCAAAGTTTCAAACACTTGCTATAAAAAAGAAAACTCATTTTCATTTTTTCTTGAGGGAATTAAAGAAAATTGAAAATAAATATTATTTTTTCCTTATAAAATAGCAAGTCATAGAGTTTCTTTAATTGGAGCGATGGTAGGATTTGATCACTTTGCGATTAAAATTTCCACGCAAGAGGATTTTGTATTTAATTATGGTCTAAGTTATATATACCTTTCGTTTTTTCTTTTACACTATCAAGATGTGTTAACATGTATATTACTTATTATTTGTACCAGGTTACCAATTAATCGTTAGAATCTATTTGTGTAAGTATCTTTTTTGTTCTAGTATATAAAACTTACATTCTTTTTCAAAGTTTGGAAGCATTCTGGTCTACATTATTGTACATGAGAAAGAGAGTATGATCATATATTGGTTTATGATTTTGAGTTTTTGGGTTCTGTAATTTTAGAATACGCAGCTTACTTGGTTGTTGATAAATTATTTATATATAATAATACAGTTTGAGCCAAATCTATTGATTTTTGTCCAAATTGTAGCTTTGTCACTACATATGGATCATTTAGAAACTGTTAAATAAGGAAATATACCTGTGATATACACTGCATGTACGAAAGCGATAAAGAATAAAGGGATGATTACATCGGCCCAACAAACCTAGGCCCATCACGGGAGCGGTGGCGAGTCCAGGCCCAAATTTCTCGGCAAAGTGGGCTGAAATAGTATATTAGGAAAGTATATTTTGTGTATATTGTAGTGTATTGGTTACCTAAGTTAGGATATACACTTACCATAATTAGGATATACATGTACCATAATTGTATAGTTAGAATTATGGTAGAATAAGGTTTTAGGAATAGGATTCTCCTATTTTGTAACTTGTATATATACCTATTCAATTAATGAAAATAATCAAGGGGATTATTTCTTTCATGGTATATTAGGAAAGTATATTTTGTGTATATTGTAGTGTATTGGTTACCTAAGTTAGGATATACACTTACCATAATTAGGATATACATGTACCATAATTGTATAGTTAGAATTATGGTAGAATAAGGTTTTAGGAATAGAATAGGAATAGGATTCTCCTATTTTGTAACTTGTATATATACCTATTCAATTAATGAAAATAATCAAGGGGATTATTTCTTTCATGGTATATTAGGAAAGTATATTTTGTGTATATTGTAGTGTATTGGTTACCTAAGTTAGGATATACACTTACCATAATTAGGATATACATGTACCATAATTGTATAGTTAGAATTATGGTAGAATAAGGTTTTAGGAATAGAATAGGAATAGGATTCTCCTATTTTGTAACTTGTATATATACCTATTCAATTAATGAAAATAATCAAGGGGATTATTTCTTTCATGGTATCAAGAGACTAGGTCTAAACAAAAGTTTTTCTCTCAACTTTTGTCTTCCTTGTGGCCGAGAACCCCCCCCCTCGGGTTTTCTCTCCAAAATTTCGTCTTTCGCTCTCAAAAACCTCTCTTAAATTTCCCCTCCTTCTTTGTTCTTTCAATATGTATAAGAACAATTATCACCCTGCCCTCACAGTTTCCAATATCAAGAGCAGTATCCCTATTGCACTTGAGATGGAAAACGTCCAATATGCGACGTGGGCGGAGTTGTTTAAAATTCACGCTATCTCTTATCAAGTTCTTCATCACATCATTCCTCCCGCTAGACCCCTTCCTGCAGAGGATCCTGAGTTATGGATTACACTTGATGCTACCGTTCTCCGGTAGATCTACGCCACTATTTCAGTGGACCTTCTACAGACGATTATTGAGCCGGATACCACGACTATGGCTGCATGGGATAGATTGCGTGACATATTCCAAGACAACCAACATTCACGTGTCGTCACACTCGAGCAGGAATTCTCTCTCGTTCGAATGGACGAATTTCCGAACGTTTATGCATATTGCAAGAAACTAAAGGAGTTGGCGGATCAACTCCGTAATGTTGGCGCACCAATAACAAACAATCGTCTAGTTCTACAGTTGGTTGCCGGTCTTTCAGAGGCCTATAATGGGGTTGGAACTCTCCTTCGCCAAAGCAACCCTCTTCCCGACTTCTATCAAGCCCGCTCCATGCTTACGTTGAAAGAAGCCGGTTTTGCTAAAAAGGCGGCTACCGGAGAAAGCCCAGTCGCCATGGTGGCGTCCTCTCCTAGTCCTTCGGGTTTTGTTAATAATTCGGGCCAAAACTATAATAATGGTGGAGGCAAGAATAATCGAAAGAATAATAAACAAAACCGTGGGGGCAAACGCGGCGGTTCTAGTGGCAGTTCCGGTGGTCAGCAACCAGGCGGTGGGTCCCATACAGTGAACAGTGGCCCACCACCCCCTGGGCCCAACAAGTGGGGCCCATGGCATGGGGGCGGGGCAGTGGGCCGTGGGCCAACAACCCTTACAATCAAGCAGTGCAATCCAGCGGCCAGTGGGCTGGCCAACAGTCCAGGCCCAACGCCCAGCAGTGGCGGCCCACTGGTCAATGGCCCAACAGCAGCAACTCCAGCGGCTACGGCCCAGCACCATCACGGACAGGAGTTCTTGGGCCCCGACCTCCGCAGGCCCATCATGCAGCAGGCCCCACTCAGACTGATATCGAGGCCGCGATGCACACGTTGGGGTTGACTCAACCGGACCCAAATTGGTACATGGATATCGGGGCAACTACTCACATGACTTCCGAATCAGGTACTCTCTCCTCTTATTCCAATTTGAGCACCCCTCGGGGTATAATTGTTGGTAATGACCACTCTATTCCAATTCAGGGTTATGGTCAGAAAATGTTGTCTCCCCCTAATCCACCCCTTCTCTTGAAAAATACTTTACATGCTCCTAAATTGATTAAAAATTTAGTGTATGTCCGGAAGTTCACTACTGACAATTCCGTTTTCGTTGAATTTGATCCTTTTGGTTTTTCTATGAAGGATTTCAAGACGGGGAGTCATCTCATGAGGTGTGATAGTATGGGGGATCTGTATCCTATCATGCCTGGTTTCAGTCCATCGTGTCAAACCTTGCCGTCAGCCTTTGCAGCCATCTCTCCTTCCATGTGGCATGTTCGTCTGGGTCATCCGGGATCTTCTATTTTATCAGTTTTAGGTAAAAATAGCTTTATTTCCTGTAAGGGTACGAGTCGTACTCCACTTTGTCAATCTTGTTCATTGTTAAGTTGCCATTTGTAGACTCCAATTCTCATACTTCAAAGCCATTTGATATTATTCATAGTGACTTATGGACGTCTCCTGTTCTCAGTTCATTAGGTCATCGATATTATGTTCTCTTTTTAGATGATTGTTCTAGATTTTTGTGGACGTTTCCAATTGCGAATAAATCACAAGTGTTTTCCGTCTTCATCCAATTTAGAGCGTTCATTCGTACTCAATTCGAAAGAGAAATAAAAAATATTCAATGTGATAATGGGAAAGAGTATGACAATAGGGAGTTCCGGGAATTCTGTGCTAAAAATGGGATCAATCTTCGATTTTCGTGTCCTCATACATCTTCACAAAATGGGAAGGCCGAACGCAAAATTCGTTCCATCAATAACATTGTCCTAACTCTCCTAATTCATGCCTCCATACCTCCATATTTTTGGCATCATGCTCTACAAATGGCCACATATCTTCTTAACATAATTCCGTCTAAAGGTCTGACATATTCTTCCCCCCTCAAAATCCTATTTAATAAGGACCCTTCTTATTCTCATCTTCGGATTTTTGGGTGCTTGTGTTATCCGTTATTCCCATCCACCACAATTAACAAACTTCAGGCTCAGTCTACCCCGTGTGTATATTTGGGTTATCCGTCGAATCATCGTGGTTATAAGTGTTTTGATTTATCCTCCAAGAAAATCATAATTAATCACCATGTCATTTTTGATGAAACCCAATTTTCGTTTACAAAAGTTCATACTCCCGAGCCTAGGTCGTATAATTTTTTGGATGACCAAATATCCCCGTATATTATTCGGAATTTTTCGGACATCTCCCGCACCCAAAATCCTCCAGCGGGCCCACTGCCCGTTGGTCCCACAGTCCCGCCAGCAGCTGCAATTCCAGTTTCTGGATCAGTCCCAGCAATTGGGCCAGTCCAGCCCAATTCTGGAACATATCCAACGGACAAACCAATTTACCGTTTTGGGCCAGCAGGCCCACCGCCTGCTGGCCCGTCTGTCCCGAACCCAGAAAAATCCCAAAATTCACTCAATTCTTCCTCGAGTCATAGACCGGTCACTCGGAGTCAGCGGGGTATTTTTACACCTAAAAGACATTTTAATTTACATTCAGATATCTCTAAATCCTCATTGCCCCGCAATCCTGTGTCAGCTTTAAATGACCCTAATTGGAAAATTGCTATGATTGATGAATATAATGCTCTTATTGATAATAAGACGTGGGAGTTGGTGCCCCGTCCTTGTGGTATTAATGTTATCAGGTCTATGTGGATTTTTGCTCATAAGGAGAATTCAGATGGGTCATTTGCTCGACATAAGGCACGACTTGTGGGTGACGGTAAGACTCAGCAGGTTGGGATTGATTGTGGTGAGACATTTAGTCCGATGGTCAAATCGGCTACCATCCGCACTGTGCTTAGCTTGGCTCTTTCAAAGACTTGGCCAATTCATCAGTTGGATGTTAAGAATGCTTTCCTACACGGTGATCTCAAGGAAACAGTCTATATGTATCAGCCGTTGGGTTTCAGAGATCCAAACCATCCTCATCATGTATGTTTGTTGAAAAAGTCCTTATATGGGCTTAAGCAGTCTCCAAGGGCCTGGTACACGAGGTTTGATGACTTTGTTTCAACTATTGGGTTCACTCACAGCAGGTCAGATAATTCCTTGTTCATCTACCGTCGTGGTTCGTCCTTGGCCTACATTCTGTTGTATGTGGATGATATCATCTTGACTGCCTCCTCCGATGCTTTGCGCCAGTCTATCATGCCAAGCTCAGTTCTGAATTTGCTATGAAAGACTTGGGGCCCTTGAGTTATTTTTTGGGGATTGCGGTCAAACGTCATTCAGGAGGGTTGTTTCTGTCTCAACGGAAGTATGCTGCTGAGATCATTGAGAGGGCTGTGATGTCATCCTGTAAGTCCACTTCCACGCCAGTTGATGCAAACCCAAAGCTAAGTGCCGCAACGGGTGCACCATACGAGGACCCGACCCGCTATCGCAGTCTTGCACGGGCCCTCCAGGATCTTACCTTTACCGACCGGATATTACGTATGCGGTTCAGCAGGTGTGTTTATTCACGCATGATCCCAGGGTTGAGCACATGAATGCAATCAAACACATCATTCGGTATATTCAGGGGACACTGGACTATGGGTTGCACTTGTATCCTTCATCTACATCCACACTTGTCTCTTACACGGATGCTTGATTGGGGTGGTTGTCCGAAACCGACGGTCGACTTCGCTCTACCGTATGTTCCTTGGCAACAACTTGGTCTCCTGGTCGGCAAAACGTCGGGCAACTCTATCACGCTCAAGTGCCGAGGCAGAATATCGAGGAGTAGCGAATGTGGTCTCCGAATCATGTTGGCTACGTAATTTGCTTTTGGAGCTTCATTGTCCCATTCGAGGCAACCTTGGTATATTGCGATAACATTAGTGCCATCTACCTTTCGGGTAACCCGATTCAACACCAACGCACCAAGCATATCGAAATGGACATTCACTTTGTCCGTGAGAAGGTTGCAAAGGGTCAAGTTCACGTATGCCATGTCCCGTCTCGTTATCAAAAAGAGACATCTTTACAAAGGGTCTACCACGGTTCTCTTTGAAGATTTTAGGGACAATCTCAGCGTTCGAAGACCGCCCGCAATATGATCGCGGGGGTGTGTGTTAAATAAGGGAATATACCCGTGATATACACTAATATACAAAGCGGTGTATATCACAAGTATACAAAAGCGATAAAGCGATAACGGTGGACGGTTATCGGCCCAACGGTCCGAGAGCCCATCACGGGAGCGGTGGCGGTCCCGGCCCGGCTCGGGCGGTGGGCTGAAATAGTATATTAGGAAAGTATATTTTGTGTATATTGTAGTGTATTGGTTACCTAAGTTAGGATATACACTTACCATAATTAGGATATACATGTATCATAATTGTATAGTTAGAATTATGGTAGAATAAGGTTTTAGGAATAGAATAGAAATAGGAATAGATTCTCCTATTTTGTAACTTGTATATATACCTATTCAATTAATGAAAATAATCAAGGGGATTATTTCTTTCAGAAACAATTTTATTTTTTTCTAATATTGTATTCCCTGCCATTTCAAGTACTAATCTCTTACGAGTTACGATTAATGCTATACAAGTTTTTTTCTAAAGGACGTGCATAAACTTCAAGTATTAATATCTTATGATTAAGATTATAAAAGCTTTTTTTAAAAAGGGTGGGTAAAAATCATAAAAGACAGATAGAATGCATACATTTTCTCTAAACAATAATTATTATACTTATGAACACAATCAATTGAATACACAGAAATGGTCCATTTTTACCCTTCAATAACTTGCCATAAAACAAGCTATTGGTCCGCTTGGACAGCTCAATTGATTCAAGGGGATATTTGGAAAATTTGGAAAATAAAACAAGCTACTTGTACTTTCTTTTCCCCTTTTAATAATTAATCCAATTTGGGGAATAAAAAGGTCCAAACAGTATGGCCTATTGAGAATTGGACTTTGAGGGCTTCAATATTGATGCCTCATAAAGGATGTTGGTTGAGAGTTTGACCGTCCGTTAAATGAGGGAGAAAAAGGGGTTGGGATGAAAGGGGGGGGGGGGTGTTTAAGGGAAAATATTGTATTTAAAAATTTATTTGCATTCAATATTTATATTAATCCAGTTAATACAAGACATGCATTTTGTATATAAACTTTTATCGAGTTAACTAAGATAAAGTACTGATGTATAATATCGAACACTTTGATATGTATGTCATAACATTATAATTGTTTGGTTTAAATATAAAAATATCGGATGCTGATAAGTATTTTTTGTATACACGGGAACCTAAGTCTATCCACAATTAAAGAAGGTTCACTATAATATGGAAAATTTTCACACATATCGACTTTTCAGTGTTCTTGTAATTGAAAGATAATTACAATTTCAGAGTTTCAACTTCTATGAGTAAAACTCAGGATATTGTCATGAGATTTCACTTGTGGAAGTTAAAATCCAAGACAATGATTGTTAGACGCTAAGTCACGATTTGAAGTTATGTATTCAGGATTTTAGTCCTTTTAAGTTAGTGAATTCTAAATAAACAATAACAACGACATACCCAGTGTAATCCCACACAATGGGATCTGGGGAGGGTAATATATACGCATACCTTACCTCTCTACCTTTGTGGGGTAGAGAGGTTGTTTCCGATAGTCCCTCGGCTTAAAAGAATGTAGTCAATTTAGAAAGTCAAGAAAAATGACAGCAAGATAACAATAAAAAAACCAAATAAAACAACATATATGAAACCTAAATAATACTACAAAGAAAAGAAGAAGAGGAGAAGGAGAGTCTAGCCCCTTACCCTCTCACACACAGAGCGACAAAAGAGTTCTAAATAATACAATAATATTTATATATTCAATGAATTTCTAATGACAAGTACATAATTTAAATCAAAGCTATATTAGTTCAGTCAAACCGTAATCGTATTCTAACTCAGCATATAATGACTATTTTTCAAAGATATGGACAAAAAATAGCATGTTGGCTATTTCTTCCTATAAGATGTGATTGGATTTTAGTCATAGTTATATATTGGGGTTTGGACTCAAAAAGTTAATGGACCAAACAAAGAGGATTATGTACAAAATTAAAGGTGCCTTATCCATGCTTTTCACAATCATACACACACATACACATACACATACACATACACATACACATACACATACACATACACATACACATACACATACACATACACATACACATACACATACACCATTAGAATTAAAGGCTGAAAGGCCTTTAAAGCTTTTCACTATCTTATCTATCTGCCCCTTTATCTATTTGCCCAAAAATACAGTGCAGGTTTAACTTGTGGCTGACCTAAATTTAGAACTTTAAGTTCAAAACAATTACTCCTTCCGTCTCAAATTATTTATCGTATTTACTAAAAATAGTTGTCTCAAATTATTTATCGTTTTAGAAGTTCAAGGCAAAATTAATTAGTTCTTTCCTACTTTACCCTTAGTAGAATTTTGTCATTAATGAAGATGATAGATAAAAACAAAGTAAACATTTATTGAAGAAAAATTATAACTTAAACATAAATAGGGGTAAAGTAGTAAAAAAATACATCATATTTAATATTTCTTAGGGGACGTGTAAATAAAAAAAAACGACAAATAATTTGAGACTGAGGGAGTATAGTTGTAACTTTAGATTCACCAGACTACACACTACAAGAAATCTGACTTATTGTGACGACAAAAGTCGCCACAAAAACCCCATAAGTCACCACTAAAGACTTATAGCAACGACTTTTCAGTCGTTGGTAGTACTTCCATAACTAAAGGTTATTTGTGACGACCATCGACAGTCGCCACAATATGCAGGAATTTGTAGCGACATATATCGCCACAATAGGTAAGCAAGCATGCCACAAAAAATATTTTAGAACACAGATATTGGTCTAGTCGCCACTGAAATAAAACCTTTAGCGGCAACTTGATCGCCACAAAAATATAGTAATTATCAGCAACAACTTTTACCTCGCTACTAAAAAGTGATATTAGTAGCGACGTTTGTCGCCACAAAACTCAATAGACTACCAGTAGCAAATTTGTTTTCGCTGCTATATTACTATTAGTAGCAACTCTTGTCGTCACAAAACCAATATACTATCAGTAGCAAATTTATTTTCGCTGCTAAAAAATAACGTTTAGTAGCGCCAGAAGTCGCCACAAAAACCGCTAACATTTATGGCAACATTTATCTCGCTACGGAAGAACAACTTTTAGCAACAATAAAAATGGCTACAAAAACTATTAAACCAATAGATTTACTATTGACAATTGAATTCTCTAAAACTAATATATAGCTACTAAAAAAATCCAATAGCATTTAACAAACTACAAAAGGATTCTCAATCCGAATATTATACTTAAAAGTCAACTATATATATACTACATACATAGTACTTCAGTTCATTGTATGCATATACATATGATCCAAAAAAGCAAAAACTTCGATGGTACTCTATCGTACTTTATAAAGCAGTACGGGAAGTAATAACTATTACAAATGTTCGAAAGGATAAATAAATGGTCAATCTTCAAAACTGCCGCAAGGGTGTTGTGTCTTGAATCTTGACCACCTTGCAAAGCCAACGTTGAGAACTGCCGCAAGCTTGTTGTGTCTTCAATCTTGATATCCTGAAATCAAGAAATAACTAAATCTGGATGGTTACAACGTTGTGTGTTGAGTCGAGGATAGTCCTCTATCCTTAAGACAAGATTGCCCCGTATATATGCTTTTACGTTAGCGGACAATAGTCTCCCAAGATAAAACAACACTATAATCTCAACACTACAAAGCCAATAGGTTGAGCCTGTCGAAGAAAACAAATATGACTCGACTTGCTGAAGATATGGAATAGGAAGGAAGAGTTTCTCAATACTCTTCTCTTTTGTCTCTGTGTATATAGTGTGTCTCTATATTGTATATCTTGTGTATACGTGAGAGTTTGGTCACTGTTTTTGACTGATTTTCAGCCACTGTTTCGAGCAGTTTTTGCTCACTGATTTGTGCTCTTTTGTGACTGAAAAACGCTGCTGTATTTCCCGTCTGTTTTGCTGCTTATTCCAGCTTGTTTTGAGCCTGTTTTCTGGTTTTTCCAGTCAGTTTTCAGTGTGGTTTTTCTGCCTGTTTGTTCACTTTAAAATTGAGCCAATAACTACTCAATATATAGCATGCAAGAGGGACTGTCCAACTGCCAAAAGAAGGCTGTAATGGCCATTAAGGGAGGCTATTAAAACAGCCAAGTAATGGCTATTAAGGCCATTGAAAGAGGCTGCCCAAATGCCCAAGTAATGGGTTGTTAATAGAGAGTTAATCAGCCAAGTAATGACTGGTTAATGCTCCAAAACGCAGTCCAATGGTAGGCAGAAAAAGTCTCCAGAAATTCTGGGGACTAAACTGTAAATATTGAAACTTCAGGGACCAAACTGTACATATGAAAGAATTCAGGGCCAAACTGTACATATGAAACTCCAGGGATCAAACTGCACATCTGGCAGAGTTCTCTGGTCCAAAAAGATAATATCAGAAAGTCCCCGCAGCCCGCACCGGACGGGACAGGTGGGCGGCGGCGCGCGTGTGGGCTTAGCCATGAACCCAAGCACATCTAGGTTTTCCCTCCTTTAAACACATGGGATACCCCTTGGGGTCCCAAACCCTTTACCAATTAGAGACTTATATAGAGAGCAATTCTTCATATTCCCACCGATGTGGTAGATTTGTCCCACACCACATTTCCATGTCTCAAACACCTTACTTCGTAGACCAATATCTCTTTCATTTCTCAATGAAATTTGACGATTCTTGGCCCTACGGTCATCTACTCACTTCGTAGATCATGCATGTGCGAAGAGACAAGGTCTCCAACATGCGGAACACTAGTGTTTAATTCATCAAAGATGGGTGGACGCATCTCCCCGCCAAAGGCTAATTTCCAACACATATTACATATGATCAAAAACTTCCATTGCATGCCTTCAAGCTTCTCTTTGGTCCACCCCATTGTTGAAGAAGCTTGTGTTCAGGATGAATTTACAGAAGCACTGAGCCAAACAAAATTAATCCCACTAGTTGCATACGGGTTGAATCTTTTAATTTCCTCCTCAATTTTGTTTAATAAGGTTGCATCATGCAAGTTAATTTTGAAATGCCACATATTTACAAAGTTGATTTAGTCTATCTAGAAATTCAATGAATTGCAATCATGATCCATTAACAACTCAATATCTACTGATTATATATAATATAGACAGTTGTTGAGATTTATATCCCTGTCTAAAAGATATAGCAATAAAAAGACTAAGAAGTAATGTTTTATAGGTCAGTGATAACTAGTTTTGCTTGTGCAGATGGTCAAATATTCTTCTCTTTGTGTAAAGGGATTTAAAATTCTTTTAAGCTTTAACTAGAGTCACACCTTAACAATCTTCAAGAAATCACTTTCATTCTTGATTAAAAAGAACTCACGTTCATTATCCAAAATAACTAATGAAACATGGTCTGGTTTGGACAAATCATGCACTCATTTTTATGAAACAGGAAAAGATTGTGCTAGTTGTAGTCATGTTTTAATACTAAGCTAGTGAATAGATTATTTTGGCTACCCTGTTAAAAATGTCACTTTCTGGTCAGCAAATCACACTAAATATCATAGATGAGCAAATCAGTCTTTTTGATCATGAGATTACAATTCAAAGTTGTTCATATTCATCTTAGAAATTCAAATTTATTGCGACAAAAAGGGACAACAGAACTTTGATTAAGTCACCACATTTTTATAACCAGGTGCATATATAGATCCACAAAATAAACTACCTAACTCAATAAACATTGATATAAATAGTGAAAGAAATAATCCCTTGATTATTTTCATTAATGAATGGGGTATATATACAAGTTACAATCTCCAAATATGGAAACTCATATTCATACTATACTTCTAAATCCTAATCATACTTGTACAAGAATTCTACAACTACGGTAAGTTTGTACACTAGTTTAATTACAATCCTAATCCTATTTGAGCATGGTACCGTAGCTATATTCTATCACACCCCCGGAGTCATAGTGGGCGGTTGTCGTACGCTGAGACTGTCCCTAAAATCTTCAAATAGAAATGACGGAAGGCCCTTCGTAAAGATGTCAGCAATTTGGTATCTGGAGGGCACATGTAAAACGCGTACTTGTCCACGAGCTACCTTTTCGCGAACAAAGTGAATATCCATCTCGATATGTTTAGTGCGCTGATGTTGGACCGGATTGCCAGAAAGATAGACTGCACTAACATTATCACAATAGACCAAGGTAGCTTTCTGAATATGAAAGTGTAATTCTAATAAAAGATTACGCAGCCAGCATGATTCAGATACCACATTAGCCACGCCTCGATACTCAGCCTCTGCACTGGATCATGATAATGTAGCCTAGCGTTTCGCAGACCACGAGATCAATTTATCCCCAAGACACATACAATAACCAGATGTCGAGCGTCTGGTATCAGGACAACCACCTCAATCAGCATTTGTACATGACACAAGAGTAGAGACGGAAGAGGAATATAAATGCAATCCATAATCAAGTGTGTCCTGGATGTACCATATAATGCGTTTGAGCGTATGCATGTGCTTAATCCGTGGGTCATGCATGAATAAACACACATGATGAATTGCATAAGTAATATCAGGTCTCGTGAAAGTAAGATACTGAAGTGCCCTGCAAGACTGTGATAATGAGTGAGATCCTCGTATGGTGTGCCTGACGTAGTACTCAGCTTCGGTTTGATATCAACCGGAGTGTAAGTAGACTTACAAGATGACATACCAGCTCTCTCAATAATCTCTGCAACATACTTCCTTTGAGATAAAAATAGACCACCTGAATGACGCGTGACAGCAATGCCCAAGAAATAACTCAAGGGTCCCAAGTCTTTCATTGCAAATTCAGAACTAAGAAGTGACATGATAGACTTGCGCAGATTATCAGATGAAGCAGTCAATATATATCATCTACGTATAATAAAATATATGCCAGAGAAGTACCACGATGATATATAAATAGAGAATGATTAGACCGGCTGTGAGAAAACCCAATAGTAGATACATAATCTGCAAACCTCTTATACCAAGCCCGCGGGGCCTGATTAAGCCCATACAAGGATTTCTTCAACAAACAAACAAACATGATGAGGATGATTGAGATCTCGAAAACCCAAGGGCTGATGCATATAGAATGTCTCCTTAAGATCATCGTGTAAGAAATCATTCTTTACATCCAACTGATGAATAGGCCATGCTTTTGAGAGAGCCAAACTAAGAACAGTGTGAAAGGTAGCCGATTTGACCATCGGACTAAACGTCTCACCACAATCTACGCCAACCTGTTGAGTTTTATCATCACCTACAAGACGAGTCTTATGCCTCTCAAAAGAACCGTCAGAATTTTCTTTATGAGTAAAAATCCACATATCGAATAATTAACACCATATGGACGGGGTACTAACTCCCACATCTTATTTTCAATAAGAGCATTATATTCGTTAGTCATAACCAATTTCCAATTTGGGTCATGTAGGCAGACACAGGGTTACATGGTAGTGGGGATTTAGAGACATTAGAATTGAGATTAAAATGCTATTTTGGTTTACAAATACCCATTTGACTACGAGTAACGGGCCCTTGACTCGAGGTAGAGTTGGGTGGATTTAGGGCAATGTGCGGGACGGTGATAGACTAGCCAGCAGGGGCGGAGGCCGATACTGGAGTGGGCTGGAACACTGGAACAGTACCGAGATCGGTCCTGGGCCGTGTTTCTGGCCCACTGGGAAGAATCGTCGGAACAGTGGTAACAAGACTGTGTGGGCCAGCAAGCAATGGGCCTGCTGGCGTATTTTGGTCACGGGACAAGTCCGATAAATGGTGGATAATATATGGTGAGACCTCGTCATCTAAAAAATTATACTAACTAGGCACGGGACTACTCACTTTAGTAAACGGAAATTGGGTTTCATCAAAAAGAACATGGCGACTAATTATGATTTTATTGGACGATAAATCAAAAACATTTGTAACCACGATGAATAGATAGATAACCCAAAAACACACAAGCGGTAGAACGAGCTTGAAGTTTGTTAATTATAGTTGACGGAAAAAGGGGATAGCATAAACACCCAAAGACCCTAAGATGTGAATACGAATATGTCTTATTATAGAGAATTTTAAGGGGAGATTCATATGCTAACCCTTTGGTAGGAAGTATGTTAAGGAGGTAAGTAGCCATTTGTAGTGCATGATGCCAAAATGAAGGGGGTACGGAAGCATGAGCTAATAAAGTTCGGACAATATTATTAATGATATGAATTTTCCGTTTGACTTTTCCATTTTGTGAGGACGTATGAGGACAAGAAAAACGTAAAACTATGCCATTAGCATCACACAATTCCCTAAACAACCCATTATCGTATTTCTTGCCATTATCACATTAAATATTTTTAATTTTCTGTTCGAATAGGGTAAAAATAAATGCTCTAAATTTTAAGAAAGTGGAAAAAACTTGAGACTTTTTGAATAACGGAAAAGTCCACAAAAAATTAGAATAATCATTAAAAAATAAGACATAATAACGATGGCTCAAAGAACTTAAAATGGGAGATGTCCATAAATCACTATGAATAACGTCAAAAGGCATCAAAGTACGAGAAGTAGAGGCTACAAATGGTAATCGAACATGTTTCCCTAATGGACAAGAAGAACAAAGTGGAGTACTACGCGTACCCTTACAAGAAATAAAATTATTTTTATGCAAACACGAAATAAAAGACGATCCCGGATGACCCAAACGTGCATGCCACAAGGAAGGAGCAAGGGCGGCAAAAGTAGACGGCATGGCTTGACTCGTGGAAGTGGTGGTAGTTGTGATTGGATAAAGTTATCCCCTGCTATTGCATCTCATTAGAGGTATCCCCGTTTTGAAATCCTTCATAGAAAACCCAAAGGGATCAAAATTAACAGAAATCCAATTATCAATGGTGAATTTTCAGACAGACACCAAATTTTTAATTAAGTTAGGGGCATGAAGGGTGTTTTCAAAACTAGATGTGGATGTGGGGGAGACAAAATTGTATGTCCATAACCGCGAATTGGAATTGAGTTGCCATTACCAACAATTATACCATGATTTTTGCTCAAATTTGAATAAGACGAGAGAGTACCTTGATCGGACGTCATATGAGAAGTGGCTCCGGTGTCCATATACCAATTCGTGTCCGGTGGATTTAAGCCAAGTGTATGCATTGCGGCTTCAATAAATGTAGGTGTCGGGATCGTATTTGGGCTCGTAGCATGGAAGGCATGCGAGGGCCGAGGCCCAAGCAGGCCTGCCTGTTGTCTTGGCCCATTACTGTACTGCATTCCACTATTTGGGACCGAGAAGCTGGGCCTGGAATTTTGTTGGAATTGAGCCCAGTTTCTCGGATAAGGAGCATGCGAAAAATAAGGGTTGTTAGGCCAATGGCCACTGGCCCAGGCCCACTGCCAGGGGGCCATGGCTGGGGCCAGTTAGCCTACGGCCCACTGCTCTGAGGCCCATTGTTGTTGGTGCCACTGTTTCCGTCGTTACCATCGCGATTGTCACCTCTATTTTTGCCATTATTTTTACAATTTTGACCCTTTTTGCTGCCACCGTGGTTACGGTTTTGGCCTAAATATTTGGAGAATGAGTGAGGGTCGTCTAATGTGGTCATCATTACGATGGAATGTGCTCCGGTAGCCACCTTTTTAGCCAAACCGGCCTCTTCTAACGTGAGCATGGAACGGGCCTGATAAAATGGTGGCAGATGATTACTTTGACGAAGTAGTGTTCCAACGTCATTATTGGCCTCAGAAAGGCCTGCAACCATTTGAAGAACAAGACGATTATTGGTAACGGACGCACCAACATTGCGGAGTTGGTCCGTCAATTATTTCAGCCTTTTACAATAGGCCGAGACGTTAGAAAAATCTTCCATGTTGACATGGGAAAATCCATGCTCAAGAGTGACAGCACGAGATTTTTTGTTATCTTGGAATATATCACGCACCATATTCCAAGTAGTAATCGCCGTAGCGTCGGGTTCAATAATCATCTCCAAGAGGTCTGTAGAGATTGTAAAATAAATTCACTAGAGAACGGTAGCATCAAGGGTTGTCCATGACGTATGATCATCCTGGGGGGTAGGCACCTTCTCCTCACCACTCACTGAGGAGATTATGTGATGGAGGACTTGATGCGAGCGTGCGTGAACTTTGAATAATTCCGCCCACGTCGTGTATTGGACGTTTTCTATCTCAAGAAAAATAGGGATGTGGTTCGTGATGTTGGAAACTGTAAGGGCAGGATGAAATATGTTCTTTGACGTAGACATAACGAAAGAACAATACGTGAATTAGCGACTAGGAAGAAAATTTTGGAATAGAGGAGGAAAAGTGCACGGAAACCGAGGAAGGGTTCATGGAAACCGAGCATAAATCGAGAAGAGCAGAAGTGTTTTTGGGATAAGGTATTTTAGACCTAGACTTCT
Organism: Anisodus tanguticus; assembly: GCA_034509755.1. Classification (NCBI taxonomy): domain Eukaryota; kingdom Viridiplantae; phylum Streptophyta; class Magnoliopsida; order Solanales; family Solanaceae; genus Anisodus; species Anisodus tanguticus. The sequence continues at coordinate 45,599,109 of CM067555.1, forward strand.
GATACCATGAAAGAAATAATCCCTTGATTACTTTCATTAATGAATGGGGTATATATACAAGTTGCAATCTCCAAATATGGAAAACCTATTCATACTATACTTCTAAATCCTAATCATACTTGTACAATAATTCTACAACTATGATAAGTTTGTACACTAGTTTAATTACAATCCTAATCATATTTGAGCACGGTATCGTGCTATATTCTATCAAATAGAAATGAATAGACTGGCCCAACCTGGAAGATATCAACTGTTAGGTATAATTTTTTTGCATTTTATTGACCTAACATTTTCAAAAAACTGGTCCACAGTTGAATATGAGATGAGACAAAAGATGTTTGCGTTAAAATTTAACAGCAGAATATGCATATTCTTCCATCTCTGACTCACTATTGTCATTTATTCTTCAGATGACATGGACATCTTTCAGAAAATCTAAGCAATTGCAGAATTGGATAATATTCAAAAATAAGTTTCAAAACTGAAATCGCTAATATTATGCTGCTCGTAAATGGTTGAAGAAGACTATTACATGATGTAGGTATATTAATGTACTCGTTTCTCGCAATCGCAGTTGAAAAATCTCGATGTTAAACATATATATACTAGTTTCTTATAACTCAATACTTCAAAACCAACATAATACATCTTCAAAACTAAAAACCCAGATAAATTTAACCTAAACGAAGCTCCTTTCTCTGCATAAATCATTAAACTCAATATACCCATGTAATATGAACATGCAATCACAATAACAACATCAAAAGGTCTAGAATTTCAAAAGAAAACTTTCATCTTACTCAAATACTACTGTCAAGATCGAGAATCGACAAAATACGAAAAATAAAAATAGAGACAAACATGAGGTGTACCTTCAAATCTTCTGTTTCAGATAACTTGATTTCTATAGATTTTCGAATGGCTTAGTAAAATAAAAGTGAAATCTGAGAAAAAAGTATTAGTGGCAACTTAATTCATATTAAAATTAAATTAGTTGGGCTATAGGAGCGGTCAAGTCGCCACAAAGGACATTTAGAAGCGACTATTTAAAAGTTGCCACTGAAAATATGGGGCCAAAATTTTGATGTTAGCGGGAATTGAAAATTTCAGAGTTAGTGACACCTATTAGTGGCAACCTACGAGAAGTCGCCCCTAAATGTTTAGCTTTTGCAGCGACTTCAATTGTCGCCACGGAAAATATAGTTGTTGTGGCAACAAATAGGGTCGCTCCTAAATGTCGCCACGATAAGTCCTGTTTCTTGTAATGCTAATAATCCTCCCCAAATAGTGCTAAAACATTTAACCATTTTTGTTTTGTGGCCAATATAAATATATTAAATTCTGCTACACTAAAGGGATTAAAAAAATTAACAAGCATAATTAAGGACATATATAAGTTAAGGAGACTCAACATCTAATATATACATATAAAAAGATTAACCTTATAAACGCAATGTAATTTTCAATGAAGAATTCAGAATGAACGTGACCTTATAATTATGTATAAACTTTGAATGTCTTTTGCACTCATATACATTATTCGAGCTGAAATCAATGAATTTAACTAAACTAACCTACTACAAGTACTCGCCCGAGATCCGCCTTTGTACATCACTTAATAGAGATTAGTTTTTTATCCATTGCTTGGCAGTTTGATACTTATTCTTTTATTTTTTTCAAGTTTATTCTTCTTTTTATAATTGGTTAATAGAAATAATTTAATTTAATATTGTTATTGGGAGAAAATGATTGATTTGGACTTTAATTTTTTTCTCCGTAAATTTAATAGTAATAGGACCAGTCATTTATAGATAGTAAATATAATGGACCATTAGTGAAGAACCAAATAAATAGTCATTGCAATAATTATAACTCTACTTACGTTTACTTTTATTCTTTTGTCTTTCTAAGGATGAAGAAGGGGAAGTAAAATCCTTGCTTTATTTTTTTAATTACTTCAAATTAATCTATAGCTTAAAGAATACTAACATACAATTCGAGTATTGCTTTAGTTTTAAACATTGATATTTCATTCTCAAGTTGAAAAGAATAGCATGTTTTCAAACTTCAATTGAGAAGTATCCTTTATAGAACTAGAAAGTTTGTAAGACTTGAAAGTGAAATGTAGACATAAGATGGGATAGGTGAAATATTTTTCACTATTTACTTATTATCATTTAGCTACTAAATTTCACATTCGGTGTTTACCTCAATTCAATGGATACACGATATATTTTATATACAATTTTATCACTAAAGCATTGTTAATTAACACATATTATCACCATAATTTATATATAAGTATGGTAAATTTATATTATTTGGGGTAAACAACGGATATGGATACCCCCCTCCCCCTCAAAATAAGATATCAATCCATAAGTGAGTGAAAATTATGAAAAAGTAAAATTCAAATTTCAATAAAGATGAAAACGATGATGATTTCTTTTCATCTGTCCATCTTTCGATTCATAGTTACTTAGTAACAATGTTTGCAGGAGAATATAGAAATATTTGGTAAAATATAGAATTGAGGTATGCACAAATTAATCCAAATAACCGTTTTATTAAAAAAGAGGAGGAAAAAATATGGTTCTAGATTATGTTTATATATATTTGAGAAATCAAGTTTATATCACTTTTGATTTGTCACATAACGTGCAATCCATTAAAATAGAACTTTTATTATACATGATTATCAAGTTTACGTGACACCATTAAGACCCAGTGGATTTCACAATACATGTGTCTCATCCATTCATGGAACAAAAAATGCAATTTGAAAGGAATTTTATTTGTATGTACAAGCAATCTTACTAAAGATAAGTTGATGTCTGTCTCTCGAAAACTGTAAGATTGTTATGACTTTTTTGGGCAAGTTTTTGAAGCATTAATATATACTCCATATCTTTGTTTATGAGAATCGATTTAAGGATTAAGAGTTTATGAATTTTATAATAATCTTAAATAAATATACAATAATAATTAAGTTCACATCAAATATTTATAAATATTTAATAATTGAGCAAAAACTATTGAATTCACGTGAACGCAAATGTTATGCTCTAGATCCGCCTTGGCCAGTTGCTGAATACTCCCTTATATTAACCTAGTTACGATTAAAATTTTAAATTAAGTTGCCAAATTTCACAAACTTAGGGGTGTTTGGTACGGAGGATAACGTGAAAATAAGTCATTTTTAGCACCCAAAAAATAAAAATCTTTTCCTAAAACAATATTTTTTATTTAAAGGGGAAAAATGGCTTTCTTAGCTTATGTTCTTCTCCGATAATCCTTTTAAAACTCCAAAAATTTAGAGAGTGTTGGTTAAGTTTCGTGAAATATTTTTCGCCATACCAAACATACCCTAAAATGGAACGAAAGTGACATTTAGACTTTCTAACCAAGCTTTTGCTTAAACATTTTAACTAGTTTGTCTGAAAATGTGCGGAACTTCTTGAAAGAGTGTATATATATATATATATATATATGTGTGTGTGTGTGTGTGTGTGTGTGTGTGTGATTAACAGTCATTAGTATACAATTACATGTAAAATTGTGTCTAAACATTTCATGGAAATGCAAGACCAAGGCGCCTTCAACAACCATTGATTTCTAATTAAATTGAGGAACTAGCTTTTATATACGGATAGTATAAAGAGGTTTTATTATATAAACATATTTAACGATCTATAGCATATATTATATTTCCAAGTTACTAAGTACTTAGGATTATTATAAACATCTATTTAACGATCTATAGCATATATTATATTTCCAAGTTACTAAGTACTTAGGATTATATAGATAGGTACATGCATATTGTTATATATTTTCACTTATTCTAATCTGATAGTGTAAAACAATTGTAGAACTATCTTAAAGTAAAGACCTTTTACGTTAGAAAAGGTAAGAATTTCAGTTCCATGCACTTTAGTGTAAAATATATTTGAATTATTTAAAAGATAATTGCAACTAAAATTTTTTGTAGATTAATTGGTAACCTAAAATATGTAATAAATAACCTATTATAACTTGTTAAATTAAATTAATAACATAAGAAATTGTATTATCAATGTATATTACCTTAAATACAAAAAGTAATTCTGCTTTATTGAGGGACACATAAAAGCTTACACTAAAATGTTCCTTTTCTTTACCAAAAGAATGCTTAGGTTAAAAATCAAAAAGTAAAAAAGTGGAAAAGAGTAAAAAAGGAACCAAAGTCACAAAATTCACTTACTTTTTCTTTTCTTTTTTCTCATCTTTTTTCTTCCTTTTCATCTTACCCCCATCTCCCCCCACCCCCACCCCCACCCCACCCCAAGTATCATTTTCTGACATATACTCCACACAAAAGAAACAAGGCATTCATACACCTTCTCATTTTTTCTTCTTACTCCTTTTCCTTTCTCTCGCAATCTCAAATCCCAACAACTTCTTCAATTCCCCTTTCATTATCATCATCATCAAACCCCATTTCAAGAAAATCCCAAAACTTTCCTCTCTATCCAAACCTCTACTATACATATCTTTTTTTTCATCTAAAAATTGATTCAATTCTTCCTCAAAGAAGCTACTAGTCCCTTTTTATAACCTACTTACAAACACAAGAAACGACAAGGAAAAAGAAAGGAGAGAAAAGGAAGAGTTAGCTAGCTAGAAAGATGAGTTGTTCATAATACTTTGTGTTATTTTTCAGATTACTAATTCTATTTCTTCTTTCCTTTTGGAAAAAAACATGGAGTTATTCCCAACACAACCAGATTTATCCCTACAAATTAGCCCTCCAAATACTACTCAAGAAGAGAATATGGATTTGGGTTTTTGGAAAAGAGCTTTGGAATCAAGAAAACCCCATAATATTAATACTAATAACACTTCTTGTTTTGAGCTATCTTTATCATCAAATATTCCAAGACCTAGTAGTACTACTCATCAAGAACCTAACTACTCTTCTAGCCAATATTTCCAAAACACTTATAACACAAATTTCATAAATAACCCTTTACATCAAAACCAAGTTCTTATAAACCCTCATCATGATCTTGGTTATTTTAGACCTATAAGAGGAATCCCACTTTACAATAATCAAAACCCTCTTTTTCCTTTTGATACTACTACAACTACATTACCTATACCATCTTCTCCTAGTACTTTTAATAATTATAACATTAACCCTATATCTTCATCAAATAGCCATTTTCAGTCCCACCACCATCATCATCAAGGTGGCCAAATGAGATCGAGATTTTTTTCAAGATTTCCAGCTAAAAGGAGTATGAGAGCTCCAAGGATGAGGTGGACAAGTACCCTTCATGATCGTTTTGTTCATGCTGTTGAGCTCTTGGGTGGACATGAAAGTAGGTTTTTGCTTAAATTTTGTGCTTTCTTTAAGGTATTATGTTCGGTAAATACTCATATGTATTGGATGTTTACATCAAGTTAGGTAATATTTATTTAATATAAATATCGGATATGGGTAAGTTTTTATCATTTATGTTTTGTGTAGTGATAGTCAGGTTTAGTTGAAGTACGCTATGATAACTTGAAATGTTGATTAATGATATGATATGACAGGTTAAATTGCACAAAACTTTCTATATTGTCGGTATATATAACTTAACTTCTTCAATAAAATGGGGTTTAACTCATACACCGACAATGTAATTTTTTTTTAATGTTATCAGTGTATTTTAACATGTTTTTCCGGAAACAATCGCTCTACCTATCAAGGTGGAGTTAATGTATGTGTATTACTCTACCCTCCCCAGACCCTATGGTATGAAATTTCACTGAGTATGTTGTTGTTGTAGTGTATTTTAACATGTTATAACAGGTGATTGTTTGACTTATTTTTCAATTACTACTCTCGTTTTTTTATGAACGGTTAATTTTATATTACTATCATTTTTAGGTGATTTCATAGTATAATGTCTTGTAAATATTGTTGGTGTGCATAGGTTAACATTACTTAGAAAATCTAGCTATTATTATGAGCTTAATATTTACTGCTTTTGGGGAATGTAGGAGCAACACCCAAGTCAGTTCTTGAGCTTATGGATGTGAAAGATCTCACTTTGACTCATGTTAAATCCCATTTACAGGTAATAAATCTTTTATTAAAAGAGTGTTTTTTTCTTCTCTTTCTTTCATTTGTCCAAATATGTATTTTTTGGAGTCTTCACAAAAGACTATGCTTTGGAATTTCAATAGCATGTGTTTTTTTAATGCTAAGTTCAGTAGAGTGAGTTAAATTATCTTTTTGGAGTCTTCACAAAAGGCTATGGTTTCTTTAGTAGTAAGTACTACTTTGGACAATAGCCTATATCATCAGGAAGGATGTTAATTTCCACAAACATTACAAATTCCAATGCCTCTTTTTTTATACTCTTCGTGTACCAATTTATATAAAGAATAACACATTTTTTATTTCATAATAATATATAAAAAAAGGGAAGTCTGGTGTATTAAGCTCTCGCTATGCGCATGGTCCTGGGAAGGGCCGGACCATAATGGTTTATTGTACGCAGTCTTACCTTGCATTTCTACAAGAGGCTGTTTCCACGGCTTGAACCGTGACTTTAAATTTTACCTTTTATGCTTAACGAGATATCTATAACCACATAAATATCTTTGACTTGTTTTAGACCACAAAATTCAAAAAAAATCTTTTATTTTTTAATATTCATGCTCACTCAAACTATATCATATAAATTGAGACGGAGGGATTACATTTTTTTTTTCCTCTCATAATTTTGAGAACTTTTTCTACAAGTAGATCTGATGATTCTGCAAGCCTATTGCATATATATGCAACTTTTTTTCTTTTGCCTCGGAGAATGAACCATATATTCATTCATTCATGTAGTAGCAGTAACAGTACTAGTCGTTCAAGAAATGGAAAAAAAGAAGGAAGAAGAAATAAGACTCAGTTCAATAAAAGGAGAGAGAGAAAGTGTCATTTATAATGATTCATCAATAATAACATCAGGAAAAGAGGAGGAATATTAACAACACTGCAAAAGCCACAGGCAATGGAAAAGAGTCATTAATTTGACACATTAATCTTTAACTCTTTGGGGTGGTTTGGTTGGTAACAAGATATCTCGGAATTAATTATCTTGGTATTAATTATCCCGAGATTAGTTATTCTACCTTCCCACAAGGAGAAGAATAATATTACAATTCCGGAATAATTAATCTGGGATTAGTTATATCAGGATTTTGTTCCAACTAAAATGAGATAAACTCATCTTAAATTTAATCCCTAGATTAATTATTCCTTAACCCCCATACCAAATGAGCCCTTAAGGATTTAAATTATATACAATGACCGTATAAATAATTACTTTAACTTGTAGTAAATAATTTGTCTTATTTTTCATGTTATCTATTCCACTTTGTCTTAACATACCTATAACTATTATTTAGTTGACATGGTATTGTAATCTTTTACTTTATCGTCACTAGCAGAGAAGTCAATTTTTTTATTAACGGATTCGAATTATAAAGATTAAACATAAGAAGAATGTAGGAGATTCAATATTTATTATATATAGATAAAAATAATTTAAATCTCGTTTATAATAGTATAGTTTTTCCATAAAGAAGATCTGAATAAACTTTGTTTCTCCTCCCAAATCTGCTCCAAGTATGGTTGTACAGACGGTAAACTCTTATTTGTCGAATATAAGCACCTGTTTATAGGCAATCACCTGCATGGAGATGAATTATATATACATATATATATATATATGCACATTATGAAATACACCACATGCAAAAAGTTTATCATCATTTTCTATCCAGCTACCATTTCCTAGTACAAAGAATGACCTGTCGGACCGGGGTGTGGGGCTCCTGGGGTGGGAGATTCCACCTTTTGGAGCAAAGAATGACCTGTTATATTGTATATATAGGGTGTGTTTGGTACTAAGGAAAACATTTCCAATTTTTCTATGTTTGGTAGGTCAAATATCTTGGAAAATATTTTCTCTAGAAAAATAAATTACTTAAAAATAAGGAAAATAATTTTCCTAATGAAAGTAGGGAAAACAAGTTTATAAGTGACATTCCAAGTTTATTGTCTCATTCCAACGCCCCCAACCTCTTGACCATCCTACCCCCACCACCCCCGAATACCCATTCCACCTCTATAGTATTTTGGTAGATTACATAAATGCTTTTTGGATAATATTTTTTGTTTATATACAAACACTAGAAAATAAGTAAGAAACTCACTTGTTTTCTAAGAAAACATTTTCTAGGAAAACATTTTCCATGGAAAACCTTTTACTTCGTACCAAACACACCCATACTCTCACTTTTTTCAGTCCACTTTTTCTGGATAAATTTTAAAAAAAGAATTACATAATCATCCTTTTGGGCCGGGGTCTATCGAAAACAGCTTCTCTATCCCACAAAAATAGAGGTAAGGTCTGCGTACATCCTACCCTCCCAAGACCCCACTTTGTGAGATTACATTGGGTATGTTGTTGTTATAATTACACAATCAATGTATTTTTAACCTATTTGTAGCGGGTAATCTGCTTATTTCTATGTTACTAGTCCAACTTACTATAAACCGCTATCTGTAGCTATATTTTAAATGATCTGATTACACGATTAGTCAGCGTATAGAAGTTTACATTACTTTTAATTCTAACATTGTTGGATGGTTTTATTTCTATGCAGATGTATCGGACAGAGAAGAATACTGATAAATCATCAGCAGGAGCAGCTTCTTCAGGTGCAAAAAATGGTTTATTATATGACTAATTATTCAATTTTGGTTATTTTAAGATATAATGTACTACTATACAGTATGATTACTAGCATTGTTTTTTTTAATGAAGAAAAATTTATCAAAATTCTTTTTTTTCCTTCTGGACATGTTTAGGCCAATCGGAGGTGTTTGATAATGTATCATCTAGGGATAATTCTGTTGATTTAGTGCTTGAAATTCAAAATTCAAAGAAGACTGAATTATCAGTTCAACAAGGAAGACAAAATATGTATCATCAAGAGAAAGATTATGGTGGTCTTTGGAGTAATTCTTCAAGGTAAACATTTATATATGCAACTCAATTATTATGTTTAGGATTATTAGGAAGTAAAAAGTGTTTATTTTAGGAAGTTGAGGTGTTTGAGCTAAGCTTTTTGAGAAAACTTAAGTTGTTTTGTTAAGAGTCTCACATCTGAAATGGAATGGAAACCTGAACTCCTTATATGAACTTGGACAATCCTCACCTTATAAGCTAGGCTTTTGGGGTTGAGTTAGGTTCAAGATTCATTCTTTACATGGTATCAGAGCCGAGCGACCCATTTCAACTCTTTGTTTGTCGATGTTGGCCCCCAAATTATATTATCCACGCTCCAGTTAACGAGGTCTAGGCGTGCAAGGGAGTGTTAAGAGTCCCACATCGAAAATGAAATGGGAACATGGACTCCTTATATGGACTTGGACAATACTCACCCTACAAGCTAGCTTTTGGGGTTGAGTTAGGCCTAAGATCCACTATTTACATGTTTTTTCAGAATTTGAAAAAATAGTTTTTTTCTCAAAGCACTTGAATTTTAGCCAAGCACAATTTGTTGCTCTGGTATTGGCATGCAGAAGTATTTTTCAAATTGATTAGTCAAATAAAAATTGATACTCTCCAATTAAAAATACTTTTTCGAAAAAAAAAACTTCTGATGGACAACACTCTTTACAATAATCAAAATTTAAAAATTTAGTCAAACATGCTATACCTTTAAAACATAACAAGAAATGGAGTGACATTAATATTATAGTCTATAGATGCCAACTAATTTTGGCATTGAGACTTAATTGTTTCATGCTGTAATGAGAGAATATTCTGAACCTTACATATCATGTTTCATTTGAAAACTCATTGAACACCCTCCAAAGTAACAGTTTAGAAGAATCAATGTTCACTAGGTCATCCTGCTCTTATTACAACATGTAGATAAAACAAAAAATTTAATTATGCATATCGTTAGTGTAAGAACTTTTTATATCATCAAGTAAAAAGTTGTGATGAAGCTTGTATGGTGAAGAGGGGTTATTTAAAAAAACTTGTTAACGTGTAATGTTTTTTTTGAATCCCTCTATTCAAATTTCTAGCTTCGCTGTTACTAATAATAAGACTTTTGAGACTAGACCCCGTGCTAGGAAACTTAGTATCAAAGATAACACTAGCTAGTAACAAAATGGCCCCCATGTGTAAAATTCTCTTTTGGTGCCAAAGGCAAAGGACTATGGTCATACACTACTAAAAAGTCACTATTTTTCTATTGAAATTTTCCGCTGGACTATGTTCATTGGCTATTTTCATTGAATGTCGGTAGAAAAAAATTTAAATAGTAGTATTTTCACACTGAAAAATTAAAAAGTTTCACAGCGTTTCAATAAAAACGTATTTCCCATCTTTCCGTTTTTCTAGTGAACTAGTAGTGATATATGCATGAATGGATGCAACTTTTATAATTTCATCAAAAGGGGATATCATAAGAAGATGGAAAGACAAGAAAAAGATAAAAGCAAGCTGAGTACTATAAAAATATATGACACAGTAGTACTGAAAGATATAATAGTAGCTTTCTGTTCTATCAGTCTCACTTTTACTTTCTTTCTTCTGCATGGCCTCCACTGATGATAGAAAAAATATTCCCTGTATTGAATGGCAATATTTGTGTTATTGCAGCAGAGAAAGTTGGCAGCTGCATGGCAAACTAGGAGATTATCCAGGAAACTTACCTTCTTTAGAGGTACTATATTATTCTAAATTACATGCCAATTGTACATTATTTCAATTCTTTTAGATCAAGCTTATGAACCTCTAAACTACAAAAAAAAAAAAAAAACAGAAATTAGCTATGAAATCGTCGCTAGGTTGTTGCTTAATATAGTCCGTAGCAAATATGATTTTTTGATAATTCTTCGCTAATCCGTTCTTAAATAGGATTAACAATGATATTTTGTTGTCTAACGCCTCTAATACATGGATATGGTAGAAATTTTTAAGTTATTCTTGGATGGTAGTACATACAACATGCAGTATATTGCTTCATCATTGTTACATATATTCCTCAATCTGTCCTTTTGATTCCTTTACTCACACACACTTCTCTTATTTGTAATTATTGTATTTCTTCCTTAGTATTAATTACGTAATTTTTTTCTTCATTTTTTTTTGTAAAAAAAAAAAACAGAAAGACATGGAAGCAAAATGCACAAGCTATGAAGGAATATCAACAGAAGTGAGTTCATCAAGCATAACACAAGCAAGTCCAAAGAAGCCTAATTTGGACTTCACTTTAGGAAGGCCTAATATTTCATAGTACTAAAAAAGAAAAAGCAAACAATATATATTAAAGTTACTGCTTGGAATAGAAAAGTACTACTCATTTTGAAATCATTAGTAAATAGAGAGAGAAAAAAAAAGAGAGAATCAGGTACCCACTTAGATTTAAAAAATAATAGATAGAGATTAAAAAAAAGGTAAAAAAAGAAAGGAAAAAGTGAGTTAAAAAAAGACAAGGAGACAAGAAAGACAGAAAAGCAAGAAAAAAAAAGTGAATTTTCTTTATTCCCCTTATAGGAGTATAATATTCTTGTGATGATCTCCAAATAGTACATTAAATTGTTCCTTTTGTTTTCCTGCAAAATTGGAGAAAAAAGAGGGGAAATATTTGAAATTTAATTTGATGTTAGTATTGTTATAGTTGTAAGAGAGAAAAGTTATATCTTCCTTTCCTTTTTGCTACTCCTAGTACCTAGAGATGTAAATCTCTTTCCCTTGGTAATGACTCTTTATTCCTATGCATGGTCACATGCTAAAATATTCTCACACTTTTTTCTAAATGTTAACAAGATTTTCTAATTAATTCCTTCAATTTCCATATATTACTTGTCCTAAATAAACAAGGGGAAGTTACATAATTGGCCTTCGACTAAAAATATTTATAGCCTCCATGTAACTTCCATACTAGGTCCGTAGGTCATAGAGTCAGAAGAATAGTCGGAATTATAATTACTTTATATGGTTTCTTCTTTGTTAAAAAGAAACAAAGAAAAACGATTTCACAAATTATATTTGCTAGTTTCAAAAAAAAAATCACCATTTTGAATTTAACAATATAATTCTATGCAACTTACATAATCGTTTAATAGTCCAGATCCATTTAATTACGGTGAGTTAAGTTCTTAACATAATGTTACTCCATAATTCTTCAACTATTATTCTAATATACATATATATACTAAAACAATTATATTACCCTAGCTTGACAAAAGATAGAATAATTTCCCTTAGGAATTTCTTTCATTATTCACAATATATATAGCTGTACAAGGTTGATTCCTAATATGGTACGAATCCTAACTTACCTTACAAAGGTTGATTCCTAATACAATTAGAATCCTAGGTTACCTTAAATATACATTTATCATAATTACAAAATATACGGTGAATATTCTGAGAATATTCGCTAATACTCCCCTCGGACGGAGCGGGAGGAGGCCGAATGCTAAGGCCGGATCGGAAGTTGGTGAAGAGGCGTCGCGGTAGTCCCTTTGTGAAAATATCTCGCATACGATACGAGGAAGGCACGTGTAAAATTTTGACCGACCACGAGCAACCTTCTCTCGCACAAAGTGGATATCCATCTCAATATGCTTAGTCCGCGATGTTGGACCGGATTATGAGACATATAGATAGCGAAATGTTGTCACAATAGACTATAGACGCCTTGCGAAATGGACACCGGAGCTCCAAAAGAAGATTTCGGAGCCAACGGATCTCGGCGACGACATTAGCAACTCCGCGATATTCTGCTTCAGCACTCGAACGGGACAACGCGTGGCTCGCCGCTTGGCGGACCATGAGATAAGATTATCCCCAAGAAATACACAAGGTACTCGGAGGTGGAGCGACGCGTGTCGGGGCATCCCGCCCAATCGCATCTGTGTGTAGGCTAGCAATTTGGTTGGGGCGGAGGGGTATAGATGTAAGCCAAAGTCAAGTGTGCCCTTAACATATCTGATAATACGTTTGAGGGCGGCAAAATGGGACTCTCGGGGGTCGTGCATAAATAGACACACATGCTGAACGGCATATGCAATATCAGGTCTAGTGAATGTAAGATACGAAGAGCACCTGCTAGACTTCGATATAGAGTGGGATCAGAAACCGGCGCACCGTCATTGGCACTAAGCTTGGATTTTGAGTCCACCGGAGTTGGCATAATTTTACAATTTGTCATCTTGGCCCCGTACTATCTCTTCTCGCATACTTTCGCCGACACGGGAACATATTGGCAACAGATCTAGTCACCGATATACCCAAAAAATAACTTAGCTTGCCCAAGTCAGTCATAGCAAATTCAGTTTTGAGTAGAGCAATGATTTCATTCTTCAACCCGTCAGATGAGGCAGTAAGAACAATATCGTCGACATATAATAGCAAATATGCAGTGCTGCTACCTTGGTGAAAAGTGAAGAGAGAGGTATCACACCTGCTACATACAAAACCAATTTGCAGAAGATACCTAGCGAACCGATCATACCAAGCGCGAGGGGCCTGTTTCAATCCATACAATGACTTCCTGAGACGACACACAAACTGTGGAGCTGCAGGATGAACAAAACCAGGAGGTTGATGCATGTACACAGTCTCTTTCAAATCCCCATGAAGAAACGCATTCTTGACATCAAGCTGATGAATCGGCCAATGTAAGCCCATAGCAATACTGAGAACAGTCCGAATAGTGGCCGGTTTAACAACCGGACTGAATGTATCACCACAATCAATACCCTCCTGCTAATTAGAGCCATTTGCAACTAGTCTTGCCTTATACCTTTCTAAACACCACTGTCTCTGAACTTGTGACGAAATAGCCACATACACCGGATAACATTCACACCAGCTGGTCTAGGTACCAAATCCCAAATGCTCTGCTTGGTTAAAGCGTTAAACTCCTCGCACATGGCCGCATTCCAATTGGGGTCCAGTTTAGCTAGTTTTGGATTCTTTGGAATGGGTGATAAGGTTTGTGTGGAGAGATTGAAGTGAACATTGGGTTTGAAGATCCCGTGTTGTGCACGAGTCTCCATGCGGTGAGAGGGCAACAGTGGGAGGTCGGGACTGGTCACTTTGGACCGGTAGGCGGTGAGGCCGCGGGATCGGCGACGGTGTTGCTACGAAAGCGAGGAGACTCGACAGGTTGTTGGATTTGCTGGACCGGAGGCAGTGTGGGTGGTGCATTAGACTCGACAGGGTGCAGCATGGGTGGTGTGGGAGCTGGACTGGGTGGCGGCATTGCTTTGCGGGAGGGTCGATGACACTTTGCCGGAGGCGACGATGGCGTCGGAACAGATGAGCCGCTGCCGGTACGGTGCATTTTGGATGACCGGAGACAAACTCGGTTCATCGAGAAAGATGTAATCGGTGGTCTGAAATTTTCGAGATTTGAAAAAGGAAAGGTTGTCTCGTTAAAGGTAACGTGACGGAGACGATGATTTTGCGAGTAGCTATGTCATAGCACAAGTAGCCCCGATGATTAGGAGATAGACCAAGGAAGACACATGGAAGAGTGCGAGGGGCAAGTTTGTGGGGTGCAAAGTGGAGGCTATGTTGGGGTAGCATAAGCATCCAAAAATACGTAGGTGATCATATGACGGTTTGCCTACGGTATAAGATTTCGTAGAGGTTTTATTTTGGAGTGTGCTAGTTGGTAAAATATTTAGAAGGGATTCTACCATTTTGACAAAGATATACCCAAAAAGGAGGTGGTAGGCGAGCATGAAACGAAGTGTGCGGACCATGTTATTGATGGTACGTATAATTCTTTCAAATTTTCCGTTTTAGGAAGAAGTATAGGGACAAGAAAAATGGAAAACCATGCCTTGTTTAGAACAGAAATTGTGAAATGCCGAGTTATTAAATTCACGTCCATTATCACATTGGAATGATTTAATAGGTTTTTCAAATTGTGTCTTAATGAATTTTTGAAACTCGAGGAATTTTGCAAAAACTTCGATTTGAATTTCGATGGGTAAATCCGGACAAAATGTGAAAAATCATCCAAGAATACTAGATAGAATTTATGACCCAAAGAGCTAGCAATCGGAGATGTCCACAAAGCAGCATGAACAATATCAAAGGGAGAAAAAGTAACACTATTTGATGACATAAAGGGAAGACGAGTATGTTTGCCTAGTGGACAAGAAAAACAGTGTTGGGCAATTTTCCCATTATTACATTGAATACGCTTAGAAGTCCTAAGAAAAGTAAAAACTAGATCTCCGGGGTGTCCGAGTCGGTTGTGCCAAGTTGAGGGAGAGATCGCCGCAAGGGATATAGGTGCTTGCGGTCTGACAGCGGAAGATTGAGTGAATGGGTAGAGGTCTCCCACACTATTGCAGCGTGTAAGAATTTTCCCCGTATTGAGTTCCTTCACGTAAAAACCAAAGGGTCAAATTCGACGGATACACGTAATTATTGCTAGTGAATTTTCTAATAGAGATTAAGTTTTTAATGATGTTAGGTATGTATAGGATGTGGTTTAGGGAGAAAGGTGGGTGTGGATGTTTGGTGTGTGTGTTACCGTATCCTTCAATTGGAATGCGATTACCATTGCCGACGGTAATAAATTGAGGACACTTTAGCCGACGTAGTTGAGATAGGTTACACGACGACCGGTGAGGTGAGATGTGGCTCCGGTGTCCATGTACCAATTGTCATCGGGCTGTTGAAGGTTCACGGTGGTGTATGCCTAGCCCAAATCGGTCGGGGCCAGTGGCCGCCGGGCCGCTGCAAGTGCTTCTTCTTCTTCTTTGGACCGCAATGGGGCTGCTTGCCGATTCTTGCCGCCGCTTGACTACAATCGGTGGGCCTACTGCTGCTGCTGGGTGGTCAGGGGGCAAGGCCCAACAGGCTAGTCGACCAAGGCCGCTGGGCCCGGGCCCCTGCGGTCGAGTACGGGCATGCGGGGAGAGGCCCGCTTCTGCCGGGTTGGGCCACCGCCGCTGGCGGTGGTTGGACCACCGCTGTTCTTCGTCCACCGGTTGGCCGTTGTCCGATCCACCGGTTGCGTTGGCCCTTTCCGCGGCCCTTGCCTTTGTTGTTGCGACCTCTCGCCTCCACGACCTCCGCCGCTCTCGTTCTTTCTTCTTGTTGTTCTTCTTCTTCTTTGGGCTTCTTGGTTGTTCTTTGGCCGCAGTGTTGCCATCCCGTCAACGGCTAACGCCTTTTGATTATATTCCTCTTGTTTAGCACGTCTAGTTTCTTCCAACAATAGCCGTGAACGTGCCTTGTTGAAACTTGGGAGAGGGTCGGCTTGTTGAATCATTGTTGCGAGTGTGTCATAATCACCTTTCGATAAACCCGCAACAAGTTGAAGCACCATCTTGGTTTCGAAACAAGTCCCGACGTTGGATAGTTGATCGGTTATGAGTTTCGATTGCTTACAATATTCGGACATGTTGTTAAAATTCTCGAGGCGGGTATTGTTGAATTGCTCTTCCAAATACACAAATTCGAATATTTTTATTGTCCCGAAAGATTTCTTCTAGCCGGACCCAAAGTTCACGTGCCGTAGCACCTGTTTTCATGATAGTGCATAACGGATCTTTGGAGATGGTGCCGTAGATCCATTGTTTGACGATGGCGTCAAGACGACGCCGATTGAGTCCGTAACATCGGTGGGACGAGGAACGAGTTCGTCAATGTGATCGAGCACGTTGTATGCACATGCATGAATGTAGAATAGTTCCATCCACATGGAATATTGACAGTCTTCTTGGCCAAGAATTATAGGGATAAAATTCTTGATGTTGTTAACGGCGAATGCCGGATGAAAAGAAGGTACTGAACGTTGAGAGGGGTTGTCAAGTGTGCCAGTGGATGAAACGGAATTTGTGGGGGAAGACATGGTTGCCGCCTACCGAGGGAAGGGAATTTTTTGGTTTGGCCGAAATATGGAGGAAGAAACCGATTTTTTTTTTTTTTTTGTGAAAGCAGAAAAATTCTGATTTCGGCCGGGAATGAGGATTTAGGTTTTAGGCTCTTGATACCATGAAAGATAGAATTATTTCCCTTAGTAATTTCTTTCATTATTCACAATATATATAGCTGTACAAGGTTGATTCCTAATATGGTACGAATCCTAACTTACCTTACAAAGGTTGATTCCTAATACAATTAGAATCCTAGGTTACCTTAAATATACATTTATTATAATTACAAAATATACGGCGAATATTCTGAGAATATTCGCTAATAGACTGAGAATATTCGCTAATAGATTGAGTTGTTTTTATTTTTCTTTACAAATTACTTTACTTGCACGCAGGGGCGGAACTACATGGTCCCAAGGATTGTCAGCTGAACACATTTCACTGAAAATTATACATGTATATAAATAAAATACGGTTGTATGTGGAGTGAAAGACTATCACGGTATACACGGTCAAAATCGTGTATATAGTGTGTATATTTTATATATTCTTTATCATAATTATTAGAGTTTTTGTACATGTAGAATTATGGCAGTAGTCTTGTATTAGAAAAAGGTAGATTTAATTTCCATGATTAAAAATTGTATATCATGTATATATACCTTCTCATTAATGAAAATAATCAGGGGATTATTCTCTTTAATGGTATCAGAGACAAATTCATTCCAATTCTTCGGATGTTGGGCCCCCAAATTATATTATTCACGCCCCAGTTAACGAGGTCTGGGCGTGCGGGGAGTGTTAAGAGTCCCACATCGGATATGGAATGTGAACATGAACTCCTTATATGGACTTGGACAATCCCCACTCTACTACTTGCTTTTGAGGTTGAGTTAGGCTCATGATCCATTTCTTTACATGGTATATATAAAGGTTTGAACACCCTTGATACAACTGGGAGAGTTAGCCTAGCGATAAAGGATGTGCAAAAAGACACAGGGTATAGTTTGATTTAATATTTGTGGAGAACCTCTTCATAAAAAAATATTATTTCTTCAAGTTTGAACACTCTTAACAAAAATTTTGGCTTCGTCACGGCTTGTTGCACGACTTAATCACTTACTTTACACACTTAATAGTTTTAGTTACAGTAAATGACTTGGCCTTTGGATGAGAGATTGTTTTTAGATGAATGTGGTAAAAATTGCTTTTAGACTTTCATCTATGGAAAGGCAAAAGTGAAACAATGTGTAGAATATAATTCATTTTAATTACAGTCAAGCCTGTCGACCGAAATTTTTCAAATGATATAGCGAATGGTTGTTATATACCTATACAACAACATAATATATTCAGTGAAATTCCACAACGTGGGGTCTGGGGAGGGTAGAGTTACGCATACCTTACGTCTACCTTGGTAGGTAAAGCGGCTATTTCCGAGACACCCTCGGCTCAAGACTATACACCTATAACAATATCAATATTTAAATAATATTTCACAGTTATAGGCAAAAAAGATGCATAAAACCTAATTTTTCATTTTCAATTGTTAAATCTAAAGCTTAATCACACTTTGTATAATGAAGGAATTTTTTTTAATGATAGAAATAGATATTCATACAATATTCTTTGTCATAAATAGTGTATTTAAAGTATCAAAATATTTGATCAAAAAATTCTAAATCTATTATTGGTAATCTTAGAGATTATATTTCTATAAAAATGATTAATTACTATATTATCAAAAAGGGAAGATAGTTCTTATACAGAGGTAATTTTATAAAGAACGTACCATTATAAAGATGATTATTGTTGTTATAAATAAATAATTGTTATAGAGATGTAAAATATAATATAAAAGATCGATTGGGAAAAACTTGATTGTTATAGAGATATATTGTCATATAAAGATGTTATAAAGAGGCCTCACGCTATTATTTCTTTTATACATATCTATAGTAAAAGTTTGATAATTAATAAAGCATTGAATGGATGGGTATAGAAAGCACAAGAGAAGAAAAAGTAAAGGTAGAGTTTAATTTCAACATTTAGGAATATGAAGTAATTCTTGTTTTATTCCATTTGGTCTTTTAGGATTGCATAAAATCTCCCAATATATACCCACCTAAAGTTACTTTGACCTTAAGAATGGAAAGTTATTAATGGTTGATCATAACTCAATTATTAGAGATATTTTATATTTGTTTCTTATATTCTTAATTATAGATCGTCTTATTACCTTCCTTTGATACACCTGAACAAAAATAATTGAGAAATAAACTAGTATACAGTAACACATAACTTAAGCTATTTCCCATTAATTATAGTATGATTTTAATCTTTAAATGAAAGAATGGGCAATATTAGGAAAGGATTAGCATGTCATTTGCCCACGCTAGATATTTACACCAAATACTGATGGAATGCAAGGTGTGTATCTTGCATACACACTTATTATAGTACATTGAATTTTTCTCTCTCTTACAATTTCATGTTCTATTTCGCTCTCCAAGGAGACTTTAAATTGTTTAAAAAACTCAACTATTTCAACTATGTACATTGATTTGCGTGTGAACGGGCTGGTTCCTAATGATATGAAGGATAACATTTGGACAAGAAAATAATCAAAAGATTTGTGGGACATGAATTGGAAGGTATTAAGAACATTTACAAGTGGGAAAAATTGTAGATTGAGTTAGAAATATTAACGAAAAGTCAAAAGCGACACAAAGTCTTAACTTAAAAACATATATACCTCCTAATATATAAGGATTGGGCTATGGTCTAAACATGAATAGTGTAGCCCTTTGAGTTTACTTTACAATAATTCAAACAATTCATCAATCGAAACTTCATACACAGAGTTATATCAAAACTCCCAAATAGTGTCTGATTCGTGCGATCGAGCTATGTGTGCCCGCGCCAAGAGCAGAAGAGCCAATGCATATGGTCTTCACTCAATAAGTTGATATGATCCGACTTGGGAACGTATGAAAATAACAATCAAATACACAGAATTAAACAACACAAAGTAAGATAGATTTGATAGAATAAATAGAGATGAGAATAGAAGAAAGAAGGGATTGAAATCAAATAATTGATCACAAACCGAGGGAGAAGAAACTTGAACTCATGCTTGAATCACCAACTTGGATATATTCAAAGTGTAGAATTGTATTAATCTCCCTTGGAGAGCGTTTCTCATTAATACAAAATATATATATAGGGTATACAATGTGGAATCATGGATCATATATTTACCATAATTACATAAGACTAAATATGGCTAAATAATAGTGTACATGTTGACACCCAATTTTGTCCCATCTTTTTCGATTTATTTGCAATTTTAAATATTTTTGACACCTCAAAAAATATTTTTTATATATATACATATATATTATTATTCATATTTTCTACAACCATTTGCCTTTTTTTTAAAGTCGTAATCATAATTCCCCTAATATTCTATGTTATGTTATTTTCGCAAAATTGCATCGCATTCCACTTTTTATCAAGCATTAAACATCTCGCAAATATTGTGTTTTATTATTATCACATCATTATATCTTATTTTTAATAATTTATATTTTTTCTTCAATATTTTTTTTTATTTTTAAACCCCTTTTATATTTTTAAACCCATAACCCATTTTATTTCCCCAACCCAAAATAATTTCTACTCAACCCAAAACAATTCAACTCCCCCTCTTTATTTTCGGCCCACCCGCAACAGCCCAAACTCCCCCTTCTTTTATTTTTTAACCAACTCCCCACTTTATTTCCCCTCACCCAAAACAATATCAACCCACCAAACCCCAACCCTTTTCGGCCCAACCGGACTAGCCCTTCACCCAAAACAGCCCAAGTCTCCCCCAACCCGTCGAGCCCAAATTCTCATTTCCCCATTAACCCATCGTCTAAAACCAAAACCCAAAAGCCAAACGACGACCTCAAATTTCAGCAGCCCCTCACCGATGCCAACAACCCCAAAAATCCACTGGATAATCGCCCCTCACCTGCCACTGCCACCACGTCCCCTCGCCCATCGCCTGTCTCCCAGCAAGCCTCTCTCAATCCGACAGATACAAGCAATAATCAACGAATTTCCACCCCAACAGCTCCAAACGACTCCATTTCTTTCAAATCACTCTGAAAAAGGTAAAATCCAGATCACTTTATCATCATCTGTTCCTTTTCAAAATCTCAGAGAAAAACCGTCACTTTCTCCTCTTCGAATTCAAATTTCAAACTAAACTTCTTGAAGAAGCGGTTGAAACCTTCAACTCTGAGCTATAAATAGAGCACTTGGGGCTGTGTGAAAGGGGGCTCTGGAGGAACAACAAAGAAGAGTTCTAGGTTTTTGAAAAATAGTCGACTAAAAATCCATACTTTCTTACTATTTGCAAAGGTTGCGGCAACAGAGAAATCTCCCTTTTGAACAAGCTTTTTGATTCTGAAAAATCCCCTTTTTACTCTCGTTTCCGACTCGGCAGAGCCACAAAACATTCTGTTATTTTCAATCGCATAAACAAACTGCTCCGAGCGGGTCGACGATTCGAGACGACGCCTCGGTTCGCTGCCCGGGGAAGGTCCGTAAACTCACCTCCTCTCAAATTTATATTTCTGCATTTATGTTTGTTTTGTGTTAATTATGTAGTAGTTTTTATGTCGATGTGTTCATTAATGTCTAAGTATATCAGATTTGTTAGCCTGTTTAGTTAACTATTAATGTTTGGTTCATATGATGTTGGTCTAAGAAACATGTTTAACCTCTTAAAGACTCTGTTTAGCCAATCCATGACCCTGTGTGTATGTCTTACCTAAATGACCATGTATATCTTAGTCACCCGTGATTGATGGTTTAGCTCATTTTGTGTGCCTCAACGGTTACTGAATTAGTTATAAGGCTTGTATTACCTGCTCAAGTGCTAAAATACCTACACCTTAGCATGTAAAGCCTCTTAAATCATCTTGTGCCATTGTAATATCTAGTGAGTTTCACATGGACCATGTCTATGTTGTCTCTTGAATCATCTTGTGTCTGATAAGAGTATATGTATATATACCAGCCTAATCATGTTGTGTCTCGTTCTGGAGTGTCACTATGACTAATATTACAACATAAGCATAATCGTATCTGTTTAGTTTGGCCATTAATAGTTCTTCCTATCTAAAGTGTCATTTCCAAAGAGTAATCTAACTATTTCTGTGTCATATATGTCTACTACTTTTACATGTTACCTCACCTATCGGAATGTTAAATTGTCTCCACTTCAGCATGCAAAATCTCCTGAGTCAATAAGACACCTCTTTCTTAATTGATTGATTGTGTGTCTAGTTAGGCCTAGCCAACCAACTGTATTTGAAGATTGACATGTTTATATGCTCACATGTCCAGTATGATCCTCAAATTAGTCATGTAATGTTTTACTTGCCTCAATGCCTCTTAAGTTTCATAATGCAGCAGGAATAGGGTCTAGTATACTCAGTTTGTCTCAGATGATTCTGCATATTTGAAATGTGGCATTCTACTTGGTTTGTTAGGTTGAATATGCATTTGTTCTGCCTATTGTCACTATGATAATGCCTTTATGACTTCATGTGAAATCTCCTAAGATAGCCAATGTTATACCTTGTGGGCTTGTTATCAATCTGCCTTTTTTACCAGACACTAGCCTAATTTTATGTGTGTGTTTAGTCTAGTTTTGAATTAGTCTCTGTTTGTAACTTCATGAATTTAATTTTCCCCTCTCATTTAGGTATTTGTATGGTTTCACAATCCTGTTTTGGTCTACTAGAAATGTCAGGCTCACTCTTTTAAACCATGCAGTATACCATCAGCATTTCTCCCTTTCTTTCTGCCTCTTCATATGACCTGTTTGCCTATTCTGTTGATATCTGAAGCCTGAAACCTGAACTTGGTCATCTGCTTATCTTTATTGTTTATATTAAAAATGTTGGGTATCCTCCTTTGTGTGTTGGCATCTTATTATTTCATCATGGCTTATTTGCTCATCATTTATTTTGGAATATATAGAAATGATCCCATTTTTCACCTTTCTTTTCTTTGCATAACTTGGAGGGGAGTTCTCCAATCCTAAATGGTGAATGAGCTGCTACCATGTTTTGTCGAATACTACACATGAGCTATCCCAATGAGATTTCTTCATCTTGAGATGAACTGATGACCTACTCTGATGTATTAAAAGCATAGCTGTTGTATTTAATATGAATTGATACTACATTTGGGTTTCTGCTGTGTTTTCAAGCCCATTTCTGTTGTGTTTTTAAGCCCACTGCTGCTACATTTTAAAAATGGGTTCATGGTCATATTGCTGCTCCATTTTGAGCTATTGCTATGTTCGGCTGCTGTACTTCTGATCGTCTGCTGATTTGAACAGATCTTGTGCTTGATTCTACGATCGGGCATTAACTGATTTGAATATGATATTACACTTTGGCCGATGAAAATATCCATCGATTTTTTAGGCCTCCACAGTCGGAAAGACGGAAATATAACTTCAGGGTAAGGATGAGACTTAAATCTTTTTCTTATTTCATCCGAGAGACCAACATGTTTAGTAGGCGAGGCAATTAAAATTACCACCGAGTTATATGTTTGCAGCCACGACATGATTGGAATGGTCTTTTTTCAAAATTTAAGTCTGAGCCCTCCGTAATCAAAACATTTATTGTTTTGGATACGGATTTGAAGTTATTTATATTTAATTGTTTCTAACCGTTTGTTCTTGACAGCTTGCAAGGAACAAAGTCAACGAAGGCAAATACTCTTCGGAGATTATTTATTTTGTTGTTGTTTTTACTTTCTTTAATTCAGCTTTATCTCGCTCTGTATTGTAATATTATGTATTGCACTTATGTAATTATTGAAATGCTTAGAATAGGTAGACTTAGAATTAATTCATAGGGTAGTCTAAGATTGGAAACCCGTCGTTAGCTTATTCACTTGTAGGCTCGATTAATTCAAACTTAGAAACCCTCCGCTAGTTTATTTATTTTTAGGCTCGTTATGCATACTTAAAATTTTCAAAACAAACTTTGATCATCTTCTTTTCACTTTATTAATTGTACAACTCAAAATGATTTCCAAAAATTATTTCTTTGGCATTATAAGTAATTCGTTTTTTCTCCTTGCTATTTATTGTCACAAATGCATACTTTTTCAACTTTATTTGTATTTTTCTTTTATACCATGCAAATGCATACATGTACAAAATGCATCCCTTTCATTAATTATTTGCAAACATCTTTTTAACTTCATACTTTAAACATGCATTTTTCTTAATATAATATTAACCCGAGTTTGACCGGATAACCGCAATTTAGCGGATCTTAAAGGATGCCTAACCCCGTCCCTTTAGGATAATAAAGAACCATTATCTAGAATCTCATTAATTTTGGACCTTAAAATTGGAGTTACATTGCAGCATTTATCTAAATACTTAGGTGTCCTAATTCACTGTAAAATAATTAGGTGGTGACTCCTCAACAATACCCAGGAATCATCGGACACGTTGTGCTCCGTTTTGACCAGCGGTCGAAAAAAAGGGCGCGACAGTACACATTCTAATACACCCCCTCAGTCTGAGCGGGAGAAGGCCGGACGCTAAGAATGGATCTGAAGTCAATGAATAACTATCTAGGAAGGCCTTTTGTGAATATATATGCATACTGATAAGAAGAAGGCACATGCAATACCTTGACATTATAGGAATTTGCTGGGTTCAAAAACATATAATCAAAGGCACAACGAAAGTTTGAAATTTTATTTACTTACCCCAACAATGCCTTCTGGTATGGTTATATGACAATCAAAAACCTGTAAAGTAAAATTTAAAAAAGAACACTTACAAGTTATTCAATCTGGAATCTTTACTAAAGGACGAACACGCGTTTGTTCCCTTCGACTGCAAGCACCTTGCTACAGTGTATTCCTATGTCAATAAGTTAGAAAATCTTGGCAGAGGTTCGAAAAAGCTTTATTCTAAACTCTAAGTATAGAATTGTGTTGTATATTCATTCTTATCATATCAATGAGCTTTAGTGTTGTGTCTATAGTTAATTTTATGTCAAAACCGGATTAGGATTAGACTCTAAGTCTGGCCCAAAAACCGAGGTACAGTGGGCCAGTCTGACTGGGCCCACTGTCGGGTCAGCGTCGCGGCGCCTAACGTTCCTCGTTTCGTCATTATATATTCAGCATATTTAATTAAATCCAAAATTCAATTAAATAATTTCCATCGAATAGAAATTATCCCATAGTTATTATCAATTTAAATATCTCGATTCCAAATTGAATATTTAATACTTTCTCAATAAGCCCTCAGATCGCAGAGACAATCGACATAGTTGACCCTATAGGCATTCATATATTGACATTAATCCAATTAAGGTCCATACGGAACACCTAGACTACGTCGTACGATGAACTCAATATGTGAAGTATGTTTACATGAATCCAGCAAACATAACCTTTATGTGAGATGATAAATTTCTTTCATTCGCGACACACTCGATCAAGCTTAGGATTTGCCATGTGTCTATCCAAATGGCTTGATCACTTTATCTCATCTATATTAGTCGACAACTAGATCATATTCTGAATATGTCTCTTGCATTGGCCAATGACTTGGTCGACCTAATATCACTGAGAAGTTGAGTGCTCTCTCGAATATCCAATCGAGGAATGAATCATATTCTTGGCCCAACTACCACCTTAGTTTACATCATAATGCACCCAACACAAGCTGTATCTTATCATATAAGGAGTTTAAGCTTAGGACAAGGTCAAAGTATATTACTTTGTAAACAAGGTGCGTATTGACCTCAAGTCAGAGGACCTTTATCTCCCACACGCTGATAACACTCTAGACATGTATAACAAACAGTTTATCAGCAGGGTATACCAATACTTTCCAAAAGTATCCATGTGTCCATCACTAGTAATCATTACTCGTAGCAGGTGAGACATACTACATTCTCCAAGAATGTGATGTAGACCACATGTCGACTTATAACATATCATCGATATCCCATTCTCGATGATCATTAGTCGAGGCTATTTGAGAGTTACGTTCTATCATTAATATCTCACTCTATTAATGACAACGTAAGCTCAAGTGATGCACATATATGAATAATTGCAAACAATCAAATAATAATTCAATAATTGTAAATGCCATAAATATTAATCTTATTAATAATACGAATGTGTTCAAGTACATTTGTCTCTAATAATGATTGTATCTAGGACATATATACTTTCAATCTCCCACTTGGCCTAAAGCCAATCTCCAATGTATCTAATACCCATGCTTTCAAAATGACCATTATGCTTAACTAAGCTTAGTGGTTTAGTAAATGGGTCAGCTAGATTATCTTCTGTGGGAACATAGTCTAATCTTATTTCTTCAGTTTCCACCATCTCTCTGAGTATGTGGTATTTCCTTGGTACATGTTTGTTTCTGTTTGTTGATCTTGGTTCCTTAGCTTATGCAATCGCACCAGTGTTGTCACAATAAATCGTTATTGGACAAGTGGCACTTGGAACAACCCCTAGTTCCTTCAGGAACTCAGATATCGCGACAACTTCTTTACCAGCTTCTGATCCAGCAATGTACTCGGCTTCAGTTGTCGAATCAGCAATTGTAGCTTGCTTGGAACTTTTCCAACTCACTACTCCACTATTGAAAATGAAGGTATATCCAGACTGAGACTTGAAGTCATCAAGATCTGTCTGGAAGCTAGCATCAGTGTACCCAGTAGCCACTAGCTTCTCTTGTCCACCATAGACTAAGAAATATTCTTTAGTTCGTCTAAGATACTTAAGAATACTCTTGACTGCTATTCAGTGTTCTTCCCCAGGATTCTGCTGGAATTTGCAAGTCATACTAAGTGCATAGGCCACATCTGGCCTCGTACAGGTCATGACATATATGATTGATCCAATAGCTGAAGCATATGAGATTCTCTTCATGCGTTCAAGTTCTGCAATAGTAGAAGGACTATCCTTCTTTGATAACGTGATGCATTGACCCATAGGAAGACCTCAATTCTTGGAGTTTTCCATAGAGAATCGTCTTAGCACTTTGTCTATGTATATGGACTGTGGCAGCCCCAACAATCTATTAGCTCTATCTCCATAGATCCTAATTCCAAGAATGTAGCATGCTTCACCCAAGTCCTTCATCATGAAGGTGCTGGATAACCATTCCTTGACTGATTGCATGAGAGTCTTATTGTCTCACATTATTAATATGTTATCTACATGTATAACAATGAAGACAATACTCCCTTCCTTGCGCTTACTATAAACGCAGGGATCTTCTTTGCTTCTAACAAAGTTAAACGATTTGACTGCTTTGTCAAAGCAAATATTTCAACTCCTTGAGGCTTGCTTAAGTCCATAAATGGACTTATGTAGCTTGCATACTACTTTGGGCTTATTCTTGAATGTAAAACCCTCAGGTTGTATCATATACACCTCTTCAACTAGGTTACTATTGAGGAAAACAGTTTTAACATCCATTTGCCAAATGTCATAATCATAGTATGCGACTATTGCAAGCAAAATCCGAATGGACTTAATTTTCGCAACATGTGAAAAGTTTTATCATAATCGACCCCAGGCCGTTAATTATAACTTTTAGCCACCAATCTTGCCTTATAAGTCTGTACCTTGCCATATGCATCAATCTTCTTTTTCAAAACTCATTTGCATCATATGGGTCTAACCCTTGTTGTCAAATCAACCAAGTTCCAAACTTGATTTATTTACATCGAGTCCATCTCAGATTTCATGGCTTCTTGCCATCTCTGCGAATCAATGTCTAACATAGCTTCGTTGTAGGTTCATCATCATCAGGAATATCTATCTCATTGTGTGTTTCAACAAGGAGATTAAGTCTTTCAAGCAGACGATGAATCCTAGTGGACCTACGGAGTTGATTATTCTGCGTTCCAGTGTTTGTTGCATTCTGATTGTGAAAAGGTCTTTGTGTGCTGGATAATCCACCACCTTGAGAGCTTTCAGGAATGTCATTTTCATGTATTTCCTGAATGGAATGATGTCTAACTATTGTATCATTTTCCATTAGTTATGTATGAGAGCCTTGCATTTCTGCGCTATCTCTCACAACACTCCCACTGGCTGAAAGGCGTACTCTAAGTACCCAATCTTCACCAAATACTCCCATTGAATCCTTGTCTAGGTCATTCAACAAGGGTTTAACTTCAGTGTTATCTTGTGGTTCTTGAATTTCTTCAAATTCTATCTTATTGCAGCTTTGTTCCTTGTAGACATAGTCTTCTTCAAGAAAAGTTGCATTTCTGGAAATAATTACATTATGTTCTCCAGGAAGATAGAATTAGTATCCCTTAGTTTCCTTTGGATATCCTACAAAATAATATTTCTTACTTTTAGATTCCAACTTGTCAGTAAGCATCTTCTTTACATATGCAGGGCACCCCCAGGGTCGTATCTGTTTAAGTGCTGGCTTCTTGCCGTTCCATATCTCATATGGAGTTTTCTCTACTGACTTTGAAGGAACCCTGTTCAGAATATAAATTGAACTTTGCAATGCATAGCCCCAAAGGTATGTTGGTAGAGCTGAGAAACTCATCATGGATCTAACCATCTCTAATAGGGTTCGATTTCTCCTTTCAGCAACACCATTCATTTGTGGCGTTCCAGAAGGTGTCCATTATGATTGGACTCCATGAAGCTTCAAGTAATCCAGAAATTCTTTACTTAAGTATTCACCTCCTCGATCTGATCCAAAAGTCTTGATACTTGTTTCAAGTTACTACTCTACTTCTGACTTGTACTCCTTGAATTTCTCAAAGGCTTCGCATTTGTGTTTCATAAGATACACATGCCCAAACCTTGCGAAATCGTCTGTAAAAGTGATGAAGTAAGGGAAGCCTCCCTTAGCTTGAGTTGAAAATGGCCCACATACATCAGTATGGACCAACTCAAGTACCTCTTTGGCTCGCACACCCTTCCCAAAAAGTGGTTTATTGGTCATCTTTCCTCTCAAGCAAGATTCATAGTTACCATAGGACTCCAAGTCAAATGGTTCTAGGTAGTCTAACTTCCTTAATCTTGCTATCCTTGATTCATTGATGTGACCAAGTCTACAGTACCATAAATAAGTGGGGTTTCTTGGATTACCTATCTTAGCTCATTTATTTTGCACATTGAAAATTTCACGACTACAATTTAGAACATACAAAACATCCATAAGCGGAGCATTTCCACAATCAAAACCATTAAAAGACATTACATAACTATCATTGGCAATAAATGAGGAAAACCCCTCAATGTCTAACCATGGGATAGAAATAATATTCCTCATCAATAAGGGTAAAAAATAACAATTATTTAGTTCTAAACAAAAGCATGAAGGTAAATCTAGTCTATAAGTTCCCACACATTCAGCATCCACTCGTGCTCCATTTCCAACGCGCAGGTCTATCTCTCATGGTCCAACCTTTCTGTTGTCAATCAGACCCTACACGTTATTACAAATGTGTGAGCCATAAGCGGTATCCAATACCCAGCAGTGAGAGTTATTTATAGACATATTTATTTCAATGACAAACATACTTGTCCAGTAGAGTTAGAAGCACCTAGTGCTTTGCCTCCTCCTAGAGTTGTGCAATCCTTCTTCCAGTAC
The DNA here is from genome assembly GCA_034509755.1 of Anisodus tanguticus. NCBI lineage: Eukaryota > Viridiplantae > Streptophyta > Magnoliopsida > Solanales > Solanaceae > Anisodus > Anisodus tanguticus. The sequence goes on from CM067555.1 coordinate 45,628,778, forward strand.
CTCTTCTTCTTACAGTTGAGGCACATATCCATAGATACATTTGTCTTCTTCTGAACACCTCCTCTAGGTCTCAAAATTATGGGTGCAGCAACTGTCTTACCCTTCTTCTTCTGCATGTTCTTACGCTTGGGTTTGAACTTGCTAGAAGAGCCCACCATGAGCACAACTTTACTTTTAAAGGTAGATAATTCAAAGGTTTTCAACATGTTGTTAAGCTCTGGAAGACTCTCCTTGGTCCCATTTATATTGAAGTTCACAATGAAATTCTCAAATGAACCAGGAAGCGAATTCATGATCAAGTTGACATAGACATTTATAGCCATTCCAATCATCTTCAGAACATGCGCTGACACTTGACCCCCTTCGTTCATCTTACACTTGAAAATGTCTCTCAACAGTTCATACTCCATTGTTTGAGACTGTGAGTCATAGAAATTCTTCTATTCTAGCATTTCGTTGGGGCCCATGTTTTCATGTTTCCTCTGTAACTCCACAGTCATGGAGGACAACATTACACACTGTGCCGAGGTAGCATCGTCTAGATGTTTCTGATAAGCCACATTGTCAAATAGGGCATACTCAGTAGAGTTTTCAGCAGGGACTGTGGGGAACACTGTGTCTAACACATACTCAATTCTTTCTTGTCTTAACACCAATGGCAGATTTCTCAACCAGTCAGGGTAATTAGCTACAATCAACTTGTTTGTCTCGACCAACATTTTCAGTGATAGATTCGACATTTTATATAATAGGTTATATAATCTGAAGAAATAGATAGACTTGAAATTAAATTCTAATATAATTTCTATTGAACACATTCGTTAACTAATTAACATGGCCTTTAGTTTAATTAGCTCCCACTATTTTAACATACTCTTCGACCCCATGGAAGAATACAGACTCATATCAAATATGGTCATAATGGGCTAAGATCCAGGTTCATGCTATCTCCACGTTTGTTGTGGCTGATAACTTCAACAGCACAACCTGGTAGGTCTCCAAACCAATTATAAATAATTTGTAACTCTTGTCTGATCGAATGTTCCAAACAATCGATCTGCGTCCCTCGGCTTGTCCGACGCTGTGGCCCCAAGACAGCTTAGCAAGTCAACCTCGTTATTCGTTATGCGACTGCAATTATGTATCTAAGTGAGTTTTGTCTTATAAAGCAAACATTGTGGTGTAAATACTCATGAAGGTTTATTACCTACTTCTGCATTTAACATGCATCTATGAAAGAGTCTGAGTCCTCGTAGACTTAGAGTAAATGTTGTGGCATAAATACTCATCTCGCCGAAAAGGATTTTGCACTACAATCAATTATAACGGACGACGCGTTCATTTTAAATGAGACTTGTATTAAATTTTGGGGAATATTTTAATTTAGGGTTTTAACCAAGATCAACTCTAGCATGCTATATCAAATAAAGCATCTTAACTATCATGCAATGTCAACTAAGCACATATTGGGTACCGTCTTCCCAAGCATGATATTAAGCGGTTTAAACACGTACTGGGCGCCGCCTACCCAAACAATTATTTGTGAACGTTATTCTAGTAATTTAAATCACAAACATACTGACATTTAGCACATAAACAGTATACTTATCAAATAATATATTGTATAATAATAATTGTGGGTTAAACATTCTAAACTTAATTATTATTTTTTTGGACAGGTGGAGCTGCGGCGCTAATCATAAGGGTCGCGACGCTAGTGAGGCAAAAGCCTTTCGGGTTCTGCAATGCAATAGCGATGCTGTGCTAGTCATTAGGGTCGCGACACTGGTAAGGCAGAAGACTTTCGGCTTCTACTAGCATTAGGGTCGCGACGCTCCACCATGGAGCCGCGACACCTACTATCCAGTAAGTCCAGAATTTTAAAATGAAGCTTTTAATCATGGATCTCGGACAAGAGTCGTGGCTCCTGCCTGTCACCGTGACAAGCACTGCGGCGCCGCCTTGAAACCTAGCAAGCGTCGCGGCTCCCTACCATAGGGTCGTGGCGCTGACGTCTTGACAGAATATTTTCATGTTGATTTTCTAAATATCATCCAAATCCTAAATCCAATTTAGGGATCAGATCACAAATCCTTTATCATCACCCACTATTATCAATAACGCACATATCGACCATCATCCATTCCTACCCGCTCTTCACCGTGCACCATGTTCGCAATGAAACGGTTATCTGCACTTTGGCTTAGTCCGAGTTAGAACGGAATGACTTCCACGATTTAGCATAGTTGATAGTTTAGGGTGACATCAAAAGGTTAATTGTTCACTCAAGATATGTAGGATTTCAAGAAGCCTTATTTTAATTCAGTTTGAAAAACAATTTTATGTTTAATCCATATTATTATCTTATTCAGTTGTTATATAACCATTGAACCAACCTGGCTCTGATACCACTATAGAAATTTGTTGGTTTCAAAAACATATAATCAAAGGCACAGCGAAGTTTAAAATTTTATTTACTTACCCCAACAATGTCTTCTGGTATGGTTATATGACAATCAAAAACCTGTAAAGTAAAATTTAAACAAGAACACTTACAGGTTATTCAATCTGGAATCTTTACTAAAGGGCGAACACGCATTTGTTCCCTTCGACTGCAAGCACCTTGATACAGTGTATTCCTCTGTCAATAAAGTTAGGAAAACTTGGCAGAGGTTCGAGAAAGCTTTATTCTAAACTCTAAGTATAGAATTGTGTTGTATATTCATTATTATCATATCAATGAGGTTTAGCGATGTATATATAGTTAATTTTAGGTCAAAATCATATTAGGGTTAGGCTCTAAGCCTGGCCCAAAAACTGAGGTGCAGTGGGCCAGTCTGACTGGGCCCACTATTAGGTCAGTGTCGCGGCTCAGCCTAGTAGGCGTCGCGGCGCCTGACATTTCTCATTTCGTCAATAAATATTCAACACATTTAATTAAATCCAAAATTCAATTAAATAATTTCCATCGAATAGAAATTATCCCATAGTTATTATCAATTTAAATATCTCGATTCCAAATCGAATATTTAATACTTTCTCAATACACCCTCAGATCGCAGAGACAATCGACATAGTTGACCCTATAGGCATTCATATATTGACATTAATCCAATTAAGGTCCATACGGAACACCTAGACTACGTCGTACGATGAACTCAATATGTGAAGTATGTTTACATGAATCCAGCAAACATAACCTTTATGTGAGATGATAAATTTCTTTCATTCGCGACACACTCGATCAAGCTTAGGATTTGCCATGTGTCTATCCAAATGGCTTGATCACTTTATCTCATCTATATTAGTCGACAACTAGATCATATTCTGAATATGTCTCTTGCATTGGCCAATGACTTGGTCGACCTAATATCACTGAGAAGTTGAGTGCTCTCTCGAATATCCAATCGAGGAATGAATCTTATTCTTGGCCCAACTACCACCTTAGTTTACATCATAATGCACCCAACACAAGCCGTATTTTATCCTATAAGGAGTTTAAGCTAAGGACAATGTCAAAGTGCATTACTCTGTAAACAAGGTGCATATTGACCTCAAGTCAGAGGACCTTTATCTCTCACACCTTGATAACACTCTAGACATGTATAACAAACAGTTTATCAACAGGATATATCAATATTTTCCAAAAGTATCCATGTGTCCATCACTAGTAACCATTACTCGTAGCATGTGAGACATACTACATTCTCCAAGAATGTGATGCAGACCACATGTCGACTTATAACATATCATCGATATCCCATTCTCGATGATCATTAGTCGAGGCTATTTTGAGAGTTACGTTCTATCGTTAATAACTCACTCTATTAATGACAACTTAAGCTCAATGGATGCACATATATGAATAATTGCAAACAATCAAACAATAATTCAATAATTGCAAATACCATAAATATTAATCTTATTAATAATACGAATGTGTTCAAGTACATTTGTCCCTAATAATGATTGTCTCTAGGACATAAATACTTTCAAACATGACCGAGTGCAACCTTCTCATGAACAAAATGGATGTCCATCTCAATATGTTTGGTTCGATGATGCTGAACCGGATTATGAGATAGATAGATGGCGGATATGTTGTCACAATAAACCAAAGACGTCTTATGCAACAGACACTAAAGCTCCAAAAAAACATTTCGGAGCCAACAAATCTTAGCAACAGCATTAGCAACACCTTTGTACTCTGCTTCTACACTCGAATGGGATAATGTGGCTTGTCTCTTGGCAGGCCAAGAAATGAGATTATCCCCCAAGAATACACAATAACCTGAGGTGGATCGTCGCGTGTCCGGACAGCCTTCCCAATTAGCATCCGTATATGACAACAACATGGTTGGTGCTGAGGGGTATAGATGCAGTCCATAATCAAGTATGCCCTTAACGTATCGAATGATATGTTTAATGGCAGTAAAATGAGGCTCCCTGGGGGCATGCATGAATAAGCATACATGCTGAACAACATAAGTAATATCAGGCATGGTGAAAATAAGGTATTGTAGTGCACCTGCAAGACTCCGGTAAAGAGTGGGATCTGACACTGGATCACCATCCAAAGCACTAAGCTTTGATTTAGAGTCAACTGGAGTAGACATGATTTTACAATTGGCCATTTTAGCCCTGTACACAATCTCTTATACATACTTACGCTAACAAAGAAACATAGTATTTGCATATGTAGTCACTGAAATCCCCAAAAAATAGCTCAACTTCCCCAAGTCAGTCATGGCAAATTCTGTTTTGAGTAATGCAATGATCTTATTTTTCAACAACTCAGATGAGGCAGTAAGTACAATATCATCCATATACAATAATAAATATGCAATGCTACTACCTCTATGAAAAATAAATAGAGAATTATCACATTTGCTGCATACAAACTCAATCTGCATGATATACTGTGCAAAGTGATCATATCATGCTCTAAGGGCCTGTTTCAAGTCATAAAGTGACTTACGGAGACGACAGACATACTGAGGAGCTGCAGTATGGACAAAACCAGGTGGATGGTGCATATAAATAATTTATTTTAAATCCCCATATAGAAATGCATTTTTCACATCAAGCTGGTGAATAGGCCAATGCTTACCCATAGTAATACTCAGAACAGTCCGAATGGTGGCCAGTTTAACAACCGAACTGAATGTCTCACCACAATCTATACCCTCCTGTTGATTAGTGCCATTAGCCACAAGTCGTGCCTTGTACCTCTCTAGGTCACAATTGTCTCTGTATTTGTGACGAAAAAGCCACATGCATCGGATCACATTTACCCTCTCCGATCTAGGAACCAAATCCCAAGTGTGTTGTTTCGTTAAAGCATTAAATTCCTCACACATGGCCGCATTCCAATTTGAGTCTAGTTTGGCTAATTTTGAGCTTTTGGGAATTTGAGAGATGGTTTGTGTAGATAGGTTAAATTGAACTTTAGGTTTGAAAATCCCGTGTTGGGCACGGGTTTCCATACGGTGGAAGGGTGCGGGTTAGGTCTGTTTTCTTGGTGTTGGGTTGGGTTCACTAGTGGGATTTGGGATTGGGTTGTTCTGGTTACTGGATACAGTGGTCTATATGGGTAGTGTAACGGGACTGGGTGGGTGGTTTTCGGTTGCAGTGAAGGGGTTGTGTGGTGCTGTCAATCTGGGCAAATCGATAATGGCAGATGACGACGAAGTGGGGTATGACGATGGTGGTAGGGGGACCGGTGTTTTGGGATTATGGTGTGATTTTAGTGGTACAAGGTCGGTTTTCGAGGGCTGGTGAGGATGCGTGTTGGAGTTGTGTATGTGGTGGCCACACAGTGGTAGGCACGGTGACCAGTAGAGAGACTGAGGTGGCGGGCCGATCGCTGATGGGGATGGCAAACGGCGTGGTGGTGGTTGGTACATCGGCTTCCCACCAGAACCGAGGTGGAATACCTGAGAGGACGAAAAGGGAAGACTGTGGTTGGACTACCGGTGGCAGCAGTTGGTGCGTCCGCTGTTGTCGGAACAGTAGCAGCCTGACGGAGTGCTTATTGGACAAGCGGTGATGGGTCCGAATCTTCAAGGAATTGGTAATCAGTGACTCGGAATTTTTTAATGTTGTCAAAGGGGAAAACATACTCAACAAAGGTGACATGGCGAGAAATTATGATTTTGTCGTAGAGAGCTCATAGCACAAGTACCCCCTATTGTTTGATGGGAAGCCTAAGAAAGCGTACGGAGTAGATATGGGTGCCAATTTATGGGGGGCCATGGATTTCAGATTAGGGTAACACAGACAACCAAAAATTTGAAGATGGTCATAGGTAGGGATCCGACGGTAGAGAATTTCGATGGGTGTCCTATTTTGAATCGCACGGGTAGGTAAAATGTTGAGAATGTGTTCTACCATTTTTAGTACATATACCCAAAAAGTAGGGGGAGAGACGCATGAAAAAAAGAGTACGAATCATATTATTGATGGTTTAGAGAATTCTTTCGACTTTTCCCTTTTTGAGGGGAGGTGTGTGGGCACGAGAAACGAAATATCATGCCATTATCCGCACAGAATTTATGAAATATGGAATTATTAAACTCACGACCATTATCACAATGAAATGATTTTATGTCTATTTTAAATTGTGTTTTGACCAGTGTACGAAACTCAACAAATTTGGAGAAAACTTGAGATTTGAGTTTGAGTGGATAGACCCAAAGAAAGTAAGAAAAATCATCCAAAACTTCCAGATAATATTTGTGACCTAAGTTGCTAGTTATGGGAGATGTCCATAAATCAGCGTGAATAATATTAAAGAGAGAGAAAGTAGTACTCATAGAAGTCGTAAATGGTAGTCTAACGTATTTCCCTAACTGACAAGAGGAGCAACTATGAGAGAGGTTCTTTTTGTTACACAAGATTAAATTTCGATTTCTAAGAGAATAAAAAATGTGAGAACCCGGATGACCAAGTCTACTATGCCACGCTGAGGAGATATGGTTGTTAGAACGGTGAGAGGAGTGACACTAGTAGCGGATGTGGGTAGGAAGGGATATAGGTCCCCCTCACTATTGCATCTCGTAAGAAGTTTTTCGGTACGGAGATCCGTTACAGAAAATCCAAACGGGTAAAAGTTAATTGAGATACAATTATCGATTGTAAATTTTCTAACATAAATTAGATTTTTGATGATGTTGGGGCATAAAAGATGTTTTTGAGAGAGAAGTGGGGATGCGGTGATGGGGTACGAGTGTGGTCAAATCCTTGAATTGGAATGCGATGACCATTACCGACCATAATAGACTACGAAGTATTTAAATTTTGCAGTTGAGTGAGATTACCAGAATTGTTGGTGAGGTGAGATGTGGCGCCTGTATTCATATACCACGCGTTATCGGGTTGTCGAGGAGTCAATGTGGCGAAAGCCTGGCCTAAATTGGATTGGATAGGGCCTAGAGCGGACTATTGGGCTCCAATTAATTGGGCCTCAGGACACTGGACTCTCTTCTGGGCCTGAGGAAGCTGGATCATCTATTGGAGGCCCATCGACTGGGCTGGTCCATTCTGCTGGGCATCATGTCTGATGGTCCACTGATGGGCCTCAAGCAACTGGACCGATTAGTGAAAGCCCATCAACTGGGCTGGTCCAGTTTGCTTGGTTGCCTGAGGGTGGGCTTGCTAGATATGGCCCATCTTTGGTGTGTCCAGGCAGTGGACTATTTCCTGAGACCTTCTGGCACCACTGTCGCGGTGGCTGCTACCACGACTAAGGTCGTTCTCTGCCATGGTTTCTACCAGAGAAGAGGCGAGAGAAAGGACAAAAAAATGGGGGGTCGAAATGTATAGATTATGGGTAGTATCGGTTGTATACGAGGTGTATAGTGGCTTAAGAGTTGTATATGGGTAGTATACAGTGGCTAGAGAAGTATATCAGTCGTATACAGGTGTATATCAACGTATATTGGTTGTATAATAGGGGTATACGACCTGTTGAAGAGATATGGAGGGAAATAGGGCGGTATATCAGTGATATATCAGGTGTATACTAGGCTGTTTGTAGAATATAAGGGTTGGACTGCAGTATATCAACGTATATCAGATGTATACCGGCTTTATACAAGAAGTTTGGTGCTGGAAAAAATGGGAATGGCAGCCAAATATTAGGTTTTAGGTCGGGAAGGATTATTGGCTCTTGATACCATGTAGATTTTGTATTAATCTCCCTTGGGGAGCCTTTCTCATTAATACAAAATATATATAAGGTATACAATGTGGAATCCTTATACAATATGGATCATATATTTACCATAATTACATAAGACTAAATATGGCTAAATAATATTGTACACATTCTAATAGAAAGAGAGGTTCAATTAAAGAGCTTAAGGATAAACCCTACACTCACTAGGAGCACTACACTACCGTACAATCTAGAACCTAGTTACTAAAGAATCACTCTCAATCAATATTTATCAAAACTAAGTAATGAAATAACAAATGTAGTATTTATACTACTTAGGTTAAAAAGACTACTAAGCTATTACAATTATGCCCTTAATGAAGTAAGGGCCTTGTTTGGTGGTCTTCTCAAGAAATTGTGGGTTTGTCTTTAAAGATTGGCCTATTTGCATAAATAGACACCTCCGATATTTACATCTTCATCCAATCTCATGCTTTTCTTCTTCAACCAAGTTGATTACCTCAAGGATCTCCAAGGCCTCTCCTTGCATGAACACAACTCGTATGGCTTGGAGCTCCTCGGCATAGTGTCAGGTGAAGGAACTTGAGTGAGTTGTGTCTTGTTCCTTCCATGCTATTTCTCATAGCTTGATCATCTTCACACATGTCTTCAATGGCCTTCAAAGGCTCATTCTTCATCATCAAGGGGTGTGAGGTGTGAAGATATCTGTTTGAGGCCCCTTGAAGCTCCTCAAATGTGGTGAATATGCTTCATAGATCATCCTTTTCTTGAATCCGAGTTCCACCATGAAACCTAGCTCTCATAATCACCCTCGCGTCATCCCGTATCGTATCATTCTCTCCTTCTTGAAAAGGATTTGTCCTTGAATCTGAACCTTGCAAAAACCAAGGAAAGATATACAAAAACATGGTCTTCAAAGTATGAGGGTTAGCACAAAAGGCAATAATCTTATGTTCACTCTAAGTACGGATAAAATTATGGTACAACCATACATCAATGAGTATCATGAACAAACTCCGCACATATGAGGTTTCAAGAAGTCGATTCCTCCAATCATGAAATGAGGATAAAACAAAGAAATCAATGGATTCAAAATATAAAGCATGCATCGCTACATTGTTTCTATACAACATGAAACATATTTGATCCTCATCTCTCAAAAAAACATTCCCAAGATTGTACAATGACCAAGTCACATATAGCCTTCCCGGGGTCAAAAGGAAAGGGTATCCACACATCTTGGTAAAGAACACAACTATTCACCCCATAAGAACCCCTCTCAATATAAGATGCACCTAAAATACAAACACGAGCGTTATCATATGCAAATAGATAGTAAAGAAATGTGTCACTCAAAATAACTTCTTCATCTATAGTGTCCTCAAATTGAGCTTCACTCTTAGGTTTAAGAACAGGATCAAGCAAGCTACTACAATTTTGGTCACATAAGGAAGAATTAGCAATTTGTAAACAATTTTCACCTATCCTTTTCAAACACTCCTTCCCCGCAAGTGTATTAGCATTCCCTAAAGGAAGATCTTCATCATAGAAAAGAGCGTCATAATTCCACATTGGATTCCTATAGAGTTTTTAACCCCAAAATGTGACGACATCTACCACACCATAAAATAAGTGCGCATGCACATCATCATCAATAATCATGTCATTATCAAATAAGACATTATCCTTAAGGAAAGAGTAATCGTCTAAAGTTGGTGAGTGAAGGCACGTAATGTCACTCCTAAAAGGATCAACGTCATGACTCTCTACATGGCACACAACACTATTATAACCTTGAGTCTCATTAAAAGTCAACAGGTAAGATAAAAGTACTCATATTTATATGTGTCAAATATGGGTGGTGTTTCATACTTATTCAAAGGATCAACTTTATCAATATCATCACTAATCGGAGGTTCATTAAGCATATCACAATGTTCCTAGAATAGTGGATTAACATTACAATCAAGTCGATCAACACAAATATAAACACTAGATTGTAGCATATAAAAATCACAAGATTTACTCACATGATTACCATAAGTAAAGTCATCTAGTGTAGAATCACAAGTGTGCACACTAGGTGGACATAAATCGATCTTGCAAGAAGAATCAATTCGGTCATTAAAAGGATCAACTAGTGTGTGGACACTTCCAACAAGGACATCATCATTACTTATCAAAGAGTCACTATGCTCCACATAAGACAAAACTTCATATTTACTCAATTGGCTATTAGTCTCAACATGTTCCTCCAAGTTCAATAGAGTATAAGGATTAGCTTTATTACCTTGTAGCTCATGTACATAGCCCTTGTTACCTCGATCAAGTGCCTTGTATTGGCTTTCCTCTCTTGAAGAGGTTTGGGTTACTTCATTCCCCAAAGAAATTTGGGATTCTTTCGAGTGTTCATCCTCATGAGTACCTACAAAAGAACCAAGACAACTAGAAGAAGTAGAAAGGTTAGAAATAAGTTGTGACAACTCCCTCACGTCACTCCGCACAACCTCTCTTTTTTCCATTCTAGAGTTGTCACATGGATCTCCCTTACTCCTCTCAATTTTGTAGCTCTCATGTTCATTAGAAGAGGGATGAGCTCCCAAAATTCCTTTCGAAGGGTTAGGATGGCCCTTCACTTCCATTTGGCTTTATTTGGGATAGCCCCCTCATCTTGTGTTGGTTGCTCCTTGGACAAGCATTGAGCAACTATTTGTTGAAGAGTATTTCTTATTCTATCACAATATGAAAGATCAAGCTCACTCACTTCCTTTGCATGGGCACCTTGCTCTTCACACTTTGCTTTTCTTGCCAACTCAAGCATACATAAGTAATCATCTCTCACTTGTAAAGGTGTCAAGGGAACAAGATTATGACATCTACCTCCCAAGGTGATGGTATACTCGTTAGTCCTCATATCATGTATAGCTCTTCTTTCAATTCCCCAAGGGCGCCCAAGTAACAAATGACAAACTCTCATAGGTAGGATATCACAAAGTACTTCGTCATAGTACTTTCCAATTCGAAACTTTACCCAAGCTTGATTTGAAACCTTTGATTCAACACAATTCTGTAATCTTAGAGGTCTATAGGGTTGGTAATGGTCTTGAGTTGGCAACTTCAATTGCTCTACCAAAGTAGAACTTACCACATTAATGACACTATCCTCATCAATGACCATAGACCCAATCCTACCTTAAATCTTCCACCTTGCGATGAATAGGTTCTTTCTTTCTTGCATAAGTTGAGCCATGCACACTTCATCACATTCATGACGCTCAACAAAATGATCACTCGTAATCACGACACTCAACCCACCATCACACCAAGACACTTCATTACTACCACAGACTTCATAATTAGTCACCACTTGATGAACATTTCCTTCAATCGAATCACCTCCTTATCTCTGAATTAATAGGCAATTTTAGTACATGAATAGAAGAAATAATACTTTTACCTTTTCAAGTCCATAATATGTAATGGCATAACCATGGGATGAAAAGGGAGAGGATAATTTAGAACGTAAGATGAAAGAAAAGAGTTAGATTTCATAAGAATGATACTCATCTTTTATTTTGCTACCATAAAATTTACTAAATTATTTTTTGTAATGAAAGAAGTTACTTTAATTGCGAAAATAACTAAGTCTATTTTTGACGCAATAAAGTCACTCTGATGAAATTGGTTACCCTTATATAATATTGTTCTATTAGTGATTGAAATCAAAATTGTAACTACAGAAACATAAATAAACCAAATTTCTACAACAGCAATATACCCAATATAGTCTTATAGTTGGGAGAGGATGATATACACAGACTTATCTCTATCTCTATCTCTATGGAGTAGCGAAAATGTTTCCGATAGATCATCAGCTCAAGAAAAATCATATTTTAAAATATGTTTGATAAAATGCACGAGTAAAAAGCTACGATGAAATACTGAAAAACGAAAACTACCGACCGTAGAAATAGTACAAATAACAAAAGTAAAAACCAACAATAGAAATAATCGGTGAATAAACTAATGCCAACATATAATAATAATAATAATAATAAAATAATAATAATAATAATAATAATAATAATAATAATAATAATAATAATAATAATGGTAAGGGAGCAGATAGTTGCTCCAGACTAGGACCCTATTCTATCACAGGGAAGAGAGATATCACTCGACTATCTACTAACCATCTACACTAATCCTCAACCTCCATGCTTTCCTATCTAGGGTCATGTCCTCGGTGAGCTGGAGGTGTGGAATGTCTTGTCTATTCATCTCTCCCCAATCTTCTACTCGATCTACCTCTACATCTCCTCAAACCTATCATCGTCAACCTCTCACACCTCTTCATTGAGGCATTTGTGCTCTTCCCCTTCACATGCCGAACCATCTCAGCCACGCTCTCCGCGTCTTGTTCTCCACGAGGCTACTCTCACCTTGCTCCGTATATTTTCTTTCCTAATCTTATCTCTCCTAGTATGGCATGCATCCATCTAAGCATCCTCATTTCTCCTCCCACTGTCATCACACATGTCCTTAATCACCCTAATATATGCAACATGTACATCTCTAGACTCTAAGGATCTCTATAAAACTTCCGTCGGGACATTATCGTATGCCTTTTCTAAAATAACGAGCACTATATAAGTCTCTTTTTTCTCTCTATTTTGCTCCAACAATTTTCTTAAGAGATGAATGACTTTATGATCGCTCCAATATAATTCAAATTAGTTCTACAAAATAAAATTAAACCTTTCGATAAAGTATAAAGGCAAATCTCAACTTTTCCCCGAAGTTAATTCCACAACACAAATGTGTAGTAGTCATAAAGGAATAGACGAATAGTTTTAAAAAAAAAAAAAAAAGAGCCCGCCTTGAATGCTGAGCAGAAAATGACAGCACAGTCCTGAGAAAGGACACAGATGAAACTTTAGTTTTAATTAATAATAACAAATTAAGAAGTATGGTCTCTATCACAAACCAGCTCCTCATAATATATTTTTATAAGAAATAACATTAATTTGAGCCCCACATCTCCTATATATCCTAATCTATGTAAACATAAAATACTTCCACAGGAATGTGCAAATTTATATATATACAGACAATAGATATACGTGTATTTATCAATAATTTTGTCCTATTTTTATTTTTTGTGTCGTGCCCGAATTAAAGGTAGATGGAAGATATGAAGTTTATAGATTTTGTATTCTAAGGTTGATTTACAAAATAAAGAAATTTTATTAATTACCAAATATGTACAAAACAAGGGCAAAACCAAACCAGTATAATTTATATTGTGGTGTTTGATTGGATGATGTTTTAAGAAATGATTTAAAATTTATGATCTAAAATAAGTTATAGAGATTTTTGGTATTATAGATCATCTTATTAAGGGTAACTTAAGAAGTTTAAAGTTAATTTGTCTCTAAAAAAAGAAGAAGAATATGATAATATATATATATATATATATATATATATATTTGATAGAGTAAAACGGAACGTATGCAACACACACATTGAGACAGTAAAATATAATGTATTGTTATATATAACATATGTAATTATTGTTAATATGAGATTCAAAATTTTGACTTTCTTTTATTTGGTTGAGGTTGTAAACATGAGTGAGTAAATAACAGTGTTTTTTTCTCACATTAGAAGTATTTATATTTACTTCCCTCTCCAATTCCATCTTTTTATCCTTCATGTACATTCATTTCTTTTTCATGTTTTTAACAATTTTATTTTAAATTTCAACTCAGTTTCTTTGAATCAGCTAGTATCTTCACCTTCCAATACTAGACCTACTTCTTAAAAAAATACTAGATAAAATATTGGATTAGTTGTTTCCAAAATTTTCTACAAATAAAAAATGGAAAAGTTAATAAGCATTGGGGTATAGATCATTATACGAAGAATTAACCTTAATAACCATTCATTCAATCGTTTAAATTTAAAATAGTCGACAATTATATAATTTATATATATTATATATAGAGTCAGTGTATAATTTATGTATACCGGCTAAGAAAAATAAACAAAAATCCGGCCAGTTATGTATGTAAAAATCTCTTTTTGTATATGGTGAAAGGACATGAATTCTGATTTGGGATTTTCATACATCTAATCTAGTAGAGTTAGTAGCCCACTTTTGGGTTTGGACCCAAAGCCTAGTTCAACTAGAATAGATAGAAAAGGGATGAAGAACATTTTTGTGCGGATTTTCCCTCAAACGCACTAGTCTTTAATTTATGAAAATAATCAGGTCTATTTCGCAAGGCATAGTCTCTATAATATTTTTTTCTTCGAAAATTGAATTTGTGTCTCGCGCGGCATAAATTATGTAGGAATTAAGTTATGCGGCATAGTTTTATAGTAATTTTTAAAATTATATTGAGTGTTGGAAATTATGACTTATCCGGCATAGTTTGTGTGGATATTATGATACATATGTTGAAATTAAACACTAATTATGTCTGCCGAAATATGAAATTATGTCTTTTTTTCATATTATGTTGAGTGTTGACGGTTATGCCTTATCCGACATAATTTGTGGGTTGTGTATGATACATATGCCGAAGATATAACACTAATTATGCGGAGCAAAATTCTAATTATGCCGCGCTAAAAATAATAAAGGACAAAAGTTAAAGAACTCAAATTTGAAGGACAAAATTAAAGACCACCCAAAATAGGGTATTTGTGTGAATGACCCAAATAAGAAGTAATTGCACGGTTTTTCCTTCCAGTGGGATGGTCTTCAATTTTTATCTTTCAAAATCGAATTTATGCCTAACGAAAAATAAATTTTTAAAAGCAAAAATTAAAGACCAACACAAAATAGGGATAAAGTGCAAATAACCCATGAACTCCCTCTTTAGTAAATTAAATTGCCCTCCTGTTTGTTTGTAAAACTTTAATCGAATGGTCAGTTTTTACCCTACAACTGCTATTTAGCTATATCCAAATGGGCTTAAAAAATAAATAATTTTCCGAGATGCTACAAGATATTTGGGTGAAATATCGACAAGAACTTCTTGCAAAGAGTGAAACTTAATGTCCGAGATTTTTCGAAACTTCAGACTTTGAAGTGACTAGATTTACAAAAATTTATGAACTTCGATTATGCTTTAAATAGAGGCCACGTTGTGTAGGTAATCAATTCACAGTAATGTTCTTATTTTGGGTGGTCTTTAATTTTTATCCATCAAATTAGAAATTTTTATTTTTTTCTCTTTCACCTAAAAATCACTGGGTTCTGGGTTCGAACCCAGCTTAATCAAAAATTTTAAAAAAAAATCACAAGGCATAATTTGCCTGCAAACTCTACCTTAAGACAGATTTTGCCTTCGTACGTAAAATAAAATCTGCCTTCAGACGGCAAACTCTGTCTTGCATTCAAACTCTATCTTGCTAATGCTTTTTAAATTTTTGACTAGCGAGGTTCGAATCCAGGACCTCGGGATATTTTCAACCACCTTTTTAAGTGAAGGACAAAAATTAAAGACTAGTGCCTTTGAAGAACCATCCGTGCGAAAATGTGATTCTAACTCTATATTAATGGCCTTAAACTATATCACTCTTCTCAACTTTCAGTATTATTTATGGGCTTACTCCTACCCAAAAAGCTAGAAAGAAATAACAAAATTTAATTGGGCTTTAATTGTTTGAAGGATTAAGGATTATTTGCACCGTATGATCTTTTCAAGGTTACTCTTTAAATTATGTTACTGTTAGTTCATAAGGTTAAATTTTGCCTCTAAAAGTAGTCAGATGAACTATTTGTATAGATAAATTTAACCCTATTGAAATCGGATGCATAATTTAAATAGTGATCTCAAAATTGCCATTTGTGCGAATTCCCAAATGTTAAACTTATATATAGGTTGGGCCATATTTCAAACTTTTGACGTACCGAATGCTGACCAAATGTTGGTTTAAGGATGATTTGGAAGACCTAAAAAGTGCAATTTAATGGGCCAAAGCCTATAATTTGGTTGAGCAATTAGCTTTAACAATCTTTTAGAATCATCTAACACAACAAAAAAACTCATAACTCCAAATTTATATTATACTTCCTCCGGTTCAAAAAGAGTGTATGCTTAGCTTTTTTTTTGTTCAAAAAAGTGTTCACTTACCAAATCAAAGAAATAATTAACTTATTTTTCAATTGTCCTTATTAAGTGTGAAGCCACCAAATCTCAATACCTATTTAATTACGGATAGTTTAGTCAAATTATCTATTTTTCTAGGAGTTACTCCCTCCGTATCAAATTATTTGTCGTGTTTTTGGTTTACACGCCCCTTAAAAAATATTAATTAGGAGAGATATTTGACCTACATTACCTTTATTTATGTATAAGTATTTCTCTCCATTAAATATTTACTATATTTATATATCATCTTCATTAATGACAAAGGACAAAATGGATACAAAATAATTAAATGCCTTGAACTTTTAAAATAACAAGTAATTTGAGACAACTATTTTTAGTAACCATGACAAATAATTTGAGACGGAGAAAATAGTATTTTTTAAAGAGTATGCAAATTACTAAGTAGACATTCTTTTTGAAATGGTAAAAATAATATTTATAACATTACTTTCGAGTCTTTACACAAATTAACCTAAGGATCTCACGAGAATATCAATAAATAATAATTAAGTACATTAACAAAGTAAATCATTTTAAGCTGTAACTGAATATAATTTTAGGACAATTCTTTATAAACACGTATGAGCTCACTAAAGAAGCAAAATATTAGAGGTTTAAAGATAAAAGATATAGTAAGGCATGATAAATGCTCCACTTGTAAAAGAAAATTTGGCTTCAAAGTTCTCAAAATATTACCAGAACGACATATAATATCTTCCTCTTTCCCAAAATGTCACGTTTTACTTTTCTAAAGTTAGATTAATTTAATATTTTATAATTAAATTTTAGATATTTGAAAATAATATTAAAAATACTATAAATTGCAATTTGCCTATTAATATAGTGATTTAAAAAAATTGACCAAAATTTATGTTATTTGACCCTCGAGAAGTGAAATATGACAAATATTTTGGGATGAAAGAATAGTCATTTAATAAAGAGCAAAAAGATATTCACAAAAACTTGTATTAATATAGATCAATTACAAAGGTTCGTGTGGAATGTTGAAGAAAGTGAATGATGGCAAAAGTGAGAATTGCATGGTTAAAATAATAGCAACAACTAAGGGTGTCAAATATGGCCCAAATTTTGATGGCCCGTCTAAACCGTTCTTTTATGGGTTGGGCTCAAGATAATTTTTTATTAGGCTGATTTTAGCCCAACCCAACATAACTCATTTTTAAAGTGATCTCCAATTTTGTCCAATGCTAACTCTTTCTCAAGATTTACTTTAATTTGAGTTTATTGCTTGAGATTTACCTTCATCTGTATTTAATATGAAGGAAAATGTTTTTCATAGATGCTTTGCTAGAAAATAATTTTCACCACAAAAAAATACTTTCCTAAAAAATATTTTTCAAGAAAAATGCTTTTTTTTAAAAAAATATTTTTCACGACTCAAAAATATTTTTCACGGAAAGCGGACCTTTCAAAACAAAATTGGGTCAAATTGGGCGGGTCATGACCCAGCCCATTTTTAGCCAATTTCAGCCCAAATGAATTTTGGGCCAATTTTAGCCCAACCCATTTATTAACTTATCTCATTTTAACTTATCCAATTTCAGCCCAACCCACCCATTTGACACCCATATATATTAAGGGTGGCCAGTGGGCCGGGACGACCCGACCCCGCTCAAAAAAAAAAAAAAAAACGGGAGCGGGACTCGAACTCGGGACGGGACAATGTCTCGTCCCGCCAGACCCGAGCCCGCCCTTTGTCCCCCCTTTGCAAATATGACCGTTGCACCAACGGCCATTTTAGATTTTGGCCGTTGGCCAACGGCCATTTTAGCCCCTCCCCCAACCCCCCCTACCCCTTAATATTTATTTTAACCCATAAGTTATTATATTTACACTTTAACCCAATTTTTCAACTATAAATAACTCATTTTCTCTTCATCTTTCTCACAAATCTTCCTACAATCTCTCAATATATCTCTCTACAAGTCTACATTGTTTACTAAATATTCAATTTTATTTATTCATTTGGAAATTGGAAGTGAAGTTGGCAACTAGTTTGAGGATCTTCCATCGAGCAAAGTTTCAATTTTCAACCTCTCGATTACACGTCGACGTTACGTCGGCGTTTGGTACATTCGTTCCTTCATTAAATTATTATTGTCTATTTATTTTATTTAGCGCACTTAATTTTATTGTCTTTAATTATTTATTATCATAATTAAAATGAAAGGATTAAGAGGTATGTTTAAGGGTAAGGGTGCTTCTTCTAGTAGGGGCGGCAACCAGGGCAAGGATACTTATTCTAGTCATCTTATTCCTACACAAGATGATATTGTTGATACTCAACATTTTCCTACAATACCATTAGATTTAGACGAGGAACTATTTTCTGGAACTCAAGAAGACTTTAATTTAGACGATGATCTAGATGATACACCCACTAATGTTGATGACAACACACCCACTGGTGCACCTTCAACTGAAATACCTCCTATTCCCCCTAGTATGAGACGAGGTCCAGCAAAATGATCATTAAAATCAGATGCATGGACATTTTTTGATAGGGACGTAGAGAATCAAGTAGCTATATGTAAAATTTGTAAAAATGTTTTAAAATTTAAAACTGGAAAAGGTCACGGTAGGACGGGGGGTTTAATTAGACACGTAGTAAGTGCTCATCCAGCTAAGTATGCCCAATACCATGCTTCAAAACCGGGTGCGCAAACGCTCGCTCCATCGGGACAAGGTTCACATACTGATACTGTCCCGGACCAAGTATAAGGTCAAATTAACCCTATGACGGGGGGAATTGTAGGCTCTAAATACAATAAACATAGAGATAGGGAAGCAATATCAAAATTAGTTGTTGTGGAGGATTTGCCTTTTTCATTTCCTTCATCTCCCGGTTTTATTCATTACATTAGAGATATATATAATCATGCTTTTAACGGTTTTCCTAGATCAACTGTTAAGAGAGATGTATTTAAATTCGCGCATGAATATCAACAATATTTACGTTATTCATTATATCATTTTAATGGCAAAGTATCTATCACGTCTGATATAGGTCGTAGTACTAACGGCCATGATTATTTAACTGTAACTTGTCATTGGATAGATTATAAATGATCTATGCAAAAACGTATTTTAGCGTATAGATATATAGATGATAGGCACACTGGTACTTTTATTGCAGATAATATTTATCAAGTGTGCCATTATTACATTAGATAACGATTCTTCTAACAATTACACAATTACAATTTTAAAAAATAGTTTAACTCCATCTTTTTCAGATCATTTTCATATAAAATGTGCGTGTCATATATATAACTTAATTGTAAAGGATGGTCTATCACTTTTTGAAGACATTCTTAGTAAAATATAATTTGCTATAAACTTTATTTTTAAAAGTAATAAAGTACAACGTAGAAAAGAATATAAAAAAAACTTGTCACGATTGTGGATTATCTTATAGAAAAATTCCACAAGAAGTATCCACTAGGTGAAATTCTTTATACGAGCAACTACTTGTTGCTTATGACTATAGAAAACCTATAACTTTATTTTTTAACTCTCATAATAAAAATCCAGCTGATATGATTTTAGATAGTGATTGGGTAAAAATTTCCGAACTTATTGTATTTTTAGAGAAATTTTTTCAAGCAACAAAAGAATTTTCCGGTATATATTATCCTACTATTTCAACTATGTTGTTTTATATAACTCTAATATTTTTATTACTTAGTGAATATATGGAAAAACCAGCTTATAAGGCAGCTATTAAAAAATGTTTGTCAAAATAAAAAATATTTTATTCCTATTCCCACTATTTATATTATTGGTTCTGTTTTAAATCCTACTATTAAAATAGACGGTACTAAATCACTAATTGAAACTATTTACGATTGTATAGAAGTACTACCACCTCCAAGTCCCAAAAATCTAAATCACCCACCACCTATTGAACAAACTAAAGAAGAAGTGTTGTCTAGCGTAGAACACCAATGCAAAAAAATATATAGATTTTATCAACAAGAAAATGCTAGTAACTTACCGGCTTCCATACCATCTTCTTCATCTTCAACACAGCCTCACAAAAGACATGTTGTTTCTGCGGCTAGTATTGAAAGCCTTAGAAATAGAATGTGCGGCCGTACCTCTACTACTAACCAAATTAGCGAGTTGGATATTTTTGTTTTGCAGTGTTATGTACCGTATCGAGAAGTTATCAATGAAGATGGACATGAAGACTTACTGAAATACTGGAGGGGGAATGAGAAGACATTTCCGACACTTTCATTGATGACCCGAGATGTTTTGAACATTCAAGCGTCATCAACTGCGTCTGAAAGCGCTTTTTCTGCCGACAGATATCAAATAGGAGACCACAGACACTCATTAGCCGGAGACATCTTGGAAATTGCGGTATTATTCAGAGATTGGATACGAGCGGAGCGGAGAAGGTGCGGTCAACCGGAGATCAACGAAGAAGAAGACGAAAACTACAACGAAATCTTATCCGAAGGTGGTGGAAGCGACGTAGATCAATTTGACCAACAAATATCAACTCCAACCGAAGAACCACAGGAAATCATCAAGCAATTAGAACATGTTTTTTTGAGAATGTAATTTTTTTAATTGCAATTTTATTATGTAATTTGCAACTTTTGGACAACACCACAAAGTTGCAATTTAGATTTTACTTTTTAGAAAATTGTATTTGTATTACAAAAAAATCATGTCTATTAAATAATATAAGAGGCACAAAAACAGCCTTGGGGTGTTTTTATTACACTATCTTGTCTTGTTTATTGAGTTTTTTTTTATACATATGTTATTTTTTTTTTTTTAAAAAAAAGGAAACCCGCCGGACCCCCGACCCCGACCCCTTCGCCCGTCCCGCCCCGACCCCGACCCCGCCAAGCCCGCCCCGCCAAACCCGAGCCCGGCCCACTGGCCAGGCCTAATATATATCAATGAACTAAATTTCTTTCATTATCCCTATTGGTTGTAAAGTTGACAAAAACCCTTATCCTCGCTTATATATAGTTATAATATTATGTGAGGATGACAAATCTCCTATCCTCGCCTATATGTAGTTATAATATTATGTGCAAATCGCATAATTTCACGATTCTAAAATATTCATTGAACTTTATATTAGATCATTTGTGTTTTTTAATCTAGAATAGAAAATTCTTACATGTGGTATCAAAACAATAGAGCAATAATTCATAACCATGCTTTGATACCACATATAAGATTTTTTAATTTCTTACTTTAATAAAATCATTGTAATAATTCAGAATCAACTTTAAATAATTTGATGAGTAGTGGATGCCCATTCTTATCACTATGTATTGTTAATTTTTAGAAGTTATCTTTTATTTGTTATGCCTATAAAAGGTCTTGTAAACGAGATGAATTAAATTGGTACACTTGAAGAAGAAAGAACAATAAGGAAATCCCCTTCTCTCTCTACCGCTCTTATTTACATTTTGCTATATTATTTTTATTTTAGAAAGTGTTATCAATAGGGGTGTATCTTTAGGATAGTGGTATGAGTTCACGTGAACTCATGCTCCTCTCTCCGGATCTGTATAACAATACCATATTTTTTCAAAATTAATATATATGTGTGCGCGCACGCGTGCACTCCCAAGCTTTTCTGTGGTGCAATAATTATTAGGTGGACCTTTACAAATGAAGTCGGGGTCTCGAATCTCACATGTGACATGTATCTTGTTTTTTTTTTTTTTAAAGAATTGAACTTGAAAGTCCAAATCTCGCATCTATCTTATTATTTGTTTTCCTTTCTTTTATTAAAATTGAGTTCTCCCACGGGAGGTGGCCATATCTTGTGTCCCCTATTGCTTTTGAATTAAGTACCTTTTTATTATTTTTTTCTTTCTTTATTTGTGGGTTTCTTTCAAAGATCTTAAGTTTGACACATTCAATTCCATATTCTCCTTTTGTCATCACCCTAATTTTTTTTTAGTCAAACACTAATTGTTGCTCAAAAGTATTTTTCAAATTAATTAGTCAAATACAAACTACTTCACCAAAAATACTTTTTTGAAAAAAAAATTTTATAAAAAAAAACACTTTTCAAAATAAACTAATTTTAAAAGCTTGGTCAAATAAAATTTTAACGTTACTAGTGTCTCAGAAGTCTAAGTATATTTGGTTGTGCTATCAACTGCAGTCAATTTTAAAAGATAAAGAGTTACAAATCGCAGTTTGGGTTGGTTTGTGGTCCGACCTTCCCGACCCCGCGCATAGCATGAAGCTTAGTGCACCGAACTATCTTTGCCCTTATTTAAAGAGTTACAAGTAGCAGTTTGGGTTGGTTTGATGGGGTGATAGAGTTGATTAATAAGTAATAGAAGTGATGTTTGACCATAACAAAGGGATAATGCAAAGTAAAAGAACTTGTATAAGTAAAGTTTAGACTTTCTATACTCTCAAATCACCTAAAAGATAATTATAATTCCCCGATCACAATATGTGAGATTAGTAACATGAAAATGTGCTAGATTACCTGCTAGTACAAAAATTATTCACCCTATGAATGTATACATAAGTTAAATCCATAAAAGTGCCAAGTAAGATCAGTCAGAAAAATTTAGGAACCTACACTAATCTTGAAGCAACAACTGCAAGTGTCTTGAGAAATGGCAAAAAATTATTTGAGGTCAGGAGAAACAATATTCGTGTATTTATTCACGTAGTGTCCAGACAAAAAGAATAATGACCCTGTTGACAGGGAGATAGCAAATGTCGCATCACACATTGGACCTCACAAGAATCGACCAATTTGTTAATAACAAAATTTACATGAGCATAGTACCTAACCCGAATCTACTATCTGCTTGTGGCAAAGGGAAAGAGACGTTTTCTATAAAAGTCATGCTCAGACCAACTTGCGTGCACCTTGGTTATTCCACTAAGTATTGCTACCTCCTAGCAGCACAAATATCAGTTGACTCTGCCCACAAGGCAGAGAGAGAGAGAGACGTTCTCCTGCCAAAGACCAAAAAACCCTGGCCCGAGAATCATCAGCGCTCAGTTTGCCCCATTTAGAGGCCTGCACATAGAATGTACCTCCTTAATCTAAGTTTTGGTTAACAGTTGCATTGCTGCTCCCAACAAATATTTAGCTTTTCATCCTTTTGTTAGATCCCCATTAGAGAAAATGGGTGTTAGATAAAGTCAGATTTTATGAGCTATTCAGTTCTTCCTCCAAACTTAAAAATTGAAGGACCTTGACTTTCAGTCTCTTTGGACCTATCTCTATTGGAGGTGGTTCCCCCAGTCTTACCCAACTCATACCCGAACCTTTCATCTCTTTTATGTTCGTTTTGCTTGCTCGATGCTTCTTCATTAGCCCCTTTCTTAAACTTAAAAGAGATGGGAACCTTACCACCTCTGGCGGACTTGTCTCTTAAAGGATAATCCAAGGCTTCCTTATAATGGCTTGAATTAGCATTGGAAATATGAGTTACATCATCAGCCATAGAAAGCGTTCATGAAGACAATGGCTCAAATTGTCCTTCAGTTTGATGTTTCCTTAATCGTTTGTAGCCCTGAAAAGTAAATGCCAAAATACTTCAGTAGCTTAGTAGAATTTCACACCAAAAACAAGAAATGTCCGCAAAAAAAAAAAAAAGAAGGTGAATGCAACTTTTAACTGGTCAATGAAATACAACAGCATTTGGAGATTAGCAATACAAAATTTTATTTTAATTCATGAAATAAAGATCCATACTATCCAGTTAAACAAAGCAATTAGTTTCACTTTCTTGTTAACCTGTCAACTGTAAGAAAAAGTCATAAGCTACCAATAACCCACCTGGATTAACAGAGTAGCTAGCAAAACTAGGTGAGCAAGCCCTGTAACTAAATATACTAACCTGATTTTGCTCCAAATTTGGTAACAAAGGTCAAAAAGCTCTTATACTACAAGGACCCAGATTGCATAGATGGGTATATTGTTTTATCTTACCTTATCAAAGAGAAACAATGATCGCATAGAGCAACAGTTGCAAAATTTCAATAGTATGGACTGAATGGAAAATTGAAGCAAAAGCCAGGATTCCATTCAAAGCTTAATCTATAGTTACCACAATGTAATATAACCTAGCTACTCTAGATTGGTTTTACTACTAGTAGCAACTTTTGTGTTAAGAAACATGTTAGAAGTAAAATCACTATTTTAAACATTTAAATTCTCTATAACTTTTTTTTCTTGATAAGGTATCTATAACTTAAGAAATATTATTCTTTTGACCTAGGTTTCTTAAATTATACTGATCTAACTATTAGGTTACGTAGCAAATCATGAACTCATTCCCATCAAGAATAGAAGTATATATATTAGGACATCAAAGAGGAAAATATGAATGAAGGCGAAAGATACACATATTTGTAAAGCCAAATAGAAAACAACAAGTATTTATTTGATACCCTTTTTCCCTTGTCATAGAACTGTTTAACTAGAAACTTTAATTTGAAAACAGAAAAAGAGCAAAAGATTGCAACAAACTAAGACCCCGGAATCCAATACCTGGTGCTCAACATTAACTGATATTGAATCATGTGTACTTCTATGTTCTGCTCTAGAACGTCTCTTCACTCTGAAAATTTCCGTATCAGACTCATCATTTTCTTGGTCAACTACAGTTCTAACATCTGAAACATGAGCTACTTTTTCATGTACTTTTAAATAGTCAGCATCAGGTGCACAAGCTGATCTTTCACTTCTACACCTAGAAGATACAGTATTCCCTACATTTGAGTTAGCATTTTCCTGTACCTGCAGTGCAAGCAATTAGCTTGAGATCAAATAAAACATTTCCATTTCTCCACAACAGAAGTCAAAACAGTTATATAAATACAGTATCCTGGACGCAGATAACTTACATTAGCACTAGTTGGGTAGCAGTCTTTCCACTCCATGGGCAAAACAGTATCGTATGCAAGTTCAGTACTAGAGGCAGAAGCATTGGAAGCTTGCTCATGAAATGTCTGTTTTACCCAGTCCTCAGCTTTTACTTTCCATTCAAAATTTATTTCACAATATGGAACATAGCCTTCCTCTTCAGCTTGCGGAAACATGCTCAAGTGGGCAGCAAAGTCACCAGTTTCTTTATATTGCTCAACATCATCCAGCTCAAACTTCCTTGCTGCAGTTTCAATGTCCAAAATATCTTCCCTTAAGCAAAGGGTTCTATTGCTGCCACAAGGAAAACGAAGTGACCTAGGATCTGATGAAGAAACCGTGAAACCAATCATCAGCTCTTAAGAGTGTCGCCCAGTATAATCAATAAATAAAGACAAAGAAAAGGTTCCATTACAATATACCATGGCGAAGGCACACTGCATGTGAATAGCAGTTGCAGTTCAGATATGCTACATAACAGTCACGCTTGCATATGCTGCAAAGGATAGTGCCGTGTGAAAATGATGATATACCAGAAAATGCTTTTAATCTCATGAGGCACCAACGAGCACGATGCTGAAACCGCATCAAATTTATAAAAGAAACTTTGATGCTATGGTGGGTGATCAAGTCCGCAGAGGAATAGGCTGGATCTTCAAGTTCCAAATCCGTACGCAAAAGCATTGCTTCTTTGCAGAGAAGTTCCTCATTGGGAAGAAGAGGCACCCTGTTCAGGAGTGCATAACGGCGACTAGCAATTGAACCGATTGGAAACCAATCACCAGTTGCAAAGTTTACAGCCTCGCCACAGTTAAAACCTACAGATTAGGGAAACAGAATTCACTAATGCTAATTGTCAACTAAGATGAAATCCCAAGAGTAATAAAAAACATCAACAAATTAGAGGAGTGCTGGAGAGCTATGTCAGAGATGCAAGTTTCAGGTATTACGCATCCTTAGACTCTTAAATCTAGGGAAAAATATAGAGGCTTACCATGGCTGAATCCTGCATGATATGCTCTTGGAAAAGTTACTATAAATTCCCCAGGCTTTTGTACAGCTTTATAGACAGGAACATCATGTTCTGATAAAATGTTTGGAGGAAACAATGTTGTCTTCTGCAAAAGCACATCAAAAGCTCCATCCTCTCCATCAGCGGTTAAGATATCATTGTTATAGACATGCTCACGGACAACCTTTTCAAAGTCGAGTGCTGCATGAGCTGGAATACCATACCAAGTTTTTGCTGCCCCGCAATGATGATAATTGATGCTATACACACAAATGAAAAACTAATAAGTCCCCAAATTAACCGGACTAGCATGTACACTTCGAATTAAAGAACACACCTGTACAAGTAGTGATCTTCAACATGCCAGGCAAACATACTAAATAGCATTCCAATGTACAGCATCGGTTCAGTAACTCCCTAGAAGATACATAAATAGGGGGTCAGACATATTCAGGTTGGATCAAACTTTCAATGAAAAAGGTACAAAAACTAGTCTGTTTACCGGGATTGCTTTATCGAGTAGTCGAAGTATTGATTTAGGTAGGCAAGAAAATCTCTGAAACCAAAAATAGGGGTTTATTAGAATAAAGATGGAAAACAAAAAGGCAACTAGACCACCTTTAAGACTACATCTAATGTTGACGGGAGTCGGGAGAAGCTCATGCATGAAAAATTATGAGCAAAATTTTTTAATTTGTCCTTCGTGTGGTAGGGTCAGAAAGGAAGGTAAAAGAGAAAAACCATAAGAACAGAGGATAAGAGTAAAAGAGAACGTTGAGAGAAAACGCTATCAAACAACACTGACAAAATGTTTCAAAAACATGAACACAACAACAATATATATGCACACTAGATGCAAGGCACAATGACTCATTTTATACTGACCATAGAACATATCCCTGAAAACAAACAAAACTCCATATAGGAATAGCACAATAAAAAGAAATGTGTTATGAAATCTACACCTTCATATTCCATTTGCATTTTCCAAGTTCATCATTGGGAGAAGATGAAAATGCACTACCATCAATGTCACATGCATATTCAACACTCTCAGTCTTTCCACAAGCTATTTCATGCCAAAATTCTTTTTCCATATATGTAGGAGGAAGGCATCCAGCACTACAATACCTACGAGCATAAACCTTGTTCGCCATTTTCTCGAAATCACGAAATGTGTAGTTTCTGGGAAACATACTTTTTCTCAAAAGCTGAAAATAATCAATTAACTGAACAACAAATATGAATGAAGAACTAACCTCCCGCTCATGAAAAAAGTGACCTTGTCATCTGCATCCCACTCAGCTAAACGAAGTGGCTGTACCCTTGTTGTAAATTTGAAACCAACCTTCTCTTTCATCAAAACTACTCCGGCAGGAACAGAAGCCGTGATTGGGGAAACAATCTTGCATATTCCTGTTACATTTCAAACATAAATCAAACTCTTACCAAACAAATGAAGCTAACAGAACCAACTACTACGTTTAGACAAGAACATAGTCCAGACAAAGCAAGAAGCAATTGCAACATGTTTTTGAAAATAGATAGGGCAACTTTGAGCTTCCAAAATCAAAAATGGACAGAGCCCTACAGACAAGGCCAAAGACTCTAGATAACAAGTACATCAATGTTCTCAACAGCCAGAGTCCATCACAGGAACATATCTATCAGGACTAGCACGTCAATTCGACCTGAAAGTTTTTTTTTTTTTTGATAAGGAAAAGGACGCTGAAAGACACTCAAATCAATTCGGCCTGCAAGCTAATTGAATCATGTTTGCAAAGAGAGACATAAGAAAGGACATTGACTTTTTGACACAGTATTAATATATACCATACCATATTTAGAAGCTTCAGGAGTTATCTTCTGGAGATAAACTAAAGGATCCTCAAACTCCTCTTTACTTGGATAATACACTGGACATTCTGGAATTTTATCAGTCCATTCAAGATCAGACATATCAAACTTGGCAACCTTGTGCTTTGAGAAGATATCTCTTACGTTTAAAGGAGTCCCAGACCCTGAATGCATATCAGCATTAACATGAATTCTTACACCACATGAAGCTGAAGATCTTAGGGCATCTCCTCCACTTCTATTCATCGTATTGCTGACATGAGTCAAATCATTCATAGATTCTGCTTTTTTCCGTTGAAGCCTTTTTCGCTTCAAAAACTCCAACATAGCCTCCCTCGACATGCAGACTCTCCTTTCCACCTACCATACAGAAAATAAATTAATAAATAACGTACTATCAGCAACCTTTAGATGAAACATTCAAGAAAAAGTAACAAATCCATAGTCCAAGTTCACATACTTCATTAACATTTTTTCTCTTATAAATTAGGACAAGTACAAAAAATCTTTACACAGTTCAAATATGGAAAAAGCTTCTTTATATGTAGCAATACCAGAAACTAACACATAAACATGTGATTCAGTACAATATGCAATTACAGAAATATTGCAGATGATATAAAGAAAGACTTTATATTGTGCAAAAGTGACCACCAAGAAAATAGGAGGTCGTTTTTAAGGCCAACTACAAAAGTTGTTTTAGTTATATAGCCCTTCCCACAGGAGAGCAATAAATAAAACAAAGGAGATCATTATAGGCAAGGGCAGAGCAATAGCTACGCCAACGAGTTCAACATAACCCAGTAAATTGGCTCAAACTAATTTATCAAGAACCCAGTAAGTTGTGTTTTCTAAAATCCAGAACTCAAACTCAAAATCCTAGCTCCACCTTTGTTTATAAATTCATTTTCTTCTATTCAAATTGCAACTGGTCATTGGAGATCATTTCCTTCTGAGAAACTACTACTACTATGCAGCAAACAAAACTTGTTAGTGTCAGGGCCGGCCAGAGGGTCAAGCCACTGAAGTGAGGGATTTAGGCCCCAAAATTTTAGGGGCCCAATTTTTTTTACCCGGTGTTTGGTACTTGTATTGGATTTCCAATTAATGCGATTTCGAAACATGCAAGGCTGATTAAAGAGGAAAGCCCTCCCTAGCAAGGTTTTTTTCATTATGAGGCTCGAACTAGGGGTGCTTATCCGATGGTTCAGTTCGGTTTTGAATGTTATCGGTTCGGCATATTGGTTATCAGTTTATAGATATGCTAAACCGTTACAAAAGCTTTCATAATAAAAATATAGTATATGATTTTTTTATAGAAAAAATAAGGCCTCCTGTTAAAATTTGGCTTTAGGCCACTGATTTTATTGAGCCTCCCCTGTTTAGTGTTAGCTATATGAATCTGCAGTACCTGTTCTGTTCAATTTGGACTGTTTCATTCCAATACTAACACTGCAAAAACATAATGTAAACATCCTTCAATTTTTAAAAAAAAAAAAAACTATAATAATGCTTCTTCTATTCTTTTTTTATCTATAAAAATGCTTGACATCCAAAGTTCAAGCGCAAAGAACAAAATCACATTCACCATTATCAAAATAAGAAAAACTTACACACAACTCCTCTATATATAAACTGCACAGTCAACTGTTCTCATAGCATAGCACAATAAACCACAAATACAGCCTTATGTTAGCCACATTACCTTGAGACTACACAAACACAGCTAAACTCAGAGATCAGAACGTTTTAACCGCCGTAGTGATCGAAATACGCGCCGTAACAAGTTACACTACTCAAAACTCAGTACGTGTATATTTTCCGGCGAACTGTATACCGGCGAAAGCGACTTCCGGCAACACGAAGACGTTTACCGGCAAGAGGGTACGAGGAACACTATTGCGAAGCGATGAAACAGAGAAACTGAACGATTGCAACTTTCCGGCGAGGGTTCGCCGGCGAACAGCAGTTCTCCGGCGGGAAATAGAGAGAAAAGATAATATGGCTTTAGAAAACCGGAAAAGAGAAAAGATTTGGACAATTTAGAGATTTGAATATATACACACAAAAAGGACAGTCGCTTACACCCTGTTTGGATGGTGTTACCCATGATTTTATAATTTTATAATGTAAGGATCGTTTGGTAGGATGCATTAGAAAATATATTTAATGCAAACATTAGTTATACATCTTATTTGATATTATCCTATACATAACTAATATCTAGCAAATCATGTTACTAGCAATGCAATAGGTTTTAATGCATGAATAACCATGGATAAAAGGAGATTAGTTTTGCACATAAAATTCCTCACATAGTATAGTATAAAGGGTAGTTTTGTAAACAAGGAGTAATTATTTTAAGAAATTATATAATAGATGTTATTTCTAATAAGGCCAAATCTGAAAAAGTAATGTTAATTCTTTATTTGGAAAGTGAACACTCTTTTTTTAAAAAATAAAGGCTTAAGTGAATATTTTTTTTTTATCCGGAGGAGTACAATATAATAACATGTAAATTTATTATGATATCTTAATCTTTTCTTAATTACAAATTAATTTTTATATATTAGAGTAATAAAACTAGAGTAAAGGATAAAATAAAATCTTTAAAAAATAAGTAGGTGGCGATGGAGTGGTGGAGGGGTGGGTGGTTGTGGGGTGGGGTGATGGGGTAGTGGGTAGTGATGGGTGAGTGGCGGAGGGTGGGACGTGGGATGAGTAGGGGTGGGATGGGTGGCGGAGGAGTGATGTGGGAGTTATAATGAGTAAATGAAATAAAAATAACACAAAAACTATCAAACCCATAATTATAAAAAAAAATAAGTTTTTTATAATTATATAACTATGAAATTACAATAAATTTATAATATCATACAATATAATTTTAATAATAATATATGAAAATCACACAATAATGAATCACGGAAAACAACCATACAAACATGGGGTTAGGAAATAAATGATTCGGTTTTAAATAAATCGAACAAATTGGGAAATAAATAATTGGATTTTAATTGTTTACCTGTAAAAAACAAGAAGTGACAAGGAAAGTGGTTGATGAGTTGGTTCAACCAAATGCCCGTCGGCCTCGGTCGCATCGTTTTCATTATGTAAAAATTATACGATTCTATATGTCCTAAATTATATGCCATAGTTGTGAATTTGAAATTTTTTTTTAAAATAAAATTTATATATTTAAAAATTATATAAAAAATATTATAAATTACAATAATTAACAATTTAAAATATTTAAAGATATATAATAAAAATTCGATTCAAGAAAAATTTAATTGACTCTAGAAATTTGAATTATGCCGCATAAATTGAAACACATGAAGTATTACTCTTAACATTATTATTTAATATTTAATATGTACTTTGTTTTGATAAACATTAGACATATAATATCGAAAGTATAATGGATGAATTTTAATTATATGTACACGAATTTCAAGCAAAAATATAATAAATTAAAAGATGATTGAATTTCAACCCAATAAAACTTTAACATCCTGCTTTAAAAGTAAAGCCAACGGCAATTTTATTCCGACTCGAATCTAATAAATCTGCTAGCCTCGAAACGCACCCCTTCGAAACCATATACATCAAATCCACTGTTTTCCCATGGCTAAAGCCTAAAGCCCTAAACTAGGGATTTAAGAAACTTTTAGGCATTTGTACAATTTTAACTTGAATTGTCTTTGGAGATAAATTCAGTTAGAAAAAAAATTGGGAAAGTTGAAATTTACGACTTAAAGACATTATTTCACCTAAATATACTTTTAATTAATATTATAATATTTTATATGAAGAAATTAATATATTGATTTTTTGATAGATCATCCGGTGTACAACATTTGCATTTGGATTTTGACTTATTTCTGATTTGATGGAAAATAGATTAATATTTTTCATATATTCTGTAATTATTATTCTAATGTAATTATATAAAGTAGAGATCCTTCTCCAATTAGGTTTGTAAATTGTATATACATATAAATATTGCATTAATTAGAAGTCTCCAACAAATGAGAATTACATTATTTTACATGCTCTTAAAAACCTAACACCCTAAAATTCTTTCTTTTTTTTCGACCGCCATCCCCCCCTTCTCTCTTTCCGGCGGCAACCCCCCCTCCCCCAAACCCTAAAGAATTTTCGTTGCCCCTCCCCTCTCTTCCCAAACATCCGGAGGCAACATGGCATGGTGTTCCGATTCTCTGCCCCCATACCTCACCTCAAAATGGTAAAGCCGAAAGAATCATTCGCACGATTAATAATATGATTTGTACCATGCTATTTCATGCTTCTCTCCCCCTCCCTTTTGGGTCTACGCGTTACAAATGGTAGCATACCTTCTTAATATATTACCTACCCGTACCCTTCAAAATAAAACTCCCACCGAAATCCTATTCCGTCGGGTCCCTTCCTATGGTCACCTCTGAATGCTACCCTAATCTCACCTCCACGGCTCATCACAAATTAGCACCTACCTAGGACTACTCCTTGCATCTTTTTGGATTTTCCGTCAAACCATAGGGGTACATATGTTATGATTTGTCCACAGATAAAGTCTTTGTCTCTCGTCATGTTACGTTTGAGGAGCACATCTTCCCTTTTGCAAACGTCCGAAAATTTCAAGTCACTGACTATGGCTTTTTTGACGATTCGGACATTTCCCCCTATTTAATAATATGATACATGGAGCTAGTAGTTCGACTCAAAACCCATTGCCCCGGTCATCTCCCCCGGCACCCACTTCTCCCGCCACTTCTCACTGCCTCACTGCCACCCGTGACAACTCCACTGCCCCACTACTACCTGTAATCTCCCCCAGCCTACCCACTGATCCCATGACAACCCCACTACTACCTGATACCATCACCGACCCCCAACCCCCATCGACCAACCCCCTGCCCGCAAGTCCCATCGCCTCCTCACAATCCCACTGCCTGAGCCCTGTCATCCCATCACCGCTCCACTGCTCGAGTCCTTACCCGCCATAAAACACCAAAACAATCCCCATTCCAACGCACCACATGGAAACCCGTGCCCAACACGGGATTTTCAAATCAAAAGTCCACTTTAACATATCCACTTAAGTCATCTCACATATACCCAAGAACCTAAAATTAGCCAAGCTTGATCCTAATTGGAATGCGGCCATGCGTGAGGAGTTTTATACACTCACTACACAACAAACTTGGGATCTTGTCCCAAAATCAGAAGGGGTCAATGTGATTCGTTGTATGTGACTATATCATCACAAATTCAGGGACAGTGATGAGCTTGAACCCTATAAGGCGAGACTTATGGCATATAGCACGGGGCAACAAGAGGGAATAACTTGATATGAAAAAGCGTTCTTGCATGAGAATTTGAAAGAAACCGTATACATGCATCAACCACCTGACTTTTTGCATCCTTCGGCTCCTCAGTATGTCTGCCAGCTTCGAAAGTCACTTTATGGCTTAAATAAGCCCCTAGGGCTTGATATGACCGCTTTGCCACTTACATCTTGCAAATTGGGTTCATGTGCAGCAAATGTGATAACTCACTTTTTATTTTTCATCGAGGTAATGACACTATATGCCTACTGCTCTATGTAGATGACATTGTCTTGACTGCCTCCTCAGAATGTGTTGAAAAACGAGATTATCACCATACTCAAATCATAATTTTCCATGACATACTTGGGTAAGTTGAGTTATTTCTTGGGGATTTCCTTGACTAGATCCAAGAATGCAATGTTCTTGTGTCAGCATAAGTATGCCGAAGAGATTGTTTACAAGGCTAAAATGGCAAACTACAAGATCATGCCCACTCCAGTCGACTCAAAGTCAAAGCTTAGCACCGATGACAAGGATTTGATGCTTGATCATTCTCCTTATAGGAGTCTAGCTGGTGCACTTCAGTATCTTACATTCACTATGCCCGATATTGCCTATGTCGTTCAGCAGATGTGTTTGTTCATACATGCTCCCAGGGGGCCTCACTTTACCGCTCTTAAACGTATCATTCGGTACCCAGACCCCATATTGTGGGATTTCACTGGTATGTTGTAAATGTATCATTCGGCACGTTAAGGGTACTCTTAACTAAAGATTACATCTTTATCCATCTGCACAGACCATGCTGATATCTTATACGGACGCCGATTGGGGCGACTGTCCAGACACACGTCGATATACTTCCGGCTATTGTGTATTTTTTGGGTGATAACCTCATCTCATGGTCTGCAAAATGGCAAACCACGCTTTCCCGTTCGAGTGCAGAAGCAGTAAATAGAGGCGTTGCGAATGTTGTTGCCGAAATTTATTAGCTCAGAAACCTCCTTCTATAGCCTCATTGTCCCTTACATAAGGCATCTCTTGTCTACTGTGATAATATATTTGTTATTTACTTGTCTCATAACCCGGTTCAACATCAACGAACCAAACATATTGAGATGGATATTCATTTTGTTCGTGAGAAGGTTGCCATGGGCCATGTTCGGGTGTTAAATTTTCATTCTTCCTATCAGTACTCATATATATTTACTAAGGGACTCCTTGACAGTTGTTCATTGACTTCAGATCCAGTCTCAGCGTCCGACCTCCTCCCGCTTCGACTGAAGGGGTGTGATAGAGAATATATTAATATTCTCCATATATTCTGTAATTATTATTCTAGTTAATTATGTAAAGTAGAGATCATTCTCCAATTAGGTTTGTAAATTGTAAACATCTATAAATATTACATGAATGAGAAGCCTCAAACCAAGGAGAATTACACTATTTTACATGTTTTTTGTCTGAAAGTCATGTATTGAGGTGTAGGCACCCAAACAAAGTCGATTTCATACCCGACAGAACTCGAACTCAAAATCTTTAAGTTATGTTTGACGGAATAGTTCCAACTCTACCACAATCCTCATTAATTTTAAGCTCGGTTCATATCATCATCACATCAAATAAGAATAAAAATATATATATTAAATATATGCAAAAAAGAAATACCAAAATAGAAAAAGCCACAAATTCTTCTCAAGCGTTATTTTGATATTTAAGTATGAAAGGTGTTCTGGAAGAGCTTTTGTATGTATAGCGGAGCGGTTACATAAGTGTGATAAGGAAAGAAGCGGGAAGGGAGGATCTAGTGCACCGCAAATACAAGAGAATATAGTGGGGTGCTTACATTAGTCGTTGATTACGTTTCACGACAATGTTTCAATGGTGGAAGATAATTTCCATGTTTAAAGGACAGTTCTCTCCATGGTAGTTGCCTCTTTTTGACTGGTGGCTAAGGGTGATTATGTCATTTTGTAGATAATCGTCTGTAAAAGACAACTCCATCACATGAGTTTTAAATTTTCATTAGAAAAAGGAAAACATAGATGGGGTCATTCACAAGGGTTATTAACTTATAATAAAGCGGTAAATATTTCTTTATCTTAATCGGAAATTTCATGTTCGATTTTTATTGGATACAAAATCATCTTTATTAGAAGGCGCTTT
This sequence comes from Anisodus tanguticus, assembly GCA_034509755.1. Classification (NCBI taxonomy): domain Eukaryota; kingdom Viridiplantae; phylum Streptophyta; class Magnoliopsida; order Solanales; family Solanaceae; genus Anisodus; species Anisodus tanguticus. Next base: position 45,664,395 of record CM067555.1, read on the forward strand.
ATCCGGTAAGATTTTTCACAGAAGGAAAGGGAAGACTATTGGTTGAAGGGTGTTTTTCCTTATTAATTGTAATGAGGAGGTTGTCCTAATGATTAGGTTTCCCCATTTAGTAGAAAACGAAACTTTGAAGGGACAAAATAGAAAGCTCTTTAATTTGGTCGGTGCTTGACCTTTAAAACTTTCTTTAAATGGACGCTCAACAATTTTCATTTCAAAATTATTTTTTTGGTAAATAAAGCTTAAATTTTCATTTCAATTTATCTAAAACAAAATTAATTTAATAAAGAATGATCTTTTGAAAAAGAATTGGAGATAATTTAACTTAAACTTCTTTTTTATTTTTAATGAGACGCTTTGTTGTCACACAAAAATTTCCCTTGAAATAAGTTTAACATGTCCGTCGTCAAATTCATGATCTAATATAGAGATTCATTGTGGGCATGTCACTCACATCATCTAAGTCTTATTCCTTCATAAGTATCAATGCCCCCTTCCCCTTTCACCTCTAGGAAAAACTTTTGGGATGAGCTCTTCTACTCGTAATGACCACCAAAAGACCAATGATTTTTTTTTGTATACGTGACTTCAAAGCTATAGATAATAGTGGTAAAATGGCTTGTAAACGAGCAAAAGTACTAAGTCAAGCCCTACACCTCTTCATTATTTTCATACTTATCTCACTGAAACATTGACTCTGATATTAGTTATTGGGCTAAAATAAAATATCATTAACATGATGTAATATTGTCCGTTTTGGGTCAAATCACATAATTTTTTCCGAAAAGCCTCATATCATTAAGGAATTCCTACACTTTATATGTAACTTTATTTTTCTTTTCAGCTACCACGATAGAATTTTGTTTGTGCACCCAATAGTGACAAATTTAAAACTACAAGTACTTTTAGATATTTTTTAATCATATAAATATTGTAAGATGTTTAAATTATTAAATTTCAAAAGTATAAGAATTTGAACATGTGTCTCTCTTATATGGTACAAATTCAAATTATTAAAAATTATTTTATTTATACAGTATAATTTTTTGATGAGTGAATTTTAATTATTGTGCCGCTCATTAAAACTCCATATCCAATTGGCACATGCTTAAAAACAACCGTTAGACCTTAGATATATGGTTCTCAGTAATGATGTCCATTGCTTTATAATCATTTTGTTCAGACCTATGTATAATTTTTATGTTGATGATTAGAATACTAGAACATTTTTCTTATGGGCATTCCCATTTTAAAATTGTGTATATAAATTTAAAGAAATGTATATGATGTGAATTGCCATATAATGACCCTTAATTTTTATGATAAACCCTGTCGGAGCTTCTTACTACTTTCTTTTTCCTATATATCAAATGTAATAATAGGAAAATACAAGGAAAGACCATGTCCTTGATAATGATAGGTTAAAGGTGAACCATAAATAAAATTAAAAAATTCCTACTTTATTATATGCACATTAAAAACTCACTCATGACATATTTATGTGAAACCACTAAAGGCATCATTGTAACTCCAGCTGAGATTCAAAAAGTCAGAAAGTTGTTACATTAAGATGACATTTCTTCCGAATGGGCTTACGCGACGCGAATTCGAATATAATTGGAATAGGTATCGGACATCAAATGAGAAACAAAAAAAACTTGAAACTCTAATTTCTACCAAACTCGCTAATTTGCATTTGAATATGCCATTGATGGCATATATAGTTAAAGTCTATGATTGATTCGAAGAATATCTTGAGATTAAAGTAAGTATGAATCTCAAGACCCCATTTGTGATTATATTGGGTGCATTAAAGTAAAGTAGCTTTTATTCAATACATAATAATTGAAACCAATTTTAGTTGATTAATCTGATTAGTTCATCAATGTCGGAAAATATATAATACTACTAAAGATGATCTTGTATATATTTCATGTGTATCTTACCGGAAGCCTTGAAAGACATCGCAAATTAACTTGGATTACGGGTGTGATTTTGATCTATATTAATCATATCTTTTTGACATAATTGATTATTCCTTACCTCGTATCAAATTAGTTATAGAATAATGAAAATAGCATCAAGTGTCTCTCAAGGAAAATATTTTTTGTCAAAAAAATATATCATCGGAAATTAAACCCATTTAAAAAAAAATAAAGATAGAGAGATTCAATTTTGTTCCGCCACATTCTTTAATGATAACAAATTGATAAAGTGAAATATGCCAACAATATGCTTGAATCATTACAAGTGATTCACATGGAATCACTATCGATGGGAATATTAAAAATTCCAAATTGGGAATTGTGTAATTGACAAGTGGAAGTTGACTTTAGTTTCCTATTTCACAAATAATTACCCACAATATGCCAATAGACTTCTACTTATTAATCATCATCAGCTGATTAGCTCACTAAACCCTCTTAATCTGGCTTGACAATTATGTAATATTTAAAATAATTTCGGAGACCTGCAATTGGTCAATATGATAAATATTTACTTTTTTAACTACCAAACATTAGATATGAATATTTCTTCAAGATAATGAAATTGTTGAGTCAACATATAGTTTTTTTAAAAAAATTGTTTTTATTACATAGGTGTAGGGAAAGAGGAAAGGGGAGAGGATTATAATGTAGAGATTCAAACCCACACCAACAATATAAAAATTCAGGTAGTCAACCAAATGAACTACTAGATCTCTACTGCCAACTTATAGTTGATTTATTCATACATCTTTTATTTTGTCTTTCCAAACAAAAAGTGAAAAAAAAATATTGTCCAACATCATTAAATGAATAATAATTGTGAAAGTTCATATTCAAATAAGATAGAATCGACTTATATGAATTATTAATATACATATTGGTCTATTTAAGCCAATCTCCCAACATTATAGAAATAGTTAGTTTTATTAGCAATAATTTGTTTTATATTTTCTACTGAATTTTAAATCTCTAATAAAGAAGAAAATCATATCAAATATAAAACAAAAAGGCTAAAGTGGATTATCATATATATATTACTACTTTAACAAGGAAGAGCTATTAAATTATAGAGATAGGCTGGACGAGAAATATATATAAAAAGGTATCACTTTAATACGATGCAATTGTTGAAAGAACAAATGTTGAAGTTAGTTAGGAAGTTAGTTAGGGAGGTTAGTTAAGCTTAATCAATCTAAGAAGTAAATGGAGATATCTTCAAGATATGTAGGTGTATATATACACATATTGAGACATTGTACAATTCCATTTTTAAATGAAGAATAATAAGAAAATCTTCTCTCTACAAACACACACTCTTCCTCTCTTCTTCCGTCTTGTTCTACATTGATGAATCCCTAATTGGTTCATGATTGAGATGAGATTTCAACATGGTATCAGAGCAATGATCAAATGCACGATGATTGTCTTTCTTACGCACCTTGATTGAAGACAATCAACTGATTTGTGTCCATCTTCTCCTTCGATTTCTGCTTTTCTCTGTTCTACAATTTATGTTCTTAATTTCTCTGGTTCAAGTTTTGCTTTTAGGTTTCGATTATATCTTGTTTCTTTCTTGCTAATATTTGATTCTGATTCAAATTAGAATCCATCACAAGAAAATTATTGTTACTGTTGGTTGATTTTGACTCAGTTCAGAACTCATCACAAGAAAATCTCACAATTTGGAAGCAATCTTGGTAGCTTATAAAGTCATATCTGTCTTACAATGGAAACTACTACACATGCAAGTGGAATTCCAACTGAAAACAATCAAAACAACACACATCAACTGTGAGAATGAATTCTGGAATCACTGCAACAATCGATCACAATCACCCACTGTTTCTTCAATCCTCGGATGTAAGTAGTGTATCTCTCATATCATTCAATTACCTGGTTCTAAAAATTATGCATTATGGAGTAAGTCTATGAGGATTACACTACTTGGTAAGAATAAACTTGGTTTTGTTAATGAAAAAATGTAAGAAAGAAAACTATGAAGAAGAGTGGTGGGATCAGTGGGATAGAGTTAATGCAGTGGTTCAGGCTTGGTTAATGAACTCAATTTCTAATGGCTTACTTAGTGGTGTGTTATATGCTGACACATCTTATAAAGTATGAGAAGACTTAAGAGAAAGATTTGATAAGGTAGATGGGTTAAGAACCTATGATCTTCATAGGGAAATAGCCACTTTGACTCAAGAAGTTCAAGTGTGGCTGAATATTTCTCTAAACTCAAGACATTATGGGTAGAATTTCAATCTTTAGTACCACCTCCTAATTGTGCATGCCTCAAGTCAAGAGAATTTGTAGAATACCTTCAAAGACAAAAACTATACCAATTCTTGATGGGCTTAAATGAGAACTATACACAAGCAAGGAGCCAAATCTTGTTAATGTCTCAATTGCTTACTGTTAACAAGGCATATTCTATGCTTACTAGTGATGAAAATCAGAAGTCAATTAATGGTAAGTCTTCTGGACTGTTGGGTGTTGGTCCTAGTGGATTTAGTCACAATGTTAGTCATGATCCTACTGCTATGTACTCTAGAGCAGGTCCTAGCTCACAAAAATTCAATAAAAACTTCAATCTATTTTGTGAAGTCTGTAAAATGAAGGGTCATACAAATGAATTTTGCTATAAGGTGGTTGGTTATCCACCAAGTTTCAAGTCAAAAAGAAAATAACATGCTACTCATAATGTGTATGTAGATGATCATGATGGTGGGGCTGAGAAAATATGCAAAACCAGTGGTATGAGTGATAAGTCTACTATAAGGGTAAACACAAATCAGTGGTAAGTTGGAGGAGCACATATATTCTCTAAAGATCAATATGAGCAGATTGTACAACTGATGAATCACAATGTGAATGTACATCAATCCAACATGAGTCACTCTTAGACTACTCAACCTCAAGGATCAACCACTACTCAGTCATTTGCAAATGCATCAGGTATGGATAGTTATAAGCTTTTCTAGTAGCTAATATACTTAAACAGTGATTATAGACACTGATTCTACTAATCACATGGTGGCTGATATAGAACTATTAAATAAAGCAACTAGAGTGAAAAATACATCTGATGCTAAGAGAGTTCACTTACCTAATGGAGAGGTGGTGAGTGTGACTCATACATGGTCAAGTACTATGTCAAACAGAAGTACTTTTAACAATGTATTTTACTTACTACAATTTAAATTCAATTTAATGTATGTGTCCCAACTCACCAGAGAATTACAATGTGCAGCCACCTTCTACCCTGATTTATGTTTATTTCAAGATCTTTACAATGGGAGGGTGAAGGAGATTGGTAGGATGCAAGATAGTTTATACATGTTAATGAATCAGCCAACAAGAAAACTTCTAAATGAACAATTGAAGTTAGGACTAGATGTGAGAGAGGCTAAGGAACCTGCTACAATGCCTGAGGAAGAAATAGAATTGTGGCACAGAAGATTTGGACATACTTCTAGTACTGTTTTAAGTATATTGATTAGAGCACAATCTGATGTCATAGCTAGTACTATAAAGAAATGTAATGTGTGTCCATGTGCTAAACAATGTAGACTTCCTTTTCCAACTAGTAATAATAAAAGTACTTCTAGTTTTGATCTCATTCATATGGATGTTTGGGGACCTTATAAGGTTCAAACTCATTAATGACAAAAAATATTTCCTAACAATAGTAGATGATTTTACAAGAATGACTTCGATATATTTGCTTAAATTAAAATCAGATGTATGTGTTGTAGTTCATTAGTTCTTAACCTTTGTGTATACTCAGTTCAATAAAATAGTGAAAATAATTTGAACTGATAATGGAACAGAATTTGTAAATGATGTATGCAACAACTTGTTCTTAAAATTAGGAATTATACATCAAAGATCGTGTGCCTATACACCTCAACAAAATGGTGTGGCTGAAAGAAAACACAGACACATACTAGAAATAACAAAAGCAATAACGTTTCAAGCCAATATTCCCTTAAAATACTTGGGCTTATGTGTACAAGTTGTTGTATATTTGATAAATAGATTACCCTTTTCTATTACTGACATAACACCTTATGAGAAGCTTTACAAGAAAAGGCCTTCAATTAGTCTCTTGAAAGTATTAGGTTGTATGTGTTGTGCAAAAGACTTGACAGTGTTTGATAAGCTACAATCTAGAGTAAAGACATGTGTCATGATGGGGTATTCTGAAATGCAAAAGGGGTATATTCTATATGACATGCAAAACAAAATATTTTTTGTCAATAGAGATGTTAGTTTATGGGAAACTGAATTTCCCTTCAGAGCAGAAAATTCAGAAGGACAAATTTTCCTGCACAATCAATATGGTAAGGTTGATGATGATTACTTTAGTTTAAATATATATATATGTTTATACTTGTACATGATTCTCTGGCTAATATACAAGAAGAGTCAGATCAAATGCATTATACACCAGAAAATGTTCAAAACATAACTCTACAAATTGATCTAACAGGTCCCTCTTCAACCTCAACCTCTTTAATTGAAACTATAATTTCAATACAAACCAAAATGATACAATGCAGATACACCAACCTATATCACCTATGACTCAGAATCAACCTCCTAACACAGTTTCTACTAGAAAATCTACCATATTCAAACAACCTCCAATTTGGCTTAAAGACTTCATCACAAATAAACCTGACTCAACTACACCATACTCTATAGCCAATTACATATCCTATGAAACACTCACACCAAAATATAGAGCTTTCTTCACTGCTTTTTCAGAAATAACTAAACTAAGTAACTATAATGAGGCATCCAAAGATCCAAGATGGGTGGATGCAATAAAGGCAAAAATCACAGCACTACAAGACAATCACACATGGGATATTGTTTCCTACCTAAAGGCAAATCTCTAATAGGGTGCAAATGGATCTACAAGATCAAGTACAAGGAAACATGAAAAATTGAAAGGTTGAAAGCTAGGCTAGTGGCAAAAGGATACAATCAAAGGGAAGGTATTGATTACTAAGAAACTGTTTCACCAGTAGTGAAGATGGTAACTGTGAGATCCAACTTATCCATTGCAGAATCTAGACACTGGCACATACACCAAATGGATGTATATAATGTCTTTTTGCAAAGGGATCTACATGATGAAATCTATATGAAACTTCCTCAAGGATTTTTCAGCCAGGGGGACAAATAAGTATGCAGACTGATTAAATCCATGTATGGACTTAAACAGGCTCCAAGACAATGGAACTTCAAACTCACAGAGGCATTACTTCAAATGAAGTTCAAACAGTCTCAATATGATCATTCCTTGTTCATAAGAAAAACTGATAAAGGGATAACTTTGGTATTGGTATATGTGGATGACATGCTAATAACTGGAGATCACATGGAACAAATAGAAGAAACAAAACAAGCTTTACAACAAGCCTTCAAAATGAAAGATCTGAGAGAACAAAAGTACTTTTTGGGCATAAAATTTGCAAGATCAGAAAAAGGAATTCTTATGCACCAAAGGAAATATGCTTTGGAACTTATTTCTGAGCTTGGTATGGCTGCTGCTAAGTGTTGACACCCAATTTTGTCTCATCTTTTATGATTTTTTTTGCAATTTTTAATATTTCTGACACCTATATATTTATATTATTTGCATATTTATTGTCATTTGCATTTTTTATATCATAGTCACACTTTATATCTTAATAATATATATTATGTTATTTTTTCACAAAACGACATCACATTTTATTTTTAGCACCAAACATTTCGCAAATATTATATTTTTATCATATTGTCATCTTTACAATTTATAAATTTTGCAAAGCTTTCTTTTTATATAATAAAACTTTTTTTTTTGTATTTTAAACTCATAACCCATTTATTTACCAACCCAAAACAAATACCGATTTTAAAAAAGGGGCAGCCCATTTGGCCACCCCCATTTTCGGCCAAGCCCAATCGAAACCATCCCCGGCGGCCCACAACCCCTTTGCCCAATCCCTCATTTTCATTCCCCTAACCCAATACCCCAACCGAAGCCCAAACCAAACTCGGCCCAACACCCCTTTTTTCGACCCAACTCCCCTTACCCATTATCCCTTATTTCTCCCCCCAAAACCCAAAATCCAAAAACAATTTCTACCCAAACAAATATCAACCCACACGAAATTCCCATACCAAAGCCCAACACCCCTTATTCCCTAAACCCATCACCCGAAACCCCCCATTCCCGGAAGGCCCAAATCGGCCAACCCGACTCGAACCAGCCCAAAAAAAAAACCGAAGCCCAATCGACCTCCCATTTTATCCCCCTAACCAAAACATAACCCATAAAACAAAATCCCACCAACCGAAGCCCAACGCTCGCCCCAGGCCCAACCGGCCGACCCACAAGGCCAAACCCATTCCCCTTTATTTCTCCCCCCAAAACCAAACACCCCCCTAAAAAAACTCAAAACCCTAACACCCCTAGCCCTCTATTCTCTCGGCGCCGCACCTCACCCATGCCCCTGACCCCACACACCGGTCGCCTCACCCATTGCCACCACCAACCCTTCGATCCATACCCCCAAAATCCGCGACCCATACCCCTAAAATCCGTGATTTTTGGCTCATTTGTTTTGAAATTCAAGCTCGGTTTTAGGGGGGAATCCACCTATAACCCCCCCCCCCCCTTTTGTTCTTCAAGGGGGGGACAAAAAAAAAAAAAAAAAAAAAGAAGGGACCGGGATTGAAAAGGACCGAGAACCGAGACAAAAAGAAAGAAAAATACTTGTTGTGTTCTTGAGTTTTTTTTAGCATTCACCCTCGTTGTTATTCAAGAAATAAGCTTGAAAACGAGTCCAAAATCAAAAGGAAAAGGGGTGAGTTTTCGTTCTTGAACTTTGGTTCTAAATACTTTTATTTGGCCTCGTAAACCGAATCCGAAAAATCTACTTGTTTTGTTGTTGTTCTTCACTGTTTTCGGATTTTCCGACTTGGGTTACTGTTTCGATAAATAAATTTTGTGTTTATATTCTGTTGTTGGTTATCTGAAAAGCTTGAATAAGTTCGATTCGGGTTGAATTTCTGATTCGGCTCGGGTCATCGACCCGGTTTGGATGCTCTTCCAGATTCTTGCACTTTTATATCTTGCATGTTGGTTATCTGCAAAGCTTGAGAAAATCAATTCAGATTGAGTTTCTGATTCGGATCGGATCGACCCGGTTTGGATATTTTCCAGAATTCTTGCACTTTTATATCTTGCATGTTGGTTATCTAAAAATCTGAGAAGAATTTGATCCGGGTTTGAATTTCTGATTCGGGTCCCGTTTTGGATATTTTCCAGATTTTTTGCATCTTGTATCTTGTATGTTGGTTATATGAAATATCTGAGAAGAATTTGATCCGGGTTTGAATTTCTGATTCGGGTCGGGTCGGGTCGGGTCGACCCGATTTGGATATTTTCCAGATTCTTGCACTTTTATATCTCATTTGTTGGTTATCTAAAAAAAATCTGAATTTTGATTCCGATTCGGGTCACTATCCAGAACCGGGGTCTGTTTTTCATAAACATTTCTTAATCCTATTTCGGTTATGAAATTTCAGAATTCGGGTCGGATATTTTAATTGCTTACTGTTTGTTACTTTGGCACTGTTATTATTTTATTGATTGAACTAATACTGCATTCTCTTCGGAAATTGTTTTTCGGTTTCAGATTACTGTTTTGATTTACTGATTTAATACCGCATTTAGGCCAATGAAATTGAATTCGAGGCCACGTTTTTTTTTTCTTCGTTTCTCTGTTCAGTTTGATGTTTTGGCATTTAAACATCCATGCACAGATTGTCTTACTAATTTACTGATTTAAATAAATACTGCATTTAGGCCGATGAAATTGAATTCGAGGCCGCGTTTTTTTTTTCGTTTCTCTGTTCAGTTTGCTGTTTTGGCATTTAAACATCCGTGCACGGATTGTCTTACTGATTTACTGATTTAAATAAATACTGCATTTAGGCCAATGAAATTGAATTCGAGGCCACGTCTTTTTTCATTTCTCTGTTTCAGTTTACTGTTTTTGGCATTTAAACATCCGTGCATGGATTGTCTTACTGATTTACTGATTTAAATAAATACTGCATTTAGGCCAATGAAATTGAATTTGAGGTCGCTCCCCTTCGAAAATTGTTCTTCTGTTTCAGTTTGCTGCTTTGGTATAATTTACTAATTTGAACACGATACTACATTGGCCGATGAAAAAATATCCGTCAATTTTTTAGGGTAGTCTGAAATTATCCGTCAATTGTACTAGTAATGTACTCAGAAATTATTGAAATGTTTAGAGTAGTTAGACTTAGAATCTATTAATAGGGTAGTCTAAAATTGGAAACCCATCGCTAGTTTATTTATTTTTAGGCTCGGTTAGTTTTAAAATTGAAAAAATCGCTAGGTTATCTATTTCTGGCTCGTCACCCATAAAATTTGCATTACATATATTTTTATCAATTTTCATTCAAATGCATACTTTTCCAGCTTTACATGTATATTAAGGCCATACAAATGTATACTTGTACAAATGCATCATTTCATTAAATACTTGCAACATCATTTAAACTTTATATTTCTAAATATGCATTTTTCTTAGCATAACAATTAACCTGAGTTTGATCGGATAACCGCAAGTTAGCGGATCTTAAAGGATGCCTAACCCCTTCCCTTTAGGATAATAAAGAACCCTTATCTAGAATCTCATTAGTTTCGTAGACCATAAAATCGGAGTTATTTTGCAGCTTTTAGTTAACATTCAGGTGCCCTAATTCACCTTAGAATAATTAGGTGGCGACTCCTCAAAGCAAGCATTTTTAACCGATCCAGAGGGAATCGATGCCATCGCGTCGCGAAGCCCGCGGGTCAAAAATGGGCGCGACAATAAGCCTATTAACACTCCTATTGACTGCAGTGTAAAGTTAACTACTAAAGAATATGATGATTATATTCAAAAGTATCAAAAACCATGAAGAGATAAAACTAACACAAAAGATGCATTACTAAAGGACATTAGCTCATATCAAAGGCTGATAGGTAAACTTCTTTACCTCACAATTACAAGGCCAGGTATAGTCTATAGTGTTCAGACACTTAGTCAATTCTTACAACAACCAAAGAAGTCACATTTTGATGTTGCACTTAGAATAGTCAAGTATATCAAGAATCAGCCTAGATAAGGTATATTATTGTTCAGCAAATCACAAGAGTTAGTAACAACATACTGTGATGTTGACTAGTTGTCTGTCCTCAAACAAGGAAGTCAGTTACTGGATACATTGTCAAATTTGGAGACTCACTTATCTCATGGAAATCAAATAAACAATCTACAATATCCAGAAGTTCAGCTGAATTAGAATACAGAAGCCTAGCAGGAACAGATGCAGAATTGACATGGATACTTGGCATATTAGAGGAGATTGAGATCAAGATTAACTTACCAGTGACATTGTTTACTGACAGCAAATCAGCTATCCAAATAGCTGCAAATCCTATGTTCCATGAAAGAACTAAACATATAGAGATAGACCTGCATTTCATAAGAGAAAAATTTCAGAAAGGACTTGTGAAGACTGAATTTATCAACACAGTCAACCAATCTGCTGATCTTCTTACCAAAGGATTGAATAGACTCCAACATCAGTGTCTGTGTTCCAAGCTTGGATTACTGAATATATTCACAATATCCAGCTTGAGAGGGACTGTTGAAAGAAGAAATGTTGAAGTTAGTTAGGAAGTTAGTTAATGAGTTAGTTAGGGAGGTTAGTTAAGCTTAACCAACCTAAGAAGTAAATGGAGATATCTTCAAGATATGTAGGTGTATATATACACATATTAAGGCATTGTAAAATTCAATTTTTAAATGAAGAATAATAAGAAAATATTTTCTCTATAAATACACACTCTTCCCCTCTTCTTCCTTCTTATTCTACATTGATGAATCCCTAATTGGTTGATGATTGAGATGAGATTTCAACAGGAATGTAACCAAGAAAAGGTAAGAAAGCATTAGAGTAAAAGCTTAAATTAATATAATGTTCAAATGATTGGTACATTTCGTACCAAAATCGAAAAGTGGTTGGTACTGCGTAATTTATAAAGATAACTTATAAAAGAATATTCATACCTAATAATGTACAAAATGCCAAAAGGTTCTCAACTGCTTTTCTGAATCCAAAAGACTTCCCTTCATATGCAATGAGACAAAAATATATATATATAGATTCACGCCAAAGACCGTCCTCTACCCTCAACATATATCATGGTGTCAAATGAACGGATTGAATTAAATTTAGACGAATTAAAATGAATTAAACTAACAGCAAAACATAACCTAACACTGATGAACCCTAATTTGAACATAAGAGATTTGAGTTTGGCATTTTATTGCGGTATATTTAATTTACTGAATTAAAGATTTTATTATTTTTATTTATTTAATAAAAATTTTAGCATATATATAAAATATGAATAAAAATTTATCAGATTCTGTAGAACTCATAAATTATTAGTCAGATCCGCCCGTCATAAGTGATAAGTGATAACCCTCTCCCAACAATGGTCTTAATACCTCTATATCTTTATTGTTTTTGAGTGAATTAGCTCGTATGGGTCTCGATTACTCCATTTGATATTTGTTATTTTCTACCAATATAAATATTAAATAATTCTATTCATTGATATTATGGGACAAAAAATCATTTACTGTTCTTTATCTTTGTTGAAATTTAAACTCCTAGAGCACGCTCTTTACATATACAAGTAATGGAATACAAATACATGCATCTAAATTCTAAACTATGCGAAATGGTGTAATTGTATTATATTTGCGCTTTTCGCTCATCTACCATAAATTTGATCAGTTTTAAAAATATAGTATTGAATTAGATTAATTCATTCTTCAATAAAGGTATAGAACCTGATATTCAGAAATTATTCGTAAGTGTTTATGAATATTGTTCATATCAAAATAGCAAAAGATTTTTTGTAATTTCTTGTGTAGAAATTTTCTTAATTTAACTTTTTGGGAAAGCGAAAAATATATCACTACTTGATGACTTCTTCTTAAATAGATTTCTCTATATTTTCTCTATATTTGAGTCGAGGATCTATCGAAACACCTTTCTACCCCTCAAAGGTAGATGTAAAGTCTGCGTACATCTTACTCTCCCCAGACATCACTTTGTGGAATTGCACTGAAAATGTTGTTGTTATTGTTATTGTTGTTGCAATAATGTCAGATTTGAAGTGGCTGATCCAAACCAAATCTTTGCACTTTTAACCATATCCCCACTATTCAAACACTACAATTGCAAAATCTGGAATAAGGCTGCTATATGTAAGCAGTTTTGGATTCTGTGTCTCAAAAAAGATAGGTTATGAATTCAGTAGGTACATGCATACTATGGAGGAGCAGATCATATATATGGGAGACAAAATGTGAGCAAGCTTCTTGGTTAGTTCAGAAGATCAGTAAGGCCAACAAATATCTCACTTAGGCAGGTATCACTATAACTGACTTCTTAAACATGGAACAATTCAAGATCAACAAGTTGTATCAAAAGCTGAGGGGAGATTATGCCAAAGTCAATTGGAGGGGATGGTTTGTAATTGTTAAGAGTCTCACATCGGAAATGAAATGGGAACATGTACTCTTTATATGGACTTGGACAATCTTCACCCTACAAGTTAGCTTTTAGAGTTTAGTTAGGCCAAAAATTCATTCTTTACTGTAATAACGTAGGAGCACTTAAGTGGATATTTGTGTTGAGACTAACTGCCCATAACAGGCTTTATACAAGGGATAGGCTAGTTGATTGGGGACTAAGTGTTGATCCTCCACTATGCCCTTTATGTAGTCAAGTAAATGAAAGTGTTAATCATCTATTCTTTCAATGTGAAGTGGCTACTGATATCTGAGAAAGGATGCTACACTGGCAAGGTATAACTAGATAATTAGCGATGACATGGGATGCTGAATCACATTGGGCAATAACACACTACAATGGGAGGAATGCAAAGGCTGAAGTATATAGGATGGTGTTGGGCTACAGTATCTATTGGATTTGGCAGTGTAAAGAATGAATCTTGAGTTTAACTCAATCCCAAAATCTAGCTTGTAAGATGAGGATTTTTCAAGTCCATATAAGGAGTCCATGTTCCCATTCCACATCCGATGTGGGACTCGTAACACTCTCCGCACGCCCAAAACTTGTTAACTGGAGCGTGTATAATATAATTTGGGGGCCAACATCGGTGAACAAAGAATTCGAATGGGCCCGACTCTGATACCATGTAAAGAATGGATCTTGGGCCTAACTCAATCCAAAAGCTAGCTTGTAGGGTGAGGATTGTCCATGATCTCATTTCATATCCGATATAAAACTCTTAACAGGCAGGAACGAAATTTTAGAGTGTTTCAGAGCAAACAGAGGAGTACTCAATTTTTTTCTGCTTTGTAAAGTTCATTTGGTAATGAAATGAAATATTTAGTTACAAAAAAAAAAAAAAAAAACTATTCAATCATGCAGCCTTATCACAATACGTGAATAATAAACCTTACTGAAGAATAAAACTATCCCATTATCCAAACAACTATATCACTTGCAGTTGTAGAACCGAATGTTCTTAAAAGAATTTAAAATATAAAGAAATAAATACGAATAAAATAATAAAGAGATTAAATATCTACAATATATACATTAAAAATAATTTTAAACTTATATATAGTGTTATTTCTGACGAAAGGGTTCGTCCTCCTCTAGCTCCCCCATTATCACTCATAGGTCATAACCCTATTACTAACACAAACTTGGAAATCTTTCTGTCAATAGTGTATATACAATATTTCAAAATAATTCAACTGGTTTATCTTTTTGGATTTAACCCTATGGAAGTCATAGGCGGATTTTAGGATTTATAGTTTATGGGGTTACCAATTCGAGCCCTTTGAAATAACTTGGTTCTAAATTTATAATTTGCACGTATTAAATGGATTTATTAAGATAAATATAAGGTTTGAGTTAAACTACTGAATTCTACGAACTGTGCTGTGAACTGAACGCTACATTTGCCCCTGATGGTATCTATTATTTATTGAGTGTGACTGGTTGGATTTGTCTCAGGTCAGGATGTATACCATAAACTATGGGTTATGCTTTTGAAATTTATGGATTCCAAAGTTTATTATATGTACATTTAAGTGGATTTCTAAATAAATATATAAAATTTATTGAACTAAATTTATTGGGATCTATCGAACTCATACTTCCCATGCTAAACTCCGTCTCTGCCGATAAAAGCTTAGTTGTAATAATAGGTATCCTAGTTTGAGCCCAAAAAAAAAAAGAGGATAATTTTTTAGTAGGGTGCGTCCCTTCTTAGTATGTCTTACGAATTTCCGATAGCGAATTACTTGACTCGATGGATGGAGGGAGAGCCCTCCAACTCAAGCACGAAATCAATGTTGAGCCAACAATCATCGAGAGGGGTACCACCAAGCGAGATCGAGACCAGCCCCTTGTATAGGTATAGGGTTCCAAACCAATACGAATCTGAGTTATTCAGATCAGTAGGTGCAAAATACGATGATTAACTAATAAATTGGTATCACTTGCACATAGTTATGAGTATTACTAAACAGGCGTATCTTCTGGTTAATTTGTTCAACTCATCGCACACGTTGAAAAAATTCACATAATAGTGGATTTGAAATTCATAGTTCTGAAATTTGTTATATGTACACTCAGTGAACTTTTCAATAATTATACAAAATTTTAACCAAAATTATTGTGTTCCGCCAAACTCGTACTTCTCGTGCTAAGCTTCTGTCTCTGCACATACAAGCTTATATTAGTTGTGATAATAGATCCTGCATCCTGGTTTGAACCAATGGGATTGACGAAATTAATCAGAGGCAGTGCTTTCTTGTATAATAAATTCTACGTGATACGAATATAAATTAGTAAGATCAGTAGAACACAAAAGTTAAACAATAAATTTGTATCGCTTGCACAAAATGCTGAGGATCTTTCGGAAATCGTCTCTCTATCTTCCAAGGTAGGGTAAGGTTTGCGTACACTCTATCGTTTTCGAACTTCACTTATGGAATTAGGCTGAATATGTTGTTGTTGTTGATGCTTGCCCAAAATCATGTGTGTTGCTAAACGGACGTAAAATCTTTTTGTCGAGTACTGTCTTTTTATGGTCCACGGAAATTATTGATGAGCAAACGATTTGATGGGATTGTTGAAAGCTAGGAATTTGAGGGAGCAAATCGGCAAAATAGCAGCAAAATTAGAATTTTTGTAGTGCTATTTACAGGGCAAATTTTCAAGTCCAAGGACAAAATTAGCAGCAAAGGGGCTTCATAAAGTGATTTATGTCTCATTTGCCACAAACATTATTTTTGTCCCTTTATATTCTCATCATTTTGTCCTCCCCTTTTTCTGGCTTATTTTTCAACTTTCTACGTACATATGTTGTTAAGAATTATTTGAATATTTTATTAGTTTATATTAAAAAACTATACTACCAAGCCTCTAGTAAATAATCGAAGTTCAATTTCCTATGATGGTTTAATGAGAAAGTGAGAAAATAAAAGAATAATAGTAGATAAATAAATAAATAAATAAATAAATAAATACTTCACAATCCGTTCTAATATGTTTGATATTTTTTTCTTATTGGTTAATTTGTTTTGGAAAGATCGAAATATTTTTATTTTAAAAACAAATAACATTAAAATAATTATTTCTTTTAATTAGAAGTTCTTATATGATTATAATCACAATTTTCTTTTAAAATGTTTTTTCTTAAATTGTGTGCTCAAGTCAAAATTATACCAATTGATTAATTAAATTAAAATGCACTCCTAGTCCTACGTCCCAATCTATGTGATATCATTTGACTGGACACGAAATTTAAGAAATAAGGGAAGATTTTTTTATGTTTAACAAATTGTTCTTACTTTAGTGTTTACTTTTATTGATTTTTCTTCAGTACATCTTTAAAGTTAAGTGGGACTCAACAAGGGTAAAACAGAAATTAGGTCATTAAATAGTTGCCAAATTATTTAACTATGTTTTCTCCATAGTTAATACTCCCTCCGTCTCAAATTATTTATCGTGATTACTAAAAATAGTTGTCTCAAATTATTTGTTATTTTAGAAGTTCAAGATATATTTAACTATGTTTTCTCCATTTTACCATTTGTAATTAAGGAAGATGACATATAAATAGATTAAATATTTAATAGAGAGAGATTATAACTTAAAGTAGATCAAATATTCATCTTAATTAATATTTTTTAAGGTGAATGTAAATAAAAAAAATGACAAATAATTTGATACGGAAGAGCACAACAAGAAACAAATGCAGCAGACAAGTAATTCCTCATCTCACTTACCAAACATTATCAACTCTTTTACTTTACAGCTTCCTTTAGGAATATTTATTTATACCACATATACAAAAACTCTTTTCACATTGACAAAATATGAAAAACATGCATGTGCCTGAAATCCGAAAAAAAAAACAATTTTAAAAGTCAAACAGATGAAACTCTTAGTTGTTTGATTAAATCTTTTTTCAAACGTTAGAATTTTCATCATTATTTACTACTATATTAGTTAACGTAGCTATCAACAACAATGATATAGAAAGGATATAATTATTTTTTAGAGTGTATGACCACATCTTTACACCCTCTATTCCTATTATGTACTGATTTTCATCCAAGAATTTTAAATTTACAAGTTCTAAAAGTTCTAGAAATGATAACTTAATAGATTCCAAATAGGTTATTTATATTAAGTGAAGTTCTTACGTAAATATAAAATTTGAGTCAAAGCTATTGAATTCTATTGAATCTGTCACTAATTATATAGATACACTCTAACTTTACCCTCAACCTTTTTAACTATTAATTATTTAAAACTATTGGTACGATTAATTTAAATTATGTCGTAAAGCAAATATTATGAATTAAAAGAAGCTTTATATTCAAAGTTTGGCCACGATGACTTTCTCCCTCATATATTCCTACTATATGTGACTTTTCAAAGTAGGGGTTAATATGCAGATATAATCCCAAATGCCTGCGTTAAAATTCCTATTCAAAACGGTGGAGAGATAATATTGTTTTTATTTATGACAAACCCCAAAATATTTACATTTACGTTCTTTACAATATATTCTTTTTACGTAGTACTTTTTGTATGTTATATTTTTATATAGTAAAAGATAGTACATGAAATACTAAAAAAAATCTGCGTACACACCACACACTTCAAACTTCTTTTCTTTAATTATAGTAATTATTTTTACTAGTTGTATTCTTCTCAATAGTTAGGCAGGTGGGATTTTGACGTTAATCCTTAAATTGGGCATACTTTGACAATAATGTACTTTGAAACAGTCATGTTGTTAAAGAACAGTAATGGAAACTGGCTGAGAAATGATAAATAAGACGAGACAATGAGTATATAATTAGTAAATTACATCGGAAAAGAAAAACGAATTACGATTTTTTGTTTAATCATCTGGTATCTAATAAAAGATTACATGCATCAGGTATATAAATACATCATACCAATAGATATACAACATATATTTACAGGTAGAGTTTTTTTTACATAACCATGGTTTCAGTATGTATTACTTCATTAACTTAACCATATGATATGTTGATACGGTTTGGTGTAACACCGGATGCATCTAAGCTTTTACCCGTTCCCATTGCAAGTTTGACTAATTTTGATTTGCACCATCAGTAACGAAGTCAGAATTTTCACTAAGACGATTCCAAATATAAAGAAGTAAAAATAAGAAAAAGTTAAGGAGATACCAAAGGAAATTCGTAGCACCCCTAACTTCATCCTTTTATACCTAACATGGCTGGCTACATACAAGTATAGCCAAATCAAGATGAGATGGAACGGCCGGGGTATCCACCCCTATGGCCATGTTCTATTCGGAGGAATAAAATAAAAATAGTCATACCACATAAGTTTCATTAAAAGAAGAAGTGGTCTCATTATTTTATTAATGTATATAAAATAAAACCACCCTTTTTATGTACTAACTTTAGTTAACATTATAGGTGGAGTACTAGTAAGAAACTTAGGTAAGTTAGGTTTATCCTTTCTACTTGTTCTTTCCTTGATGAATTAATTCTAAGAACAATTTTAAAGTTTTATTCTAATATGAAAGACACGTGACAATTGATTATTTTCTCCGGTCCATTTTACTAATTGTCGTTCGCTCCTCTTAGAAAAATATTAACTAAAAGAATAACTCAACTAAATTATTCTTATTTATTTTTTAATTTCAATTCAATATTACTATTTTTTTCGATACATTAATTTCTCTCCACGTTTATTAAATAAGAGTAAAGATGAAAACTAATAATTACTTTTCTGTTTCTTTTCTTTTATTTTCTTCTCTTTTCTCTTTCTTTGAGCCGAGGGTCTTTCGGAAACAGTCTCTGCCTCCACAAAGACAGGGGTAAGGTCTGTGTATATCCTACCCTTCTCAGACTTCACTTGTGGGATCACACTGGATATATTATCGTTGTTGTTGTTGTATGGAAACTAATAATTAATTATATTTTGATTTTCTAAAATGATAATTATTTTAAATCATTTATTTTTAGTAATGACGATAAGTAAAATGGGTCGGAGGGATTATAATTCAAATTATTCAAAGCTCAATCATGGTTAATAAATGCATGAATATCTTATAGCATTAATGCTTACTCTTCCTAGAATTTGACTCAGTATTTTGGATAGTGATAGTTCCCTAAGTGATGGATCATAAGAAGGTTCAACTAAAGCATCTTTTGGGCGGTGGAATCAATCTAAATCAAGAAACTCCCCTTTGGATTTATCTAATTAGAATTATGGCTCGAAGGAGAAGAAGTGATTTATGAGGTGGGGCTGAAATAAAGGCGGATTGAAGATTTGATGTTTATGAGTTATTATACTGATTTCAGGATAGAAGTCAACTTTGAAAATATGGGTTCGATAGAACTCATCGGTAGCTTTGATTCAATTTTGTATTTGTATTAATATTTTTGTTCAATACGTATATAAATAATTTATTCATAATCTAATTTGTGAAAAAAATGTAGTTCAACATAATTAAAAATCTCGGCTTTGCCTCTAATTAATCAAATCTTTAGAGATATGTAATAATTTTCTTAACAATTATATGGAATTATTAATAAAATCTACTGAACCCCGTAAACCTATAAAAATCAAATATTTACAATCAACAAGTGTAAAGTATCATTACTTCCATTATCATTTGTTATACTAACAAATATCGAGTTTATAACTTTATAGAATTAAATACTTAAGACTCTTCTAGCCTGTTTGCCCAAGCTTCTAAAACTTGTTTATTTTTAAAAATATTTTTTCAAAAGTGCTTTTAAAAAAAAAATACTTTTGGTGAGAATTAGTTTGTGTTTGGCCAATTAATTTTAAAAGCACTTTTGAATAGTAATTAGTGTTTGGCCAAACATTAAAAAAAGTGATTTCAAATATATTTTTCTCAAAATACTTTTTTTTAAAATGTTTATGGGAAAAAACTACTTTTGTTAGCTTCTGAAAAACAATTTTTGCTACTCCCCAAAAACACTTATTTTCTCTCAAAAACTTGATCAAACACCTCAAAATTTTAAAATAAGCATTTTTTGAGAAAAATAAACTTAACCAAACGGACTATTATTATTATAAAAGGTAGAGACCCCTGAAAAGAAACTAGAATCTTGCTTTTAGCGGTGGTAATGGAGTCAAAACTTTTAGGGGTCATTTGGTAGAGGGCATTAGAAAAAATAATGCATGCATTAGCTTTATGTATTAGTTATACATTGTTTGATATACTTTTTCAACTTATGTATAACTAATGCAAGTATTAGTCATACACCCTATTTGGTATTATCCTATATATAACTAATACATAGAAAATCATGGTATTAGCAATGCAAGGGTCTTTAATGCATACATACGCATGGTTAAAGACACAATTGCCCTTGAAGTCCCTCACATAATACAATATGGGGGATATTTTTGTAAACAACCAATGTTTTTATAGAAATTATGCAATGCATGTTATTTCTAATACACTAAACCAAACAGTGAATAAAAAATAATGCAAGCATAACTAATACCACCAATTCATCATTACTAATACACTCCATTCAACACTATTTTTATACATTCAATCAAACGACCCCTAAGGGCATTGCAAAAGATAAACTCTACTATTCATTTAAACAAACACAAACATAACGCAAAGTCATTTTCAGTTTCACTCATTTTTTACCCAAATCCAAAACCAATGGTGGAGTCGTTCATACTTCCAACTAAGATTATGAAAATTTATGAATGGTCACTTTTTAATCCCTATAAATGAAAAATAGTCACTACTCTAGAGTTTTAAAATTCACAAAGAAAACTCATGTATTTGAAATTCCAAGACAATGGTCATTTTTCAACAGAGCTATAAAGTGGCCATTGAATGCTATTACATCTTGAAATTTCACTTGTGAAATTCTAAACTCTAAAATATTGACTATTTTTCAACAATAAGATAGTAAAAGTAGCTGATGGATGCTATTTTCTACAACAAAATTGATAAGACTTTGTCAAGTAATTATTCTTATTTGCTCAACTAGGAGACGGTCAGTATAATTGTGGTAAGAGTTGTATAAGTTGCTGTTTGGTCAAAGGCCGAAGTAAAATGAAATGTTAGAATTAGTGTCATTGGGCTTTGAATGGGTAGTCCAAGAACAATATTCGGGCTGAAAAAATGAGCAATTTGATTACTTATCTGTTTTAGTCTAAAGCCATTTTAACATGCTCATATCCAATTCAACCCGCTCATTTGGCTGGTATTGTACCTACATCACAAACTTTTTGAGCTCGGAACATAGAGCAAAAACAAATTTTATAAGTCACTCGAGAAGGAAATTATCATGGTTTATTCATTTCTGTTATTCTTTTTTCATAAGCTTTGAATTATTTGTCCTTATGCCGAGGGTAAACAACCTCTCTACCTCTACCTGAAACATCTCTACCTCTCAAAATAAGAATAAGGACTGCGTACACTCTACTCTTCCCAAACCCCACTTTGTGAAATTTCACTAAAGTGGGGTCTCACTGGGTATGTTGTTGTTGCTCCTTGAGAAGGAAATTATGTTATTATCCAATATTTCATTTCATTTGCTTCTCCAAACAAGTAAGAAGGATAAGGAAGCAAGAGAAATAGATTGTTTTTTTAATGTGAGAGAATCCGTTACATTTTGATTACTTAGATTTAAGGACAGGAGACACAAATAACTCATCGTAGGCAACTATGTTGCTCTTACTTGAAGTCACCTCTAAAGTATTATTCGAAGCAACACCTAAATTAGTTGACACATAAATCGTCGTCTTGCCTTTAAATGTTGGAATCCGCCCTATTTGCTTTGGCAATATTTTCTTTAGATTCTACTTTACAAACTCCAAACTTATGTGGCAATGAATTCATGAAAGAACCAAAGACTTTTAAAGCTTATAGTATAAAATAAGCTAAACATATTTGTGTTGATATAAATAATCTCATTAAGTGTGAAATAAGAAGTTAATAGTTAAAAGGAAATTGAGACAAAGGGAGTACAATTTAATCAAACAATTTATAGTCATCCTAATCGGTCAAAGAATCCATAAAGGTAGGACGAAAGGAAATACACACTCAACGACACTAAGGAGAAGCAACAAACATCATATAATCCGACACAACGTTCAACCCAGCAAAGAGCATAAGAGGTAAGCAAAAACAGATGTTTTTTTGATTATCAAAACCAAAATGAAATCCTTGTACAACAATAGCCAAAGAACACATAATCCTGTCACGAAGAAACAATAGTACGATCTCCAGACTTCTAAAGAGAAAGTATGAACTATGTAACATTGTAGTATTGTACCACTCAGTGGCATGTACTTATTTCAGCATGTACAGATCTTTGCTATTCGAAAACACTTGTTACGTAAGTGGGTGGAACGTAGCTTAGGACAAGCTTATATTGTAACCCAGAAAAGCAATCCAAGAGACTGCCGTTCATTGCAAAAATCACACACCCTTACGTTGGTGCCATCATACACACCAAAAAATAAAAGAAAACAACAAAAAGAAAATTGCTCGTATCTCCCTTAATCAGCACTTGGTAGAGGCCGTCCTGTTGAATCAATGAACGAAGAGATGATGAGAAAGAGATAATGTTATTCCAAGGTAGAGGATATATAAGCATCTTGACCTATAAAGGTTAACCCCCCCACCCCCACCCCCCACCTTCCATGCGAATTTTGTGAAGAACTAAAGTGAGGAGCAAAAAGATGATAAAAATAGCAGGCAGCTACACCATCAACTGAGTTCATAATAAAAGGAAATGAGAGAAGGGTGGGTGATGGGCCAAATGAATTCTGCAACTGAAAAAACAGTACCTCAGTATAGGCCTAGGTGCCTCTTTCAACTTATCAATACCATTTTGTGTGATGCCATCTGTAATAAATCTGTTGCTGTTTACTTGTGGTAAGGAGTCCGCAAGTTCTTTAAGGCCCTGTAACAAGATTACATGAAGTCAAATGCAAGTGACATCACAACGGTCAGTCCACAAGTTCTTTAAGGCCCTGTAACAAAATTACGTCAAGTCAAATGCAAATGACATTACAAAGGTTACTACACTGCTCCAAATTTGCAAAACTTGTCATTTCTACTCAGAAAAATGATGCACATATTAGTGTGCAATCTGTTGTTGTAGAGAATGTAATAGCCTTATGCTGAAGTCTAGTCCAATTAAAGGTACTTTTTTTTGGTTTCACATATATCTATCAACATGAGCACCAGCATCCAGTAGTAGTCCATCCATTGGAACAAATAGGGAATGGACATCCTTCATAAATTGTTAAGATAAGTTTTGATAAATTTTAATCAAAAGTTTTTTGGTTGAATTTTCCACTTGTAAGAAACGTTCCTTGATGGATTCACTTCTCTGAATGAAAGACAAATACCATTTAACATTCATGAAAAATTAATTATGAACGCAAGGTCAAGCAACTGTACCAAAAAGGCAAATACCAAGAAAGAATACTAGGAAAAATACATCCAGTAATATTCAAGTTAGCGGAAGTACCATCAGACTAGGTGTAGAGTTGCCCACAACTTTAAGTTGTTCCTGCAGCAGGAAGTTGTGATTAAAAAAGATATTGAGCCAGCATCAACAATCAAAATGTCATAACCTAATAAATAAGGAAAATAGGCTCATATGGTATGAAAAAGCTTTTACAGTTACCAACTAGCCCCCCTACCCCACCTTTTTTCAAAAAAAAAAAAAAAAAAGGGGGGGGGGGGGGGGACACTTTTCTTCATTCCCACGTAGAGTTAATAAAAACATTACTATCAAAGTAAATATAGAGTAAACTGAGTTATTAGCTTCATCAGATGATCAATGAAGTCAAAGTATCAGCCACAAACTGGAAAGATGTTCTTGACAAAGGATGTTCATAATGGATTTGAATGGAGTTTGCATTGTCTTTGACCACTATATCACAGCCAAAAGTGGTAATTGCTGAGTCTTCAACTAGAGATCCTTCTTTCAACAATTACTTGCAATTTCCATTTAAAAAGAAGCTTCCAGATCAACCAAAGATATTTTGTTTTTTAATGTATGTACATAAAAAACAGTACCATCTCCACCGTCTTTTATTCTTGCTATTCTCCTCCCAATGGTTTTGTATTCTCATACATCAAAATATCCATCCTGATTCAACTTTCATGAAGCCATAAATAGTTTCGTTCTATTTCTAAGAACTCCTCTCAAAGGGAAGTAAAATTACTGAGATAAAGCAAAATTTTCCATCTCTCTCACCTTCACTCCAGGAACGAAATCAGAAACATAAAGGCAAAATTTGTTCCAATTCTGTGGTCTTTGGATCATAGTACAGATTTCCTAAGAGGTTCTCCATGCTTCTAATACAAAAACTTCAAGAAATCCTATCATTCACAGAGAATAATCAAGTAAATGTTTAGACATGGATTGAGTGACATTTGAAAAAAAGTAACATTTGAAGTTAAGTTGAAAAAGTGTGTGAAGTTGTGTTTAGACATGCATTTAACTTGAAAATATGTTAAAATTTTGTGAGCGAAATTTTTTTTAGAACAAGGATAATTAACCCTATACTAGTTCACAAGACTTATCCACACTCCTGGAGCCTTCTATAGTGCAGGGACAGAATTAGTAGCACAAGTCGATCTGTGCAAGCATAAAGCTATGGGAAACATCATTTTAATGGAAAAAGTTACACGCACAAACAACTATACGAACCTGCAGTGTCTCAGGCATCTTCACCCTTTTTCCATTGACAATACTGCACAGGTACATAACACCAGCGTTTGCAAGGTCCTGTTATCAACGTTAAGTGCAATACTTAGTACTGAATATCTATGATGACAACTTGGAAAATAGGCATTCGTTACTAGCTCCAGAAACCACACATCAAACCTTGTTTCATTTCCCCTTTTTTGGCTATTTATAAAAAACAGAATTTGTAGCTTAGTAGCTGAAATGGAATTTTTTTCCTTCTTACCTGCTTGCCTTCCAAGGAAAGTAACTTGCCATCCTACAATTCCAGAGACAGTTGAGACAAAAGGATCAGTGAACATAACAGTAGGTAATAGATAAGATTATGTAATACATATGTAAATATATGTTTATATAGACAGACAGAGTGACCAAGATGACAGATAAAACCACAGTTACTTTTCCACTGCCGTTCCCTAATAAAAGCTTGTACTCCACATAAACTTAGATATAACACAAAGAAAATCCTTGTCGTACTTTTTGGGAAATAAAAAGGAAAGCCTTGTAATCACACTATGCCTGAAAGAAGAACTCACCAGACCAGAAACCATCCTATTTAATTCATCCAAATCAAAACCAATCTGGGAGAGATCACCACGCACATCATTAACCTGTTCCAGAACAAGGAAAACCCGATTATAACAACTCCATACTTCATCTTTTTTTCCTTTTTCCTTTTTTCTTGTTGGTACCAACTCCATACTTTTCATTATAATTTTGTTCTGTGGTTTTAACTTTGACAATGCAAATTAGCAAATATGATTCTCTTATGGTCATCGATACTGGAAGGAAGGACTCTGACATTTCCATTTCCACTATAGGAGAAACATAAAAAGCAAATAATGGAGTGCCATGAAATCAGATGACAAGTCTCATAAACAACCCAGGACAACAACGGAGGTTGAGTAGATTTACACACCTCACCCCTTATTAGTTTTGACATCTCCATTTGCTCATCCAACTTCCCGTCCACATTCTCAATTCGTTGTGTTAAGTGCCTCTTTGTAGCCTGATCAAAGGGCAAAACAGAACATAAGAAAGGATGGTATTAACAAGACATTATACATAATTACAAGCCCACACATCTATAACATTTAGAAACAATGCTGAATGCTGATACAATTTATTACATGAAAGAAGCTACTCCCTCTGTCCCAATTTATATGACACACTTTCCTTTTTAGTCAGTCCCAAAAGTAATGACACATTTCCTTATTTAGCACAATTTAACTTTAAACTTTACATTTTATGCTTAACAAGATGATCTATAACCACACAAATATCTTTGGCTTGTTTCAGACCACAAGATTCAAAAAAAGACTTCCTTTATTTCTTAAACTTCGTGCCCGGTCAAACTACATCATATAAATTGGGACGGAGGGAGTATGTAGTAATAAAATTCTCTGATACACATTATCAAAGAAGTAATGAATCTCTATTTGTTCCACTGAATCCTTGATAACCAACAGATACTAGCATGAATATGAGGCTTCCTTCAAATTTAGCCCCCTATTTCTCGTAAATAAAAACAAGTCAAGACTAAAAGAGATGCATCATCTCCACATTCAAACAGATGTCACCCTTGAAGAGAATCAGACTTGATGAGCCAAGTCAGATTAAGAAACTTACACCTATGTATAGCTTAGTTGGAATATTCTTCACACAATGACCACACTAATATTTCATCGCCCACTACATAGCCTTGAGCTCACTGTTTCCTGCAGACAGCTGCTATGTGTACTCTCTCAACAAATTCAACTAATCAGCATAAGCTCCACTGACAGAATTTTTAAGTAAGAACGCTGAACAGCAAGTTTGTCCAAACCAAGCTAATTTGTCCATAATTTATCTTGGCAGCTAAAATAAATCACTCCTTGGAAATTCAAAATCATGCAGAAAAGTGGGCCCTATGCAGCAGGAACATGTGGCACATATTGCCGTGACGCACAGAAGCAGCAACTAACCAAGAATGCGTGTTCAAGCCCAGATAGGACCGTCTAATAAGCTCCAACTAGAGTCTGATTCAAGTGCCAAAGAATTGACTGAGTGAGTTTCAGTAATTAGACCCGAAATTGGGAGGTCCAAAATTTAAGCAGACGTAGGACACATCAATCCAGGTAGTTTCTAAGTTCTAGGTCTCGGATCCGGGCCCACTCCTGCTCCTCTTCCTCCTCCCGTAGTTAATTAACATCGGGAAAAGCCTAAGAGAATAGGGCCAGCTATGATAAGGTAAATTCAGAAAAACAAAATACAAAAAAAAAGGTTTCTGGCCAACATCGAGTCCTGGGCAAGGGTTCTGATAATGCAGTAACAGCACACAATTGGACATCAAGGTTTTACCAGAAAACCCATAATCACTATAAGTAAGAATGGAAAAAGAGCAAACTAAGGCTACCATGTGCCAATATTGCAGAGAAAGAACTAAAGAAGAGAGCAGGTGTATACTCACAGCAAGAGCCTCTGAGACATTCTCCAGATGTTTTGTCAGATTTGAAACAGCAGTAGTCATATTCTTTTTTGTTACATACATAAGGTCAGAGAATGACAAACCCTGCAAGTATTACAAGAGAAAGAGGTGAAGCTAATGGAATGAAATTAGAGACCATGAGAGAAGGCAAGTATTGCAATAAATATTAAAAATTAGACATGGTGTCTTTCTCTTTCCTCTCTTATGTTTATTCGCTTACTTTTATTCTGGAATGATTATTGACTAAGATAAACCTGATTCCAGTTGATTGAATACATACAGAAACAAGCATATTACTCCCTCAGCCCAACTTACTTGAAGCATTATCAAAATCAAATCCAATTTCTTGAACCCTTTATGCCTTTTTTTAGTAACCCTTTCTGCTCTATAGAAAAAGAAATTGTGAACCCTGGACCCTAATGAACTCATCCTAAAAGATTCAAAAGCAATACCCAGAAATTGATGTTTTACATTCTTTCTGAATCTTTCACTTTCTTATTTTTTCTTTGACAAGTAAATATAACTGAATCTTTCACTTATTAAGTCTAAACATATCTTGTCTTTCAGTGTGATAAATTGTTATTCCTTTTAGTAATCTTCAGGCTAGTGGCAATCTCCTTTGAGATAGAGTATCAATAAATAAGGAATGTAAGGGTTATTTCACCTTCCACCACATGTATCCATACCCTAAGGCACCCGCTGCAGCAGCTGGCATTACCAGAGATGTCCAATTACCTGCCACGGAAAATGGGATTAAGGAACACCATCTATATAAAGCAACTTCTGCCCAGTCAAAGGCAAGACAGGGAAAATCTAGTATGAGAAGGCATCACTTAAAGAATGTAGAAGATACCACTAGAACTTCCATTTAGAACAGTAATTGATCGTGCCGAAGCCAACTGTCGAACCTCCATTGCCAACCTACGAACCTACAAAGTAAAGTAATAACAGAATCAATTTAAGTCCTATTATAACATGTAATACCTCACAAGCTCATGTATAGTTTGTCTATATACAATAGGAGGAGTAGGGGGGATAACCTTTATTTTCTTTAATAAGTGCAATAGGGAGAACTTTTTAATCTATTTTGGTAAAGAAGATTCACCAAGGATTACAAATCTCAACCATACATAGTTTCAAAAAAATAGTATAAAAAGAATCTCTTCCATACACGACAAAAAAATCCCACGGGAGACTAATTGATAGATATAACAGATCACAGCTTGATTGATCATCAAAAAGGCATATTACTATTTAAGACAATAATCTTAACAACAAGACTAAGCCTTCATAACCTAGCTAATTATTATCTGGGTACCTGTGCAGCAATGACATCTGAGTCTCCACCATCTGATTCCCCGGATTTTTCATAATTTTTGACCAAATTCTGCCAGAAACATCGGGAAAGAAACTTTTAAGCTCAAGACATGTGAATAAAATTAAGAAATGGTTTTAAATTTAACAAATAGATTCCAGCCTTCTCACAATTTATAACAAGGCTCCTCATACCTTTATCATAATCGAACCGTAATGTGCAAAAAGACCTTCAAAATGTATTTGATCGTTGCAGTTTTTGTTCATAAAGTTGCTCAATTTTCAGTAGTTGACTATGGCACCGCTAACTTTCACAAGGATACTATAACTTCCCGCAATAGCTTCATCTAGTTTCTTTTTTACTCTTAATGCAAGGTAAGGCTGCGTACAACAGACCCTTGTGGTCCGGCCCTTCCCGGACCCCGCGCATCGCGGGAGCTTAGTGCACCGGGCTGCCCCTTTAATTCAAACCATCTATTTCCAGATGAAAATAGATGGAATACAAATCAAACCTTATCTAGTTGAAGCATTTTTACCATCACAGTCGTTATTTCAACAGAAAACCTAGTTGATAATTATTTTTGTTCAGAAAGCAGCTCATAAGCAGTAGTTGACTAGCACCTCCTAGCTTTCACATATATAATTGCATACTAAATAACTTAGTGTGGTTTTCACTCTAAATTCAACCATCTATTTCAATTGGAACCAACGGAATACAAATTAAGCCATGCAAATAAATCATTATACCCCTAGGAAATTGCAGTTTGCATTTATATTACCCGGCTCAAGCTCATTGTTCATAAAGTATTTCATAACCACTTGCTGACTATGGCACCTCTAACTTTCACACGCATACTAAATAACTTGTGTCAACTCAACCATCTACTTTAAGATTGGAATTAATGGAAATATTTTTTAATACGAAATATACTAAGATTGGAATTAATGGAATACAAATTAAGCCATTATGTGATTAAAATCATTATACCCCTTGGCAATTGCGATTTCTATTTATATATATATATATATATATATATATACATTTTTTAATAACTGTGTGGTGTTCGGGTCAGCTTGCGCACACCTCGACTAATTCCACGGAATACCTGCCACCTCCCCCTAGCATCCCCCTAGCAACACTTTACCATGTAACTATGTCCACCAAGGTCAAGACAAATGGGAAGAAATCACCTAGTGTGTTTGTCTAGTGTGTTTGACTCTACCGGAATTTGAACCCGAGACTTACAATTTCAATTTATATAGCCCGGTTCAAGCTCATTGTAGATACAACAGCAGATAAATAACACACATAGATATACAACCGTCTAACATAATTCAAAAAAACACAAAGCAACTCGAAGCTAACTTGAGCAACAAGAAAACTAGATTGAGAAAAAACCTGAAACTCACCACACACACACACACACATGCAAATCGAAGCTAAATTGAGCAATAAGAAAACTAGATGGAAGAAATCCTTGAAGCACGCCTGTGTGTGTGAGAGAGAGAGAGAGAGAGAAACAGGCGTGCTTCAAGGATTTCTTCAATTGAAGCTAAATTGAGCAATAAGAAAACTAGATTGAAGAAATACCTAAAGCTCGCCTATCACACACACACACATATATACATAACATACATACATACCCAGTATATATATATATATATATATATATATATATATCGAAGCTAAATTGAAGCTAGATTGAGCAATAAGAAAACTAGATTTAACAAATACCTGAAGCTCGCCTATCACATCAGATAATTTGCCGTTTTTGAACAGCAAAGTACCAGTATACCCTACATATACACACACACAACATACGTATTTCATATAATATCACATCAAATCAAAAAATCACCAAATTAGAACATACTAGTCGATGAATGAGTGTGTATATATACATACCTGCTCCGACGATAAATACGATCTTAGTTAAACCTACTCCAGCGTGCATAGCCATGACGGCGATCAACAAACCCTAGTTTTTGGTTTTCCGGCGAGGGATATATCGGAGTTGAATGTGTTAAAAAAAAGGCAGTGTTGATGGAAGCTGCTGGTATTTATACTGGTGATGTAAACGACGTGGTTTGGTGTTTTTTGGTTTTTGTTTGGTTTATGACGATATTACCCTTTTAAGATTTGTAAGTCTCCACTTGTCGTGTAGATTCAACCACGTCAACCGCAGGGCACGTTAGTCTTCCTATTTCGTCTCGTTTTATTAGAGGTCGTTCGGTAGCGGGTTAGAGTTATACATGAATTAATTATGAGTAATTTATGTATTTTAATGCAGAGATAATTACGTAGAGTTTAGTTATTCAATTTTTTTCATATATAAAATAATATATAAATTCCGTCAATAACTTATATATATATTAATTATCTAAATTTTTAAATTGCGAATTAAATATCATATTAATTCTATATATATTTATGCATAATTTAATTTTTGTATAACTCACCCCAAACCAGCTAACAAACGACCCATAAAGGTGGAATATTTTTTTTTTTTTTTAAATATGGAAGCTGCTTGTCTTTATATTGGTGATGTAAAACGACGGAGTTTACTGTTTATTGTTTTTTAAAAAAATTTATGACGATATTACCCTTTTGAGATTTGTAAGTCTCCACTTGTCGTGCAAATTCAACCACGTCAAACCGCAGGGCACGTTAGTGTTTATACTTCTTTCCTTTTTCGTCTCGTTTTATTGGTGGTCGTGGCTTGGTAACTTTTTTTAGTTTTTTAGTTTTTAAAAGATTTAAGAAAAGGAATATGAAATAATAAAAAAAGAAAAAAAAAACAATCCTAACTCGGTTATAAAAAAAAATAGCTCAAACAAGAACTTTTCAAAAAAAAACATGGAGTTTGCTAATTTATTTTTTGCAAAACTTCAAATAAACTCCACCTATTTATATTTTTCTTATAGCATTATTATTTTGGTTATATAGTTAAATTTTTCCAATTGAAACTATTTTTTTAAACATATTTTCACGCTTTGAATTTGGGTTAAAAAGACAACTAGTAATATTTTACAAATTAAGTGAAACTCCGTTCCTCTTCTTAACTTATGACCCAAGAAAATAAATAGGAGAGAAAGAGAATGATAGATAGTATTAAACGTTGTCAAGGTGATCATTATTGAGTACAGTGTTACTAAAAAATAATTTCAAATATCAAACTGAAAGAAATAATTTCTTAATTATTTTCATTAATAAAAGAGTATATATATAATTTATAATTTTTTATAATAGAAATTTTATTCCTATTCTACTCTCAAAACACTATTCTAGTAGTACAAGAATCCTATAATTATGGTAAGTGTACAGTACTAATTAATACAATATTTACACTCAAATATTACACCAAATATTACCTAAAAATAATAGAAATCTTATTCTTAATCTACACCCAAAACACTCGTTACTAGTTCTAAACCGTGATATACACAGTGTGTATATCACCGTGTATATCACGGATTGAACATCTACAAAATCTTGACAAAACCATAATATACACTATATCACGTGTATATTTAACACACACCCACAGTCATAGCGGGCGGTCTTTGTACGGTGAGACTGTCCCTAAAATCTTCAAAAATGACTGAGGGAAGACCTTTGGTAAAGATGTCTGCAATTTGATACCTGGAAGGAATATGACAAACGCGTACTTGTCCACGAGCTACATTTTCATGAACAAAATGGATATCCATCTCGATGTGTTTAGTGCGCTGGTGTTGAACATGATTACCAGAAAGGTAGATGGCATTAACATTATCACAAATAACCAAGGTAGCTTTCTGAATAAGACAATGAAGTTGTAACGGACGATTATGTAACCAACACGATTCAGAGACCACGTTGGCCACCCCTCGATACTCGGCCTCTACACTAGAACATGACAATGTAGATTGACGTTTGGCAGACCATACCAAGTTATTACCAAGAAACATACAATAGTCGGACGTTGAACGTCAAGTATCTGGACAACCACCTCAATCAGCATCTTATACGAGACAAGAGTAGATGTCAATGACGGATATAAATGTAAGTCATAGTCAAGTGTTCCTTGAATGTAGCGAATAATGTGTTGAAGCGCATTCATATGTTCAACCCTGGAATCATGCATAAACAAACACATTTGTTGTACGGCATACGTAATATCTGATCTCGTGAAAGTAAGATACTGAAGAGCCCCTGCAAGACTGCGATAACGGGTCGAATCCTCGTAAGGTGAGCCAGTCGCAGCACCCAGCTTGGGCTTAGTATCGACGGGAGTGGAAGTAAACTTGCACGAGGACATGCCAGCACGCTCAATAATCTCAGCTGCATACTTTCGTTGGGATAAGAACAACTCACCTGCATGACGAGAAACAACAATCCTCAAAAAGTAACTCAAAGTCCCCAAGTCTTTCATAACAAACTCATAACTGAGCATGGTCATGATAAACTTGCGCAAAGCATCAGTGGAAGCAGTCAAGATAATATTGTCCACATATAATAAAATATAAGTCTGGGAAGAACCACGACGATATATGAACAATAAATTATCATACTTGCTGTGCGAAAATCCAATAGAAAAACATAGTCTGCAAATCTCTTATACCAAGCCTGTGGGGCCTGCTTAAGCCCATACAAGGACTTCTTCAATAAACAGACATGATGAGGATATTTGGGATCACAGAAACCCAAGGGTTGATGTATGTAAACGATCTCCTTAAGATCACCATGTAGGAAAACATTCTTCACATCTAACTTATGAATGGGCCAAACCTTCGAAAGAGCCAGACTAAGAACAATGCGAATGGTAGCCCGCTTGACCACCAGACTAAACGTCTCACCACAATCCACGCCAACCTATTGAGTCTTACCATCACCTACAAGACGAGCCTTATGCATCGCAAAAGAACCGTCAAAATTATCCTTATGAGTAAAAATCCACATAACCGAATAATATTAACACCAGAAAGACGGGGTACCAACTCCCACGTCTTATTCGCAATAAGAACATCATATTCATCGGTCATAGCCAATTTCCAATTCGGGTCATTTAAGGTGGACACATGGTTACGGGGTAGAGGGGATTTAAGAACATTAAAATTTAAATTAAAATGTCTTTTTGGTTTAAAAATACCTTGTTGACTACGAGTGACCAGTTTGTGACTCGGGAGAGAATTGGGTGAATTTTGGGAAATATCGGGATAAGTGACGGACTTGCCAGCAAGTAGTGGGCTGCTAGCCCAGAACTGGAACCAGGTGCCGAGACGGAAGCATGAACTGGACCAGTTTTGGTATTGGGCTGGGTACCATGCCCAATTATTAAAAATGAGGTTGGAACGTTACTGGACCCAGTGGGGTTAGACGGAATAGTGGGTCCAACGGACAGTGGGCCTGCTGGCGGATTTTGGGGGTGGGATACGTCCAAAAAATAGTGGATAATATATGGAGAGACGACATCGTCCAAAAAATTATACGAACTAGGATCGGGACTACACACGTTAGCAAACGAAAATTGAGTTTCATAAAAAAATAACGTGATGACTAATTATGATTTTATTAGATGATAAATCAAAACATTTGTAGCCACGATGATTAGACGGATAATCCAAAAACACACAAAGGGTAGAACGAGCTTGGAGTTTGTTAATTGTGGTGGACGAAAATAACGGATAACATAAGCACCCAAATATCCTAAGATGGAATACGAATGAGTCGTGTTATATAAGATTTGAAGGGGGGACGAATATGTCAAACCTTTGGTAGGAAGAATGTTAATAAGATATGTAGCCATTTGTAGAGCATGATGCCAAAAAGAAAGGGGCACAGAAGCATGAACCAATAAAGTTCGGACAATGTTATTAATGGTATTAATTTTGCATTCGGCTTTTCCATTTTGTAAGGACGTATGAGGACAAGAAAAATGAAAATTGATTCCATTATTAAGTATTAACACAAAACTCCCGAAACACCCAATTATCGTATTCTTTGCCATTATCACATTGAATATTCTTGATTTCACGTTCGAATTGGGTTCTTATGAATGCTCTAAATTTTAAGAAAATTGAAAAATGTGAGATTTTTTCGCTATCGGAAAAGTCCATAAAAATTTGAATAATCATCCAAAAAATAGAACATAATAACGATGACCCCAAGAACTAAGAACAAGAGATGTCCATAAATCGCTATTAATAATATCAAATGATATTAAAGTACGAGAATTATAGTCTACAAACGGCAATCGAACAATTTTTCCGAAGAACAAGATTGACAAATCAAAGTACTACGCGTACCCTTACAAGAAATAAAATTATTTTTATCTAAGGAAGACAAAATAGACGACCCCGGATGACCTAGACGAGCATGCCACAAGGAAGGAGCAAGGGCTGCAAAAGATGATGGCAAGGCTGGACTCGAGAGACCGGAGGTGAGCGTGATAGGATAAAGGTCTCCCCAACTATCACATCTCATGAGAGGAATCCCCGTCTTGAAATCCGTTACAAAAAACCCAAAATGATCAAATTCAACAGAAATGGAATTATCAGTGGTGAATTTACGGACAAACACCAAATTTTTAATTAATTTAGGGGCATGAATGATATTTTTTAAGACAAGAGGTGGATGAGGGGGAGACAGTTTTATGACCGTAACTATGAATCAGAATTGAATAGCCATTACCAACAATTATACCATGATTACTGCTCAAATTGGAATAAGACGAGAGAGTACCTTGGTCGGACTTCATGTGGGTAGTGGCTCCGGTGTCCATGTACCAATTTTATGTCAGGGGGATTTAATCCAAGTGTGTGCATGGAAGCTTCAATGTTAGTAGGGTGGGTCCCGCGGCATGGTGGGCCTGGTGGGGACGAGGCTTAAGCACTCCGGCAGGTTGCCCCGACCCAGCAGTAGCTCTCGAGTTCTATTGAGGGGCAGAAAAATTGGGCCTGCTCGTCGGATTAAACTGGGCCGAGTTCGGCGGGTATGTATACAGATGAAAATAGGGGTTGTTGGGCCCAGGCCCAATGGCCTAGTTCCACAGCCATGGGCCCTAGGGTTGTGGCTAGTTGGCTTGCGGCCCACTTCCCCGAGGCCCATTACCACCCCCGTTATTGCCACCTCGGTTTCCACTATGGTTTTTATCAATATTTTTACGATTCTGACCTTTTTTTCCGCCACCGTTATTGCGATTTTGGCCGGAATTGTTGGAATCGGAGGGAGAAAAATTGGACTCGGTCATCATGACGACAGACGGGGCCCAGTGGCCGATTTCTTAGCCAATCCGGCTTGTTCGAGCATGAGCATGGAACGGGCCTGATAAAACTGCGGAAAAGGACTACTTTGATGAAGAAACGTACCAACGCCATTACAGGCCTCAGATAGGCCTGCAACCATCTGAAAGACAAGACGGTCGTTGGTAACGGGCGTACTAACGTTGCAGAGTTGGTCCGCTAATTCTTTCAACCTTTTGCTGTATGTTAAAATGTTGGGGAAATATTCCATATTGACGTGGGAGAATTCCTGCTCAAGGGTAACATCACGAGAATTTTGATTATCTTGGAATATATCACGTACTCTATTCCAAGCTTCATCGCCGTAGCGTCGGGTTCGATAATCGTTTGCAACAGGTCAGTAGAGATAGTGGAGTAAATCTACTAAAGAACGGTAGCATCAAGAGTCATCCATAATTGAGGATCATCCTCGGGTTTAGGAATTCCCGTAGTCGTGGGAGTAGGGGGAATAATGTGATGGAGGACCTGATGTGAGCGTGCGTGAATTTTGAACAATTCGATCCACGTTGCGTATTGGACGTTTTCCATTTCAAATAATAATAGGTATGTGATTCTTGATGTTGGAAACAGTAAGGGCAGGGTGAAACATGTTCTTAGCCATAATAGCAACGCAAAGACGTGATGTAGGAATTTTGGAAGACAATTTAGGAAGAGGGAAGACACCACTGGGCACGAAAATCGAGAGGGGGGCTCAGAAACCGATGCAAAAATTGGACGGAAATTTGGGGAGAGAAAAATTATAACCTAGACTTCTGATACCATGAAAGAAATAATCCCTTGATTATTTTCATTAATGAAAGAGTATATATACATTACAATTTTCCATAATAGAAATCATATTCTTATTCTACTCCCAAAACCCTATTCTAGTAGTACAAGAATCCTATAATTATGGTAATTGTACAATACTAATTAATACAATATTTACACTAAAATATTACACCAAATATTACCTAAAATCTGTCCTAAACCGTGATATAATCTTGACAAAACCGTGATATACACTAAGTATATTTAACACGAACGTTTAAAATATTATAATTTACTTGTTTAGCTTCTTCAAATATATTGTTTCTTTATATATTCATACGAAATTAGACTAAATAGTGAATCGAGATTATATGCTTTGGAGTTAAGGAATTCTAGAATTAAAAGGGATGGTCAATCTCATGTTAATCACACCTTCTCAATTTTGGATCATTTGTCACATTATTAGTTCAAACACAATCAACATTTTATTTTTTTTGCTTCGGATGAATACTTTATCACAAGTTTAAGAAACTCTACACATTACTTGTGTGACCTATATATTTGTTGTAGGTAGAAAATTAATAAATGTGGATAAACATGAGATAGATGTTACATATATTTTTATTATTTTATTTTCAACGCAAGTTTCAGAATAAAAAAAATCCCATGAATTTAGCTTTTGTTGGAATATCATGACTATTACATTTGATATTTATCCATGTAACTAACTGCGGTGAGCGTATTTGATTATTCAAATTCTCTAATTTAATTTTAGTCAATTTTGGCTGACAAATTTTGTTCCATTTTCTATAGATATTCAGCATTTACACTACGAGTGGAAAAAACATCACGGGGTACAAATTACTTTAAATTTATAATCTTTTCTCAATTTAATGTAATATTTGATTTAGAATAATTTCAATGTTCAAATCAAATATTCAATTTAAGGAAGTATCGGTTTTATATTGATCCTTTTGTTTAATGAGCTCGCAAAATAAGCATTGTGATTTATAATACTTTGTGGCATATTCAATTCTCACAAGTATAATTTTACTTCCAAGCTTATGTTAGAACTTTTTAAAAAAAATAATGTGAATTAGAGGGTGTCAAATTTATATCATTGAACATTTGAGATATTTTATTTCATAATCTACAAATAAGTTGCCGGATTTTGAATAATTAGATATTTTAATTTGTTGCTCTTTCGGAAGGGAATTTTTTTTATTTCTTTTAACACTTCTTTTTAATATAAAAAACATGAAGTCAACTCCTCCGGGAAGAAGAGAAAAAAACACGTCGTCAACCGTCATGTACGGTGACATCTCCACCGACCACCACCGCTAAGGCTGCCGGAGGAAGAAAAATGTCTATTCCACCCTCGCATTCTCTCATTTTCAATTCTAAAACCATTATTAAACCCTACTCATTCACTTCATTCCTTCCTCCTCCAACCTCAATCTCTAAACTTAGAAAGCTTTCACAATTTTCAATTCATTCTTAATTTCGTAATCTACAAATAAGTTGCCAGATTTTGAATGATTAGATATTTTAACAAGAAAATTTCATAAATAGCTACAGTTTAGAGCGTAAGTACGAAATATATCTATAATTTGCTTATTTATGCAAGAGTCAGAATCTTCAGCTAGCGGTTCATAATATGAAAAGTGAATACACAAAGAAGTTAAGTGGGTCAACATCTACTACATATACATACAAATAATAATTATAACCTTATATGTGTATTGTAATTATTTGAACCCCTAGAGCCTATCTAGTTCTGCCCTGATAGCTACAATTATTGTATTAAGTGGCGTAGTTGTATCAGACGGGTATTAGTTAGTTATATCAGCCAAAGAGTTGTATCTGGCGGATATTAACTCAATTGTATCATGTGAAATCGCGTGAAAGAACTATGTCAATCTAAATATTTATCACGTAAATATGCTAGCTGCATTTCATAATTTTTGAAAACTATAAATACGACTAGTAAATAAATCTAAATATTTATCACGTAATTTTTCAGCATTTCTATTTTTATCTCAACATGAAGTCAACTCCTCCTTGAAGAAGAAAAAAACATCGATGTAAACCATCATGTCCAGCGGCATCTCCACCGTCCACCGCCCACCGCCACGGTCATCGGAAAAAAAGAAGAAAAATGTCTATTATACACTCTCATTCACTCATTTTCAATGTTAAAACCCCTAAAATCACCGTTAACCCCTACTACAGATTTAGAAAGCTTTCAAAATTTTCAATTCGTTCATCGTTTTCATCATTCAATGATCCTAGAGATGTTTTCGTACCAAAACGACGGCGATTTGGATGATAAACCAATCACATTTGTTGATGAGTGGGGCGAGAGGTTGGAAATGGAGCTCCAACCTGTAACGAAGTTATCAGAATCGGATCCTCCAATAGACATACACGAATGAGGTAGAGCTGACTAGGGAACACTAATACTTCATATGAATGGGGCGAGAATTCGAATCCGGAGCTCCGACCCGTTAAGACGTTATCAGATACGAATCCTCTTGTAGACGAAGACGAATGGATCGGAGCTAAGCTAGTAAGGGTCATTTGGTCGCTGGTTTGGAGGTGAGTTATGCAGGTATTAAATCATAAAACTCTTTCCGTTCCATAATAGTTATCAACATTATTAAAAATAGGATAAAGATGCAAATATATCCCTTTAACTTTACGATTTAGAACAAATATATCCACATTATAAAAGTGGTGGATATATACCATTGCCGTTACAAAATAGTGCAAATATACCCTTTTTGTTGACTTAATTTTTTTAAAATTATTTATTTTATTTTTTGAATTAACAAATATGTCACAAGACGTTAAAATAAAAATCTACCCATTTTTTCAGTAGACATAATTTTCGAAAACCACATGGTAATTTATTTTACTCGTGGCATATTCAATTCTCATAAGTGTAATTTTACTTCCAAGCTTATGTTAGAACTCTTTTAAAAGAATAATGTGAATCAGAGGGTGTCAATTTTATATCATTGAACATTTGAGATATTTTATTTCATAATCTACAAATAAGTTGCCGGATTTTGAATAATTAGATATTTTAATTTGTTGCTTTTTTGGAAGGAAAATATTATTTTTTTAACACTTCTTTTTAATCTCAAATACATGAGGTCAACTCCACCTAAAAGAAGAGAAAAACTACTTCCACCGCCGCTATAGCTGCCGGAAGAAGAAAAAAATGCCTATCCTACACTCGCATTCTCTCATTTTTACCACTAAAACCACTATTAAATCCTATTCCTTCACTTCATTTCTTCCTTCTTTTGCTTCAATCTCAAGCTCCAAACTTAGAAAGCTTTCACAATTTTCAATTCATTCATCGTTTTCATAATCAACAAATAAGTTGCCGAATTTTGAATAATTGGATATTTTATTGAGAAAATTTCATAAATAACTATAATTTAGAGCGTAATTATCCCATACTTACCTCTCTCATTATTAGAATTGATATTATAATTATACTCATTATTATAATTGTAATTAGGATTTTGTAAATTAGGTAAAGATGATTAGTCTTCTTCAATAGTCTTTGTAAATTAGGTAAAAATGATTAGTCTTCTAGAATAGTCTTCCATTAATCAAGTATATGATCCATGTATATATATATATATGGTATATTTGGGAGAATAGTGATTAAGGGATTCAATTCTTACATGGTATCATTAGCCAAAGATCCTTTGCCCTAACTATTCTTTTTCTTTCCTCATTGGCCGAATTCTATACCTTTCTTCTCACTTGTTTTTCGACCAAAACCAATTAGGTTTAGGTATCCTAAACCTAAACTACTCCAAAACCTAAAAACCCTAGCCAAATACTAAACAAATCATTCACCCCCTCGGCTAGCATAATCCATTCCTTAAGTTTTTTTTTTCTAACTCCACTTCCATCAAAATACAACTTCATTATCCTCCTATTTTTTATTCTAAGTGGAACTTATGACCGAAAATAAATCTTTCATCCCGCTCTTTCCGTCAATTACGTCAAGAACTTCATCTCCATAACCCTAAAAATGGAGAAAGGGCAGTATACATCATGGGCGAAACTATTCAAAATTCACTGATGTGCTTATGAGGTGATTGGCCATATTTTTTCAACTGAGTCCCCATCGGATACCACTACGGTGGATAAGAAATTATGGTCCCGCCTAGATGCTATTGTTCTTCAATGGATTTACGGCACAATTTCGAATGATCTTATTCATACCATCGTTGAACCCAATTCTACGGCTAAATGGACGTGGGAACGATTAGAAAATATTTTTCAAGATAACAAAATGTCTAGGGCCGTTTATCTTGAACACCAATTTACAAATATTAAATTGGATGATTTTTCTAAGATCTCAGCCTATTGTCAAGAATTAAAAGTACTTGCGGGCCAACTGTCTAACGTTGGTTCGCCCGTGACAAATCCAAGGTTAGTCATTCAGTTGATTGCGGGATTAAATGAACAATATGATGGTGTTGCTACATTCATTCTGCAAAGTAATTCGTTACCTCCCTTTTACGAGGCCCGTTCGAGGTTAATCCTCGAGGAAACGAGGAAGCCAAAACAAGCATCATCGGGCACAACCACTGGTGGAATGGCTCTCGTATCTACCAACTCTTTTTCCACTGAGAACCCCAAAATTTTGGTTCGGGTGGCCAAAATACTCATCAAAATAATAGTAAAAAATGGGGTTCAAATCGAAATAATAAAGGAGAAAATAACAGTGGAAAGGGACGTGGACGGGGCGGGGGACAAACCGCCGGCGGCAGCAGCCAGCCCGGGCAGTGGCGGCAGTTTTCCAGGCAGTAGCGGCAGACAGTGGGGGCAGTACCCACCGTGGGCTGCCCCGCCATGCCCATTCCAGACCTCTTCGTGGGCCCTACCTCCTCCTTCCAATCGCCAACCCGTTATTCTCGGATCTCGTCCACAACATGTTTTTGCAGCTCAGGCACCATCTTCTGTCGGATATGCACCCACAGATATTGAACAAGCCATGAGTTACATGAATCTTAATATCCCAGATGAATCGTGGTACATGGATACAGGGGATTCGTCACACATGACAACA
The DNA here is from genome assembly GCA_034509755.1 of Anisodus tanguticus. Taxonomy (NCBI): domain Eukaryota; kingdom Viridiplantae; phylum Streptophyta; class Magnoliopsida; order Solanales; family Solanaceae; genus Anisodus; species Anisodus tanguticus. The sequence goes on from CM067555.1 coordinate 45,706,722, forward strand.
TCTCAAGGTAATATTTCATCTTATTTTAATACGATGAAATAAGATGAAAATAAACATTCTGTGAAGTAGTAGAAAAATCTGAAGTAGAAAGGTTGTAAGATTCTGTGAAGTAGAAAAATCTGAAAATAAACAAGCAGGAGAAAAAATGAGAAAAAAAATATAGAAATACATAAAAAGGCAAAATACTCACGTTATGTGAATACTATAATGGAGGGTAATTTTGTAAACAACCAATTTTTTTAGAAATAATGCAATGCATGCTATTTTAATACACCAAACCAAACAGTGGATAAAAAATAACTCATGCATAACTAATATCAGCATAACTAATGTCAGCAATACTAATATACCCTAATTAGTATTATTCTTATACACCCTACCAGACTTTAAGTGATATTCCTGGCTACACCACTGCCATAGTTGTGTGCTTTCATATACTACTAAACTAGTACTTGCCTTTTCAGGTTGAATTCAAAGAAGGGACGTTTAAGCCTCCAGAGATTAAGTCAAAAATAAATCTACCAGAAAACATGGATATCTTTGGCCAAAACATAAGTTTGTCACCTGTACAGCAATCTCTGGGTCCTCTGGAAAATGCTGTGGCAGGTATAGTCCGAACTATTTCTGGTATGCCTCTTCTCAAGGTTCCAATTCCAGGTGAAAGAAAAATAACTACCTCGACTTTTAAAAGAAAAATAACTACCTCGAAAGTTTTCTATTACTAGAAAAATGAATTGGCATTTGAATTGCAGCGCCATTAATTAAACTCCACTTTACTTACGTGCAGGTTTTGTGATAGCAATTAGAGTTTGAAGATTACATAAACGATAAAGAAATGTTCAATCCTATCCAGAATTTGAACTTTATGAAGTTTGTATTTTAGGACAACGACCTCAAGTGTTGTTACCCGTTAGAATAATTGAGAATTGAGATGCGAGTAAAGTAACCCGAAGACAACCGTCATAAAAGAAAAAGCTTACCTATGCCCTTGTTCATGGGTGAATTTTTTTTATTGAGAGAAGTATGTCCTCGTAAAGGGTCAAGCCTAGGCTTAAAATAAGAAATGGACGACCTAACTCAACCCAAAAACTAGTTCACAAGGATCATATAAGGGGACCAAATATCCCATCTACCACCAATGTGGGACTCTAACACCCTCGCATGCTCAAGACTGAACATCTGGAGCGTGAAAATGGACCTTAGACCTAACTCAACCCAAAAGCTATCTCACGAATGAATGATTACACTGGTAGTTATAAACTGCCCCCAAACTTCACCAACTATAGTGGTAACTTTCTTCTGGTGACTGTTGCTTTTTCTCTAACCTATTAGGGATAATCACACACATTAGTTAAGCTGAGTAATTGATGATACAATGGTGGGTGATTGTAAAGACCAAAAGGCTTGTTTGTTAAACTCTGTCATTGACCATAAAGGTTTTTACAATCCTCCAGCTAATAACAAGAGAATAAATCGACCATGAGAGTAGTAACAACAACAATAATTACTATGCCTCAGTCCCGAACAAGTTGGATTCGGCTATACAAATCTTCACTGCTTCATTTAAGTTCAACTCATGTCATCATCAGTTTGTATGCAGTAAGTAGTGGCAACTACAAATCATATCTAGAAGTTCCAAAAAATAGTGGAACTCAAGAATAGAGAAAAATCTATGTGATCTGCACACTGGCTGTTCAAAATGAGGAGCTAAAAATAGAAAAGATTATCGATTATCAAGAACTTGTATAGAGCAAAAAATGGACTTGCCACAGCCACATCATGCCTTCTTCTTCTTGGACTTGAGCATAACATATACGATAAACACACTCAAGAAGCAGATGAGCGCCACTGCAGCATATACAGGAATGAGAATCGATTATTCTTGTGGTAGAAAATACTTGTGCACGAAATGATTGCTGTCAACAAGAGGCTGAAAGGAAAAAACAGCATATATTCAATCCCTAAAAAATAAAACTTAGGTTGCAAGGGTCAGTACAGAATGGAATGGAAGAAAATATGAGCTGACCAGAATGATGACCCAGAAGGTATAATATGTGAAAATGGACAAACTAGTCAATGTTAAAAGCAGCCCAACAGCTCTGTCAGCTAATTCCATCGAGACACTTCCTACTTGTGTCGCCTGTAAAAGAAGAATGTTTTAGTTAAAAACTTATATACCAAGTAAGCAAGTCCATCCTAATAAGACTTCCATTTTTCCTTTTTGGTGACCGAGAAATCTGTTTGGAACCGACCCTTTGGGCCTACCATAGCCTTCGAAACTCAGGGATGATGGGTCCATCCCTCTACCCTTCTCCACTTAAATACCAGAGTTAGTTCGCTTGGCGCAGGGCTCAAACCTATGACCTAAGACACAAATCCCTCAACCTTTGTCAATTGTGCTAACCCCCAGGGAATTAGCTTTGCATTCTACCATCCATTTCATCTTAAGTTTACCAATTTTCTACTTGTAAGAAAAATTACCAATCTTCTGTTGAGCTATATGATTCCATCTCTTTTGTAAAAAGAGAACACTAAAATGACAGAAAATCATAAGTTCTCGTGGTGTTGCGGATGAAATAATAAGGTAATCACTAAAAAACCATGGGACAAGATAAAATTGTTCATCAATTACACAATCGACTTGACAAACACATTTAGTCACGGATTAGTTGATAGCAAAAGAAATAAAATAATAACCTCCTTCTCTTAATTTTATTTTGGGCTTGTTCAAGTTCAATTCAAAGCAAGCTCCACTAGAAACAGTAGGTATATCCATTTAGACACCGAGTCGGAGCTAGGATTTTTATTTTATGGGTTCTGGATTCTAGAAAAGGCAGCTTACTCGGTTCTGGATAGATTATTTATACTTTAGACACTGAGTCGGAGCTAGGATTTTTAGTTTATGAGTTCTGGATTCTAGAAAAGGCAGCTTACTCGGTTCTTGATAGATCATTTATACATATTTAGTGGATTCTTAGAAACAATACAAAGTCTGAAGCAAAACTGCTGGGTTCTGCCCGTAAGCCGAACTGTAGCTCTGCCCCTGTTTAGACATGATTTGAATCCCAAAAATAACAACTTTCTACCAGAAAAGGCTAGAGTTGCAAGAAAAAGGCCATCTCACCTAAGCCTTGGTATCACGGTCAGGGTTAATCTCAAAACTGATAAGCTCCTTCGAATTCCAATGACCCTTTCCAACATGAATCCATAATCTCAGTAGGTTCCCATAAGAAATTAGTTTTCAAAAGAGCCCATATAAGTAGATTCACAAGTTATGATCCTATAGGGATACAAACAAGAACAAGAACAACAACAACTATATTTGTTTAAAACATGTGGTGATCTGCTATATGAATCCTTACTGCTTCATTTAAGCTCAACACATGTGATCATCATAAATCCTACAGGGATACAAAGATCCCAAAAAAAAAATAAAGAGGAGATTTTGATGAATCACTCAATCAACTAAAAACTCAATCCTAAACTAGTTAAGATTGGCTATATGACTCCTCTATATCCATATACGTCCCAATGAATTATCACAAGAAATGCACAAGTCACCATCTTGGATATTAACTATTAAGTTTGAGAGCTGAAAACTAAAATTAAACTGCAGAAAGAAAAAAGGGCAGCCGATGCACTAAGCTCCCGCTATGCACGGGTCTGGGAAAGGGCCGGACCACAAGGGTTTATTATACACAAATTTACGCTGCATTTCTGCAAGATGCTATTTCCACGGCTTGAACCCGTTGTGACCTCCTACTTTACCAGTTATGTCACGGCTCCCCATAAAATTAAATTGCAAAAATTCATCAGATTTTTTAGACCCCATAAAAGTGAGGAACAACAAACACATGTAAGGAGATTCACAAGTTATGATCCTGCAGGGCTACAAATATCCTTTTTTTGTATGAATCAGTCAATCTATCAATCAACTAAAAATTAGCTAAAATTGGCTAAATGGGTCCTCTATATCCATATACGTCTCAATAAATTTTCATAAAAATGCAAATATCATCACCTTGGATATTACACTATTAAGTGCGAGAAATGGAAAATTTAAAATAAATTATAGAGAACCCATAAAAGTGAGAGAAACAATAAAGTTAGATCACCTGAAAAGTTCGGTTCTTGGTGTTGAAAATTTCTACTTTCAGAGAGCATCAAGAGACCTTTGATTGGTTTTCAGTTTTTACTTTGCTTCCTCCCTGTAATTGGACCAGAATATATTGGGCTAACATTTACATGGGCCGACACTGAAAGTGGGTACCAAAGAAGGTGAAGATTTTAGAAATAGCAACTTTTTAGCCCATGTTATTGAAAAATGTGGATTATGGATTCCTAAAATTGAGAACCGAATTGAATATCCAAGTTTTTAAAAAAATAGAATCGAAATTGAAGAACCGATCTATCCGATTTTTTTTTTTTTTTCGGTATTTATATGCACCCCTATTATGGAATCCAGGATAATGGTTATTTTTTAAAAAGACAATCCAAAAATTGTCGAGTGAACATAATTTCTAGTAATTTTCACAAATGGCTATACAAAGCTTTTTCCCATTAGTAGCCAAAGTTTTGGTATTTATTCTTCAAAACTATTTTTACACTATATTCAATTGGGTTGTATTTATGAATACAATTTATAATAGAATGATTTAGTTTATTCATGACATCAATTGGGATGTATCCATGAATACAGTTCCAGGTGAAATACAATGTATACAATGATTCAAACAACACAAAATCAACAAATACAGGCCAAAATTTTATCCCGTGAATACAGAATGAAAGTACAAGAGGGGGGGGGGGTGGAATTATAATTTTTATTTTCTTAGTCGACTACGTCAAGTTGCTAGTCGACTGTTATTAGATATAGTGCAAAAATTAAATGTTGAAAGTAAATAACACCAAATATTTTTATACTGGTTCGGACTCAATATGAATCCTAATCCAGTCCCCTTGGGTTGCAAGAGTGTTTTTTAGCTCTTTTGAAGTTCGGTTTGGTACAAGGATAATTTGAATGGAGCTCCTACGTCTATACTCAACCACTCATAATCTTTTGATATAATGCCTCACCAACTATATTGTATCTCTTCTCACTTTTTTGTATACACTATAAATCACTCAGAATTATAATGCTTGTTAAAAGTAAAACATAAATGTTGAGAAGTTGGGACGAAAGTATGAGTTCTTTCGTCCTTTTGAGCCGTTCTTTATAGTAGTAAAGTCATTCTTTTGGCTCTGACATATATGGCAACCCAAAAGATTTGATTCTTGAAAAAAGAAAGAGGGAATCCTAATTTCCAAAAATAAGGTTAGAGCTTTCCAACGGATTGATCTTCTCTTTCCTTGTGAATGCTGAGGCTAAATCTTCAAGATGCTCATCCATAGTTGTTTCCTTTAGGGCGTGGTACTAGTTTCCTTGCTTGAGTAAACTATATATACTTGATTGATGCACCGAGATCTCGTAGGTACTTGATTTGATCTTTTCAATTCTTGATTTATTTATCTCCATAAATAAGTGGTTACTTATTTATTGTGCTTGGACGCACTTGCTTTGGGCTTCACTTAGTCAGTTGGGCTAGAATCTTCCGTTGGGCCTTATATGTCAGCTGAGCCTATCTTTGCCTTGTGAGTTGACCTGCACAAAGATTATGTCATCATTAAAATTTAACACTAATAATCTTCCCATTTTTATGATGACAACAAGTGTAAAAATTATGTAGTCAACTTCCATGTTTATTAGTTTGACCGCTACATATTTGGAGTGCTCCCTCTAAGTAGTTGACTTAGAGTTCTCTCCCTGAGTAGTTAACTAGAGTGTGCCCCCCGAGTAGTTGACTATATATCCTTTTCTCCCCCTTTGACATCAATAAAAAATGAACAAAGATCCAAGAATATAAACCTAAAGACAACAAAGTTAAGCAACCAAGCATCTAGACTTATGTCCCATATACAGTCCAAAACCAAAAGAAACATAGGAAACAAATTGTCTTAACATGCCAAGTAAAACAAACAGTTAAAAAATACAAGCATAAGCGAGCAATTCAGAGCTCCTTCATGTCCTCATGTTGCCGCTCTCCTTCCACATGCTCTTCTCTTTCCTCCTCCTGCTCAGGCTAATGCTCTTGCTGCTATTGCTCTTGATGGGCTATAGGTCGGAGAAAATAAGCTAATGTATTGACAAGTGCACCCTTGGTTTTCTCAAGCTTATTAGAGAACTTCCCAGGCAAATCAGTTATACTTATCTGCAGTTTAGCAGACAATTTTGTAGCTTCCTATATCATAGTTTCCAACTTAATCCGGAGGCGAGCAACATCACTATATGTTTCTTTGGTGGAGTCTTGAATTTTTTTAATGCGAAAGAGAGAGGATGCCATCAAGTCCTTGATGGACTCAACTTTGGCGTCAATGGCATTGAGTTTAAAAAGAATGTCCACATAGATTTTAGGCATAAGATGGGATGAGGTAGATGGTTTGGACTTGGAAGAAGACGCAGGGTGTGGTTCTTTAAGAATATCCTTGGCAAGCTAAGTTTCCCTAGAGAGAACATAAACCATACCCCCAAACGCTCTAGAATTGTAACATTATTTGACGAGAGTAATGGGGTAGTCATCCAAGTTGACTTGATGGGTCTCAGGAATTCGAGTTATAAGCATACCATAGGGAAGACTGGTGGGATTAGCAGCACATTCAAGCATGTAGTTAATGATAATGGCAGATAACTTAAGTTATTTCTTGGAAAGCAGAAAATAGGCAATGAGGACATATCTCTAAGTTATATTAAAGAATGACTCAACGCGAGGAACAATGGTGGTGGACACCATGTGACAAAGAACACGAGCTTGAAATGAGACATCAAAGGGGCCCAATTGAGCATGGGCATTAGGGAAATTGCAAAAGACTTTGTTGGCTTAGTCAAAAGAGACATTGAGAGAATCAGGCCAAGTAGCCTTATAAAGGTTATAAAAACAAAAACCAGAGCAGGAACAACCAAGAATGAAATCGAGAACATCACCATTTAACACCATGTGAGTGCCAAGTACAAGAGTTTCAAGTTCATTGGGTTTGGGGGAACATAGATTAGCATAAAACATGTGCATGGGGTTTCATAAACACGGATAGGATTTTGAAAAAAGTTGTCCCAACCTTGATTAGAGAAAATGTGCTTTACCTTGTAAAATTGTGACTGCATGATATCTAAATCGACAATGCGACCAGTAAAATTGTGCTTTACCTTGTAAAATTGTGACTGCATGATATCAGAAGTAGCCTAGAAACCCAAAGCTTTCGACCCACGACCCGTGCTCGGACGGGCGGGCGGCGGCGCGCTTGGGCTTAGCCTCGAACCCAAGCACACCTAGGTCCTCCCTCCTTGAAACACATGGGTTACCCCTTGGGGTCCCAAACCCTTAGCCAATTTTAAAACTTATAAAGAGAACAATTCTTCATTTTTCCACCGATGTGGTAGATTTGTCCCACACCATATTTCTGTGCCTCAAACACCTTACTTCGTGGACCAATATCCCTGTTTCATTTCTCAACGAAATTTGATGATCCTTGGCCCTACGATTATCTAATCACTCAGTAGATTATGCACGTGTGAAGAGACAAAGCCTCCAACATGCGAAACCCTAGTGTTTAAGTCATTAAATATGGGTAGACGCGACGAAGAAAACAAATACGAAACGACTTGCTGAAAAATGGAAAAGGAAGGAATAGTTTCTGTTTTGTTGCTCAGTTTTTGGACAGATTTTCGTCCTATCTGTTGTTCTATATTTCTTGCTCAAATCTGTTTCAGAAGGTTAAATAGTATTTAGGAGGAGGAGAGGTGATTAAGATGCCCTTTAAGAGGTGTAATCATGGCCAGAAACGTTTTGTAGTAAGTGAAAAACGTTTCAGAAGTTTAATGCCAAAACTGTTGGCTTTCTGGCTGCTTCCTGAAACTCCGGGACCAAAATGTAAATACTAAACAGTTTGGGGTCCAAAAAGTTAATATCAGAAGTAGCCTTGAAAACCAAAGCTTTCGACCCACGACCCGTGCCCGGACGGGCGGGCGGCGGCGCGCGTGGCCTTAACCTCGAACACAAGCACACCTAGGTCCTCCCTCCTTCAAACACATGGGTTACCCTTGGGGTCCCAAACCCTTAGCCAATTTTGAAACTTATAAAGAGAACAATTCTTCATTTTTCCACCGATGTGGTAGATTTGTCCCACACCGTATTTATGTGCCTCAAACACCTTACTTCGTGGACCAATATCTCTTTCATTTCTCAACGAAATTTGACGATCCTTGGCCCTACGGTTATCTACTCACTTAGTAGATTATGCACGTGTGAAGAGACAAAGCCTCCAACATGTGAAATCCTAGTGTTTAAGTCATTAAATATGGGTGGACGCACCTCCCCACTAAAGGCAAATTTCCAACATGTTTAACCAAACAAAGATTTAAAACTACTCTTTTAAAGAAAGGATTTTTTTTATGGACAAACGGCTCCCTAGATGCTCTAGTTACAGCATGGTTTAATAGAAATAGAAAAGTTAAGAGTAGTTACACCATTTTCAGGTGTCTGCTGCTTACTTCATTTATTTCCATATTTGAAGTGCCATTATGAGGCAGTTGTCGTTAGAAGTTTTAAGTTTTGTTACTGAATCTATAATGACAAGTCAACTCATGCAAATAGTTTATTAGGTTTGGTGTAGTGGACAGTGTGAGGGAAGGAAAATTGTGGCAAGGTTGGATTTTCAATATAAAATATGCAGGAAGTGGAGCAAATTTAAAATTCTCTTGGATGGTTTCAAGTCCTTCAACCTATATGTATTATGAGGATTCATCATGAATGGTTGCTAGCCTACCGCACCCTCCTCTTTTATATGGCTTGGGACCGGCAATTTGATCATGCTCATACGGTCGGAGTTATTGTTTTCAAAGCTTTCATCCTATCTGTATTATGAAGATTTATCATGATTTGTACGTCTTGAAAGACTTGCAAATGTTTGGTATCAATACAGACTTAGTTAAAGATAGGGTCAAATGGAAGAAAAAGATCCATATAGGTGATAACTCCTAGTTGATATTAGGTTGTAGACTTGTTAGAGAACTATTATTATTCATTTTTTACTTTTATTTTATTTAGTATGACGATGAGCTTAAATGAAGAAATGAAGATTCATATAGCCGATCCCAACTTGTTTGGGGCTGAGGCCTAGTTGTTGTTATTTTCAAATCCTTCAACCTCCTTATCTCCTTATCAAAATGTAGATAGAAAATATAATCCATTCCCTGCCACTTTATACACAATGCATCAACTCTTCCATCTTATATTCCTCGCGACACACATCTATCCTGTGAAGAAAATTTCTTGACAGATTATCTTTTCTGCAGTCTTGCTTGCTTCTGGTGATATTAGGGATCATACTTCTAATTGTGATCATAGTACTTGCAGCATGATGAGAAGATTTTGAGATGGAGGAAAGGATCCTACTCTTTAGGAGTAGAAGTGATCTTTGTGATTCAAGATGTTCTTAAGGCACCCTAGAGTATACTTGTGGTGTGATCAATGAATCTTTTAGTCATGCTAGAAAAGTTGTGTTACTGTGAAATGAAGTTTCATATGCTTGAGGGAGGGGGCTGGATATGTGAGGGTTTGTTTTCTATATTTGTAAATTTTGTGTTTGGAAATAAAATTTGATTCTTATATGCAGGGAACATCGTTTTTTTTCTGTTCAAATCTTTTGTAACATCAGGGGGATTGGGGGGGGGGGGGGGGGGGGATGGATACTATGCCACTGATGGATTTTGAACCCTCCACTTCAACTACGAAAGCATCTCTTCAATTTGCCTTTTGGTCCTTTTTGTAGCAGTAGTTAGAAAACCCCTCTTCGAGACACGTTAGTAAATGTTATGATAATACGTATATAACTTTTGGTTACACCAATGCCCGTATGTAACTTCTTAGTTCTTACACTTTGTGAAGGGGAAAGTCCCGAAGGCGAAACCCCCCACCTGTACTAGAGAACCCTTGGCCAGGTGGGATGTAAATCGAGGGATATGCGCGAGCGGCAGCCCTGCAAGGGAGAGGACCAACGGGACACGAACCCAGCAACAACTCTTGGAATATTTTAGCAAAGACTGTTCTGGCACCCACCATATCTTGCTTCGGGGCCGATCTCTTGTATCGGAGCAAACAAATTCAATGATTTTCTATATTTTATTTATTTCTTTTTTCTTTATTGTTGACTTTTTTCCACCACAAACAGATTTGCCGCATGGATTGGATAGAGTCCCCTGTCACCACATGGATTCGAACCCACGACGTCGGAGTGGTTGTACCCCAATCACCTTGCCACTTACCAACTCGTCTGTGCCCCTGGGGGCTTCTTAGTTCTTACACTGATTGTAGATTTTAACCTCTATATCCTCCAGTTAAAGTCTTACTTAATAGATAGATGATTAATGCATATCTCTATAAACTTGACAAAAATTTCGCTCAAAATTCACCCATTATTCATCTCTACTGTTATTTTACAACATAACCTTATCAGGCATCATTAATAAAAATGATCAAAGACAAACAATACATTGCACAAGCAAGAGAAAATGCACATAGGCTAGATCAATAAAAGAAAGATAATAAAATGTATTAAATTTCAATCGGGCTAGATCAGTTTAAATCGCAACCAAATAGCATATCATAGGACTACGGTAAGTTTCTCCGATTATCGTACTAGTTGATGTAATACTGAAAAACTTTCTCCATTAATGTTTATCTATAGTATTTTATCATGATCTCTTTACTTTACTCCACTTTACTTTACTTTACTTTTTTCAAATTGTATCTGATCTTTTTTGTCATGTTTTCTCTTAACCCGAGGGTCTTTTGAAAACAACCTTCTTCACTTCCAAGGTAGGGGTAAAGCATGTGTACACTCTACCCTCCCCGAATCCCACCTGTGGAATTACATTGGGTACGTTGTATTATAGGACTACAACAAGCATAGTCGTAGCGAATTAGGAATGACCTTTCTTTCACTACCAGAATCACGTCAGGTGGATAAGAACTATTTCCTGCAATTCTTTCAATATTAAATGAGTAATCAGTACGAAATGCACTAACACTTTTCTTTCTTCCGGTTTAATTAACAACAGACGGAGGGATAAAAGCCAGTTGATTAGGTCAGTAGCCTGCTAAATATACAAAGCAAAATACGTGTAAACGCCAATACATGCTCCCCTAACAAGAATCCAGTTTTCTGAGGATAAAAATAACCCTTTAGTAAATAGTTTCTTAGAATTATGAAGTTCTCCTTGATCGTAGGCTTCTCATTGATACAATATATATAGTTGTTTACAAGTACAAATCCTAATTGTACGAGGATATCTAGTTTCCATAATTACATCAAAATCCTAATTATAGAGTATATGGAGAATATTAATATATTCTCTATCACACCCCTTCAGTCGGAGCGGGAGGAGGCCAGACGCTGAGTCTGGATTTGAAGTCAAGGAACAGCTGCCGAGGAAGTCCCTTAGTAAATATATCTGCGTACTGATATGAATAAGGAACATGTAACACCCTAACATGACCCATGACAACCTTCTCACGAACAAAATAAATATCAATCTCAATATGTTTGGTTCGCTGATGCTGAACCGAGTTATAAGACAAGTAAACAACAAATATGTTATCATAGTAGACAAGAGATGCCTTACGTAAGGGACAATGAAGCTCTAGAAGAAGGTTTCTGAGCCAACAGATCTCGGCAACAACGTTCGCAACGCCTCTATATTCTTCTTCTACACTCGAACGGGATAGCGTGGCTTGTCGTTTGGCAGACCACGAGATGAGATTATCACCCAAAAATACATAGTAACCGGAAGTAGATCGACGTGTGACCGGACAGCTGCCCCAATCGGCGTCCGTATACGATATCAGCCTGGTCGGTGCATATGGATAAAGCAGTAATCCGTAGTCAAGAGTACCCTTAACTTACCGAATGATACGTTTAAGAGCGGTAAAGTGAGGCTCCCTGGAAGCATGCATGAACAACCACACCTGCTGAACGGCATAGACAATATCGGGCCTAGTGAAGGTAAGATACTGAAGTACACCAATTAAACTCCTATAAAGAGAAGGATCGAGCACCGGATCCATGTCATCAACACTAAGTTTCGACTTCGAGTCGACTGGAGTGGGCATGATCTTGCAGTTTGCCATTTTAGCCCTGTAAATAATTTCTTCGACATACTTACGCTGGCATAGGAACATTGCATTTTCGGATCTGGTCACTGAAATCCCCAAAAATAACTCAACTTACCCAAGTCTGTCATAGCAAATTCGAATTTGAGCAGGGTAATGATTTTGTGTTTCAGCACATCAGATGAGGCATTCATACAATATCATCCACATAGAGCAAAAGGTATGCAGTGTCATTACCTCGGTGAAAAATAAAAAGTGAATTATCACTTTTGTTGCACACGAATTCGATATGTATGATGTAAGTGGCAAAGCGGTCATACCAAACCCTGGGGCTTGTTTCAAGCCATAAAGTGACTTTCAAAGACGACATACATACTGAGGAGCATCTGGATGCATAAAGCCAGTCAGTTGATGCATATATACGGTTTCTTTCAAATCCCCATGTAAGAATACATTTTTCACATCTAGTTGATGAATCGGCCAGTTCTTTCCCGTAGCTATGCTCAAAACAATGCGAATAGTGGCTGATTTAACCACTGGAATGAAGGTCTCACCACAATCAACTCCCTCTTGTAGCCTCGTGCCATTTGTCACAAGTCTCGCCTTATGACGTTCAAGCTCTCCACTATCTCTGAATGTGTGACGATATAGCCACATACAATGAATAACATTCACCCCATCTGGTCTTGGGACAATATCCCAAGTGCGTTGTGAAGTGAGCGCATTAAATTCCTCACACATGGTCGCATTTCAATTTGGGTCAAGCTTGACTAATTTTGGAATTTTAGGTATAGGTGAGATAGTCTAAGTGGATAGGTTAAAATGTACTTTCGGTTTGAAAATCTCATGCTGAGCATGGGTTTCCATACAGTGGGTCAGAAGCGGGACAATTTTGGTGACGGGTAGTGGGTTGGTGTGGGACGCAGTATTTTCTGATACGGGAACAATGGCAAGGGGTGGGACAATGGGCTCAGTGACACGAGAACAGTGGCAGGGGGTGGGGCAGTGGGATTGGTGACATGACATTATCCATCACGGGAACAATGGAAGGGGTGGGGCAGTGAGCTCGACGACGACACCGATGTGCCGAGACAGAAGTATTGGGTCGGCTGGTGGTCGACGGGATGGGGTGGGTAGTCGACGTTGGCTGGGGCAGTGACGAGAGAGGATGTGTGCCATGATGTATTGTGATTCTAATGAGGGGGAAGTGTCCGAATAATCAAGGAAGTCGTAATTAGGGACTTGAAAATTTTAGACGTTTGCAAATGGGAAAACGTTCTCATCGAATGTGACATGGCGAGAGACTTGAATTTTATTTGTGGACAAGTCGTAGCATAAGTAACCCTATGGTTTGACAGAAAACCTAAGAAAATGGAAGGGGGGGCTGTGGAGGCGAGATTCAGGTGGCATATACAATAAAAAATTTGAAGGTGATTATAAGAGTGTATCCGACGGAAGAGAATTTCGGTTGGAGTTTTATTTTGAAGAGTTTGTGTTGGTAATATATTAAGAAGGTATGTCGCCATATGCAAGGCGTATACCCACAAAGAAGGGGGGATGAAAGCATGGAAGAGCATAATGCGGATCTTATTATTGATGGTGCGTAGGATTCTTTCGGCTTTACCATTTTAAGGTGAGGTATGGGGGCAAGAGAAGCGAAACACCATGCCATTATCCGCACAAAATTTATGAAAAAGGAAATTGTCAAACTCACGACCGTTGTCACATTAAAATATTTTGATGTTTTTCTCAAACTGGGTTTTAACATGTGCTTGAAATTCAAGAAAGATTTGGTAAACTTGGGACTTATATTTTAGAGGATAAATCCAAAGAAAGTGAGAGAAATCATCCAAAACACCAAATATATTTGTGACTTAGTTTCCTAGTAACTAGAGAGGTCCATAAATCCGCATGAATAATATCAAAAGGAGAGAACGTTAGACTTAGTGATGATTGAAAAGAAAGTCTAACATGCTTCCCTAATGGACAAGAGTAGCAATTGTGGAAAAATTTCCCTTTATTACATTAAATTAAATTATGACTCCAAGAAAATTAAAAATTGCTGCTCCCGGGTGCCCAAGTCTATCGTGCCAAGTTGATGGAGAGATTGCAGCTAGAGAGGTATGTGGATTGACACTGGCAGTGAAATTGGATGAGAATGGATAGAGGTCCCCCACACTATTGCATCTCATAAGAGTTGTCCCCGTACATCGGTCCTTCACAAAAAAACCAAAAGGGTCAAACTCAATAGATACGGAATTGTCACTAGTAAACTTCCTAACAGAGATTAAGATTTTAATGATGTTAGGCGCGTATAGGAAATTTTTTAGGGTAAAGGGAGGGTGAGGTGGTGGTGTTTGTGTGGTGCCATAACCTTGAATTGGTATGTGATTTCCATTTCCAACCAAAATACATTGAGGATTGCGCAAATTAAACAAATGAGGGAGATTACCAGAGCTATGAGTGAGATGGGATGTGGGGCCCGTATCCATGTATCATGCGTCGTCGGGCTGCTAGAGATTCATAGTGTTGTAGGTCTGACTTAGTTTGGTAGGGGTCATAAGACCGTATGCTTGATGTTGTTGTTGGGTCGTGGAGAGGTGGGCCTGGTGTGGTTGACCAGTGTGACTTGGCCAGGAGCTGGGCCCAAAATGCTCGGACTCAAACTTGGGTGTTGTGCCGGGTTGGTTGGGTAAGGGCAAGAGGGCCAGACCCAAATTCCGGGGGTAGGGCACGGAATTGGACTGGCCCATGGATATGGACACTGGGCCTGTCGTGGTTAGCCACCGGAATTGGGTCGGCCCCTTCCCTTGCCACCGCGGTTGTTGCCTCAGCCTCGGCTTCGCCCCGCCCGCCGCCGTGCTAATTGTGGTGGTCCGCGGGTTGCGGTGGTCCGGCGAGTGTAGGGGTGGTCAGCGGTGCGTCTACTACCAACGCCTTCTGATTATGTTCGTCTTGTTTGGCACGTCTAGTCTCTTCCAATAGCAACTGTGATCGGACCTTGTTGAAGCTAGGGAGTGGGTCAGCTTGCTGGATCATCGTCGCAAGTGTATCGTACTCACTTTTCGGCAACCCATTAATAAGTTGCAGCACCATCTTTGTGTTGGAAATCGAAGTGTCAACATTAGACAATTGATCAACAACTAATTTAAGTTGTTTACAATAGTCTGATATGTTAGCAAAGTTCTCAAGACAGATGTTGTTAAATTGTTTCTCCAAATACACGGCACATGTATGTTTGTTATCTAGAAAGATTTCTTCTAGCCTTGTCCATAAGTCGTGATCCGAAGCACATGTCTTCATAATGGTATGAAGTAAATCCTTGGATATGGTGCCATATATCCATTGTTTGACGATCGCATAGAGGGTTACCGGCGGCGTGAAGGAGAAAAGAAGGGTGCCGGATTTTAGGGTTGGGTGCCGGCGGCGGAAGAAAGAAAAAAAAGAGAAGAAGGCGCCGGTTTTGGAGGGGTTGCCGGCGGCGGAAGAAAAAAGAGGAAGTGGAGCGCCGGTTTTTAGGGGTAGAGTTTGGCTTTTGATACCACGTAGAATTATGAAATTCTCCTTGATTGAAAGCTCATCATTATATATATAGTTGTTTACAAGTACAAATTCTAATTGTATGAGGATATTTAGTTTCCATAATTACATCAAAATCCTAATTACAGAATATATGGATATATTCTCTATCAGTTTCAATAAAAATAGATACCAGTTTTCAGATTTCTGAGCAATCTAAGGTCCCGCTTCTTCTCTTTATTTAGTTTGAAATGGTAAATGATTGTATTCATAAAAAAACACAAAAGTAGTGCTGGGATTCTTTACAAGTGAGCAAAAGATCCACAATATAGTCATCTTCTAATCATAGAGGAACTCTTAAGAATTCTAGTAAATATTCAGCCTCATTTACCACCAAATGCGAAATAACATACAATATAACTTAATTCTCTGTACTGATTTCTGCTTCCCTTAGAAACATCTTGAGTTCCTTTCTTTCCAAGCTGGAACAGCGTACCACCAGCTAATTCTTGCTTTGTTTGAGAGAGATACTTCATGTGTTAATTGATCTTCCTGCTCAATAAGGTCAAGTTCTGGACGCACAGCAAAATGTTCATTCAAATAAACTAAAATAGAAGTCATGAATATTATACAATGAACTTTCAAGGTGTACTCACCGCCAACTGCAACCTCAACACTATCATCAGTAGGTTTCTCCAACAAAACCGTGAGCAGTTCAAGAGAGATTTGCTGGTTCACAAGGTGAGCAATAAATTTGACACCTGCTAACAGCTGAGGCTGCAAGAGTGAAAAATTATGAAAAGATTCTGTTCTTTTTCCCTGCTAAAGTTATGAACATATTCAGACTATCACCATAACCCCCCCCCCCCCCCCCCAAACTATATGCACCCTAATCTTTTTACTTTCTTGCAAAACCATAAAAGAAATGTTTTGTTTAAATATTTACAAGTAAAATAGAAAAGCTCATTAGAATTTCCCTAAAACAAATTACTTCTACAGAATGTTGAGTCTTCTTTCTGTCTTCTCCTTAAAACTTAATAGAAAAAACGCATCCAAATAGATTGTTTGTTCTCCGTCACCCAAACAGCAATAATGTACACAAAAATACAGTATGTTGCGCAAAAAGAAAAGTACTGAAAGCGAAAGCAAGAGATACGAACCTTATCATTACGTTTATAAGCTCTTTGCAGCTGCAGCATGATCCTTCTTAACAAAAGGTCATCCACTTCTGGGAACTTGGTATTAACTATCGCAACTAAAGCAGCAAACGCATCAGTAAAACCCGGAGAAGCCATTTGCTCATCCTCCCTTCTCTTATGCACCTTTTCATCATCATCTAACCGTCGCTTCCTCTCCTTCCTATCATCCTTTACATCACTAGCTTCACCTTCATGTCTTCGTCTCCTCTTCCTCCTATCATCCTTCTCATCGTCCTCATCAACTTGGCTTTCATTTTTTCTGCTTTCCTTCCTATCATCCTTTTCATCATCGTCCTCACGTTCATCTTTTGAGCTCCTCTGTATTCTGCCATCCCTTCCAGTGTCATCATCACTGTCATTTCTTCGTCTTCTCTCCCTCCTATCATCCCTTTTATCATCAACATCATCCTTAAGCTCATCTTTTGGCCTCCTATCATACCTTATAGGACTATCTTCACGTTCATCTCTTTGCCTTTTACACATCGAATCATCCTCCTCCTCATCACTATCATCCCTATTTCCTTTTTCAGTTCTTCGCCTCGACAACCTCTTATCATCCCTGCCATTATCATTACCTATCTCCACGTTCATTCCTTCTCCTTCTCTCCCTCCTATCATCCCTTCCCTTGTCACCACCACCATCATCAATTGCTCACCTTCTCTCCCTCCTATTATCATCCCTTTTCCACTCTACAATCTCCCCATCCTCATCCTCCGATTTATTCTCCCTTCTCCTAGCGCGCCCATTCTCCCTCAAATCCTTCTCCATTAGCTCAACTTATCTTACAAAATCACAAATTCTATAAGCAAATTACACCTCCATGAGGTAGGTTAAGGTGTGCGTACACTCTATCCTCCCACCGGGGTTGGAGCTAGGTAGACTCCAATTACACTGTATATATAAAATTAAAATTATTATTTTATGTATATATAGTAGATGTTGAACTCTTTAACTTTTTCGTGTGTTTACTTGTTCGTATTTTTTAACCCCTAGGTGAAACACTGGGTATGTTGCTATTGATAAGCAAATTACAATTTAGACACAATGTCTAAATACAGTTAAAAAGCTAGGATTTTTTCAAATATAAGGTAAATTGTTGGGTTTGTGAAGAACAACAATTTTAAGTAATTAAAATATCCCCCCCCCCCCCCTCAATTTACGTGGTACCTTTTGAATTTCAATATTCAAACAAAAATCTTTCTTTGATGTAATTTTTTCATATATCTTTTGAATTATCACTTATTGTGGTTTATAGTAATTTTATGTGTTTTCAAATATGTAAAAAAATTAAAATAAATTTAAAGATTCAATGGCCGAATTCACGGTCAAAATTAAATTGTTTGACTCTCAAAACCAAATTGTGTTATATAAATTGGGACAGAGGGAGTGTATGTTATTGTTCCTTTTCCGTATAAATATGTTATACATGACCAAATTTTGAAGTACTATGGAATAATATTACAAGTTTTACATAGCACATAAGTAATTAAGCGTTGGAATTTAATAATCTTGAAAAATTGTGAATACTCGTAAGTTAAGGGATTAAAAAGTGCACATGTCAAGCAATTAAAAATTAAATATGCTTAGTTAAATATTATAAAGATTAAAAATATAATTTATCTATAACTAAGAGACCAAAAGTGCTCCAAACACTTTTTTGTTCATTTTTACAAAAACAAATTCAGAGAGTTATGTAAAAAATATAATTAAGAATGGACTTAGTTGATCAATAAAGTGGAGGAAAATCATGAGATTTCACCATCTCGATTTAAATTTCATTGGAAGCAAAAATACACTTGTACCTTTTCCTGGTGCGTAAAGTTATTTAATATATTGATTATTATGAAAGGTTGTAGATTCCCATGTAATTATCAAGGTTGCGTGAATTGGTCCAAATATTTTGATTTTTTATTTTTTTTAAAAAGCTATTATAAAGATTTTGGACAAACAAATGAGATAAGATTTTTGGGGTAGAGGTGAGGGTGAGAGTAGAGACAAATTCATATTAAAAACATTGAGATGATATAAATTTTATAAAATAAATGTCTGGACTGTATTATTGGCACCCATCTATGTAATCTTTAATTATAATAATAAGATGAAGGTTGTATAAGATTTGAATGAATCAAATCTACCGAGAGCTAATAAGTGGTTCTAAAATAAAACAGACCATGGGCGGATCTATATGGAGCCGAGTTTGTCGAAAAATTATATGATGTATGTAACGTCAAAATTTTATATGCATATATTAAGTGTTGAACCCTATTAACACAAACCATAAACTTAACTTAGTGATAAATGGGATTCAAATTTTCGTAGACCACACTCGAGTATCGCTTACAACATTTTTCTCGTTTTAATTAGTAGAGTATCTTGTTTCTTTGATTTTTGGAGCCCCCAAAAATACTCTCTTGACGGTTTGAGATCTGAACAATTCACAAATTCAGACTTTTCCTTTTAGACATGATTAAAATCCAATATGAATCACCATCCAATTTACTCGTTTGCACTCCTTTCCATCACGTTGGAATTAGAAAATTGAAATATGAAGAGTTTTTAAGCAATTGCGGACCATCGAATATAGCATATTTGTGAGACTATTACAAGGTTAAATTGCGTTTCTCACTAAGAAAAGCAACGATAAGATGCAATCTATTACTTTATCCCATCTCATTTTGGGTGAAACTATTACTATTTGCAAGTTTTCCTCTTCACCGTCATATTTTCAAGCAACTTTTAACATATTTTTTCAATTGTCAAAATTGGGACTTGTACAATACAAATGTAATTTCTAACTATTTATTATCATACATCTAAGAAAAGTAAAGCATTAGCCTCCAAAGCTTTCAAGTGGTAAAGATTGAGGACTTGTGACCTAAGTCGGAACCCTGCTAACTAAGCATGACATGCCCATTGTCCATAAGTTTTGAAGGCTGCACTTAGTCCTTATTAGGTACAGATGGATTTCTCGATCATTAAAAAAAGAGTAAGGAATCGATTTCCAAATCAAGACTAACAAGTGACCTTATAGTCCAAACAATATTCTTAAAGTCAGACTTGTAATTGAGTACCTCTAGTCAAAATTTGTTCAAAAGTACATTAATGCACAGAAAATTTTGCTTCAAAGTCATCACCTACAAGTTGAGTTTTCCTTCTACTTTAAAGTCGACTTGCAATATACAATACATGCTCAGAACAATTTGATAACGAGTGACGACCATAGAGCTTACGCGTGGAAACAACAGGTAAATACACAAAAATTGACATCTTATACGTATGGGGGGAGGGGGAAAAAAGAAACAAATTTCAATGATTCAACAAAAACTGTAGATACATTCAGTTTCATTTCAGGAACAAGAGAGAAAAGAAGTTGAACCAGACTAACTATGGGGAAACTAGAGTCTAAAAGATCCCCAAATGTGACCCTCACTAGTCAAGAAACTACCATAATTAACAAATATACCTTGTGTACATTTCATTTAGCGCCAAGATCATACCTTTTTGTTGTTTGATGTTAGTAAGCCCATTTGTTCAGTAAGTTGTTCCATGTTCTGAGTTTTGTCCCATCCATTTTCTTGTGGCTTGGTTTCACTCGTCCTTGAAATATCATCCATTGCAACAGAGTCCATCTCCTCTGTCTCTCCAGGGGACGGGCTTTGAAGAAACTTTTCCCAGAAAGGGTCACCGACACTAGGAAGCTCTTGTATGTCGTCCAGCAAACCAATCTGCCACTCATAATGAGGATCAGGAGAGAAATTACCAATATCTAGTTGCATTTTTCCGTCCATTCCAACTGCGGAATCCATGAAAGAATCCTGCTCCATCTCAGATGCGGTAATATCTATATTGTTTCCGGGCAAAATTTCTTGCATCTGTGATAGCTCGGGCATAATTATATCTGATGCAGAGAGTGAACCAGGAGGCAAATCTTGAGCTCCTACCAACGAGCTTATGTCTGAGAATTGATTATTGGCGATTTCAGAAGATGCGCCGAGATGAGATGACTGGACCTCAGAAATGGCAGGCGAAGAACTTTGACCAGCAATTGCTGAAGCTGTATTCAGCAAGGGCTGGCCAGAAGTTGGTGGGACTTCCTGAAGAGTGACTCCTGAAACACAAGCGGAAGATGCATTAGATTGTGATTGTGATTGTGATTGTGATTGTGGAGAACGATCACCAATCAGGAAACTTTCAGGACTGTTGCTGAAGTTCTCTAATCTAGAAGAATCTAGTTTTGAAAGCTCCCTGAGCATTGCCTTTGCTGCCTCATTCATCACAGGTTGGTACTTCACAATCTGTCCATCCGCAGGGGTAACGGAATGATCCCCTGATTCAATGTCCTGCTTAATCCTCCGTTTCTTGCTGCCTTCAGCTACGCGCCTATTACTCTCATTTTGCTGCTGTACAAACTGTGCCAAGAATCCAGGGCTGTTAACAGCTTTTGCCAGGAATGACATCATCTGTTGTTGTCGCTGCTCCATACCCTGAAGGCGCTGCACCATCCCTTGCAACTGATTGTCGGTGGTTTGCTGCTGTTGTCTGAGCCTAACCAGCTCTTGCATAAGAACGTTCTTGTCCCTTTTCAGCCTCTCAACCTCTTCTTCAAGCCCAAATTTTCCAACCTCGACACAAGCCCCAACAGATGCATTCTGTCCATGTGGCTGCTGCTGTTGTTGAGCATGCCCATGAGCAGGTTTACGCCGACTTATACTTTTAAGCAGGTGCTTTTGACCTCTTAAGAATCCCTCGTTAGCAAATTCCCAGCGGTCTGGATCAACCTTTCTAAAACCCTGTATGTCCACAAAATTCCCAAAAAGAGAAGAGTACAATGGCATGAGTAGGAGTTTGATAAGCAGCACAAAGATCATTGCGCCAATATTCCCAATTAAAGGTAATTACAGTAATCAACAAAAGAGTTTACCAAATGGCTTTGTTTGTCATCAAGATCATTCGTCAGGTTTCCTTTGCGAACATAAAGAAATCAATAAACCATTCAAATCTCCACTCACACTCTAACGGAATAAAACTTCGTTTCCTCGTAAGCTTTTCGGTATAAAATTAGCATGACTTGAAAATAAGTACAAAATTAGGTACTTTATCAGAAATCCTAACAAGAACTGTTTCAGAAACCACCACAATAAGAATACAAATAGGGCCCAGATGATCCTACAAGCACCTCTTCCCAGAGTTAAAGAAAAAGAAATCATTCTGATACAAATTTAAAAATCAAAAGCGAAATCATGTCCAACTCATTGTAACTGCTCCTCATCTACCTCATGGTTAGCGAAACCCATACTTGCAAATTCTTTTACAGATAAAAAACTTTTTTTGGGGGAAATGGTAAAGTATTACTGATGTCAGAACAGCACTAAGATGGTGCTGATTATACCTCAAA
This sequence comes from Anisodus tanguticus, assembly GCA_034509755.1. Classification (NCBI taxonomy): domain Eukaryota; kingdom Viridiplantae; phylum Streptophyta; class Magnoliopsida; order Solanales; family Solanaceae; genus Anisodus; species Anisodus tanguticus. The sequence continues at coordinate 45,729,036 of CM067555.1, forward strand.
GAAGAGGAGATAAATAGAAGTAAAAAGAGGCGGAGGAGCACTCAATCTAGCCTATACAAACATTTAAGAACAGTAATAGGGGCTCAACCTGATTTACCTACTCCAATTCACAGATAAATACATTTATGCGAGCCAAACATACACTCAATCATCCTAATAAAACACACGAATATTCACCCCTAGATTACAAAACATGAAGAAAAGATAAAATAATGGATGTGTCTCCACATCCAACTAATACTCAACTATAGCATATTTATTTATTATTCAGAAGGCACAGATGTATACACAAATGCAGCAGGGAGACCTGTGCAAATAGAACAGATAGAGATCCAGTGACAACAGCCCACTATTATGTTTCAAACACGTGGCGTGCGCCTATCCACAACGCGCTTTGCTACCTTTACCACTGAACCAAAGCACTAGCACTCAAGGCTACCACTATTGAGAATTAACAATTAGGAATTACCATTAAAGGCATCAGCAAGTGGGATATAGCCACAAAAGGGAATCAATGGACCATTTTATTATTACAAATTGGCTATATATGATAGAAGTAATTGGAATCAATATAAAAAGGCAACCTGAAATACAGAAGATTTAGGAAAAGGAAATAGAAGAACTGCACCAACACAGTTCGAAGACAAGTCAAAAGATACGGGTACACCATTATAAATAATTACCATTTGTAAATACCAATTTTGCTCACAAAAAGTACCAAGGGAAATTTCAAAATCAACCAAAACAGTAAACACCAAGAACGAAAATTTTTATGCTCAATGAAACTAGCATGAACTGATAAGAGAGAGATTCAATCATGACGGAGATGGAGACGAGACAAGGGTAATCCCCAGATTTGGAGGATATTAGGAGGTGATGAAGGAAGACTAGGAGTCACCATCACAAGGGGGGGGGGGGGGGGCCTTCCTGTTCTTGATTTTATCTGGAAGGTTCTCCTTTCCAGCGGCCTAAGCAATATAATTTAATTTGTTATCTTCCCTTCTTTCCTGTGAAGTCATGCCTATATTGACCAATACGCCCTATAGGATAGTCGAGTTCCTGTGGTGCCAGTAAGTAATTATACTTAACAAAAGTGAAGAAAATAATCTCTTCTTTCACATTTCATAATTTGGCATGTTTCACATGTCAGTTGAATGACACATTTGAAAAAAACGACAAAAGTTAAAAGCAATAGATAATCAAAATTCAAAAAAGAACTTTCACTTTACTTTCTGAACTAGTTTCAGGATCTACTCTTAATCTTATTACTGAAAAGATGCTGTACCATTTTTTCAAAGGCCATGTACTACAAAGCATGTAGACTAAATACAGCGGTAAACTTAATGCAGTTGTGGATTTAGCTGACATCAAAAGGTAAGATCCATCTCCATCCTTTTTTAGGTGAAGAAAAAGGCAGTTCTCCGTTAACAGATGGAACCAAGCAGTCTATGTGAAATCACCCTTGCTAAAACAAAAGTAAAATTGCTCTTGCTCAAGTGTTTTGGGGTTCAACCGACAATTATGAGAAGTTGAATCAACCCAAAAGATAATGTATCCGGTTAAATTTTACAGGGGAAGTACCACAAAAATGTATTTACGCGAGCTGTCCGTCTTCATATTATTATGTGCACATATTTTTACATACACATAAATAATAGAACTGAACGTTGCAAAAGTAAAAAAACCAATCATTTGATACTTGAGTAGGTGAGTATCCACTTCCTAAGATGTAGAGTATCTATGATAATCTAGCTATATATGTTGTATGTATTTACCAATTTGGCACTATAACACTAAAATCAAGAAACACTGGACAGGTTACGGTGCCAGGAAAATAAAAAAGTTAAATTGAAAACAAGCATAGCATAGTGTTGTTGGAAACATATGGATTCAAGACAACAAAATAGAAGATGCACTGACAAATTCCACGTCCACGTGTCTATTAATCAATTTAGGGGTCCATCATTGAAATACATCAAGCGAACCTGATTTTAAGGCAACCAATTCACGAACTTCCCACAGGAAAACAGAAACCACAAAGGACTACAACAGATGTTTCTCTCAGCGTCCTATGCACTTCAAAATGCAAGCATCTTGCTCAAAAATCAAATATTCAGAAAAGTGTTACTCTATTGTTTAAGATCAAGCAAGCCTAAACAGATCCAGCATAGAAAGAAAAGTAAATTTTACAGTATCAGAAACAAGCTCTATTACTGCATGTACACGCCCAGTTTTTACCCTCTGTTTTTCAAGTTATCTTATTTTTAAAACTTAGTTTGGCTAAATTTCTTTAGTACTTCTAAAACTGTATTGAAAATAAGCCAGAGAGAAAAATAATGCATATATATTTGTCAAGACATAGATTTAACGGGATTATTTTGAAATACACCACTGAAGTGGCAAAAATAATATTTATTTTTCATTTTTTATTTCCTTCTCATTTCCATTTTCTTTCTTCCTTTCCACCTCTTCTTCTCAACACCTTTTCCGTCTCTTCACCGTGGACCTTATTTCTACCAATAACCCATGTCCTTTCCCCTCTTTCTTTGTCTTCCCAAGAACCTTTCATATCTTCCAATCACATCTTTATCACCTTTTTGTCCTTCGAAGAATTCTTGCGCTCTTCCCAAAAACTCATCTCATCTTTATCGCCTTATTGTCTTTTCAATACTTATTTTCACTCTTTTCACGAACTCCTCCCACTCCCATCACTTTTTTGTCCTCGGAAAACTCCTTATCCCTCTTCTCAGTAACTCCTTTTTTCATCATCACATCTCTATCACCTTTTTGTCACCTTTATCTCCCCAAGACTTTTTTCTTCTCAATAATTCTCATTTCACCATCACATATCTATTACCTTTATATCACAAGAAGAGAGGGAATGAAATAACTTCAAATAACCTTTGCTCTTCTATCAATTAACTAAGAACAACAATGGAAGAGGAAGAGCTTCTCGCACTGAAATCTACCACAACTCCCATAGTCACACCAAAGGAGCTTAACACTTTGAGAGTTCTATACCCACACCCTAGTTCTACAAAGAGTTTCCGTCCATAACCTCCAAGAAAACCAGAGAGATCCAATTTATGAAAATCTGAGAGTTGAAAACCAGTTAGATCCAGCTTCGCCACATTGCAACCCTCATTTGGTCTCACTAGGAATTTACAACAGACTGAGGTCCATTCGTGTTTAGATGTTTATCCATGATTTCTTTATTTTCTGTGTCTGATTTGTGATATTATGTAATCATCTCCAATAAAAATACTCTTACGTATTCTCTATAATTATTTAACAAGTGATGACCACTTGATTTCTTATGCCAAACCTACTCTGCAAGTTCAACTCGTGACAGACTTGATTATTCATTACGTATGGAAATAATATCTTGCTCATACTCATATTCAGTTGTTCATTTGTTTTCCCTTGCTTCAACGAGGGTTGTAACATATTAAAATTTTGTTCTCATTTCCTTTTTTATAGTAATTTCTTTTGTATGGATGGCTTAACTTAGAAAAGAATTTCTAGATCAGATAATTGTGTTTCACATGAGGCTCGAAGGATGTTTAACACCTTTCCTTTGGATTAAATGAACCTCCTAACCTTAATCTCCTCTTTTTGTCACAGTTTTGTCTTTCCTAAGACTCATTTTTCCTCTCTTGGGAATGACTATAGTAGTTGTGGTAGAAGCTCTTCTTCTTCATCTGCTTTCCCTAATTCATTGAAGAACAAATGTTAAGGAAATAACCAATACTCAAGGCTTAACCTGAGCTATTTATTCTCTTCTTTTTCTTGTGATATAAATGTGATAGATATGTGACCGAACAAAGAATTCTTGAAAGAAGAAAAAGTCTGTCTTGGGAAAAAGGTGACAAAAAGATGGTAGAAATGCAATGGTGAAAGGAAGATTTCATGAGAGAGGAGAAAGCATTAAAAGGGCAGCCCGGAGCATTAAGCTCCTGCTGTGCGCGGGGAAGGGCCGGACCACAAGGGTCGAAGGTGAAAATGTAACAAAGAGGTGATAAAAAAGGGCAGTCCGGTGCACTAAGCTCCCGCTATGCGCTGGGTCCGGGGAAGGGCCGGACCACAAGGGTCTGTCATACGCAGCCTTACCTTACATTTCTGCCAGAGGCTGTTTCCACGACTTGAACTCATGACCTCGGTGACATGACAGCAACTTTACCAGTTACTCCAAGGCTCCACTTCAAAGAGGCGATAGTGAAAGGAGTATTTTTTTGAGAGGGCGTAAAATGTCTTGGGAGGACAGAAAGATGATTACGGATGGCGGGTGAAAAAGAAGTCTTGGAAGACCAAAGAAAAGTTTTAGAATGGGAGGGGTTTCAAAGAAGATTGAAGAAAGTTTTAAGAAGGCCAAAAAGGTGATAGGAACATGATGGAAGATTTTGCAAGGCACAACACTCAAAGATATCCTCAAATGGATAATAGAGGAAATAGGACACAAGAACAATGCACATGATATTCATAACAAAACAAATAACGTGTCCTCCAGAACAACATTTTTTAATTCAACACAATAGTTGATTAATTCAACCCAACTATTGTACAACAACAACAAATACAACAATAGAAAGTAGTACACATCGAAGATAAGAAACTATGTGATAACTAAAGAATACTACTAAAAAGGATAAAAACTCATCTACCTACTGCTAGCCTTCTACCCTAATACTCGACCTTCATACCTTCCCATCTAAGGTTATGTCCTCAGTTAGCCGAAGTTGTGCCATGTCCTGTCTAATCACCTCACTAATTGAACTTCTTGTTGTTGTTGTACAATAATTGATTAAATATTATCATGATGTCGAGAACATTAGTGATTCCAATTAGTAATCACCATAACAACAACAACAAGATACCACATCTAACAAAAAGTTATAATCTTTCAGCTACCCCAATAAACTACAACAAGTACACCTAAATCACAAACTACTTGGGCTCAAATTCTCAATATCCAATTTGGATCACATTAAAAAAGCAACTGCAGCAACAAAAAGTAGTACACATAGAGGAATAAGAAACTATGTGATAACTAAAGAATACTACTAAAAAGGATAAACACTTGGCTACCTACTACTAGCCTTCTACCCTAATCCTCGACTTCCATACCTTCTTATCTCTAAGGTTATTTACTCAGTCAACTGAAATTGTGTCATGTCATGTCTAATCACCTTACTAATTGAGTTTGTTGTTGTTGTAAAATAGTTGATTAAATATTATCACGAAGTTGAGAACATTAATGACTCCAATTAGTAATCACTATAACAACAACAACAACAAGAAACCACATCAAACCAAATTTATAATCTTTCGACTACCTAGATAAACTACAACAAGTACACCTAAATCACAAACTACTTTGGCTCAAATTCTCAATATCCAATTCGGATCACATTAGAAAAAATAAGTTATCGAACACAGTAAAAAGGGCAGCCTGATGCACTAAGCTCGCAGTGTACGAGGAAGAGCCGGACCACAAGAGTCTATTATACGCCGTCTTACCATGCATTTCTGCAAGAGACTGTTTCCACGGCTTGAACCCGTGACCTCCTGGTCACATGACAACAACTTTACTAGTTACTCCAACGCTCCCCTTCTAATTCACCACAATAGTTGGTTAAATATTATCACGAGGTTGAGATCATTAGCATTCCAATTAGCAATCACCATCAAAACAACAACAACAATAACAAGAAGAAGATACCACATCGAACAGAACGTTATAATCTTTCAGCTACCCCGATAACTAAATCACAAACTAGTTGCGTTCAATATACATTTGGATCACATTATAAAAATAAGTTACCGAACTTAGTAAGAAAGCAAAGGGAAAGAAATGCATACATACATAAGTATTCAACTGCCTCACAAAGCTGGAGAAATTGTTATGCTTAAAGTACTTGGGTAGAAGATCCCTGGCAAACTCCGGTGGGTCCCAAACAACAAAGCTATTATTCGTAGAACTCCACGACACAATCTTATCAGTGCTGACGTCATCCACCATGTCATACGTCTTCACCAGAAATGGCGGTGGCGCATTCGTACTCGGCATCGGCGCCGGCGCCGGAGCTCCTCCTCCTCCGTCACCTGCAGCAGCAGCCTTCGACTCCATTCGGAACTAGTCGGGTCGGGTCGGGTCAGATCAAATCAAACACCGACAATAAATACACCACATATATATACGTGTTTATATATTAGCCATGGATGGAGGTCGAGAAAAAACCCTAATTTTTAGAGAGAGAAAGAGTGAATTTTAGAAAAGAGAGAGAAGAGGAAAATTGAATTAAATGGACCGGTGGAGGAAAAAGAGACGAATCGGTTAATTTTTTGTTTAGATTACTCTTAAAATTATAATATCCTCAAATATGATGATACGTTAATTTGTGAAGCGTTGAAAGCAGAAGGATTCAAAGTGTACTTTGATTAAGTGAAGGTTCAAGGTGTTTAATAAGACATTATAAGAATAAAAGGTCAGCTCGTGCACTAAAATTTCGCTAGGCGCGGAATCAGAAAAAAGGTTGACCACAAGAGTCTATTATACGCAGTTTTATGAGAATCAAAATCAGAATTTATGAATAAATTGGGGACCTAAAATTCTTTTACGCTATAATGAAATGAAAAAACTTATAATATGATATTGTGATGGAGATAGATAATAGATTTTCGATAGAATAATTGACATCTATGCGAGTTAATTCGAATACTACCAATATTTAAAGGGAGAAATTGCACGATTTTCCCTTTAAATGGATTCGTTTTTAATTTTTTACTTTCAAAATTAAACTTATATCTAGCGAAATATGGCATAACTTGTGATATATTATAATGTGAAAATATATATTTATGACATGCGAAAAAGTTATTTGTTGTGAGGGGCAAATTAAAGACCAACACAAATCACGGCTAAAAGTGCAAATGACCCTACTAAAAGAGTAGAAGAATGAAACTTTTTTTTATTCCACCCGGTGCCCGATATTCACATTGGAGTCTGACTAAATCCAGATTACGCGTTGCAGGGCCCATTTAGGAGTGCTCCCAACATAATTTTTTGGGGAAACGTGTGTGCCCCCTTAAACCAAACTAATTACCCGCCCATATCCCTATTACTTTCGTACCCCATAAAAAATAAAACTATCTATCAGAGATGTCCCAAAATTATTATATCAACATGATATATATATATATATATAGATAGATACCGAGATGGTATCATGGAAGACTAATTCAATCCTTAAAGGGAAAAGGGTCAAATTTGTCCTCCAACTATGCTTTATGGAACAAATTTGCCCTCCGTCAAACTTTGAGATCAAATATACCCTTCCCGTTAGCAAACTTGTTAAATTTGCCCTCAGATGAACGGATTTGTGAGTTGGACACCACGTCGGATCCACGTCGGCAGACCACCACCACAAACAACCGCCACTACCATCTCCATTAACTGCCAGCTCGACGCCGGCAGAACACCACCAGCCGACCACCACTGCTTCCCTCTCTCATCTCGTCCTTACCACATCCACAACACTAACAATAATGACCCCAACCCCTTCGTGACACAACTTTGTTAAGTTCATTACGAATTTTCTCAATAGATGGTCTAATTTGAATGAACTTACCTACAACAGTAAGCCTACATATTTTTGCTAGCAGTTTGTTCTCCTCCGTGGTGAAGGAAACCACTATTATGCCTTGTCTGAGCTTATACGGTATGTGTTGTAGTTGTACTCATTGGATCCTCCAAGAGCAGCAGCAAAATTCTTTGTCGTGTTGTCAGCGGGCACTGCAAACTCTCTATTGTTCTAGTTTGATTTTGAGCTATCGTTGTTGCCAAAAGATGAATTGGGTTTCGATTCCTTTTTATTATTTGTCGAATTAAACTTGGGGATCTGTGACATAGGTTTCGCAGGGGTGGGAAGAGGAGGAAATTGAGAAGTATCACTTTCTAGAGGTGTGAAACTGTTGGCTTTCGCCATATCCGATGGGCTAGAAGCCCACCCGCTGTTGTTGGAGATTTGTGCCCTAATTGTTTCCGATGGTGGTTCATCGTTGGTTGGTGGAGAAGGAATGGTGGAACGAGATGGTGGATTGGTGGTTGCGGTGGTTGATGAAGACGAAAGGGTTGGGGTCGTTGTTGTTGGTGTTGTGGCGGTGGTAAGGAAAAGATGAGAGAGGGAAACATTGGTGGTCGGCTGGTGGAGTTCTGCCAGTGGCGAGCTAGCAGTTAATGGAGATGACAGTGGTAGTTGTTTGTGGTGGTGGTCTGCCGATGTGGAGTCTACGCGGATCCGACGTGGCGTCCGACTCACAAATATGTCCATCCGAGGGCAAATTTAACAAGTTTGCTAACGAGAAAGGTATATTTGATCTCAAAGTTTGACGGAGGGCAAAGTTATTTCATAAAGCATAGTTGGATGACAAATTTGATCATTTTCCCTAAAAATAAAAAAATAATATGTTTATTAGGAAAATGGCATTTTTACCAATAAAGTAACTATAGGGGCATTTTTGAATTAAACTATAAACATAGGCCATTTTTGTTTAATTTCACACAATTTAAGAATATTTTTGGTCATTTTCTGATCAATAAATATAAGATATATATCTTGAATACTATGTCTATATTTTTTACGGAAAAGGGTCAGATTTGCCTTTATACTTATCAAAAGAGGTTAAATAGCCCTTCGTCATACTTTTTTGATATAATTGTCTTTATCATCCAACTTTAAGCTCATATTTACCCCTTTAACTGTTAATTCTCCTTGTCCCCACCTTTATTTCATATGTGGTGCCTACTTGTATATTATTTCCTCCCAATTTAAATCTAGTCAAATTAAAACCCAACCCATCTATAACCGATCCAAATCTGACCCTTGTACATTAAGTGATATGCATTTTCATTTTGATTTGTTCTTCCTTAATGTTAATTGCTTAACTGAATATAAACACCCGAGGTAAGTAAATATTTACCTAAAATTATTATAAAGTTCTAAATTTTACTATATTGTCATCTCAAGTATGTGACATGTGGATTCACGGAACTCAATAACTTTTACTCGAATTCCGTAAATATTTAATTGTGAACTTAATTATTATTGTATATTAACTTGAGATTGTTGTAGAAACTCGTAAACTTGAAATTCTGAATCCGCCTCTAATTTTCAAGATGTTTTACATGTAAATTTGAAATTTTACGATATTGACTATTTTAAAAAAATACAGCAGAAAAATGACAGTGAACACTATATTTACTTTAGTTTCCAATGGTACTCCAATAGCCACTATTATCAAAGGTTCTCCACAGAACAATTCAATTAAACGAACTCGAATTCTTTATGTACTAACAAACTTACCATTTTCCAAAAAAATTATGTACTTACCACTTTATCATGATCTTTAGTGATATCTCGTACAATTTCTTTAATGGTTGTTTTATTGTAGTCTTTTACAAATTTATTTTTAGTTTTGTGTCTTTTTATAAATAAAAAAATTATTTTAAAATAAAATCCCTCAAACTTTGCTAAGTGATTTAAGCCTTGGGGCCACTATAGTAATTCTTTCTCTTAATTTTCTCTGTTTCCCTTCCTATTCCTTCCAATTTTCAGCTTCAATGGAAGCAATGACAACAATAAAAATAATTACATCGCGATATAATAGTATGAATATTCCTTCTAATACTATATGAAATTTACATGTTCTATTGATATACAGAACGACTGATCAAAGAGAGTACTCCTATACTGTCTGGTATTGATTCAATAATTTGCGTTTAGTGGGGAGCTATTTTTATTTTGACAAGTAAAAATAGCGATTGTCTTTACTTATACGGTTTAGGATTAAATTGATTTTTGTTTATATATTAAGAACCAAATGGGATGAAAGCCTATACATTAAGGACTATTCTGATCAAGGGAAGCGAAAATTGGAATAGGGGATAAGTGTGTATGAAGAGTCAAATGAGAATGCCAGAAGCAACGCTGTCGAAGACAACGATTCTGATGAGTATGATCATGATATGTATGTGGGGAGTCGCAGGATGAGTCGCAAAATTCAGGAGGAATATAATAGACAAGTTGATGAGAGCGAGGTAGGTGATTATGTTTTCGTATGCAGATGTAGGTTCACAAAACCTGAAGGTCTTTGTGAAAATCTATAAATTTCAAATTCTGAATCCATCTATGTTAGTAGGATGCTTTTTCAACTGTTGAGTGGTGTTAAATTTTTTTGATTTGTCCTGTCTTGTTGGCGTATGCAATAGGGTTTTCATATCACTTTGAATTTGGATTTGGGTGTTCGAATTGAGGCTCCAATTGTTCTAGCACGAGGGTGACGAGAACCCCCCGCCCCTCCTCCCAACCAAATTTGCTAAATTCTCTTTGTTATTATTGTATATTAACTCGGAAACCAAAAATAAAGTTAAAGTATCTGAGTAAACAATTTCTAAATCAAGAAGCTCCAATAGAATATAACAAACCATGCTCACATATATTTCAAACAAATGGTATAAATTCACAGTTTACTCAAATGAACTTATTCCTCTCTATCCACAAGTCTGCAGCATTGCTGAAATTTCTCAAAGGTCAAAATTGACGGCCATTTAAAGGAAATAAAAGAATGTGACAAAAGTCAGTGGCATTATACTACTGCAAAGAAAAATACACTCAACAACACTCTTTTACCATCGACTAAGAGCAGTGGTTAAAATCTGCTCATTATATCAGTGTCGCCCTTACTATGCCTCAATTTTTGGCTGAACGAAAATTTGCGTACACGACTGCATGCACTTACAACTGCTGTGAAAATACCATATATCACAGGAGAAGATAAGTCCTCGGGCGACAAGCTAGCATACTAACCATCAACCATTCCCATAAGCATGTATTTTCTGAAATCATTGAAATTTCAGAGCAATATACTCGAAATTTTCTGAAAGAGATCCCCTTAAATTGAAATGTTCTATCGGATGTGCTTCCAAGATACCACTTTTTGTGGTGAAATGTTCTTTCCAACTATTCATCAGCAGTGTGTTGTTTGCAGCCCTTAGGTCCATAATGCTGGGAGCTTCGCTTCACTGTCTTTCTACAAAGGTAACAATAGTGATTCTGGCATGCCCAGCAGAATATGTGATTGTTATTGCCAACCTGTGATGATGACAACAAAGAAAAACAGGGACGATTTAGCTACGGTACTGAACAGAAAAAAAGTAAAATGAAGAGAACAGATTTTGTTCATAACAGTGGTGGATTCAGGATTTAGACGTCGTGAGTTCTAAGTTCAAAATTAGGCACCTAAAATATACTCCTTCATATGAAGTGCTTTACCTTTTCATTTCGGTCCAAAATAAATGGTGTTTCACATAATCAAGAAGGTATTTAATTATTTTCTTCCAGACCCCTACTTAGATACGTGGAATTTATGTAACCAAGAAATTGTATTAAATAGGTAGATTTAATTATCGGTAAGTTAGTAAAAACACTTCTTACTTCTAGTTGGAGGGAGTACATTTAACCCTATATATCCTTGCTTTTCACATATATACATAATGTTCGGAAGCTGTGAGTTGCACCGAACCTGCGGCTTCTATATTGGGTCCGCCATCGGTTCAGAGGCTGGAAAAGACTTTAAACTATAAAAGTAGATGATTATAAGGTTACCGCGTTAATTACTGCATCGACATGTTCCCCACTTCTAGATGAATCAATACGGTCAAAGAGGGATAGTTGGAGGTCAATAAAATTATGATTTATTTCATAGAACTCTATAGAGGTAACAAGAACTCTATATATAAATGCAAGAATTTTCTATAAGGCTAGTAGATCCAAAACGTTTGTGTGCCTGTATTACTTGTTCCCCCTTGAAAAAATTCCTCTAAATATATTTTCTGACGACACTAAGAAAATTTTAGTATCTGAAAATCCTCAGTTAAAGCTGAAGTGCATCATACATCTATTAATGAAACTATTTTTGGTTATTACTAGGGCTGGCCAGTGGGCCGGGACAGCCCGAGCCCGTCCCGGTCCCGCCCCGACCCAGCCAAAAAAAAAAAAAAAAAAAAAAAAAAAATTACGGGGGCGGGGCTCGAACTCGGGACGGGACGATGTCTCGTCCCGCGAGACCCGAGCCCGCCCCAGGCCCGCGAGACCCGACCCCGACCCCGACCCCGCCCCTTTGCAAAAATGACCGTTGCACCAACGACCATTTTAGCCCCCCCCTCCCCCAACCCCCTACCCCTTAATATTTATTTTTAACCCATAAATTATTATATTTACACTTTAACCCAATTTTTCAACTATAAATAACTCATTTTCTCTTCATCTTTCTCACAAATCTTCCTACAATCTCTCTAATTTCTCAATATATCTCTCTACAAGTCTACATTGTTTGCTAAATATTCAATTTTATTTATTCATTTGGGAATTGGTAGTGAAGTTGGCAACTAGCTTGAGGATCTTCCATCGAGCAAAGTTTCAATTTTCAACCTCTCGATTACACGTCGACGTTACGTCGGCGTTTGGTACATTCGTTCCTTCATTAAATTATTATTGTCTGTTTATTTAGTTTAGATCACTTAATTTTATTGTCTTTAATTATTTATTTATTTATTTATTTATTATCATAATTAAAATGGAAGGATTAAAAGGTATGTTTAAGGGTAAGGTTAAGGGTGCTTCTTCTAGTAGGGGCAACCAGGGCAAGGGTACTTCTTCTAGTCATCTTATTCCTACACAGGATGATTTTGTTGATACTCAACATTTTCCTACAATATCATTAGATTTAGATCAGGAGCTATTTTCTGGAACTCAAGAAGACTTTAATTTAGACGATGATCTAGATGATATACCCACTAATGTTGATGACAACACACCCACTAGTGCACCTTCAACTGAAATACCTCCTATTCCCCCTAGTATGAGATGAGGTCCAAGAAAACGACCATTAAAATCGATACATGGACATTTTTTGATAGGGACGTAGAGAATCAAGTAGTCATATGTAAAATTTGTAAAAATGTTTTAAAATTTAAAACTGAAAAGGTCACGGTGGGACGGGGGTTTAATTAGACACGTAGTAAGTGCTCATCCAAATAGGTATGCCCAATACCAGGCTTCAAAACCGGGTGCGCAAACGTCCGCTCCATCGGGACAAGGTTCACATACCGATATCGTCCCGGACTAAGTACGGGTCAAATTAACCCTATGACGGGGGGAATTGTAGGCTCTAAATACAATAAACATAGAGATAGGGAAGCAATATCAAAATTAGTTCTTGTGGAGGGTTTGCCTTTTTCATTTCCTTCATCTCCCGGTTTTATTCATTACATTAGAGATATATATAATCCTATTTTTAACGGTTTTCCTAGATCAACCGTTAAGAGAGATGTATTTAAATTCGCGCATGAATATCAACAATATTTACGTTTTTCATTATATCATTTTAATGGCAAAGTATCCATCACGTCCGATATAGGTCGTAGTACTAACGGCCATGATTATTTAACCGTAACTTGTCATTGGATAGATTATAAATGGTCTATGCAAAAACGTATTTTAGCGTATAGATATATAGATGATAGGCACACTTGGTACTTTTATTGCGAAAATATTTATCAAGTGTGCGATTATTACGGAATTACCGATAAAATTATGACTATTACATTAGATAACGCTTCTAATAACAATTACGCAATTACAATTTTAAAAAATAGTTTAACTCCTTCTTTTCCGGACCATTTTCATATAAAATGTGCGTGCCATATATATAACTTAATTGTAAAGGATGGTCTATCACTTTTTGAAGACATTCTTAGTAAAATACAATTTGCTATAAACTTTATTTTTAAAAGTAATAAAGTACAACGTAGAAAAGAATATAAAAAAATTTGTCATGATTGTGGACTACCTTTTAGAAAAATTCCACAAGAAGTATCCACTAGGTGGAATTCTTTATACGAGCAACTACTTGTTGCTTTATGACTATAAATTACCTATAACTTTATTTTTTAACTCTCATAATAAAAAGCCACCGATATGATTTTAGATAGTGATTGGGAAAAAATCTCCGAACTTATTGTATTTTTAGAGAAATTTTTTCAAGCAACAAAAGAATTTTCCGGTATATATTATCCTACTATTTCAACTATGTTATTTTATATAACTCTAATATTTTTATTACTTAGTGAATATATGGAAAAACCAAATTATAAGGCGGCTATTAAAAAAATGTTTCTCAAAATAAAAAAATATTTTATTCATATTCCCTCTATTTATATTATTGGTTCTCGTATTAAATCCTACTATAAAAATAGACGGTACTAAATCACTAATTGAAACTATTTACGATTGTATAGAAGTACTACCACCTCCAAGTCCCAAAAATCTAAATCACCCACCACCTATTGAACAAACTAAAGAAGAAGTATTGTCTAGCGTAGAACACCAATGCAAAAATATATATAGATTTTATCAACAAGAAAATACTAGTAACTTACCGAACTTCCATACCATCTTCTTCATCTTCAATACAACCTCACAAAAGACATGTTGTTTCGCGGCTAGTATTGAAAGCCTCGAAATAGAATGTGCGGTCGTACCTCTACTACTAACCAAATTAGCGAGTTGGATATTTTTGTTTTACGGGGTTCTGTACCGTATCAAGAAGTTATCAATGAAGATGGACATGAAGACTTGCCGAAATACTTTGGAGGGGAATGAGAAGACCTTTCCGACACTTTCATTGATGGCTCGAGATGTTTTGAACATTCAAGCGTCGTCAATCTGCGTCCGAAAGCGCTTTTTCGCGAGCGGATATCAAATAGGAGACCACGACACTCATTAGCCGGAGACGACTTGGAAATTGCGGTATTATTCAAAGATTGGATACGAACGGAGCGGAGAAGGTGCGGTCAACCGGAGATCAACGAAGAAGATGATGAAAACTACAACGAAATCTTAACCGAAGGTAGTGGAAGCGACGTGGATCAATTTGACCAACAAATACCAATTCCAACCGAAGAACCACATGAAATCATCAAGCAATTAGAACAGGTTTTTTTGAGAATGTAATTTTTTTAATTGTAATTTTATTATGTAATTTGTAACTTTTGGACAACACCACAAAGTTGCAATTTAGATTTTAGACAATTGTATTTGTATTACAAAAAAATCATATGTCTATTAAATAATATAAGAGGCACAAAAACAGCCTTGGGATGTTTTTATTACACTATCTTATTTTGTTTATTGAGTTTTTTTTATACATATGTTATTTAAAAAAAAAATTAAAAAAAAAATGAAAACCCGCCATATCCCGCCCCGAGCCCGACCCCGCCCCGACCCGAGCCCGACGGGATCGGGATCGGGACGGGACTTGCTCCAGTCCCGCCAGACCCGACCCCGCCCCTTCTCCCGTCCCGCCCCGACCCCGCCAGACCCGAGCCCGGCCCACTGGCCACTCTTAGTTATTACTTATCTGAATTCTGATTCATATATAATAAAAGCTAAACACATTGGTAGCTCATTTTTTAAAAAAATGCCCTTATCATTATGTGAAGGATCTGTTACTCATTCTCCATGAACATTGCAACTTCGGAATATCAAAGAGGTGCGCTACAACATTTTAAAAGAAGACTGAGCACCCATGTTACCTTTGCATTCATTTGGCGACAAATAGGGCATGTATGACCATGATTAGGAAGCATTTGAGCTTGAATCTGACCGATAACTTGGCGAGCATTAATCCTCTCTTCCCACATCTGAATTGCTTCTGGCGGGAAAAGTTCACAGTTCCCCTCCCTTCAACCGAAAAAAAGCTCCTCAAGTATACAAATGAAATCTCAAGGTCATAATTATTCACTACAAAAGAAACTGGAATTAGCTACGAACTTCGTCGCTAAATTGCTCGTAGCTTACAAAATTTTCTGATAATCTGTCGCTAATCCGTGGCTAAATAGGATTAGCGACGGATTTTGTTGTTTAGCTACTGAATTTGCCTGTCGCTAATTCCTTTTTTTTAGGAGTTAACTGAGGCCACAAGTGAAGCAAACTATAATTGAGACTTGTACCAACCTGAAGTGCTCATATCCATCAATCGCCTGATTACAGCGATAGCAAAAGTATTGTCCACAGTTATCGCACACCATTTTATTGCAGCCCTCAGTTCGCGAGATAGCCATCTTACAGGAAGGGCATTGCTTCGCAGAACGATGAATTTCCCGCATACTGAGAATATCATTAATCATTTCTTTCTCACGGTGTCTTTGGCTATCTTTCAATTGAGATGAATTCTGTCGCTCCTGATGCAATAGATTAAAAAACACAAGATGTAAGGATACAAACCACAAAGTGCCTTCCAAATAGACAAGTTATGAAAGTAGAACTATAGTCTCAAAGTGAAAAGACAACCTCATATAATAAAAGCTACCCGAGGTAGACAAAAAAGTCTATCACTTGATGACAACGGCCTCATACAAAGCCAGCCCAAGTAGACCATTTCCTCTATTAAGTTACTCCCACCGTTTCAATTTGTTTGTCTTGACACGGAGTTTAAGAAAGTAAAGAAGACTTTTGAATCTTGTGGTCTTAAATTAAAAATATGTACAATGTATCAAAATGCCCTTTAATCTTGTGATCTTGAGCATTGCCATGTGGAATGTTGAAATTAAAGAGTTACCAAATTAGGAAAGAGACATTCTTTTTTAAATAGACTAAAAAGGAAAGTAAGATGAACAAATTGAAACAGAGGTAGTAATATGAAGTTTAATATAGCAGAAGTGGGTCCGCATCAGAGCTTCCTGGTGCTAGAAACCTGGAAAAACCTCACAGTATTTCAAGATACATTGTACAACTGTTTATGAACCATGCTACCTTAGGAATTAATCTATCTGGATTGGTTTTGTTGTGCCTAATTTCTATGGCCAAAAGCTATTGAAGATGGAAGAACATGAGATTGGCCTTTTACTTATCAGTGTGTGCCCATTATAGCTCATTAGAAGGTTCCCAAGCGAGATACAGGATAACATCTAAATGATTTTATAAATCCATGTTGACAATCAAGGCCTTTTCCATTTTTTGGCCTTCCCTTTTTTTAACTCCCTCCAGTCCAAAATAATTGATGTTTTAGGCTTGGACACATCACACATGGATTAAGGAATTCACTTACTCCTAAAAATTAAGAGGGGTTTTGACTAAAATACCCTAATTATGATTTTCTTGTCTTTTTAGGTTGACATAATTATAATGGGGATTAAGAATGTGTCAAGGGCAATTTGAGAAAAAGAATTAAATACTTTCTTGGTTTTGTGAAACATCAATTATTTTGGACGGGAGGGAGTATTACTTAATAGAGGAAGAAATTCATATTAATACTTTTCATGAATGTACTTCTGTGCAAAACTGTGATTCAGCATTCTTTTCAAGTATTGTGCTGATACGACTCAAAATTCATATGTGCTGCTTGCACCATCTGGATGTGATCCTTTATAATATTGTGAAATCAAGGGCAGTAATACATACAACATTTATAATCTATATGTGCTACTGTTCTATGTATACTGCCCTCGATTTCACAAGATTATAAATGATCACATCCAGATGGTGCAAGTAGCACATATAGAGGATAAAATGAGATCAGTTTAATCGTTTAGTGTGTAAACCTCTAAGAGCAATGGTGATAAATGAGACGATTTAACATAAAACCACAAAGAGGGAAGTCGTCTCAAAAGACTTGCAATAATTCAAAATCAATGGGGGATTTAGCTAAAATCAGAACAATATGAAAGACAGGAAACTATATAGGTGATACCACCTTGTTGGGGCTATGGATTAGTTGTTGCTGCTACACTTAAATTAGGTTTGATGTCATGAGTTTCTATTCTAATTACAGATTATTATAAAGATAACTGTGAGATTTAGAGAACCTCTAATTTTATATAACACGTACTTTACCTTAAATAACATACTCTCTCTGTCCCAATTTATGTGACACTTTCCTTTTTAGTCAGTCTCAGAAAGAATGACACCTTTCTATATTTAGTAACAATTTGACTTTAAATTTCCCATTTTACCCATAATGAGATTGATTGAGATTGATTTGTAGCCACGCAAACATTCATTGCTTATTTTAGACCACAAGTTTCAAAGTCTTCCATACATTCTTAAACTTTGTGCCCAGTCAAACACCTTCACATAAATTGGGCCGAGGGGAGTATTATTTAGTATTTGAATAAGATGTATACAAAGAATTCATACACATAACCCAACAAATTTTGCATTAAGGCTTAATTGATTGATTGGTTTTGCAACTTACTCAGCATGTAGAGGAGATAAAAGAAAATTGTGGCGCAATACTTTAGACTAAGATCTTCTCAGTAACAAGTATGTCCATCGTCGCAAAAAAGAAGACAGAAGAGAATATACTGAAATTAAGACTAATACCTGCAAAATAAGAAGCTTCATTTCTGGTGTCATGCATTCAACTCCAACGTGACGCTTCTCCTTGCATAGTGTACAAAAACTAAAGAAGCATTTTGCACATTGGGCATGCTGATCTTCATCCTCGATGCATACTGTTTCACATCTTGGACAGTAGCACACATCCTTCATTGACTCCAATGTTTTCTGTAACATCAATGATTCCCAGCGTTCAAACTCCACTTCACCAAGTAACCGCTTTAGCAGGCCTGGAGGAATCATACCTCCACATTTTGTCTCGGGGCACAAAAGCTTGGTGATTGTACCTTCCTTGACATGCATGTCGGAGTAAGTTTTCATGCAATTCCAGCAAAAGAAGTGCTGACATGGCAACCTCACAAACTCCATACCTGATAAAAACAAAAGTTTCAGCAACCATTACCACTCGAAAGGTTATTTCCAATATGTTCATGCCTAGTGTGTATAAGAGAAGGAACGAGTTGGGTATATCTCTCTCTGCATAATTCCATCTAGGGGTGGAAAAATTAGCTCATAAAAACATGAACCGCCCAACCTGTCCATGTTTGGGCGGGTCATTGACCCACCCCATTTATTAGCTCAGTCCATCAAAAGAGTGAGTTGATATGCAACCCAAATTGGCCCAAGAGAAACCTTGTCAAAATATTTTCAAAAAGACATTTTTTTTGTTTGATATGTATATGTAACCAAAATAAAGAAAAAAATTATTAGGTACTTAAAAAATTATAAAAGAAACATTAAAAAAATTAAAACGTAGTAAGAATTGGGTGGGTTGGGTTATGACCTGCTTTTTAACCCATTTTAACGCAACTCATTTCAACCCAAATTCAGTCCACCCAGCCCATTTGACACCCTTAATTGCATCCGTCCATACACAGAACACCATGTAAAAATGAAGATAAACCATAGAAGTTTTAGTGTAGTTAGTGATTAGAAGAGAAGGCAAGATGCACCCAAGGGTGTGGCCTAGTGGTCAATGAAGTGGGTTGAGCACCATGAGGTCTCAAGTTCAATTTCCAGTAGAGACAAAACACTAGGTGATTTCTTCCTATCTGTTCTAGCCTTGGTGGACAGAGTTACCTAGTACATGTTGTTGGTGGGAGGTGGCAGGTATCCCGGGTAATTAGTCGAGGTGAGCATAAGTTGGTCCAGACACCAGGGTTAGCAAAAGAAAAAGAGAAAAAAAGGCAAGATTAAAATTTTAAGATGACGTTTAAAGTGTCTATTAGGAGGAGTAGTGTCTGTAGCGAATAATTTTTTCAGATACCTAAAGGTATTATAAATGCCTTTTTATTCGTCTCCATAAATGCCTTTTTATTCGTCTCCTTAATATACACAAAATCAGATTTGTCTCACGATTTACTTTTCTTCCTCTCAAAATATTCACACAGTGTTTTGGGGGAAATTCAAGATTTGTTGGACTTAGATTTCGTTTGGTTTTGTACAATGCTGGAGGAAGCAACAAACCCATGCAACAAATAATGGAGGCTTAAATTCCTCAAGGACAAAAATTACTTTATAAAAGTCATCACATTTTTGCCTCCCAAAATTTATTTTTTTCTTCAACAATCTTAAGGAACTTAAGAGATTATTGTGGGATGACTGATAGAGAAAAAGAATCTGAAATGGAAATGTATTGGTCTCTCTACCAAGGAAGAAACAAAGAAACAATGAAGCAAACTATGATAATAGTTCACATACTAATATAGAAATATTAAATGTATAGTAACATATGATGATCCTATAATAATAATTAATAATGTAGAAACTCGAGATGATAATATGATAATTGTATATGAGAGTTTAGTAAAAAGTACGAACCTTAGTTCTTCTTTGGATAAAGATAGGAAATTGGATCTCCTATTGAACTTAGGAAGAGTGAAAGACTTACAAAGGAGAATAATTTAAATTCTGATTTTATTTCTTCTCAAGTAAAAGTCATCTTACTTGAAAGAATAAAAAAGGGCAGCCCGGTGCACTAAGCTCCCGCTATGCGTGGGGTCCGGGGAAGGGCCGGACCACAAGGGTCTATTGTACACAGTCTTACCTTGCATTTCTGCAAGAGGATGTTTCCACGGCTTGAACCTTAGTTCTTATTCCAAACTGTTTTTCTTCATTAAGAGTAACTATGTACTCTTCCTCTTTTTTTATGTACTACATAATTTTTAGTACATGCTAACTGTCACAAACTATAACCTGTTTTTACCTTTTAAATCTTAGTACTGTTGATCAATAAGAAAGGAAAGGTTCCCGTTATTAGTGATAAATTAAAATTGCCTTAGACCCACAACATCAATAGTGCTTTTTATCATACCTCTGAGAGTAGTCAATGGATCAACAAAGTTCTATTTAGACCTTACATAAAACATGTGTGGTCTAGTGGTCAATGAAGTGGGTTGAGAACCATGATTTCTCATGTCAGAGTTACCTATGCCTTAGATATAATTGCTTCACTGTCATAGTGCAAGCGGACAATAGGCATCGCTTCTGGCCACAACCCTATATCTAACAATAGTTTTTTCAGCAATTTTGTCTCTCTATATGCAACTGTTAAAGGAATAAACTCATACTCCATTGGATTAATGCATGTCGGGTTTTTTAAGGTTCATGAGCCAGCTCCTCCATCCAAAGTGAAAATCCATCAAGATGTCAATTTATTATCATTTACACTAGTTTTTAACTAGCATCACAATATAGTGATATATCACAATATAGGAAACATCAATTTGTGTATAAAATTCATAGTGCCCAAATGATTAAACAATTTGGAAAAAACTTTTCAATATAGTGATATTGGCATATAGAAAAGCCTCCTACTACTTTATTAACTTTGATACCTATGATAGTGCCAACTTCTCCTAGATTTTTCATTAATTTAGAAGTTAAATGCTTCTTAGTTTCACTTATGCCTTGCATAATGTTTTCTACAATTACCTCATCCTCAAGATATATCCACTCCATAATCCCTTGTTAACCTGGAATACATGCATTTATCTCTCCATTATGTGTAAAATTCATTTGATAATATCACTTTATCAAATCAGTTATGCCACTATTTGGGGCTTGTTCTATTCCATACAACAACTTGACTAATTCACAGATTTTCTTCTCATTTCTAGAAAGTACAATTTTGTGAAGCCACCATTGCTTCACTATAAGTCTTATAATTCTCTCCCAAAGACAATAGATATTTTATTTAAACCACATTCTTTCAAGTAATGTTGCTGCCGTGTGAAAACAGCCTCTTGCAGAAATGTGAGGTAAGGCTGGTACAATAGACCCTTGTGGTCCGGCCCTTCCCCGGACCCCACGCATAGTGGGAGCTTAGTGCACAGGGCTGCCCTTTGTTACATCAATTAAGTGGGGAATTGTTACTGTACTTGGTGATTAGCGAAGAAGAGAAGGAAATTTTAAATTTTAAGATGACTTTTAAAGTGTCCACTAGGAGGAGTTATTTTTGTTAAGAATAACTATTTTAACAGATACCTAAAGATCCTAATGTATTCAGATTTTTCAAACAGTTTACTTCTCTTCTTCCTCTCAAAATATTCACATTGTTCTTAGGGATATTCAAGTTGATTCTGGCTTTGTAAAATTCTAGAGGAATTCTACCACAATCCCATGTAGCAAAATAGTGGGGATTTAAATTCCTTAAGGACAAAGATTACTTTATCAAAAACCATCAGATTTTCTGTTTCCCCCAAATTTATTTTCTTTCTTCCAACAAGTGTGATAAAATAATGAAAATTAAGATAAGCATCTGAATTGACAACCTCATCTCCTTGTAGAAATAGAAATATCAAAAAAATGAGGGAGTCTGAACTGGCTGCCACTTTCAAAGGTGGCAAAACAGGCAGCATTCAGGAAGAAGAAGATTCTTCAGCGCCAATAACTTAATGGTGCTAACAAACAAATTACCCTAAAAGGGAGAAACTGATATATTGTCATTAACTGAGTTAAGTTATTCAAGTTTAGTTTCTAAATTCCATTTATATTTGAATCACTCCAACGGCTTTGTACAATTTACTATTAAAAATAATATAACGGCGTTTTTCAGTTTTAGCCCGTCAGCCAAAATTAATTACCGGGAGCTAGCCGAAATATACTAATTATGTATATTGTATGTATAAAATATGTATATTTATGTATATTATATGCATAAATATGTATATTTCTACTTAATATACAAAACCTATACATTTGACGGATATTTTGTAAATTAGATCCACCGAAAGGTATTGCACTGTAATTATCTCAAAAAATAAAGCACAAGATTCGAAGAATACCAGGAAATTCATTAAAACAAATGCAGCACTGATGAAGGTTTCTACTAAAGTTCTCATGGCGCTGTTCCTCGTCATAGCTCTTGAGTGCAGGGATGTCAACCTCTGGTGAAACAGTTCCCGAAATTGCACACCGATCTCCAATATGACTCTCGGCACCAAAACCTAACTTTATATCTTTATCAAACTGCAAATGAGAAAGAGAAGATCCATGCAACCACTCTACCCACTGGTATAAAACCTCTTGACCTAATTGTTCCTTCCAGATTGAATCAAGCATGGAGCAAAGAGAGGAAATTTTTGCTAAATTCAACCATTGCACAGAGATTGTAAAGTGAGGAGGAAGGTGGCTCGGATATGATTTAGGTAATAAACACGTCAACACAATCGGTGGTAGATGCTCGACTTTGAGGGAGTATGAGAACTCAGGTGAACTATCATCTGCTTTTCCAAGAGCACCAGAGGGACTCAAATTTACAGACACTGTCAGCTCATCAGGAACTTCAATATGTACATGAATCTGCAAAAAAGCATGAAATGAGCTTTGGTTGTCCCCAAGTAGAGAAAATGACAAAAATGGTCCCTTATGTTTGAGAGTAGGTTCAAAATAGTCACTAAAGTATGTCGGTAAGATTGGACGGAAACTGTGAAGAAATTTTTTTTAACCAAAAGCACTAAGAAACTCCCATCATCCAAGAAATAGCAACACAAAAAACTATACTAGACACCAAAAAATAGACCAAAACCAGCAGAGATTGCACCGGAAAAACTGCACCAGACTCTAGAAAGATACCAAAAATAGCAGAAATTGCAAAAATTGTAACTCCAAATGTGAGTTCCCACTAAATTCTTTTTTTCAATAGTTCCCGTCAAATCTAAATAATAAAGTCCGTTAAAAATTTGACTGAGACCAAAAGTGTTAACTTTTGGCAAACTTAGGACCAAAACTGTTCAAAGCATACTTTAGGGATTATTTTGAACCTACTCCCAAACATAAGGGACCATTTTTGTCATTTTCTCTCCCCGAGTAAATCATAGTTCATCAAGGCACTAAAATACCTGGAAAGACCGTAGACCATTTCGTCTATCAAGAATGAAGACATTGTCACCAAAAATTGATTCCAGCACTAGTAACTGCAAAGAACCATGTACAATGTCAAAATGTACTTACTTAAACCAATAAAAAGAAGGAGAACCGAGAGATAAAAAGAAAATGAAAATCAACTATCTCATTAGATCACACTATTGCAAACTAAAAACATCGAGAAATGTCGCTACAAACATTTAAATCGAAAATGAAAAAGAAAAGGAAACAGTTTCGCATTCATACAAAATTATATCAGCTATTTGTTCTTAAGCTAACCCAACCATAAGGAACCGAGGATGCACTAATGCATATTGCAGTTTTAAACCATCTCCCCCACTCATTTCGAATTGAATAATGACTCTATTATAAAATTTCCACAGAAGATACTACTCTCACCGCATTAAAATCCTTAAACCTATACACAACGTAACTACCTGGGTGATTAAAGAAGGTACTTCCTCCGGTGGTGGATTCAACCTTTGGGCTTCGAATTCAATGAACCCAATACTATTGACATTGTTTAAATATATACGTGAAAACCACAAACTTTCAATAAACATTTAAATCTGAACCTATGATTTTAAAAGTACAATGAGTTTAGTACTAAAAACCTTGAAGGTCAGACTTATCAAATTTAAATCCCGTGTCTCACTTCCTCTGTGATGGTATTTTACTAGACACGGAGTTTAAATGCTAATTTGACTTGCACATTTTAGTAATAATAGTTAAATAATACTAAATCCCGGATCCGCCTCCCACTTCCTTGTGACGGTATTTCACCGAACAAGGAGCTTAATTGTTAATTTGACTTATAGTACATTTTAGTAATGATAGTTAAATGGTTGAAAAGTTGTACGGAGCTCAATGGTTGAAAAGTTAGTTTGATACATGACACCAACTGGTCCAACGGAGATAAAGCCGTGGCCGAGCTAGGATTTGAAGCTTATGGGTTCGGGATTCTAGTTCATTTAAGTTTCTGAGTTCTAAATTAATAATTTGTCTTGAGACAAATTCAAGACTTCAGACCTATTAGCCTTCTGGGGTGTATATAAAATCATATCCAAGCTTCTGGCAGAAAGACTGAAGAAAGTTATCAGTAATTTGATCTCTCCTAATCAGAATGCTTTTATCAAAGGAAGGCAAATTACTGATGCTGCAATGGTAGCTAATGAAAGCCTTGACAATTTGATAAGGAAGAAAAAGGGGTGGCCTGTAAGATGGATTTAGAAAAAGCATACGACCATGTCAATTGGAATTGCTTATTGAATCTTCTGAGGCTGATGAACTTTGGTGAAAAATGGACATAATGGATCAGATTTTGCATCTCAACTGTGAGATTTTCCAGCCTAATCAATGGTGACCCTCAAGGTTATTTCAGCTCTTATAGAGGCCTGAGACAGGGGGATCCATTGTCTCCTTATCTATTTGTTCTAGTAATGGAAATTCTCAGTACAATGGTAAGGAAAGCAGAAAACTTGTGTTGGTTAAGGGGTTGGTTAAGAGCATGGTGCTTAGTCATATCCTTTATGCAGATGATTCTCTTCTATTTTGTGAGACTGATAGAGATCAGATTTTGTATTTGAGAGGGGTCCTGTTATGCTTTGAGGCAGTTACTGGCCTGAAAATTAATCTGGTAAAGAGTAACATTTTTAGTATTAATGCCGATGGTTGTGTTGAAGAGTTGACAGATATTTTGGGTTGCAAAGTCGATAAATTTCCCACTGCTTATTTGGGGCTTCCATTAGGGGTGAAGAGAAAGGACAAAAGCATTTGGCAAGGGGTTATTGATAGGTGTAATAAGAAGTTAACTCCTTGGAAAAAACAATACTTGTCTCTTGCGGGTAGGCTTACCTTAATCAATAATGTCTTGGATGGGATACCTACATATACTATGTCCCTCTTTAAAATGCCTGTAGAAGTTGAAAAGAAATTGGATTCCATTAGAAGACAGTTTTTATGGGATGGAAATGCAAACAAAAGGAAAACTCATTTGGTAAAGTGGCAGATGGTTATTGGAGATAAGAAGTCAGGGGGTTTGGGTGTGAGGAACCTGAAGATGCACAATAGAAGCCTACATTTTAAATGGCTATGGAGATATAGTAGGGGGAGTGAGGAAATTTGGCAAAAAATGTTAGATGCTATATATGGTGAGGAGGGATGGAAGCAAATCCTTCACAATTGAAAAGTTGTGGGTGGGGGGTGGGGGAGTGGGGGGGATCTGGAGGAAAATAAGTGAAGAACGGGATGAGTTCTTACAACATACAAGGCTGAATGCTTGTTTAACCCAAAATAACCTGCAAAGGAGAGGCTATTCCATGTGCAGCAGATGTTTTTTTTGTAATAGGGAGCAGGAGACAGTTGAGCATTTGTTCCTACATTGTGATTTCTCAAGACAATGCTGTGAATTGTTTCTGAACATTATGGGTGTGTCTCTGGTTATACCACAGAAGATCAACAATCTGTTGGAGGTTTGGAAAGCTCAAGAGTTAAAAGAAGTGTGAAAAAGATATGGAGGACTATTCCCATTTGCATATTATGGACTGTTTGGCTGGAAAGGAACAAGACATGCTTTGAGGGGATAAGTCTGCAGATTGCTAGAGTATCACAAACTTGTTTTTTTGGTGTTATAGCAGTACTCTAGATAGGAGGGACCAGTATTTAGATTTTTTGGATCTTTTAGGGGGGAGAATGTAGTATGATTGTGGAGATGTTGTAGCTTTATCTTGAACTTGGTCCTGTACCATCTTGGTACCACATTAATAAAAACTTTTACCTATCAAAAAAAAATATCAAGATTTGAAGCAAAGCTAATGGGTTAAGGCAAACCCATAAACTATACTCTAGCTCCGCCCCTAGACAAGAGTGAGTCATAGTGATCCGGGAGTCCTGTGTGGAAGGGGAAAATATCACATCTAGTTCTTTTAAGTTATTGGGTTCTAAATTATTAATTTGTAAACGTTCAATAGATACTCTTAAGACAAAATCAGGGGATTGATCCAAAGCTACCGTAAATTATACTCTAGCTCCGCCCCTGGACGAACTCACGAAAGCGGGTCATAGTGATTCGTGAGTCCCGTGCGGAAGGGAATAATATCACATCAAAGTTCAATATTGAATAATACAACGAATTTGAATTCAAGTTGCATAAGCATAAAATTGTGTCAAATATTCTCAAATGCCTTAACATGGAAAGAATGTCAATACTCCCTCTGTTCCAATTTATTTATCTTACTTTCATTTTTAGTCTGTTTAAAAAAGAATGTCACTTTCTATATTTAGTAACTCTTTATACCATCATTTTGATAAATAACACACATCATTAGTTTAAAAAAAACACAACATTCCTTCTTTATTTTCCTAAACTCTGTGCCGAGTCAAACTAACACAAACAAATTGCATCACATTCAGTCCAAGCTATAATTGGGGGTTTTACCTCATCCTCCTGTGCTTGATCATTGATCCTAAGCTGTTCAGGCGATAACACGGGTTCTTCAGCACCCAATTGCAGTTCTTCCAGCCTTCTCCAAACACCATCAACATCATTATTATGCAAATTAGACCCCTCAACTTTCTCTACACTATCACAACTTAACTTTTCTTCCACACAAGAACTCAAAACACTCATATCTCTACAACTTTCTTCACTTTCTGGTTTCTTCTCCAAGTTACCATTGACCTCCCCATAAGCAGCACGTCGATTTCGTGATACCCTTTTAGAATTCCTTCGATTATGATGGGTTTTTTGGTCTTTTGGACTAAACTCTGAAATGGGTTCTTCTTGTATTACAGGAGAAAATTCTAGATTTTTACCTGAATTCAAAGAGGAGGATAATTGTGGGTCAATTGGAGATTTGATTACCCAATTTTGATGAGTTGATTTTGATCCTCCTTTGCGGCCTCTTCCTCTTGAACTGGACATGGCGCAAGTAAAAAAAGAGCTCTGAGGGCGGTTCATATTTATACCACCATTTGATGAAGACGCTGTTTTAATATTTATTAAAAGCGTGTAAAATAAAATAAAAACTATAAATAATCTGAGACGGAATAAGTACAAGAAAATGAAAAAGGGTAAAAAATAGTATGGCAGGCCACTACAATTTTGCGGATTTCGCACTGCATGTGTGAGTATAACTTTAGCGGGTAATAGGCGAATGTGGATATTGAAAATGTATCCGCCACGAGTGGCAGGTAGATGGTAGATTTGCAGTTATATCCGCCTCATACTCACCTCCCCCGCCCGCATCTAACCGCCCGCTTAAACCGCCTAACCGCCCAATAAGTTCAGTAATAGTTGTAGCAGTCCGTAAGCCCATAAGCCCAATGCCAACAATAAGTGAGTAGACAAAACCCTACTCACTTACACTTAGTCTGTACTCAAGTTTAGCAGCCTTCACTCTTCGGTCTTCACGCCTCCCTCTCTCGCTCACTCTTTAGCCTCTGCCGATTGACGTCTCTCCTCTCTCCCTCGTTCTCCGTCACGCCGCCAACAACCTTCATGCCTCTCTGCCCCTGAGACCCTGACAACATGTATTGATTAAGA
Source organism: Anisodus tanguticus (assembly GCA_034509755.1). Taxonomy (NCBI): domain Eukaryota; kingdom Viridiplantae; phylum Streptophyta; class Magnoliopsida; order Solanales; family Solanaceae; genus Anisodus; species Anisodus tanguticus. The sequence continues at coordinate 45,757,401 of CM067555.1, forward strand.
GGACTTACTACTATGAGAATAAAATGTTTGATTTTGTTTTCATTTGTGATAAAAAATAGAAAAGCATTTTTGGTTTACAAACTATATGTTCTGGTTTTATAACTGTGAACCAAATCAACTACTCTAAGCTAGTTGATTTTCAATCTGAACATACCTTTGGGTTCTTTTAAGAACACAAATAATCAATTATGTTTTGGTGGTTATTTTCAAAGGAAAAAAATTCATAATTTGTTAAAACCAACGTGCTTACATGCAATGCCCATTACTAAAGATGTGTCAATAACTTTCTAAAAATCCATCCCTTTTATTTTTCTTGGTTCAAGTTTATCATGAATTTGTGTTTTGTACTATCTGAATATATTTAGGACCTAAGTGATAGTTGTATTATTATCTGAAAATGTTTAGTATGGTGCTTTGGCCATGCCTAACTTTTAAAAAATGTAATTGGATTTTGTGATGTTTTCTTCTAAACGACACCCATCATTAATTACTGTCTGGAAAAGCACACCGTCGAAATGTAAATACAAAAGCACACTCATCACTAATTGTTATTTTAAGTGCTCGAGATAATTTGTACAAATATCCACCACTTAGTGAAGATTGGAATAAGGTTGTGAAAATATGTGAACTATTGAAAGTGTTTAATGATATTACACATCAATTTTCTGCCTCGACGTATCCTACTGCCAATATTTATTTCCCTAGAATTTGTGAGATTAGAATGTTATTAACCAACTGGTTGTCCTCACCTACCATTTATATAGGAAAAATGGTCGAGGTAATGCTAGAGAAATACAATAAGTATTGGTTAGATGTTAATGGTCTTATGGGCGTGACAACTATACTTGATCCTAGGTTCAAGATGGCTCTCATTCGGTTTTACTTTGCTAAAATTTATGATGCGCTTGATGTTGATGTTGAGGTAAAAAGGATTTATGATTTTCTAAAGGAATTGGTGGATGAGTATGGGTACAAAAATGGTAATAATCCAGCTAGTAGTAGCCACGTGTCTTCAACTGATGTTACAAGTAGTATGGAAATGGGTTACATGCAAGAGTTTGCACAATTTGTGTCACAAAACAATAGTAACGTTGGACTAAAATCTGATTTGGAGAAGTACTTGGAAGCTGAAACTGTACCACTTGTGGATGATTTCGATATTCTTAATTGGTGGAAAACAAATGGAAATATTTATCCCGTTCTCCAACAAATAGCAAGGGATATATTGAGCATTCCAGTTTCTACCTTCCCATCGGAATCGCATTTAGCACTAGTTGACGTGTACTTGATCCTTATTGTAGTCGACTTCTTCCGGAAACGGTGGAGGCATTGATGTGTGCTCAAAACTGGATTTGGGTGGATATTAAAGGTAACATTAATTTGATTAAATTATTTATGTTGTATTAAATTGAAGTTAGACTCTAATTACTTTGAGTATACATTATGCAGGTGGTGGTGATGTCAAGGAGATGAAAATATGTGATCTTGAGGAATATGATACTCAAGTCCTCTGTTGAATAATGAATTACTTGAAATATCTCATTGTTCTGGGGTCCTTGGAGAGCAATGGTTGGATTTATTCAGCACATTGTTCTTTCAAGATGTTCTCAAATGAAGAAGCATGTATTGCTTTAAGTATTTATGGAGACATTAGTATTTTTTATGTAGTTTGCCGTGTTTATATAATGTACTAATTTAATTTATAAGACTATTTTATTTTGGATTTGATCACTATTTTGTATTGATCACTAATTGATCACAAATGAATGGATGACAAAATATGGCTGGCGGGTATAAGTGGGTATTGACGGGTGGCGGATATCCACTTGGGTGGTGGAGCGGGTGTGGATTTAGGAATATACCCGCCTAGGCGGGTATGGATGTTGAAATTGTATCCGCCACGGATGGCGGGTATAAAATTTTCTAACGGGTACGGATGCGGGGAGGGGATACCCGCACCCGCCCCGCCCAATTGCCATTCTACTCAAAAAGCCCTCAAATTATAAAAATGATCTTAAATTATTAAAAATAAGGTATAAATGCCTTCGTAGCTAGTAAACTGGCCCAAATCGCCCTTCATCACATTAACAAGCTTCAAGTCTCATGTATCTTTTTTAACACTTTTTTTTATATATATGGAGCCCACCTTAGAGAATAGATTGTCCCACACTTAATTTTTATATATAGTGTATGTATTTCCCTTTGTTGGAAAGATAATAATCGAGTCATCTTTTGATAATTATTAATGATAGTTTAGATAAGAAACGCAAAAATCTAATATTTCAAGAAGAAACTTGAATAAAATAATACTTCATATATGTGTTTTACCATTATTTCTTTTACTTTTTACCCGTAACTATCTCAAGTCCTTTGTTGTATGTTACTTCAACAATCCTTCATACTTGAACCACGTGACACATCTTCTCACTTGCAAGCTCTCTTTCAAATAAATTACTTTAATTAATAAAGATGATATTAGTGTGTCATTGCATCCATGTATGTAAACTGAGAATTGTTCACAAGTAGTGGTTACAAGTTCCGATTCAAAAGAGGAGACAACGTGAGTCTTTATTGTTTCGTTTCCTTTTCTCTTCAAACAGATTAGAAGGAAGGCATTAGCTCCTCCAACATACAACTAGGAAGATCCTGAACTAAATTATGATTCTATTTTCCTTTGATGATAAAAGAAAGTTATAGTAGCTTAGCAAGAATATACTTGGAAAAGGAAAAAGAAGATCCAATATCTCATGGCACTTCCTTTTAATATCATTCAAAAAAAAATCACTAGAGACATTATTTACACAATCAATGATAGAAGCTTACACATCAACACCCTTGTAATGTTCCCAATTTTGTTTTCCTTTTCACAGTATAGTTGATCCAATATTTCAGTATCAAATTCAACAGCTGCATCCGAAGACGCGAGCTTCCTAGGATCAAGATTTAAGGGTACAATCCACCAGAGGTCACACTAATCTATACAGATAATCAATGGCTGATCTAAGATTTAGACGTCGTGGGGTACTAAAACGAAAATGTATCTGAAATATATATTTTAACCCTAGCTATACTTGTTTTTCACATATATACATCATTAATTAGCTCTTGCTGCCAATCAATGTGGGAGTAACAGATACAAGACCAATAAGGAATAGGGTAGCTATAGAGTTGAAGTCATAGAGATCACCCACTGACTGTAACTCACCAAGAGTTAATCCAGCCTGCAAATAGCGAAAAGACAGTTTTTTCAACCCTTGTTCAGTACAGCCGATTTCTAATATCAGGAATATAGTAGTGCTAAAATGTATCACAAACTCGCGTCCCTCATAGGCTGAGTTTAAAAATAAAAAAAGGCAGCCCGGTACACAAAACATCCCGTGTTCATGCATGGTCCAGAGAAGGGTCGCGCCCCAAGGGATGTGATGTGAGTAGCCTACCCTGTTGCAAGCATTAGTGGCTGATTCCATCGTTCGAACTCGAGACCTATAGGTCACACGAAGACAATTTTACTGTTGCTCCAAAGCTCCCCTTCCCGCATAGGCGGAGTTTTTATTAAAATTTATCTCATGCCTAAATTTCAAAAAATATACAGAAAAAATTCCAAGTTTAAACCCCTTATCTTAATTTTGTCGTCTGCTATACTGAGGGGTCATTTATAAATCATACCCTTATGTTAGGAAATCATCTTGTATTTGACCTTGACTCTAAAGGAGCTCCAACGTGGATTGGGTAGATTCTACATGTCAAAGCACTTAAGGGAAAAGATTAAGATTTATCCCCTACTTGTGACTGTTAAAATTACCCTTCGATATACTTCAAGTTGGAGCTCAGTTAAGGTCAAGGGTAAGTTCGAGATAATTTGCTAATGGCAATGGTATGAATGGTCCCGAAGTATAACCAAAGGGAAAATTGACATATTTTGTATAGAAAGCAGGTAACTTTTGACCATTTTCCCAAAAAATTTAAGAAGTTCTTTCAAACTCTTTCTTATTATGACACTACTTTAGACATGGAACGACCAAACTTTTAGTTGGCCAAAAGCACAAGAGCTCACAGTTTGTCATTCATTGGCAATTAGCATAAAGAGATGAAGAGAAATACCCTAACAGTGACATAAGTGGCAGGAATGAGCCCCACGATAGTTCCCAAGAGGAATGTATGGTAAGGCACATCTACAATCGGCGAAGCAACATTGATAAACGTATTCGGCAGTGTCGGTGTGACTCTCAAGAAAAGCATGTAGTTCAACAGCCGTTCCCGCCTTTTAGCCACCTGATGAATCACAGAGATTTTACTGCAACAGTTTCATTTTTAGCCAAAATTGTCCCTTTATCTATGGGAGTAGGTCTATTTTGGACTTTCAAATATAACCTTGAGCATCACTAGTCCTTTAAGTTTGCTAAAGTGGAGCACCTTTGGTTCAACTAACAAAATGGACTTAAAAGCTAATGGTGACTACCAAAAAGCACGGCAAAAATCGACCGAGCTCGGTCGTCTAAATATTCCGCGAAAATATTTTTAGCATAACCGACAGGGATCGGTCCCGTTTTATATAGAAATAAGAAAAAATTATTCAAGAAACCAACCAAGCTGTAGGTTTTTTTTGTCAAAACTCCGGTTGAACTTTTTAAATAAACCGACCGAGCTCAATCGGTTTTTTATTTTCCGGGTTTTTGGCCCAAAAAGAATGACCAAGCTCGTCGGTTTTATTTTTAAAAAGATAATTTGGGATCAAACCAACCGACTCGGTCGGTTTTCCGGTCAGTTGGTCTTTTTCAGTCAATATTTTGCCATGTTTTTTGGTCATCCCCGTTAGTTTTTTAGTGCATTATGTTAGTTGGACCAAAGGTACTCCACTTTAGCAAACTTAAGGGACTAAAGATGCTAAAGGTTATACTTAAAAGACCAAAATAGACCTTCTCCCCAAAGATAAAAAGACAATTTTGGCTAAAGACTCGAAAGAAAGATATGACAATCGGGTCGTCAGTAAAAAATCACCTGCGCTTTGAAAAATGTCAACTTATCAGGCCAGAGTGAAAACACAAGGGGCCTCCCGATTAATTTGGATAGAAAATAGCAAGATGATGCACCAGTGGTAGCCGTGAAAACGACTAGCGCAACGCCTTTGAAGATTCCGAAAAGAGAACCAGCAAGCAACGACATGAAAATAGTTCCTGGGATCATAAATGTCTGCATAAAAATGTAGACCGCGCAGTACCCCACGAGAACTTGAACAGTGTAGTCACTTGTATAATCTTCCAGGTGATCCCTACAGAATATCCACAGCCAAATAATTATGACTTATATGGTGCCAATCTCCAAGAATTAGGACCAAAATCTGTAAATTGTAGATTTATATGCATGTGGATGGATTTGTTAGCATGTGCAACTATACGGATGAAATAAATGCCAAATGGTCAGGAGAGAAATTATGTCACCATAAATTTATACTAAGATTTTCCATCTTTGAGAAACAGCTTAAGCACTATATATCTACTGACTTCTTTCCCTACAAAACCTGAGAAATTTGATCAATATTATTCATTCTCGTGATGAAAATGGATAGTAAGTGTTACTCCCTCCGTCCCATTTATGTGACACCCTTTTCTTTTTAGTCAGTTCAAAAAAGAACGACATTTTTCTATATTTAGTAACAATTTAATTTTAAAATTCTCATTTTACCCTATATATCTATGGCTTATTTTAGATCACAAGTTTCAAAAGTTTTCATTTGTTTCTTAAACTCAGTGTCAAGTCAAAAACTCACATAAATTGGGACGGAGGGAGTACTATTTATCACACATAAGAAACTGAAAACACGCGAACATACCAATACATTTCTAGAGAATACTTGGAATGATGCAAATCACATCATGTTTAAACCACCATATTTTGTGGTACAACAACAACAACATACCCAGTATAATCTCACTACGTGGGTCTGGGGAGGGTAGAGTGTACGTAGACCTTACCCCTACCTTGTGAAGGTCGAGAGACTATTTCCGATAGACCCTCGGCCCAAGATAAGATTGCAATTGTTCATCTTTCATAAATCCAAGAATTTCACCTCTAACTATGAACCACCATATTTTGCAGTCTTAAACAAAAATAGTTTGACAAGGTCCCCTTTGTCAGTGCGACACAGAGATCAGCAACATCACAAGAATGGATTATAGTCAAAATAGGTATAGAAAAGCGAAAACCATGCACCCAAGTTGTGATATATTATGGAATGATGGTAAAACCCACCTGTTTCACTTGCCAATTAAAAAGTAATAAGAAAGCTCACTTTTATTTGTACTACACTACTACTAATGCATTTCTCAACATGACAGATGGGGGATTTCTGCAATCTATTCTAGCCATTTCTTATTGCTATTATCAATTATAAGCATCTAGGAATCATTGAGATTCCCCAACCGTCAAAAACTAAGACAGTAAGGCATAGTGATTTGACTCCAAAAACTGTCCTTCACACTGTTATATCGTAGTTTAACAAGTTCAGTTTTCCAACTCTAAACTAAGCTGCCGACTAATCCTACATCCAATCTCAGTGTTAAATTAATACATTAAATACTCAACAGCCTATTTTTAGTAGCCTTCAAAAGAGACTATGGTTCAAATTACAGTTTTTTGAGCAGCACATTGTTTTACCTGAACATTTTGCTCAATCTAGCTCGGCGCCTGGACTTACAAGCAACATTATGTAAAAGTCCAACTTTTTACAAGTCAAGATGATGCCCTTGTACAAAATAAGCAATAAACAACTCTTCCTTTAAAAGAAAAGGAGGGTGAAGAAAAGAAAAAAGGAGCCAAAAGGCAATATTTTGAAGATTGCACCATTTCAGCAATACCAACAACTAGGCCTAAATCCCAAACTAGTTAAGGTTAGAATGCTCTATCATTTCATCAAGCTTTCAATCAACTCATCGCATTAACGGAGCCAGAATTTTTACTAAGGAGATTCAAAATATAAAGAAGCAAACACACGAAGAGGTCAGGGGGTTCAACACAGATGCAGATCCAGTATTTGAACTCTATTGGTTTAGTTTTTAAGATTCTTAGTATGAAACTCATTGTATTTTAAAAATTATGGGTTCAAACCTACTATTTATTGCAATTTTAATAAATTTTATACATAAATTTGTTAAACAGTCCATCATCACAGCCCATCACGGGCAGAATTCAGCCCATCACGGGCAGAATTCAGCCCATCACGGGCAAAGGTATATATGGTATATTAGGAATGTATATGGTAGTATATTGTAAAGAAAAGGATACCTTAATTAGTGTTATACTATTACCATAATTGTATAGTTAGAATTATGGTAGAATAAGGATTTAGAAGTAGAATAGGAAAAGGATTTTCCTATTATGGAAATATGTAACTTGTATATATATCTATTCAATCAATGAAAATAATCAAGGGGATTATTTCTTTCATGGTATCAAGAGACTAGGTCTAAACCAAAAGTTTTCTTCTCTCAAACTTTTGCCTCTTTGGCCGAGAACCCCCCCCCCCCTCCCTCGGGTTTTTCTCTCCAAATATCTCGTCTTCCGCTCTCAAAAACCTCTCTTAAATTTATCCTCCTTCTTTGTTCTTTCAAATATGTCTAAGAACAATTTTCACCCCGCCCTCACGGTTTCCAATATCAAGCTCGGTGTCCCTATTGTCCTTGAGATGGAAAACGTTCAATATGCAACGTGGGCGGAGTTGTTTAAAATTCACGCTATCTCTTATCAAGTTCTTCATCACATAATTCCTCCCGCTAGACCCTTTTCTCGCGGAGGATCCCGAGGTGTGGATTACACTTGATGCTACCGTTCTTCGGTGGATATACGCCACTATTTCGGTGGACCTTCTACGACGATTATGGAGCCCGATACCACGGCTATGGCCGCATGGAATAGATTGCGTGACATATTCCAAGACAACCAACATTCCCGTATCGTCACACTCGAGCAGAATTCTCTCTCGTTCGAATGGACGTATTTCCAAACGTTTCGCATATTGCAAGAAACTAAAGGAATTGGCGGATCAACTCCGTAATGTTGGCGCACCGGTGACAAATAATCGTCTAGTTCTACGGTTGGTTGCCGGTCTTTCGAGGCCTATAATGGTGTTGGCACTCTCCTTCGCCAAAGCAACCCTCTTCCCGACTTCCATCAAGCCCGCTCCATGCTTACGTTGGAAGAAGCCGCCTTGGCTAAAAGGCGGCTACGGAGCAAGTCCAGCTTGTCATGATGGCATCCTCTCCTAATCCTTCGTGTTTTGTTAATAATTCGGGCCAAAACCATAATCATGGTGGCGGCAAGAATAATCGCAAAAATAATAACAAAAACCGCGGGGGCAAACGCGGTGGTAATGGTGGAGGTTCCGGTAGTCAACAAAACGTTGGTGGGTCCCATCCAATGAACAAGGCCCACCACCCCCACGGGCCCAAAGAAATGGAGCCCATGGCGGTGGAGCGATGGCAAGGGACCGTGGGCCGGCAGCCCATACCAAGATAGAGCGAGGATATTCCAACGGCGCCGCTGGGCCGGCCAACGATCCGTGCCCAATGCCCAAAGCAAGGCGCCCACCGGCCGCGTGGCCCAACAAATGCGGCGGTGGGAGCGATTACGGGCCGTGTCCAAGACGGCCGGGAGTTCTTGGGCCCCGACCTCCGCAAGCCCATCATGCAAACAGCCCTACTCGGACCGATATCGAGGCCGCGATGCACACGTTGGGATTAACTCAACCGGACCAAAATTGGTACATGGACACCGGGCCACTACTCACATGACTTCGACTCGGTACTCTCTCATCTTATTCCAATTTGAGCACCCCTGGGGATAATCATTGGTAATGGCGCTTCTATTCCAATTCTAGGGTATGGTCGAAAACGTTGTCTCCCCCAATCCACCACTCCTCTTGAAAAATACTTTACATGCTCCTAAATTGATTAAAAATTTAGTGTCCGTCCGAAAGTTCACAAATGACAATTACGTTTCGTTGAATTTGATCCTTTCGGTTTCTCGTGAAGGATTTCAAGACGGGGAGTCATCTCACGAGGTGTGATAGTAGGGGGATCTATATCCTATCATGCCCGTGTCGGTCCATCGAGTCCACCTTGCCATCGCCTTTTGCAGCCATCTCTCCTTCCATGTGGCATGCTCGTTTGGGTCATCCCAGGATCTTCTATTTTATCGCTTTTAGATAAAAATAGCTTTATTTCTTGTAAGTGGTACGAGTCGTACTCCAATTTGTCGGTCTTGTTCATTAGGAAAAATTGTTAAGTTGCCATTTGTAGACTCCAATTCTCATACTTCTATGCCATTTGACATTATTCATAGCGACTTATGGACATCTCCTGTTCTTAGTTCAATGGGTCATCGATATTATGTTCTCTTCTTAGATGATTATTCTAGATTTTTGTGGACGTTTCCAATTGCGAATAAATCACAAGTGTTTTCCGTCTTCATAAAATTTAGAGCGTTCATTCGTACTCAATTCGAAAGAGAAATAAAAAATATTCAATGTGATAATGGGAAGGAGTATGACAATAGGGAGTTTCGAGAATTTTGTGCTACTCATGGGATAAATTTTCGGTTTTCATGTCCTCATACATCTTCACAAAATGGAAAAGCCGAACGCAAAATTCGTTCCATAAATAACATTGTCCGAACTCTCCTAATCCATGCCTCCATACCTCCGTATTTTTGGCATCATGCTCTACAAATGGCCACTTACCTTCTTAACATAATTCCGTCTAAAGGTCTGACATATTCTTCCCCTCTCAAAATCTTATATAATAAAAACCCGTCTTATTCTCATCTTCGAATTTTTGGGTGCTTGTGTTATCCGTTATTCCCATCCACCACAATTAACAAACTTCGTGCTCGGTCCTACTCCGTGTGTATTTTTGGGTTATCCGTCGAATCATCGTGGTTATAAGTGTTTTGATTTATCCTCCAAGAAAATCATTATAAATCGTCATGTCATTTTTGATGAAACCCAATTCCCTTTTACGAAAGTTCATACTCCCGAGCCTAAGTCGTATAATTTTTTGGATGACCAAATATCCCCGTATATTATTCGGAATTTTTCGGACAACTCCCGTGCCCAAAATCCTCCAGCCGGCCCACCGCCCGCCGGTCCCACGGTCGCGTCACCCCCCTCGCTTTCCACCACCGGAACAATTCCACGATTGGGCCGGTCCCCCCATTCGGAACTGGTCCACTCCCGTAATCGATTCCGCTTGTCTGATTTGGGCCGGCGGGCCCACCGCCCGCCGGGCCGATCCGTCCCGAGCCCGTAAAATTCCCAAAATTCCATCACTTCTTCCTCGAGTCATAGACCGGTCACTCGTAGTCGGCGGGGTATTTTTACACCTAAACGACATTTTAATTTACATTCGATGTCTCTAAATCCCCCTTGCCCCGCAATCCCGTGTCCGCATTAAATGACCCTAATTGGAAAATTGCTATGACCGATGAATATAATGCTCTTATTGATAATAAGACGTGGGAGTTGGTGCCCCGTCCATATGGTATTAATATTATCGTGTCTATGTGGATTTTTGCTCATAAGGAGAATTCGGATGGGTCATTTGCTCGACATAAGGCGCGACTTGTTGGTGATGGTAAGACTCAAAGAGGTTGGAATTGATTGTGGTGAGACGTTTAGTCCGGTGGTCAAACCGGCTACCATTCGCACCGTGCTTAGCTTGGCTCTTTCAAAGACTTGGCCAATCCATCGGTTGGATGTCAAGAATGCCTTTCTACATGGTGACCTCAAGGAAACGGTCATATGCATCGCCCGTTGGGTTTCGGGGATCCCAACCGCCCTCATCATGTCCGTTTGTTGAAGAAGTCATTATATGGGCTTAAGCGCTCCACGTGCCTGGTATACACGATTTGCTTGATTTTGTTTCGACTATTGGGTTCACACACAAGCAGTCGATAATTCTTTGTTCATCTACCGTCGTGGTTCGTCATTGGCCTATATTCGTTATATGTGGATGATATCATCTTGATCGCCTCCTCCGATGCTTTGCGTCGCCTATCATGGCCATGCTCGCTTCCGAATTTGCTATGAAGGACTTAGGGCGCTTGAGTTATTTTTTGGGGATTGCCGTCAAACGTCATTCGGTGGCTTGTTTCGTCTCAACGGAAGTATCTTTCTTGAGATCATAGAGAGAGGGCCGGGATGTCATCCCGTAAGTCCACTTCCACACCGGTTGATGCAAACCCAAAGTTGAGTGCCGCAACAGGTGCACCATACGAGGACCCGACCCGGTATCGCGAGCTTGCAGAGCCCTCCAAAGATCCGACCTTTACCGCACCCGATATTACATATGCAGTTCAAAGGTGTGTTTATTCATGCATGATCCCGAGTTGAGCACATGAATGCAATCAAACGCATCATTCGGTATATTCGGGGGACACTAGACTATGGGTTGCACTTATATCCGTCATCTACATCCACACTTGTTTCCTACACGGATGCCGATTGGGGTGGTTGTCCCGACACCGGACGGTCGACTTCGCTCTTGTATGTTCCTTGGCAACAACTTGGTCTCCTGGTCGGCAAAGCGTCGTGCAACGCAACGCTATCACGCTCAAGTGCCGAGGCGAATATCGAGGGTAGCAAATGTGGTCTCCGAATCATGTTGGCTACGTAATTTGCTTTTGGAACTTCATTGTCCCATTCGAAGGCAACCTTGGTATATTGCGATAACATTAGTGCCATCTACCTTTCAGCAACCCGCTTCAACACCAACGGACCAAGCATATCGAAATGGACATTCACTTTGTCCGTGAAAAGGTTGCAAAGGGTCAAGTTCGCGTATGCCATGTCCCGTCTCGTTATCAAATTGCGTACATCTTTACAAAGGGTCTACCAAATGGTTCTCTTTGAAGATTTTAGGGACAAGGTCTCGGCGTTCGAAGACCGCCCGCTATGACTGCGGGGGTGTGTTAAACAAATTATCATCACAGCCCCGTCACGGGCAGAATCCACCCCATCACGGGCGATTCACCCATCACGGCAAAGGTATATATGGTATATTAGGAATGTATATGGTAGTATATTGTAAAGAAAAGGATACCTTAATTAGTGTTATACTATTACCATAATTGTATAGTTAGAATTATGGTAGAATAAGGATTTAGAAGTAGAATAGGAAAAGGATTTTCCTATTATGGAAATATGTAACTTGTATATATATCTATTCAATCAATGAAAATAATCAAGGGGATTATTTCTTTCAAAATTTATGCTCTACTATTAAAGTACTTGGTTCAGATGAACCCAGTGCTTAAATGTTGCATCCGCCTCTGATTCAACCCCGTGATCTGCCCCTCATTGGATTCAAATTCAAATAATAAAGCACCTCCAAACTACAACAATTAGTAGGATGATACTATTCCACACAAACTCCAAAATGGTATTTAGTGCTAAAATAACCACCACCACCACCAACAACAACATACCCCGTGAAATCCCACAAAATGAAGTCTGGGAAGGTTAGAGTGTATGCAAACCTTACCCCAAGCTTGGGAGGTAGAGAGGTTGTTTTCGATGACCCTCGGCATAAGCACAAGCATTTTAAAGTAGCATGAAAAAGAAATAACGGAAACGAATAAACCATGATAACATACTATATATAACGTGCTAAAATAACCACTAAAAATGTAAGAATTAGTTAGAAAAATAGAGATAGAGCAAATGTACTTGAGTATTTGAAGATCTTCAAGAGTTCGAGGAAGCTTAAGAAAACTATAATCTGAAGCAGGCATAGTTAGATACACACAAAGAAGTCCCAATACGAAACTCAAAACGACGCCGCTTGCTATAGTAATCTCCCAAAACGACAGAGGAAACTTGGTTGATTTTGATTCATTATTTACGGAAATGCCATTAGTATCAACAATTTCAGTTTTCAAACAAGTAGCTGCCATTGTAGACGATTTTCCAAGCTCTCCCTCCATTAAATCAACAATTATCTCATAAAATCCAACAAATTACTTAACCAAAAAGATTAAAATTTTCGACAAATTTGTAATAATTTAACGAGCCCCAATAAATTATGGAACCAACAAGATTATTTTGTCGACAAATTTGTAATAATTTTGATAAACCCAAAAAAGTCTTGAACCAAAAAGATTAATTTTTTTTGACAAACTTGTAATAATTTAACAAACCCAACAAATTATTTAACCAATTTCTTCGAAAAAAGATTATTTTTTTCGACAAATTTATAGTAATTTCACAAACCCAACAAAAAATTTAATTAATTTCTTCGCAAAGGTTAAATTTTTTGACAAATTTATAATAATTTGACAAACCCAATGAATTTCTTCAAAAAGATGAAGAAATTTGGGACAAACAATAATAGAAATTAATACAACAAATTGTATATTGTAAAAATGGAGAGAGAGGGGGTGGGGGATCCAACAATGGCTAACCCTTCTTTGATTAATGAACTATATTTCGTTATTCCATTTCCCTCTCTCTCTCTCTCTCTGCAATAAATGTATATTCTTCTTTGTCAAAATTTTCTCATTTTATTAATGAGTTTCAGGCTTTGAGCTTATCACAATTTATGGAGCAAGTTGAAGAATTTTTTTATAACACACATCCCTCGAATATTTATCGAATTCTGTCTATTAAATTTTATCAAAATAGTGAAAAAAACAAATTTAATATAAACATCTAAAAAGATCTCATTAAATTTTAAAATATATCACACAAAAAATTACATTAGACATTAAATATATATTAAAAATAGCATAAATTACACCTTAAAAATTACATTAAACTCTTAAAATAAATCAAAATAACACAAACTCTAAAAAATGTATTTCTAAATGTGATTTTCTGTTAATTTCTTTATTTACAGGTAAAGTCTGATAAATATTTGACTGACCCATAAAATAAAAAAATTCCCTATTCTCTAATCACATTGGCTTGGGACCAATTTTTTCTTTCCTTATGAATTAATATTACAAAAAATACCTTTATCTTTAGGTAGGTCAAATTCAAAATAACACGTTTTTAAGCAAGAAGATAGTTATTTTACGTTTAAATTTGCATCATGAGGGCCTTTTTTAAAAAACTAAGCCAAGTTTTTCACGTTATCCTACTTGTAGGAATGCAACAATGCATGATGTGGGCTTAGACTTTATCGTTCTTGAAGAATGAAGAGTAACATGTCAAACACGTTAATTACGTGTACAATCCAATACATGATTATTTATTAATGTCGATCCGAATGAATCATCATTTCTACGGAGGTAAATCTTTATCTACTAGGCAAGAGGATAGCAAGTTCCAAATTCTGTCTCGGTAGGACATGTATTTCTATTACTATTAAATTCATAAATGAAGTAGTTAATGGTAGGGTTACCATTATCCTTTTTGTAGTGACGAATCTTGTATGCTTAGGGCCGGCTTTCACTCCACTTTCACTTTCATATCAGGAACGTCGACTTGCACTTGCAATATCGAATTTGACTTTCCGGAATCCTTGCTCAAGAGTAGAATTTTAGACGTGGTTCGGCAGAATTCAATACTTTTAAGTGTATATATATTAAGAAATTCACTAAATATGTATAAAAGTTAAGTCTATAATTCAGTTATTAGTACTTGTAATCTTAGTATTCAATTGATTGACTACTTAAATTTTTTACTTTGATGGTAAGGCTTCGATATAATTTTAGAAACACTTAAAATCACTATTGGAATTAAAATCTATAAAGTTCAAATCCTACATTCCCATTGGTTAGTTTTGAAATCTTTGTTCAACTTGGTCTGAATTAGAGTTAGATATAACTATATTGCACGGATGAGAGGTGCTACAAACTAAATGTGGACGGCTTGCTATTAACAATTTGAAAGAACAGGAAGTGTGATAAAGGATAGTAAACCACCAAGGAACGCGTTGAACGGAGTTATCTAACTTTTAAACGGAATCTTCGATCGTAAGTCCTACGCGATGTAAATTCGAATAATCAAACGAGTAGTCTTGAATATCAGATGATTAAATAGAAAACGAAATCTGGGATAACCAACTTTTAAAATGCTTCCCATTTGCAACTAATATTTTTATTGAATTATGTGCACTGCTCCAAGGTTTGGAAATAACACATCTTTTTTTTTTTTAACATCAAAGATATTTTATATATTACTAAGGTACCAAAATATTACAACCTTCCATAGAAGTCTTGAGGACACATAGGTTCCCTATAGTAGCATCTAGGTGTTTACGACCTAACATACTGCTATTACGATCCCTAAGAAGCTGATTATTGAAGTGTGTTACCATATATGAGATAGAATACACTTTTAATATTTGATTATATTCTTAACACGTCCCCTTTGAATATAATCAAATATTAAAAGCGTGTTCTATCTAACAGCTTAAGCTTTTAGATCAGATGGTCACACACTTCAATATTTGATTATATTCTCAACACTGATTATCAATAAACGCGATGATAGAGCAAAACAGTGAGTCCTATTGAATTTGATTTGAACTGAAGCATCATTCGCCAACTTGTGAGTCACTTTGTTTCCTGCCTTGAAGTTCTGCCGAAGCAGCATAGGCTTATTCTGGTGCATTAACAATCTGCAAGAGCATTGAAAGAAATAATCCCCTTGATTATTTTCATTGATTGAATAGATATATATACAAGTTACAAAATAGGAGAATCTTATTCCTAATCTATTCATAAAATCTTATTCTACCATAATTCTAACTATACAATTATGGTAGGTGTATAACACTAATTATGGTAATAATTATACTACAATATTACATCAATATATACTCCTAATATACAACAACCACCTTTCCGTGATTGGCTTACTGCTGCCGAGGCCCACTGCCTTTGTCCACTCCACTGCTTCAGTTCCTTGCCTTTCCACGGCCCACTGTTTTGCCTAGTGATATATATGTGATATACACTGCTGTATATTCAGTGTATATCACATGTATATTGCACTGTTTAACACACCCTCGCAGTCATAGCGGGCGGTTTTCGAACGCTGAGACTGTCCCTAAAATCTTCAAAGAGAACCGCCGGTAGACCCATTGTAAAGATGTCTGCAATTTGATAACGAGGCGGGACATGGCATACGCGAACTTGACCCTTTGCAACCTTTTCACGGACAAAGTGAATGTCCATTTCGATATGCTTGGTGCGTTGGTGTTGAACGGGGTTACCTGAAATGTAGATGGCACTAATGTTATCGCAATATACCAAGGTTGCCTTCTGAATGGGACAATGAAGCTCCAAAAGCAAATTACGTAGCCAACATGATTCGGAGACCACATTCGCTACCCCTCGATATTCTGCCTCTGCACTTGAGCGTGATAGAGTTGCCTAACGCTTTGTCGACCAGGAGACTAAGTTGTTGCCAAGGAACATACAGTAGCCAGAAGTCGAACGTCTGGTGTCGGGACAACCACCCCAATCAGCATCCGTGTAAGAGACAAGTGTGGGTGTAGATGACGTATACAAGTGCAACCCATAGTCCAGTGTCCCCTGAATATACCGAATGATGCGTTTGATTGCATTCATGTGCTCAACTCTGGGATCATGCATGAATAAACACACTTGCTGAATCGCATACGTAATATCTGGTCTGGTAAATGTAAGATACTGGAGGGCCCCTGCAAGACTGCGATAACGGGTCGGGTCCTCGTATGGTGCACCTGCTGCGGCACTCAGCTTTGGGTTTGCATCAACCGGTGTGGAAGTGGACTTACAGGATGACATCCCAGCCCTCTCGATAATCTCGGCAAAGATACTTCCGTTGAGACGAAAACAAGCCACCCGAATGACGCTTGACGGCAATCCCCAAAAAATAACTCAACGGCCCTAAGTCCTTCATAGCAAATTCAGAACTGAGCATGGCCATGATAGACTGGCGCAAAGCAACGGAGGAGGCAGTCAAGATGATATCATCCACATATAACAGAATATAGGCCAATGACGAACCACGGCGGTAGATGAACAAAGAATTATCGACCCGCCATGTGAGTGAACCCAATAGTCGAAACAAAATCAACAAATCGTGTATACCAGGCACGTGGAGACTGCTTAAGCCCATATAATGACTTCTTCAACAAACAAACATGATGAGGGCGGTTGGGATCCCTGAAACCCAACGGCTGATGCATATAGACTGTTTCCTTGAGATCACCATGTAGAAAAGCATTCTTGACATCCAACTGATGAATCGGCCAAGTCTTTGAAAGAGCCAAGCTAAGTACAGTGCGAATGGTAGCCGGTTTGACCATCGGACTAAATGTCTCACCACAATCAATACCAACCTGCTGAGTCTTACCATCACCAACAAGTCGCGCCTTATGCCGAGCAAAGGACCCATCTGAATTCTCCTTATGAGCAAAAATCCACATAGACCGATAATATTAATACCATATGGACGGGCACCAACTCCCACGTCTTATTATCAATAAGAGCATTATATTCTTCAATCATAGCAATTTTCCAATTAGGGTCATTTAATGCGGACACAGGATTGCGAGGCAGGGGGGATTTAGAGACATCAGAATGTAAATTAAAATGTCTTTTAGGTGTAAAAATACCCCGCCGACTACGAGTGACCGGTCTATGACTCGAGGAAGAATTGATGGAATTTTGGGAATTTTCTCGGGCTCGGGACGGACGGGCCGGCGGGCAGGGGCTGGGCCGCCGGCCCAAACGGTAAAAAAAGCGGACTTCGCTGCGGGACCGGTTCCGGAGACCGGCCGGACAGCCCAATAGCCGGAACCGATCCAATGGCCGGAATAGGCCGGGCGTGACGATCGACGGGGCCAGGCCGCGCGTAGTGGGCCCGCTGGAGGAATTTGGGTACGGGAGATGTCCGAAAAATTCCGAATAATATACGGGGATATTTGATCATCCAAAAAATTATATGACTTAGGTTCGGGAGTATGAACTTTCGTAAATGGGAATTGAGTTTCATCAAAAATGACATGGCGATTGATTATGATTTTCTTGGAGGATAAATCAAAACATTTATAACCACGATGATTTGACGGATAACCCAAAAACACACACGGGGTAGACCGAGCCTGAAGTTTGTTAATTGTGGTGGATGGAAACAACGGATAACACAAGCACCCAAAAATCCGAAGGTGAGAATAAGAAGGGTTCTTATTATAAAGGATTTTGAGGGGGGAAGAATATGTCAGACCTTTAGACGGAATTATGTTAAGAAGGTAAGTGGCCATTTGTAGAGCATGATGCCAAAAATATGGAGGTATGGAGGCATGTATTAGGAGAGTTCGGACAATGTTATTTATGGAACGAATTTTGCGTTCGGCTTTCCCATTTTGTGAAGATGTATGAGGACATGAAAAATGAAAATTTATCCCATGAGTAGCACAAAATTCTCGAAACTCCCTATTGTCATACTCTTTCCCATTATCACATTGAATATTTTTTATTTCTCTTTCAAATTGAGTACGAATGAACGCTCTAAATTTTATGAAGACGGAAAATACTTGTGATTTATTCGCAATTGGAAACGTCCACAAAAATCTAGAATAATTATCTAAAAAAAGAACATAATATCGATGACCCATTGAACTAAGAACATGAGATGTCCATAAGTCGCTATGAATAATGTCAAATGGCATAGAAGTATGAGAATTAGAGTCTACAAATGGCAACTTAACAATTTTTCCTAATGAACAAGACTGACAAATTGGAGTACGACTCGTACCCTTACAAGAAATAAAGCTATTTTTATCTAATGTTGATAAAATAGAAGATCCCGGATGACCCAGACGAGCATGCCATATGGAAGGAGAGATGGCTGCAAAAGCTGACGGCAAGGCTGGACTCAATGGACTGAAACCGGGCATGATAGGATACAGATCCCCCCTACTATCACACCTCATGAGATGGCTCCCCGTCTTGAAATCCTTCACAGAGAAACCGAAATGATCAAATTCAACAGAAACGAAATTGTCATTTGTGAATTTTCTGGACAGACACTAAATTTTTAATCAATTTAGGAGCATGTAAAGTGTTTTTCAAGAGGAGTGGTGGATTGGGGGGAGACAATGTTTTCTGACCATAACCTAGAATTGGAATAGAACTGCCATTACCAATAATTATCCCCTGAGGGGTGCTCAAATTGGAATAAGAGGAGAGAGTACCTGATTCGGAAGTCATGTGAATAGTGGCCTCGGTGTCCATGTACCAATTTGGGTCCGGTTGAGTCAACCCCAACGTGTGCATCGCGGCCTCGATATCAGTCTGAGTGGGGCCTGCTGCATGATGGGCCTGCGGTGGTCGGGGCCCAAGAACTCCCCGTCCGTGGTGCACCCGGGCCGTAGCCGCTTTGCTACCACCGCCGGGCCACCGGCCGCCGGGGGCCGCCACCGCTGGGGTATTGGGCCTCGGACCGTTGGCCAGCCCCACCGGCCGCCGGCGCGGCTTCTTTGGAGGGTGCGGGTTCCACTGCCACTGGCCCCACTGCTGGGCCCACGGTGGTGGTGGGCCACTGTACCCTGGATGAGACCCACCGCCTGCTTGTTGATCACCGGAACCGCCACGTTTCCCCCCGCAGTTTTTGTTATTTTTGCGATTATTCTTGCCTCCACCATTATTATGGTTTTGGCCCGAATTATTAACAAAACCCGAAGGACTAGGAGAGGATGCCACCATGACAACTGGGCTTGCTCCGGTAGCCGCCTTTTTAGCCAAACCGGCTTCTTCCAACGTCAGCATGGAGCGGGCTTGATGAAAGTCGGGAAGAGGGTTGCTTTGGCGAAATAGAGTTCCAACACCATTATAAGCCTCCGAAAGACCGGCAACCAACTGTAGAACTAGACGATTATTTGTTACTGGCGCGCCAACATTACGGAGTTGATCTGCCAACTCCTTTAGTTTCTTGCAAATGCAGAAACATTCGGAAATACGTCCATTCGAACGAGAGAGAATTCTTGCTCGAGTGTGACGACACGGGAATGTTGGTTGTCTTGGAATACGTCACAAAATCTATTCCATGCAGCCATAGCCGTGGTATCTGGCTCCATAATCGTCTGTAGAAGGTCCACTGAAATAGTGGCATATATCCACCGAAGAACGGTAGCATCAAGTGTAATCCATAGCTCAGGATCCTCCGCAGGGCGGGTTTTAGCGGGAGGAATGATGTGATGAAGAACTTGATAAGATATAGCGTGAATTTTAAACAATTCCGCCCACGTTGCATATTGAACGTTTTCCATCTCAAGGACAATAGGGACACTTATATTGATATTGGAAACCGTGAGGGTAGGGTGAAAATTGTTCTTAGACATAGTGAAAGAACAAAGAAGGAGGATAAATTTAAGAGAGGTTTTTGAGAGCGGAAGACGAGATATTTGGAGAGAAAACCCGAGGGAGGGGGGGTCTCGGCCAAAGGAGGCAAAAGTTTGAGAGAAGAAAACTTTTGTTTAGACCTAGTCGCTTTGATACCATGAAAGAAATAATCCCCTTGATTATTTTCATTGATTGAATAGATATATATACAAGTTACAAAATAGGAGAATCTTATTCCTAATCTATTTCTAAAACCTTATTCTACCATAATTCTAACTATACAATTATGGTAGGTGTATAACACTAATTATGGTAATAATTATACTACAATATTACATCAATATATACTCCTAATATACAACAACCACCTTTCCGTGATGGGCTTCTTTACTGCCGAGGCCCACCGCCTTTGTCCAGTCCACTGCTTCAGTTCCTTGCCTTTCCACGGCCCACTGTTTTGCCTAGTGATATATATGTGATATACACTGCTGTATATTCAGTGTATATCACATGTATATTGCACTATTTAACAAGCATAACAAAGGTTTATATAGTATATGACTATTATATAATGCTTGAATAACGCCAGTACAATCCGTCTCTATCTCTAGAGGTAGAAGGTTTTGTTTAAGAGCCAGTTGCAATCCTTGTTGAAGCGCCAACAGCTCTGCATGCAGTGCTGAGTGAGCATCTATATGCTTTAGAAATTTAACAATCCAAGCTCCGAATGGGTCTCTGATAACTCCACCAATGCCTCATGTGTAATTGTTCAAGCAAAAAGCTCCATTAATATTCAATTTAAACCAACCTAGGGATGGAGCAAACCATTTGATGATAACCGCTTGTTTAGGGTTATTAAAGATTTCTTTCTGAGAAAGTAGATGATGCTCTCCTATTGAAGAAATGCAAGGTAATGTTGCGTACAATAGACCCTTGTGGTTCGGCCCTTCCCCGGACCCCGTGCATAGCGGGAGCTTAGTGCACTAGGCTGCCCTTTTTTTAAAGTAGATGATGCTCTATTGCTTTAGAGCAAACAATGGGATAATGGATATGATGGGTAGTATTATTATGGTTATTGTGATTTCTAAGAGTTCACAGGTTCCACAAGATAAAAGGAAAGAGATTATCCCAATGAGAGATATGAGTAGGAATACTAGGGTTGCAACTCCTAATAAAATCAAGCCAATGGATAGAGCAGTGTTAATGTTGGGTTTGGTGTTTTAACATTTGACCCAACATATCTCCTGAAGTACTGTTGTTGATTGCCAAAAATGTTGGGACAAATGTCATAACATTCAGACCAACATTTTTCATAACAGTTTTGTCTTACTTCACGTTAAGCAGTAACAGTTTTACTGAGTGGTAAAAACAACTTAGGCATGTGAATTAGGAGTTATGTAAAACGTGGGAAAAAGAGTCAAAGCTTGGGGAAGAAGTCGAGTGAAGAACAAGTCAAAGTTGAGATTTTGACTCCATGATCTTCTCCAACAAACACACAAGCTACCCACCTTTCACTCAATCTACTCAACCAATCGATGAGCTTTTCAAGGAAGACTCTCTACTATAAATAGAGAGGCTACAAGAGTGAATCGATATCCAGAAACAGATTGCAAAAATATCAAGAGAGCTCTCGAGAATTCATCTCAGAAAACTGGATCACAAGTGTTGCCTAAGCGTGTTGACAACATTCTGTCTAACATTACAATTGCAGTTTAGATTCTAGATTAGCTTTGTATTGAGCAATTGTAATGAGAAGTTTTCTATGTCTATTTAGGTAGATTTTTCAGGCAGAAGTCATATGCGACTTCAACATTTAATTCCTTTCCATCATCTTGTAAAATTGTAAAGAAAGGAATTTGTAATTTTTGTATATAATAAATATATACAATACTTTCGGTCACTGACCGTCATAGGTTATATAATATATAACCTATGTAAATATTAAACATTTGTGTTCTTTAAATTTTTGTTGCATTGCTCTTTAAAGTTTTTTGTTTTACTAAAGTGTTGTCACTGATGCCGGACGACATTATCGCCGACATTCGAAAACTGAATTGGCATTCAAGTTAGTTTATTTCCGGTTTGTTTTTAATTGTTTTATAGCATACCCAGACCTAATAAGTGGTATCAGAGCCGACACTTAACATAATAAGTGATTAATCATATTGTCTCAAGCTATGGATCCGGCAAATTCGACTATTGGTAGACTTCGCATATTAAATGGTTCAAACTATGCCTATTGAAAGATTAGCCTACGTTCTCGTATCAAATCAATTGATGTTAGGGCATGAAGATCTATAACCAATGGGTATGTTGTTCCAATGTTGTCGCCGGATGAGGAAGGTGACATTCTTGTTAAACCTGAATGCGAATGGACGGCAGAAGAAACCAATAATGCTAGCTTTAACGAAAAGACCTTAAATGTAATTTTTGGATGGGTTGATCTGTACATGTTCAAACTCATTCAAAACTGCCCCACGGCTAAAGACGCATAAGATACTTTACAAATTCATTGTGAAGGTAACTCAAGTGTTCGACGAGCAAAGCTACGCATGCTCATGAGCAAATATGAACGTTTAAGGATGGAAGAAGCGGATGATATTAAATCTTATTTTGAAAAGTTGATTGACATCTCAAATGAATATCAAGTGCTTGGTGAAACTTTAATCAACACTCAACTCGTTGAAAAGGCTCTCCGTTCTCTTCTTGAAAAGTTTAATTTAAAGATTTGTGCCATTGAAGAAGCTCACAATCTTGCCACAATAGACCTTTATACCTTGATGAGCATTCTCAAAACCTATGAGATGAACATTGAGAATCAAAGGGAACTATATAAAAGCAAGAATGTGGTATTTCAAGTTCAATCCTCGGAGAATCAAATCAAAGAAGAGGATGAGAATCTTAAAGAAATTGGTGAAGGTGCTAATGTTGCCTTACTCACTCGAAAATACAATTCGATGGTGAAAAAGTTCAACAATGAGAGAAATCAATCTAAATCTAAACAACATCAAAACCAAGGCTTCAATCAAAAGCCCACTAAATTTATTCCAAGCACTAAAAAAGAAGTCCACTAAGAAGAACCAACTCAGATCGTACCAAATTTGATTCCAAACAACTCGAGTTTGTGCAATGTCATACATGTTTGGATTGGGGTCATTATGCTAATGAATGTGCAAACACTCTTAGAAAATTTGGCAAAAATCTGTAGGTCTCTCTTAGTGACGACGAAGGAGAAGATGAAGAAGATCAAGAAATCGAATCACAAGCAATGTTGACCACTGTTTTCGAACAATCTTTGTCAGACCGAGAAGATATCATCTGTAATATTGTCTCAGATGTCACGACATTTGGTCCAACATCACCAACGACATCAACATCGACAGCAACATCCGAAAGGTATGAGTTCTTTAACTATTTTGCTGTTAATTGCTTTAGTGACTCTATTTCTGTTAACGAGGCTGATAGTATGGATCGAGTTGAATGCAAAGATGACATGATTAATGAATTACAAAACATTTGTAAAGCCTTAATCATAGAATCCAAGCAACTTGACACAAAGGTAAAATCTTTAACTCTTGAGAATGTAGATCTAAAAGGAACAATAACCCGACTAGAGGTTGCACTTACCAAAAAGGATATAGAATTTGGTAAGATTCGTGCAAAATTGGATCTAACCGAAGCAACCTTCCACAAGCTCAACACCGGGACTTTGAAGTTGAATGAGATACTCAGCTTTAGTAAACCTTCACATGCAGGTATTGGATACAAAAACTCTCTTAAAACTATACGCTCTAGTCTGTTTGATAAAAATGAGAAAATATGCTTTGTAAAAGAAAAAAGAATAAATAATAGGTTCTCATATATGTCAAAGAATATGAAGTTTGTATATCATCACTGTAACTCCCCTGGACACTTAAAATCATTTCAAACTTCAAGAATCTATGAGCAAAATGTTGCCTAAAAGGTTGTCCAACATTTCAGATAACATTCGAAGCAACATTTCTGAGTCGAAAGGTAAAAAATATTTTAAGAGAGTTTGGGTTCCCAAAAATGATGTAACATGTAAAGTTGCTATAACTGCATTAAGAACTAACATTTTCATGTTCTTGGTACTTTGATAGTAGATGTTCTCGTCACATGACAGGTACAAAAGGTTTTCTAAAGAACTATGAGTCATTCAATGGAGGAAACGTGACTTATGGAGGAGGCATCAAAAGCAAAATAATTGGAAAAAGGATCTTGAATGTTCCTGGATTTCTAGCTTTAAGAAATGTCTTACACGTTGAGGGTTTAATGGCTAATTTGATTAGTGTTAGTCAACTATGTGATGACAATCTTGAGGTAAAATTTAATAAGAATGCATGTAAAGTTACGAATGAAGCTAATGAATGTGTCATGACATGTACTAGAATAAGTGATAATTGTTATCTTGTTACAAGACAAGAAACATGCAATAATGCCAATATCGATACACAACAATGTGGCACCAAAATTTGGGGCATGTCAACTACCGCAATTTAGAAAAATTGGTCTCATATGAAGCGGTTAGGGGCTTACCCAATCTTAGCCATAAACATGTATTGCTAATGATAGTTATATACTATCTTTGAATGATATTATTTGTGGAAATGTTCCGCTTGTGAATGGTTTATATATTCTTAATTGTAATCGTGAAATTCTCAATGTGCAAAACAAACGAGCTAAAATAAGTAATTCAAGAAATCCCACCTACTTAGGGCACTGTAGACTTGGTCATAACAATGAATCAATTATAGCAAGATTAAGAAAGTTAGACTACCTGAAACCATTTGACTTGGAGTCCTATGGTGACTGTGAATCTTGCTTGAGAGGAAAGATGACCAATAAACCACTTTATGGGAAAGGTGTGCGAGCCAAAGAGGCACTTGAGTTGGTCCATACAGATGTATGTGTGCCATTTTCCACTCAAGCTAAGGGAGATTTTCCTTACTTCATAACTTTTACAGACGATTTCACAAGGTTTGGATATGTGTATCTTATGAAGCACAAGTCCGAAGCCTTTGAGAAATTCAAGGAGTATAAGTTAGAAGTAGAGAAACAACTTGAAAAGAGTATCAAGACTCTTCGATCAGATCGATGAGGTGAATACTTGAGTAGAATTTCTAGATTACTTGAAACTTCATGGAGTCCAATCAGAATGGACACCTCATGGAACACCACAAATGAATGGCGTTGCTAAAAGGAGAAATCGAACCTTATTGGATGTGGTTAGATCCATGATGAGTTTTTCAGCTCTTCCAACATACCTTTAGGGTTATGCTTTACAAAACTCAATCTATATTCTGAATAGAGTTCCTACAAAGTCAGTAGAGAAAACGACATATGAGATATGGCATGGCAGGAAGCCTGCTCTTACACATATGTGAGCCTAGGCTGCCCTGCATATGTAAAGAAGATGCTTACTGACAAATTGGAATCTAAAACTGAGAAATGTTACTTTGTGGGATATCCTAAGGAAACGAGAAGATACTATTTCTATCTTCCTGGACAACATAAGGTCATTATTTCCAGAAATGCAACTTTCCTTGAGGAAGACTATGTCTATAAGGAACAGAGTTATAATAAGATAGAACTTGAAGAAATTCAAGAACCACAAAGCAACATAGAGGTTGAATCCTTGTCAAATGACCTAGAAAAGAATTCAGTGGGAGTATTTGGTAAAGGTGTGTTACTTAGAGTACAACTTTCACCCAGTGGGAGTGATGTGAGGATTATTGCAGAAATGCAAGATTCTCATACACAACCAATGGAAGATGATACAATAGTTGTACATCCTTCCATTCAGGAAACATATGTAGATGATATTCCTGAAAACTCTCATAGTGGTGGAAACACACAAGAACCTTCTCATGATCAGAAAACAAGAACCACATAAACGTAAAATAACCAACTCCGTAGGTCCACTAGGACTCATCGTCAGCCTGAAAGACTTAATCTCCTTATTGAAAGTCAAAATAAGATAGATATTCCTGATGATGATGAGCCTACAACCTACAACGAGGCTATGTTAGACATTGACTCGCAAATATGGCAAGAAGCTATGAAATCTGAAATTGACTCAATGTATGTCAATCAAGTTTGGAACTTGGTTGATTTGCCAACATGGGTTAGACCCATAGGATGCAAGTGGGTCTTCAAGAAAAATATTGATGCATTTGGTAAGGTGCAAACCTACAAGGCTAGGTTGGTAGAAAAAGGTTACAATCAGAGGCCTGGGGTCGATTATGATGAAACCTTTTCGCCAGTTGCAAAGATTAAGTCCATTCGGATTTTGCTTGCAGTAGTTGCATATTATGATTATGAGATTTGGCATATGGATGTTATGACCGCTTTCCTCAATGGAAATCTAATTGAGGAAGTGTATAGATACAACCTGAAGGTTTTACATTCAAGTCAAAACCCAAAGCAGTATGAAAACTACAAAAGTCCATTTATGGACTTAAGCAAGCCTCAAGGAGTTGGAATATTTGCTTTGACAAAGCTATCAAATCGTTTGACTTTGTCAGAAGCAAGGATGATCCATGTTTTTATAGTAAACGAAAGGAAGAAAGTATTGTTTTCATTATCATATATGTAGATGACATATTAATAACGTGAAACGATAAGTCCCTTATGCAATCATTGAATGAATGGTTGTCCAGCACTTTCATGATGAAGGACTTAGGTGAAGCCTGCTACATTCTTAGAATTAGGATCTATAGAGATAGACCTAATAGATTGTTAGGGTTGTCACAGTCTATACACATAGACAAAGTGCTAGACGTTTCTCAATGGAAAACTCCAAGAGATGAGGTCTTCCTATGGGTCAAGGAATCAAGTTATCTAAGAATGATAGTCCATCTACCGTTACAGAACTTGAACGCATGAAGAAGGTCCCATATACTTTAGTTATAAGATCAATCATGTATGTTATGACTTGCACTAGGCCAGATGTGGCATTTGCACTTAGCATGACTTGCAAATTTCAGCAGAATCCTAGGGAAGAACACTGGAAACAGTCAAGAATATTCTTAAGTATCTTAGATGAACTAAAGAATATTTCTTAGTCTATGGTGGACAAGAGAATCTAGTCGCTACTGGGTACATTGATGCTAGCTTCCAAACAAATCTTGATGACTTCAAGTCACAGTTTGGATATGCATTCATTTTCAATAGTGGAGCAGTAAGTTGGAAAAGTTCCAAGCAAGAAACCACTGCTGATTCGACGACTGAAGCCGAGTACATTACTGGATCAGAAGTTGGTAAAGAAGCTATCTCGATATATGAGTTCTTAGAGAACTAAGGGTTGTTCCAAGTGCCAGTCATCCAATAACGATATATTGTGATAATATTGGTGCGATTGCGCAAGCTAAGGAACCAAGATCAACAAACAGAAATAAACATATACAAAGTAAATACCACATATTCAGAGAGATGGTGGAATCTAAAGAAATAGATCTAGACTATATTCCCACAAATGATAATCTAACTGACCCATTTACTAAACCATTAAGGTTAGCTAAGCATAATGGTCATTTCGAAAATATAAGTATTAGATACATTGGAGATTGGCTCTAGGCCAAGTGGAGATTGAAAGTATGTATGTCCTAGAGACAATCTATATTAGGGACAAAATGTACTTGAACACACCCATATTATTAATGAGATTAATATTTATGGCATTTGCAATTATTGTTTGATTGTTTGCAATTATTCATAAATGTACATCCATTGAGCTTATGTTGTCATTAATAGAGTGAGATATTAATGATAGAACGTAACTCTCAAAATAGCCTCGACTAATGATCATCGAGAATGGGATATCGATGATATGCTATAAGTCGACATGTGGTATGCATCACATTCTTGGAGAATGTAGTATGTCTCACAACTACGAGTAATGGTTACTCGTGATGGACACATGGATACTTTGGAGAAGTATTGGTATACCCTGCCGATAAACTATTTATTATACATGTCTATAGTGTTATCGACGTGTGAAATATAAATGTCCTTTGACTTGAGGTCAATACGCTCCTTGTTTACAGAATAATATACTTTGACCAAGTTCTAAGCTTAAATTCCTTCTGGATAAGATACGGCTTGTGTTGGGTGCATCAGGATGTAATCAAGGTGGTAGTTGAGCCAAGAATATGATTCATTCCTCGATTGGAAATTCGAGAGAGCACTCAACTTCTCAATGTTATTAGGTTGACTAAAGTCACTAGCCAGTGCAAGAGACATATTTAGAATATGGTCTAGTTGTCAACTAATAAATGTGAGATAAAGTGATTAAGCCATTTAGATAGACACTTGGCAAATCCTAAGCTTAATCGAGTGTGTCGCGAGTGAAAGGAATTTATAGTTCCGCATAAAGGTTAAGTTTTCTGGATTCATGTAAACGTATTTCACATATTGAGTTCGTCATACGACGCAGTCTAGGAGTTTCGTATGGACCTTAATTAGATTAATGTCAATATGTGAAGGCCTATAGTCACACTATATGCGATTGTTTCTTCGATCTAAGAGTGTATTGAGAAAGTATTAAATATTCGATTGAGAATCGAGATATTTAATTTATAATAATTATGGAATATTTCTATTTGATAGAAATTATTTAATTAAGTCGAATTAGATTTTTGATTTAATTAAATGTGTTGGATATATTATATGGGTACTCGGACAAATACAGAGAAGTAATTGGGCCAGAAATTATTGGCCAAAATTGGGGCCTGGCCGTCCACCTTGGATGTATGGGGTGGACCAGCTTGGGTCTGGTCCACTGAACATTAACATGGGCCAGGTTTTTCTGTTTTAAATCTACTTAGGTTTTGTCATGAACTCCTATATAAACAACACATACCCCATAATTATACAGTTACAAAAAATAACTTCTCAGTTTCTAAAGCAAGATTTCCTAGCTTTCTTGCAAATGAAATACACTGGAGTTGGAACTTGCAGTCGAGGATTCAAACCGTGTGGATACCTTAGTATTGAATCCCGCGCTCGAAAACCTGTAAGTTTTTTTTTTATGTTTTAAACATAAACATGATTATCGTATAAGCCATCCCAGGATCATTATTGGGTAAGAAAATTTTAAACTTCCGCTATGCTTACGAACCCAACAAATCCCTACACGATCCTCCGGCGGGTCGGGACTGGCGGGACAAGTCGATGTCCCATCCCCTCCCTCATCCCACTGGAAAAGGGGACCAGTATTGGTGGGGTGGGGTCGGGTCTGGTCCGGGTTTCCTTTTTTTGTTTAGACACTTAATTTCAAAAAAAATTGTGAATATAAACACTTAAATAATTGAACAAGATAGTGTAATAAAAATATCACAATGCTGTTTTTGTGCCTCTTATATTATTTAATAGAAATATAATTTTTTTGTAATACAATTTCAAAATTGCAACTTTGTGGTGTTGTCCAAAAGTTGCAAATCACATTGTAAAATTGCAATTAAAAAAATTACATAGTTATAAACACATGTTCTAATTTTTTCACAATATCTTGTGGTTCTTCTGTTGGAATTGGAATTTGTTGGTCAAATTGGTCGATGTCACTTCCAGTCCCCTCGGACAAGATTTCGTTGTAGTTTAAATCATCTTCTTTGTTGATCTCTGGTTGACCGCACCTTCTACGCTCTACTTGTATCAAATCTCTAAATAAAACTGCAATCTCCAAGATGTCTCCCGCTAATAGTGTTTGTGCACTCCTATTTGAAATCTTCTGGCAGAAAAAAATGCTTTCAGACGCTGTTGATGACGCTTGAGTGTTCAATACATCTCGGGCCATCTTTGCTAGTATCGGAAATGTCTTCTCATTTTCCCTTCAGTATTTACGCAAGTCTTTACGTCCTTCTTCATTGAGAACTGCTTGGTACGGTACAACACCCTGCAAAACAAAAAACATCAAACTCGCTAACTTGATTAGCAGTGGTACCACTAAACATTCTATTTCTAAGGTTTTCAATACTAGCCACAGAAACAACATGTCTTTTAAGGTTGTATTTAAGAAGAACAAGAAGAAGATGGTATAGAAGCCGGTTGGTTGCTAACACTTTCTTGTTGGTAATGCATATATACTTTTTTGCATTCATCATGTATGCTAGACAAAACTTCTTCTTTAGTTGGTTCTTTAGGTGGTTGTTCATTTGAGTTTTTGTAGTTAGAGGTGGAAGTACTGCTATACAATCATAAATAGTTTGAATAAGTGTTTTACAACTGTCTATTTTAATAGTCGGATTTAATACAACACCAATAATATAAATAGTGAGAATAGGATTTTTTTAATAGGTGCCTTATACGATGGTTTTTCCATATATTCACTAAGTAACAAAAATATTAGAGTTATATAAAATAACATAGTTGAAATAGTAGGATAATATATACCAGAAAATTCTTTAGTTACTTGAAAAAATTTCTCTAAAAATCCAATAAGTTCTGAAATTTTTTCCCAATCATCATCTATAAGCATATCAGTTGGATTTCGATTATGGACGTTAAAAAAAAGTTATAGGTCTTCTATAATCGTAAGCAACAAGTAGTTGTTCATATAGAAAATTCCACCTAGTCGCTACTTCTTCAGGAATTTTTCTTAGAGGTAATCCACAATCGTGACAAGTTTTTTATATTCTTTTTTTCTTTGTATTCTATTACTTCTAAAAATAAAGTTTATAGCAAATTGTACTTTATTAAGAATGTCTTTAAAAAGTGACAGACCGTCCTTTACAACTAAGTTATAAATATGACACACACATTTTATATGAAAATGATTAGGAAAAGATGGAGTTAATAGATCTTTTAAAAGTCTCACAACATAATTATTAGAAGAAGTATTATCTAACGTAACAATCATTATTTTGTCAGTTATACCATAATAATGGCAAACTTGATGAATATTTTATGTAATAAAATTTTTAATGTGCCTATCAACAATATATCTATATGCTAAAATACATTTTTGCATAGACCAATTATGATCTATCCAATGACATGTTACAGTTAAATAACCATTGCCGTTAGTACTACGGCCTATATCAGAAGTGATAGATACTTTGCCAGGAAAATAATATAATGCATTACGTAAATATTGTTGATATTCATTTGAAAATTTAAAAACATCTCTCCTACAGTTGATCTAGGAAATTCGTTAAAAGCAAGATTATACATTTCTCTAATGTAATGAATAAAACCAGGAGAGGAAGGAAATGAAAAAGGCAAACCCTCCACCGCAACTAATTTTGCTATTGCTTCCCTATCTTTGTGTTTATCGTATTTAGGACCTACAACCCCCCGTCGTCGGGTTAACTTGACCCTATACTTGATCCGGGACACTATGTGAACCTTGTCCCGACGGAGAGCGCATTGGCGCACCTGACTTTGTAGCTTCGTATTCATCCCACCTAGTTTGTGAAAGCCTTGTACATGTCTCAATAAACCTTCCGTCCCACCCTGACCTTTTCCCATTTTAAATTTATAAACATTTTTACAAATTTTACATCTAACTACTTGATTCTCTTGGTCCCTATCAAAACAATCCCATGTAGCTGATTTTAATTTTCGTTGTGTGGGGCCTCGTCTCATACTAGAGGGAATAAGAGGCGTTCCAATTTTAGTTTGAGGCTGATACTCAGTCTGAGGTTGATGTTGTTGAGGTGCACTAGTGAGTGTGTCATCTAGATTATCTTCTAAATTAAAGTCTGGTTCAGTGTCAGAATATATCTCATCATCTAATGGTATATCATTAAAAAAACCAGTTTCATCTATATGAGTGTAATCAATCAAATCATCGTGTCTAGGAATAAGATGACTAGAAGAAGTACCCATGCCTTTGTTACCCGTACTAGAAGAAGCACCCTTATCCTTACCCATAATCGTACGTTTTAATCCTTCCATTTTAATTATGTAAATAAATAATTAAAGATAATAAAATTAAGTGCGATAATTAAAATAAAGTAACAATAATAATTTAAAGAAGAAACGAAGGTACCAAACGCCGACGTAACGTCGACATGTAATCAAGGTTGAAAATTAAAACTTTGCTCGATCCTCAAGCTAGTTGCCAATTTCAGTCTCAATTTTTGAACTTTGATACAATTATACAAATAAGCAAATAAAATAAAATATTTAGGCAATGTAATTGTAGACTTGTAGAGAGATAGATAGAGATTGTAGGAATATTTGTGAGATAAAATGAAGAGAAAATGAGGTATTTATAATTGGAAAATTAGGTTAAAGTGTAAATATACTAATTTAGTGGTTAAAAATAAATATTAAGGGGGGGGGGGGGGGGGGAATGGTCGTTTGGACCGTTGCACAACAGTCAAAATCAAAATTTGATCGTTGTTGCAACAATTAGTTTTGCAAAAAAGGAGGGGGGACCGAGATTGCGGCGGGATCGGAGCGGGACTAAGCAGGATGGGCTCAGGCGGGACGAGCCCAGGTCCTGTCCCGGTTTCGAGTCCCGACATTGTCATTTTTTAAGGGGATCGGGATCTGGCCGATCCGGCCCACTGGACAACCTTAGTATAATACGAGTTCATGTGTGACCCCGTCACTATTTGTATTTCGTAATTACGTTGTAGGACTAATTTTACTAAAATACAATAAATAGAATTTACCGGTTGCAGGTGCCATACAGCTTTCATAGCTCAGTTGGTTAGAGCACCCGTTTAGTAAGCGGGAGGTCTTGAGTTCAACTCTCAATGAAAGCAATTTGATTTTGTTTTGTTTTCAGAACAAATGGAAAAAACAAAAGAGAGAACACCTCTGAGATGAGATTAGGGTAACCCAA
Source organism: Anisodus tanguticus (assembly GCA_034509755.1). Lineage (NCBI taxonomy): Eukaryota > Viridiplantae > Streptophyta > Magnoliopsida > Solanales > Solanaceae > Anisodus > Anisodus tanguticus. The sequence goes on from CM067555.1 coordinate 45,790,543, forward strand.
GGACCAACCAGGCCCAAGTTGTTCTTCTTTTGGGCCTTACCAGATACAAATTTGACACGTCATATGATCCTTCCACAAGCCCACTTCTTTCCAAATTCTTTACGTAAACAAATGTCCCGTTTTTAGGTGGGCAATTCGCAGTAATTTTTATCCATCAAATTGTAAATCTCTAATTTTTACCCTTCGTCTAAAAAACTCTAGATTCTAGGTTCGAACCCCAGTCCAGTAAAAAATTTATAAAAAATCGCAAGACATAGTTTGTCACTTTGCGTGCAAACTCTACCTTAAGGCATGAAGGTAAACTATACCTTAAGACAGTTTTTCTTATGCCTGAAGGCAAACTCTGGTTTGCGTTTTTTTTTTTTTTTAAAGTTTGACTGAGCGGCGTTCGAATCGAGACCTCAGGGTATTTTCACCCACTTTATTAAGAGGAGGAAAAAATAATTAAAGACTAACAATTTAAGGGGAAAAATTAAAGGCCAATGCCTTAGAAGGAAAATCCGCGCAAAAATATCTTTTTAGATCATCGTGTTAACTAGCTTTGCTCATTTGGTTAGGATTTGGTGTGACAATGTTAGCGTGCTTGGTCCGAACATATTTGGCCATGACATAGACTCTTATTGAACCAATCTAAATCACTTATAATCTTTCTCAATTTTATATATAGCTTCGTTCTGATGTTTCTACCTACCAAGATAGAGGTGAAGTCTGCGTACACTCTATACTCTCCAAACTCACGTTGTGTAATTTCACTAGATATGTTATTGATGTTGTTCAGATGTTTCTAATGAATTTTAACCACACACGTTAAAACCCTAGATAAACGTATCTTTAGATGTAAAAATAGTCAATCTTGGACAGAAAATGTACCGGAAATGACGGTGTCCAGCGACCCTACATAGGACTATCTTGAGAATTTTATAGATTATTGAGGGGTTGTTGGAGAGTAGAACTCAATACTAATTGTTGGCTAAGTGGTTGTCAATTACTCTTTAAATTAAAATAGTATATAAAGTGTCAATTTCCCCTTACTGAATGACTAGTATCAAGAACATGTTTAGTTTCTAATAATTTCTTTAGTTCATTAAAGTGCCCATTATGGGTTGGATCACCAATTTATGTTGTCCTCATATGAGGAATAGTCACTACCACAAAGGACACCACTATATGTTGCCAAATAAGAACATGTTTACCAAACGTACTAACTTACGGCTTATTATCAGCTTCGATATTTTTATATAAATACATAATTATTTATTTATAAAATCAATATCAACACATAATTTTTTTTGTCAGTATTTAATATTTATCAACTACTTTTAATCAGCGAACTCAGACATAATTTTCGTATGATTTGATGGTGTAAATACCGGTTAGCGGTAAGTATTTACTACATAATAACTATGACTACAATTATGAATTATTTACCGCCTTATGATCTACGTATCGAGTAAGAGAATTATTAATAAAATAATTGGGTGAAATCTATACATATTCCAAAATTGGAGCATCAAAGCAAAGTTTGAGAAAAGGGAAGGGGCAATGTTAATTAACAATTAGAATCTTAAGTGCTGATACTTTCTTGGATTAATTAAAGTATCTAAAACCGGTGAATAATTAATCACAGATCCGATTCTGTTGTTAAATATATAAAAAGTAGATTAAAGTAAGTTATTAGGAGTAATGCAGAATGACTGGGATTGGTTTTCTAAGAATAATTTATAAATATATAATATATTATCCATTTTTTTAATACCATGAAGGACGGATATATAAATATCTAATCCAAAATAAGATGCCCCCTTTTTCAAATATTTATTGTAGTGTTCTACAAGACTACAATCCACTTGAAGAATTTACTTTATTTATATTTTATAGGAGGATTATTATTATTTAATTAATCCATATTTTCGTGTCATCTAAAGTGAGTTTACTGTAGTTATTACGGAGATACACGAACAAACTAATATACTAATCGTGATGAGACATACTTGTTTAATTAGATACTTAATTAAGATTAGAGGGCAATACCAGTACGAGAGAAACTTCTAAATTAAGTTATTGAGCCAAAAGATGGTTGAAATAGAGTCTACTAGTCATTTGTTGATCGTATCTTTAAAAGATAGTAATTATTAATTTTTAAATTTACAAGTAAAATGTCATGACAATATTCTAAAATTTTCATATGTAAAATAGTAGCTATTATTCAATTACATGAATTAAAATGTTATTGTTTGTGAATTTACTGGTCCAAGTTGAGCAAACTTTACAAATTAACTCAAGTTTCAATACTAGAATTTTGAAAGATTTTAAGAAAACGTTGTTAATAACTTTTTACACTCTTAGATCACCTAAAGGATAATCACAAATATTTAAAAAATTGAAACTAGAAAATAAGTCATGTTATCTACTAATTATAATTTGTTATAACATGTTAAAATACGTTCTTAGCATAAATTATCTTTACACTATTATAGTATATAGAGATTAAATTCATTTTGAAATAATTGGAGGTATTATTAGCATCCTTTTTAAAAGGAGGACGTCTGAATAAAATTAAATGATTTTATTTTATCTTTCTAATAATACAAACATGGCTCTTCAGTGTTGGTCAATCAAGATTTCGCACATCCAAAGATGAAAGTTGCGGAGATGAGGATGCTGAGATGGATGTGCGGACATAAAAGGAGGGATAAGATTAGAAATGATGATATCCGGGACAAAGTAGGAGTGGCCTCGGTGGAGGATAAGATGCGGAAAGCGAGGTTGAGATGGTTTGGACATGTGTAGAGGAGAGACACAAATGTCCCAGTGCGGAGGTGTGAGAGACTGGCTATGGACGAGTTTATGAGGAGTAGAGGTAGGCCGAAGAAGTATTGGGGAGAGGTGATTAGACGAGATATGGTGCATGTGCAACTTACTAAGGACATGACCTTAGATAGGAGGTTGTGGAGGACACGAATTAGGGTAAAAGAGTAGTAGGTAGTCGAGTGTAGTCCTACTTACGCTTGCAAAGTGGTAGTTGTAGTGTTAGTATTATAGGCCCGCTTAGCCTATCATACTAATAGGCACAGTACTGCTCTATAGTCCCATGTAGCTTGATTTCTGCTGCTATGTGTCCTACTTTGTTTAGCTTATTTATCTGCGCTAGTTACTGCTTACTTTTCGAAATGAGCTATCATGACCTATTCGCTTTTGATACCAACATTTACATACTGCTTTAAATATTTTCTGACCGGGTCTGACCGTCTCTCTTGCTTTGTTTTGTTCTTGCTTTGCTTGTGATTATGCTCTGTCTTGAGTCGAGGGTCTCTTGAAAACAACCGCTCTACCTATCAAGGTAGAGATAAGGTCCGTGTACACTCTACCCTTTCCAGATGCCACGTTGTGGAATTTCACTAGGTATGTTGTTGTTGCTCTTCAGTGTTGCAAAGAGGAAAAAAAAAAGACACTGACACAATTAGTCTTTGTTTGCCACTTAACCTTCCAACAACTATTTTTATGTTGCAATGACATAATAAAAATTGTTTACCGATAAGAATTGGAGTGATAAGCACTCTATTATATTTAACTAAGATTTTGGTTTGTGTTCTACTAGGTAGATAATCGCCTTTATTAGGGATCATTCACTACAAGAGAACATGCGTTTAGCTAGAGGCGCAGTTCCTAGCTAAAGTAGCAAAATCCCTAACTAACGTCAATTTAGCTAGGAAAATGACCCCAGTAAATGTCCGTAGCTAATACGCTCTTAGCTAAATTTTAGCTAGAGAATTTTTTTATCCCTAGCTAATTTTGCTAGGATATATCTGCTAGGCACTATCCCTAACAAATATTTTGCTACGACTGCTTCTAGCTAAATTCCAAGCAAAGTTAGTTTGGTCAATGTTGACTTTATTGAAACTTAGCTAGGAATGCTCCTAGCTAAACTTACAAATATTCTAGCCTTTTTCCACGTTTTGCTTGGAATATTTTTCTAGCTAAGCTAAAATAGCTAGGAATATTTTGTCAAGGTTATTCAATAGTTAATTTGATAAATATCCTAGCCTATATTTTTGTTTGGCTTGGGAAATTTTCCTGCTAAATCTAGCTAGGTATAATTCCTAGCTTGCATATGATGAAATACAACTATAATTTGATAAATGATGAAATAAATAATTGAATCCATTCAAGTTTACCAAATTATCTTACATAATCATTTCAAAGAGTACCATTAATCCTTGAATAATGAAGGTACATCTAATGAAAAAGATAAAATGTCTTAAATCTAAAATTCAATGTATAACACAAACTCAAAATTCTTTTAAGGTATGCTTGTGGAAGAACTAGAAGTAGCAGTGGCTGAGGATAGAGATCAAGCACCAAACCAAATAATCTAATGTATGCTCCTCCAAGTGTTTCTATCCAAGTTTTCAATGGTTATAGTTTTCAGCAAATTCACAAGATTGTCTTCACGAACATTTTTCTTCTTCCTCATTTTCATTTATTTCTCCATCATCCACCTTCTCCGTAATAATCAGCTATAAATATATTTTGAAAAAGAGAAAGAGAAACAATAGAGATGAATCAGCACATGGATGCATGATGGTTATATATTTCTTCTTCCTCATATACCTCTTTTAAGCTATTTTCTTTTTGTTTTAGCGAGACAATAAGTGTGTTGCTAACATGGATGCATGATGGTTATATATTCCTAGAGTTTTACCAGCTTATTTGACATCAATTTTATGCAAAGTTAGAGATATTATGTGTGAATATTGCTAATTCGTGTTGTTTTATATATAGGTGAAGAAGAGCCTAAATTGAGAACGAAATTGATGAAACTAAGGAGAAATGAGCAAGAAAATGACCAAGAAGGAGTGCGCAATAGCGCACCTGGACGTAAGATAGCGCACAAGAACGCGCAAGAGGCAGTGCCACTGTATGGGCTGCGCGATCTGTGCGCGATCGCGCATCGTGATTTCAGAACTGTTTTAATCGAGTTTATTTTGGGTATTCTACGAAAAAACCCCAGTTGCTATATAAGGTTTTAGCTTATCCCAATTAGGTTATCTTGGTTTTGGAGCGACAAAGCAAGGGGAAGGAGCGTAGGAGACTATTCAACGCCCGAATTTGTGATTTTCCATCACGATTCGATTCAATACGGAAGTTTGGATCGATCGTCGGTTGTAATGTTTTCTAGTTCTTATTCTTCAATGTTCTTTTCTTCTATTATGGAATAGTTTTCTTATAGGGTTTTGACAAGACATGAGGTATTGATTGATGTTTTTAGATTCGATTCTTGTTTTATTGCCTGAATTTGTTAATGGAGTTTTGAATTGAATTGCAGAGTTATTTACTAATTTATTTAATCCAAAGAGAAATAGTTTGGTGAATGTCTTTTGCATTATCTTGTTTGGTTTTAATCGGTGATTCTTCTAAGTAATCGAAAGAACTTCTTGAATTATTGGTTGAACTAAGAGAGGAAAATATTTGAGAGAAGTTTTCCTTTAGACTAAACCCTTAATGTTTTCTTGCATATGTTTACATGGCTTTCACTAGTCTTGAACTCATGGATAGATGTTTATCTTGATTGTTGAGATATTCTTGAATACTTTAATCGCAAGAAGAAGTGTTTTGTGAATTATCTTAATATAAATCTGATTTAGCTCTTGATTGAATGATTTTGTTGAGTAGTCGGAAGAGACTCTTCAATAATTTATCTAGGGTTATAAGGTGACGATATCGTGAGACGTCGTCTGAAGATCTATTTCTATCCATAATTTTTTAACATTCTCGGGGCTTGCATTAATTTAATTTGTGGAATCTGAATAAATAATCGGAAGAGATTTATTAGATTCTTGAATAAAACTAATTACTTATTGAATTCGAAAGACTCAATAAAATTTAGAAGAGAATGATAAAACGAATCGAAGCTAAATGCTAAAATCTTGCATATGTCTTGTCTACTACCCTTACTTCTCATATTAATAGTACTTTTGCTTTCGTTGTCAATTATTTTTAATTACGTTTGTAGTCGATAATCTTAGTTTATAACCACAACAACTTCAAGTTTTGATCACCTGAATAATACTAAATAAGTTTTTGTTTGAGTAATTGTTTGTACCAATCCATGTGGAGACGATCTTAAACTATACTATCTTTGACAAGCGAAGCGCTTAAATTATGTTGGGATACAATTGTTGTAGGGAACGGGAAGTAAGTAACTATTACAATGGTAGAAAGGATAAACAAACAATTATAATAAAAACTGGAAATCAAAACCTTACAAATTGCTTATGTGATTTGCTAAGTCGAGTGATGACACTCTGTCTTTAAGACAAGATTGCCCCGTATATCTCCTTTTACGGTGTTGAGCAATAGTCTCCCAAGATACAACAACAACTTTAACAAGTGAGCAAAGGAAACTCAAGTGTTACTCTTGAAGAACTTTGAGTATAGTAACTTTGCTAGAGAGGAAGACTATGAATTAAGAAAATCTGGAGTATTTTCTAAGTGTTGATTTTAGTTCAATTGAGTCAAATGCCTCAATTTATAGTGTAAATAGAAGACCCCTCAACTATCCAACTAATGACCTTCAATAGTCATGTAATTGCACTTGATTGAGGGGTTACATTCAGCCAAATAATGGCTGAATTCATGTGCCAAGTAATAGAGAATCAATGCTCCAAAACCAGCCCAAATGTCAGATTTTTCCAACTTTCCGTTGAAGCTTTCTGCCTCCGAAGCGCCGAGGCTCCAGTAGCTGACCAGCGATTTTAGGAGTAGAATAGGAATAGGATTCTCCTAGGAGTATAATAGAATAAGGTTTTAGGAGTAGAATAGGAATAGGACTCTCCTATTATGAAAATATGTAACTTGTATATAGCCTTTCAATTAATGAAAATAATCAAGAGGATTATTTCTTTCATGGTATCAAGAGACTAGGTCTTGCTTACGCCTTTGCTCTCGGGTTTTGTGCCCTTCCTCGGCCACAACCGTCTCCGATTTCCATCCCCATTCACCGGAATTCGTGATATTATTTACCTCCACTCTTCCCAAATTTCCCCTCATCTCCCTTTGTTCTTTCATTATGTCTAAGAACAATTTTCATCCTGCCCTCATGGTTTCTAACATCAAGAACAACATCCCTATTGTTCTTAGATGGAAAACGTCCAATATGCGACATGGGCAGAATTATTTAAAATTCACGCTCTCTCCCATCAAGTCATCCATCACATAATTCCTCCCGCTACCCCTATTCCCTAGGGGTGAGCACGGGTACAGGGTACCCAGATACCCGACCGGAACCGACACTAACGGGTAGGTTCCGGATAGATATATTATAATAACGGGTAGGGTCCGGGTAGTAAAATTAGGAACCGATCAATGTCGGGTCCGGTTCCGGTTCCGGCAAATAGAGACAGGGTACCCGGACCCGGAACCGATACCCGGAATCTATAAAATATTAAATATTTTTACTTTTTTGAGAAACACTTGGACCACTTTTAAATTTCTCCAAAATTGTTTGTTGCACGCCCGCACATTGATTTTCCCCACCCCAAGACGCAAATATTTCAGCTTTTTCAACCCTTTATTCTAGAATGCTCTTTGTGCCCTAAGAGAAAACACCCAAAACTCTCTCAATAACAATGGCATTTTAGCTACACCACCGAGCTTTATCGTCGTCGTTGTTGAAGCTTTCTCTCAGGTACTTTCATCGTTGTCGTCGTTGAAGCTTCACCTTTGCCTCTTTCTCTCCCTTGGTTGTGTTCACGTCGTTCCTAAAATGCATATGGGTTCATATCTAACTCTTCAATTTCTTTTTAATATCCTATGATTCTGTTCTATTTCAGGCGATACTCATCTTCAATTTGTATTACTTTTTGATTTGAAATGTAAATCTAATTTTAAAATTTATGTATATTTTTGTAGCTGTGAAGATGAAATTTAGGGATTTACTAGTATAATAAAGCTTTTCTTTTGTATCGAAGAGCTTATGAACACGAAAATAAGTTTAATTCAGATATTTCCAAATTTATTTTAAAATCAACACGTTCAATTAATTGAGTGTCAAATTTGGCTTACAATTTTAGGTTTTGGTTACATAATTAGCTTTTCTACAATGAATAAGTTTTCTAAAACTTCTTATAAGGGTACTAAAAACTCCGATTGCAGGCTAAAAAACTACTGGATGAAATTATTTTAGAACTCTTTTTGATTCTCATAGGCTAAAGAATTGTTGCTTAGTCTGTGTTTTTTTATTTACAGGGTACCCGGGAACCTACCCGGACCCTGCGGGTCCGGTAGGTTCCGGGTAATGATTGCTACGGGTAGGTTCCGGGTAGTAAATTTAGGAACCGATCTTTTATCGGGTAGGGTCCGGGTAGTTAAAAAATGTTAGGGTACCCGGACCCGCTCACCCCTACTATTCCCGCGGAGGATCCTCAGTTATGGATTACTCTTGATGCTACAGTTCTCTAGTGGATTTATTCCACTATTTCGGTTGACCTCTTACAGACGATCATTGAGCTAGACACTACGGCTATGGCTACATGTAATAGATTGTGAGACATATTCCAAGATAACCAACATTCACGTATTGTCACACTCGAGCAGGAATTCTCTCAAGTTCGCATGGAAGAATTTCCAAACGTATCTGCATATTGCAAAAACTCAAGGAGTTGGCCGACCAACTCCGTAACGTTGGAGCACCTGTGACAAATAATCGTCTGGTTCTACAATTGGTTGCCGGCCTTTCGAGGCCTATAATGGTGTGGGAACTCTCCTTTGTCAAAGCAATCCACTTCCCATTTTTTATCAAGCCCGCTCCATGCTTACTTTGGAAGAAGCCGGTTTGGCTATGAAGGCGACTATCGGAGCAAGCCTTGTAGTCATGTTGACGTCCTCCACAAATTCTTTGGGTTTTGTTGATAATTCGGGCCAAAACCGTGTTCATGGTGGCGGAAAAAATAATTATAAGAATAATGGCAAAAACCGCGGGGGCAAACGCGGCGGTTCCGATGGACAACAATCCGGCAATGGGCCCCGTCCAGTCAGCAATGAGCCACCTCCCTACTGGTCCCAACTATGGGGCCCATGGCAGTGGGGCTGGGGAAATGGGCCGTGGCCCAACAACCCCTATTTTCCAGGGCCTTCCAACGAGCAGTGGGCTGGACAACCCTAATTCAGGCACAACAATCAGCCTTCATCTTCTCGGTTCAGCACTGGGCTGGGGCAGCATGGTGGATTGCTTGGGCCTCGGCCCACATAAGTATTCTCGGCAGTGGGCCCCACACCTACTCACATCGACATTGAGGCCGCAATGCACACGCTTGAGTTGACGCAATCGGATCCGAATTGGTACATGGACACCGGCGCGACGAAACACATGACTTCCGATCAAGGCACTCTCTCGTCTTATTCCAATTTGAGCAACCCTCGTGGTATAATTGTCGGTAATGGTAACTCTATTCCAATTCAGGATTATGGTCATAAAACTTTGTCTCTCCCCAATCCACTCCTTATCTTGAAAAATACTTTACATGCCCCCAAATTGATTTAAAACTTAGTGTATGTCCGAAAGTTCACCACTGACAATTCTATTTCTGTTGAATTTGATCATTTTGGTTTCTCTGTGAAGGATTTCAAGACGGGGAGTTCTCTCATGAAGTGTGATAGTAGGGGAGATCTTTATCATATTATACCCGATTTTAGTCCATCGAGTCCAGCCTTGCCGTCAGCGTTTGCAGCCCTTGCTCCTTCCTTGTGGCATGCTCGGCTTGGTCATCCGAGATCTTCTATTTTGTCGTCATTACATAAAAATAATTTTATTTCATGTAAGGGTACGAATAGTACTCCAAATTGTCAGTCTTGTTCGTTAGGAAAAATTGTTAGGTTGCCATTTGTAGAACTCAAATTCTCATACTTTAATGCCATTTGATATTATTCATAGCGACTTATGGACGTCTCCTGTTCTTAGTTCTTTGGGTCATCGGTATTATGTTATATTTTTGGATTATTATTCTAAGTTTTTATGGACGTTTCCGATTGCGAATAAATCTCAAGTGTTTTCCGTCTTCTTAAACTTTAGAGCGTTCATTAGAACCCAATTCGAATGAGAAATAAAAAATATTCAGTGTGATAATGGCAAAGAATGTGACAATGGGGTGTTTCGGGAATTCAGTGCTAATAATGGGATCGATTTTCGTTTTTCTTGTCCTCATACGTCTTCACAAAATGAAAAAGTCGAACGCAAAATTCGTTCCATAAATAACTTGTCCGCACTCTCTTAATTCATGCGTCTGTACCCCCATATTTTTGGCATCATGCTCTTCAAATGACTACATATCTCCTTAACATAATTACTTCCAAAGGTCTGACATATTCTTCACCCCTTCAAATTTTATATAATAAGACTCCTTCTTATTCTCATCTTCGGGTTTTTAGGTGCTTGTGTTATCCGTTATTCTCGTCCACCACAATTAACAAACTTCAGGCCCGGTCTACTCCGTGTGTGTTTTTGGGTTTTCCGTCTAATCATCGTGGTTACAAATGCTTTGATTTATCCTTCAAGAAAATCATCATTAATCGCCATGTAATTTTTGATGAAACCCAATTTCCATTTACTAAAGTTCATACTCCCGAGCCTAGTTCGTATAATTTTTTGGATGATGGTATATCCCCGTATATTACTCACCATTTTTCGGACATGTCCCGCACCCAAAATTTTCCAGCGGGCCCATTGCTCGCTGGCCACACTAGTCCAGTTCCAACGCCTGATTACCTGTCTTGGGCCAGCGGGCCCACTGCCTGCTGGCTAGTCCATCCCGGGCCTAGAAAATTTCCAAAATCCACCCACTTCTTCCTCAAGTCATAGACCGGTCACTCGTAGTCAGCGGGGTATTTTTAAACCAAAGAGACATTTTAATTTAAATTCTAATGTTCTTAAATCACCCTTACCCCATACTCCTGTGTCTGCATTAAATGACCCAAATTGGAAAATTGCTATGACCGATGAATATAATACTCTTATTGATAATAAGACGTGGGAGTTGGTGCCCCATCCTTCTGGTATTAATATTATTAGGTCTATGTGGATTTTTGCTCACAAGGAAAATTAAGATGGTTCATTTGCACGACATAAGACGCGGTTTGTGGGTGATGGTAAGACGCAACAGGTTGGGGTGGATTGTGGTGAGACATTTAGTTCGGTGGTCAAGCCAGGCTACCATTCACACTGTACTCAGCTTAGCTCTTTCGAAAGTATGGCCTATTCATCAGTTAGATGTAAAGAATGCTTTCCTACATGGTGATCTCAAAGAGACAGTTTATATGCATCAACCATTGGGATTCAGGGATCCCAAACATCCTCATCATGTCTGTTTGTTGAAGAAGTCCTTATATGGGCTTAAGTAGTCTCCACGGGCCTGATATAAAGGTTTGCTGACTATGTTTCGACTATTGGGTTCACTCACAGCAGGTCAGATAATTCCTTGTTCATCTACCGTCGTGGTTCGTCCTTGGCCTACATTCTGTTGTATGTGGATGATATCATATTGACTACCTCTATAAATGCCTTACACCAGTCTATCATGACCATGCTCAGCTCTGAGTTTGCTATGAAAGACTTAGGGCCCTTGAGTTACTTTTTGGGGATTGCCGTCACTCGTCATTTCGATAGATTGTTCTTGTCTCAACGGAAGTATGCAATTGAGATCATCGAGAGGGCTGGGATGTCATCCTATAAGTCCACTTCCACTCCAGTTGATACAAAGTCCAAGCTCAGTGCCGCGGCCGACATACCATACGAAGATCCGACCGCTATCGCAACCTTGCAGGGGCCCTTCAATTTCTTACCTTTACGAGACCGGATATTACATATGCTGTCCAACATGTGTGTTTGTTCATGCATGATCCCATAATTGAGCAAATGAATGCACTCAAACACATCATTCGGTATATTCAAGGTACACTTGACTATGACTTGCATTTATATCCTTCCTTGATGTCCACACTTGTCTCGTATACATATGTTAATTGGGGTGGTTGTCTCGACACCAGACGGTCTACGTCATACTATTGTATGTTTCTTGGCAACAACTTGGTCTCCTGGTCTGCAAAGCGTCAGCCGACTCTATCCCGCTCAAGTGTCGAGGCTGAATATCGAGGGGTAGCTAATGTGGTCTCGGAATCATGTTGGTTACGTAATTTGCTTTTAGAGCTTCATTGTCCCATTCAGAAGGCAACCTTGGTTTATTGTGATAATATTAGTGCCATCTACCTTTCTGGTAATCCGGTTCAGCACCAACGCACTAAGCATATCAAAATGAACATTCACTTTGTCTGTGAAAAGGTTGCTCGTGGTCAAGTTCGCGTATGCCATGTCCCGTCGAGATATCAAATTGTAGACATCTTTACGAAGGGTCTTCCCGTAGTCCTTTTTGAATATTTTAGGGACAGTCTCAGCGTTCGAAGACCGCCCACTATGACTGCGGGTGTGTGTTAAACAAGGTATATACCCGTGATATACACTTGGTATACATAATGTATATCACGGGTCCTTTAGGAATGTCACGGGCAGACCAGCCCATCTCAGGATTGGCCCATCAGCCCATCACGGGCAGGGCAGTATATTATGGGTGTATATTAATGTAATATTATAGTGTAAAGGTTACCTTAATTAGACTTGTACACTTACCATAATTGTATATTTAGTATCCAAGTAGAATAAGGTTTTAGGAGTAGAATAGGAATATGATTCTCCTATTATGAAAATATGTAACTTGTATATATAGCCTTTCAATTAATGAAAATAATCAAGGGGATTATTTCTTTCAATCACCAAAACAACGGCGCCTGGAGTTTACAATAACCCTCATCCACTTGAACAACCAAGATCAACTTGTCCAAAAAAGGGACGTCGCAGAATACCCGAAAGCATTTTTCCACCAATGTTGTGCTTTATTTAAGAGTAGAATAGACACTTGTAGCTCTCCAAATCCAACCAAGACATGGTTCAATTAATTGCTTGAAACCATCCTTGTTTGAATTGAATTTGAACTTCACGCGTACAACCAACTTCTCCTTTCTCCAAGTTTATTCCATATGTTCAATTATGATAATGTTTTCATGTCTTGAACTCATGTTTTGTAGAATTGAATTATTCTTATCCCACTTCTTCAAGGTTTTCTTTTGTGTGCATGAAACAACTTCTTCTTAGTAGACCAAATAGTCCCCAGCTCTTGTCCAAAGGACCTGGTTCTCTCAGCAATCCTGAGTCTGTGTTGCCAGCTTCACCAAATCCTTTTGGAGTTCTGTTAAGGACCTGATTCTTGCACATCTTTGTTCATTCTTTCTTGTACATAGATTGTCATTTGTGCAGTATTTGTAATCATCAAAATTCCATAATATCAAGAATTAATATTGAGATCATGGCAGCTCAACAATTACCGACAACTTTTTCACCGGATAAAATTCTTAGTGAAGCATGTGTAGAAGCTTTATCATTCCCAATAATAGATTGATTATCACCTTGTAACACCTTATCACCTTAATCTCCATTAGTTTCATTAGGATATTCATTAGCATTTTGTACATTCATAGCATTTGCCAGATGCGACACCCTTCTTCATTATAGCCTTGCAAACAACAATATTTTCAATACTTAGGCATATGATCGTATTTAAGATGAAAAGGTCATCCCCAAGAGACTAGAAGTTATAGAAATATACCATTCAAAATTAGATGTGATTTCTTTGGATCATTCTCTCTAACGCGAGGAGTTCTCCACGAACTTAATTAGGATGGGAAAATGTGAAGAACTAGAGATCACATATACAAATGACGTCCAAATTTGGCATTCTCATATGAAGCAAATAAAAGAAACTCAAAATTAATCACGAGTCAAAATCGTCATATTAATTATACATAGAACAACTGTTTTAAAATGTGGATTGCTGCCACCACAATTTTGATAAATTGTCGTATTAAAACCTCTTAATTTTCATAAATTTTAGTAGCGCGCTGATGGTGGATAGAAGGAGCAATTGGTCAATTAGGAGATAACAAGGTTCAACGAGTTAAGGAGATAGAGGTCTTTGTCCCATATTTTATGTTTTTTTCTCCTTTTTTATTTTTCTAATTTAAAAAATGACTTGCGATAAAATAGAATTACCACTAAATTTAAAATTGAAACAAATAAAAAAATTAAAAATAGAAAACAACAAATAATTAGATCTAAAAAATAAATATAATATTACATCTATCTCATTTTATTAGGAACACTTTCCTTTGTTATTTGTCCTAAAAAATAACATCATTCTATATTAAAAAAGATTTAACTTTAAACGATTTATCCTATTCTAATGAGATAATTTAAATGTAGTATAAATATTTATGACTTGTTTTAAGCCATAAGTTTTAAATTCTTTTATTCTCTCTCAAATTACCCCAAGTAATTGGGAAATTGAAGTAAATAATATAATGAAATAGCAAATTGCAGTAAGAAATCCAAAATATTTATTAAACTCCTATTATCTATATTTAGACATCTTTCCTTTATAATAACAAAAGCAACAATAATAACACTATAATAATAATAATAATAATAATAATATTAATAATAATAATAATAGAAGTTGCTAGAAATTAGTAGGGATATGACTAGCTAAAGAAAATAATTAGAACTCTAGATAAAACTTAACTATAGAGTTTGCGGAAAACTTTCCTACCTACCTATCAATTTGCTAGGAAACTTCCCTAGCTAAAACAGAGCTAGAGATTAGCTACGACTGTATCCCTAGCTAAACCATAATCTTGGAGGGGAAAAAATTAGCGCCAAATTTCATGTCCCGCAAAATATTAGCTAGAGATTTCGCTAGGAAAAGGTCCTAGCTGTATTAGCTAGGATTGTCCATAGCTAATTCCTAGCTATCATTTGACTAAATTCTCAAATGCTAATGATGTAAATTAGCTAGGAATCTGAGTTCTCTAACTAAAATCTGTAGCTAGTAGCATGTTCTTTTGTAGTGATTTTACCCCTATGTGAGACTCCCGACACGAACTCGATTTAATCGAACTCTATAAGTACGAAACACCATCTAGAAACAAAAAAAAATCATTAAACTAAGATGATTGACATTAATGGCCAAGGAATATGATTGCGACGTTTTACAGGTGCTCATAGAAGGTGGGGTGGGGGTGGGTGGGGTGAATAGTACTATAAATTGCCACATACTTTTTGGTTTGTTTCCAAACTTCTATTTTCATTTCATAATTGACTTGAGTATTGAAATTTGACTACTTAAGTCTTCATGTAAAAATTTGTATAGTTAGGAAATAGCAAAGGACTTATTTTGAGGAATTGACCCTATATCGGAATAGTATGTTAGAATTTTTTGTGGTTGATAATGTCATTGTTGTTAGCATATTGAGGAAATGAGCTGTTATGTTATTATTGTAAGAATAATATTTTCCTAACTTATTCCTCCACAATAATGTGGTTAATATACAAAATTACACCATAAAGGTTATGAGAAGATCATGCCTAAACATCTCCTTAATAATTGTGATAAGATTACCTATGATTGCCAATCTACCTATTCAATGTTTTACATGCTACCATATATACAAGATATTAATTGATTACAATGCTAATAATTATTAATATCAATATCACTAATTATTATTCTATCATTCCCCCGCAGTTGAAGCGAGAGGCAGATGAATGCTGAGACTGTCCCGAAAATCTTCAAATAATATTAGCGGAAGACCTTTGGTAAATATATCTGCAATTTGATGGCGCGAGGGGACATGCAACACCCGCACTTGACCGCGGGACACCTTTTCACGGATAAAGTGGATATCCAGC
This sequence comes from Anisodus tanguticus, assembly GCA_034509755.1. Taxonomy (NCBI): domain Eukaryota; kingdom Viridiplantae; phylum Streptophyta; class Magnoliopsida; order Solanales; family Solanaceae; genus Anisodus; species Anisodus tanguticus. Next base: position 45,806,390 of record CM067555.1, read on the forward strand.
TCAATATGTTTTGTGAGTTGGTGATTTACTGGATTACCGGACATGTAGATAGCACTAATGTTATCACAATACACCAAAGTGGCTTTCGGAATCGGGCAATGAAGCTCAAGGAGAAGATTGCGAAGCCAACAAGATTCAGATACAATATTAGCAACACCCCTGTATTCTGCTTCGGCACTTGATATGGATAATGTGGCTTGTCTTTTTGAGGACCAAGAGACCAAGTTATCACCAAGAAAAATACCATAACCGGAGGTGGATCATCGCGTGTCTGGGCAGCCTCCCAGTCTGTATCTATGTAGGAGACTAGTGTGGATGTGGACAATGGATACAAGTGTAGACCGTATGCGAGAGTACCCTGTATATAACGCACAATGCACTTTAGAGCATGCATATACTCATCCATCGGATTATGCATAAATAAGCACACTTGTTGCACAACATACGCAATATCTGATCTGGTGAAAGTTAGATACTGCAGTGCTTCTGCCAGGTTGTGGTAGAGTGTTGGGTCGGCAAAAGGCTTGCCTGAAGATGCACTCATTTTGATTTAGTGTCCACCGGAGTTGCGGATGGTTTATAGTAGGACATGCCAGTTCGTTCCACAATCTCTGTTGCATACTTCTTTTGGGAGAGAAACAAACCACTTGCATGTCATGTCACTGCTATGCCAAAAAAATAATGTAATGGACCTAGGTCCTTCATTGCAAATTCGGAGCCAAGCTGTGACATGATGTTATTTCGAAGAGCATCTGATGAGGTAGTTAGTATAATGTCATCCACATATAGGAGAAGATAAGAAAAATTATTATCCTAGCGATAAATAAACAGAGAGTGATCGGAACGGCTGTTTGAAAAACCAATCTTTGAAACAAAATCCGCAAACCGTTTATACCATGCCCTGGAGCTTGCTTCAGACCATATAATGACTTTTTGAGCAGGCAAACATGGTTAGGGTATGTAGAGTCTCTATACCCCAACGGTTGATACATGTATACCGTCTCATTTAGTTCACCGTGAAGGAAAGTATTCTTAACATCTAATTGATGAAGTTTCGAACCTTTTGAAATAGCCAAGCTAAGTACTGTCCTGATAGTTGCTGGCTTAACTACTGGACTGAATATCTCATCGCAATCCACGCCAACACGTTGTGTTTTTCCATCACCTACAAGACGGGCTTCACTCAAAAGAACCATCAGAGTTTTCTTTGTGACTAAAAATCCACATAGACCGAATTATATTAGCATGAGGTAGACGAGGTACCAAATCCCACGTCCTATTTTTAATAAGAGCATTAAATTCATCGTCCATAGCCAGTTTCCAATTCGGGTCATGAAGAGCAGTCATAGGATTACAGGGTAATAGTGTTTTGAGATTTGGGTATGTAGGCTATATTTGGTGTTGGGCTTGTGAATGCCGTGTTGGCTGCTGGTTATGGGTCGGTTAGCAGAACTATCGGGCTGGTTGGGGGTTGACAGGCCTTGGCCCAAGCCACTGTCCAGTTATGGTACCGAAATAGTGGGCTGGGCCACTGATATTGGAACACGGACTGGATTTGTTTCGGGCCTTGGAACTGGAGGCCCGGTTCTGCTGGACCGATTGGTCTTGTGGCTGGGCCACTGTTTCGGGTCCCAGTTGGCCCAAATTTCCGTCGGTACCTGAAACAGTAGGTGGTGAAGGAAAAAAATTTGGGTTAAGTACGGGGGTCGGCTATCATCTAGGAAATCATATGTGTGGGGTCCAGATATGTGTATTTTGGCAAATGGGAAACTCGTTTCATCAAAAATTACATGATGACTTATTATTATTTTATTTAAAGATAAGTTGAAACATTTTTAACCGCGATGATTTGACGGATAGCCTAAGAAAACACACGGAGTGGACCGGGGTTGAAGTTTGGTGATTATAGTTGATGGAAAGAGATGATAGCATAGACACCCGAAGACCCGTAAATGTAAGTAAGACAGATCTCGTAGGTAAATGATTTTTAGTGGAGCTTGGTAAGACAAGTTCTTTTGATGGAGAATGTTTAATAAGTATGTGGCCATTTGTAGTGCATGGTGCCAAAATGAGGGCGGTAGATTGGCATGGACAAGGGATGTTCGAACAATATTGTTGATGGTTCGTATTTTGCGTTCCGCCTTCCCATTTTGGGAGGATGTGTGTGGACATGAAAGACGAAAATTTAAACCATTAGTATTGCAAAAATTCCAAAATTTTGTATTATCAAACTCCCTACCATTATCACACTGCATATTCTTGATTTCCCATTCAAAATGGTTTTTGAAGAAAGCTCTAAAATTTTAGAAAAGTGGAGAACACTTGTGATTTTTGTGATAAGGGATATGTCCACAAAAATTTAAAGTAATCATCTAACAGAAGCGAATAATATCTATGGCCCGAATAGCTCAAAACAGGGGAAGTCTAGATGTCACAGTGGATAATATCAAACGACATTAATGTGAATGAATTAGAAGAAACAAATGGCAATTTAACTTGTTTACCAAGCGGGCAAGAATGACATTTATTTAACTGTTGAGTACATGAAATAAATTTATTTTGCTTTAGGGAGGCTAAAACAGGTGCCCCCGGATGACCCAACCTTTCATGCCAGAAGAAAGAGGTTAATTATGCAAAAGAAAATGGTAACTTGGACTGTTGGATAGGTGATGTTATTGGATAGAGCTCGCTTTGGCTATCACATCTCATGATAAGCTTCCCCGTATGAAAATCCTTCATGGAAAATTCAAAAGGGTAAAAAACAACAGATACCCAATTGCCAGTAGTAAACTTTCTAACACATACCAAGTTTTTAATTAATTTTGGAGCATGAAGGACATTTTTTTAAGGATAGTGGTGGGTTTGGTGGTGATAATTTAGTAGAACCATAACCCCGAATTGGAATAGCATGACCATTTCCGACAATTATACAATTTTCTTTGCTCAAATTAAAATAGGACGAGAGATTACCTTGGGAGGACGTCATGTGGGATGTCGCTCCAGAGTCCATATACCAATTGGTTGCCTGGGCCCAAAATTGCCAGACCCAATATTATTTGGGTTGGCAGTAGCCAATCCAGTGAGTCGAAATTGAGGCCTAGCCCAATTGCCCGTTGGGTAGGGCCACGGTAGCACAACCCACGACCACTGCCAGGCTCACTGGGCTGGTCCGCCGCGGGGCTGCCACTACTGCTGGCTACGGTGGTAGTTCTGCCTGAGTTGCCGCCGCCACCACCGAAATTCTGGTGGCCTCCATTTTTATTATTTTCGCGATTCCACCCCGATTTTTATTATCATTCTTTTCTTTTTGTCCCCTATTTTATTGTGTGGGTTCAAAATGGATAGTACCTTCATTAGAGGGAGTAGCCATCATGGCGGAATTAGAGACGGTGGCAGCCTTCTTGGCAAATTCTGCCTCTTCAAGTATAAGCATCGAACGTGCTTGATAAAACAAAGGAAGAGTATTGCTTTGTCGGATGAGTGTACCCACACCGCTACAGGCGTCGGTAAGGCCGACAACCATTTGTAAAACCAAGCTATTGTTGGTAACCGGCGAACCAACATTTTTGAGTTGATCCGACAAGACTTTAAGCCATTGATAATATGCCGACGCATTTGGAAAATCCTCCATATCAATGATGAAGAATTCTTGTTCTAAAGTAACGGCGCGGGAGTTTTTATTGTCTTGAAAAATATCCCGCAAACGATTCCAAGCCTCCATGGTTGTAGAATCAGGTTCCATTATTGTGTGTAATAAATCCGAAGATATGGTGGCATAAATCCAAGAGAGAACTCTGGCATTAAGGGTTTCCCAGAGTTCTTTGTCATCAACGATTGTTAACTCCTTGTCTTTCCCATTTTCTGGCGGTATTATATGATGAATAACTCGGTGGGAACGACAACAAATCTTAAAAAGTTCCGCCCAAGTTGCATAGTGAACATTTTCCATTTCAAGAATAATGGAAACATGTGTTTTAATATTTGAAATGGTAAGGGTTGGATGAAAATTAGTCTTGGAGTCAGACATTGTTGATGAACTTGGAAAAAAAATAAGATGGACAACAATGGAGGTAGAATAAAAAATGAACAAGAAAGAAGAATGGAAAATCGGCTGAAGAAGGGATGTTTGGCCAATTGGAGGGACTAATTTAGGGTAGGATCTTTTTAGTCTCTTGATACCATGTAAGAATAATATTTTCCTCATCTTATTCCTCCACAATAATGTGATTAATATATAAAATTACACCATAAAGATTAGGAGAAGATCATGCCTAAACATCTCCTTAATAATTGTGATAAGATTACCTATGATTGGTAATCTACCTATTCAATGTTTTACATGCTACCATATATACAAGATATTAATTAATTACAATGATAATAATATTAAATCCAATATCACTAATTATTATTCTATCAATTATGTTAACTAACTTTTGAAATTGAGTTAGACATAAGATTGCATTCTTTAACTGTCAATACTATCGTCATTTTGTTTCACTCATTAATTTGTGGTGGGTAGGTGGGGGTTAAGGAGTAGGTTGAGGCTGAGGGAATGAATTTAGCCCTACTTCTTATCAATTTCTATTACTATAATACTAAAATATGAGATTAAGAATCATTGGACACTTTTTCTCCTTTTTTTTTGTGTTGCTTATTCTTTTTACCTCTTGAATCCAATGAAATTTGAGAACTTTTCTTTACATGCATTGCACCTCGAAGCAAGGACGATTAAAAAATTTATATTATACACATAAGATTAATATAAAAATCTAGATTCGAAAGCATAATTCATTCATTCACAGCTTCGCCACTCTGAGGATCGAGTTACTACGCTCTTGAAATCTCGTAAATTCGTTGTTTTGAATTAGAATGTTCCCCGATGAAAATCTTAACTCCGACACTTAGAGGTAGAGTTAGAGACCAAGGTACGAGTTCAATCGAATAAGTAACTTTGTTCTAAATATTATATTTATCTTAACAAAACCATTCAATATGTACACATTACTTTTAGAGCCCAATAACTTAAAATGATTAGAATTCTAAACCCATAAATTTTAAATTCAGACTCCATATCTACCGACAATACACAATTAAATTACGATTGTAACATTCTAAAATTAAAAAAACGTGCTCACTTTAGTATGGATGATGGGTTGAACTTTACAGGACATATTGCTTTTTAGCAAAGAACGATTTTGCCAATAACAATTGATAGGCATTATATCAAGTGGATGACAACCTTTTTGTTGGCTGGTGGGTACTGTTATAAATCATCACACAAACCCTAAGCACTTGTGCAGAAATTTCTTTAAAGGTGTTTAAATTTAGCACATATATATATATATATATATATAGTAATTTTTGACTTATATTTTTTTTTATAGATGGTGTTAGAATTTTACTGAGATTCAAAATACTTATGAAGTACACACGGAGAAGCCAAGAAGATTCGACATCTATTATATATACAAAAAATATAATTTTAACCTTGTATACACATTGCACTTTTCTATAAGAGTATTCAAGGTTTTTTCTAGATAGTATGATTTTTTATATAGGTGAAGCCATAAATTTCACGTAGCGCATTCAAAATATAAAGAATATATATATATATATATATATAAATAATTTTGACCTTATATATGTTTAGTCACTATGTTCTTAACCATAAAATAAAATAAAATGTATATAAGCAATAACGTTAAAATTGAAAGGCTTATAACTTTCTGGAGAAGCTTTCTTTCTCTCTCAGCGCACGATAGCATATCAGGCGCATCCATGAGGAAGAGAGCAAGGAACCCATCAATGAAAGCATCAATGGCCATGGAATCCAAAACAAAAGCTACAATGCAACACAAGAAGAAGGAAGCACCGGTTACTCAACCCAATTTGAGTACCGGTGAAACCCTAAGAAGTGATGAACTAGAGATGGAGCAGACAGAGAGCCAAACAAAAGAGGCTAGACAAGAATCACAAATACAAAACAAGGAAGACAATGAGGTAGATGAAAACCCCAAAGAAGCAGCACGAAAAGACAATGGCAAAAACAAGACCAAAACCTTAGAAGACTGGGAACATGAGATGAATGTATCTGGAAGCTCAAGGAAGAGTTCATGGGCAGACGATACAGAAGCACAACCAACAATAAAGAAATGAAGCCTCATAGGCAAACCATTGATGGTGGATAATCATACAGAAAAGAAGATGAGACTCAGTTTTGCAAGATTGTTGATTGAGGTGGACATGAAAGCTACATTACCTGATAAAGTATATTTCAGGAATGAAAAAGGAAATTTAGTAGAACAGAGGATTCAGTATGATTGGAACCAACTTTGTGTTAATCAATGTCAAAAATATGGACATAAAAAAAAAGAATGCAGAAAAAAGAAAGATCAGGGACCAAATACAAAAACAGGGGAAGGCAAAGGTACATAGGAGGTAACACAAACAGATATGGAGGTAAGAGATGATAAGGGGAAGGAAAAATGAATGAGTACACAACAAACCAATAGGGTGATGAGGAAAAACAACTAGATGGATTACACCTTTTAATCCTAGAAGGAATACAATACAAAGAAATAAAGCTGGAAAACAGAAATCAGATCAACAACATGGAGCCAGACATAATAGACAAGTAAGCCCAGAAAGACAAGGTGAGAAGCATAACCAAACTTTTAAACTATTGAATGACAAGTTTCCAGTAATACAAATGAGATCAAGTGGAACTCAAAAAGGGGAAGGCATAAATAACTCACACGATGGACATGCATAACATCATGTGCTGGAATTAGAGATGACAGTGGATCCTGGACCCGATCCGGATCCGGTGGATCCAGATCCGTTTTATAGGATATGGATCTTCAAAATTTGGACCCGACAGATTCAGATCGGACCCAGATCCATTTTTGACGGATCAGATTTGGATCTTGTATTTGAGATCCGTATCCGATCCAGATCCGACCAGTGGATCCATTTTTTATTAAATATATTCATAATCTATAATGTAATTTTATAAGTATTTTCTTAAAATTGCTAAGCACATCCTTGCAAGTTTAATTCTCAAAACAAGTTTAATTTATCCCCGCGTTAACTCAAAAACCAAAAAATAAAGAAGTAACTTCGATAATAAAATCAATGTTATATTAGTGAATGACTAACATCTCCATAGACAAGTAGTTAAAAATATATTCACTTCATTTGTGAAGATTCCAAGCACATGCAAGTTTTGCATTGTGGAAATACTAGTCAGCATTTCCACAACTATTGTCATTGTCCAACATTTTCAATTAATAGCTCACAATCAAAACGAGACAACGAACAAAATATCTCATATGAACATTTCAAAATTGAAACACAGTAAATTGTTAGCTAAGTAAAAATCGTTTGTCAGTTCAAAAAAAATTCTTAGCAAGGCAAATTTTTTTACATGTGGATCCAGATCCGATCCGTGGACCCGGTGGATCCGAATTTGGATCTGATTTTTATGGACCCGATGGATCTGAATCCGGATCTAGATTCAGGTATGAAAAATAGATCTGGTCCATATCCGATCCGTTGCCATCCCTAGCTGGAATGTTAGGGGTTGAATGCCCCTAACAAAAAAATGAGGTAAAGCTCATTTGCAATAAGAGTCCATTGGGTTGATGGGAATAGTAGAAAATAAAATAAAGAGTAAAAATATTGATAAGGTTGCAAGGCTGATGTTTGATGGATAGAAATATATAACCAATCAAGATCAAGAGACCTGATATGTTCAGAGTACATCAAGTAAGTAGCAATGCACAAGTCATAACATGTCAAGTAATGAACATAAGTCTACAGAAGACATTCATACTGACAATGGTTTATGCTTTTAATATTAAGGAAGAAAGAAAAAAATTATGGCAATATCTGGGCATGGGAAGTGGAGGTACAAATCAACCATGGATTCTAATGGAGGATTTTAACTCAGTATTAAACTTGGATGACAGGATAGGAGGTAATGAAATCAGTATAACAGAAATTCTGGATTTCAAGAAATGTGTAGAACAATATAAGTTGATAGAATTACATTTCATGGGAATAGGTACACTTGGAATGATAAAAAAAAAAGAGAAAGAAGAATATACTCAAAAATTGATTGGGTGGGATTAACAATGAGTGGCTAAATAACGTGCAAGCATTTAGTGCACAATTCCTATCCAGAGGAATAAGTGACCATAGTCCAATAAAAGTAGCTTTAGTTGAAAAATCAAAAAGATCTAGACAACCATTCAAATACTGTAATATTTGGGCTTGTCTGGATAAGGTGAAGGGAGTATGACAACAAAATATAGAGGGATGCATGATGATGGGAGTTGCTAAAAAATTAAAGTGGATGAAGAAGGAAATTGAATGGGGAACATTTTAGAAATATAATTGTAGAAGTAGAGGAAGATAGACTGACACTGGAAAAAGCTCAAAAAGAACTACAAGCATGGCCATTGGATAAAAAAGGCAACAAACTGAAAGAAAAACTACATCAAATTCAGAAGATTATCATACCTGGTTGAGGCCTTCTTACAACAAAGAAGTAAGATTAATTGGATTAAACTTGGAGATGATTGTACCAAATATTTCTTTTCAGTAATAAAGCACTCTCTGACTATAGATTATCATACCATAGCCAACATTTTTGTAGAGTATTACAAAGACATGTTGGGGAAGAAAGCGGAAGGTAAAGAGAAGGCATGCAATCTATTCTTGAAAAATGGCCACACTCTGACTATAGAAGAACAACTTGAGCTGATAAAACCTTATACACCCAAGGAAGTGAAGGAAGCAATATTCAACATTGGGAGAAATAGAAGTCCTGGATCATATGAGTATGAAAGTGGATTCTTCCAAGATGCATGGGGAGTAATAGGAGAATATATGACCAAAGTTGTATTAGAATTCATGGAGAATGGGAAGATGTTGAAGCAAATCAATGCCACCATCATCACACTGATCCCTAAGGTACAAACACCACATAATGCTAGTCAATTTAGACTTATATCTTGTTACAATGTAGTATACAAATGCATTTCAAAAATGATTTGTGTAAGACTAAGAAAAACATTAAAAGTACTAATAGCAGAAAACCAAGCAGCATTTGTGGAGGATAGATCACTAATTCATAATGTATTAATATGTCATGATTTACTATGACCCTATACTAGAAAGACATCCCTTAGATGTATGATGAAAATTGACTTAAGGAAAGCTTATGACATGGTTAGATGAAAATTCATTGAGGAAGCATTGAGAGGGTTAGGATTTCCAGAACCATTCACAAAGTTAGTCATGACATGTGTTACATCTTTCACTGTACCATAAAATTATATGCCTATATAGTAGCATGCAACGGAATGCAGTTATTTCTGACGGATAGCTATGTTAGCTAGGCCACATGCCTGATCAGGGTTTCCATCCGAACCAGAACAAGAAAGAGCTCATAACCACTGCTTGTGAACAACTTTCCTCAACCACTTTTACAGTGAAGGTAAATGGAATGGGGTATAGGTACTTTGCAGGACAAATGGGCCTTAGACAAGGTGACCCTTTGTCACCACATTTGTTTGTAATTGTGATGAAATACTTATTAAGAATACTTAAAAATATGAGTGAATTACCAGATTTTAGATACCATCCAATGTGTAAGACCACACAGTTAACATATTTGGTATTTTTTGATGACCTAATGATATTCTGTAAAGGTAATATGGTATCTGTGTCTAGAATCATGGAGGCACTTGATCATTTTAATAAAATCACAGGTTTGGAGGCAAACTGTGAAAAATCTAATATATGCATAGCTGGAGTGGAAAATGTAACTCAACAAAGTATACTACAAAGGACTGAATTTACACTTGGAAAACTACTAATCAAATATCTTGGATTACCTCTATCATCCAAGAAATGGAGTATAATGAAATGCCAACAATTGGTAGATAGAATCACAAACAGAATTAAGAATAGTTACTGCAAACAACTATCTTATGCAGGTAGATTACAAGTTATCAATTATGTGTTATTTTCCATTTACAACTTTTGGGTTGCTGTTTTCATTCTACCCCAAAGAGTATTAAAAGAAGTAGACAGGAAATGCAATGAATACTTATGGTTTGGAAATATGGAAAAGAGGAAAATGTCACTAATGGCTTAGGATGCAGTGTGTGTACCTAAGAAATGTGGTAGGTTAAACATCAAATGCAGTAGAAATTGGAATATTGCTTCAGTAGGGAAATTACTGTGGCAAATTGCATGCAAAAAGGATGTCTTATGGTGAAATGGGTACATGAAGTGTATATGAAAATATGTAATGACATATGGGATCACAAACCTACACAAGATAGTAGGTGGTATTGGAGGAAAATAAATTCCATCAAAGAGAAGATGAGAACTTGGTACTGCAATGGACAATATAAGCTAACAACAAATGAGAAGTATTCTGTGATCAAAAGTTATCTTAGCATGATGGGTACAATGATAAAGATGGAAGAGGCTGACCTAATATGGAACACTATAATGCTACAAAAGCAGAGATTCATATTATGGTTAGCTTACAAAAACAGATTACAAACAAAGAAGAGACTCATTCCAGTGGAGGATACAAAGTGCAGATTATGCTCTACAGGAACTGATGAAACCCAATCACATCTGCTTGGAAGCTTTAAATGAAATACAACACTAAAAGAAGAAGTACCAAAATGGCTGGGCATAACAATCAGGCAGAATGAAGTGAAAGCAAGAATAGAGTGGATAAAAAAAGACATTGGAGACAATTCAAGAAGGAAACCGTTGCAGTAGTAGGGGGAGCCATGATATACTATACATGGCAAGCAAAAAAAAAGGATGATATTGAAGAATATAGAAACGATGTAAGGGTTATAAGTAACCAAATACAGTCTGAACTTTGTACTAGGATTGAGGTAGTCAAATGCTCTAGAAGGGCATTTAAATGCATATATTGGATAGAACAAATTTGTAAATAGTCAAATAGTTGATATGTGCTATTTGTTTAATTCTAGATGATTAACTACACCTTTAATAATAAGGGTAGTAGTTAATTGAAAAGTGCTTTCAAAGTGTAATTATTTTTTACAGTAATGGTAATACTTTACAGTTGTTTACCAAAAAAAATGTTAAAATAGAAACAAAAATTTATTTTGAGTGTCCTTAAGAAATTTAATTCCCTTACAGTACCCGAGGTGTTGAAATATTTTTTTGCACGATAGAATGAAATACCTTTACCGGAATAGCGGTACCTCAAAATTGGAGGCAAGGTCGGCACCCGAAGCCGAGTCGAGTGAGCAACGACAGTGCAAAGGCTTGCCTTGTTCCCCATTATTTAAGCTAGTGTAGAAGTGCTTTTCTATTTATATTCAATAAGTTCTTCTCCTTTCTATGAGGTCGGACAAACCCTTCGCATTTCTAATTCTGATTCTACACATAATATAATTTTTGATAAAGATTTTTCAACTAATTTATCCTTCATTGTATGTGGCTACGACAACCACACACTTTATTCATCTTACTCAAGAATTGAGAGACATGTTGTCCCACGGGGCATAGCTGGATGACAAATGATAGGAACTTAAAATCCAGCTGGAGGCTGCAGCGTGAGTTCGAACCCTGGTGAGAGCAATTTGCTCTTTTCTGGGGTAGGACCTTGTAGGTGATATCAATTGCTCTGTTCTCAAACCCTGATCATTCAGGCACATCCCGCGATTTACTGGTAGTAGTGCTGAGGGATCGAAACTATTATGTCTAAGAATAGTCTGGCGTAAACCGAAAAACTGGATATCAAATCAAAAAAAGAATTGAGAGCCCTGTTTGTCCACCTAAAATATACCTATTTGGCATACGTTTTTTGTGGGGATAAATTGATAGTTACTAGCTGCCAAGTACAGTGAAAAACTTTGTGGAAACACAAGTACCCCACAATATAAAGGATAATAAAATTCTTCATGATATAATTGGTTTCACCTGGCAAATGATATGGGATCGATAAAATGCCACTCAATTTGGAGATGATTCCATAATGTACTGTCCCTATTTGAATGAATGAAATTAATCATGTACTAGCAAAGAGTGTTTGGTTTGACTTTTCTATAGCAAATAAACATTGCTTCTGATATTAAGTTTCGACCCGCACAAAAAGCGTAACCGATGATTCCCACTATTTCAGAAAGAGACTTGGTGGACTAGATATACATATGAAGATACATATTATATGCATCTAGATGGAAATACCCTATGCATGAAGCTTCATAATTTCATTCAAATATATGATTTGTACTTATTCAATATATAAAATTTGAACCAGAGCTACAGAATCTGAATGAACCTATAACAAGTACTTTAAGTCCTCAACCTAATTAAGGTACATGAAGGGTTTTAAAGATGGATTTAATTTATTGCACAATACAAATAGTATAACATATTATAGCAGGTCACTTATATTATTTTTCAAATAATTAATTTTACTTGTTATGGGCAGGTGCCTTAAGTTCTCTTTTAGACGTTTGTAATATGATGTGTTCTTTCGGCTAAGGTCTTTTGGAAACATTCTTTCTATCTCCAAAGTAGGGATAAAGTCTATATACACTCTATCATTTTCAGATCCATTTATGAAATTGCATTAAGTATATTATTGTTGTTGTTATTGTTGGAAATTTGCCTTTGGCGGGAGTTGCGACCGACCAACTTTAACGGCTTAAACACTAGTGTAACGTATGTTGGAGAATCCGGTTCTTCACACATGCATGATCTACTAAGTACGTAGATAACCGTAGGGCCAAGAATCGTCAAATTTCATTGAGAAATGAAAGAGATATTGGTTCACGAAGTAAGGTGTTTGAAGCATGGAAAGTGTGGTATTGTGTGTAATTCTCCCACATCGGTAGAGGAAGAAAGAATTGTTGTGTATATAAGACTCGAAATTGGTTTGGGGTTTGGGACCCCAAGGGGTATCCCATGTGTTTAAAGGAGGGAGGACCTAGATGTGCTTCGGTTCGAGGAAAGACCACACGCGCGCCGCCGCCGCCCGCCCGTCCGGTCCGGTTCCGGTTCCGAGTTCCGGGTTCTCGGGGTTCACGGGTCACGGGTCACGGGTCACGGGCTGTGGGCTGTGGGCCTTCTGATATTATCTTTTTGGGCCGAAAAACTTTGCCGAAGTACGCTTGATCCCGTGTTTCGGATGTGCGCTTTGGACCGAGAATTCTTTCGGATGTACGGTTTGGTCCCCGAAGTTTCAAGATGTACGGTTTGGTCCCCGAAGTTTTTCGAAAGTTGGAATTTCGACAGTCAAAGCGTAAACGTCCAAGCTCTCAATTCAGCCATTTATTTTGGCTGAATTACTCCTCCTATAATGGCCAAAACAGGTTGGTCTTTCACCATTTATGTTGGTGACTTTACTACCTCCATAATGGCCATTATTTGGCTATTATGGAGGCGAGTTTTCAGGCAGTTTTTCAGCCCCTCCTTCACCTATATAAACACCCCCTTACACCATTGTTGAGCACACTTGATATGCACGAAAATACACAACCGTAAAAAAATCTTCTTCCTACAACTTCCAAGCATCATTTCGTTACTCAATATTCTTCACGGTAGCTCTTGAGTTTCCTTTGCTCAAGGGTTCCATTGCTTTGTTTTATCTTGGGAGACAAATTGTCCAGGACGTATAAAGGATACATACGGGGCAATATTGTCTTAAGGACAGAGTGCTACACTCGACTCAAGATAAACCGCTTTCCATTTTTCGCTTTCAACAAAATCGTAATTCCAGTTTTGTTGTTATATTGTAATTTTCAGATTTCTAGTTGAATTATTGAAATCTTTATTTATCCTTTCGAATACTTGTAATAGTTAAATACTTCCCGTACTGCTTTATAAAGTACCATAGAGCAAAATCTCCCAACAAATTAAGACAAGATCGTATTGTAATACTATTAGTGTTCGAAAGATGTCGGTCAAAAGTTGTGTGACAAAATCTGGATATGGAAATGGTTTTCTGGTAGAAGAGAGTGATGATGATGAACGTGTTCATGGTGTCACCGCTACCAAGACTGGTGGAAACAAGCGCTCTCGAGAGCTTGAGGATGTCAACTGGGACAAGAGGAGAAGACTGAAGATGTACTTCTATCTTGCAGCAGAAGGCCTGTATCTGTCCCAGACAAAAGATCCGAATAATGGTAAGAAGGAACTGGACACTCAGTTTGATGAAGTGACTGGAGTGAGCCAGAATCCGAAATTGGGATAAGTAGTTTTTCTTACTTGTCAAGAATAAAGATTAAATGATGTCTGATTAAAAATTGATTAAAGTAGGAGGAATATGAAAATAATTTATATTCCTTACGCTTTAAAGGAAAAAAATCAGAAGTTTAATCTCATCTTCTTTCCCGTTTAAAGATTGGATTTTGTAAACGACTTAAAAAGATCCGTTCTTTTAAGTGTAATGATTAAAAGTGTGTAAAGTATGTTCGCACATACGATGGAGAGAGATCCACTAATCGTGCGAAAAACTCGTTACCACTCTTAAGTAAGCGCCAAGAATTATCTCGGGCACCAATCTTAACGGAAGGAGTCTAAAAGCTAAAGACGTTGAACTGTCATACTTGGCGAAGATCCTTCATAGGATAATATTGGACACTCGGTCATATAAAGCCTCCGGCGACGGCGGAGTGGGCCAAAATTCCTTTGATATGATGATATTGGACACTCGGTCATATAAAGCCTCTCGGGCGACGGAGTGGTGCCGTAATTCATTTCATAGGAAAGGTAATGGACACCTAGTAAGGTGGGCCGAGTTTCCGTGTCTTAAATGATCGAAGGCCTAAAGAAAGGCGGTGAAGAAATTGGACACTCGGTCACGCAAAGCAACCGCAGGTGGGCCGGAGTATCGCGATCACATATGATCCGGTTACACCCTAACCACGGGCAAGAGGTTGTTCATGTGAAGCAACGCCACCTCTAAAGTAGAAGGGGCCGGAGAGGTTGTCCTCAATAGGACTTCGGGGAATGAGATCACTCTAAAATGAGGTGATACATGTCCCTAACTTGGTTTAAGGGACGCCGTTGGTCAAGCTAGTTTGAGACTAGTCCAATAGGTCTATAATAACTAAGAATGGTACAGTACGTCTGTAGCCAAATGAATGATATATTTGTAATCCGTGCATCTATGCCATCATAGATTAAGACACGTTAAATAGCAAGTCATTCAAAAGCTAACGATGTTGAGATTGTTGCCTTCTGTCGACATAAACCCTCAAAATAAATGTGAGGTAGATGAAGAGGCAAAATCACCTTTCCAAATTCCGTCAAGGGAATAGCGAAAGAAGCACCGCTCCTCTAGAACTTAGTCACACCTAATTGGGTGACTTGAAGTTTATACAAAATAGGGGGGGAGACAAGTACGTTGTGATCTTCATTGATGATGGTACAACGTATGGAATCCTTTGTTTTGTTGAAAAGCAAAGATGAAGTTGTTGAAGCAGATAAGCGCTACAAAGCAGAAGTTGAAAATCAACTAAGCTTACGGATTGAGAAATTCGTAGTGATAGAGGGGGAGAATGTGAAGCATCGTTCATTAAACGAATGTTCATTTCTCACCTCAGTCCAACGGTGTTAGCCAAAGTCGTACGCCCAATTTATGTGGGGTTGCTTGGTAAAAGTTGGATTACTGAAACAGGTCAAGTTGTACCTAAGACTGTAGATTGCATATCCACTGGATCTGCAAATAACAGTAGTGTTGATCGCCCCTTGGTATCAAAGAATGCTGAATTCTTTGAAGATAGCTTTCCCTGAAAAAGGAAAAAGGAGTAATTGCTCAAGGTTAACAAGAACCCGCGAGGGCCTGACTGTCCGGAACTGGACGTTCCGTATCTACAGGACTCGAAAGTTGCTGGCTATCCGGAACTTAATATTCCGGACTGCAGAACTCAGGAATTCTAGAGGTTGAACCGAGAAGGAGCAAAGAGGGGACGAAGACTCGTTCCATACCTTCCAGCTTGTATGGTTGAGAACGAACCATGGACAATTAACAAATAAGTGTTATCTCCAAAAGCGCTGCTTTGGAAAGAAGCTAAAGAGGAAAATATATTCCATCATATAGAACCATACTTGTGTAATGGTTGATCTTCCTCCGGGAAAAGAACCTTTGGGTTGTAAAATGTGCTCCCCGTGAGTAGCTTCACATCCAGGGCCATTGTAGTCTTACGTGGCATGGATGTTGAAATGTTCCTTCCCAACCGGAGAGTTGGAAGAAGAGAATCGAGTTGATTTGCTTTGAACTGTTGGGCTTCTTCCCGAACTTTCATTTTGGTCCTTGAAATGTTTACATTTTGGTCCCGAAAGTTTCGTATAAAACAGAAACAATGAATCGACCACGAAACATTGACTCGAAATTAGAAAGCCAACAAATTGGAGAATCAACAATCTGAAAGTAAAAGTCATATTGAAACAAAGTCTCGATATGAAAGATATGGGTATCACAGATGACATCTTAGGAATTGGATTTCTAAGACATCTAACGGACTGGTCGATAGTAGACAGTCTCGTTGAAGCCACCAATGGATAGGAATCATAGAACCGATTGGAATCATGGTGCACCCATAGACAAGGAGCGATATGCACAGTCATGTGTAGTTCAATGTATTGTACACACTACAACCGACCTGGTATCGTCCTACAAACGATCGCCTTGAACTAAGGTTCACCGATGATCTTAATACATGATCAATAGAAGGCGTTAAGTCGATATGACGATATCCGAATTATTCGCTTATCTACGGATTATAGTATTCGGATGTCCAGCGGTTCGGGAGAACACAAGATGCAAACTGGACATCGATCGAAGAACACCAAAGCCACAAGCAAATGTGTATGGTAGGTCTTGGAAAATCCTCTAAGCAAACTTGCATCGGCCGATTCATGATGGAATCGGAGTTTATCGCTTTATACAAAGCATGAAAGAAGTTGAGTAACTTCACGACTCATTAGAGGACGTCCCTTATTGGGAGAAACCCGTGCCTTCAGCGGTTCTACACTCGTGGCTAGCCGGTCGGCTTTAGGAAGGACACGGATGACGGCGTCGGACATATCTGTCACGATCCGTCGGAGACATAAGACCGTATGGCGGTTGATCATCACGGGTGTCACTTCCTTATTTACTAACTAAGGGACTACCCGGAGATCAAGTGTTCTGCCTGTCTGGGGAATGGGCTTAAAACCCAAAATATACGAACCAATACAAATGGAAACCCAACCTTACGAACCGGAGATCCCGGTAATTTGGTTCAATGGGAAAACTAAGTTGTAAAGGTTCGCTTGATCGCTTCGGTCCGAAGCATGAGCACTTCGGATAGTGATTTCGAAAAGAAACACCAAATCCAAAGCCGTTCCCGCGATAGACGTTAAGTGCTATCTGCAGATGGGTAAAGGTTAAGTTTTCAAAACTCGTAATGATCCTCAACAGTTGAGGTTAGGTCTTTGGGAAACTTTTAATGGTTCCTAACACTTGTGAAGTGGGGTATAGCAGGATACCTTGTAGGAGACCACCTATTTAAGTGCGAGGACGGGCCGCCTCAAATTGAACGCACTTAAGAATCCAAGACGTTGTCCATGGCCAAAACGGACAAAACATTACGAAGAAGAGAGTAAGAGAATTTGTTGTGTTGGTACCGTTGTCTTGGCTTACACTAAACACCGACGGTTCAAGACATCACGTTCACCGCGCAAGTAAGTAAGTCCGATGGTATTCGGCTATGGAAGGTTCAAAGCTGAGGCTACCTCTCCTTATGCAACATCGGTCCGCTGAAATATTGCTGGAAATGAAAAGACACCATGTGAGTGCGCCAAAATCTCTTTCAAGAGGGGATTGTTGGAAATTTGCCTTTGGCGGGAGTTGCGACCGACCAACTTTAACGGCTTAAACACTAGTGTAACGTATGTTGGAGAATCCGGTTCTTCACACATGCGCATGATCTACTAAGTACGTAGATAACCGTAGGGCCAAGAATCGTCAAATTTCATTGAGAAATGAAAGAGATATTGGTTCACGAAGTAAGGTGTTTGAAGCATGGAAAGTGTGGTATTGTGTGTAATTCTCCCACATCGGTAGAGGAAGAAAGAATTGTTGTGTATATAAGACTCGAAATTGGTTTGGGGTTTGGGACCCCAAGGGGTATCCCATGTGTTTAAAGGAGGGAGGACCTAGATGTGCTTCGGTTCGAGGAAAGACCACACGCGCGCGCCGCCGCCCGCCCGTCCGGTCCGGTTCCGGTTCCGAGTTCCGGTTCCGGTTCCGGTTCCGGTTCCGGTTCTCGGTTCACGGTCACGGGCCGTGGGCCGTGGGCCTTCGATATTATCTTTTTGGGCCGAAAAACTTTGCCGGAAGTACGCTTTGATCCCGTGTTTCGGATGTGCGCTTTGGACCAGAATTCTTTCGGATGTACAGTTTGGTCCCCGAAGTTTCAAGATGTACAGTTTGGTCCCCGAAGTTTTTCGAAAAGTTGGAATTTCGACAACAAAGCGAAACGTCCAAGCTCTCAATTCAGCCATTTATTTTGGCTGAATTACTCCTCCTATAATGGCCAAAACAAGTTGGTCTTTCACCATTTATGTTGGTGACTTTACTACCTCCATAATGGCCATTATTTGGCTATTATGGAGGCGATTTTCGAGCAGTTTTTCAGCCCCTCCTTCACCTATATAAACACCCCCTTACACCATTGTTGAGCACACTTGATATGCACGAAAATACACAACCGTAAAAAAAAATCTTCTTCCTACAACTTCCAAGCATCATTTCGTTACTCAATATTCTTCACGGTAGCTCTTGAGTTTCCTTTGCTCAAGGGTTCCATTGTTTGTTTTATCTTGGGAGACAAATTGTCCAGACGTATAAAGGATACATACGGGGCAATATTGTCTTAAGGACAAAGTGCTACACTCGACTCAAAGATAAACCGCTTTCCATTTTTCGACCTTCAACAAAATCGTAATTCCAGCTTTGTTGTTATATTGTAATTTTCGATTTCTAGTTGAATTATTGAAATCTTTATTTATCCTTTCGAATACTTGTAATAGTTAAATACTTCCCGTACTGCTTTATAAAGTACCATAGAGCAAAATCTCCCAACAGTTATTGTTCTTATCGGCGTATAAAAAATAAGATGTTAAAACTTTTATTTGGTTGCATGCCTTAACCTCATTATCTAGGTCTATTTAAATTAAATCCTTAGAATAGCTTCTAGAGATATTTCCATGTCATGAAAATGATGAATTAAATTAAAATGTTTTTATCTATTTTCTCTTTGTATTTCTCGACTACTAGTCTAATAGTAAATCAATAACCTAATATTCTGATTTAACGTATGTATCTAGCATCTTTATGACTTATAATGGCAAACTATTTCGAAAAATATAGAAATTCGTCACCAAGCAGGCAAGCAACAATCACATATCCATTTATTCAATTCTTGTTCTTATTAGAGATCCTCTTTTTCCTGTATCTTTCAATATTATTCTGAAGTTCATATCTATGTCAAATAATTAGATTTTAAGTTATATAAACTCATAATTATATTATTAATATAAACATCAGATATAAATATATTCTTACTATATATTTTTGTGTTATAATGAAGACGAGGAGGAACTAGCTAGGTGGTGAATGCCTTGACCTTTTAAATATTTTTGCGCGTCAAACTCTACCTACATATACAATCAGATTTTTTTGTAATAGTTATCCTTTCTAACAATATTTTGCTTTAATAGTTAACTTCTTTTTTAATCAAATTTTTATAGTATTTATATTATATGTTCTCTATAATAATATTTTATTATAACAACTAAAAAATATCTGGGATAATAACGCTCTTATAAAAAAGTGACACTTGGATATTTTCCAAATTGTTACGTCATGAAGGCCCATTAATAGTTAACAATTTCCCAATTTCCACTTATTATTCCTATTCTCTTTTCCACTAAAACATATCCCTTATTTTATACTCACTTTTGACCCATGCAACTATACTCAAATTGTTAATCCAACTTTCCCACTTACTTCTAATCC
Organism: Anisodus tanguticus; assembly: GCA_034509755.1. Classification (NCBI taxonomy): domain Eukaryota; kingdom Viridiplantae; phylum Streptophyta; class Magnoliopsida; order Solanales; family Solanaceae; genus Anisodus; species Anisodus tanguticus. The sequence goes on from CM067555.1 coordinate 45,826,473, forward strand.
AAAGAGGTCACCATCATCCCATTATTCTTGTAGTTACTCCAATGTTCATCATGTTCCATGTTCCATGTTTAGTCTATCCTCAAAGAATCCATATCATTGAATGGATACAAAATTAGAATAATTAGCCAATGGGTTGTTGAGGTGATTAAATCTTTATTGAAAAAAAATTAAGCATTGAGCAAGGATTCTAATTGAAGTAAGCACAAGCTCAAATTGTAAGATAAAAAATATATTTAGAAAACATTTCGTGTTCACACAACGATCGATAAAGAGTTATATTTAAGGGGGTGTGATATAAGCCGTTTATCTTGACACAAATGTTAATGGATGGCCCCGAGATCTAAAAGGATTCAGCTATAAGCCTGACCGGATATCATTTGTCTACAAATGAAACAAAAAAAAATAGGTCGGATTTCACGACTTGAACCTGAATTGGTCACATGCAAATAATTCCTTCACTCTAAAGTTCCCTTTTAAGTTGTAAGACCCTAGCTAGTCAAATTAAATAGTCAAGTTGATAACCTGGGATTATTTATGTGTTAATAAATTCTCTCGTTATTTGCTTTTAATCCTAACACAGTCTTACCATGGAACCTAACCAAAGAATAACATGGGTATATACTTGCATAATTAGAAGTATTATTATAAGCATAAATCTAAAACTTTTTCTCAAATTATTTTGACACATAGATCCATTAATTTTAACAAAAAATACGCAACGTGACAAACATTTAGATTGTACTTACAAAACGTAGCTATAGTTTTAAAAAGTTACGAAACATAAATACATTTTGAGTTCTGTAGCAAATGAATAATACACGAGCGTAATTGTATGCACTGATACAATTTTTTCACGCCATTTCAACTGATACTCATGATTTCATCTAATATGTTGATACAACTCTAAATTATAGGCATTTCATGCCCAATTATTGCTACATTTCATAATTATATTCTAAACTATAACAACAACAACATATCTAGTGAAATTTCACAAAGTAGAATATACTTTGACATATAGAGATACTATTTCTGATATAGGCTTTCTTTCATTAATATTCAGTGAAGGTGCATAGCTTCTTTGAATGTCCCGCTGATTGACTATTACATTTAGGGACGGAGTAGCTTCCGCCCACAGAGTCATCTCCCTTCACAAGGCTGGACTGATCCCCGGAGGTGAAGCCAACTTATTACTGATTGAGCATGATGACAAGCGGCAGTACTTTCGTCGCCGCCTTCGTTTCAGGACAGGAGCTTGACACAAGAACACATTCTAAACTATAACTATTTATAAACTTTTCACTTAATTTTATGCTGAAGTTTCGTTAGGATCAAAGTTAAATACTCATACAAAGATGCCTATACATAACCCCCTTCAGTATATGCCACGTCAACCCCCGTAACTCAACCACAGTTACTTTATCAAAACCCTAAATGACCCCCCCTCCCCCAACCACCCAATCTTAACCCTATATATACTCCCACCTCTCCTTCCATTTGTCCTCTCTTCTCTTTTCTCTCCACATTTTCTCACAAAATTGACAACACATACATACAACACAAAACTGTATGTATACATCTCGATCATATCGAAATCCCCAATTTAAAACCCTAGCTCCATCTCTAATGTGATTTATTCACATTGTGTGAAAATCTAGTGTTTTTATTTTTGTGTAGCAATGGCTGAGCGGAGAAGATTCGGTGTAGGTTACGCATTAGCACCGAAAAAGCAAGCAAGTTTCATACAATTATCGCTTGTTAACCTCGCGAAAGAACGAGGAATCGATCTAGTTAAGATCGATATGGATAAGCCTTTGATTGAACAAGGACCGTTCGATTGTGTGCTTCATAAGTTGTATGGTGAGGATTGGAAGGAGCAATTGGAAGCGTATGCTTTGAAATATCCAAATGTTTTGATTATTGATTCGCTTGACGCGATTGAGCGGTTACATAATCGGATTTCAATGCTTCAGGTCGCGAAAAGATTATGTTTCATTTATTTTTAAATTTAATATATATATACAATGTATTTTACATATATATAAGTTTATTCGGTACTGTTTAGTATTTTGTCGGTTTATTTTTACTATAATTTTCTCTTTTTGTGAGTCAATTTGACTAAATATTAAATCGATGTTAGATTAGATTATATTAACTAAAGATTTTTAAAATTAAAATTTACATATTTAAAAACTACTACCTGAAAAGTATTAAATTTTATGCGGTTTGAATATCGGAAGCGAAAAGTATGACATTGGGACAGAGGCATCATAATATATATATATATATAGGTTTATTTGTTACAGTTCAGTAGTTTTTCAGTTTAATAAAGTGAAACCAAATATTTTTCACTTTATTTGGAATTTTTGAAGCTGAGAGTTGAAGATGGAGTTGTATTTGGTTAAACTTTTTGCAAAAAATTGATTATTTGAATGTACTGGTTTTCAGTGTTTCCGAATTCCAAATACAATTTGAAATTTTCATGGACAAACGCTGATTTTCAAATAAAGTGAAAATTTCCCGAAAAAAGTGAATAATTCTCGTGGCCAAACAGGTCCTAGAAAACCCTAATAATCTGTTGGGCATGGTCACATATCCTGTATTTCTATTATTCATTAAACATTAAATATCTATAATATGTGATTGTGAACTCAGTTCAATATCTATAATTTTAATGCTTCAGGTGGCTACGGAGCTGGAGATTAAGTGTGAGACGGCGTCATTTGGGATTCCGAAACAGACCGTTGTTTATGATGCGAAAATAGTGTCGGCGAGTTACCTTGAGAGTGAAGGGTTGAAGTTTCCGGTGATTGCGAAACCTTTAGTGGCTGATGGAAGTGCGAAATCACATAAGATGTTGTTGGTGTTTAACAAAGATGGTTTGACTAAGTTGAAACCGCCTATAGTATTGCAGGAGTTTGTGAATCACGGAGCTGTGATTTTTAAGGTATATGTGGTTGGTGATTATGTGAAATGTGTGAAGAGGAAGTCGTTACCTGATGTGACCGAGGAGAACACATTAGAGAGTTATTTGTCATTTTCACAGGTTTCGAATCTGAACACTTGTGAAAAAAATGATGATAAGTACTATAAGCTGATGAATTTGGATGATGCTGAATTGCCTCCGTTGAGTTTCCTGACAGATATAGCAAGAGGGCTTAGACGAGCTACGAAATTGTATCTGTTCAATTTTGATTTGATTAGGGATAATAGGGTTGGAAATAGATACCTTGTTATTGACATTAACTATTTCCCTGGTTATGCAAAGATGCCGAATTACGAGAGTGTGATGACAGACTTTTTCTGGGATGTATTGAATAAGAACGATAAGGGTTTCGAGAGTTTACAAAAGGGTAGTATTGAAAAGGAGGTCAGGATGTTAGTTGGGAATCAAGGGTATGGTGAGGAAGAAGCGGCATTACCAGTTTCACCTCTTAAGAGGGAAGAACAGGAGAACACCATTCAGGTCTAAGGATTTGAAGTGCACAAATCGATGCGTGGCTTGTGGGTGGACAAGGGTTGGTCAGTAGATTTGCTCAAGTATGGACTTTTTCGTTGGTTACTGTTAAAACTGCAGGGATTTCTTTTAGGTAGGGAGTTAGTACAGCAGTGAATAAGTAGGTTCCTGATATGGCCTTCTGAAGGCAAATTGATGGTGTTCTTTGTTGACACATGTACATTCTATCTTTGCAGTCGAGATAGGTACTTGCAGATACTCTTTTCTAGGAAAGTTTAGTTTCCTCAAAGGCAATTGTGTTTCATTGATAACAATATTTCAATATGTGTCTTTAACAACTTTAATCAGTGAATTTTGCTGTATTCTCAATGGCTTGTCATACCTATATTTCCCTCATTTTTTTCTGTTTTGCAGGCCAATGTAATTGCATGTGGTCTTTGCATCCTAAGTAGTGACTTCTTTCTGTTATATATTTCAATGCCGTAAGAGTAATATAGCTAGCTCAGTGAATATGTTTTCCTCTTTGGTTTTTATATGAATCGCTCTTTATTATACTGTCTCGTTCATGGAAGTTAATGTGAACTTGTCTGCAAGAATATTCCTTTTCTGGACCATAACCCAAACAAGACCATACATACTGAGATCATATTCATTAGCTATTGTAGCATGCAGTTGGTCCATATTAATTGTCAGATTCTTGTGATTTGGGTATGGGAGTCAACTTCCACTTACACGAGTGTTCATTTTTATTGATTTTTCATGTTGCTGAAGGTTAATCCTTTAGTTGAGAATTATTCTCTGGTAGTAAGGCGTGGCATGCAGTATATATACCTTTTTATTTAATGGTTATTTGATGGTTATCTTTTACTTCTACTCTTGCCATTGAATTTCTCTTTTATGCTAGGTTATTGTTCCTTTTTGTGCTAGGACTACTGCTTTTTGATACTAAAGCACTAAAGTGTTACAAATGTGAAGAAACAGAAAAAGAATTGTCACTGCCTTTTGTTTTCTGAAATTTGTGGCTCACCTTTTTACCTTCGGAGAACTATTTTTCAAAGATCCATCTGATCTTGTTTGTCGTTCTGAGTCTTGAACATGATGAAGATTGATTAGAGAGCATGAGTGGAACATACCAGGAGGCAGCGTTTATTCTTGTATGGATGGCCCGCTGACTACTTGCTGCAAAGAGAACTTTACCTTCTTATGTTACTAATGATCTTTCAATTATCAGACTGCCAAACTTTTGTACTCTTGCTTTTATGACTCTTTCATGTGGATGGATTCGTTGAGTTGCCATTGATCAATTAGAGCTATTTGGGGAAGGCAGGGTTTCTGCTCTTGTACAACTTGCTTTGAATTTGGGCTGTAGTCCTGAATTTCCCTTTTAACTACTTAAGCATTGTTGATTGTATACTTGTCTTGTTTGTCTCGCTATCTCTATATAGAAATTCCTCGGAGAAGTTAATGACCGACAAAAGGATGAATAGAAAGCTATCCGCCGTGGTTGTAAACATCAAATTTTTAAGAGTAGATGATCCTCTTTGGATCTGCAAGCCGTAGCATTTATACATTCCTTTTCCATGCTAATTTGCTTCTCTGGTTTATTTCTATGTATGCATGGATTTTTTCTTCTAAAATCTTTTATTATACATAGGAAGGGAGGAGGGGCAGGGGAAATGGGAGAGGAGATTACATGGTGGGGAATTGAACCCCCCACCAACCAAGGTGGAATTTCGAGTAGCCAACCAACTGGACTATCATGTATTCATGGATTACATGATTGAAAAACAGGTTTTATTAAAAAAAAGAAAAGAGAAGAAAAGAAAAAAGCTTGAAATTCAGGATTTTATGTATCTCTTTGAAATGAGCTGCATCAAGAGTGTGAAATTGGTTCATATTCCCACCTAATTTATGGGAGCATTTCACTTGTTATGGCCGAAAGAATTTATATCTTCAAAACTAATTGAAAGATTCATATACTTCAGTATAGTTCTTTCTCTTTAGTTCTTTTGGTCCAGTAGATAGTCTATATGGGGAAAACACAAGATTTTGGTACTAGCATTTTAGAGTATACTCGTCATTTCCGTTTGGTATAGTACATGTGTACTATATGTTGCACCATATGTATGAGATTTTAATGCTCAGAAGAAACTTACCAGTAATGAAAAGGACAACAAGGAAAAGAAATGAATTATGCCATGGGATTCTATTTCTTGGATCAATTTGTCTCTTATGATTCTAGTACACTTTTGTATCCTTTATCAATGTATTCCCTTTCAGGTAAGATGCTTGTTTTCGGTCATCGTTTGGACGAAAGCTGTCCCGTCTCAGAAAGTTGCTTGTATTTAATCATGCTGACTTATGATGCAAGTTTTAGTCTACCATTTCATTTTATGTGTCTTAGCTTGATTATGCATGAAGTTTAAGAATGTAAAGATGAATTTTGAATCTTGTTGCCTTAAACTTAAGGTGTATATAACATACCAAAAATATTCATTGAATGTTGTAGTCTTAAACATGCCGTGTTATTCCCCTATAAAGTAAGGGTAAAATGAGAATTTTGGAATTAAAAACTTACCAAGTATAGTAAGGTGGCATTCTTTTTGAAACAGACCAAAAAGGAAGTGCACATATTAAACGGAGCGAGTTTATATTAGAATCAAGATCTGAAGAAGTAAGTTTTTGAATTGTGCATCCTTAGCTTGATATTTAGGGCTTCATATCTTTAATTTATGGATGTTCTTCTGCTTGACATGCATCGTTCCTGTGATTTGTCAATGCAGTGGCTATTGTTAGATAGTGAGTAATAATAAATGCTTTTTGCTTAGTATAGGTTGCATTTATATGACTGTTATGAGATACCTTTCATATTAGCATAACTCACCATGTTGAATTGACACAACTGTGTTTGCATGATTATGAGTTTATGACATGGGAGCAAGATGGCATTTTATATGAGTTGCATGGATTGGGTCATCTAAAAGAGAAAGAGTTGCATGGATTGAATTGGCAAATCCAGAGTGCTGGGGAACTATGAGATGTAATATTTGGACAAACAAAATCTAGCATTATAAACAACCATGTTTATGATTTTGTTTTATTTACTTATTTTGTTGCCATTTAGATGGATCAGTCTGCATGCTTGTATCTTACATGTCACATGAGCATCTTGGTTATGTACTACTTTCAACTGCAATTTTTGTTTTCTCAAATGACACAAGGTGTGTGGAGATTCTTACCAGCAGAATTGATTTTGATCCTTGACTTGATTAGCCTAAAGTGTTCTCTCTGTAAATTCTTCGTTGATGGGACTACCTTTGTGTAGAAGAGAGAAAAGAGAAACAGATAGGGAATAGGGTAATCTTCATATCTAGTAGTGCCTTGGTCAGCTTTTCGATGAGGGGGAAAGCTCTCTATGTATAGTGGTTTTTGAGAGGAGCCAGGACCTAGTGCAAGTTCCTGTACCCCAGGGAATCTAAGCATGAAGACGGTATTCTTAGGGAACACATGTTCTTCGCCAAGATGTTTCCTTCAGATTAGAAAAGAAAATGTGCCAGAAGTCAGAACTTAACGCTGAGAAGTAGTAGATTATAGAATGTACTTTCTCAATATTTAGAAAAGAAAGTGGTTTAAGTACTTTTCTTTCTTCTCTTGCCTCGTATCTTTGGCTTCCCCTTTTAATTTTTTCATTTTCCTCGACAGGTCAGGTTCTAAGTAGAGATCACTTACTCATTAGGGTTATCTGACTGCACTTCAACATTTTATGCGCTTACTAAAATTATAATCAGGCGTCAGGAGCAAGAAGATGTACAACAACAAAAAAGGAGGGAAAATTGGCACAATGGATACAGTATCAGGTTTCCAATATGTTGCATTAAATCAGATATTTGGTCATTCAGGTTAAACATATAATATACAATGATGTGCTCTTTCCTTAATGGGTGAAGTTATGATTTAAAGAGTTCAATATTTGAGCACTTTCCAGATAAAGTCTCAGTTTTATGGCATTATAGAGAGGATCAGATGCATGACACTTCGTTGACCTTATAGTAATATCTCCGAACTCATCCAATTCTGTAAATGCACTGCCCTTTATCTCATTCCTCTTTCCTTTCTCTAGGACAAAAGTATTATCTCCACTTGCATTGGTTACTTCTCAGCAGTCTTGTGATGTTGTTCGATCTGAAATTTATTGCGATTCTTTTTAGGTGATAAACTATTTTCTGCTCTTCCTATGTAAGAAAGGAAGGATACTTGAGATAGTAGATAGTGGCAGTAAGGTTTTGACACTGAATATTTTGTTAAACATTTGAAGGGCATCTAACAGATGAGAGTTAACATTTTTGTGTCTTGTAAATGGTAGCTTTCCCTCAAAAGAGTCGGAAATGTGCTATATCCCACTCTTGTAAGGACATGCAGTGCATGCTTAGTCAAGGACCTACACTTTAACTGGTGAAAGTGTTAATTGTTGGGGTTACTTTGACGTTGATGCCACTGGATTTCACCTCTTTGTATAACGGTGGCTAATTGATTGATGACACCTGACTTTCCTGTTGGCTGGTGGTGATCATTCTTTCTGGTGTGCATATCTTTAGCATACTAGATAGCTTGGGGTTTTGGCTCTGTAACTTTAGTAATCCTAGCATTTGTAGTATGAAATTTTCAATTTCAACACAATAGAAAGGCCTATTAATGCTTCTCTTATTATGAAACTTGAAACAACTGCGTTGTGCACCCACTATATGCACTAATCTGTTTATCATTGCTGCATTATAGCATTGGTGTTGTTATATGTGTATTTAGTCTGATTTTGGCTGCTAAACTTGTGGATACGCACCTATGCATCTTCTGGTGTTTACCAGTATGTTTAAGGAATATGACAGGCATTAGCACAGAATTTGGTTGAAAAAATGTAATGGGGTTTTAGCCACCGTATCTGGACATACTGGTGTAGCCAATGGTGCTCAACCCCATACAAACATCTTTCAGTTGGGAATTAAAGCCAGATTTGATCAGGTATTCTGCTCATGTTAGCTTCTTGAACTTCAACGATCTGCTGTAATTCTTTGTACTGTGTCGAGTGTGTTTTATTATTTTCTTATTTTGGGGAAAGCTAGACTCACATCAATAAGTCTCAAGTTGAAGTTGTAACTGCTGCACAGTTCAATGATAAAGGCATGCATTCCAGGTTGTTATGCTCCTTTTGGGAGTCCTTTGCCTGCATTTCATTCCTTGGATGGGATTTAAATGTTTGCTGTAGTTGAACCTTGTATTATTTGCTAGGCATCAAGCAAAGCTATTTGGTAGTTGTACTGGTGGGAAGGTAGTAGGTATCCGCGGAATAGTTGACGTGCACGCAAGTTGGTCTGGAGACACACCCTAGATTGTGTGGAAGGGGGGCCTTCACCGGAACACTTTGACGGAAAGTTACCTTGTATATACTAGATTAACTTTTTTTTATATGTATATATAGTAGATGTTGAATCCTCTTGGTAAAATTCTGCCTCCGCCACTACTGGGGTAACAAAGAAAATGGGTTACCGTTTGGTACCTAGTGGTTTTGATCCTGCAGTGAATTAGGGCGTAACTAGGTCTAATATCGAATTGCTGTTAGAAGTTTTTAAGTGTGTGTGATGATATAACATGACTATTCTTTCATTATGGTACCATTGAATGGCATCACGGGATCTCTCTTCCTGGAGAAGTCAGGATTGCAACTTGATTTTACTAGTTTACTGGGATTAAATCATCACTAGCTACAGGGGCCTGACTCAAGTTGATGGGAATGAATTAAGCATCATTAAAAAAACTGGATCAAAAGATGGTGGACAGAGAGCACTTACGATGAGTGAGTCGTGGAAGATCAAGGTTTGGATCCTGGTAAACAACAGCATACCCAGTAATTTCACAACTGGGGTTTGGGGAGGGTAGTGTGTACGCAAACCTTACCCCCTAAGGGTAGAGAAGTTGTTTTCGATAGGTCCTCGGCTAAGGTTTGGATCCCGGTAGTATAAAAATTGTGGGTGATTTTATCTATTCACCTAAAGTTTGGTGGGTAGAGTTAGCCAGTCAAAATATAGGCAATTACTTATATTGATGAGAGGTAACAAGTATTAAGTGAAATAAGGTGCATACAAACTTCTGGCTTTATTATCAGGTCATCACTTCCTAGTTTTATAAGAATTTATTTTAGATGGAATGCATATGCGGACTCTTAACTTGCCCGGTTTTCTATTTTGACACCTTAACTAAGCTTTATTCCTATTAAACCCCTGAATCCGTCCTCACGTGTGTATTAAACACAATCCGATTGACATTACATAAATAGGGAGTTTCATTGTTTTTAATCTTTTCTGTGAATGTCAAGCACATTCTACATGGAGAATTATATGCATAAGAGTTGAGCTTAATATATGTGTGAAATATGTACTAACTTTGTGGATGAGTATTACGTTAATTAAATTATCTAAAACGTAATAGTGCTAGTCTAATTAACAACTATAAAATTTAATGCAAATTCAAACATTAACAAAAAAAAGGTTTATCAAGGAAGCAGAGTAACTGTGTACCTATTAATTCCTAGTTCACCAATAGTTCTTTCAATGACACGGCGCAAATTCGGATATAGTCGAATTTCAATGTGAGTACCGAATGAAAAATCAAAAAAAAAAAAGTTCACCAATAGTATTTGGAGTAAGTATGAACCTAATGGGTAAGAAGTATTATTTTAAGCCTATGAATATAAACTATTCCGAAGGCGAGAAATAATGATAGACAGTCAAAACGGTCGATAAGGGTCTTCTCAAATGTCATAACAACAATAATATATGCAATGTAATTTCATAAGTTGGGTTGGGGGAGGGTACGATGTACATATGCTTTACTTCTATCTTTGTGGGGCAGAAAGATTATTTTCGATAGATCCTCGGCTCAAAAAAAGTATAATCAAAGCTGGATAGCAAGAAAAATAACGACAACAGAATAACAAGAAAATTAGGTAATCGATAATAGTAAAATTGGAGAATAAGATATTATTCATATACTAGGTAAGACTACTAAATAAGGAGAGGATTGAAAGAGGAGACTCGTTCCATGCCTCTGCCACGTAAAAATACTACAACACTCGGCTATCTACTAACGACCGTCCTTCTACCTTAATCCTTAACCTTCATATACCTTCTAATCTAGCCAGAGTTATGTCCTCAGTAAGATGAAGATGTGTCATGTCCTGTCTAATTATCCCCCTCCCCACAATTCTTCTCTCATGTCATATTATAAATTTTCTGAATAATTCAAACATAATATCTATTGCACATTAGTTTAAACTCTATGCTCTGATAGATTTAAAAGTATCTACACAATCAAATCACTTGTAAGATAATTAAAAGTAAATTTTATATGAATTAATTAGTAATATGATAAAAGGAGAACTAATTAACCTACTATCACACATTAACAATAATATTATTAATGTATGCAACCTATAGATTTTCAATTTATATATGACTAATTAAATCCTTTACAGATTTATATACAAGTGAAAAAACTGAAGTTGTTTTCATGAATGTCATAGTAGTAACTTGTTGGAACATTAACCCGCAACTAACTGATTTTAGTTAAAATCTATTTAGTTGGTCATATTGTGAGGGAGTAGTTAAAAGTTCTATCTTGACGTGCATTAAAAGCAAATATTCATAGGGAAAAAATGACGTTTTATAATACTTTTCTTTTGAAAATCTAACTAATTAAGTCTTACGTAGTTTATGTGATCATATAAAGTTGACTTTTGGTCTTAATAGATTGAGTAGAAGTAGATTGGTCGTGTGGAGTAGGTTGTAAAGACCATTAGATGTCTAGCAAGCTAAGGTAGAAAATATTTATTCTCGCTCGATGTTCATATTAAATAAAAAAATTAATTTTGAAAACTACAATTAAAATAAAAAATACATATTATGTAATTATTGATTATATTATAAATGTGTATTTAGAAGACACATATCTACATAATGTACACACTAAATATGAATAAATATTTTTATTCAATCATTAAATTTTCTATATCTTTTGCTTGAAAAAACTTATAACTTCCAAGTCGCCACTCAAAGAAATCAACAATATAAGTCATGCATGATGTATATGTATTTATTTGAAGACTACAAGAAAGAAATCTACCTAGAATTATTTATTTTTTCTATGTTCTCCAAGTCGTCGACAACAATTTCAAATGCTGGACGTAGTAGCTTAGAAACAGTACCGCTGAATTCAGTAATTTTTGCTCAAATAATATATTTTGTTAAGAAATTTACTAGTTATCTACATTTATTAAATTTAGAATCCAATTATTAGTATTTTAAGTCGTTTTAAAATTCCTAAAGTTGAAATCATGACTGCTTTTTTTGTACTAGCTGGTATGGTAGACGTGGCTTGGCGTAACTGGTAAAGTTGTTGTCATGTGACCAGGAGGTCACGAACTCGAGCCGTGTAAACAACCTCTTGCAGAAATATAGAATAAAACTGCGTACAATAGATCCTTGTGGTCCACGCATAGCGGGCGTTTAGTGCACTAAACTGCCCTTTTTGAAACAACTAGCCTTTCTACCTCCCAAGACATGGGAAAGATCTGCGTACAATCTGCCCTCTCCATATCCCACTTTGTGGGATTTCACTTATTGACTAACAAATTTGGAAAATAATCGATGAAAATGTATATTGAGAATCGAAGCCAACACAGGTTTACATTGTTCTATTCTGAAGAGAGAGAGGATATTTCCGAGAAATAAAAGCTAACTAACTAGTTGTACATTGCATTGACTAAATAATAGATAAAACAAGCTTGGATTCGGGTCAAGTGGGAGCTTCAACATAATTGGGCCGTGTATCAGGTCCAACACTTGAACTAGGCTCGGTATCTCTAACAGCCCCCCTCAAGTTGGTGGGTGAAACAACTCCCAACATGTGAAGAATTACATGATGACCAACACCAGATAAAGGCTTGGTGTGTACATCTGCAAGCTGGGAAGAAGTAGGGACATGAGACAACTGTATAAGACCATCATGCAGCTTGGTGCGTACAAAATGGCAATCCAACTCTCTATGTTTTGTACGCTCGTGGAAGACAGGGTTCTTGACAATGTGCAATGCAACTTGATTATCACAAAAGAGAGGAACTGAAGACGGTGTGTCAAGGCCAAAATCTGAAAGTAGTCTTGCAATCCAGGTGATCTCAGTAACTGCCTTGCTCATAGCCATGTACTCAGCTTTAGCTCAGGATAAGGAAACAATGGGCTGTTTCTTGGACTTCCAAACAATCAAACTGCCCCCAACAACACACAATACCCACGAATTGGCCTTCGAGAATCAGAACAAGCACCCCAATCACTGTCATAATACACATCCAAGGATAAGTCTGGAGAGTTATTGAAGAAAATCCCAAAATTAGCAGTACCTTTGATGTGAGGCAAGCAAGGCTTTTGCATGAACTGGGACAAATGCTGGACAACAAAAGCTATGTCAGGCCTGGTGTGAGTTAGGAAGTTTAGTTTACCAACTAAGCACCTGTACCTTTCAGGTTGAGAAAGTGGTGCACCTGAATCCAATTTCAACATGCAACCAATATCAAGAGGGCACACAACTGCTGAGACATCTGTAGAATTAAACTCTGACAGCATATCATGAAGGAACTTCTTCTGGTAAAGCAGGATACCATATTGTCACACCTCAACCTTGGGGCTGTGGCCGACACCCGACGCCCTAAAGCCCAAGCGTACCAATCCGGATATTTGTGACATGCTTAACAACTCATAGGCCGACAAGGCTCCTTATAAATACTTAGCTGAATAGAGATACAACTACATGCACGCAGAAAAAGCCCAAACTATACACACATAAATATATAATAATCCGATGAGGCCAACATGAGCACAATAAGTCTACTGGAGAGTCCGGCAAGGCCATACACGACCACAATACACAACACGACTGTCTACAAGCCTCTAAAGAGTATAATTACTACAATTGGTCAAAACAGGGCCCCGCCATACCCTACCATCTACATATGCATATCTATCATACATATCAACTCACTACACAACTCTAGAATAAAAGAGCATGACAACCTCCAGCTGAGTCAAGTCCTACTGTGAGGAAAGCAGTATCTCTATCTGTACCTACGGTTATGAAAGCAGTGTCCCGGCTGAAGCTATAAATAAGTACGACACCGTAAATAAAGCATAAATGAAGTTCTAACTGACTGAACAACTGTAACATAGAATAATGGAAAGATATTGTGTACTCTGAGTGCCTCTGTGGGCCAGAATATGCATAAATGAAATATAATCGCGTATATAACGTTGTATGCCTCTGTGGCCAGTATTATCAATATCATATCTGTATAAACTGCGTATATAATGCCATAGGCCTCTGTGGGCAATATAATCAATATCATATCTGTATAGCCGCATATATAACATCGTAGGCCTTTGTGAGCAATATAAATGCATAATATATATGTATGAAGACCAACTGAAGGACATATCATGCTTTCCAACCTCGATCAGAGTGGCGTAAGGTCGTTACACCTCCAATCAACATTATGAGACTAACATCATTATCATTACATGACTTTATATAACTCACAAATCATGAATAAACTTTCTGGAAGCAATATTGGCTGAATCAACATGAAGACTTCTAGTTACTAAGAGTGAATCATTATGGGGTATCATTGCGATTATATCTCATTTATATAGATCATGCCAAAAGAAGAAAGTAAGTAAGCCCTACATACCTGGTCATCAAAGCTAAACAAGTCCCGCAAGTGCTCGTAGGCTCTACGAATGATTATCTACCCCATACGAATGATTTGCATCTATATTGAATCCATAGCTTATGAAAAAGTTCACTTAGACATTTTATCAGACAATTCGCGTACGCAACTTTATAGGATTGGGTATAGATCAAATTACACTCACAACTTTACAACAATCTTCATTACTACTCTTTCTTATCATCGCAACTCCATTCATGACTTTACAATTTCATATAGCACTTCCAAATCATGAAAAATAGGCCACCCTAACAAGACATGGTTTTTAGGTCTTACCAATGCTTATTCCATAAAGTCTTCAATAAGTTCATCCTCAAAACTAGTAAAGTCTCCAGAAGAGTATGTAGAAAATGAAATTTACCTTCAAACGCCAAGATCACACTCTGCAACACCTTGTTCATCCTTGAGGAACTTCACCAAAACTGTGGGAAGGAGTTAATAAGAGTAGAACTTCGTACTACGAACTTCTTACGAGAATTTTACGCAATTTCTTCTCTTGAATTGAGCTAGGACAAGGGTAGAAATATTTGGGAGGGTTTGGTGGTTAGGAGGGTTTGTTTAAAGTTGAGAAATGAATGGAAATGAGACTTCTTCGACTTTAAAAGGTTGAGCACCGCCTCACTTTTACGGTGGGTTTTACAGTGGGATTTTAAAACACTTTTACGGTGACACCACCCACCGTAAAATGTTTTACGCTTCATGAAAGGTGTCGTAAAACACAAGATTTTTTAAGGCTTATGATGGAACTCCACCACTTTTACGGTCCGTAATACCCTATTATGGGCATAATTTTGGCCGTAAAACATGCCAACTTCTCAAATCACGATGAAACTTATCTTCTTCGATTCATTTAACCTTTACACTTCTATAACTTGTTCAATACCTCTTCTATCATTACGTAAGCTCCCATACTTCCTATTATTACCTAGATTAATTAACAACGCTTTCCGGTGTAAAAACTATGGGGTGTAACACAGATGAAGTTCTAAGTACTTCAATGCCAAGAAAGTAGTTAAGAACACCCAAATCTTTAATTTTGAACTCATCATGAAGAGAGGATTTCAAAGAAATTGTTAGCTCATTAACATTAGTGCCAATCAAAATAATATCATCCACATATACGACAATGATGATAATGGAACTGGAAGAATACTTAATGAAGACAGAATAGTTATTGAGATAATATTGAAAACCCAAAGAAGAAAGGAAATTAGACAACCTGCGTACCATTGTCTGGATGCCTGTCTTAAACCATACATGGAAATTAACAGTTTGCAAACTAAAGGTGCAGAACTAGAAGATTGAAATGACATGCCTTGGGGAAACTTCATGTAGACCTTATCTTCCAAGTCCCTATGCGAAAATGCATTGTTGACATCAAGTTGTAAGAGAGACCATTATTTTTTCAAAGCCAGAGCTATAAGAATTTTAAAAGACATCTTAACAACAGGGGAAAAAGTTTCATGGAAATCAATGCCCTCTACCTAATTATCACCCCTGACCACTAATCTTGACTTATACCTTTCTATGGACCCATCAGCCTCATACTTGACTTTATAAACCCATTTACACCCAATGGGTTTCTTACCAGAAGGCAACTCAATAACTTGCCATGTGTTATTAGCCTTTAAAATTGCAAATTCTGCCCTCATGACATTCTGCCACTCAGGGTTAGTTGTTGCCTGAGCATAAGTATTTGGTTCAACAACATGTTGCTAAGTCACAGTAATAAGTGAAGTATGGGAACATGGGAAAAATTAGAAGGAAAATGTCACACCCCAACCTTGGGGGGTGTGGCCGACACCTACTAAGGCCCGAGCGTATCAATCCTGATATCCATGACATCCCCAACAACACATAGGCCGACAAGGCCGTTGATAAATGATTCTCTGAACGAAGACATAATTCCCTGCACGCAGAAAAGTCCCTATATATATATATATATATATAACAAGGACGACAAGGCCACACAAGACCATAATACACAACACGACTATCTACAAGCCTCTAAAGAGTGTGTCAACAATATCTGGTAGGGACAGGGCCCCGCCATACCCAACTATATACATATATGCAACCATCATACCTATTAGCTCACTAATTAGCTCCGGAAGAAAGGAGCATGACAACCTTCAGCTGAGCCGAGTCACCTACTGAGAGAAATCATCTACATCTCTATATGTACCTGCAGGCATGAAACACAATGCCCCAGATAGGGTCATCGGTATAAAAGATGTACCGAGTATGTAAGACAGACAACATATAAATAAAGGATGAAATACAAAAAAAAGTACATAAGTCAACCTGGAACTCATAACCAGCCTTTGAGGGCATGCACTGTTACAATCATGGTTATATATGCATGTCTTATAAAAATTAAGCCACTCATCAGGGCTATATATATACATATAATATAGTATCAAGCCATTCTGTGGAGAAAATCATATCATATCATATCGTACCCGGCCTCGTAGAGGACTCGATTGTACCCGGCCCCAGATTTGGGACTCGGTAATATCAAAACCAACTGCAGTGGTGTGCACATATAAGAACCATACTCGGTCGACTATAGTGCAACTTTGGTAAGAAAACAAATACATATATAAGTGCAACGCAATCACGGATTCTGAAGGGCCTTATGGATCTGATCGGAGTGACTCAACGTTGTTATCCTCTGATTTTCGTTATGTAATTGTGTTTGTATCGATTTTTCAGGAATCAACCAGGTTTGCAAGAAGGCATATTATTTGAAATTAAATCAAGATGGAAAATACTCTGACATAATCAATGAGGCCAATGAAATATATCAATCTAAACAAGGATAGGCACAAGCTTTACTATTTAAGATTAGAGTTTCTTTTGAAGGGACGTTGTTACTGTTACGTTTATCCATCTATTATGCCAAAATAATGAACGAGTGAGCCTTAACATACCTTTGTTGCTCTGACGATGCTAGTTTACAATTATCCGGCCACACTTCGAACGATACCTTACGTATTAGAGACAATTCGGTCAATATTGAGTTGATAAACTACAGATGGTTTCATTATGACATTTTATCAAACACTTGATGTGCTTGAATCCTCATATGTTTTGCCAATGGTCATTCAATGTCGGAATAACATTCATAGCTCTTTCTAGCTTTCTTTCCTCCATCGACCATTAACAAGATTCAACGACTGAATACCAAGATTATCTTCAATCAAACAACCCAACACTAGATGAGAATAACAAGAACAACCTTTACATGGTTTCTAGTTATTCCTCTGTATAGCTTAAAATATCCACCTTCAAACCAACACTTTAGATAAGCACCACAACAACATCTGCAATATAATCAAGTTACATCCTATAATTCTCAGTCATAACTAGTCATATATTCAACCTCCAAACATCCCAACAACAAAACCTTAGCATCCCTTTGTCAATTAAGGTGCTAACTCGTAGATTCTTCACTCAAACGCTTAATTAACATATGAATAAGCATAAGCACAAGAAAGGGAGTGTAAATATTACCTTATACAGTAAGTATAGCCTTGTCCCCAATCCTCTTAGCACCAAGAACAACCCTCAAGTGCATAACAACTTCATAGAAGCATTCTCCTTCACTTAACCTTGCTTTTGATGTGGGTTGTGATGTAATCACCTTGAAATCACTTTGAAATCATCTTGAAACCTTAGAAATATGTTGGGAGGGTTTGACAGAGAGAGATAGAGAGAGGTGTTTGGTCGAAAAAGGACCAAAAATAGCCTTAAAATCATTTATACCCGAAGCTAAGTCAATCACCGACCAAATTGACAGTCCAAATTAACGGTCCGTACATTTTTGTAAGGTCCATCAATTTGGACCATACAATATGTCCTCCAAAAATACGGTGGGGAGGGTCCTATTTTGATGGTTCGTACAATTTTGTACGGCGTCCTTTTGGGCCGTCAAATTGGAATTTTACAGATTTTCATCGAAACATATTTTCTTTAATATACACTCTGATACTTCCATAAATAACCTATAAACTCTCATTATCCTTCCGTAAGGTCACCTATCTTTCCGGAGTACCGGTATCAATCGACGATGTGACAGAAAATAAAACTACGAGGTGTAACAGAACATATGGTAAGAATAGACATAATCCTGAAGATAGGAGGGTGAGAGTCTGGGATCTAGAAGACTTCCTGGTGGAAGGTTGAACTATGGGAGGTGTAGGAACAACTTGTGGATATAGAGGCACATCATGATGATCAAAATTGTTAACTCCTGAAGGAGGAGAGGGAACAATATGTGATGGTTTAGGAACAACTTGTGGAGATAGAGGCACATTAAGAGGATCAAAATTGTTAACTCCTGAAGGAGGAGTAGTAGGTGATGGTTTAAGAAAAGGAGACTGAGAATAAAAGGAATTAAAGACTGAGAAAGGAATGGACCAAGAATGAGAAGAAACAATAGATGATTTTTGAGGAGTGTGACAAAAGGAAAAATGTGTTCAAGAAATTGAACATCTCTTGAGATGAAATATGACTTTGTTGTAAGAGAGTAAATTTTGTAGCCTTTCTTAGCAAAAGGATAGCCAAGAAATATACAAGGCATTGACCTTGTTTGTAGTTTGTCCCTATTAACTTTGGGAATGGTGGAAGAACAAATACAACCAAAAGGTTTGAGATGGGAATAAGAAGGAGGCTTGTTATAAATTAGTTCAAAAGGTATTTTTTTGTTGAGCAGAGAAGAAGGAAATCTATTGATTAAGATTGTTCGGAAATCCCTTTGCAACTTCCTGGACGTTCATACTTTGTTCTGTAGTCTTTCAATTACCATATAGTTTCTAACTTGACGTTCTTTATTTTCCTCGGTTTTTATCAACGATCCGAGATTCCAATCCGATCTTGAAAGCTTCTACAAATCAAGGAGATTCGAGAAAAGATGGAATAGGAAGACGTGTTGACCTCAATACGCAGGTAGAAATAGAACACTAAAGGCTTATGCCTTCACGACGTAAGGAGCGAAAACAAAATACCCTTCGTCAGCCTTTCCATCGATAGAGACATCGCCCGACCAAAGACAATGTCCCAAAACGATCTAGTCATCGGTGCCTTAGGGGAAATCATCTGCGCGAGTGTAAAAAAAGAAATTCAACATTTTGCATTTTGACAGTAATGAGCGAGGAGAAGGAAAGGAGCTGAAAGCCACTTGCTTGACTATTAATCTGACCCAAATTCTCCATTTTGGTACACGCCAAAGCCTTCCATTTCGCCGGATTGAAAGAGCCATCAATCACTATGATCTCTTTCTTAGAAAAGAAATTGCGTAAATTCTGCCTTTTTTTCTCCCATGCTTTCCGTTGGTCAACAACCAACTAAAGTGCTCTATACTTCTTCACTACTCGTACAGGGAAGGTGGAATAAATTCACTCTCTCTTTTTTTTTGGGGGAGCGAGCAGTCAAAGAATGAACCAAACAAAATGATTGTTCTAGAATGGCTATTTAGGGCGCTATTCGATGAAGAAAACAGACTCTTTGGTCTAGGCTTTCTCAGGCCTATCCAGAAGTCTGAAGTTCCGTCTACAGAAGGTCTAATTCGAGCCGAAGCTCTATTTATTGCCCTATTCCCTTTCCCGACCAAAGTCACTAAGGAGGGGCGGGGGCGGACTGCAATTCGTCTGAGCTTAGTCTTCTCTTCTGAGACGATTGGAGGCTCCTCATTCGGGTGTTGATGTGGCTAAAGTCTCTCCGATGGTAGCGTATATTACGCTCGAGGTCTCTCGAGCCTCCTGACCTCTCGAGCTGGGACATCATCCACAGCTAGATCATCCTTTAGGAAGTCTATCGAAAGAGAAAGAGGACGAGAAGCCATTTTTTGGCGTTGAATCGGGTCAACCGCAAATTCGCCAAAGTTTGCGGACTCCTGCTAAGGCAGGAGATGAGCTTGTCAAAATAATGCGGGGGTGGGACGACCTACACTAGGTGTAGGCGCTTTCCAGAGGTGGGAATCTCGGCGTCGAGAGAGATTTGAGATTCCGTAAGTAACTCAGTGAGTGCTTTCTAAGAAGGGCTTGGAAGAAGAAAATGAAATAGGAACAACCGCGCTGGTCGTAATAGATCGACTTTCATGCTAGTTCTTGTTATATAGATTTGCTAGCAGAGGGTGGAGAAGTGCCACAGTCCTTCCCCCCTATTTTTGCCCTATCACTAGTGGTTACTCCCGATCCGAAGCACCCCTTTTCCATTCATAGAGAGATCCAATCGTCAAAATCAATAAAAAGGCCATCATGGACCAAGATCCAAATGGATCAATCTTGTTGGGTCAGCAGGATCGAACTCAAACGGCGATAACATGGGGGGCAGTGGTGGTTCTTCAAAGGCTCGGGATGGACCCATTTTGATCTAGATGTTTTAGCCGAAAGCAACAGCCGCGTCCGAATCTGATCTATTTACTCGGCAATTCATCCGGTGACTTCACGGTCGCCAAAGAAGCCCCAAGAAGCATCAATGAAAGATTCTAAATATGAGAAGTCCCCCTTGGATTCGAGAAGAAGGAAATGAAGAACGGGAACGAAAGCCAGATCTAGGTGTGAACCAGGAGCTTGCCATTGTGGAGAGAGAATGGATATGCCAATTACTACTCTGCGTATCTGATGTGTGCTTCGGAGTATTGGAATGCTGATCAGAGGCGGGCGACGGTAGAAGGAGGTTCGAGGTCTCTCGAGCCTCCTGTTGTACCAATGTCTCCGTTTTAGGGTTTAAGGAATAAGGTAATGAAATTCCGGTATGGACTTTTGTTGTTGTTACGACAGGCGGAGAGTACTTTCCCCCTCCCCCCTCTTTCAACGAATTCAACATTGTTGATATGTTTTGCATCTTGTTCGCCCACTCTTCATTCAGGGTGATTCGAACCAGGGGAGACCCTCACTCGTTAGTATTCCACTTTTATTGAGCCAACCACCCACAATAGAATTTCATCTCGCTCTTTTCAAAAGTCGATCCGTGAATTGAAAATAGAAAGAAGCTGCCGGCGATAAAATAAAGAAGCGTTCTACAGCTTCCCACCAAAAAGCCAAATTCTTATTATTATACCGAACGAGTAGTTTAAGGCTTCGAATATTCTAGTAAGCTTGATGAAAATATCTCTTATTAGAATACTTGAAGAGTGAAAGCCGCTTGCTTGATTGTAAGGAAGGAAAGGAGCGAAGGGGCAAAACAATTATTTGGTTATGCCATTTTGGGCTTTGCTCTAACCGAAGCTATTGCATCGTTTGCCCCAATGATGGCCTTTTTGATCTCATTCGTATTCCAAGTCCCTTAGTAATCGTTTACGGTAGATGGGTAAGCTGGCGGGGACCCCAGCTTAGATTAGAGTAACTGCCCCAGAAGGTCATCCGTGAGAAGGGCGGTGGACAGAAATGGCATTTCAGGGAAGGACGACGTACTATGATACTTTCTGTTTTGTCGAGCCCTGCTTTGGTCTCTGGTTTGATGGTTGTACGTGCTAAAAATCCGGTACATTCCGTTTTGTTTCTCATCCCGCCTTTCGCAACACTTCGGTTTACTTCTTTTGTTAGGTCTCGACTTCTTCGCTATGATCTTCCCAGTAGTTTATATAGGAGCTATAGCCGTTTCATTCCTATTCGTTCCATATTCAAATAGCGGAGATTCACGAAGAAGTATTGCGCTATTTACCAGTGAGTGGTATTATTGGACTGATCTTTTGGTGGGCTCTTATCTACGTCCCTCTGCCCCTCGAGAAAGAAAAATAAAGAAAAGGGAGATTTCCGGTGAACTATTAATGGTAGGCCTTTTCCGTTGGTCTTACCAGCTGCCTATCCTTTTCTCTGCTCTCGAAGATCCTAGACGGCTTAACGTGCCAGCTACGCTTCCTCTTCTAGAACATTGACAGCCTAGTCTGATTCCCCCTTCCGAAAGTGCCACGGCTCCTTCTATCACAACCCCCGAAAACAAAGGCATTCGAAGCATCAATCTCATTCTATGCTCTATGCCATCTTCCTTATACTTTGACTATTAATTCATGTGCACAAACCTCTGAATTAGGAGTGCTCCGCCGTGGGCTTGTAGCGACTGAATCTTGTTTCCGATAGAGCACCATTGATTGGTCTATTGGCAAAGGAAACCCGGGAATTCCAGATTTTGTTCTGTCCTCCGGGCATTCTCACTTCTGATATCTCCAGGTCTTGTCACCAAAAACCTTCCCCGATTGACAGAACGTTCCGCTGCGACACTTGAAAAAGCAGCTTTCAAGGTCTCGTCGCTTAGCAATGGGAGGGCCCCAAGAGAGAAAAGTCGGGATAACGAGCGCTCGCCCGCCAAGCGGCGGCGGGAGCGGCAGCAAGTGCTTGGTAAGCCAACAGCCCCGGTGAACCGGGCGGGGCACTCGAAGAAAGGGGGGCACACTGAGCAAGTACGAGAAATTGGCCCCGCTCCGCTTTCTTAAAAGCAATGGGGATTACCAAAGGAAATTCCCAAACAAGATAGAATCACTTCTAGCGGGACTGAACTCTACAGACTTGATGGACGGAGCCGAGGAGAGATAAAGAAAAATCAAAGATATAGTGATCGTGCCGTAAGACCTTGTTCCTTTCTACTTGACGTTCTTTATTTTCCTCGGTTTTTACCCCACGGCCCGGCATTCTTTAGACCAAACGGCATCACCTTGTAACAGAACGTGCCCTCC
This sequence comes from Anisodus tanguticus, assembly GCA_034509755.1. Taxonomy (NCBI): domain Eukaryota; kingdom Viridiplantae; phylum Streptophyta; class Magnoliopsida; order Solanales; family Solanaceae; genus Anisodus; species Anisodus tanguticus. The sequence continues at coordinate 45,849,432 of CM067555.1, forward strand.
TATCTGATATGGTGATAAACGCCGTTTTCTCTCTCGTCTCTGTCTTCCCCGGCCATCTTGATCCGGTTATATCAAGAGAAAGCATCCATAAAGGACAAAGATCCCATGTCCCCGCGGTGTTGTCCACCGAACATCGATGTGAGGAAGAGGAAAATCATCTTTTTGGCTTGCCTTGTTTAGGCGTCTTTGGACTCACGGAACCAGACTTTCAAATTGAGGGAAAACCCTTCTCGAAGAAGCGTGACCATCCAGTTTAATCTCGTTACCATCCCGTGTGGTTATGGGGGCGGGCCTACTTTCCACTTTGTTATTATGGAGCCGGGCGGCAAGCAAGTGACTTCGTACCTATCCTTACCGAGAAAAAGGAGTTCCAGAGGCATCTTCCTCGCGTGTCCGGGATCCATCAGATCTACCAGCGACCGGTTTACGGAACAAGGAGTTAAGCAAGGGCCAGGAATACCAAAACCTATTTCACTCGCCGAGTCTTTTTGCATCCATGACTGAATGGTTAAAACGCCCAACTCATAATTGGCGAATTCGTAGGTTCAATTCCTACTGGATGCACGCCAATGGGACCCTCCAATAAGTCTATTGGAATTGGCTCTGTATCAATGGAATCTCTCCGGTCCCGGAAGAAGCTTATTTTTATCGCTATAAGGCATAAGTAGTGAAAGAAGTAGACCTATAAAGAGAAAAGGAAGCGCTATCCCTCCTACTTATGATTCAACATTTAGCTCGATCTATTCTAGATGTCTTTAGCCTCTTCCAATCCACGAGTGGAGTCCGGCTCCTTTCCCTAATATGAACCTTGAGTCCCTTTCTCGCGTAAAAGCGATCAGAATTCGAACACGCCGCGTTTTACTGGGAAGGATCGAACCATGGCAACGAATCTACAGGGCTATCACCTTCTTTGGCCGGATCTTCCAATCTTTTCACAATTACGATTCACCGCGCCCGCTCCTTTAAAGGGCGGCGGCTTGAAAGCTTACCTTATTATTAGAGAAAGGTTTGGAACCCTAACCAACGTTTTGGATTTTGGAGTTTTCGCCCCAACCTAGGTTAGGGGGTCGTTAGCTAATTAATCAAAAGAAGGAGTAGGAGCGGTTTACAATCGTTCAGCCAGAGCGAATCGGTAATCAGGAATAGCTGAAAGCCCAACTGGGGCAATAGGGTTGGTGTGGCTTATGCGCCTAGGTGCTTTCTACAATCAATAAGAAGAGAGCAGAGCAAGGTCAAATTCCACTTCATTTACGCCGGGAGCGGGGAGAGGACAGCCCCATCGACCACAGCTAAAGGTTTAGAGGGTTGGTGTGGCGACTTACCCGGAGCATGAAATCTTATGTTATGTCCCCCATTTTTGTACTTGCTTTTTTATTTTCCAATTATTTCTTCAATTAACAAAGGGCGCTAGCTAGCGCCTTCCTTATACTAATAGAAAATGTTCAGCAATTGAACTGAGAGAGGAGAGAGCGGTGTCTTGACCAAAAGCGGACTTTCTCTATTAACGAGAGATCCCATGGTCCCTGTCCCTGGTAAGGTCTGATTGTTATCCGTAAGTCTTGTTTTGACCGCGGGAAGGTGGGGGTCGATCAAACTAGAAATATCAGAAGTCGATTCGTCGAGTCGAGACAGGTCGGGACTGGGTTTTGCACTCTTTCCACTGGTTTTACCGGTTAGACGACTGGTGGCGGGCAAATTCTGTCTCGGTAGGACATGTATTTCTATTACTATGAAATTCATAAATGAAGTAATGGTGGGGCGGGAAGGCTGAGCTCTTTCTCTATGTCAACCTTGAGTTGTTTGAACTAATAGAACCAAGGGAAAAGCGCTTTGATTCAAAAGTTGCTGATTCATGTGCAGCTTCAGTCTATAGCATCCTTTCAACTATACGGATTAGTCCCTACAGCGCTTATTCCTCCAACAAGTGATTCGTCGAAAAGACTAGCAGCATTTGTCCACTTCTCTGATTATCTGTCCTAACAGCGTTCGAAGCCTAACATCCTTGCAAGCTTTGGATTATGTAGTAGTGAGAATGCAATCCCCTCAAAATTTGAGGGGAAAGTTAGATTGAAATAAAAGAGCTCTGGCAGTCTCAAGAAGATGCATGTGTTTTCTCTTAACCACGCCATTTTGTTGTGGTATGTGAGCACATGATGTTTGATGAATTATTCCTTTGGTAGAAAAGAAAGAAATCCAACTTGAACTAAAACCTAACTCCAGAGCATTGTCACTTCTGATGGTTTGAAGAGTGGTGTGAAATTGAATTTCTACCATAGCTATGAAATCTTTTAGTAGGTCAAATGCATTGCTCTTGGATCCCATTAGATGAGTCAAAGTAGCTCTTGTATAGTCATCAACAAAGGTTAAAAAATACTTGAAACCATTAGTAGGTGTGTGATAGGGACCCCAGGTATTCAAGTGAATAAGTTGAAAAGGTTTGGTGGTTTGGATTGAACTATCATGCAAGGGTAGTCTTGTCTGCCTTGCAAAGGGGCAAACAGGACAAGGAAATGATTGTTTGGCTGAAAGCAATGGAGAAATATCATAAATACATTTCATTTTAGAGAAAGGTGCATGGCCAAGTCTGTAATGCCATACAATGTCAAGTTTGTTCTTATCATTCAAACCAACAGTGTCATTACAAGAATTTGTAATATGAGCAGGAATAGAAGAAGAGTCTAAGGAAGAACAAGGAAAAACATTATTAGCACCATTATTACAACTTGAAACAAAGAAAATAGAATTAGTCTTGAAGGGTGTAACAGTAGGAGTAGAGTAGAACTTGTACAGTCCACATTACCAAGCACCACATGCTTCTTCATAGAAGGGGCCTGAAATATGCATACAACACTGGTAAATAGGACAAAACAGTGAAGATAAGTAATGAGTTTGTGAACATAAATGAGATTAAAATGAAATGTGGGAACATAAAGGACATGATGAAGTGTAAGTTCAGTAGATAGAATTAAAGATCCAATGTTTGTAACTTTAACCTTGTAACCATTAGGCAGTGAAATAAGATAAGGAACTGAAAGTGTTTGAATATTGAATAAGAGTGATTTGTTAAAAGTCATGTGATCTGAGGCCCCAGAGTCAATTATCTATATAGAATTATCTACATGTGACAATATACAGGCTTTTACAGACATACTAGGAGGAGACAACATACCAGCAAAGTTAGCAGAGGCATGGAGGAAATGATGTGCATCATGAGATCCATCATCATTTATATGATTGTGTTAGAGGAGCATCACAAGAAGTGAGTGTTGATTCTTGGTCAAGCCAGGAATTGGAGAACCATGTTCATAAAAGGACTGAGAACCATGATCATATGAAAGCTCTTTGGTAAAGGAGGAACTCCAGAATAACTCCCAACACTTGAACTCTGATCTTCTACTTCAACACTTGCAGCACTCTTTTTAGGATTCTTAGTAAACTTGAAGTCTTGTGGAAACCCATGTAACCTATGACATCTATCAATAGTGTGATTGGTTCTCTTGCAAAATTTGCAAAAGAGGTGACCCTGCTGGTTCTTCTGTGGATATAAATTAACCCTAGACTAATATTTCTGAAAGTACTGTTTAGATGTTTCAGCTTGAGATAATACAGCATTGGAGGAAAACTGAGTATAACTAGACATTTGTCTTTGCTTCTCATCACAAAGTAAGATACTGTAAACTTGTCCAATGGATGGGAATGACTTCATCATCAAAATGTTGCTTCTAGTCGGAGTGTATATGTCATTCAAACCCATTAAAAACTTATATACTTTCTGCTCATCTACTTCTTTTTGATAATCAAACCTTGCTACATAAGTACAAGTCCTAAGTTGAATGGCTGACATTGAACCTATCTCATCCCATAGTTGCTTAATCTTGTTAAAATATGAGGCTATATATAAGGAGCCTTGAGATATGTGAGCAAATTGCTTTTTCAACTCATACACTCTATCAGCATCAGCCTTCCCATACCTTTCCTCCTATTCCACCTAAATATCCTTGGCAAACTCAGAATATTGAACACTATGGGATATCTCATTTGTTAGTGAGTTTGTTAACCACGATACTACTAGGTCATTACATCTCCCCCACTGTCTAAGTAAAGGTGATCCATCAACAGGTTTAGTAGAGAACTGATTAATGAAATCAAGCTTATTTCTTACTGATACGGCAACTAGGATAGTTCTTCTCCAACTTTCATAACTGTTTCCATCAAATGGTTCAGGAGCAAGAGATGAACCCAACACATCAAATGGATGAACATATAGTGGATGACAAGGATGAGTATAATTATTCTCGTGAAATGCAGTTCGAGGCAAAACATGAGCTTGATTAGCAAGGCTCAAAGTAGATTTAGGGTTATTGTTTGTCATTGTGGAAATTGAAATTCGAGAAACAACAGATATAACCAAGCAGGATCAGTGAGATTATCATTATACCTCATCAAAATTTTGAGAAAAACTTCGCCGGAAAACCCTTGATCGTGACAGAGAAGAAAATCGAAATCGCAAAACTTCTTGAACTTGAACACAATTACTATCAGAAAATGCGAAATGAAGAGCTCGATTTGGATCTAAGATTTGATACCATGTTGACAAACAAATTTGGAAAATAATCGATGAAAATGTATATTTAGAATCAAAGCCAACACAAGTTTACATTGTTCTATTCTGAAGAGAGAGAAAAGGGCATTTATGGGAAATATAAGCTAACTTACTAATTGTACATTGCATTGACTAAATAATAGATAAAACAAGCTTGGATCCGGGTCACGTGGGAGCTTTAACATAATTGGGTTGTATATCAGGCCCAACACTTGAACTAGACCCGATATCTATAACATCACTGGATATGTTGTTGTTGTAGTATGGTGGACGTTGCTTCTATATTAAATAAAGTGAAATTTACATGACATAAGTAACAACTAGTATATAATTATATTTAGTAGCTATAGTTTAGAATAATTACATCCTATAGCTAAAAGCACTATATTAAATACATTTAATAGCTATTAACAAAATAAGGTAAAAATCTTACAAAACCGCAACATTAGGCAGGTTACTAAATACACTCATATTCAAACCACTTTCTCTCTGCTTCAATATCAATCTTCTCCTATTTTTCTTCATTTTCCTTGTACACGATCAACTCACAATCAATTCTCCTAAATAGTTGCATCCCACTAATAGGTAAGTTATTGGGTAGTTTTAGATTCTTTTACACTGTATTTCGGTAATAGCTTGTTCACTTTCTCTAATTTTAATTCTCAATTTTACACCATTGTTAGGATTTTCACCGAAAAGATCTTAGAATTGCATGTTAATGGCGGGCTAAAGTACTCCAACTAGAGTTATTAGAGGTATACCCAATTTTTATGATGCTCCTTCTTTTTATTTATGTATCACTCAAGACGATGACGAAATTACAGGCTCTATTGCTAAAATGTCTGCTATGAGCCATAAATGTCGCAAAATCTCTCAATCAAAAGAAGGTTGTTAAAATTTCATCGAAATCCAAAGCCTCAGTATCAAATACAAAAAAGCGAAGAAAGGGCGTTCACGTCGCTTCATCTAGTAAGTCTAAAGATGGAGATGTGGATGCATCGGGTAGCGAGCCTAAAAATGATGTTGAGGAAGAACATTTGAAATCAGTGCCGGTGAAACTACATGTACTGTAATTTCAGTCACTCTATTGAACATAATGTATTCAGTGTTATCTATCTTTCGAGTTCATATGGATATTGTATTTAATTTTTTTATAACATGAATACAATTTTTTATTCATGTATATTGTGTATTTATATTTTTAACTGTGAATACATTATATTTTTGGATATACATTGATTAGTGTAAACAATCCATATAGTGTATTATATATACACTATATAATTGTATTTATGAATACATTGTTGATTAGCAGATAAACTTTCTATAGATACATTTCTAATGTATCATTGAGTATAAATATATATACATTTTTTTGCTTTTTGAATACAATACAGTTAGTACTGTATTCACAAACAGTGAAAATTCCTTATAGTGATTTGCAGATACACTTTATATAGATACATTTCTAATGTATCATTGAGTATAAATATATATACATTTTTTTTAGCTTTCTGAATACAATACAGTAAGTACTGTATTCACAAACAATGAAAACTTCCTTATAGTGATTAGCAGACACACTTTCTATAGATACATTTCTAATGTATTCATTTTTTTGCAAACAATGATTCAAACTTCCTTATAGTGATTTGCAGACACACTTTCTATAGATACATTTCTAATGTATCATTGAGTATAAATATATATACATTTTTTTTAGGATTACAATACGAAGTACTGTATTCACAAACAATGAAAACTTCCTTATAGTGATTAGCAAACACACTTTCTATAGATACATTTCTAATGTACCATTGAGTATAAATATATATACATTTTTTTGGATTTCTGAATACAATATAGTAAGTACTGTATTCATAAACAGTGAAAATTTCCTTATAGTGATTAGCATATACACTTTCTATGGATACATTTCTAATATATCTATAGAATATAAATATACATACATTTTTTGGCTTTCTTAATACAATATTGTAAGAATACACCTCATGACTTTCTATTTCATAAATACCATCACGATTGTTGTGTTATTTTTGTGTTAACACGATATTTGTTTAACTGAATATAGGATAAGAAATTCTTTGTGAGATATCCTCCATTGCATCATGTGCACATGAGTTGTTACACAAACACTGATGTGTTTAAATAACTGAAAGACACACTTACCGATCGATAATACATATTATTTGTGAAAATGTATTTTGGTGTATTCCTCCGAATGCAGCATTGCGAAGTTCAAGCACAAATATTCTGGTACTTAATGATGAAAGAGCTGACGACAAGTACTGAAGATGTCTTCTTGATGGACATAAATGGTAGGGAGTTGAGTTTACCATTAGGGAGTTTGCTATTGTAACTGGTTTGAAGTGTACTGAGAATTTGAGTAATTTAAAAAAAAAAAAATCAGGCTAATGGAAAGGTATTTTGGGGGGTCTAAAAAATTACCCAAAAAGGAAGCTTTGTTTAAATTCTTTAAAGACAAATATTGGGGCCAAAATGATGACGATGCTTTTAAGATAACAATACTATATTTCATCCACCTAACGTTTTATCCGATGAGCCAAACACAATTAACATTTCAAAACTGCATTTTAATTTGGTGAATACTCATAGGGCATAAAAGCATTTCGTGATTTAATGAGAGGTATCCGACAAAAGATGGATTTAGTTAAAAAGTATTATAGGCTTCACGGAATGCCTCTTTCCATGCAAGTATGGTTGTATGAGTGTTGTTCATTAGTTGAAAATACTATTGCAGTCAGAAGCAATAGTAACCACATTATCAGAATGCTCAATTAGATGACAATCAAAAGTTAGTCAGCAATTAATGATCTGATGGATGACATGTTTAAAGAAGGAGACGGTCTGGTAATTTTCTTGTATTCATATTTTTATATTTTTTTAATCTAATTGAATGCAAATACATCTCACTTGTATTTAAATATTGTATACAAGGTCTGACAATTTTACTTGTTCATTAGGATATGCATACATTTGCTAACATATTGCCAACAATCAATGAGATTGTTGTTCTTCAATTGCCCCCTATTGTCACTCCGGTATCATGGAATACAACTACTGACCCGAATCCAAATACTGCTCAAAAACGTAAACTGCCACCCCTGCTCTAAAACCTACTGTCGCCGCTGTCCAAGAAATTCCAGATGATGATTTTGATGATTTTAGTTCTATTCCACCCCTATGGCTAAGGGAGTTATAGCTTCAGAATCTCCACCGTAAAAGAAACGGAAACAGTTGTCTGTTGGTACTTCATCAACAAAAAAAATCTGCTTTCCGATACATTTCCAACTTATGTGAGTACTCCCCGTGGAAAGAATTCAATTAAGAGGATTGTCAGAGAAACTTACAAGTTAGTTTCTCCAAATGCCAATGAACAAGTCCAACATGACCCCTCCCGCCCCATTTGTCTCGCCTGACGTCCCGACAACCAGCAAACAAGATGAGGCAGGAATTGAATGTTTTTAAGGATTTTGTAAGTGTCATATTTATTGCTTTAGTTGATTTTACATTTTTTATTTTTAAATTTTATGGTATTCATACTATATTGAAATCTAATTAAAATTTTAGGTGAAGGAAGAGTTCAAGGATCTTCGCAAATACATGAACGACAAATTGACAATGATTCTTCAAGCAATTAAAGGCAACAATGATTCTGAAATGGTTATACAAGTCAATTATCAGTTCCTTAATATCCAAATTCAATTATGATGTACATAAACATATTCTTGTTGTATAGTGTGCTGATAGCGAAGCTCCACTTCAGCAACATGACAGTGAAATTCACCGAATAGTAGAAGAAAACATACGCGCCAATTCACCCATTCAAATAGATCATGACATAGTTCATGTTGAAACTAAGGTAATGTCATACAAATGTAGTTGATGTTTATTGTATTCATATTCATGTTTTGATTCAATTGGATAGATGAATACATGTGAATATTATTTTCTGTTTGTGGATACATTTTGTTGATATTTCACACTTTATTCATTTGTTATATTTTATCTGATAAGAACTGTATTTACTTTCATGTTATTGTTACATTTTGTTGTTTGTATTTAGTTTTCATGTAAGGATGTATTAATATCTTTATTGTATGCATATTGTATTTATTTTTCATGACTTACTGTATTCAGTTTTTGTATGGTTAGTTAATGAATACAAATTTTACATGAAAAAATGAATACATATTTCACACAGATATATTTGTTGATGTGTCAATACAAATGTAAATCAGAAGTTGTATCCATATATCCATTATGTATTCATATTTTTGATGTGTTTGATGTAGCTATATACATGAATGCAAGTATAATGTATTCATGTTTTGATGTCATGTTAAATGAATGTTTTGATGCAAATGTATCCATATATCCGATGTATTGATAATATAATAAACTCTAATGTATACATATATGTACACTATATTCATTTTTTATTTTGTCGATCTCGTTACAACTTTATAACACTATATTTAATAATTGTAGGACATTGCAACATCAATACATGTCCCAATGGGTGATGTTGGAATTAACAAGGAAAACTTGAGTGGCGATAGCTTAAGGGCCTCAACAGAAGAGATACAAGAAGTTGGTGAGCTTTCGGGAGAACTAATTGAATCAGAGGTATTCATATTTATTTAACAAGTAATCCAATTGTGTATTCAAACATTAGGTCACTTTAACAAATTTATATATTATGTTATTATTTAATAGGATGTTGGAGATCATCAACATGAACAAATTCCTACCAAGGAATCGATCTTAGAAAATGAACAAGTTGATGTCAATCAGCAGGATCATGTAACTGTTGATGCATGGGTACATTAATTAACTTATTTTTATTTTTTTGCAATCTTCTGATAATTAATAATTGTCCATGTATTTATAGGGTTTTGGTTCTCATATACTAATCGAGACATTTCAAAATACGTTTCTTGATTCTGGCATACGTAGCTATGAAGGAAATCACATATCAGTAGATGAAAAATATGACATTGCAACCTCTGATGCTGATTTATCTTCTATACCTGTTGGTGTTGCCGTGGTGAGTGATGAAGTAGCAGAGTGTGATGACTTGCAGACATCTCAAGAAATGGTTTCATACTCTTAGTTTGAATTTCCCGATGAATTTCTTCCTTCTCAAGTACCACCAACAAGAATTGTGATGATACTGTGCAAAGAGAGAGATGTCCTGGTCCGAGCCAAATATCCCCCATATTTGACCAAATTTTATTTGGCATAAAGTTAGTATTCTAACATATTACATACCTTCTGATTATTATATTGTACTTGTACTTAGTGTAATTTCATTGTATTCATGTAGGTAGCTCAATATAAATTACTGAGATATTTAACAAGAAACATCCATTTGAGAATAATTGCCTCAAGGGGCCGCATAATATGGTGCTTTTTAATGAATTCTCAAAATGGATTACAGATGGTCTAATTTCTAGACACAACGCCAAGTAAGTTATTTCATATTAAATATTTGTAATTAGTTATATATAGATACAATCATAAACTGATGGGTATGTATCTTGTATTTACTATATAGAAAGCAATATCAAGACCATGACAAAAAGGGTAAGGCAGCACCGCTGACGTTCATGAAGTGTGGTATTAAAAATATCTATGACAAGAATTGGTTCTACCTTATGGCAATGGATGGACAGTCGTGACATGATGAGGTTCGATGTAATATATTATAGTGTATTTTACCATTTTACAGTGTTTTGTTTAATAATTCTAACTTGTCTTTTCACTATGTTTTTGCAGCACGTTGACGTCATCTTTTACTACCTACGAAAGAAATCCAAGTATGAACCAAATGACATATACAAGTTTATCATCGTCAAATGTGTTTCCAAAATCAAGATTGTTGCCATTCACCAATCTTAAGCGGATCCGGATTCTGGAACTAACGTAGCAACACATGAAACAATTGTGTGTGAATATGTGAATGGCCACTGTGTATTTTATGTTGTTCCGTGACATACGATGGACTATATTTTTATCCCAGTCAACATGAAGGATAAAAATCATTGGTTGTTGGTGGTCTTATCATTCATGGACAAATGTCTTTATGTTTATGACTCGTACTGATCTGCAGTCCATGTTACAACTGTGAATTCTGAAATTGACATGCTAGCCTCACTATTGTCGTTGTATCTTGAAATGACTGATTTCTACCATGACAAGCATGGCATTGAGTGGACTCATCACCCAATATACAAAGAAAAGGCCATAAATGAAAATTTTGTTGTCAAGTACGTTGCCACAGCAAACACCCGGGAGCATGTAAGTTAGTTTCAGATTCTTCATGTTTACATATGCGCACAACTTTCATATTTTTTAGTACATTTATTTTCTTATAAGCAGGGATTGTGGGATGTATGTTGTGTCATTTGATGAGCATTTGAGTTTGGGAGATGATATTTTAGATGGTGGCGAATTTAATGACGGATTACTCCGAACAAGATATGGTGCACTTTTGTGGGACTATGCTAAGCAGAAGTCAAAGTTGGAAGCAGTCAGCGATGACAAGGCACCACCAAAGCCAGTCAAACCAATGATAGATTTTGATCAAGTTGAAAAAATCATAGTTAATTAGTTGTTTGTATGTTGGATTTCATAACAGATTATTATAATTTTTGTATATATTTTTCATCATATTTTCATGGCTGATGCAACAATTTTATGTTGAATACATTTTGCGTTCACTTTCTAATGAATACAATGCATTTTTATCCTATGTATTCAATTTTAGATTTCATTTTTTCTGATGAATTTATGTATTGCAAGTATATTATGAATACTGTTTAAATTTTTTCTTGGTATTCAGGTAGTAATTTAATTGAATACACAACATATTGAATACCATACTCTTTCTATACATCAATGTATTTAAGTTTTTGATTTTCAAACTAGTATGTATTCAGAATTTAAGGTATTCACTTTTTGTTGATCCATCTTTAATACTCTAATTACATGGTGTACAATCAGTTTTTTAGTTCATGATTTTCAATATATTCAGGTTTTAAAGGTATAGGAATGCAAGAAAAAATGAATACAATAGTTATATATTAACTATATTCAGATAAATGTATTTATTATCAGAATGTTATCAGTTTTTATTTGTAATCGATGTTTGTATTCTACAATCAGGATATAACCTCAATATTCATTACTGTTGTAATGTATTCATTTTTTGAATTCATTAAATTCCGATTATAGAATACAAACAATGATTACAAATAAAAACTGAATGCATTCAGAAAATGTATACATTTAATACACTATATTGCAACATATACAAAAAGTATTCATCGATTATTAACTACATAAAAACTTGTATAGAAGAACAGAATCCGAAAACATTCATGTCAATTGATGAGCATCTTGATCCAATACAAGAAGTATTCAATCAGTATTAACTACATAAGAAATAAAAACTACTTTCTTCGAGGTTCATTCCTATAAGAACGCATATTGTGTCCAGTAAGTCCATATCTACTGCACGAATTTGATCTTTATTCCAGGTAGTTATTCAGATAAAGACTTATCACGCTTCTTCTTAGGCCTTCCGGGAGGTCTCTTGTATCTTGGTGGAAAAACTTCCTCTTCGAATATGTGTATATGTATTTTTCATTCACTCGGATCTGGGAGAGAAATAACCGGGACATCATAAGTCTTATGGGCAGTAGTTGTCAGCTGGTAGATTATTGCTTTTAAGAACTGCCCAAGCATGTGGGCATGTCATCTCTTTTATTTGGAACCTTTTACAGCTATAAATTTTATTTTCAATACACACAATGAAACGCCGTCCTTCCTCCATTACTGTGTGCAAATACTCCATTGTTGATATTAGCTAATCATGAGAAAACAAACTCTAGTTAATTATTATGTGTATTCATTATAATTTTTTAGTATTGTATGATTATATTAAAAAAATCAAATTTATAAGTTTTATACAATCAAATACAACAAAAAATGATTCTGCAACTTATTCAAATCAATTAGTAACATATCAAATATTAAAAAATAAACCATCATGCGCGTTTCCTGATACTCATTGATGGAGAGAAACTCTTGGAACTTTTTCCCAAGAGTTGGGAATGTATATGAATCATTCTTTCGGTTGGTGCAATTTCATCTTCCAAACATCATCCTAACTTCTTCAAGAAAATAAAAAATAGGCAATTTTCGCGCTAGTAATAATGCTTGTTAATTGACTCAGCAATATTGGAAGTCATTATCCAGCTATAAATCCACTACTAGCTTGATATTACGAATAGACCTTATCCTTCAATGGACATGTATGTTCGTCCACAAACTTCCCGACTTTGAATATGGATGATTTGTTTATACTCGAATCCTTGAATTTCCACTCGCATTGTCCTGATATGCATTCAAGTGTGTAGCTGTAAATGCGGATTCGTATACATATACAATCAGTTGAATATTCAAATTTAATATATATACACAATATACTCGCAAATCAGATTGTATAGGTATAATAACAATCACTTTAATGCACAATCAATATTCACAAATACAAATTTATATACATATACGAATACTCCATTTAAATTATCAATACAACCGACCTTATAGAATTTGATCGCTCGGTACGGAATTGAAAATTATTCCTTATTGCATACTTCACCATCACAGACTTCAAAGTTTCTTTATCAGTGTATACCTGATCTACCATGACTTTTTTGTGATTATGATCTGTAATGATCAAATATTTAACCCCTTCGAATATTGGCTGACCAGAATTTAATGTCGCCAGTGCCATCAAATCATATGTATCCATAGCTTGTATGTCCTGGCCGTATTCAATTTGCACTAATTCATTTTGAAATACACTTTCACCTGACGCACTGTATCCATCCACCTTATCAGTTGTATTGACACACAACAAATACAGGTTGAATTGTCTATTTCCTTTCTTGAGTTCAACATACACCCTGACACTCACGTCGTCTTGTATTTTCAATGGCATGGAATTACCTTCGATCATGTATTTGATATTAATTATTTTAAAACTCGTATCTATTCAAACTTGATTCGCTATTGCAGCAACCAACTCCACATACGACACATACTCTTTGAAAACAATTGCATCAATAGTGTAATTCACAAAATAATTCTGATCATTTCAACTACCGAAATGTTGAATTAACATCATGATGTTCGACATTTTTGGATTCCAAAGCAATACTATAAAACAAAAATTTCCAAAACACGAAAATACATGAACTGATCAATTTAAACAGATCAATTTGAAAAAATAAAAGCATCAATGTTGATTAAATTCTAAAGTAAATACCTGTTGAATGTTGTATCTATGATCGTACTCCGGATTATAATTGATACCAAAACAGCTGAACCATATATGAATATGTCAACAATAACAATTTCTGTAGAATTCGTAAGGAAAAAACAGAATTGCATATACAGCAACGAAATCTAATCGAGAATGATCTTGAGATTCTCGTAATACACAAGTTTGTTTTAATTGATTTCGAATTTGTTACTGAGGTGCTCTGTTTTGATGATAATGATGGTGGAAATTTGAATTTTAAATTGAACGTATGATTGAACAAAGAGCCGTGTGAAATATGGAAGGAAATACGTTAAGCGTGATTTTGGGTATAATTTATTTTATTTTTCATGTTTAACAGATCACATCCCATGATTTCAGCAAATTTTACTCGTTGTATTCATGAATACAACTAGATATTTTATGAATACAGCTTCATTACACACGATGTATCTACAAAAAAAGCAACTACTCTATGTAATTATGCAAATTATAGCTAGGCGCAAATTTAAACCCTTAAACATAGCTATTTGTGAATTTTTCAGTTAAATAAATATCGTACAAAAATAATTTGTAACAAAAGAATAAAAAGTCTTCATAAGCATTCAACGTCGTGGTCCTATTGGCTAAATTATGTTTCGACTTCTTGTTTTTTTCTCCCCATAGACGTGACTACTGACTATATATATAGGGCATTCCTATGCTAGTTAATTACTCATTTAATCATATAAGATGTTTGAGTTGCGTGCATTTCTTGTTTTAAGCATGTTAATTAAGGTACTTTAATTTCTTTAGGCTCCTGGTCCAGAGTTTTTCTTAAATGCAACATCTGAATTTGGCCTAAAGTTTTTCTCTTTTGGGGATCCATCCAACTGGTTTTGGTATTTAATGAAGGTATAATGTTACCTATTTTCTTACTTATCCTTTTTCCTGTTGTTCAGATTCAGGACTGAACTAAGTTGGTGATAACAGTTTTCAATAAATTAAGCAAGATAGGTAAATAAACAATTATTTTCCATATATATAGATAATTCACTAACACAAATAACAGCTCCAACATAGACATATATACATGGGAACATAATAGTGACATATAATTTTCAACAATTACATATAAAAAATAATACTCTCCACACAAAAAAGGAAAAAATGTTTTATCAACATTGTACAAAACAAAGAAGAAGCTAAATGTAAAGACATGACAAAAAATCTACATGAAAAGAAAAATCATTGGAAAATGGTATTCCAAAAGAAACTGATGGCTTCATCATCTTGAGGTATCTCCCATGCATCAATATCATCTAATTCTGAGAATTTGGGAATACAATTTTGGTTTAAATTGGAACTTTCTGAAGTAGAGGGAACAAGTCCTTCAACATGATTTGAATTCAATTCATTAGCTTGAATTCTTTTTGATGAATTTGGACCATTTGTCGATTTGTGGTTTTCATCGTTGCACAGGAGCCATGCTGATCTATTCTTTATCGTTTCAATTCTATCGGATGTCTCCGGGTGGACTTCTAAGGAATTTGAAATAGAAGAATAATTATTGGGAAGTGAGCATTCAGTATCAATTTTAGAAGACCATGCAATAAGTCCTTCAACATGATTTGTACTTGGATTCAATTCACTAGCTTGAAAAAATTCTGAGGAATTTGGACCAGTTCTAGATTTTTGTGTGTCATCCTTGTGCAGAGGCCATGCTAATCTTCTCTGTATCATTTTAATTTTATCGGATTTCCCATAATGGACTTCTGAGGAATTTGAAATAAAAGAACAATCATTGGGAAGTGAATTAGTAGTGTTATCCAAACATGGTATTGTAGTAGTGATATTTGCTAGAGAGGAATTCAAGAATTGGGATATTTCACCTTCATTTCTAAGGCTCTCAAATGGGGGATTTGGATTACTTAAAAATTTTCCTTGAATGGATGAAAATAAGTTTGTATTTATTGATGAAAGAGGGCTTTGTAAAAGTTGATGGATTTTGGTTATTAATGCAAAATGTGCTTGTAATCTAAGGGTAGATGCTAAGGAAGCAAAATAATTTGAGTTAGAGGTAAATTGATGAGAAAAATTCATAAGGGAATTAAGATGAGATATTGGTTTGTGTGTTTTGGGGTCAATTCCCAATTTGAGAAGTTTTTTACTTATATGAGAATTATAGAAATTCTTGATTTCATTATCAGTTCTTCCTGAAAGATGAGCTGCAATTCTTGACCACCTACAAATAATAACCACAAGTATAGAAGTTAGGGTTTAATTCTAAATAACGACGGTATAAACATTTCTTATACTATCGTACCATTTAAAATATATTTATCGTAATCTATAGGTAATTAACCATAATACATGAGGTGAATAACATAAAAAATCAATAACTTTTTTTAGAACATGAATTTTTTGATGGATTTCCCCTTAACTAATTAAATACATTCATCTGAATATTTCTCTGTCGAAAAATGTAATAATATTATGACAGAGTTGAGCTCCGCTGAAGAAACTTAACGTGTTGCTGTCGAAAAATTCTAGCACTCACTAGCTCAATCTTACACCAAACTTTTTTCCGTCGAGCATTTGTCTCGACGAGATGTACTCCGACTTCTCTTACCGTCTAAAAGTCGTCGGTAATATATCCGTTGGAATTTTCGAAAACAATAATATAACCTGCTACAATAAGTTATAAAATACACTAATAGTATAAAAGTTTTTTACAATATCGGTATATATATGTTAAACCTTAGATATTAATGTCATATTTATTATTTTTCTTTTTGAGTTGGATTTTAAGTTATGTTGCTCGGACTCTTAAAAAATGTTAATAAATGTGTGTTGGGTTGGATCCTTCAAAAGTAGTGCGTAATTAAATGATCTGACTCAGTTATTAAATCATTTTTAGAAAATTCGATCAACATAAATTTTAAGTAGCTAGAAAGAAAGAAGAATATTGTGAAACTTACTTATTTCCAAGATGAGAATGGAGATTGATGATAATTTCTTCTTCTTCATGTGAAAATCCTCCTCTCTTAATATCAGGCCTAAGATAATTATTCCACCTTAATCTACAACTCTTTCCACATCTTTTTAAACCTGCCTTTCTTGGAATTAATTTCCAATTTGTATGGCCATTTTTGTTTATATAATCAATCAATTTCTCATCTTCATCTTCTGTCCATGGCCCTTTCTTCAAATCATCATATTCACCATCTTTGCAACATGGATACCTCCCCATCTTTTCTCAGAATTAGAAAAAATAAAGGATAATATTATTGGAGAAGTTTAATATGAGATATCAAGCAAGCATACTGTATGGTGGCTTTTATAACTTTATGGAGAACATCATTATATCTATGTTCTAAAGTTTCATTCACAAGGTCAAACTTTTTCTTCATATTATTAATTATTAATTATTAAAAGAGCAATTAGGTTCAAGCAACACGGCAAGTAATAGTGAGAAGTCATCTAGATGCCTTTTTGGATTTTTTTTCAGCTAGAAGGGTGGACCAAGTGTTCATGAATTAAGTAAAATAAAATAAGAGTTAGGTAGTTTAATTTCAAATTCATATGTTTTTCATAGTTTAATTTTTTAGACAAGATAATCAGACATTTTAATATGGTGTATCAGGAGTAGAACAAAGGTCATGAGTTCGAATCTCATCGCCACTCATTATTGAAAATGGAATTTCGACGTGCCTGCTTGGCCTATGAAAAAAGAATCAGGTCCGCACGTGAGTCGTGAAGTGACGTGTCGAAGATATAGTTACGTAAATAAAATGTGTACTCTCTCTAACAGTTTAAATTTTAAGATGAGATGATCACACATTCCAATATGATATTAGAGTAGGCAGAGTCCTGAGTTTAAGTCTTACCACCACCCATTATCAAAAAAAGAATTTTCACGTACTCGGCTCATATACTCTCGTTAACGACTTAAGATTTTCAATGAGATGATCCCACATATCACTATGGTAGAAAGAGAAAATAGACTCCTGGATTCGAGTCTCACTGCCACCCATTATATATAAAAATATTCACATACTTGGCCATGAAAAAAAATCATATCCCTACGTGTGGGGACGTGTCAAAGATAAAATTAAGTAAAGTAAAAGGTTTTCTCTTTTTAATGATCAATTTAATCTATAATAACTCAGCGAAATGAACTATTATAGACCTCCATGGTAGATGATAAACCAAAGGAATAAATGCGACTATTGGGATGAAAAGCTTGTTGAATTTGCATAAGTCCAACGACCAAAAAAAGGTGAAAAAAGTGAATCCCAAACCCCAAGTCCCAAATCTCAAACTCCAAACCCGAAACCCCAAACTGCACAAATCTAAGGAACCGTGGATATGTATAACATAAACTAGTCATTGTTAATAGCCAATAGTTATCGTTTAGGATCGATTTCGCGCATAGTCAATAATATCCTACATGGTATATATAGACCAAGGCCAATATTTATCTAAAACGATAATAAATAAAATAAAATAAAATAAATAAAAGGACTTGATACTATTTAAACATTATAATTACACTTTAATACATCATATGAGCATCCATTGAACACGTGATCCAAATAGTTTGAGGATAAATAATGGTCATTAAATCACTAATATTTATCTAAAAATAAATAAATAAATAAATAAATAAAAGGATTTGGCACTAATTAAATATTATAATTACACGTTAGTATATCATATGAGAGTCCACATCCATTGGACACATGATCCAAAGAGTTTAAAGACAAATAATGATTCTTAAATCACTTATATTTATCTAAAAAGGCCATAAATAAATAAAATAAAATAAATAAAAAGACTTGATACTATTTAAACATTATAATTACACTTTAATACATCATATTAGATCCTCTATCCATTAGACACATGATGCAAAAGGTTTTAGCACAAGTAATGATTGTTCTTAAACAAGGTTGTGCTTTGAAAATTGTTACTTGTTCTCGGACTAATTGAATAGTAGTGTTACTTGTTCTTAAACTCTTTGGATCATGTCACTAATTGATGGGGAGTCTCATATTATATATTAAAATGTAATTATGATGTTTAAACAATATCAAGTCTTTTTATTTATTTATGACTTTTTAGATAAATATCAATGATTTAAGAATCGTTATTTGTCCTTATACTCTTTGGATTATGTGTCCAATGGATGTGGACTCTCATATGATGTATTAAAGTATAATTATAGTGTTTAAATAGTTTCAAGTCCTTTTATTTATTTTATTTTATTTATTTATTATTTCTTTAAACAACCGCTTTATCTACCAAGGTGGAGGTAAGGTTTGTGTACACTCTACCCTCCCAGACCCCATGGTGTGGGATTTTACTGGGTATGTTGTTGTTGTTGTTGTATTTGTTTAGACAAATATTAATGATTTAATGACCATTATTTGTACTTAAATTATTTGGATCATGTATCCAATGGATGGGGACTCTCATATGATGTATTAAGGTGTAATTATAATGTTTAAATAGTGCTAAGTTCATTTATTTATTTATAGCTTTTTAGATAAATATTGATCTCTGTCTATATATACCATGTAGGATATTATTGATTATGCGTGAAATTGATCATAAACGATAAATGTTGGATATTGACAACGACCGGTTTATGTTATACCTATCCACGGTCCCTTAGATTTGTGCAGTTTGAGGTTCACTTTTTTTCACCTTTTTTTTTTTGGGTCCGTTGGACGTGTGCAAATTCAACAGGCTTCTCATTCCAACAATCGCCTTTATTTCTTTGATTTATTATCGATCACAGAGGTCTATAATAATTTATTTCGCTAAGTTATTATAGATAAAAATAATTTATTATCAGTTTGATTTATAATTGTCCAGACACACTTAGCTTTATTTCGATGAAAGAAAAATAAATGCAGAAATCAAAAGAGGATAGAAGTGTAACACAACACAATAAATATGTATAGCAATCATTGATTTCATTTCATTGCAAACCCCAACAAAACAACAAGAATATCCAAAAAAAAATCATATATGAAAGCCCAAAAGCGTCAGTCTACAACTTTCACAAATGAAAACTTTGCAAAAATCTTACAATGAAATGAAAAGATGCAGAAACTAAAACTAAAGTAGGGGGTTGCAGTGGGGGTGATGAGGGTGATATCCTTTATCTGCAAGAGGACATGAAGAAATCGTGTGATCCTGAGGAGAGACCTCTCAATCATTTCCTTGTTGAATAAAACCTTAAATACTTCTTGTTATCGTATGTTTTCCCATGATAAAAATCGATTCCATCATTGAAGTTGTGGTTGCTTTGTGAATCACTTGGCTTCTCATCACCTCTATTATACTCTTTGTCATCACTATCAGTATCATCCATGTCCATTGAATGATCACTCATGTCCTCATGTTGTATTTAGTCGTCATCGGCTGGCGACTATAGTTGTGGTGGGGGTGGGGGTGATGTTGCGGATGTAGAACCAACTTGTGACCTCTCAACAACATTTATTCTTAAAATAGGCCTAGAACCGTCAGCATCAATATCAAGCATGTACAATCCCACATGCCTATCATTCGTTATGAAATAAGGATGGATTTTTTCCCTAGTGGGCAGAACATTAATCATATAACTAATGCACAAGTCGATAGGCTCACAATTCAACTCCCCGCTTTCTATTACGCTCGTAACCAACTCGTTATACGTATTATTGCGACGTACGACAATCGACACTTTCACATTGCTCACAGAATTTCAATTTCAACATTTTGGGGTCTCCTCCCATTCACCCATGTAATCACCACCTACTATAATATGTTCTGCAAATCGACATCATAATAAACCTATAGTATACTATAACTATGATCTATGACTGGTCGATAACTCGTTTATGATTGTGGTCTATGATCGGCCGACGAACTGTACGAGATTCAGAACCAAAAAGATAAGGGGTAAAGCTCTTACCAGTTATGAACTGAGGTATTTGAATGGAGAATTTACTACAGAAGTCAATCTATATTCTCAAAATGAACACCAATATCGAAATAAAGCCAATTTTTTCGCCGAAAAAGTGAGATTTTACAACAATGGATAAAGCTCCTTCTCAACGATTTCTACAAGCTTTTACTTACAATGGCTGAAATAGGGAAATTTTCTGTCGTTGGGGATTGATTTTCCGATGAAATGCTGAAATTTTAGCCAAAAATGAAATTTGAAAATTGAAGAAATAGGGAGCTTTTGTAGGAAAATATTTTTTAATTTCTATTTCAGGTAATTAAAATGTTGGGGGTGAGGGACTAAAATGTATTTTTTTTAATTTTAGGGTTAGGGTTGGACACAACAAACTTTGACATTGATGACATCATAAATGGTGGTCATTCCCCTAATTATTTAAAATTAGGGGCTTTTCTCCTAAATAAATTTCCAAAGTGGTTTTCTAGCAAATAGACCAAGTAACTGCACTAGAAAATAATTAACTTATTACAACATGTTAAATTATATTAATAGTGCACATAAGTTGAGTTCTATCTTCTTTATTTTTGTTTATTCAAATCTCTTTCGCCATACAGAAAAAAGAACATGCAATTTATGAAGCATAAATGTGTTGTGATCAAATGATTAAACTAGTTCGGCTAACTTTCAGAATCTTATTGTATTGTCAAATAAAGCATCATCAAATTTGTCATTGTTTTTGTCTTTTCGTAATTATGTCTGATATTTCCTAGGATTAGGTACTTATTTGGTCTCTAAGACTCTAACTGCTCCTGAATATGGTTGTTCTAAAAAGAAAAGAAAAAAAAGATGCAGTATACTCTTGCCTATTTTTTTTTTGAATTTCTATGACTCAGTTCAATTCAAAATCCACATATAACTAATAGATTTAGTCTCTCTATATATATATAATGTCAAAATCTTTATTACTATTCGGAATAAAGTGAGAGTGGTCTCTGTTGCGGACACGATGATGAAAGCGAGATTGAGATGGTTTGGGCATGTGAAGAGGAGGTGTGATGATGCGTCGGTAAGAAGGTGTGAGAGGTTGGCTATCGCATGAGTTAAGAGGGCAGATGTAGGCCAAAGAAGAAGGGGGAGATGATTAGACAGGACATGACACAACTTCATTTTACTGAAGACATGACCCTAGATAGGAAAGTGTGGAGGTCGAGGATTAGAGTAGAAGGGTAGTATGTAGTCGAGTGATGTCGCATTGTAGGTAGGAGAAGTAGGGGTCACTACAACACATTGTATCTATAGCTACGGAATCTAAGTTATGAATTTAAAAATCATAGCTATTATCTAGTAATAGCCACAAAAATTCAAATTTCATAGCTATTTACAAATTTGTAAATTTTCTTAGCCATGAAAATCAAATTGGCAAAGTTACTTCCTCATTTTTGCTATGGTTGCTAACAATAGTAGCAATAATTAGCTAAATAGCTATAAATTTGTTGCTACAAAAAAATTCATAGCTAATCATAAATTTTTGCCACGCGATAAAAATTATTATAGCAATAATAACCTTTTAGCCACAATAAATATTTAAAATAAAATATTGTAGCTAAATAAATATTTTTGCTTCAAGTTATAAAACATTGTGGCAATAGTTAAATGATATAGCCACAAATTTATCACTATAATGAAATTTCGTAGCTAATCATAAATTTATTGCCAAAAGTTGAAACTTATTGTAGCAATAGTAATCTTTTAGCCACACTAAGTTATTTAAAACAAAATACTATAGCTAAATAAATATTTTTCTTCACATACTAACAAAATCGTGGCAATAGTTGACTGAATAACTACGATTATTTTACCATAATGAATGATATAACCACAGATTTATTATTGTGATAAAATTTCGTAGCTAATCATTATTTTGCCGCGAGTTGGAGCTTGTTATACCAATAGTAATCTTCTAGTTATATTAAACTATTTGAAATAAAATCTTGTAGCTAGATAAATATTTTTACTTCATTTGTTAAATAAAAAATAGTTGGCTCAATAGTTACTCTTATTTGTCATGACAAAGTAAATAGCTATAAATTCAGAGTGACAAGAAACTTCAGTAGTAAAGCAAGTTTTTTGTTATACGTCATATTACTGTTGCAGTAACTAGATTAATAAATTAGCTAAAACAAAATTTCACAGATGAATACTTTTTTTTATTACGAAAATCACGTTAAGAGTTGGTCTAACAATATCAGGATATGAAAAATTATTTAAAATATAAAATTTAGATTTTATTCTAAATGAAAATAGTAATTGATATAGATTGAAGACCTAACTACTTCCGAAGAACAAAGATCAAAATGCAAAAAAAATATTCTCAATAAAAGATTATTTGTATACCTACTTGTAGCCTCAGAACTTGTCAAGTAACACTACTAAAAACATGATCAAAACGACCAAATAAAACCAAGGGACTGAGTCGGTAAAAAGAACCGACTCGAAATAGACTTTGTATTTACATTGGTTTTCGTTCATTAATTTAGGATTTTGTATTGTTATTGATGTGTATGAATTTGAATTTGTAACAGTAAATCGACATTACAAATCTAGATAGAAGATTCCTTAAGAAGTTTTTAAAAAAGTTTACAGATTTATTTGCTTATGTTGTTGCTTTGCTTTTTCCTCTTTTGTTATTAAGACTTCTTCCAAAACATTTATCAAGTATAACTTTTCACTCCTTGAATTTTTATTAGCATTTTACAAATTATATATGCATCTTTGTATTTAAGTTTCTCTTGGGTTTGCTCATTCTTTTTGTGCCAATTATTGTTGCTTTTAAATTTATAGGTGCATTTTAATCCTTGGATGCAGAAAGATCAAGAATTCAACCTTTGATGCAGAGTGAAACTACTTCTTCCTTGAATGTAGTCGAGTGGCGATATCTCTAACCCCAGATGAAATATGTAACATTTTTTTTATTAATTTTCTTATGTAGAACCCTTTAGATTTTACAGATTAAAGTTCAAGTAGAAAGCAAGTTGCTTTGCTTTCTTATGTAGAATCCTCGAGAAGGCATACGATAAAGTCCCTAGGGAGGTTCTATTGAGATGTTTAGATGTTAAGAGGTGTACTTGTGACATACACTAGGGCGATTTAGGATATGTATGATGGAGTCAAGCCCAGGGTACGGATAGTAGGAGGAGACTCGGAACACTTTCCAGTGATGATGGGGCTGCACCAGGGATCGGCTCTTAGCCCATTCTTATTTGCCTTCGTGATGGATGGACTGACGCGACAAATTCAAGGGAAGTTGCCATGGTGTATGTTATTTGCAGATGACATAGTCCTGATTGATGAGACTCGCAGCGGAGTGAACGCTAAGCTGGAGGTTTGGAGACAGACTCTGGAGTCTAAAGGGTTCAAGCTGAGTAGGACCAAGACAGAATACTTGGAGTGCAAGTTCAATAACGGGAGCGATCATGAGATAGGCGTAGAGGTGAGGCTTGGTACTCAGGTCATTCTAAATAAAGAAAGCTTCAAGTATTTCGGGTCTATTATCCAAGGTAATGGAGAGATTGATGG
This sequence comes from Anisodus tanguticus, assembly GCA_034509755.1. NCBI lineage: Eukaryota > Viridiplantae > Streptophyta > Magnoliopsida > Solanales > Solanaceae > Anisodus > Anisodus tanguticus. Next base: position 45,873,924 of record CM067555.1, read on the forward strand.
CGATGTCACACATCGTATTGGTACAGAGTGGATGAAATAGAGGCTCACATCTAGAGTCTTGTGCGATAGAAATGTGCCACCAAAACTTAAAGGCAAGTTCTATAGGGTGGTGGTTAGACCGACTATGTTGTATGGGGCGGAGTGTTGGCCAGTCAAGACTTCGCACATCCAAAAGATGAAAGTTGCGGAGATGAGGATGTTGAGATAGATGTGTGGGCATACAAGGAGGGATAGGATTAGAAATGATGATATCCGGGATAGAATGGGAGTGGCATCGGTGGAGGATAAGATGCGGGAAGCGAGGTTGAGATGGTTCGGGCATGTGCAGAGGATAGGCACAAATGCCCCAGTGCGGAGGTGTGAGAGGTTGGCTATGGACAATTTATGAGGGGTCGAGGTAGGCCGAAGAAGTATCGGGGAGAGGTAATTAGACGGGATATGATGCAAGTGCAACTTACTGAGGACATGACCTTAAATAGGGGTTGTGGAGGACACGGATTATGGTAGTAGGTAGTTAAGCGTAGTCGTACTTACGCTTACATACTGGTAGTTGTAGAGTTATTATTGTAGCCTTGCGTAGTCTATCATACTAGTAGGTGCAATATTATTTTATAGTCCCATGTAATTTGATTTCTGCTGATGTATGTTCTTTCGTGTACTTTATTTATCTTATTTACCTGCGTTAGTTACTACTCTTTTTTTCAGAATGCTTTATCATGGCTTATTTGATTTTGTTACCACCATTTTCATACTGTTTTAAATTTCTTATCCCTGACTGTTTCTCTTGCTTTGTTTGTGCTTATGCTTTGTATTGAGCTGATGATCTTTCGAAAACAGCCTCTCTACTTATGAAGATAGAGGTAAGGTCTGCATACACTCTACCCTCCACATACCCCACGTTGTGGGACTTCACTAAGTATGTTGTTGTTGTACTTAACTTACTGTACATAGTTGTATTATCATAGTTTGACAAGTATTTGAATTTGAGTTCTTTCTTATTATCTAGCTTGCTAGTTTTTATTTTATAAAAAAATATTATGTCTCTTGTAGAAGAGTTGTACGCGGTTGATGATGAACTTTATATAAGATTGGAATAATTTTCCATTGGGGATTCCTTTCATTAATCACAATATATAGTTGTACAGAGGTTGATTCCTAATACAATAAGAATCCTAGGTTACCTTAAATATACACCTATCATAATTACAAAATATACTGTGAATATTCGCTAATACTCCCCCTCAGTTGGAGCGGGAGGAGGCCGAACGCTAAGGCTGGATCTGAAGTTGGAGAATAGTTGTCGCAGTAGTCCCTTTGTGAAAATATCGTCATACTGATATGAGGAAGGCACATGCATTATTTTGACCTGACCACGAGCGACCTTCTCACGTACAAAGTGAATATCCATCTTGATATATTTGGTCCGCTGATGTTGGACCGGATTGTGAGACAGATATATGGCAGATATGTTGTCACAGTAGACTATAGACGCCTTGCGCAGTGGACACTGGAGCTCCAAAAGAATATTTCGGAGCCAACAGATCTCAACAACTACATTAGCAACTCCTCGATATTCTGCTTCAGCACTCGAACGGGATAGTGTGGCTTGCCGCTTGGCAGACCATGAAATAAGATTATCCCCTAGAAATACACAGTAGCCCGAGGTGGAGCGACGTGTGTCTGGGCACCCTTCCCAATCTGCATCCGTGTAGTAGAGCAATTTGGTTGGTGCAGAGGGGTAGAGATGCAGTCCAAAGTCAAGTGTGCCCTTAATGTATCGGATAATACGCTTGAGGACAACAAAGTGGGATTCTCGCGGGGCGTGCATAAACAGACACACCTGCTGAACAGCATATGCAATATCAGGTCTAGTGAATGTAAGATACTGAAGGGCACCTGCAAGACTCCGAAATAGGGTGGGATCAGAAACTGACGCACCATCATTGGCACTAAGCTTGGATTTTGAGTCAACCGGAGTTTGCATAATTTTACAATTTGCCATCTTAGCCCTGTACACTATCTCTTCCGCATATTTACGCTGACTCAGGAACATAGTAGCTGCAGATATGGTGACGGATATACCCAAGAAATAACTCAGCTTGCCCAAATCAGTCATAGCAAATTCAGTTTTGAGTAGAGCAATGATTTCATTCTTCAAACCGTCAGAGGAGGCAGTAAGAATAATGTCATCCACATATAATAGCAAATAAGCAGTGCTGCTACCACGATGAAGAGTGAGGAGAGAGTTATCACACTTGCTACATATAAACCCGATCTGCATAATATACCTGGCAAAGCGATCATACCAATATAGGGACTTCCTGAGACTACATACATACTGAGGGACTGCATGATGAACAAAGCCAGGTGGCTGGTGCATGTACACAGTTTCTTTCAAATCCCCATGAAGAAATGCATTCTTGACATCAAGCTGATGAATCGGCCAATGCTTTCCTATAGCAATACTGAGAATAGTATGAATAGTAGTCGGTTTAACAACCGAACTGAATGTCTCACCACAATCAATTTCCTTATGCTGATTAGTGTCATTAGCAACCAGTCTTGCCTTATACCGCTCCAAGTCACCACTGTCTCTGAACTTATGACGAAATAGCCACATGCACCGGATAACATTCACGCCGTCCGGTCTAGGTACCAAATCCCAAGTGTTTTGCTTTGTTAAAGCATTAAATTCCTCGCACATGGCCGCATTCCAATTAGGGTCTAATTTGGCTAGTTTTGGATTTTTGGGAATGGATAATATGGTCTGTGTTGAGAGGTTAAAGTGAACATTGGGTTTGAAAATCCCGTGTTGAGCACGAGTTTCCATACGATGGGTAGGCAGTGGTGTATGGTTTGTATTGGGTATGTTTAGTGACTGATGGTTGACGGGGTAAGAATCCAATTTCGGATGGTGGGTGTCGCCGGTGATGGGGGGTTGAGGAGACTGGTTGGGGTATTGGTTTGTTATCGGTGTTGGTGGGTTGTGTGGTGAGGTGGTGGAGCTTGGCAATTCAGGTGTTGTTAATGGGTGCAGGTTACCGATCTGAGTGTGGAGCGACGCTGTGTCGGCTAGAGGGTTTCGGGATGACCTCTCGAGTGATTGGTGGTGGAGGTGGTTGTTCGACCGTGGTACTAGGTGGCGAGGACCTCTGTGGTGAAAGGGTGTAGTCGGTGATGGTCACCGGTGGAGATGAGACCACCGCAGCCGACGACGGTGACTCGGGAACAGTAGAATGAAGTTGGAATAGTGATTTGACTGGTGGGGACATATCTTTCTCATCAAGAAATGTGTAGTCCGTGGTTTGAAATTTCTGAAGATTCAAAAATGGAAAAAACGTCTTGTCAAATGTGACGTGGCGGGAGATAATAATTTTACGGGTGGATAGGTCATAGCACAGGTAACCCCTATGATTAGACGCGAGACTAATGAAGACACATGGTGTAGTTTCATGGTGCTAATTTGTGAGGGGCAATGGAGGCTAGATTGTGGTAGTATAGGCAACCGAAAATTCTGAGTTGGTCATAGGACGGGATCCTACGGTATAAAATTTTGGTGGGGGTCTTGTTTTGAAGAGTGTTAGTGGGTAAAATATTAAGAAAGGATTCTACAATTTTAACAGCATAGACCCAAAAAGGTGGTGGAAGATGGGCATGAAACAAAAGGGTACGAACCATGTTATTGATTGTACGTATAATTCGTTCAGCCTTTCCGTTTTGGGAGGAAGTATAGGGACAGGAAAAATGGAAAACCATGCCTTGTTTAGAGCAAAAATTGTGAAATGCCGAATTATTAAATTCACGTCCATTATCACATTTGAAAGATTTTATAGATTTTTCAAACTGTATTTTAATGAATAATTAACGTTCAAGGAACTTGGCAAAAACTTCAGATTTGAATTTCAGTGGGTAAATCCAGACAAAATGTGAAAAATCATCTAAGAATACTAGATAAAATTTGTGACCCAAAGAACTGACAACCGGAGATGTCCACAAATCAACATGAACAATATCAAATGGATAAAAAGTAAGACTGTTGGATGACATAAATGGAAGACGAGTATGCTTGCCAAGCGGGCAAGAAAAACAGTGCTGAACAAGTTTCCCATTATTACATTGAATACGCTTAGTAGTTCTAAGAAAAATAAAAATTGGGTCTCCGGGGTGTCGAGTCTGTTGTGTCAAGTTGACAGAGAGATAGCAGCAAAGGAGATAGGTGATTGTGGTCTGACAACGGAAGATTGAGTGAAGGGGTAGAGGTCTCCCACACTATTGCAGCGCGTAAGAATTTTTCCCGTATTGAGATCCTTTACAGAAAAACCAAAAGGGTCAAATTACACAGACACAGAATTATTGCTAGTGAATTTTTTAACAGAGATTAAATTTTTAGTGATGTTATGGGTGTAAAGGACATGCTTTAGGGAGAAAGACGGGTGGGGATGTTTGGTATGTGTGTTACAGTAACCTTCAATTGGAATGCGGTGACCATTGCCAACAGTAATAAATTGAGGACACTTTAAACGAAGCATTTGAGATAAATTACCTGACGACCGGGTGAGGTGAGATGTGGCTCTAGTGTCCATGTACTAATTATCGTCGGGTTGTTGAAGGTTCAATGTGTTAAAGGCCTGCCCAAATCGGTGGAGGCCAGGCTGCTGACTTGCGGGTGTTGAGGGGAGGTAACCAGATGGGCATGTTGTGTGGGCTGGTGGGCCTGCCTGTTGGCTGGGGTGGAGCCCAAGAGACCTGGCAGCCAAGCTTGTTGGAACTGGGCCCCTAATGTTGGGTAGGGGCATTCAGGCGAGGCCTAGTTCCCGGTATTGGGCCAAAATGGTTGTCCAGCCCACTGAAAATAGGGAGCAGGGGTTGGGCCTGACTGTTGGTTCCTTTGTCCCTTGCCGCGGTCCTTCCCTTTGTTGTTGCTACCACGGCCTCTGCCGCCACGTCCGCCGCCGCGGGACTGCTGCTGCTGGTGGTCTGGCGGTGGTAGCTGGGTGGTGTTAGCCATCGGTGGTGTTATGCTTTCAACGGCTAATGCCTTTTGATTGTGCTCCTCTTGTTTAGTACGGCGGGTCTCTTCCAACAAAAGTTGTGAACGCGCCTTATTGAAACTTGGTAGTGGGTCGGCCTGTTGAATCATTGTCGCAAGTGTATCATATTCACCTTTCGGTAAACCAGCAACTAGTTGAAGTACCATCTTGGTTTCTGAAACAGATGTCCCTACGTTGGAAAGTTGATCGGCTATGAGTTTTAGTTGTTTACAATATTCGGACATGTTAGTAAAATTCTCGAGACGCGTATTGTTAAATTGCTCTTCCAAATACACGACCCGAGTATTTTTATTATCTTGAAAAATTTCTTCTAACCGTACCTAGAGTTCACGTGCCGTAACACCTGTTTTCATGATAGTACACAACAAATCCTTTGAGATGATGTCGTATATCCACTGTTTGACGATTGCATCAAGGCGACGCCATGTCGAGTCTGCAACACCGGTGGGATGAGGAACAGAATCATCAATATGATCTAGCACATTGTACGCACAGACATGGATATAGAACAGTTCTATCCACATGGAATATTGACAGTCTTCTTGATAAAGAATTATAGGGATAAAATTTTGATGTTGGTAACAGCGAATGCCGGATGAAAAGAAGACGATGAACGTTGAGGGGGGTTTTCAAAAGTGCCAGTGGAAGAACCGGAATTGGTAGGGGAAGTAGGGCAAGACATGGTGGCAATGGTGTTGCCGTTGGCCGAGAAGAAGGGAGAAAAAGATTTGGGTAGTGGTCGGCGGCTTGGGAGGAGAAAAGTAGGGATTAGGGTTTGGCTCTTGATACCATGTAAGATTGGAATAATTTCCCCTTGGAAATTCCTTTCATTAATCACAATATATATAGTTGTACAGAGGTTGATTCCTAATACAATAAGAACATAGGTTACCTTAAATATACACCTATCATAATTACAAAATATACTGTGAATATTCGGAGAATATTCGCTAATACTTTAAATATAAAATTATATATTCTAGAATTAATTTTTGGAATTATTCAAATGTCATTTTGTATGAAATAAGTGATAAAGCTTATTATATTCCTAATTTTCATAAAAATATGCACGAATATAGGATATTCGTAAATTTTGAAAATATTTAGTGAGGCAAATAAATAGCAATGCATTTACAAGGGAAACATTTATGTCACTAATAAATTATTTTTCGTAAACAATTAAATTTAATAATTCTAGTCACAAAATAAAATATAATTAAAAAAATCTAATCGCAGATATTGTGATGATTTATAGCTATGAAAATTTAAATTTGTAGCTAAATATGTGAGTGTAGCTACATATTTAAATTTCGTGGCAAAACAAATTACGTCTGTTGTACAATAATTTTCTTTGTGGCTAAAGTATAAAAGGTAGCTGCAGAGTTAGTTTGTCGTGACAAAATAATAAAATCATTAGCTATAAATATACATTTTCGTGGCAAAATTTTTAATGAATATAGCCACATCACAAAATTCTCGTAGCAATACGTAATAATCCTTAGCCACGGACCATGTAAAATTTGTAGCTAACTTTTAGCCACGCTACATTTTGCTATGAATACTACGGAAAAATAATTTGTAACTAAAGTGTTTAGCCACTGAAATTTTAATAACTAGCTACGAAGTATTTGTAGCTATATATGCATTATGTTGTAGGGGGCAAGCCCCCTCTACACATTCTTAGTAGTAGTATTTAGTAACGGCATAGTTATCTATTCTTTTATGTGTATCACTATCTATTGCATTTTTTATTTGTATCTTGCTATTTTACTATCCTATTTTTTGTGTCTGCATCGAATTCTGTTTCTTTTTCTCTCTTTTCTTTTCTTTCGAGCTGAAAGTCTTTCGGAAACAACTTCTCTGCCCTATAAAAGTAGAGATAAAGTTTGTGTACATATTACTCTCCCCTAACCTTATTTGTAGAATTACACTTGATATGTTGTTGTACCCGTCAAAATATTTACTACAAAATCATGGCCCAAAAGATATATTATATTAATATTACAAGTTAACCATACAGAGAGAATGGGCCCAAAAGATATATTATATTAGTAATTTTGCATAAAAGACGACGATTGTTCCAAAAAGTTGATTGAAGTGGCTCTATTTCTACTCCCACACTTGGCTAGCATGTAAGGATAATTTTAGATAATCGTTCATAAAAGATAAAATTAGCAATCTGAAAAGTAATGCCAATAAACTACTACAACATGTTAAGGTAAACTGATAATTCTTTACACCATGTTAATGCATGTAAGTTAGATCCTTTAATCACAAAAATGGTTCCTTTATGGTGTTTGATTTCTTAAATATTGGTTTAACTCTAAAGACTATACTGCTTGCAAAGTTAATTAGACAGTCAACTTACGCAAAATGATAAGTAACTTAGTAAACAATTTTCCTTAATATCCTAGCAAAGGTCAAAACTCTTGCCTTTTTCCACCAAATATAGGAAACTTTGTTATAGCCTCTAGGTATACTCAATCTTTGGAATCTTTTTCGATTCTCACCAGTAGCGCTAATTTAGGGCTCTAACGAGTCTAGATTCGTGTAGTTAAAACTCCATTAAAAGAGAATGCTTTTTATATCAGAATTTTTGTTTTCTCGGTGCTCTGACCCAAAAACTCTGGTTAAAATAATGGGGGAACCATGTTCATGCCATCACAATCTTGGTAGTAATTAATCTTTAAATAATTATTAATTGTTAGTTTCTTAGGTCTTTACTTTGAAAATATGGATTTTTTTCTTCTAAATCAACATTTATTTGGTAGAAGTTGGCAAATTCTATCTGGTTATAATTCGTTAGCCATCAAGTTAAACAAATTCGTTTTTGACTTTTTGTCTGAGAAGTGAGAATTTAGGTTTTTTATGCCATGTAATTAAATTATATCATTATCTTCTAGGAAGAATAAAGAAGTTTTTTTCTTATCATTGAATTCAAAATAACTGAGCAATAAAGAGAAAAAAAGTATAATACAACAGTGATGTCACGTGATATGTTTGTCAATAGGGGTTGAGAAGAAGGTAAGATATGCTAAGATTTTTTTTCCCATCTTCTATTAGTTTTTTTGTGTGGTTTTTTATCTGTTGTTTGGTACCTGTTTTGTGGTCCGATAAATCGAATAAGCTCCATACAATAACCATTAAAGGAGGAAGTGCTCACTATAAGAGTTGAGGCATAAGCTAAGATATGAATTCAACTTGAATCCAATAGAATTTGTATTAAAAATTTATTAAATATGTATATATATTAAATTTAAAACTCAATTATTAGCATTTGAATTCGTTATTCTAAAATTCATATTTGGTAAAAATTGAAATCCTAGCTCTGCTTCTAACTCTCTATTAGTTTTTTTTTTTTTTAGTGCTCAAATTCAAAACTTCTCATTAAGATGGAAGAACTCTTATGAATACCATCATGTCTTTGATGATTATTAGCCTAGTTCACTTTGTTTAAAAGTTGACTATATGGTAAAGACATTAATTAAAATATAGCCTATATAGCGTGAAGGAAATGACAGATAACATTTGAATAGACAAGTCCAACATTTCTTGTTTGATTTTTCCATAACTACTTGGTACATGTGAAAAATCATTGTTTATTTAATTTACAACCTTCTAAGAAGCTTCCCTAGGAATGATATTATTGAAGTGTGTGATCATCTAATCTAAAAGTCTAAGCTATTAGATAGAACACACTTTTAATAATTAATTATATTCTAAACACGCTCCTCACGTGCTGGCCTTATTTTTTTCATGGTCTAAGCACGTGAAAATTCTTTTTGATAATGGATGGCGATGAGGTTCGATTCCAGAATCTTTGGCCTGCTTTGATATCATATTGAAGTGTCTGACCACATGATCTAAAAGCTTAAACTATTAGATAGAACACACTTTTAATATTTAATTATATTCTCAACCGTCTACCACCTCCAATTGAGTGGATGTTTGTGATTTGTTGATTACAAGGAGACAGATTTGAAAACTATCAATTTGTCGCTTAAACTAATAATTGCTCATTTTTCAATGATTGACATGATTCGAAAATATGATAATTACTCCAAATGTTAAACAATCATTTAGAAGGTAATTACATGTAATATTTTTATTTATAAGGATTAATTCGCAACTTGGTAAAAACGATAAGTAACTTATTATTACAAGTTAAAGTACTAATAAAGAAATAATTAGAGGAAATCCAACCGAAAAATTTAAGAAAATAGATGAAGTAGCCCAGAATATTATAAACTCGTTCGTAAACCCTTACGCAATTGATAATGGGACAAATGCAATTTTTTAAAATATTATACTAACAGTGTAAGAAAATCTTTACACTATTAGTGCATGTAACTTAAATCCATTCTTTACACTGCCAGTAAGAAAATCTTCATCAGAAAACTTCACTTAATTGGTAACTTCGCATCAAGGTCCCATTAAATATTTTAATTTATTTCCTGTCGTCAAGCTAATTGTCTCTGTTTTTTTTTCTAAAAAAAATATATTACAAATGTATGTAGCATACATTTTCATCAGGATTCAAAGGATAAAACCTGCACACAAAAAACGTCACCGCCACCCAAGTTGTTCTTTTTATTAGTCCTTTCAACTATATTAATTGATGATTCAATCGACCTAATTTTTTGTACTTTTGATTTTTATATAAAACTATACTACCCAATACATACATACATATATATATATATATATATATATATATATATATATATATATATTTTCTGTATATTGGTTTCGTATTGCTCTCGGTTTAGGCTGAATTGTACCATGTAATGTATGGTAAATATTTAGTATCCTAGTTTAGGTAATGTTGTAATATGATTAGTATTGTACACTTACCATAATTATTGTATTACCATAAATGTATAGTTAGTATCCGAGTAGAATAAGGTTTTAGGAATAAGATTCTCCTATTATGGAAATATGTAACTTGTATATATAGTCTTTCAATTAATGAAAATAAGGAAGGGGATTATTTCTTTCATGGTATCAAGAGACTAGGTCTTGCTTCCTCCCTTGCTCTCGGTTTTTGTACCATTTCTCGGCCACAACCGGATCCGAATTCCGTCCCCCTTCACCGGAATTCATGATATTATTGACCTCCACTCTTCCCAAATTTGCCCTCCTCTTCCTTTGTTCTTTCGTTATGTCTAAGAACAATTTTCATAATGCCCTCATGGTTTTTAACACCAAGAACAACATCCCTATTGTTCTTGAGATGGAAAACGTCCAATATACGACGTGAGCAGAATTATTTAAAATTCACGCTATCTCCCATCAAGTCATCCATCACATAATTCCTCCCGTTGCACCTATTCCCACGGAGGATCCTCAGTTATGGATTACTCTTGATGTTACTGTTCTCCAATGGATTTATTCCACTATTTCAGTTGACCTCTTACAGACGATTATTGAGCCGGACACTACGACTATGGCTACCTGGAATAGATTGCGTGACATATTCCAAGATAACCAACATTCACGTGTTGTCACACTCGAGCAGAATTCTCTCAAGTTCGCATGGAAGATTTTTCAAACATGTCTGCATATTGCAAGAAACTCAAGAAGTTGGCGGACCAACTCCGTAACGTTGGCGCACATGTGACAAATAATCGTCTGGTTCTACAATTGGTTGCCGGCCTTTCCGACGCCTTTAATGGCGTTGGGACTCTCCTTCGTCAAAGAAATCCTTTTCCCGCCTTTTATCAAGCCCGCTCCATGCTTACCTTGGAAGAAGTCGGTTTGGCTAAGAAGGAGGCTACCGGAGCAAGTCCCGTAGTCATGATGACGTCCTCCACAAATTCTTCGGATTTTATTGATAATTCGGGCCAACAAAACCGTGCTCATGGTGGCAGAAAAATAATCGTAAGAATAATAACAAAAATCGTGGGGGGAAACACGGCGGTTCCGGTGGTGGTTTCAGTGGTCAACAGTTCGGCAGTGGGCCCCGTCCAGTCAACAGTGGGCCTCCTCCCTACTGGTCCCAGCCGTGGGGCTGGGGCAATGGGTCGTGGCCCAACAACCCCTATTTTCCAGGGCCTTCTAACGGGCAGTGGGTTGGACATCCCCAATTCAGGCCCAATAATCAGCCTTCATCTTCTCGGTTCAGCACTGGGCTGGGGCAGGGTGGACTGCAAATAACATTGCAAATATATATATGATTTGTTATATACCTTATACTTTTTAGGTATATTTTCATATACTTTTCTTATATCATATACCATATCTTTTCATGTTCTTTTCTTAATATTAATAAATTCAAATAATTTCTTTTAGTCACAAGAAAAAAAATTGCATCAATCATCAAGTGAAAATAAAAAAAATAAAGAGGAGGAAACGAAAGAAAAAATATATATATTTAAAACGGTAGATGGAATATGGAATGTGAAGCCCTTTTAACAGTTTTTTTTATAGGGGGGGGGGGGGTAGAAGGGTATGATTTTGAAAGAAAAAGAAAGTAAAAAGTAGATATGCATTAATGGTTGTAACTCCTAAAATTAAGTATTATAGATATTTTAGGAATGTATAAGTTGTATTTTTGTAATTAAAAAGTTAAAATTTTGAATAAATTCTATTTATATAATTTTTAGAAAGTAATTATAGTCTTTTTAATTACTATTTTAAAAAAGTTGTATTTGTGTGACTTTTCCAAAGAACCCATTGAGAAGTATCAATACGGGCCTTGATCATTTTTCATTAGAGGCCCAATAACCTAGTTCTGCTTTGAGACTTTTTTTGTGCGGATCTCCATTCATAGGGACTGGTCTTTAAATTTTGTCCTTTTAATGAAACTTTTATGACGAAATTATCCTCGCCTCCCACGCTGGTATAGTAACAAGGTGTTACTAACACCTGAAAGCAACTCGGGTCCAAGAGTCTGGACGTGAAGTCTGGAGTCGTAACACGCGCCAATCTAAGTAACTGCGCCTGATTTTACACCAGGTATTTCATATCGTGTTGAAAATTATCTATTCAAAATTCTGTTTTTATAGCTTATAATGTCTTATACCTTATACAAGTTCCATTTATCGAAACAACACTGAACATTGTAGTGCTTGATGATTCGTTATAATTTTAGAAAATTTCAAAGTAAAATTGTTGATGGTAGAATCTCAAAGTTAATTACCTATGCGCGTACTTCTGCTGGTGAATGTTAAATATACACATTATACACACAATATACATGTGTAAATTGTGTATATTGGGATATTATATTGTATACGTGCACAGTGGACGGTATATTACCGTGTATATAGTAACGAATTAGGTAAGGTTTTGTAGTGTAATTAGTATTGTACACTTACCGTAATTTATATTACCATAATTGTATAGTTAGTATCCAAGTAGAATAAGGTTTTAGGAATGAGATTCTCCTATTATGGAAATATGTAAATTGTATATATAGTCTTTCAATTAATGATAATAATCAAGGGATTATTTCTTTCATGGTATCAGAAGTCTAGGTCTTAAAATCCTCTCTCTAAACTCCTATTTTCCGTCGACTCCCTTGCCATTCCGAAACATTTGCTCTCGATTTTTGTGCCGACGGGAACCCTCTTCTTCCCAAATTTTTCTTCCAAATCCCTCAATCACATATTGTTATATCAATATGTCTACATCCCGGAACACGTTTCATCCCTCGCCGGAACATCGAATAACATCCCTCTCGTTCTTGAAATAGAAAACGTCCAATATGCGAGGGCGAACTACACGCACGATCGCATCAAGTCATCCATCACATAATCCCCGCGGCTCCTGAGGATACGGAGGTGTCAAAACGCGAGGATGATCCTAAGTTGTGGACGACTCTTGATGCCACTGTCCTCCAATGGATATATTCCACAATTTCTACCGACCTTTTGCAAACAATTATTGAGCCTGACGCTACGACACATGCGAGTTGGGATAGACTGCGTGATATATTTCAAGATAATCAAAATTCTAGAACCGTTACCCTTGAGCAGGATTTCTCCCACGTCAATATGGAAGATTTTCCTAATGTTTCGGCTTATTGCAAAAGATTAAAGGAATTGGCGGACCAACTTCGCAACGTTGGCGCGCCAGTTTCGAACGATCGTTTAGTCCTCCAAATGGTTTCCGACCTCTCCGAGGTCTATAATGGTGTTGGAAACGCTTCTTCGGCAAAGCAATCCGCTTCCGCAATTTTATCAAGCCCGTTCTATGCTTACACTCGAAGAAGCACACATGGCAAAAAGGGCGGCTACCGGTACTAGTCCCGTAGTCATGATGACCGAGTCCACGGTTTATCCTACCGGTTCCACCAACTCGGGTCAAAACCGCAACAACGGTGGCGGCAAAAAGGGTGGAAATAAGAAAAATAATGATTACAATATTACTAATTGATTACAATTACATGATTTATGGTGGAGGATGATAATATGAGATTTCTCCCATAGTTATCATGTGCTAATACAAAAAATATTTAACTGTTAATATATATATATATATATATATATTGTTGGGAGATTTTTCTCTTTATGGTACTTTATAAAGCAGTACGGGAAGTATTTAACTATTACAAGTATTCGAAAGGATAAACAAAGATTTCAATAATATTTTCGACTAGAAATCTGAAAATTACAATATAACAACAAACCGAAATTACGATTTTGTTGAAGACCGAAAAATGGAAACTCGGTTTATCTTTGAGTCGAGTGTGGCACTCGTCCTTAAGACAATATTGCCCCGTATGTATCCTTTATACGTCCCGGACAATTTGTCTCCCAAGATAAAACAAAGCAATGGAACCCTTGAGCAAAGGAAACTCAAGAGCTACCGTGAAGAATATTGAGTAACGAAATGATGCTTGGAAGTTGTAGGAAGAAAACTGTTTTTGTTGTGTATTTTCGTGAGCTTTATGAACTCGTTATTTTTCTGCTCTTTGTTGTGCTCAACAATGGTGTAAGGGTGTGTTTATATAGGTGAGGGAGGGGCTGAAAATCGCCTCCATAATAGCCAAATAATGGCCATTATGGAGGTAGTAAAGTCACCAACATAAATGGTGAAAGACCAACTGTTTTGGCCATTATAGAGGAGTAATTCACCAAAATAAATGGCTGAATTGAGAGCTTGGACGTTTACTTTTTGACTGTCGAAATTCCAACTTTCGAAAACTTTGGGGACCAAACTCGTACATCTTGAAACTTTAGGGACCAAACTGTACATCCGAAAGAATTCGGTCCAAACCGCACATCTGAAACTTCGGGATCAAACTCGTACTTCGGCAAAGTTTTCTGGCCCAAAAAGATAATATCAGAAGGCCCACAGCCCACAGCCCACGACCCACGACCCACGACCCACGACCCGTGACCCGTGAGCCCGAGAACCCGGAACCCGGAACCGGAACCGGACCGGACGGGCGGGCGGCGGCGGCGCGCGTGTGGTCTTTACTTGAACCGAAGCACATCTAGGTCCTCCCTCCTTTAAACACATGGGATACCCCTTGGGGTCCCAAACCCCAAACCAATTTCGAATCTTATATACACAACAATTCTTTCTTCCTCTACCGATGTGGGAGAATTACACACAATACCACACTTTCCATGCTTCAAACACCTTACTTCGTGAACCAATATCTCTTTCATTTCTCAATGAAATTTGACGATTCTTGGCCCTACGGTTATCTACGTACTTAGTAGATCATGCGTGTGTGAAGAACCGGATTCTCCAACATACGTTACACTAGTGTTTAAGCCATTAAAGTTGGTCGGTCGCAACTCCCGCCAAAGGCAAATTTCCAACAATCCCCTCTTGAAAGAGATTTTGGCGCACTCACATGGTGTCTTTTCATTTCCAAAGAATATTTCAAATGACCGATGTTGCATAAGGAGAGGTAGCCTCGGCTTTGAACCTTCCATAGTTGAATACCATCGAACTTACTTACCGCGCGGTGAACGTGATGTCTTGAACCGTCGGTGTTTAGTGTAAGCCAAGACAACGGTACCAACACAACAAATTCCCTTACTCTCTTCTTCGTAATGTTTTGTCCGTTTTGGCCATGGACAACGTCTTGGATTCTTAAGTGCGTTCAATTTGAGGCGGCCCATCCTCGCACTTAAATAGGTGGTCTCCTACAAGGTATCCCGCTATACCCCACTTCACAAGTGTTAGGAACCATTAAAAGTTTCCCAAAGACCTAACCTCAACTCGTTGAGGATCATTACAGGTTTTGAAAACTTAACCTTTACCCATACTGCAGATAGCACTTAACGTCTATCGCGGAACGGCTTTGGATTTGGTGTTTCTTTTCGAAATCACTATCCGAAGTGCTCATGCTTCGACCGAAGCGATCAACCGAACCTTTACAACTTAGTTTTCCCATTGAACCAAATAACCGGGATCTCCGGTTCGTAAGGTTGGGTTTCCACCGTATTGGTCCGTATATTTTGGGTTTTAAGCCCATTCCCCTAGACAGGCGAACACTTGATCTCCGGGTAGTCCCTTAGTTTGTAAACAAGGAAGTGACACCCGTGATGATCAATCGCCATACGGTCTTATGTCTCCGACGGATCCCGACAGATATGTCCAGACGCCGTCATCCGTGTCCTTCCTAAAGCCGACCGGCTAGCCACGATGTAGAACCGCTGAAGGCACGGGTTTCTCCCAATAAGGGACGTCCTCTAATGAGTCGTGAAGTTACTCAACTTCTTTCATGCTTTGTATAAAGCGATAAACTCCGATACCATCATGAATCGGTCGATGCAAGTTTGCTTAGAGGATTTTCCAAGAACCACCATACACATTTACTTGTGGCTTTGGTGTTCTTCGGATCCGATGTCCGGTTGCATCACCGTGTTCTCTCGTAACCGCCGGACATCCGAATACTATAATCCGTAGATAAGCGAATAATTCGGATATCGTCATATCCGACTTAACGCCTTCTATTGATCATGTATTAAGATCATCGGTGAACCTTAGTTCAACCGATCTGTTTGTTGGACGATACCAGGTCGGTTGTAGTGTGTACAATACATTGAACTACACGTGACCCGAGCATATCGCTCCTTGTCTATGGGTGCACCATGATTCCAATCGCTTCTATGATTCATATCTATTGGTGGCTTCAACGAGACCGTCAACTATCGACCGGTCCGTTAGATGTCTTAGAAATCCAATTCCTAAGATGTCATCTGTGATACTCATATCTTTCATATCGAGACTTTGTTTCAATATGATTTTCACTCTAAGACCGTTGGTTTTCCCAACTCGTTGGCTTTCTAACTTCAGAGCCAATGTTTCGTGGTCGATTCATTGTTTCGTTTTATCCGAGACTTTCGTGACTAAAATGTAAACATTTCGGGGACCAAAGTGAAAGTTCGGAAGAAGCCCAACAGCTTCAAAGAAACCAATTCGATCCTCTTCTTCCAACTCTCCGGTTTGGAAGGTCGTTTCAACACCCATGCCATGTAAGATTACAATGGCCCCGGATGTGAAGCTACTCACAGGGGGAGCACTTTTTACAACCCAAAGGTTCTTTTCCTGGAGGAAGATTAACTATTACACACGTATGGTTCTATATATGGAATCTATTTCTCCTTTAGCTTCTTTCCAAAGCGGCGCTTTTGGAGATAACAATTATTTGTTAATTGTCCATGGTTCGTTCTCAACCATACAAGCTAGAAGGACTCGGAACAAGTCTTTGTCCCCTCTTTGCTTCGTCTTGGTTCAACATCTAGAATCCCCGAGTTCTGGATATCCGGAATATTAAGTTCCTGATAGACAACAACTTTCGAGTCATGAAGATACGGAACGTCTAGTTCCGGACAACGAGCCCTCGCGGGTTCTTGTTAACCTTGAGCAATTACTCCTTTTTCCTTTTCCAAGGAAAGTTATCTTCAATGAATTCAAAGCATTCTTTGATGCCAAGAGGCGATCAACACTACTTGTTATTTGCGGATCCGGTGGATATGCAATCTACGATCCTTAGGTCGAACTTGACCCGTTTCGGTAGCCCATCTTTTACCAAGCTACCCCTCATAATTTGGACGTACGACTTCGTGCTTGGCTAACACCGTTAGACTGAGGTGAGAAATGAACATTCGTTTAATAAATGATGCTTCAAATTCTCCCCCTCTATTGCTACGAATTTTGCAATCCATAGGCATAGTTGATTTTCAACTTCGCTTTGTAGCGCTTATCCGCTTCAACAACTTCATCTTTGCTTTTCAATAAACAAAGGATTCCATACGTTGTACCATCATCAATGAAAATCACAACGTACTTGTCTCCCCCCTCTATTTTGTATAAACTTCAAATCACCCAATTAGGTGTGACTAAGTTCTAGAGGAGCGGTGCTTCTTTCGCTATTCCCTTGACGGAATTTGGAAAGGTGATTTTGCCTCTTCATCTACCTCACATTTATTTTGAGGGTTTATTTCGACGGTAGGCAACAATCTCAACATTGTTAGCTTTTGAATGACTTGCTATTTAACGTGTCTTAATCTATGATGGCATAGATGCACGGATTACAAATATATCATTCATTTGGCTACAGACATACTGTGTACCATTCTTAGTTATTACAGACTGTTAGACTAGTCTCAATTCGATTTGACCAACAACGTCCTTTAACCAAGTTAGGAACATGTATCACCTCTTTTAGAGTGATCTCATTCCTTGAAGTCCTATTGAGGACAACCTCTCCCGCCCCTTTGATTTTAGAGGTGGCGTTGCTTCACATGAACAACTTCTTGCCCGTGGTTAGGGCGCAACCGGATCATTTGTGATCTAGATACTCTGGCCTAGTTGCTTTGGCAGACTGAGTGTCCAATTTCTTTACTGCCTTTCTTTAGGCCTTCGGATCATTCAGACACTGAAACTCGGCCCACCTTACTAGGTGTCCATTACTTTTCCTATGAAATGAATTTTGGCCCCACTCAGGCCGCCCGCAGGCTTTATATGACTAAGTGTCCAATATCATCATATCAAAGGAATTTCACCACTCTAGTCGCCGGAGGCTTTGTATGACTAAGTGTCCAATATCATCCTATCAAAGGAATTTTGGCCCACCCGCCGCCTCGGAGGCTTTGTATGACCGAGTGTCCAATATCATCCTATGAAGGATCTTCTCGCAAATAATATGACAGCTCAACGTCATTAACTTTTAGACTTCTTCCGTTATGATTGGTGCCCGAGATAATTCTTGGCGCTTACTTAAGAGTGGTAAAAGTTTTCGCACGCTTAGTGGATCTTTCTCCATAGTATGTGCGACCATACTTTACACACTTTAGTAATTACACTTAAAAGAACGGATCTTCTTAAGTCGTTTACAAAATCCAATCTTTAAACGGAAAAGAAGATAAGATTAAACTTCGATTTGTTAAAGCATAAGGAATATAAATTATTTTCATATTCCTCCTTACTTTAATCCATTTTTAATCGACATAATTTAATCTTTATTCTTGACAAGTAAGAAAAACTACTTATCATTTAATCCTTATTCTTGACAAGTGAGAAAAATACTTATCCCAATTTCGGATTCTCGGCTCACTTCGGTCACTTCATCGACCGAGTGTCCATTTCCTTCTCACCATTATTGTATATATATATATATAATGTTTACTTATTTCTTTTAATGTGTCTCAAGGTACCTATTAGAGTTATAAATATATCTGTAATGTGTCTCAAGGTACTATTAGAGTTATAAAAGTCTGAGCTTTTGCCAGGAGGACAAACACCAAATACACCCATAGAGAAGCTATGAGAAGGGAACCATATATGTTGCTTATTTTGAAGCTTAATAGCTCGATTTGCTTTATATCATTTACATGTTTTGGCTTGTGATGATATGATACTTAAACAATTGTGAGGTTGTACTTAATTTGTAAGCAAGTCCGTAATGCTGCATACTTTTGGCTGAACAAAGATGCAGTTTGTAATAATTTAGTCCTTCGTGTTGTAAATTGAACAGGTCAAGTATCTTATCAGTAAACAAAACCGAGCATTTATGCAACATTATTGTTTAATAACATGTTAAATCCGTGTTGTTAACTGATGTTCTGGACTTACAACTTAATGATGTGTTCAAGCAATTGTCTTGTAACAATGATATTATGTTGGGCCCGTGCTGGCACGGGCCATGCACCCCTAGTATATATATATATAAAGTATATAGCATTTGATAGCATGTGCACAAACATTTTAAAAGAATTCTCTATTCATAATTGGAGAAGTGAAAACGAAAAGATGCATACACTTAGTAGTGTTGTGATAGAATATATTTAGAGTTGTAAAATTGATAATTTCTAATAATTCAAAGAATAAACAACAATAATAATAATATACTCGGTATAATTTCACAAGTTAGGTTTAGAAAGGCGGTGTATACGCAGCCTTACCCTTACTTTGTGAATGTAGAGAGGTTGTTTCAGATAGAATTTTGGCTCAAGTAAAACATATCAAAATCAATATGAAAGAAAATACGGTAGTAAAGAAACCCTATAGATAAAAATGGAAAACGAACAATAGTAATAACAAATAGTACAATGATAATCGAATTAAAGGAAATAACATGTAATAATAAAATTAAAGAATAAGATAATAAGGGGAGTACTAATTTTTTGTTGACGAAGGAACCCGCAGCCGCTACTAATAACCCCGGACCGACGCAATAATAATACTAATAAGGGAAACTCGACAACGCTCGATTACCTACTAATTTTTTACTTTAATTTTTAACTTTCATATCCTCTTATCTAGGGTCTTGTCCAATTCGAAGAATAAAAAAATAATAATAAAGGGCACCTGTTTTTTTAAAATTTAATACCAGAAAATAAATAAAAAATACTTATAATGACTCAAAAAGAGCTAAAAGTAGTTGTTTTCAACGTGTACAACAAACTAACCAGTGTGAGCAAAGACAAGACAGGCAGATGGAGCTATTTTTTTTTTTTTTGGTAAAGACAGTTGGGAAGTAGGTGTTTCTTGTGGTAGTATTGCTTCTCTATACTACGTTACACAAATTGCCACGTCCAAACCAAACTCCTATCTTATGAACAAGATTGTGTCTTCAACTACAATCCTAAATCTCTCTATTGTTTTGGACAAACAATCACAAGTAAATATTTATCCGCACTCGATGTTTCGTCAATAAAAGCAATTAGCAAAATAAAAGGATTAGGAAATAGGGTAAACATATGTGATCCTTCCATTTAGCTTATTGTGTCTTAATTTGAATGGCTTTGGAGTTTTTTTTTAAAATTGAATCTTGTAATCTTAAATTAAAAATATGTGTACGGCATATTAAAAAGAAAATCAATTTAATATAGTAATTTAGTAAAGATAATCTTTTTTGTATAAATTACTGGCTCGGTAAAATTACTGGCTCTACTGCTGGAGGTATTTATAAATCAAGCGTTTTAATTATAGTAATGTGATTAAGTAATAAATGTAATTTATAGGTGTAAAAGAAAATATTTTATATTCAGTATAAACATTCGATAAAATTTATCCCAACAACCACTTGCCAACCATCTATTAACCCCCACGTACTTTGAATCGTTTCTTTAGCTTAGCTTCTTTCCACATATATATAGAGAGATCAGAGAGTATATGTGTCTTCTACTTACCCTTCTTTAACACATTCATTTCTTCCTTTTCTTCATATATAAATACCAGCCAAATTCATAACATATATACAGCAATTATTCCTTAATAATTAATAATGGAACCAGCTTCTTTATGCTGCATCTCCAACACTGTTTGTGTTATGGATGCCTCTAGTCGGCTCGGCTCGAGTTTGGTTATACGGCTACTTGAAAGAGGCTTCACAGTCCATGCTGCTATTCAAAATCATGGTTAGTTTTTTTTTTCCTTCAAAATTCAAGAAAAACTTTGTATCAATTGTTTGTTTGAAATATTGAAAACAAAATTGAATAAGAAAGAGTTTGCTATGTCAAATTCACTATTTTTAAAGAGATATCGCATGTATCTCAAAGGGATACAAACAATTCCTTTCACGGTTGAACAAAGCTTTTGTATACGGTAACTTAACTTAAGCTACTTCAGGAGAATCATTATATTTATAGAACATGAGAGAAGACTTCTCTGAAAAATCAGTCTCTTTCACTGAGTTCGTATAGGCATTTTGGATGCTGCTAGTGAAATAGCCCTTCTGGCTATATTTTCTGTTACTCCACCCATTTCATAAAGTATTCAACCCGGTTTAACAACAGCTATCCAATATTCATACGTCGATACTTTCACATATTATGGGTAACGTAGGAGACATCTCTATTTTCCCCCAGGGAATCTTTAGTATTCCCATTGCTTAACTTTCAATTCGCCTCTGACCATCAAATGAAATGTGAATAACTCGTCCTCCTCTCTTTGAAAGAAGGGCCTCTTCCGATTCTGTCGATGCTTGAAACAATTTTGTCTTCTCCATATTACTATATTTCTAGAGTCAATAATTTTATATGAGGAAAATCTCTTCGATTCAGACCCCAAATATTACAAACTAACTCAATATTCACTAAATAGGAATTAGCGACGAATAAAATATGTAGTTGAACACAGCAGAGTCCCTCGCTAATCCTATTTGCCGACAAATTATCAGAAAATTATGAGCTACAGGCTATCTAACGACCACTACTAGAAAATCACTATTTTCACTGAATTTCAAACTGAAAAATGTTTAGTGACTATTTTCACTGAATGTCGGTGGAAAAAAATTAATTAGTAGTGTGAACACATGAAAAAATTAGAAAATTTCCAATGTTTCAATGGGAACTTAGTTCCCACCATGTGTTTTCCCAGTGATTTTTCAGTAAGTTGGTTTAGTGGGAATAAGGTGGAAAAATTATGTTTTATAGTATAAATTTTCCATTGAATATCAGTGGTAAAAACCTTTATTTCTGGTATTGGACAAATTAATGATGAACTTCGTATTAGCTAACATTTTTTAAGTGATCATTTTTATTCTCCCATACTCTTCTTGTTTATGATATTCGGATTTTTTGTGTAGGTGATGATGATGAGTTGTTGTCCATATGTAACAAGAAGAGATTGAAGGTTTTTTGTTTGGACCCTTTTGATTATCATAGCATAGTTGATGCTTTAAAGGGGTGTTCTTGTTTGTTCTACTCATTTGAGCCTCCCAAGGACCACTCCACTACTTATGATGTACGTTCATTACTTTTTTCTCCATTTATTTCATATCGTTTGTTAATTTTTATCATCATTCCACATTCCAATCCATATCATAAACTTATGTGTTCATTTTATTACTATGAGTTGATTATCTTTTGAATTATATACATGCGCTCGTCTTATTTAAAAATTTAAATTCTTAAAAAAAAAAAAATTGGATAAGCAAACATACCCTATCTCTCACATTTTACGTAATTATACTTCCCATTAAAAAATATTTAAATAACTATTCACCCAACTGTTTAAACTTAAAAATGTTGATTAATAAATTCACAAAATACGTATAAAAGTGAAATTCAGAACTCAATTGCTAATATTTTATACAGCTACTCTAAACTTTAGAACTGTGCCAAAAATAACAAGTTTGAAAGATCTAAAGTTGTACGAAACCTAGCAGTTATAGTTAGTTTACTGACTCACGAAGTCGTCCTTGTTTAGTTAAGCTAATAATGGAAGTTTGGTGTCAATTGTTTGAGTCAGCGTATACAGCTGCGTGAGGTTCTCGAATTCTGGGCCCTTGTTGTCTACACATGATTTGGAGATATTTTTTTAAATAAGATATATAATTATTTGGTATCCAGAATTTATTGATCGACTAATCAAACACCATACCGACCAATTTAATGACGATAAAATTTTCAACAGAAATTTTTCTATTTCGACGATGCAAACTCGAGAATTCTGATTAAGGGCAAAAATATTTCATCCATCTCATTACATTACGAGATGATTTAGAAAGTCATAGAGTCAGTCCAGAAGATATGAATAAAGTTGAAATGGCACCTTTAGACACTTTTAATGGTTTTATTTAAACATAGTTGCAATTTATAATGTATTTACATTCAGTCACTTGGCTAATGTCCTTTTCTATTACGCTTCTACGTACCTTGTGTTGGGAGATTTGCTTTATGGTACTTTATAAAGCAGTACGGGAAGTATTTAACTATTACAAGTATTCGAAAGGATAAACAGAGATTCAATAATTCAACATGGAATCTGAAATTACAATTGTTACACAAGTAAAAACTGGAAATTCCAGTTTTGTAGAAGACGGAAAAATGTAAATTGTTTTTGCTGAGTCGAGTGTGACACTCTGTCCTTAAGACAATATTGCCCCGTATGTATCCTTTATACGTCCTGGACAATTTGTCTCCCAAGATAAAACAACAATGGAACCTTTGAGCAAAGGAAACTCAAGAGCTACCGTGAAGAATATTGAATAACGAAATGATGCTTGGAAGTTGTAGAAAGAAGATTTTTTCTGGTTGTGTATTTTCGTGCATATCAAGTGTGCTCAACAATGGTGTAAGGGGTGTTTATATAGGTGAGGAATGGACTGATTTATCGCCTCAAAATCGCCTCCATAATAGCCAAATAATGGCCATTATGGAGGTAGTAAAGTCACCAACATAAATGGGAGAAAGACCAACGGATTTGGCCATTATAGGAGGAGTAATTCACCCAAAATAAATGGCTGAATTGAGTGCTTGGCTTTTCTGTCTTGACCGTCGAAATTCTGAACTTCAGGGACCAAACTGTACATCTTAAAAGTTTTCTGGCCCAAAAAGATAATATCAGCCCGCGGCCCGTGAACCCGGAACACGGAACCGGACGGGCGGCGGCGCGCGTGTGGTCTTTCCTCGAACCGAAGCACATCTAGGTCCTCCCTCCTTTAAACACATGGGATACCCCTTGGGGTCCCAAACCCCAAACCAATTTCGAATCTTATATACACAACAATTCTTTCTTCCTCTACCGATGAGGGAGAATTACACACAATACCACACTTTCCATGCTTCAAACACCTTACTTCGTGAACCAATATCTCTTTCATTTCTCAATGAAATTTGACGATTCTTGGCCCTACGGTTATCTACGTACTTAGTAGATCATGCATGTGTGAAGAACCGGATTCTCCAACATACGTTACACTAGTGTTTAAGCCGTTAAAGTTGGTCGGTCGCAACTCCCGCCAAAGGCAAATTTCCAACACCTTGAACTATCTGATTTAACTTGCATTCATTGAAAATAAATTATAATATGTAATATATATTAATTACATTATTTTTATTAATTATTAATTAGTACTTATCATAAAAATTTATCTGTAACCTTACGCTAAAACTTGAAAATGAATAATGTGCAGGAATATATGGCAGAAGTAGAGGTTAGAGCAGCACATAATGTTTTGGAAGCATGTGCCCAAACAGACACCATAGATAAAGTTGTGTTCACTTCCTCAGCAACTTCAATTATTTGGGGACATGATGATCAAAAATCTGCAGTTGTTGAACTTGATGAAAAAATTTGGAGTGACATCAATTTTTGTCGTAAATTTAAGGTATGTCAACATTTTTTTTTTCATTTAGAATTTACAGGCTAGTTTAGGGTAGAAAATGGGGCTCTGATTTTTCCGTTTAATAAGAGCATGACACGTGACTTTTTAAAATTGAAAATGAAATTTTAATGGGTGAGCGGTAAATATATAGCTAGTTTTAACATGTGAGGGGTAAATATAGCTCTAAAGTATAACTATAGGGGTATATTTGTTGAAAGGTAAAACGGAAGGCAAATATAACTTATTTTTTATAATAAAGGGCAAATATGACCCTTTTCTGAATTTTAAAATATCTGTTTGTCCAATGATCCTTGTTGAGACAAAGATTGAGGAGAGCCTGGTGGAATGGATGAAATTTCCATCTTCAAACAGATATCTCGGATTTGAGTTCGTAAATGAATAAATCTTTGATAGGAGTGCCATCCCCTTTAGCGGGCCCTATGCGGCGCGAATATGAAGGGCAAGTGCAAGTATAGCCAATTCTTGGACTCCCATTTAACCATAGCCGAAGTTTTATACTACCCCTGTCTCAATTTATTTGACATCATTTTTTTTAGGTCCGTCCCCAAAAAAGTCATTTTTCTATATTTAGACATAATTTAATTTTATGAAATGATTACCATCATACATTTATATAAGACTTGTTTTGTACCACACATTTTAAAAAAAATTCCGTCTTTCTTAAACTCTGTGTCAAGTCAAATAATGCTACATAAATTGAGATGGAAGGAGTAATTTTTTGTAAGTTTAACTATTTCATAATCAATTCTAGACATATGCGATTGAAATATATTAAAAATTCAAATGTTTAAGATACATGTTTTATTTGAACTTTGACATATTGTTTGTACATAGACAAGCAAACTTCAGACAAAAATGTCTGAAATTAAAAATGCAAGGATTTTAATAAAACTTGTTTTATTGATGGACAGCTATGGCATGCTTTGTCAAAAACACTAGCAGAGAAGACAGCATGGGCTTTAGCCATGGACAGAGGCATAAACATGGTGTCAATCAACTCAGGATTATTAATAAATCCTGATTTAAACATAACAAATCCTTATCTAAAAGGAGCTGCAGAGATGTATGAAAATGGAGTATTTGTGACTGTTGATCTTGATTTCTTAGTGGATGCACACATTTGTGTTTATGAAGATGTATCAGCCTATGGTAGATATTTGTGCTTTAATCACATCGTTAACACAATTGAAGATGGTTTTAATCTTGCCAAAAAGTTGTCCCCTTTGCCTTCTTCCCCTCCGAGGTATTTTTTTTTATCTCCCTAGAATTATACTTCCTCCGTCTCAAAATATTTGTCATGTTTTTTTTAAAAGTCAATTTGACTAAATTTCAAAGCTAAATTAGATTAAATTAATTTAATATTTTAAAATTAAAATTTAGATATTCGAAAAATATACGAAAAATACTATAAGTTGCAATTCTTCTCATATTAATATGATGAAAATATATAGCTTAAATTGTTTGTCAAAATTCATATAGTTTGATTCTTGAAAAGCGTAATGCGATAAGTATTTTGGGACAAAGTGAGTACTTCATTTTATTTTATATAATGATATTTGACCGGACAATTAATGAGCTTACGAAAAAAAATATAACCAATAAGGGTTGTTGAGGTGAAGTAGTTATAAGTACTCTTCATCCTTAATTAGAGTGGTCTTGAGTTCGAGCTATATATGGTTATGACGTCGCCCTTGTTAGGGTACCCTCAATGTGGACTTTCTGGTGCGAATTCAAATTTAATCGGGTATCAACATGGGTACCGGACACTGGCACTACAAGAAGAAAGACATTTGCCAATAATAATTTTGTTGTCATATATTGGATGTTGTTGTCAAAAGTACTTTTCGCAACAATAAAATTATTGCATGTTGTTGCAATAACCTCCAATGCGATAAGTTTTCGCAAAAGCAAGTTATTTTTTTTGTTGCCATTTATATTTTTTAACAAAAATATATTTATTGTTGCTAAAATTTTGTTGTCAATTCTATACTTTCTTGTAGTGCGGGTGGGAAATCAAAAAATAAGAAATAAGTGTCTTTAGAATATGTGGTTTTGAACGTATTCATGTCTATAGTTATAAGAACATGTCATTAAATTAAGACAGAAAAGTTAAAATACATGTATATCTCCCCACGATGCGTTACAAACTGCTTCCTACTGGTTTTTGTCGGGAATATTGGATTACAGACGATGTTCCGACGGGAATGTCCGTGGAAAATTCATCGATTTCTAATAGTAAATTAAAGTGTTTTCATATATTGAAATGTATCATTATTTTGGGAAAAGACTAAAAAAGAAGAAGTGAACTAAAATCGAACCTATGAAGTATTTTTTACCATTTTGATTTACATAAATCTCAAATATTGTAGATTTATCATTTAAGCCCTCTCTTGTTGCAAGTCAAACACTCTTTGAATGGTGGAGTTTGGTGGTGGAAACATTGAAATATATGGCATGACATAAAAAAGAACACATTCATTGACCATTATATTTGTGTTCATTTTATAGGATGTGGATTTATTACTAACCTTTTTTTTAATGTGATAGTTTTGAGAAAGATACAATGATAATCCAGCAGAGGATAAGCAACAAGAAATTGAACAAACTCATGGTTGACTTTAGAAGATCATCAGAGAAAGAACTTTTGGAAAATTAAGAAGATTGCTTGTGAAAGTAGTATATAATACATTATCCAGCTTATTTTCCTTTGGACATGTACCCAAGGTTATTAAATTTGATAACAATGTTTAATCCCCATTACATCCATAAATGGAGAAAACAAGAAAGCTAGAGGAAGCTTATCTAATTACTCTCTAGTTCATATTATACGATGTTTTTAGCTTGGACGCACCCCTTAAATAATTTACTCACCCCTAAAATAGTTTTATATGGATTTACTCTTAAAATTTTATATATTAAAAACAACAATAACAACATACCAATGTTATCCCACACAATAGAGTCTGGGGATTTTAATAATTTGAATCCATTGAACATATTACAACTTGGGAAATGTTTATGTAGTTTCTTGATTATTATTTTTTTTCTTTACAAATAATTGTTGTTAAAGTAATGTATTTAAGTGATATATTAGCATAGTCATTAATGTTAACCCCAAGACTACCTTCAAACAAATAATCTGAATATTTTAGGATCAAAGTAAAAGAAAATGAAAATGGTAAGGTTGTAGATTGAAACTACTGATTTCTTGTCTTTGGTTTAAGAGTAATTTATTATCTAATGTCTATCTAATATAAACATAGTATTTTATTAACTTGAAATAGCACTTATTGATATAAATACATATTACTTGTAGATGTACTGTGTGATTCTAGAAGTGTTGTAATTTACATGTATCAAACACAACTGCTTTTAAAATATAAAAGAGCTATTAAAATACATCTAAAATGTAAAAGATACTATACAACTACATTTTATTAGAACTTAATAAGACAATGTGAGAAAATGAACGGAAGTGCGGCTAAATTCACTAGTTAAGAGCTAAAATACATCCATAGACTGTCCTACATTTGCTCATTCACTCTAGTACCCCACAAGACTAAAAAAAGAGATCTATTTTTTTTAAAATTCTTATCTTCCTTTTTTTTTCATTTTCAGATATTCCTTACTTTTTTGCTGTCCACACAAAATTAAAATAGTTTAAGGCATGATTTATGGATCTCACAGAACTAAGATAACTTTTTCGCTTTGTCTTTTCAATAAAAATGTTGATGAGCTCCATACAGAATTCATCGCCGCCGCCACCATTACCATAATCTGCTCCACCATTAACAATAATTGTGACATTCATTGTCTTTCTATTTCTTTTCATTGTTCTTTTCACTATTTTCTTTTGTAGTTGCTTCATGCAACATCTACTATACTCATGGCATATTACTGTAGCTGGAATTCCAATTTGCCCAACAAAAAATGTTCTAGGCCTTGATCCATTGATTATTCAATCTTTTCCAACATTCATTTATTCAAGTGTGCAAGATTATGGAGAGGGTAAATTTGGGATTGAGTGTGCTATTTGTTTGGTAGAATTTGTAGAAAATAGCTTGATGCGTTTGTTAACATCATGTAACCATGTGTTTCATCAAGAATGCATTGACTATTGGCTTGAATCACACAAGATATGCTCGGTATGTTGCGCGGGCCTCGACTCGAAGGAAATGCTACACAAGACAATCCAATGGATCAAACTCCGATCTCACATGGGTTCAGGAAACAATCGAACCATGTATCGAGTCAACAAATAATGATGCAATGTGTGACACGAATAACGAGGACATGATGTCCGAGAATACGTGCAACATAGCAATCAACGACGATGGCGACAACAACCATGTTGATGGTGATGAAAAAGGATGCAATAGTGGAACGATGATGACTACAACAACAACATTTGAACGTGTTATATTACAAGATAAAGTTGAGAAGTTCACGAGATCACGATCCACATGGCACTCCATAATTATAGTTAGGGAAAATGAAGATAGGTTTACTTTGAGATCGCCTCAGCATGTGAAGGCAAAAATTATGATGGGGCATAACACAATGAGAAGTTGCATCAATTTTGGAGAATTAAAAAAGCAAAACTACCCGTGGGAATTTTAGGTTTGGTGAAGTTTCAAAATTATCCAGTTTTCTGGACAAAGTATGAATTTTCTCCTTCTTTTCTTTTATTTAAAAAATAAATTAGCATTTGATTTTTTGTAATTATTTTCTAAAGAATGATAATATATATAGATACTAGGATGGATCTAGAAGAGAATTTACTATATGTATATATATTAATAAATTCACTAAACATCTATAAAAAATTTTATTGTGAATATAATTATTACTATATATTTAAAGTTATGAATTCCTATCTACTATTTATTTCAATTTTAGTTGATTTTTGCATAGATTTATGCTCCCTGTTGAAAGTACTGAATTCAAATATACCTAGTATCAAAAGGCTACATCTGTCATTAACTATAAGTCAAGAATATCATTAAAACTAATGATCATGTGTACAAGTTGCCATTTCGTTCAATTAGATTAGTATTATAACCTGGTAATTTCAATTCGTATTTAAATTCTTAATACTAAGCAAGTTTGTCAATTTGAGATAGAGGTGATACGTATCTATAAAATTTAGGTGTTCATATATGGTCATATATGGACTTTAGGTGATTTTAAATTGATAAACATGCTAATATAGATTTGGTTTAGTCAAATATAAGTTGATTAAACTAAATGGTGTTCAAATGACATTAGTTTAAAACTGGTTTTAGTTGATAAAGCCTAATGTATGACTGTGTGATCTATTTCAGTTAGTATGTATGTTAGTCATGTCAATTTGGGGTCTGTTAAACCATAGGTGGACTGGTTTAGGTTGAAGTAATATCTGATATGTTAACTTATAAAGTGGTATTGAATGTGTTTAGGTTGTTCTAGGCTTTAGAATTCATTTGAGACTATCAAGAAGCATGTTTGTGTGATTTATTGTCTCATTATGTTGTAGTGTCTCCTGAACTTAATATGAGCCTAATAATGAACTTAGATACTTCAATAGATAACTTAATCCATTTGTCCAAGTTAGAATGGCTATTGTATGATAATGAATCTGTTTTAACCCATATCAAGTATGCATCTGTGAAATGCTATCCTCTGTATTGAGAATGTGCATACACATGTTCATGCATCAATGTTGAGTATTTAGAAAGCAAACCATTTGCACCACTAACTTAACAAGGTAACAGTTAATTTAGAAACACTAAGGAATGCACTGCCTGATCCTTGTTAAATACTGGTACCATTTGCCTCTTCCCTCTTAAATCAGACTCGCACTAGTGCGATAAAATAAATCTTAAATATAAGGGAGTTTGAGATCATGTATTGTGTGTTGTGTGATTGATATTGTAGTTTGTTCTGAATTATTCTGAATTTAAAAATGATTTTAGGTACCACCTGCTATTCCTGCTTCTTCATTTTGTTCTAATATACACTGATATACATTTGATATACAGCTTATGTGTCTGATATGCCTAGTATATCATATAGGTGAGAATATCCTCTTGTATATCATTTGCGTGATTGTACAATGAGAAATATAGGCTTAGCCCATTTTGCTCCAACCTTTTAGACTTCTGGACCCCTGGAAAAAAAAAAGCTGAAATCAAAAAGAAAGAAGAGAAATTGGGCCATCTTTCCCGAGAGAGGCTGCCTTCTCTCAGGCCAGCAGTCTTCTACTTCTAGTCGACTGCTCTATGACGGGCTTCCCTCTTTCCTTGGCTCTACTCGCTCGTCTACGCTCTTGCTGCTTCTCTGATTATGCATAGCCTTTGGGCTTGGCCCATTAATGTTGGATTTTCTGTCTCTGCCTTTATGTTCTGTTATTGGGCTAAGCCTATTTGTCTGCCTTTGTTCATGACTATTTATTTGGGTCGCGTTCTGTTTGATAGTTAATTTGGATTATTGTCTACTTTATTTGGACTGTTTGTGTGTTTAAATTCATGTTAATTATATGATAAGTCCAAGATGCTCTCTAACTAGTATCCTTGTTTTTCCCTCTCCTTTCACTGCGAGGTACACCGTGATGGCTTCATTGGGCCTATCATTGCCTTCTTCAGCCAGTTAGGCTGAAGCCCAACTAAAAGTATTATTGATCGAGTCCGCGTTGTAACTACGCATTGAAGGCCCAACTATCTAACTGGTGGACTTAGGTACACCCACTAGCGTAAACCCTTCTTCGTTCAATTTTTAATCTTTGTATATATATATGTATTGTTGTAAATAAAATACTTTGATTAATATTGGAACTTCATTTATGGTTGGAATCTAGGATAGGCAAATGATAAGTAGATCATTTAGTTAGATCGCCAAATAATTTTCAAGACTTTGTTTAAATCTGAAAAAATCAGAATAAAAGGCTGTTTCGAGATAGAAAAGAACTGTTTGGACGTTTTAAAACATGAAATGAAAGATGGATTTTTAACCAAGTGCAAAACTGATTTCTGGATTTTGAAACCAAAACTTGGGCTTTGAATTTAGAAACTGAAATGGACTGATATTTGAAGGGACCCAGTATTGGGCCTCAGTGACATTTATACGATAAGAGGACTGCTGGAAAATTGGACTCAGAATTGGGCTAAAAATAATTGTGACCAAACTACCTTTTACGCAAAAAATTCTTGGGCAAAAGGAGTGCCTTAATTTTAGGCACATCTTTTCCACACTTAAATGTTTAGTTAAGTAATTATTTAACTAAATATTTATTATTTGTTTTTACAAACTTTTGTGACATCCTAAATTAATGGTAAAACATAAAGGTCTTGACATTGACTAAAAAAAAACAATTAAATTAAATACTAAAAAATACACACTTAAACCTAATTATAAAAAAGTTACAAAAAAATTATTTACTTGGATACTTTAAAATCCTAAAAACGACTACCTAGAACCTAACATTTACTAAGTGTAGAAGAAGTTGTACCTAAAATTTAGGCATTTAACTGGCTTCAATTTACCAAATGGTTAAACAAAGAATCAAGAAAAATAACTTCAAATATTACCTTGATTATCTTCAAATATTACAAGTCAGTTGAGTTGATACAATAAATAGTAAATCGATTAGGTATGAAATAAATCCTAAGGGGTCTCATTAGTTAATTTAACCACGTACAACTACCAATCCCTTATCTTTCTCCTTACCCTCCTAATTATTCTCCTTCACTTTCTCTAATATTTATTATCCATAACTGTATCCATCAGATATTAATTTACTGAGTGTGGAAAAGATGTGCCTAAAATTAAGGCACTCCTTTTGCTCAAGAAATTCTTATGTAAAAGGTAGTTTGGTCACAATATTTTTTCTTGAGGTACTTGTATTAATTTAATTAGGCACGAAATTTAAGAGATAAAGAGAGATTGTGATCTTAAATTAAAAATATGTATAATCACTAAAAAAATGCGGCAATTAACCACGGTCACAACCGTGGCCAAAGTGTTCTAAATTGTGGCAAAGGTGGTATAACCTAGGGCTGGCCAGTGGGCCGACCCCGACCCGACCCCGCCACGACCCCGCTAAAAAAAAAAAAAAAAATAACGGGGGCGGGACTCGAACTCGGGATGGGACGATGTCTCGTCCCGCCAGACCCGACCCCGCCCCGACCCCGTCCCGAGCCCGCCCTTTTCCCCCTTTTGCAAATATGGCCGTTCACACGGTTCTCAAAGCAGAGGAGGAAGGGTGGGCAGCAGGTACCACGAGCCCTCTGTCCCACACATCTATCCAGAAGCAAGTGTAGTTCACCGGTTCCACCGAATGCTCCTATCTCTCGGCAAAGATCGTGTGAGTGTGCAGTGCCGTTGCACCAACGACCATTTTAGATTATGGCCGTTGGCCAACGCCATTTTAGGCCCCCTCTCCCCCAACCCCCCCTACCCTTTAATATTTATTTTTAACCCATAAGTTATTATATTTACACTTTAACCCAATTTTCCAACTATAAATAACTCATTTTCTCTTCATCTTTCTCACAAATCTTCCTACAATCTCTCTAATTTCTCAATATATCTCTCTACAAGTCTACATTGTTTGCAAATATTCAATTTTATTTATTCATTTGGGAATTGGGAGTGAAGTTAGCAACTAGCTTGAGGATCTTCCATCGAGCAAAGTTTCAATTTTCAACCTCTCGATTACACGTCGACGTTACGTCGGCGTTTGGTACATTCGTTCCTTCATTAAATTATTATTGTCTGTTTATTTTATTTAGCGCACTTAATTTTATTGTCTTTAATTATTTATTATCATAATTAAAATGAAAGGATTAAAATGTATGTTTAAGGGTAAGGGTAAGGGTGCTTCTTCTAGTAGGGGCAACCAGGGCAAGGGTACTTCTTCTAGTCATCTTATTCATACACAAGATGATTTTGTTGATACTCAACATTTTCCTACAATACCATTAGATTTAGACCAGGAGCTATTTTCTGGAACTCAAGAAGACTTTAATTTAGACGATGATCTAGATGATATATCCACTAACGTTGATGACAACACACCCACTAGTGCACCTTCAACTGAAATACCTCATATTCCCCCTAGTATGAGACGAGGTCCAGCAAAACGACCATTAAAATTAGACGCATGAACATTTTTTGATAGGGACGTAGAGAATCAAGTAGCCATATGTAAAATTTGTAAAAATGTTTTAAAATTTAATACTGGAAAAGGTCACGGTGGGACGGGGGGTTTAATTAGACACGTAGTAAGTGCTCATCCAGCTAGGTATGCCCAATACCAGGCTTCAAAACCGGTGCGCAAACGCCCGCTCCATCGAGACAAGGTTCACATACGATCTCGTCCCGACCAAGTACGGGGTCAAATTAACCCTATGACGGGGGGGGGGGGGGGGGGAATTGTAGGCTCTAAATACAATAAACATAGAGATAGGAAAGCGATATCAAAATTAGTTGCTGTGGAGGGTTTGCCTTTTTCATTTCCTTCATCTCCCGATTTTATTCATTACATTAGAGATATATATAATCCTGCTTTTAACGGTTTTCCTAGATCAACTGTTAAGAAAGATGTATTTAAATTCGCGCATGAATATCAACAATATTTACGTTTGTCATTATATCATTTTAATGGCAAAGTATCTATCACGTCTGATATAGGTCGTAGTACTAACGGCCATGATTATTTAACTGTAACTTGTCATTGGATAGATTATAAATGGTCTATGCAAAAACGTATTTTAGCGTATAGATATATAGATGATAGGCACACTGGTACTTTTATTGCAGAAAATATTTATCAAGTGTGCGATTATTACGGAATTACCGATAAAATTATGACTATTACATTAGATAACGCTTCTAATAACAATTACGCAATTACAATTTTAAAAAATAGTTTAACTTCATCTTTTCCAGACCATTTTCATATAAAATGTGCATGCCATATATATAACTTAATTGTAAAGGATGATCTATCACTTTTTGAAGACATTCTTAGTAAAATACAATTTGCTATAAACTTTATTTTTAAAAGTAATAAAGTACAACGTAGAAAAGAATATAAAAAAACTTGTCACGATTGCGGACTACCTTATAGAAAAATTCCACAAGAAGTATCCACTAGGTGGAATTCTTTATACGAGCAACTACTTGTTGCTTATGACTATAAATTACCTATAACTTTATTTTTTAACTCTCATAATAAAAAGCCTGCTGATATGATTTTAGATAGTGATTGGGTAAAAATTTCCGAACTTATTGTATTTTTAGAGAAATTTTTTCAAGCAACAAAAGAATTTTCCGGTATATATTATCCTACTATTTCAACTATGTTATTTTATATAACTATAATATTTTTATTACTTAGTGAATATATGAAAAAACCAAATTTATAAGGCGGCCTATTAAAAAAATGTTTGTCAAAATAAAAAAATATTTTATTCCTATTCCCTCTATTTATATTATTGGTTCTGTATTAAATCCTACTATTAAAATAGATGGTACTAAATCACTAATTGAAACTATTTACGATTGTATAGAAGTACTACCACCTCGAAGTCCCAAAAATCTAAATCACCCACCACCTATTGAACAAACTAAAGAAGAAGAGTTGAATAGCGTAGAACACCAATGCAAAAATATATATAGATTTTATCAACAAGAAAATACTAGTAACTTACCGGCTTCCATACCATCTTCTTCATCTTCAACACAACCTCACAAAAGATATGTTGTTTCTGCGGCTAGTATTGAAAGCCTCAGAAATAGAATGTGCGGCCGTACCTCTACTACTAACCAAATTAGCGAGTTGGATATTTTTGTTTTGCGGGGTTACGTACCGTATCAAGAAGTTATCAATGAAGAT
Organism: Anisodus tanguticus; assembly: GCA_034509755.1. Lineage (NCBI taxonomy): Eukaryota > Viridiplantae > Streptophyta > Magnoliopsida > Solanales > Solanaceae > Anisodus > Anisodus tanguticus. The sequence continues at coordinate 45,909,394 of CM067555.1, forward strand.
GGACATGAAGACTTGTTTGAAATACTAGAGGGGGAATGAGAAGACCTTTCCGACACTTTCATTGATGGCTCGAGATGTTTTGAACATTCAAGCGTCATCAATCGCGTCGAAAGTGCTTTTTCTCGTGAGCAGATATCAAATAGGAGACCACGACACTCATTAGCCGGAGACAAACTTGGAAATTGCGGTATTATTCGAGAGATTGGATACGAGCGGAGCGGAGAAGGTGCGGTCAACCGGAGATCAACGAAGAAGATGATGAAAACTACAACGAAATCTTAACCGAAGGTAGTGGAAGCGACGTGGATCAATTTGACCAACAAATACCAATTTCAACCGAAGAACCACAGGAAATCATCAAGCAATTAGAACAGGTTTTTTTTGAGAATGTAATTTTTTTAATTGCAATTTTATTATGTAATTTGCAACTTTTGGACAACACCACAAAGTTGCAATTTAGATTTTAGACAATTGTATTTGTATTACAAAAAAATCATATGTCTATTAAATAATATAAGAGGCACAAAAACAGCCTTGGGATGTTTTTATTACACTATCTTGTTTTGTTTATTGAGTTTTTTTTATACATATGTTATTTATTTTTATTTTTTTTAAAAAAAGGAAAACCCGCCGTACCCCGCCCCCGACCCTGCCTCGACCCGATACCGACGGGATCGGGATCGGGACGGGACTGGAGCAAGTCCCGCCAGACCCGACCCCGACCCCGACCCCTTCTCCCGTCCCGCCCCGACCCCGCCAGACCCGGCCCGCCAGACCCGAGCCCGGCCCACTGGCCACCCCTAGTATAACCACGGTAATTAGCCACGGTTGGTATCGTGGCCAAAACGGATGTCGCAAGCAAAATAGCCACGGTTTTAGCATCCATGGTAACATCATTTTAGCCACGGTCATATGTATGTTTAGCCACGGTTCCTTCATGGGTAATTTATTTTTACTGCTGAAAACAGAATTATATTTGTTATTACCCACACGAAAATCATGGCTAATAAAAAAAGGGCAGTCCGGTGCACTAAGCTCTCGTTATGCGCAGGGTCCGGGAAGGGTTTGACCACAAGGGTCTATTGTACGCAGCCTTACCTTACATTTCTGCAAGAGGTTGTTTCCACGGCTTTAACTCATGACCTCCTGATCACATGGCAACAACTTTACAAGTTACTCCAAGGCTCCCTTTCGTGGCTAATATATTACAGAATTTATCAAAATATAAATTAGCCATGGTTTAACCGTGGCTAAATATTGAAGATTTTCTTTTAAAAAATTACAATATTATTCTTCAGTTTCCTTGTAGCAACACATAATTAAAAGGCATTTACAGATATAGTTACACACAATAAAATGTCAATCACTAAAGTAATTCCCATATTCCTACTGGCTGCTTGACTGCATTTCTCTACTCCTGCCTAGAAAGAACAAAGAGTTGAAATCAATTGCAATTTACTCTTCACAATTAGAAAGTCAAGTAGGATAATTTTGCTCTTAAAACAAACCATGAGGTTAGCCAAAACACCTTAATGCTGACACTAAAATAGCCCTGTTGCACTTTTACATTAAATCAACTTGTCAATAACTAATTACACAAACTAAGCACAAAAGATAAGAATATAACACAAAGTTATTTCATTCTTTTACTGTAGGAATCAAACTATGCATGTTACACACAAGATCATGCAGAAAGTAAGTAGCATAAAAAATGACTCCTGCATTCCATGTCTCAAAATGCATACCAACATTCTAAAATGGATTTAATACCATAAGTTTTCTATAACTTCAGGATAATGGTCAAATTACCATCATACTTAAAAAAACAGAAACATGAAATACACACTAACCGAGGGACCAACAGAAAAACAAAACAAACAAGTCCTTCCCATTCAGAAGTGCATCACCCAATATGCATATCACACAGCATAAATAGTTATTCTGCTCAGAAAGAACAATCAAGATACTACAAGTGCTAAGTGTCAAGAAAAGAGACTATCTAACAAGAATTAGTAACCTAGAATGTCTAAAATCTACAAGTGCTTCCCTCCAACAGTCCAATAGGAATCAATTAAGGAGAAATATATTCTTTAAAACAGAATTGAATTCAACTGGCTTATACTTGCAGGCTGCAGCATATGATGTGTGGATATAATGAGCTTATTCTTCAGCAGCGGCACTTGCAGCACTCAGGTCTACTGACAAGTTGATATGATCCTAATTAGGAAAGTATGAAAACAACAATAAAATACGAGTAAATTAAAGATAGGAGAAATCAATAGATGAGATAGAAGAAAGAAAGAATCTACGTCAATGGCCTAAAAACAGAAAAAATATAAGAATAAACAACTGACGTGGCATAGAAATGTCAACAGTTCATTACAATTTCTGTCGCATCATGCATTCACACATAAAGCTCGAATGAAAGAAGATATCTTTGTCAAACGGTGAAAGTTAATAAGCTTAATTAGAACCCCTTTTTCACCAGTAACATTTGCTATGTCGACTTAGATATTCGAACAATAGTGTGCGTGATTATTAAGATCTTAAGACTCGACTCTAACATCTTTCAATGAAGCATATATGTGAGTGTGTGCGGGTACGTCTCCTATCCTTAAGACTAGTTATCTTGTACGACCAAGTGTATCTGAGGACTTTCTTTAGTCCAAGGCATCATTCGCAACCTTACTTCAGTCCACATGACTTAATGAGTGTGTTTAGTAACTGCTGCGATCTCTAATCGTCAATAGAACAAGTCATCAGATAACCAAAACCAAAGTGGAGGCATACCTTTCTTGTTATCTTGCTATAAATGTTTAGCACATCCATTACTGTGGACTCGAAGTGTGTCATTGGATCTAGCTCTGTCCCAGAAAGCAATGTCCCCAAATTTCTTAGAAGAAAAGAAGTATCATATAAGAATGAGCACACAAACTAATAGGAAATGTAATGAGACAGTCAAGAAAGGTTACCCTTTAGGAAAGTTCTCTTCCTGCTTAATGAATTTATAGCACTGCTGCAACATAGTCTCTGAGTACTCCAAACTAGGGCTGGCCAGTGGGCCGGGACGGCCCGACCCCGACCCGACCCCCCGCCCCGGTCCCGCTTAAAAAAATAAAATAAAAAATAACGGGGGCGGGACTCGAACTCGGGACGGGACGATGTCTCATCCCGCCAGACCCGAGCCCGCCCCAGGCCCGCCTGACCCGAGCCCGCCCCGAGCCCGTCCCGACCCCGACCCCGCCCTTTTCCCCCCTTTGCAAAAATGACCGTTGCACCAACGGCCATTTTAGATTATGGCCGTTGGCCAACGGCCATTTTAGGCCCCCCCCCCTCCCCCAACCCCCCTACCCCGTAATATTTATTTTTAACCCATAAGTTATTATATTTACACTTTAACCTAATTTTTCAACTATAAATAACTCATTTTCTCTTCATCTTTCTCACAAATCTTCCTACAATCTCTCTAATTTCTCAATATATCTCTCTACAAGTCTACATTGTTTGCTAAATATTCAATTTTATTAATTCATTTGGGAATTAGGAGTGAAGTTGGCAACTAGCTTGAGAATCTTCCATCGAGCAAAGTTTCAATTTTCAACCTCTCGATTACACGTCGACGTTACGTCGGCGTTTGGTACATTCGTTCCTTCATTAAATTATTATTGTATGTTTATTTTATTTTTTTATTTAGCGCACTTAATTTTATTGTCTTTAATTATTTATTATCATAATTAAAATGGAAGGATTAAAAGGTATGTTTAAGGGTAAGGGTAAGGGTGCTTCTTCTAGTAGGGGCAACCAGGGCAAGGGTACTTCTTCTAGTCATCTTATTCCTACACAGGATGATTTTGTACTCAACATTTTCCTACAATACCATTAGATTTAGACAGGAGCTATTTTCTGGAACTCAAGAAGACTTTAATTTAGACGATGATCTAGATGATATACCCACTAATGTTGATGACAACACACCCACTAGTGCACCTTCAACTGAAATACCTCCTATCCCCCCTAGTATGAGACGAGGTCCAGCAAAACGACCATTAAAATCATATGCATGGACATTTTTTGATAGGGACGTAGAGAATCAAGTAGCCATATGTAAAATTTGTAAAAATGTTTTAAAATTTAAAACTGGAAAAGGTCACGGTGGGACGGGGGGTTTAATTAGACACGTAGTAAGTGCTCATCCAGCTAGGTATGCCCAATACCAGGCTTCAAAACCGGGTGCGCAAACGCCCGCTCAATCGGGATAAGGTTCACATACTAATATTGTCCCGGATCAAGTACAGGGTCAAATTAACCCTATGACGGAGGGAATTGTAGGCTCTAAATACAATAAACATAGAGATAGGGAAGCAATATCAAAATTAGTTGTTGTGGAGGGTTTGCCTTTTTCATTTCCTTCATCTCCCGATTTTATTCATTACATTAGAGATATATATAATCCTGCTTTTAACGGTTTTCCTAGATCAACTGTTAAGAAAGATGTATTTAAATTCACGCATGAATATCAACAATATTTACGTTTTTCATTATATCATTTTAATGGCAAAGTATCTATCACGTCTGATATAGGTCGTAGTACTAACGGCCATGATTATTTAACTCGTAACTTGTCATTGGATAGATTATAAATGGTCTATGCAAAAACGTATTTTAGCGTATAGATATATAGATGATAGGCACAATGGTACTTTTATTGCAGAAAATATTTATCAAGTGTGTGATTATTACGGAATTACCGATAAAATTATGACTATTACATTAGATAACGCTTCTAATAACAATTACGCAATTACAATGTTAAAAAATAGTTTAACTCCATCTTTTCCAGACCATTTTCATATAAAATGCGCGTGCCATATATATAACTTAATTGTAAAGGATGGTCTATCACTTTTTGAAGACATTCTTAGTAAAATACAATTTTCTATAAACTTTATTTTTAAAAGTAATAAAGTACAACGTAGAAAAGAATATAAAAAAACTTGTCACGATTGTGGACTACCTTATAGAAGAATTCCACAAGAAGTATTCACTAGGTAGAATTCTTTATACGAGCAACTACTTGTTGCTTATGACTATAAATTACCTATAACTTTATTTTTTAACTCTCATAATAAAAAGCCAGCTGATATGATTTTAGATAGTGATTGGGTAAAAATTTCCGAACTTATTGTATTTTTAGAGAAATTTTTTAGAGCAACAAAAGAATTTTCCGGTATATATTATCCTACTATTTCAACTATGTTATTTTATATAACTCTAATATTTTTATTACTTAGTGAATATATGGAAAAACCAAATTATAAGGCAACTATTAAAAAAATGTTTGTCAAAATTAAAAAATATTTTATTCATATTCCCTCTATTTATATTATTGGTTCTCGTATTAAATCCTACTATTAAAATAGACGGTACTAAATCACTAATTGAAACTATTTACGATTGTATAGAAGTACTACCACCTCCAAGTCCCAAAAATCTAAATCACCCACCACCTATTGAACAAACTAAAGAAGAAGCGGTGTCTAGCGTAGAACACCAATGCAAAAGTATATATAGATTTTATCAACAAGAAAATGCTAGTAACTTACCGGCTTCCATACCATCTTCTTCATCTTCAACACAACCTCACAAAAGACATGCTTTGTTTCGCGGCTAGTATTGAAAGCCTCGTAAATAGAATGTGCGGCCGTACCTCTACTACTAACCAAATTAGCGAGTTGGATATTTTTATTTTGCGGGGTTCTTTACCGTATCAAGAAGTTATCAATGAAGATGGACAAGAAGACTTGCTTTGAAATACTTTGGAGGAGGAATGAGAAGACCTTTCCGACACTTTCATTGATGGCTCGAGATGTTTTGAACATTCAAGCGTCATCAATCGCGTCCGAAAGCGCTTTTTCGCGAGCGAGATATCAAATAGGAGACCACGAGACACTCATTGGCCGGAGACGGCTTGAAATTGCGGTATTATTCGAGATTGGATACGAGCGGAGCGGAGAAGGTGCGGTCAACCGGAGATCAACGAAGAAGATGATGAAAACTACAACGAAATCTTAATCGAAGGTAGTGGAAGCGACGTGGATCAATTTGACCAACAAATACCAATTCCAACCGAAGAACCACAGGAAATCATCAAGCAATTAGAACAAGTTTTTTTGAGAATGTAATTTTTTTTAATTGCAATTTTATTATGTAATTTGCAACTTTTGGACAACACCACAAAGTTGCAATTTAGATTTTAGACAATTGTATTTGTATTACAAAAAAATCATATGTCTATTAAATAATATAAGAGGCACAAAAACAGCCTTGGGATGTTTTTATTACACTATCTTGTTTTGTTTATTGAGTTTTTTTATACATATGTTATTTTATTTTATTTTTAAAAAGGGAAACCCGACCGTACCCCGCCCCGAGCCCGACCCCGCCCCGCCCCGAAACGACGGGATCGGGATCGGGATCGGGATCGGACGGGGCCGGTGCGCAGTCCCGCCGACCCGACCCCGCTAGGCCCCGCTAGACCCGACCCCCTGGCTTGTCCCGCCCCGACCCCGACCCCGCCAGACCCATCCCGCCAGACCCGAGCCCGGCCCACTGGCCACCCTTACTCCAAACCAACAAGAAGAAAAACAATCCACTCTTAGCAAAGAGCCTTGAAAATATTCCACTGCCACAACTAAAATCTATTAGCAAGTGTACCATGTTTATATTTACCATATTTAGTGTTATGTAATTATGGTACAATTAGGATCCCTTGTTGTATAAGGATTCCAAATTGTACACCTATATATATTTTGTATTAGTGAGAAATATACCACCGGTATACCGCCTATATACACTGATATACACCGGTATACCGCCGGTATACCACCGATATACACTGATATACACCTCGTATACAACAAACTAGACCTCTACGGCCTAGTATACCTCTGATATATCACTAATATGCGGTCCTCTTCCCTCTAATAAATCTCCAACATGCCGTATACTACTGGTATACAACATCTCGAAGCCGATATACACTTCATTTACTGCTGAAACTGCCCGTATACGGCCTCCCTAAAGCCGATATACACCTGGTATACGGTCAATTCTGCCTCCATCCACATCGGCCACGCCGCGAAACCCCCCCCCCCCCCCCCCCCCCCCCCCCCAAGTTTTTTTTTCCCGGCAGAACCTACGGCACCCTTGGTGGATTTTCTTGCAGCAGTGGGCACATACATCGGGCCTGGGCCTCCAACAGCTCCTCAGAGCCTGCAGCCCCACATGTCCAATTGGCAGCTTCATCGGCCCAGCAGCCTGGGCTCAACACCGTTGGGCCTCAGCCATCAAGCCCTAATGCCCGCAGCCCATCAGCGACCCAACAGTCTGGGCGCACCAACAACAGGCCACAGCCTTCCGGCCCACTATCTTGGAGCCCAGCAGTCCACTCCAGGCCTTCCCCAATCCAGTTTGGGCCAGGCTTTCGGCACGTTGACTCCTCAGAAGCCCGACAATGCGTGGTATATGGATACGGGCGACACGTCTCACCTCACCAACAAATTTGGTAAACTTCCTCAACTGCGTAATTTAAATACTCCACAATCCATTCTGGTTGGAAACGGTCACCGCATTTCAATTCAAGGTTTTGGCCACACTCTCACCCCACCACCGCATCCCCACTTCTCCCTAAATAACGTTCTCTATGCCCCACATATTATCAAGAACCTAACCTAATTTCCGTTAGAAACTTTTCTATAGATAATTCTGTCTCAATTAACTTTGACCCGTTTGGGTTTTCTGTAATAGACTTACGTACCGGGAAACTCCTTACACGATGCAATAGTGAAGGGGACCTCTATCATTTCCTATCCATGTCCGCTGCCAGTGTCACCCCTCCCACATCTCTAAATGCCCAATCACTCCTCTCACAACCTTAGCAACAATCTCTCCATCTACTTGGCACAATAGACTGGACATCCCGGAGCCCCTGTTTTTAATTTTCTTCGAAACAATAATTTAATTCGTTATTCTGGTGGGAAACCTGCCCAACAATGTATGTATTACCCTCTAGGAAACCACGTTCGCCTTCCTTTTCAGTATTCTTTAAGTGTTACGTTTTCTCCGTTTGATATTGTTCATGCAGATTTATGGACATCTCCTGCTATTAGTTTACTGGGTCATAAATTTTATCTTGTATTATTAGATGAGTTTTCACACTTTATATGGATTTACCCTCTCAAAGTTCAAGTCTGAAGTCTATACCAATTTTCTTGAGTTTCATAACTTTATCAAACACAATTTGAAAAATTGATAAAATCATTCTAATGTGATAACGGTTGTGAGTTTAATAATTCCGCGTTTCATAAGTTTTGCACCAATAATGGCATGGTCTTCCATTTTTCCTGTCCGCACACCTCACCCCAAAACAGAAAAGCCGAACGAATCATTCGTACTATCAACAACATGGTTCATACTTTTCTTTTCCATGTCTCTCTCCCCCATCGTTCTGGGTCTATGCAGTCAAAATGTTAGAATATATCCTTAATATTTTACCTACCAGTACTCTTCAAAACAAAACCCCCACCGAAATTCTCTACCGTCGGATCTCATCATATGACCACCTTAAAATTTTCGGTTGCATGTGCTCCCCGAACCTTGCCTCCACTGCCCCTCATAAATTAGCACCTCGTACCACCCTGTGTGACTTCATAGGCATTCTTCTAATCATATGGGCTATTTGTGCTATGACTTGTCCTCTCGTAAAATTCATATCTCTCGCCACGTCACATTTGACGAGACCACATTCCCGTTTTCGAACATTAAAAAATTTGAAAATCGGACTATACCTTCCTTGACGAGTCTGACATCTCCCCCGTCATCCTCAGGGAATTGTGCCAATCAGACACCACCAAATTAAATATGCCACCCACTGCCACATCACCGCCGATTGCCACCACCGCCGGCAATCTGCCCCCCATCTTTGTACCTTCACCCACTGCCACCACCACAGGGTCACCTCCGGCATCTCTATCGTCTTTTCGGTCTTTGTCTTTGTCACCGCCGATTGCCACCACCACCGGCAATCGGCCCCCATCTCTGTACCTTTACCGATACCCTTCCCCGTCGTTGTAGCGTCTCCAAATCACCACCCCTCATGTCGCATCCACTCCAACCACTGACAACCTACCTCGCAGCCCCGACTTATCACCGACCAACTCGAAATCTGATCCCTTCCCACCTCCGACACAATAACCCACACTCTCATCCTCAGCCAGCCTCGATTCACCGACACCGACAACAGAACCCCCGTAGCCACTACACTTGCCATCAACCCACCCGAATCGCCGACAACACCACCAACCACAAATACCAATCACCACTCAACCACCATACCCAAAATCCCTATTCCGCACACCCTCACTGCACCAAACCAGTCTACCAACCAGAACAGTTCACCCGACCCAAAACCATACCCAGACAACACCCTTACACCATATGGAAACCCGTGCCCAATACGAGATTTTCAAACCCAAAGTCCAATTTAACTTGTCTACCCAAACCATTTCCCCTATTCCCAAAAACCCAAAATTAGCCAAATTAGACCCGAATTGGCATGCGACCATGTGTGAGGAGTTTAATGTGTTAACAAAATAACATACTTGGGATTTGGTTCCTCGATTGGAGGGGGTGAATGTGATCCACTGCATGTGGCTTTTTGGTCATAAGTACAGAGACAATAGTGACCTAGAAAGATATAAGGCAAGGCTTGTGGCAAATGGTACTAATCAGTAGGCGGACATTGATTGTGGTGAGACATTCAGTCCGGTTGTTAAACCGGCCACTATTCGTACAGTCCTGAGCATCGCTATGGGTAAGCATTGGCCGATTCATCAACTTAATGTAAAAAATGCCTTTCTACATGGGGATTTAAAAGAAACTGTCTACATGCACCAGCCGCTCGATTTTGTTAATCCAGCCGCCCCTCAATATGTATGTCATCTCCGTAAGTCACTTTATGGTCTGAAACAGGCCTCTCGAGCGTGGTATGATCGCTTTGCACAGTATATTATGCAAATTGAGTTTACATGTCGCAAGTGTGATAATTCTCTGTTTACTTTCCATAGAGCCAGTAACACTGCTTATTTATTGTTATATGTGGATGATATTTTTCTTACTGCTTCTTCCGATGTGTTGAAAAATGAGATAAATGCACTGCGCAAAACCGAATTTGCTATGATTGACTTGGGGAAGTTGAGCTATTTTTTGGGGATTTCAGTGACTAGATTTGCAGATACTATGTTTCTTTATCAGCGTAAGTATGTAGAGGAGATTGTGTACAGGGCTAAAATGGCAAATTGCAAGATCATGTCTACTCCAGTTGACTCTAAATCAAAGATCAGTGCTTTGGATGACAATTCAGTGTCAGATCTCACTCTATACAAGAGTCTTGCTGGAGCACTACAATACCTTACTTTCACTAGACCTGATATTGCTTATGTTGTTCAGTAGGTATGCTTATTCATGCATGCCCCTAGGGAGCCTTATTTTACTGCCTTCAAACGTATCATTCGATATGTTAAGGGCACAATTGATTATGAGTTGCATCTCTACCCCTAAGCACCGACCAGGTTGTTATCATATACGGATGCTGATTGGGCAGATTGTTCGAACACGCGACGATCCACCTCAGGCTATTGTGTGTTCTTAGGAGATAACCTCATTTCTTTGTCAGCCAAAAGACAAGCCATATTATCCCGTTCGAGTGCAGAAGCAGAATAAAGAGGTGTTGCTAATGTTGTTGTTGAGATCTGTTGGCTCCGAAACCTTCTTTTGGAGCTTCAATGTCCTCTTCGTAAGACGTCTTTAGTCTATTGTGATAACATATCCTCTATATATCTATCTCATAATCCGGTTCAGCATCAGCGAACCAAGCACATTGAGATGGACATCCACTTTGTTCGTGAGAAGGTTTCTCTCGGTCATGTCAAGGTATTGCATGTGCCTTCTTCATATTAGTATGCGGATATATTCACAAGGGGCCTTCCCAGACAAGTCTTCCTAGACTTCAGATCCAGTCTTAGCGTCCGACCTCCTCCCGCTCCGACTGAGGGGTGTATTAGCAAGTGTACCATGTTTATATTTACCATATTTAGTGTTATGTAATTATGGTAGAATTATGATCCCTTGTTGTATAAGGATTCCACATTTTACACCTATATATATTTTGTATTAATGAGAAAGGCTCATCAAGGGAGATTAATACAATCTTACATACATAACACTAAATATGGTAAATATAAACATGGTACACTTGCTAATAAAATCAATATGATTGGTATCGAAATGGATCTATCCCTTCAAGTTCAACAAAACCAACTACTTAAAAAAACACAAACACACACACCTTGGTGTTTAACAGTGTGATAGTAAAGATTATAATACTTTAACGATCGGTAGATTTCCAATATATGTTTAATCCGTAAGCCAAGTTGCAGGCAACTTTATGTAAAACCAAATGAACTCTAAGCACACATATCAAACTGATTAACAAAGCATTTGTCTAATGCAATAAGGAAAGAACGAACCTTTGAGTAATTTCCCATGCCTGCTTCCATCTCATTAACATCCATCAATATATTGGATGAATTCTATTCATCTTTACTGCTAGGTTTCCAGGGAACTAATCACAGTTCAATCTATTCAGCTTCATCTCCTCTCAAAAGGTGCAATATCCTGAAGGGAAGTAGAATATATTGTGTATTGTTGCTTCAACCTAAGTGTCTTTCCCTCAAGTGACTTGTCACCTTGGTATAAAATATAGCAAATCAGATCCAAATACAATAAAAATAAAACCCTAATAGGTGGTGAGCAAATAGTCTCAATAATATAATCAGAAGTTTCTTATGGTTACTAATTGTGGGATTTCTTTAGAAATCTTGATAGTGTCCACTATCTTCATCAAGATGAAGCCTTCAGTTATTCAAGGTGTTGGGACGTTTATTTTCCCTCGATTATGTAATATATTATAAGATTAGTTGTTTCAACTGTTTTCTTGATTTCCAGCACATTTTATGGTGTATTTTTTCTCCTCTGCCATCCACTTTCGTCCATTCTGTTTGAGTGATGCATATCGAGTAACTGGTCAACATTAAAACACGATTCAACCTACATGATTATCTTTTAAAATTTTGTGATATGGTGTTCTTACTTCCTAGATGTTACAATAAGATTAAAAATAAATTAATTTTCGTAAATATAAATTTTTTAGTTAATTTTGGAATTTAGATATAAAAAAAATTACTTCATAGATGAAACGAGATTTTTATGACTGCGAAACCCGGATAACTTCAGTAGTTCCTAATAATTGAGTGAACTTTTGAATAATGAACTCCATTTAATATGGGTTATATTGACTTAGTTTGTTGTTGTGCGTTGTGTGCTAAATTGAATTCATCTATAAACAGTTTTATAATAATTGACAAGCATTTCAAAGTTCCTTTTGTTAGCAAGTTCATCTCCAATTAAAGAAAAAGGTACATGATTATTCACTGAATAAAATATTTGAAAAGTTCATTATTTTCATATATATATATATATATATTGTCATGAACTTTATTTAATATTTTAGAATTTTAAATTAAATTACTTAAATCTTCATATCTATCAATAAAATTTTCTACATTAAGAATCAAAGCATTATATTAGAATAAATGACTAATATTTTATTCACTTGAAAGAACCTATTCTAATATATATATAATAAAAAATGTGATATATAAAAAATACTTTTTTTCTCAAACAAGAATAGACTACTCTAGAAGAACCAAAAAGTAGAAATAAACTACTATAAAATATACTAATTTTCTTGGAGATAATTACATATAAACTAGAAATTTAATACTAATGCTAAGAGATACTTACTGCAAGAAGAGTAATCTCTCAATGTCAATTGCTTTTTCAGCTCTGTTATCTCTGCTTCTCTTTCCCTGAAAATCTTGATTATCCATCAAATGTATCTGCTTCTATCAATTTTGCCTCTTCAACCCGGTTTTGACAATACTCATTCCTTTGATTTGTTTCCACCTCTCCTAACCACTTTAAGTTGTGTGACTTACACCATTTTTTGTATTCAGATATCTTTTCTTTTGTTGGAATGAAAAAGTTTTTAAATGGGCATCTGTCGTTACAAACGGTAGGAAATTTACTAATATGAGATTGAGTTTATCCCGTCTTTAATAACTTAAATACGTGGGCCCCGCATGTCGGAAATATCATTTCTTCGCACATGTCTAATCTACTAAGTGAGTAGATAATGCTAGTACCAAGTATCGTCAAATTTCGTTAAGAAATGAAAGAGATATTGATACACAAAGTAAGGTGTTTGAGACATGAAAAGATGGAGTGTTTTTGGCCAAGAATGACATATCTACCTCATTGGTAGAAGATGGAAAGATTGTGCAATATATAAACTCTAAGTTTGAGTGAAGGTTTGGGACCCCAAGGGGTAACCCATGTGTTTAGAAGGGAGAGGACCTAAGTGAGCTTGGGTTTTAGGCTAAGCCACGCGCATTGTCGCCCGTCCGGTCCTGGGTCCTGGGCTGTTGCTTTCTTCTGAAACTTTTTTTTTGTCCCTGAAGTTTTTCGGAACATTACAACGGCTCTTTCTTCTCCAAAGGACACCAGCCAACAAACATGACTATTCAACAGAATCATTCGTTGCTTTCTTTTCTGCTCTTATAAATAGAACATTTATGTTCAAATTAGAGTACACAGAACACAAACTCTCTTCTTCTGTTTATTCTGTTCAAAACACAGAAACACTAAACACAGAAACAGATCAACAATCTATTCTATATTTATTTTCTTCGCTAGAATCAACTTTATTTGATTTGTATAGTTGATTGTTGTTGTTTTATCTTGGGAGACTATTGTCCATCACCGTAAAAGCATCTATACAGGGCAATTTTGTCTTAAAGACAGAGAGCCATCTCTCGACTCAGCAAATAATTATGTCTATTTCATCTTTCTACAACACTATTACCAACAATTTAAGACAAAATTTTTCTGAGTGTTCGAAAGATGTCTGTCAACAGTTATGTTTCAAGTTCTGGTTCTAATTCTCATTTTTGCTCTGTTTCTGCCAACTGTTTTGTTGACAGTTCTGTTAACAATTCTGTTGGTAGTTCTGGTTCAACTCTTATCAACAATTTTGTTTCTAGTTCTACTGCTGTTGTTCAAGGCAGTGCCTCTGGCACTGCTCAATGAAATGTTGTTGTCCCTGCTCCTAACAGTTTCCAAAGCAAACGCCCAGGAAAGGTTTTGGATAACAATTACAACAAGAGAAGTAGACTAAAGATGTTGTTCTATCTTACTGCGTTGAGTCTGTCACAATCTCAGACAGAAGATCCTCCTTTTGGTGGGGATGCAATGGACACTCAGTCTAACACATGACTGAAGTGGGCCAAAATATCCAGGTCACACATGACCTGAAGGCCAAGAACAAACGCAAGGCAGAGGCTAACGTTGTACAAGAAGAGGGTAATCCTCCGAATCTTGATGACAAAATTGTGGATTTCTCGGGAGTGGTATTGAGGCGAATGGAGAACCCAAGGCAATGGTGGATAGACACGGGTGCAACCTATCACATCTGCTCTGACAAGAATGCATTCTCCTCTTACGCCCCAGTCACGGACAAGAAGCTGGTCATGGGCAACGACGCCACCTCTAAAGTGCAAGGGGTTGGAAAGGTTGTCCTCAAAATTACTTCAGGTAAAGAGATCACTCTAAAGAAAGTGATGCACGTCCCTGACATTCGCAAGAACTTGGTTTCAAGGCTACTGTTGGTCAAGGCTGGTTTTAGACTAGTTTTTTAGTCCAACAAATTTGTAATAACTAAGAATGGTAATTTTGTAGGAAGGGGCTTCGCATGTGACGGCCTTTTCAAAATTAATGTTATGTCTGTAATTCGTTCATCAAATGAAATAAAGTCTTTTACCTACTTGCTTGAGTCATCTAATTTATGGCATCCTGATTAGGACACGTTAACTACAAATCCATTCAAAAGTTAGTAAAATTAGAATTGTTGACTTCCTTCGACATAAACCCTCAATATAAATGAGAGGTATGCGTAGAAGCAAAATTAACCAAATCGTCTTTCCATTCAGTCGAAAGAAACACCGCTCCTCTAGAACTTATTCACACCGACATATGTGATTTAAAGTTTGTGCAAACTAGAGAGGGGAACAAATACTTTGTGATTTTCATTGATGATAGTACAAGGTATTGTTATGTTTACTTGTTGAAAAGTAAAAATGAAGCGTTTGAAGCATTTTAACGTTACAAAGCAGAAGTTGAAAATCAACTAAACGTACGGATTAAGGCAATTCGTAGTGAAAGAGGGGGAGAATACGTAGCACCGTTTGAAGAATACTGTGCTCAATTCGGCATTGTTCATCAAACGACCGCTCTTTACTCGCCTTAGTCTAACGGTATTGCCGAGCGCAAAAACCGTACGTTAAAGGAAATGATGAATGATCTACTTATCAATTCCGATTTAGCCCAAAACATGTGGGGCAAAGCAATTCTTACCGCTAATACAATTTTCAATAGAGTTTCGCGTAAGCGTAAGGATAAAACTCCATATGAATCATGCAAAGGAAAGAAACCCACTTACAAATATTTGAAAGTGTGGGGCTGTTTTGCAAAGGTCGAAGTACCTAAATCAAAACAGGTCAAAATTGGACTTAAGACTGTAGATTGCATATTCATCGGATATGCAAATAACAGTAGTGATTATCGCTTCTTAGTGTATAAGTCGAGATACCTGATATCCATAAGGGTACGATCATGGAATCAAGGAATGCTAAATTCTTTGGACAAATCTTTTCTAGAAAGGAAAAAGAAATAATTTCGCGCAAACGAAGTTATGAACAAAATGCTCAAAATCAACAAAACCCAGGAGTTTCTGATTATCCGGAACTAGACGTTCCAGATCTACAAGACTCAGAAGTTACTGACTATTCGGAACTTAGGGGTTCTAGAGGTTGAACCAAGACGGAGCAAAATGGCCAAAAAGACAAAATCTTTGGTCCAAGCTTTCTAACCTATATGGTTGAAAATGAACCAAGGAAAATTAAGGAATCATTGTCAACTCCAGAAGCACCGCTTTGGAAAGAAGCTATAGAAAGCGAAATAGATTCCATCATGCAAAATCATACTTGGAAAATGGTTGATCTTCCTCCGAGAAGCAAACCTTTGGGTTGTAAATGGATACTCAAAAGAAAGTACAAAGCAGATGGAACTATTGACAATTATAAGGCTAGATTAGTAGTCAAAGGCTACAGGAAGGCATCGACTACTTCGACACATACTCTTCTATGTCTAGATTAACGTCCATAAGGGTATTCATAGCCATTACAACTTTGCGTGACCTTGGGATACATCAAATGGATATTAAGAAAGCCTTCATAAACAGAGAGTTGGAAGAGGAAATATACATGGAACAACCCGAGGGGTATGTGGTTCCACGACAAGAAAAGAAAGTATGTTGACTTGTTAAGTCTCTGTACAGACTCAAACAAGCCCTGAAATAATGGCATGAAAAGTTTGATAATACTTTATTATCAAAAGGTTTCTCCATAAATAAATGTGATAAATGTATCTATATCAAAGGGAACTATGACTCATTTGTCATGATATGTCTTTATGAAGATGACATGCTCATCACCGGAAGTAGTCTGAACTTGATCCTGAAAACCAAGAATATGTTGAAACAATGCTTCGACATGAAAGATATGGGTATCACAGGATCAATTTAGGAATTAAGATTTCTAAGACAACTGACGGGATGGTCTTATCTCAATCTCATTATATTGAAGATGTTTTGAGGAAATTTGATGTATTTGACAGTCTCCTTATGAAGTCACCAATGGATATGAATCATAGAATTGATAAGAATCGTGGTGCACCCGTATCCCAAGAGCGATATGAGCATGTCATTGGTAGCTTATGTACATTACAAACTGCACCCGACCCGATATCGCTTATTAAGTCAATAAGTTGGCTAGGTTTACTCGTAATCTTGGAAATGATCACTGGAAGGCATTAAATCGTATACTACGATAACTGAAATATTCGTTGACTTACGTATTACATTATTCAAGATATCCAGCCGTATTGGAAGGATACAATGAATGCAAACTGAATATCGGATATAAAGAACACCAAATCCACCAATGGGTATGTTTTTACAATTGGTGGTGGGGCTGTGTCTTGGAAATCCTCTAAGCAAACATGCATCACCCGATCCACGATGGAATCAAAGTTTATCGCTTTGGACAAAGCAGGAGAAGAAACAGAGTGGCTTCACGACTTCTTAGAGGATATCCCTAGTTGGGATAAACTCGTACTTCGGTGATGATTCACTGTGACAGCCAATCGGCTTTATCATTCTTTAAAGAAACATAACTCCAAAGTCGTTCTCGCGATAGACATTGAGTGCTACATGCATTATGGGTAAAGGATAAGTTTCTAAAACTTTTAATGATTCCTAACACTTGCGAGTGGGGTAAAGCAATATACCTTATAGGAGATCACTTATTTAAGTGCGAAGACAGGCCGTTTCAAATGTATGCACTTAAAAATCCAAGCATTGTCCATGGCCACAACGGACAAAACGATAAGAAGAAATAAATAAGGAGAGTTATTATATTGATACCATTGTCTTGGTTTACACTAAACACTGACGGTTCAAGACATCACGTTCACCGCGCAGTAAGTAAATTCGATGGTAATCGACCAAGGAAGGTTCAGACCCGAAAGCTACCTTTCCTGATGCAATATATTTTCGCTGAAAGATTGCTGGACTTTGGCACCTCCTTTGCACCAATTCTCTTTCAAGAGGGGATTGTTGGAAATTTACTAATGTGGATTGAGTTTATCCCGTCTTTAATGACTTAAACATGTGGGCTCCGCATATCGGAAACATCGTTTCTTCGCACATGCCTAATCTACTAAGTGAGTAGATGATGTTAGTGCCAAGTATTGTCAAATTTCGTTAAGAAATGAAAGAGATATTGATACACAAAGTAAGGTGTTTGAGACATGAAAAGATGAAATGTTTTTGGCCAAAAATGACAAATCTCCCTCATTGGTAAAAGATGGAAGGATTGTGCAATATATAAATTCTAAATTTGAGTAAGGGTTTGGACCCCAAGGGGTAACCCATGTGTTTAGAAGGGAGAGTGTCACGACCCGACCCGACGGGCCGCGACTAACCGCCCTAATGACGTCATTATACTAACCTGTCACACATAATCTAACTAACCCTTAATGAGTCGAAATCCGGCGATAACGTCGCAATAACAACATATGCCAGGGTAGGCAAGCCGACAAGGCCGCCTTTACCCCCGAATGCACTGTCTCCCCGAGGAGTCACAATTAGCCAATATAAAATAACAAGCAAGCCGACAAGGCGCCACCGTATAGTAACGTATAAACATGGGAACACCCCAAAGACGAATACAATAACATGACCGACCCAAACAGAGTCATAACCCTTACATACGTACAACCCACCACTGTCTACGGACCTCTATAAGAAGAAGAACGACATATGACGGGACGGGGCCCCGCCGTGCCCCTAAATACAAACAAAGCTCTAAAGATATTCGGTACCAACATGACAAAGCTCGGATCAAAGGAGCTTTCCAACCCGGTAGGAACCTAGGCCCGAGGTTCACCAAACGAGAGCATGTACCGCGGGCATGAAACGCAGCCCCCCGAGGAAAGGGGGGTCGGTACGAAATAATGTACCGAGTATGTAAAACATGAAGTCCGTAAAAGAGATCATAATTAGCCAACGAAAACGAAGATCGGTATAAAAATCGTGGATTCAAATCCAACCGTGCCATAAACCATAAAAGTCGGTTGTGCCTTATAAAAATGAGAGTCAAGGCAAGAAAACATGAATGCCTGTCCATATACATATATATACCGTAACGTAACCCGGCCCACTAGTGCGGGACTCGGTGGAATCATATCATAACCCGGCCCATGCGGGACTCGGTAAATCATCTCTCATCTATGGATCCATCCTACGTAACCCGGCCCTCTAGTGAGGGTCTCGGTGAACAATGCAAGGCCGTGCACGAGTCGTAACCCGGCCGGGACTCGGTGAGGTGAAGTAGTAACACTTAGCACGAGTAGATATCGTGAGTAACCATATGCAAGTAAAAATTATCATCTGACTTTCAATAAAATCATTGTAATAATGTCATAATAAACTCTTTGCTGAAAAATCATAGGCACTTCTCATAACAATCCTCATTAGGAATTAAACTGTATAAGAATTAAGTACGTCCGCCGTACTTTCATTAAATCATGCCAAAAAGAAAGAAGTAAGAGTTTCACATACCTTATTGTCGAACTAACCAACTTACTAATTAAAGTTCGTCTCGTCTAGCACTTCAACCTATAACAATGGTAATACGTTCGTCAATTTTATGATTACTAGCATATTTTATATCGAATAATGACTTCTTATTCTATAAAAAAAATCGGGCAGCACTTCCCCCGTTTATACATGTTTCCACAACTTCCAAACGAGGCTAATAACATCAATAACCAAGTACCAATTAAGGGCACAACCAAAACAACAATAAAGGGAATTTACACACCCACTTCTCATGTAAATTTTGCCTCTTAATCCACCTTAAAAACAGCCCCTAAAACAGTCCATATACATCACCACATGTCCAACAATTTCATGCAAGTTCTTGGCCACAACATGTCATAATTCCATAACCCTTATCTTAACTCCTAAAATCCAATTTCGTATTTCAATACTTCCATATAACTAATTCCAACTAAATATCAATGTTTCCTTTCAATTTCATCATGCAATTAGTGATAATAATAACCACAATAACCAACGAATCCAACAACACCAAAATCTGTCCCAAATTGGCAACTAGCCAAAAATGGTCACATGCAATGCTCAAATTTCAATTCTTCCTTAACACAAATTCATTACCTTAATTCTAACAACATGCATTCCAATTATATCATAGAAAGAAGAATTTTTATACCTCACATTCGTCAAAACAGTCCGCAAATTTCTGCCACTGTTTGTCCGAAAATTCCCCACTGTTTTGTAATTTTTCTCCTCCTTTTTGTTCACTTCTTCAACTCCAATTGACATGCAAGTGTTCTACCATGTTAAGCCATCATCCCTACACGTTTTTCTTCCAAAATTTCATCCCAAAAATCCCAATTTTCTGGCAGTTTTCAGTCCAAGCAGTGGCTGTTTTTGCCATCGCTTTCGCCACCGATTTTGGTGTGGTTTTGCTTCTAATTTTTGGTGAAAAATGTAGTCTAGGAAGAGAAGATAACAACCTTAATTTTGGTTATGGGTGGAGGGTGATTTTCGGATTAGTGTAGAGGAGAGAATGAGAGGAGAGTATTTTTTTTTGGTTAAGTTTGGAAGAAGATGAAGAGGTAAGTGTAGGTTATATAAAAAAAAAATCTGATTTTTTTTCTCCTTTTTTTACACTTTGGCCCCCAAGTTCTTCAATTAGTAAAACTCAAACCCACTTCTTTTAATTCCCGAGAATTCCATAAGCCTCGTATCCTCAATGTCATAATTTTTTTTTTATACAAAACTATTCCATAACCCCATTGGAATAAATTCAACTTCTAGGATTAATTCTCGTCGTCACGTGTATAGCGCTAAAGAAAAATTATTCCGGGATAACATCCGCTTATACACTAGTTTCCCGTATTAACATATGTAAGCGTTCCTTATATTCAATATCCGAATCTTGCTTTCTTAATGACGTTCTTAATTATCGTCTTAATCTTACGAGGTGTAACATTCTTCCCCCCTTAGAAACATTCGTCCTCGAATGTTCATACTGTTGGGCACATCTTATACAACTTGATTCAAGGATTCACAAGCACACATAAATTTGCATATTAGGTCATCTTAGACTCTATGATACACGTTTCTGCCAACAAATATCCAACTTACAAACAACTCAACTCTTGCCATTATCTAACAAAAGGACTCAGATAAACAAGGAGACAACCTACGTCCTAGCTTATTCGTAATTTTCTAAAAGTGAAGTATACTAAAACTAAGGCTAAGTAGAGTCATTACTCCCGCAGTACCACATTATGTACATATATACAAGAACTTTAAGCATAATCTATACCTTAGTCTTAAACTTGAGAACAGATAGCATCTTCACAATCAATGACTAATCCCCATTTTATATATTCGATTCCCGGTCCTATTTTAACCAAAATAGTTAAGTACTTAAATGAATATTTTAACTCAAAATCAGCAGCTTTCAACTAAGCACATAAGGATCGGGGAAGACATAACTTCAAAATGGTGTAATAGCAAAGACTAAAATATATATATATTTTTTTCCGAGTTCCCAAAAGCCTAATATCCTCAACCTGGATCAAGATGCAAGCGTTCTATATAATAGAATCCAAATATACCTAATAGAGGCGTTGTCTGATCATGCAGGGTACTAAGGAAAATCACACAAGCTACCCTCACGATGATATACATATGAACATGCCCAAGACACCAACATGGCATATACAATAGTTGCCTAGTCTGAACCATAAATAAGGGATCACAAGGCAGGTGTAAATAAGTGACATATGCATACAAACTACCTTAGACCGTCCCAACCACACATATATATTTAGGAACACAAGAGATGCTAAATGAATATCCAATCCATCATTACCATGCCTATGATCAGTACTAAGGCTAAACAAGTCTTAAAGTTTATATTAGACCTACATCAAGCCTAAATCGTAACAAGTGGACACATAATAGGCATATAATGAGCTAAGTTTTCCTGTCCAGATATTAATCACTATCTCTCTAATAATTCAAATAGCAAGTGTTATCCATATCGTGTTATTTGAGCCTAACATATACTTAATACCCATATTAAGAATAATTTTAAACAATGAGCATAAATTGGAAGCTTAAGTTAATCAAAACAGGTTACTCAATGTCTCATTTTTAACAATGATTAGCAAGACTTTATCTATTACAAGTCGACACCGTATTGAACTTACTAATCCAAAACTTACGGATATATCCAAATCATATTAACATTAATTAGGCATGCTTAGTCATAGCTTCTAACATACCCCCAAATCAAGAAAGTAAAGCGTGCTCGGAATTTAGGTAATATTCATAATTCACAATCATCACATAGGCTACCCGTTATCAATTCCCATCATAAATAACATCATATAACCTCAACCATATCAACCCACTTAACTCATTCTCTTCTAGTTTTAAATTATCATATCGACGATATAAGACAAGTTTTGTTAAATCGGACAACTAATCTTGTTCTTAATTAGTGACGCTTGTTTTAGGTAGATAATATGACCAAACGACTTACGTATAGCCAAACGAGTTTCCAAAATAATATATTGGTCATCACGTTAATTTAAATAACCCATACATGCTAAACCCAACTTCAATCCAACCCGCCAATCCATTAAATCAAATCTAGGCATTTCATATATCATTAATATCTTTAAATTAACTAAGTAGCCCATACACGACTAGACAAATCTAAAATTAACCCGTTTTGTTCTATTTCAATTGTACGATTATTCTAAATCAAAGCATGGAACATTTACACTCTTTTGTTGACATCTACTACTACTTTCAATTTGGTAACAATGCCCCTTCTTCTCCCTATATAAAGATGATGGTGACCAGGTACAATCCCAAACTCTTAAAGGGACGAACAAGAATCTCTCTCGCTCGTTTCTAAGTTTGGTATTACCTAAAGCTACAATCTTGTAGGTACCATCAAGAAGTGGATTGGGAAACATAAAATACAAGGTACCCCCCCCCCCCTTTTTCACATCTTGGAAAATGGACAATGTCAATCAAAACTTAAAGGAATCTATAACTATACCAAATTAGATATTCAATCCCGAGTGGTAACAGTAAACCAATTATCCTGGACATGAGTAGGCATAAACAAGTATATATAGACAGACCAAACATATGTGGATTGCCTATCCATGCCATGCTAACCTCATCACTACTCACTTAATAACTTAACCAAATCGACGAAGCAAGGGAATGCACATAATTGAGGAACTACTCAGATATTCATTCATTTTTTTTTTCAACATGTGATTTAGATACCTATCAAAACTCAAATGATCTTATATTATCTACCAAATTTACATAAAAGGAGAAGGGGGTAGACATATCGATAGCAGACATGGGGAATAGGTGGACTTAACGGTTTGATATAATCAACACATAGATACAAACACATGAACATATACAATCAAACCAAACTGGATGCGAGTTATGCACATGAGGAAAGGACAAGATTATTTTAAATAGTTATGTTCAGATGAGTATTAGACCAGCTAAGACTATTGGGACATGCCAATGATAGATATGACCCTTTAACACGCAAAACATACACCAAATAGGCTCCTAACTATCCTTTAGATCATGACAGCACACTTAAACAAGACACACATCCATTTCAAAGTCATTAGGTGATCCTATCATAATTATAACAACATTCTTATGCTAAATCTTAGTTCCCTTATTATAGGCAGATAGATAAATAAATAAATAAAATATTAAGCCCTTCAATCATTTCCATACCAAATGTGACCTTTACAACCAACATAGTCATTATGTAAGCATAATTTTTAACTTCAACAACTGGTGTTTAATTAACATAACCTGTGTAGTTGAGTCATGGGTTAATCGAACATAGTGTCTAAGAGGTTTAATATACTTCTCAAGCCACTATAGCAACATACCGAAATAATTTGTTCAGTTAACCAGGGGAACAAACCTCATGTTCATGTATTAAGCATACAAAATTAGTACATATGCTAATGATGGTTTGACCTAACATACTATGGACACCACAGACTTAAACAATCCAAGAGGGGTTACAATGGACTAAAACTAGTATACCAATTACTTCAAGGTCATTTAAACGGATCATACAAGGTCAAATAACCCTTAAACTTAACAAGACAACCACTTAACACACAAATAATCGTCACACAATACTCTAACAAGTGTTTTCATCAACCGAATATGCTAGACATTAATAGAGTAGTCACAAATAGCCACAATATTCACATATATAACATAATGCTTGGCATAATATATTCAAGGTTTAATAGTTAACTAAATAAGTAAACCGTTTATTGCGTTAAAGAAATAAGTCATTCCCTGGAATTATGTAAATACTCAATTTTCCACTCCCTTAAGCAACTATTGACAACATGTTTGGCATACGAGTCTATTCCCTATTTAAGAGATAAAACACAGGCTTGGGTTATTAGAACATTTTGCATTCTACATTATGATACGCAAAGACAATTACGGGGGAAATTTTAATCAAACATAAAAGATATCTAAGCAAGTCTAATTAACTGTTTAGAGGTAGTCCCACCGAGTAAAATTGGCGAAGATAGGTCCTAACACAAGTGATTTATACTCATCCCACATACCGTACAGAACATTAACGACCACCATGTCCGAAAGAAGTATGACCAAGACAAAATACATTTATACATAACATGGATAGAATAACTCATAAGAAAAGCTGGAACACATCAACTTAAACAGGGTAATATTACAACATGTAGAGAACCATCTACTCCTAAGCCCCATCCACAAGTAGGACAACCCGTTAACGACTATCAACTACCTCGCCGAACTAATTTCAAGGACTTATCCGGACAACTTGCTCCAGAGACAACAAACCTTATATGTACAACGTAGCAATTCCAATTTTTGGCATATCTCATATTCCTATTCATTTTAACATAAGCATACCAAGGAGTCATCACAACTAATAGACTTCACATATACCACGTACTATAACCCGGATCAAACATAAAATATTTTACTCAAGAAGGCCTTGTATATCTAAGGTCTCAACGATTATCTAATATTCTAAGAGTCTCAAATATTCCATGTCCCAAGCTTACATTATTTCTTCCCGTATACGAGTAAGATAGTTTCTCATAACCTCGAATTTGTATTGCCCTTCCGGCGGCCGTCGCTTTCTTCGGAGGCATAGGCGCAACACATTAATACGTCAAAGAGGGAATAACCTAATAACATAGCTCTATCGCACGATCTTAGAGTAAGAAGAATAGAAACCAATCCTAAATATCCGGCAGCCTCCTCCGTATAAGTATGGTGCACAACATACCCATACACAAGACTCTACTAGACACGGTCTCGTAGACATTCCGAGGACTAACCGCTCGATACCACTTTTGTCACGACCCGACCCGACGGGCCGCGACTAACCGCCCTAATGACGTCATTATACTAACTTTTGTCACACATAATCTAACTAACCCTTAATGAGTCTCGAAATCCGGCAAAGATAACGTCGCAATAACAACATATGCCGGGTAGGCAAGCCGACAAGGCCGCCTTTACCCCCGAATGCACCCGTCTCCCGAGGAGTCACAATTAGCCAATATAAAATAACAAGCAAGCCGACAAGGCGCCACCGATAGTAACGTATAAACATGGGAACACCCCAAACACGTAATACAATAACATGATCGACCCAAACAGAGTCATAACCCTTACATACGTACAACCCACCACCGTCTCACGGACCTCTATAAGAAGAAGAACGACATATGACGGGACAGGGCCCCGTCGTGCCCCTAAATACAAACAGAAGCTCTAAAGATATTCGGTACCAACATGACAAAGCTCTGGATCAAAGGAGCTTTCCAACCTGCTGAGTAGGAACCTAGGCCTGAGGTTCACCAAACTGAGAGCATGTACCGCGGCATGAAACGCAGCCCCCCCGAGGAAAGGGGGGTCAGTACGAAATAATGTACTGAGTATGTAAAACATGAAGCTGTAAAAGAGATCATAATTAGCCAACAGAAACAGAAGATCAGTATAAAAATCAGGATTCAAATCCAACTGTGCCATAAACCATAAAAGTCAGTTGTGCCTTATAAAAATGAGAGTCAAGGCAAGAAAACATGAATGCCTGTCCATATACATATATATACCTGTAACGTAACCCGGCCCACTAGTGCGGGACTCGGTGGAATCATATCATAACCCGGCCCATGCTGGGACTCGGTAAATCATCTCTCATCTATGGATCCATCCTACGTAACCCGGCCCTCTAGTGAGGGTCTCGGTGAACAATGCAAGGCTGTGCACGAGTCGTAACCCGGCCCGGGACTCGGTGAGGTGAAGTAGTAACACTTAGCACGAGTAGATATCGTGAGTAACCATATGCAAGTAAAAATTATCATCTGACTTTCAATAAAATCATTGTAATAATGTCATAATAAACTCTTTGCTGAAAAATCATAGGCACTTCTCATAACAATCCTCATTAGGAATTAAACTGTATAAGAATTAAG
The DNA here is from genome assembly GCA_034509755.1 of Anisodus tanguticus. NCBI lineage: Eukaryota > Viridiplantae > Streptophyta > Magnoliopsida > Solanales > Solanaceae > Anisodus > Anisodus tanguticus. Next base: position 45,935,848 of record CM067555.1, read on the forward strand.
TACGTCCGCCGTACTTTCATTAAATCATGCCAAAAAGAAAGAAGTAAGAGTTTCACATACCTTATTGTCGAACTAACCAACTTACTAATTAAAGTTCGTCTCGTCTAGCACTTCAACCTATAACAATGGTAATACGTTCGTCAATTTTATGATTACTAGCATATTTTATATCGAATAATGACTTCTTATTCTATAAAAAAAATCGGGCAGCACTTCCCCCGTTTATACATGTTTCCACAACTTCCAAACGAGGCTAATAACATCAATAACCAAGTACCAATTAAGGGCACAACCAAAACAACAATAAAGGGAATTTACACACCCACTTCTCATGTAAATTTTGCCTCTTAATCCACCTTAAAAACAGCCCCTAAAACAGTCCATATACATCACCACATGTCCAACAATTTCATGCAAGTTCTTGGCCACAACATGTCATAATTCCATAACCCTTATCTTAACTCCTAAAATCCAATTTCGTATTTCAATACTTCCATATAACTAATTCCAACTAAATATCAATGTTTCCTTTCAATTTCATCATGCAATTAGTGATAATAATAACCACAATAACCAACGAATCCAACAACACCAAAATCTGTCCCAAATTGGCAACTAGCCAAAAATGGTCACATGCAATGCTCAAATTTCAATTCTTCCTTAACACAAATTCATTACCTTAATTCTAACAACATGCATTCCAATTATATCATAGAAAGAAGAATTTTTATACCTCACATTCGTCAAAACAGTCCGCAAATTTCTGCCACTGTTTGTCCGAAAATTCCCCACTGTTTTGTAATTTTTCTCCTCCTTTTTGTTCACTTCTTCAACTCCAATTGACATGCAAGTGTTCTACCATGTTAAGCCATCATCCCTACACGTTTTTCTTCCAAAATTTCATCCCAAAAATCCCAATTTTCTGGCAGTTTTCAGTCCAAGCAAGTGGCTGTTTTGCCATCGCTTTCGCCACGATTTTGGTGTGGTTTTGCTTCTAATTTTTGGTGAAAAATGTAGTCTAGGAAGAGAAGATAACAACCTTAATTTTGGTTATGGGTGGAGGGTGATTTTCGGATTAGTGTAGAGGAGAGAATGAGAGGAGAGTATTTTTTTTTGGTTAAGTTTGGAAGAAGATGAAGAGGTAAGTGTAGGTTATATAAAAAAAAAATCTGATTTTTTTTCTCCTTTTTTTACACTTTGGCCCCCAAGTTCTTCAATTAGTAAAACTCAAACCCACTTCTTTTAATTCCCGAGAATTCCATAAGCCTCGTATCCTCAATGTCATAATTTTTTTTTATACAAAACTATTCCATAACCCCATTGGAATAAATTCAACTTCTAGGATTAATTCTCGTCGTCACGTGTATAGCGCTAAAGAAAAATTATTCCGGGATAACATCCGCTTATACACTAGTTTCCCGTATTAACATATGTAAGCGTTCCTTATATTCAATATCCGAATCTTGCTTTCTTAATGACGTTCTTAATTATCGTCTTAATCTTACGAGGTGTAACAGAGAGGACCTAGGTGAGCTTGGGTTCGGGGCTAAGCCCTATACGCGCGTCGCCGCTGCCCGTCCGGTCTGGGCTTGGGTTCGGGTCTTGGGTCCTGGGTTGTTGGGCTGTTGCTTTCTTCCAGAACTTTCTTTTTGTCCTTCAAATATTAACTATTTATATTTTGGTCCCTAAAATTTTTCAAAACGTTACAACAACTCTTTCTTCTCCAAAGGACACCAGCCAATAGACATGACTATTCAACATAATAGAACGTTGCTTCCCTTTCTTCTCTTATAAATAGAACATTTCTGTTCAAATTAGAGTACACAGAACACAAACTCTCGTCTTCTGTTTATTCTGTTCAAAATGCAGAAACATTAAACACAGAAACATAATCAGCAATTTCGCTAGAACCAACTTTATTTGCTTTGTATAGTTGATTGTTGTTGTTTTATCTTGGGAGACTATTGTCCATCACCGTAAAAGCATCTGTACGGTGCAATTTTATCTTAAAGACAGAGAGTCATCTCTCGACTCAACAAATAATTGTTTCTATTTCATCTTTTTGGAACACTATTACCCATCAGTAATCTATGTCAAGATTGACTTCTTGATACAGTCTAATGGCTACTCCCACTCGCCCACAGAACATCAATTACAATTGTTAAACAGAGCAATATATATGTGTTAAACAGAGCAATATACATGTGATATACACTGAATATACAGCAGTGTATATCACATATATATCACTGGATTAAAACAGTGGGCAACAGTGAATTGTGGGAAGCAGTGGGCCTCTCGGCAGTGGGCTTTCCGCCAGAAGAAGGAAGCAGTAGTGGGCCTCTCGGCAGTGGGCTGTCCGCCAGAAGAAAGGATTTGTTGGGCCTCTCGGCCAGATCTACTTATCCAAGTGATATTAGGATATTGTATATATATTTGTAGTATTTTGTAATGAAAAGGATACCTTAATTAGTGTTATACACCTACCATAATTTTATAGTTAGAATTATGGTAGAATAAGGATTTAGAAGTAGAATAGGAAAAGGATTTTCCTATTATGAAAATATGTAATTTGTATATATATCTATTCAATCAATGAAAATAATCAAGGGGATTATTTCTTTCATGGTATCAAGAGACTAGGTCTACACAAAAGTTTTTCTCTCAACTTTTGCCTTGTGGCCGAGAACCCCCCCCCCCCCCCCCTCGGGTTTTCTCTCCAAAATTTTGTCTTCCGCTCTCAAAAACCTCTCTTAAATTTCCCCTCCTTCTTTGTTCTTTCAATATGTCTAAGAACAATTTTCACCCTGCCCTCATGGTTTCCAATATCAAGCTAAGTGTCCCTATTGTCCTTGAGATGGAAAACGTTCAATATGCGACGTGGGCGGAGTTGTTTAAAATTCACGCTATATCTTATCAAGTTCTTCATCACATCATTCCTCCCGCTAGACCCCTTCCCCGCGGAGGATCCCGAGTTATGGATTACACTTGATGCTACCGTTCTTCGGTGGATATACGCCACTATTTCGGTGGACCTTCTACGACGATTATGGAGCCAGATACCACGGCTATGGCTGCATGGAATAGATTGCGTGACATATTCCAAGACAACCAACATTCCCGTGTCGTCACACTCGAGCAGGAATTCTCTCTCGTTCGAATGGACGAATTTCCGAACGTTTCTGCATATTGCAAGAAACTAAAGGAGTTGGCGGATCAACTCCGTAATGTTGGCGCACCAAGAACAAATAATCGTCTAGTCATACGCTTGGTTGCCGGTCTTTCGGAGGCCTATAATGGTGTCGAACTCTCCTTCGCCAAAGCAACCCTCTTCCCGACTTCCATCAAGCCCGCTCCATGCGACGTTGGAAGAAGCCGGCTTGGCTAAAAGGCGGCTACGGAGCAAGCCCGCTTGTCATGGTGGCGTCCTCTCCTAGTCCTTCGGGTTTTGGTAATAATTCGAGCCAAAACCATAATAATAGTGGCGGCAAGAATAATCGCAAGAATAATAACAAAAATCGCGGGGGCAAACGCGGCGGTTCGTGGCGGTTCCGGTGGTCAACAAACAAAGCGGTGGGTCCCGGCCAGGTACATGGCCCACCACCGCCATGGGCCCGGCGGTGGGGCCAATGGCGGTGGAACCCGTACCCTCCAAAGAATAGTTTCCAAGGCCGGTGGGGCGCCAACGATCCGTGCCCAATACCCGGCATTGGCGGCCCACCGCCGCGGCCCGAAACGACAACCACAAAGCGATTCGGCTCGGTTCCCAAAGACGGCCGGGAGTCCTTGGGCCCGGACCTCCGCAAGCCCATCATGCGCAGCCCCCACTCGGACCGATATCGAGGCCGCGATGCACACGTTGGGATTGACTCAACCGGACCCAAATTGGTACATGGACACCGGGGCCACTACTCACATAACTTCCGAATCATGTACTCTCTCATCTTATTCCAATTTGAGCACCCCTCGGGGGATAATTATTGGTAATGACAGTTCTATTCCAATTCTAGGGTATGGTCAGAAAACGTTGTCTCCCCCCAATCCACCACTCATTTTGAAAAATACTTTACATGCTCCTAAATTGATTAAAAATTTAGTGTCTGTCCGAAAGTTCACAAATGACAATTCTGTTTCTGTTGAATTTGATCCTTTCGGTTTCTCTGTGAAGGATTTCAAGACGGGGAGTCATCTCATGAGGTGTGATAGTAGGGGGGGTCTGTATCCTATCATGCCTGATTTCAGTCCATCGAGTCCAGCCGTGCTGTCAGCCTTTGAAGCCATCTCTCATTTCATGTGGCATGCTCGTCTGGGTCAACCGGGATCTTCTATTTTATCAACTTTAGATAAAATAGCTTTATTTCTTGTAAGGGTACGAGTCGTACTCCAATTTGTCAGTCTTGTTCTTTAGGAAAGATTGTTAAGTTGCCGTTTGTAGACTCCAATTCTCATACTTCTATGCCATTTGACATTATTCATAGCGACTTATGGACATCTCCAGTTCTTAGTTCAATGGGTCATCGATATTATGTTCTCTTTTTAGATGATTATTCTAGATTTTTGTGGACGTTTCCAATTGCGAATAAATCACAAGTGTTTTCCGTCTTCATCAAATTTAGAGCGTTCATTCGTACTCAATTCGAAAGAGAAAAAAAAATTCAATGTGATAATGGAAAAGAGTATGACAATAGGGAGTTTCGGGAATTTTGTGCTACTAATGGGATAAATTTTCATTTTTCATGTCCTCATACATCTTCACAAAATGGGAAAGCCGAACGCAAAATTCGGTCCATCAATAACATTGTCCGAACTCTCCTAATTCATGCCTCCATCCCTCCATATTTTTGGCATCATGCTCTACAAATGGTCACATATCTTCTTAACATAATTCCTTCTAAAGGTCTGACATATTCTTCCCCCCTAAAAATCCTGTATAATAAGAACCCGTCTTATTCCCATCTTCGGATTTTTGGGTGCTTGTGTTATCCATTATTCCCATCCACCACAATTAACAAACTTCAGGCTCGGTCTACCCCATGTGTGTTTTTGGGATATCCGTCAAATCATCGTGGTTATAAGTGTTTTGATTTATCCTCCAAGAAAATCATAATCAATCGCCATGTCATTTTTTATGAAACTCAATTCCCATTTACGAAATTTCATACTCCCGAACCTAAGTCATATAATTTTTTGGATGACCAAATATCCCCGTATATTATTCGGAATTTTTCGAACATCTCCCGTACCCAAAATCCTCCAGCGAGCCCACTGCCCGCTGGACCCACAGTACCGCCACATCCAGCAATTTCTGCCACCGGAACAGTTCCAAAGAATTGGGCTGTCCAGCCCAATTCTGGAACCGGTCCGTAAACCGAGCCCAAAGCATTTACCGATTTGGGCCGGCGAGCCCACCGCCCGCCGCGCCATCCGTCCCGAGCCCAGAAAATTCCTAAAATTCCCTCAATTCTTCCTCGAGTCATAGACCGGTCACTCGTAGTCAGCGGGGTATTTTTACACCTAAAAGACATTTTAATTTACATTCTGATGTCTCTAAATCCCCCTTGCCCCGCAATCATGTGTCCGCATTAAATGACCCTAATTGGAAAATTGCTATGATTGATGAATATAATGCTCTTATTGATAATAAGACGTGGGAGTTGGTGCCCCGTCCATATGGTATTAATATTATCAGGTCTATGTGGATTTTTGCTCATAAGGAGAATTCAGATGGGTCCTTTGCTAGACATAAGGCGCGACTTGTTGGTGATGGTAAGACTTAGCAGGTTGGAATTGATTGTGGTGAGACGTTTAGTCCGGTGGTCAAACCGGCTACCATTCGCACTGTGCTTAGCTTGGCACTTTCAAAGACCTGGCCAATTCATCAGTTGGATGTCAAGAATGCTTTTCTACATGGTGATCTCAAGGAAACAATCTATATGCATCAGCCATTGGGTTTCAGGGATCCCAACCGCCCTCATCATGTCTGTTTGTTGAAGAAATCATTATATGGGCTTAAGCAGTCTCCATGGGCCTGGTATACACGATTTGCTGACTTTGTTTCGACTATTGGGTTCACTCACAACAGGTCAGATAATTCCTTGTTCATCTACCACCGTGGTTCGTCATTGGCCTATATTCTGTTGTATGTGGATGATATCATCTTGACTGCCTCTTCCGATGCCTTGCGCCAGTCTATCATGACCATGCTCGCCCGAGTTTGCTATGAAAGACTTAGGGCTTTGAGTTATTTTTTGGGGATTGCCGTCAAGCGTCATTCGGGTGGGTTGTTTCTGTCTCAACGGAAGTATCTTTGCGAGATCATCGAGAGGGCGGGATGTCATCCCGTAAGTCCACTTCCACGCCGCTTGATGCAAACCCAAAGCTAAGTGCCACAAATAGGTGCACCATACGAGGACCCGACCCGCTATCGCGCTCTTGCGGGGGCCCTCCAAGATCTTACCTTTACCAGGCCGGATATTACATATGCGGTTCAAAGGTGTGTTTATTCATGCATGATCCCGAGTTGAGCACATGAATGCAATCAAACGCATCATTCGGTATATTCAGGGGACACTGGACTATAGGTTGCACTTGTATCCTTCATCTACATCCATACTTGTCTCTTACACGGATGCTGATGGGGTGATTGTCCCGACACCAGACGGTCGACTTCTGGCTACTGTATGTTCCTTGGCAACAACTTGGTCTCCTGGTCGGCAAAGCGTCAGGAAACTCTATCACGCTCAAGTGCAGAGCCAGAATATCGAGGGGTAGCGAATTTGGTCTCCGAATCATGTTGGCTACGTAATTTTCTTTTGGAGCTTCATTGTCCCATTCAGAAGGCAACCTTGGTATATTGCGATAACATTAGTGCCATCTACCTTTCAGGTAACCCCGTTCAACACCAACGCACCAAGCATATCGAAATGGACATTCACTTTGTCCGTGAAAAGGTTGCAAAGGGTCAAGTTCGCGTATGCCATGTCCCGTCTCGTTATCAAAATGTAGACATCTTTACAAAGGGTCTACCAGCGGTTCTCTTTGAAGATTTTAGGGACAGTCTCAGCGTTCGAAAACCGCCGCTATGACTGCGGGGGTGTGTTAAACAGAGCAATATACATGTGATATACACAGAATATACAGCAGTGTATATCACATATATATCACTGGATTAAAATAGTGGGCATCAGTGAATTGTGGGAAGCAGTGGGCCTCTCGGCAGTGGGCTTTCCGCCAGAAGAAGGAAGCAGCAGTGGGCCTCTCGGCGGTGGTTAGGCATCCGCCGAAGAAAGGATTTGTTGGGCCTCTCGGCCAGATCTACTTATCCAAGTGATATTAGGATATTGTATATATGATATATATATTTGTAGTATTTTGTAATGAAAAGGATACCTTAATTAGTGTTATACACCTACCATAATTGTATAGTTAGAATTATGGTAGAATATGGATTTAGAAGTAGAATAGGAAAATGATTTTCCTATTATGAAAATATGTAATTTGTATATATATCTATTCAATCAATGAAAATAATCAAGGGGATTATTTCTTTCAACAATAAAATCAAAAGAATCGTTACCACCTCATAGCTAAAATAGTTCGTCGAGATTTTTAAGTTGAGAAAGGAGGCCTTCCTTTTCTACATAATTGTTCAGTAATCTAAAATATCCATAAAGAATTACAAAATGCTAAAATTCTACCCCAGATATATGTAGAATGTAGTATAATATTTGTGCAATAAGACATCCCATATATAGACACATTAGTAAAATAGTCTAACCATAAAACAGTATATACATAAGATTGCATTTTATGTATCTCTATTGAGAATTTATTCACTATAGGTTTAGTTATTCATATTTTAATATATACTCTCAGACTTTGCATACTATAATTTAAATAGAAGATTGAATATTCAACAACGCTATACCTCCATAATATATATATATAATTTTCACACATACACACACGTAAAATGTTACTCCCTTCGTTCATTTTTACTTATCCACTTTATTAAAAATAGATGTTCACTTTTACTTATCCAATTTAGATAATCAAAAAATAATTTACTTTTTTTCTATTTTACTCTCATTATTAGGTAGTAATTCTTTCCAATTCATTTTAAAATGTATGAGATGATTTATAATAATTAGAGTGATATTATAATATTATTATTTTATTTATTGCTTTTTAAGGAGCGTGCCATATAAAAAATGGACAAGTAAACATGGTCAGAGAGTAAATAGAAGACATGTAAGATCATTAATTAAAAGTGAGATAGGATGAATGAGATTCCTCAATCTTTCATTAAAAATTTTAATTTTGAATTCTCAAAATATAAAAATCTCCGAGAAAGAGTGTATCCACCTTTAATAAATTTTACGCACTATCAAATTTAAATTATCTTTCAAATTATTTAAGATTTGCAAAATATTAAGGTCGTCATAGCAAACAAAATATAATTGGAAATCAAAGAATCTAAGAAAGTCAAAGAGAAGCCAAATACTACATAGAAAGAGACCAAAACGGATAGCTTTGCCTTCACATTGTTTATAACAAGGACTCAATCATGCCTTATAGACTTTGTTATGCTAGCGGCTAATATGCTTCCTTTTTTTAGCCCGATATTCACTATCCGCTTTGAGGTGGATTAATTTAGATTTATATCAAAAATTTGATGACTAAATATTTTTTATTAAAGACAATTCTATTTTCGAAACTCTTACTCAAAATTTCTGATTAATAATAAAAGAATACTTATCACTACATTACGATCTTTAAAGGTTAAGAATCATATTTCATGTCCACCATCTCACAAGTTACTTTCGAAATTCACATTAGCACCTAGCAAAACATGTTTTCTCATATTTTCCACAAATTCATAGTTTTAAGTACAATTCACTAAATGTTGAACTTGTTTTTTTTTTTTTTTTGACTTTTTCATACATTTACCTAGGGGTGGGCAAAAACTCGGAGAACCGAAAAAACCGAACCTCGTGATTCGGTTCGGTTTTTAAATTTTGGATACGAACCAAATCGAAAAAACTGAATTAAATATATAATTATTTTTATTTATTATTTTAGGCTACTACTATCTCTTGAATCATAGTCATTGAAGTCAATCTATGAAACTTTTATGGAAGTCAATGCGTCATGAACTTGATTAACATATCACAGAAGCATTGACATAAAATGTAGGGAGAGAAAGTAGTTGTAAATTTGTGAAACTTTAAATGGTCATAACTCTGCGCTTGAATGTCCGTTTTCCCAATCAATTTGTGTTTTCCCCCAAATCGGTTTCTAATTTTCATTTTTCTTTAGTAAACATCTCACGATACACAATAGATTTCAACGTCGAAATTTCATGGTAGTGTAGGTGTGAATGTCAATTTCAGTTTTGGAAATTCAATTTTTTTTTAAATAAAAAATTCCTCGACCCAACCCGACTCGGCCCACTAGAAAAAATTGATATAATCCGATATGTTCGGTGATATAAACCGAACATATCATTTTTTTTTTTTAAAAAAAAAAAGTTGTATTCGGTTTTTTTTTTTTAAATAATTTTTATTTAGTTCATATTTTTCGAATACAAAACCGAACCGAACCGATATACATTCACCCTACATTTACCTCTTTATACTTTGAATATCAATAAAAAATTTAATTCCGTCATTATGCGCAACGTTTTCCAATAATGAATGAATGGGAGGTACAACAAGAAGAGAAGTCAAACTAGGAAACTACTCTATATTTTTATATAAAATGAAAAAATAATTTCCCTTTTTTGGTCCATTAGAAAAATCGAAATCTCATGAAACCCCATACCCTGTAAATTGTAATGTAAATTCCTCAAATTGTCCTTGTTCTCATTTTCCATCATCATAAAGGCCATTCGGGTCCCACAATGCACACACGTCATCTTAGAATTTTTTAATCAAACGTCTTTATAACTCTTGCAATTTTGTGCATGGAAAATGGCAAGAGATTCCTTTTGCAGCAACCGAATGGATGAAATCGAATTCAGAATTTAAAATTTATAAATTTAAAGTTTGTTATATAAATATTTAGTGAATGTTTTAATATAAATATAAATTTTTAATCAAAAATATTAAATTCGGCTAAATTCATATTTTTCATGCTAGTTTTGTCGACTATTAAAATCATTTACTACAATAACTTTTATAATTATGATCATTGAAACACCTTTACCAAGAATCTACTTAATATGATTCTCCTCATGATATATTACATATTAGTGTATAATGTATATTCTTTCGAAACAACCGATCTATATGTCAAGGTAGAGGTAAGGTCTGTGTACACTCTATCCTCCCAGATTCATGTTGTGGAATTTCACTGAATATGTTGTTGTTGTAGATTATAATGTATAATTTTGTCATTTTAAGCAATGTATTACTCTCTCTGTATTCCTATATAAAAGAATATTTATTTGATCCATCTTATGTACATCCCATGATTTTAATTCTTTTAGAAAATACTTAATTTGTAAGTCAAAACTTCCATTTAAGAGGTCTCAGTATGCTAGAATTTTTTATTTTTTTTTTGGTTAAGAAAATATCAATTTACATTGTGTCGATATTATAAATATCCTAACTTTTGTGACAAAAATATTTTCATTATTTTAATGAAAAACTCAAAAAAGATGTCTTTCCTTTGACCACTCGGAAGTGGACACGACCTGGGCCCACGCGATGACTCGTTGATTAACTAGTCAAAATTTCCAATAATAGCAAATTAGCAACAATTGATTTTTTCAATAATCAAAACCACCCACAAAGTAATTGCAAAATGCTAAAATTCCATTCCATAATATTTTCTTTTCTATAACCATTTGATATTCAGAATTCACTTAACCGATTAATTAAGATTCATATTTTGTAAGGCTCATTAAAATCGAAATCACTTCATACCTGTTTATACAGTATATCTACATTTTGATACAAAACCTTTAAAAAGAAAAAGTCAAACACACAAAACCATATCTAGTATAGTTTATTTTATATATCCAAGTCCTAACTTATCCCATTCAGTCCTTTCATTTTTTCTTATTTCAACTTTCACCCCTCCAAATTTTCATCTGGCTAACACTATACACATTATTGTTCTTATAGACAAAGCTATCAAACACTGGCGTTCTTGGGAGAAAGCACTAGTGTTCTAAGTGTGCATTCTTGAACTAAAACTGTATATTTTGTGTATATTAAGACTTAATATTCTATGAGTAGTCCTCCCATTGGGGCTCTATGTGGAATTCCCTTTCTTCGTTTGGCCGTTCTGTAATTAACAGAAGTTGGAGGGGGCGTCGACGGAATAAAACTTTGAACCTTGTTGATGGTGCTTCTGTACCGGCCGCCATGGCGGCTGCTGCTGTAAGAGTCATCAGAGTCCGATGCCGCAATCGTCAACCGCCTCTTCGTCGATAACTGCCTCAGCTTCTTAACAAAGTTCTTTGAGGTTCCAATAACCTGCAAAGATCGAGTTGGAATCGACTATATAAATTATTTATATTTATTTTATCCTATTGGACCAATTCAATTCACATAATATTTGAATATAAAAGATTGCTAATAAGTAATCAAGATTAATGTCATTTGCAATTGAGGTACAAAATAAATGCAAGAAAGGGTCATTGACCTTTGTTAATTCTTCAAAACTATAGCAAGTGGGTGTCCTATTTTTCAAAAATAGTACTTCTTCCGAATAAAAAAGAGTGTCTATTTAGTATTTTTTTCTTAAGTAAAAAAGAATGTTCACTTATCAAATCAAGAAATAATTAACCTTACTTTTCTAGATTTGGTCCTATTAAGTATTATGTGATCAAATTCAATACATATTTAATTATGACAATTTAGTCAAATTACTTTTTTTGTCTAGAGTTGGTATTTTCTTAAGGGGTGTGCAAATAACTAAGTGGACACTCTTTTAGATTCGGAAGGAGTATATTTTTGAAGAATCCAATATACGAATACGATAATATTTTTGGAGAGTTCTAACAACATACTAATTGACTGTTCCAATTCCTAACAACTTTGAAATTTCCAATTAAAAACCAGTTGATTGTGCCAAAGTTTTCCTATCAATAGACTAGTAAATGTGAGTGAAATTTCCACACCCCATTCAATGCCAAACACACCAGCAACGACCATTATACCCAAATACCTTGAAATCTACGCAATTCAAGATTCTTGGACACGCCCAATTCAATTCAATGCCATTAAAAGTCAAATAAATGCAAGAAGATTTGGTAAAGGGAAAACAAAAAGAGAATTTCTCTAGAAGGGCATTGCTGTTTTATGTTACTATTCACAGAATCTTCAAAAATATCGTCAGGCTATGTTGTACCCTCTTCAAAAATATCAACGAGTGGATGTCCGATCCTCTCGAAGTGATGCATTTTTTAAGGATACAACACGCATGCCGCAATATTTTTAAAGAATTGGAGCAACATAGCGGGGCAAGTGTGTATGGGATCCTTCAAAATTACCATTAAAAGTCAAATAAATGCAAGAAAATTTGGTCAAAGGGAACCAAAAAAGAATTTCTCTAGAAGGGCATTGTTGTTCTATGCTATATTGCTCGGACTCTTCAAAAATATTGTTCTTTGTGTGTCGGATCCTCAAAAAACTATGCATTTCTTGAAAGTCCGAGACGAGTGCGATAACATTTAGGTACCTTGCAACCAAGAGAGCAGAATTTGAAGGAATCAAGAAGGCTCCTTTCACAAACTTGACATGTATTAGTGACACCTTTGCCTGGCCTAGGTTGTGGCCTTTCATTCAAGAAGACAACCTTAGCACTGTTGATAACGTATGTTTGGACTGAAGAAATGTCCAAATACTTCTGAATCTCATTCACCCTTATCACATCGTGGTATGATGACCTCCTTATCTGTCCAAACAAACAAATAACAGAGCACCCAAAATCAATCATTTCATTCTTTCAACACTTCTCCGTTCGAATTACACTATGTAAAACAACAATTCGGTGTGATAAGTTCTTGCTATAAACAAAAAATTATGTGAATATAAGAAAATTCAATTAAATCCCCTTTGTCAGAAAATTATAGTGTGAATACGTTAAAAGGCAATTATTTGAGTATTTATATATATTGTTGAATTCCCTTGATAGAGGCGAATGAACATGGTATTTTCGATGCAACGCATAAATTTTGTGCGTAAAAACCTATTAAAATCACAATAAAAGTAAGTCTGAACTCATAATTTCAAAAGTACAATAGATTCAATGCTAAAAATTTAAATGTTGAACTTATAGAGATTAAATTCTGAATCCGCCTCTACCCCTTGATATCAAAGAAAGATTTTAGTGTAATGGAAAATGCAGTTCAAGAATTGCTTTAGCTCACATCTTCAGATCTCAGGTGTGGCAATTGTACTTTTTTTTTTTTTTGAAACCCGTTATTAAAGTTTCTGGCTCCGTCATTGTACGCACCGTGTAGCCATTGATTCTTATTAGAATTTCTGGCTCCGACAATGTATACATTAGGTAACCATTTAAAAACATATTGCAACTTAAAGGGTGAAAGAAACAATCAACCAAAATACAAATTTATCACAAATACAACAACAACATGCTCAGTGTAATCTCACAGGTTGGGTTTGCGGTAGGCAAACTTACTCCTAACTTGTGCAGATAAAAATGTTATTTCCGATAAACCCTCGGTTCAAGTTTTTTTGCAGGAAAAAAAATTGAAGAGGAAAAATGATGTACCTGAATCGAAATATGGTCTTTATGATGGGCTAAACAGAGAGAGCAAAGAGGACCATTGATACAGTCAAGGCAATACATATTGCATTCACTCTTGTGGGAATCAGTATGTATTTTGCATTGAACAAAAAATCTTTCTTTAAGCAATGGCTTCAACCATGGTGGCCAATTATTTTCTTCTTCATCAGGTCCTCCACCACCCTATACCCCAACAAAAAAATGTCAGCAAAAAAACAAAAAAACAAAAAAACACAGAGTTGAAGGGCATGTTTAAACATGAATTTTTCTTTTCCTTTTTTTTTGGTCGCATTATAATGATATCTTGGTTAGTTTTTGAAGATGAACTGATTTTTGAAAAATTGGTCAAAATCAGTTTTTTTTCCGGTATAATGCATGTTCAAATACAATTTCAACTAGTAGCTCAGTTGATTGGCTACATACTTTCAAATAACGTTTTTAAACTACAACTTCAAAAAAAAATTAAAAAATTCAACCAAATTTATATTCAAACGCCTACTAACTCAATGAAATTGATAAATGAATAAATTTTTCAAATTTGAAAAATTGGTAAAACTGAGGTGAAAAATCCTTCTAGAAAACTTTACTTTTTGAAGTAAAATGCATATCAAATACAATTTTGAAATAGCAGAACTTCAATTTCAAAAACTCATTTTTTTAAGCTTCCTTGAATTTCTGCATTAACTATATTTCTTTTGAGCTGAGTGTCTATGAAAATAGCATCTCTAACCCCCACAAAGGTAGAGGTAAGATCTACCTATATCTTATCCTCCACCAAACTCCACTTATTGAATTACACTTGTTGTATCTTTTTTCAGGTTTTAACCAAATTTATGTCAAAATGCCTATGTAATAAATGTAATTGATGAATGAATGGATGAAAAAACACAAAAGGGGTTATGGGGTATGTATTGAAATTTACCATAATTCGTCTGTTCTTGTGCTTGATTTCTAAGACTGTAGAATCTTGATTATCAATCGCAAGTTTGAAAAAGAATTTTTTTCAGTACTAAAATGAAGCTCTGTTTTTTTTGTTTATGCTTAGAGAGAAATAAGAGTGTGTTTGGCTTTGGGAAAACTAAGAAGTGAAGGTGGAGGATGGAGAGAAAAAAGGAGGGTACTACTTGTAGTGGGAGAGGGGAAAAAAGAGGCGGGGTTGGAGTTAGGGTGGGTCTGCAAGGGTCTTCAAATTCACTAATAGATTCTCACAACGTGATATCTAAAAAAAAGATAGTGTAAGCAGATTTTATCTTTATTTTAATAGGTAAAGCAATTATTTTAAAAAAAAATTCGGCTTAAGATAAAATATAAGCACAAGTAAAATAAGCAAGAATTTTTTTAGTTTATAAAGAATTATATTTTTTTTAGTGAGCTAATGAAAAGGTAGTAAAGTGGAATTTGCACAAGGATTTTTTTTAGGCATTAGGGGAAGTCCGGTGAACTAAGTTTTTATTATGCGTGAGAGTCGGAAAAGGATCAAATCATAAGTGTATATTGTATGTAATTTTATTATGCATTTCTGTAAGAGGTTATTTCTACAGCTTGCACTTATGTTCTCCTGATCACATGTCATTAACTTTACCAATTACGCCAAAGTTTTTTATCTTTTTGAAGCACAATTTAAATTTTATTTTTCCTTAACCAATTGGACTAAATTTGTCTAGAAAATAAAAGTTGATAAAATTAGGTCAACGGATGAAATTAGTCCACTGAATTAATGAGGAAGAATTTAAAGAGTGATCTTATTAAAGTTATCAAGGAATGGAAGTAGAGTCGAATTAAGAATTCGATAAAATTTATTATTTTTTATCAAAGCATTTTATTTATATTGATTTTTTTAATATATATATAAATAATTTATCTAAACTAAATAAGTTATGTTTACAATAAATTCAAAATTCTAAATAAGATCATATATTTGCAAATAATATGTCAGTAAAAAGATTCAACTCACACGTATAAAAATTGGATCGAGTAAAAAAAATACAAAAGTGATGAATTTCTCTCCTTACATGTTACATAAATATCAAGCTCGTTCAAAATCACTTAATAAACAGAAGGTGGTTCCACAAGTATGATATGTGTGTTCACGAAAACTCAATAACTTTTGTCAAATTTATATATAAATATTAAGAAGTTTACAAAACATTTATAAATATTTGACTAGAGATTTAACTTGAATTCGTGGTAGGAATTTCAAATTCTAACAAGTGAATGTCAATTTCAATTCTAAAAAAACGTATAATGTATATCTTAAGCATAATCTAGTGATCGAAAAATTAACATATTTAATTTATAATAACCGATTAAATTACATAAATATGACACATTGAAAATGAAAGCGAAAAATTGAAAGAAATATGATTTTACATCATTGTTTTACATAATTTGCATTGTATAGTTTCTTGAGGAGGGGAACAAAAGTCACACGTAACAAATTCCAAACCAAGCTCCGAGCCTGAACCAAGAGAGATACATCTGTGCAAGGAACCGAGCCGACCTCCATAATTTCTTTCAATTTTTCGTTTTCATTTTCAATGTGTTTTATAATTCTTGTTTGATTTAAATATTATATTTACTGATTCAATTAAATTGGATTTTTATTGTGTAGGAATCATTAAATTAAAGAGAAAACTAACTCCATCTTTCCTTTAAAATTTGGGGAAATAATGTATATGCCCTCAAATCAAACTAATTACCCGTTCCTACCTTCATTAATTTCGTACCCTAAAAAATTAAAATTATTTACCTGAGATCACCCCGCCCAATTATGATACCATGATACTATCATGGTATATAAATATACTGAGATGATATCATGAATGATTATATTTATTTATTAAAAAAAGACGTATTTTTCTCGAAAAAAACCTCTATAATACCATTATCTTATATACATACTTGTGATGATATCATGGAAGACTACTTTAGTCCTTCAATGAGACACTCATCAGCTTCATGATATCATCGTAGTATATAAATATACTGAGATGATATGATATCATGGAGGACTGATTCAGTCATTCTCTTAGTCCTCCATGATACCATTATGATATAAATATACTGCGATGGTATCACAGAGAATGGGGTTTGGGCGAGGGGATATGTTGGTAAATGGGGAGATAATTATTTTAATTTTGGGGGTATTTCAGTTAGTTTTCCTTAAAATTTCCCCTTCATTTTCAATGTGTTTTTTCTTTATTAATTTATTCGATATTCGGTATGTATTGGTTCGATTACTAAAAAATTCGCATGGAGTAGGATTCGTTGAAGAGAGAACGAACCTCCATCTTTTCTTTCAATTTTCCTTTCATTTTCAGTGTGTTCCCTTTTTTTTTTTTTTTTAGTTTATTGTGTATTTATTGATTTGATAAATCCAAATTTTACATCATATCAAATTCATTAAAGAGAGAAGCATCTTCTTATCAAAAATTTATTTCAAGGCTCGGACGTGAAATTTCAAATCTAGGATAAGAAAATTTCTTCCATCCCATCATTCGTGGCGGAGCTAGAGCGACAGAAGGGATTCATTCGTTATCGAAAAATCGCACTACAAAATCAAAAAAAGAATTATGTATATATAATAAATATTATACTCCTTGACGAAAATTCTACATTCGATAGTGCACACGATATGTATAGTGAACATTCTCAATGTGTTACATATTCTTCCTTAGGTCTTATCAATACTATTGTTTTCCTTTTAATTCCCCTTCTTAAAATTGTATTGCATTAATTATAGTTCATAAAATAATGATGTCCATAATACTTCTTCTAATATTCAAGAGGGAGGTGGGGGGGGGGGGGGGGGGGGATTGCAATAGTGAGTTGGCATATTATTCTCTTTTTGCAAATTTGGTATCTTTACTCCATTATTGACCATTAACGAGTTGTTAAAGTGGGCATAGTATATATAATATGAGGAACAAATATTCTTCGCAATCTTTAATTAACCATTCTTTAAATTGGGAATATTGCTTCTAATTAATTAGTTCATTTGTTTTGTCCTTTCTTTAAAAGAAATTTCTGGTTTCAAATATCGTATTTTTACATCTTATTAACTCTTTTAAACTGTGAATAAAATCTATTGGATCTTCATTAAAAGAAGAAAAATGCACTAAGCAAAAATAAAAAGGAAAATGAATAGTGAAGAGAAATTAATATGAGTCACACTCCATATGTAGTTAGCAACCTAATCAAACTTCGTTTGCTTTTCTCTGTTATGTGTGAGGCAACATTAGGTACCTAATTAATATGTTTACATCTTATATGGATAATTATTGTAGTGACGGACACTTATATTTAATAAATATATTCTCCTTATAAGTCAATTCATGCCGAAATCAAGAACAACAACAACAAGATACTCAGTCTAATTTTACAGATGAGATCTCAAAAGGATAGAGTATACGTTATATTTTACCCCTACCTCGTGGAGGTAGAGAGGTTATTTTTGAAAGATTAGGTCAAGTAGCATAGTCGAAATCAAGAACGATACATATAAAGTTTTCAACATGCGCAGTCACATGTGTCGATGTAAATTCCTTTTTATGTGTAGGCACGTGAAGTTTTTTGTTATAATGAATGGTGATGAGATCTGGATTCAGGATTTTGTATGGTCTAATGAATTAATAATAATATATTTAAGTGTATAATTATCTTATCAAAAAGTTTTAGTTATTGGAAAGAACACGATAGCGGAAGCTTAATACATCGGGCTGTCCTTTAATTATGTCAAGAAGAGAAAATAGAAAAGAATAAATTTGCAAATTCTCTTTAATCCAAATCGTAATGACTCTATGAAAACGTGAGGAAATTCTCATAGAATTTTATTTGGAGGATAAAAGAAAGCTTGAAGCAAGTTTAATTAAATGAGTAAAAGACAATTCACATGTACTTCATTAACTACATATAACGACATTTTCCATAACACGAATTTCCGATTTGTTTTCAATAAATTTTCCAAGACCAATCAATCCCCAAGCTAGAGGACCATTACCTAACATTACATTTAGAATAATATTTTAAAATTAACAAGAAATTGTCACCACTAATTAGACAGATATGTTTCTTTGTTGAGTCCACATATTATTTTATTTTTAAAAAAAGTTGGCCATTAGAATCAATTCTCTAGTTTAGGTCACTGATAAGAAAATGCTATATTTCATTTTCCATCACAATAGATTATGGTTTATGAAAGTTGAATCCACCTCAGGAAAACAAAAGGTTAATTATTGGTGCAATTTGCTCATTTAATTAGCATGGAAATAAATTGGTCATCTTAATTAGAGTTATGAAATCTTAGGAATTATTGCACTTTTAGTCCCTCAATTATAGATAAATTCTGATTTTCATTCTTATGATATCTGCCTTAGCATGTTTAACTCTCGAGTTAATTGAAATGTGACTCTTAATCCCTTTGCTAGTGAATATTCACAAATTTTCTAAAATATTAATTGTTTCCACCACTTAATCTTCTCATGTATGTTAAGTTTGTATTGTTACGTACTCTATTCATATTTGAAATAGTTCTATATATTTTAAATTTAATGAATCTTCCACATGAAAGGACAAAGTAATACAAGTTAATTAATAAAAGATTAAATATCCTAAATCATATATCTCAAGAATTAAAGTAGAATTATCAATAACTTAGAGATAAAAAATGATATAGCGAAAAGGGATTAGATTCTTAAAGGAAAATTGAAGGGAGAAAACAATTGACTTAAAAAATCTTCAAGCATTTATGCTCATTCATTTGTCATGCTATAACAAACGAAGTCAATTTATATAAAATAGATTAGGAGAAATGATTCTATTAACTAAATGGTATACCTACATTACAAATATACCCTTCTTGAAGATTCATTTTACTACAATCGTGTAATCGGTCACTCATCCCCGTGGGGTATGATAGGATGGATGGATCGTTCTGCCTTTAATCAGAGGTTTTGAATTTGAGCTATGAAAATAGAGAAAATCTCGATAGAGCGTTTTTTTCTGTTAATGAACTTTACATGACACAAAATCTGAATTAGTCGACATATATATGTTTCGGATATCAAATGATGATTATATATGTAGTCACTTTCTTCCTGAATAACATCAAGGTTAGGTTTTCCTGCCTTCAAGAAATCCATATCTTAAGTCTAGATAAGAAGAGAAGAGATGAGAAGAAATAAGATTATGCAAAGACAGAATGTTATTGTTAAAAAGAAAAATCCAATAGAGTTAGTTAATTCCTTGAAAATGATATGAGCATAGGAATCTCTATTTATTTATTTATTTAAAATTTAATTATGGAAGGTTTAGGATTTGAGAGATAATATTTTTGTCAAATTGCAGGAGAGTATTATTAGAGCTCAATAATTGAGGGGGCTTATCCAATGTGTCAACATAATAGAGTGGGGGAAGTACAACATCATAAGCCAGATATTATCCAAGTATGCATCAACTTTATGATTCCATTTTTCTTTTTTTCTTTTTAATATTTGTGATGTTCTAAATTTCCAGCTCTTCTAGGTTGTCCAAATCCACATTGTATTATATCATGAGATTATTAAATCCAACACGAAGAGCACAAAATATAGTGCTACAACTAATAAAACAACCTATTCTAAAGTTCCATTAATTAATAAAAAAACAAGAGAGGGATTAATTGCAAATTGCATTAATGTTGTAAATGTAATTTAAGGACCGTCGATAGATGTGGTGAATGGATGTAATTCTTCTACCCTTAACTAAAAGTCTCAATTTGAGCTTTATGAATGGAAAAAATTGTGATAAAAATGTTTCACTTTTTAATCAACGATTCAACCTCATATGAGCTAAAAGACAAGTAAACCAATCAACCAAAGCTACATTTAGGTTTAATTACAGTTATAATATTTTTTTTATAATATACATAATGATGAATTATTTAATCTTATTTCTAAGAGCGACTGATTCATTTAAAAAAAGTCATTGACAAGAGATATAGTAATGCATTTGAATTATGGTTACTAATATGGTTGAAATATCATTTTTTTTTCAAATAAGATGTTGCTATGTTGATTTGCTCTTTTTTTTCACTTCTTTATATGAGAACACCACTTACGAATATTTTTGCGTACGTCATTAAATGTGTTTTAACCGGCATGAATCTGAATTAATCTGGCTAATGATTCTAGGATATCAAAAATTCCAATTTAATGACAACTTGAAGGATAAAAAGGGAAATTATTTAAGAAATAATGGTTGTTAGATGAAGAAATGATTGCTAAGGAAAATCATACGAGAACTTTGGACTTTTTTTCTCTTTTCGTAACTGAGTTGAGGAATGACGCACTCTTTAATTCTCTTGTGATAGTCTTGTAGAATAAATTCTTGTAAGGAATCAAAAGCTTGAAAGGTACTTTTAGTTGACAAGAATAAACATTATACACCCACCAAAATTTAAAGGTTGCTTATGTATATATATAAGGAAAGCTTGCAAATTGTATACGTAATTAATTTGTCACAAACATGAGTATATCAAGAGTTGTGATGAGATGAATAGTATTTGTTAAACAATGGCCCAAATGGGGCACAACGGACATGACCAAAAAAGGGGCGATAAATGGTCCATACTGGACAAATTAAAAAAAGCAGTACCAGACACGGACTAGGGGCTGAAATCATAGGATATTTGGATTGGTATCTTGTACCAATTTTGTATATATGATATATATATTTAATGTATATTGTGGTGTAATTATTTACCTAAATTAGAATTATACACTTACCATAATTGTATAGTTAGAATTATGGTCGAATAAGGTTTTAGGAATAGAATAGGAATAGGATTCTCCTATTTTGTATCTTGTATAAATACCTATTCAATTAATGAAAATAATCAAGGGGATTATTTCTTTCATGGTATCAAGAGACTAGGTCTAAACAAAAGTTTTTCTCTCAACTTTTGTCTTCCTTGTGGCCGAGAACCCCTCCCCCCTCGGGTTTTCTCTCCAAAATTTCGTCTTCCGCTTTCAAAAACCTCTCTTAAATTTCCCCTCCTTCTTTGTTCTTTCAATATGTCTAAGAGCAATTATCACCCTGCCCTCACAGTTTCCAATATCAAGAGCAGTATCCCTATTGTCCTTGAGATGGAAAACGTCCAATATGCGACGTGGGCGGAGTTGTTTAAAATTCACGCTATCTCTTATCAAGTTCTTCATCACATCATTCCTCCCGCTAGACCCCTTCATGCGGAGGATCCTGAGTTATGGATTACACTTGATGCTACCGTTCTCCGGTGGATCTACGCCACTATTTCGAGACCTTCTACGTAGACGATTATTGAGCCGTATACCACGGCTATGGCTGCATGGAATAGATTGCGTGACATATTCCAAGACAACCAACATTCACGTGTCGTCACACTCGAGCAGGAATTCTCTCTCGTTCGAATGGATGAATTTCCGAACGTTTCTGCATATTGCAAGAAACTAAAGGAGTTGGCGGATCAACTCCGTAATGTTGGCACACAAATAACAAACAATCGTCTAGTTCTACAGTTGGTTGTCGGTCTTTCGGAGGCTTATAATGGGGTTGGAACTCTCCTTCGCCAAAGCAACCCTCTTCCCGACTTCTATCAAGCCCGCTCCATGCTTACGTTGGAAGAAGCCGGTTTTGCTAAAAAGACGGCTACCGGAGCAAGCCCAGTCGCCATGGTGGCGTCCTCTCCTAGTCCTTCGGGTTTTGTTAATAATTCAGGCCAAAACTATAATAATGGTGGCGGCAAGAATAATCGAAAGAATAATAACAAAAACCGCGGGGGCAAACGCGGCGGTTCTAGTGGCAGTTTCGGTGGTCAGCAAGCAGGCGGTGGGTCCCATCCAGTGAACAGTGGCCCACCACCCCCTAGGCCCGGCGAAATGGGGCCCATGGCAGTGGGGCTAGGGCAAGGACCGTGGGCCAACAGCCCTTACAATCAAGCAAGGTGGCACCGAAGTCCGGCCGGCCGGTGGGGCGGCCACCAGTCCCTGTGCCCAACGCCCGGCGCGGGCGGCCCACCGGTCGCTGGCCCAACATCGAACCCCAACGGCCACACGCCCAAAGACCATCACGGATAGGAGTTCTTGGGCCCCGACCTCCGCAGCCCATCATGCAACAGGCCCCACTCGGGACCGATATCGAGGCCGCGATGCACACGTTGGGGTTGACTCAACCGGACCCAAATTGGTACATGGACACCGGGCAACTACTCACATGACTTCCGAATCGGTACTCTCTCCTCTTATTCCAATTTGAGCACCCCTCGGGGTATAATTGTTGGTAATGGCAACTCTATTCTAATTCAGGGTTATGGTCAAAAAACGTTGTCTCCCCCCAATCCACCCCTTCTCTTGAAAAATACTTTACATGCTCCTAAATTGATTAAAAATTTAGTATCCGTCCTAAGTTCACTACGACAATTCTGTTTCCGTTGAATTTAATCCTTTTGGTTTTTCTGTGAAGGATTTAAAGACGGAGAGTCATCTCATGAGGTGTGATAGTAGGGGGGGTCTGTATCCTATCATGCATGGTTTCAGTCCATCGAGTCAAACCTTGCCGTCGACCTTTGCGCCATCTCTCCTTCCATGTGGCATGCTCGTCCGGGTCATCCGGATCTTCTATTTTATCGCTTTTAGATAAAAATAGCTTTATTTCTGTAAGAGTACGAGTCGTACTCCACTTTGTCAGTCTTGTTCATTAGGGAAAATTGTTAAGTTGCCATTTGTAGACTCCAATTCTCATACTTCAATGCCATTTGATATTATTCATAGTGACTTATGGACGTCTCCTGTTCTCAGTTCATTGGGTCATCGATATTATGTTCTCTTTTTAGATGATTACTCTAGATTTTTGTGGACGTTTCCAATTGCAAATAAATCACAAGTGTTTTCCGTCTTCATCCAATTTAGAGCGTTCATTCGTACTCAATTCGAAAGAGAAATAAAAAATATTCAATGTGATAATGGGAAAGAGTATGACAATAGGGAGTTCCGGGAATTCTGTGCTAAAAATGGGATCAATTTTTCGGTTTTCGTGTCCTCATACATCTTCACAAAATGGGAAGGCCGAACGCAAAATTCGTTCCATCAATAACATTGTCCGAACACTCCTAATTCATGCCTCCATATTTTTGGAATCATGCTCTACAAATGGCCACATATCTTCTTAACATAATTCCTTCTAAAGGTCTGACATATTCTTCCCCCCTCAAAATCCTATATAATAAGAACCCTTCTTATTCTTATCTTCGGATTTTTGGGTGCTTGTGTTATCCGTTATTCCCATCCACCACAATTAACAAACTTCAGGCTCGGTCTACCCCGTGTGTGTTTTTGGGTTATCCGTCGAATCATCGTGGTTATAAGTGTTTTGATTTATCCTCCAAGAAAATCATAATCAATCGCCATGTCATTTTTGATGAAACTCAATTCCCATTTACGAAAGTTCATACTCCCGAACCTAAGTCGTATAATTTTTTGGATGACCAAATATCCCCGTATATTATTCGGAATTTTTCGGACATCTCCCGTACCCAAAATCCTCCAAAGGTGGGCCCACCGCCCGCCGGACCCACGATCGCCACGCCCGGCAATTCCGGCCATCGGCAGTTCCAAAGAATTGGGCCGGTCCCATGACCTCGGAACCGGTCCGAAGCCGAGTCCGATTTACCGATTTGGGCCGCGGCCCATCGCTTTCCGCCGGCCACTCCGTCCCGAGCCCGAAAAAAATTCCCAAAAATCCCTCAATTCTTCCTCGAGTCATAGACCGGTCACTCGTAGTCGGCGGGGTATTTTTACACCTAAAGGACATTTTAATTTACATTCGATGTCTCTAAATCCCCTTGCCCCGCAATCCCGTGTCCGCATTAAATGACCCTAATTGGAAAATTGTTATGACCGATGAATATAATGCTCTTATTGATAATAAGACGTGGGAGTTGGTGCCCCGTCCATATGGTATTAATGTTATCAGGTCTATGTGGATTTTTGCTCATAAGGAGAATTCAGATGGGTCATTTGCTCGACATAAGGCGCGACTTGTTGGTGATGGTAAGACTCAGCAGGTTGGAATTGATTGTGGTGAGACGTTCAGCCCGGTGGTCAAACCGGCTACCATTCGCACTGTGCTTATCTGGGCTCTTTCAAAGACTTGGCCAATTCATCAATTGGATGTCAAGAATGCTTTTCTACATGGTGATCTCAAGGAAACAGTCTATATGCATCAGCCGTTGGGTTTCAGGGAAATGGCCCATACAGACAGCCCAGCAGTAGCAGCCCGGACACGGACTAGGGGCTGAGATCATAGAGAGGGCTGGGAATGTCATCCTGTAAGTCCACTTCCACGCCGGTTGATGCAAACCTGAAGCTAAGTGCCGCAGCGGGTGCACCATACGAGGACCCGACCAGCTATCGTAGTCTGGCAGGGGCCCTCTAGTATATTACCTTTACTAGATCGGATATTACATATGCGGTTCAACAGGTGTGTTTATTCATGCATGATCCCAGAGTTGAGCACATGAATGCAATCAAACGCATCATTCGGTATATTCAAGGGACACTAGACTATGGGTTGCACTTGTATCATTCATCTACATCCACACTTGTCTCTTACACGGATGCTGATTGGGGTGGTTGTCCCGACACCAGACGGTCGACTTCTGGCTACTGTATGTTCCTTGGCAACAACTTGGTCTCCTGGTCAGCAAAACGTCAGGCAACTCTATCACGCTCAAGTGCCGAGGCAGAATATCGAGGGGTAGTGAATGTGGTCTCCGAATCATGTTGGCTACGTAATTTGCTTTTGGAGCTTCATTGTCCCATTCAGAAGGCAACCTTGGTATATTGCGATAACATTAGTGCCATCTACCTTTCAGGTAACCCGCTTCAACACCAACGCACCAAGCATATCGAAATGGACATTCACTTTGTCCGTGAAAAGGTTGCAAAGGGTCAAGTTCGCGTATGCCATGTCCCGTCTCGTTATCAAATTGCAGACATCTTTACAAAGGGTCTACCGGCGGTCCTTTTTGAAGATTTTAGGGACAATCTCAACGTTCGAAGACCGCCCGCTATGACTGCGGGGGTGTGTTAAACAATGGCCCAAATGGGGCACAACGGACACCCAAAGAAAAAGGGCGGTAAATGGCCCATACGGACAGCCCATCGCATGCAGCCCGTACATGGACTAGGGGCTGAAATCATGGGATATTTGGATTGGTATCTTGTACCAATCTTGTATATATGGTATATATATTTAATGTATATTGTGGTGTAATTATTTACCTAAATTAGGATTATACACTTACCATAATTGTATAGTTAGAATTATGGTAGAATAAGGTTTTAGGAATAGAATATGAATAGGATTCTCCTATTTTGTATCTTGTATAAATACCTATTCAATTAATGAAAATAATCAAGGGGATTATTTTTTTCAGTATTCATTCGGCTTTAATCAGATATCTAAGGTTCGAATTTTGAAAATGAAAAAAAATCTTGTTATGAAGAATTTCTCCATTTAGTAAATCTTATACTGAATCTGAATCAGCCGCGACGTCAAAGCAAACACTTCAGACATTTTTTCGTTGCCTAGTTAAATTAGACCTTTGGTGGGTGTAAATGAATTAATGAACATTCTTTACCTAAAAAAGCCAATACTCCGTAAATGTTTGGCCAGCTTTTTGGATATTTAAAAGACTCCAATACAATAGAAAAGGAAGTTAACAAAAATGGACATTTTTGTGAACAAACTTTTCTTTTGTTCGTTAGGTATTTGATAGAATATTTCCGAATATTTCTGTATCTTTGTATATCTTTTATATTAGGTAAATTTATATTCCGATTGTAAATAGGAAGATAAGTTACCTAGTTTGTAGCCATGTAAATAATTATGTAACACTATATATATTGTACACAATAATCAATAAAAGGCAGGGAACATATTCTTTTATGGTATCAGAAGCCAAACCCTAAATTTTTCTCCCAACCCCCCCCCCTCGGTAGCCCTCCCCTTTTTCCACCGTCCTTCTCCTTCTTTATTCGACTTCTCGGCAGCCTACTTCCTTTCTTCTTCTCCAATTTTCAATGGCTGAACAACCTAAATTTCATTCTGCTCTTGCAGTTAACAACATCAACAATTTCATTCCCATAACTCTTGAGATGGAAAAGGTTCAGTATACATCTTGGGCGGAATTATTTAAGATTCATTGTCGTGTGTACATAGTCATCGACCATATTCATCCCTCAAAAATCAAAGACCCTGAAAAAACCTGATGATTCTGATGATGAACTTTGATCCCGCTTAGATGTGGTTGTCCTACAATGGATCTACGACACAATCTCAAATGATTTATTTAATACAATCATTGAAACCGATGCCACTACACGGCAAATGTGGGAGCGCTTGGAAAGTATGTTTCACGATAGACACAACGTGTCTTGTATTTGGAAAATAAATTCAAGGACATTCAGTAGGACGATTTTCCTAATGCATCTCCTATTGTTAAGAACTTAAGATATTGTCGATCAACTCTCCAAAGTCGATGCACCGGTCACCAATCAACGATTGGTGATGCAACTCATTGCGGGTTTGAATGAATCTTATGACGGTGTTGCTACCATTCTCCACTTATGACGGCGTTCGAGACTCATCCTTGAAGAAACTCGGAAAACCAAATGGGCCGCGGCCAATG
Organism: Anisodus tanguticus; assembly: GCA_034509755.1. Classification (NCBI taxonomy): domain Eukaryota; kingdom Viridiplantae; phylum Streptophyta; class Magnoliopsida; order Solanales; family Solanaceae; genus Anisodus; species Anisodus tanguticus. The sequence goes on from CM067555.1 coordinate 45,963,314, forward strand.
CAAATACCGCTGAGGCCACCCTCTTGACCATTGGCGGCACCATTGCCGACCGGAGGGGCTTAGCCTCTATCCCGCTACATCGACAAGCCCATGATCCAAAATATGGCTCACAATCCCGGAATAAACAACAAAGGGCGAAATTTCGTCGGAAACCGCGATGGCCGAACCGAAAATAGTAGTAGCGGCGGTAGAGGGAGCCCCCCGCCAGCCGGCCGCCACCCACAGTGGCAACAGCAGTGGCAGCAGCCTCCGTTGTGGGATGCCTACCCACCATGGGTTGCGTGGGCCCAGCAAGCTTAGGCTGCTCTATCGTTCCCCTACATGACATCCTCTTGGGCCCCACCTTTGGTCCGACAACCCCATCCCGGCATCCTCGTTGCACGTCCACAACATGCATATAGTGCACATGTCTTCCTCCTTCAACCTACGCCCCGACAGATATTGAGGCGGCTATGAATACGATGTCTCTCAACGTTCCAAACGACAGTTGATATATGGATACTGGCACCACATCTCATATGATGGCATCCCAAGGTACTCTCTCATCTTATTTCAATATGAGCAATTTAAATCAAAATATTATTATTAGTAGTGGACAAGGCATTCCCGTTCGAGGTTACGTACAATCATCTCTCTCCCCACCACATCCACCATTAGTTTTAAACAATGTCCTCCATGCCCCGAAACTTATCAAAAACCTAATCTCTGTGCGTTATTTTACAACCGACAATAATGTTTCCATTGAATTTGATCATTTTATTTTTTCTATGAAGGGCCTTATGACAGGGATGTGAATAATGAGATATGACAGTACCGAGGACTTTTATCCTATCACCACCACCGTCGGCCATCCAGCCTCCTCTTCATCAATCTTTGCAGCTTTTTCATCTCTTTTATGGCATAATAGATTAGGACATTCGGGAGATTCTATTTTACGCTCCCTTAGCAAGCTAAATTTATTGATTACAAACATGTCTCCAATACTCGTGTTTGTGAATTTTGCATTTTTGGGAAACATGTCAAATTGCCATAAACAATAATTCAAATTGTTCTGCGCCAAACACGACCTTGTTTTTCATTTTTCCTGTCCACACACCTCTCCATAAAATGGAAAAGTCAAACAAAAAATTAGAACCATAAACAACTTAAGTCGTGCCCTCCTTGCCCATGCCTTTATCCCCCTATTTTTGGCATTACGCCCTCTCAATGGAAACCTATCTCTTGAACATTCTCCCAAATAAGTCTCTCAACCAACTTAGTCTCATGGTCTGCAAAATCATCAGTCGACTTTGTCACGCTCCAATGCAGAGGCCGAATATCGAGGGGTAGCCAATGTGGTCTATGAATCATGTTAGTTACGTAATCTTCTTTTAGAGCTTCATTGTCCTATTAAGAAAGATACCTTGGTTTATTGTGATAATGTTAGTGCCATCTACCTTTCTGGTAATCCGGTTCAGCACCAGCGCACTAACATATCGAGATGGATATCCACTTTGTTCGCGAAAAGGTAGCTCGTGGACAAGTACGTGTTTATCATGTCCCTTCCGGATATCAAATTGCAGACATCTTTACCAAAGGGCTTCCCTCGGTCCTGTTTGAAGATTTTAGGGACAGTCTCAACGTACGAAGACCGCCCGCTATGTACTGCGGGTGTGTGTTAAATATACACGTAATATACACTTACCATAAGGGGTGTATATCACGTGTATATTCCAGATTTAGTAAGCTTCAACCCGTGATATATCGTGTATATCACGGTTTTATGATAGATTTTAAGTAAATATTGTATTAATTAGTATTGTACACTTACCATAATTATAGGATTCTTGTACTACTAGAATAGAGCTTTGGGAGTATAATAGGAATATGATTTTCCTATTATGGAAAATTGTAAATTGTATATATATTCTTTCATTAATGAAAATAATCAAGGGGATTATTTCTTTCACGTTTCAATCTTTATATTTTTTGCTCATCTGTGACAGTAATTTCATCATTTTCTCTCCATGTAAGGAAAAATTAATATCCATTCTAAATTAATATTACAATTTTATTTGTCACTAAATGCCTTCTGTTTGGCATGAAAATGGGATGTCAAGAGATTATTTGGTTGCTAAAAGAGTAAAAAAACTTTGAGGAATTTTTGAAGTTCTTCCCTCATTTGTTATTAGTGCTTTATGTAAATTTAGTTTCCTCCATTTGCTCAAGGTAATGTCTCATTTAATCTTCTTGTCAGGTTAAATTATTTTAGAAATATTTAGACCATGCAAATTATATCTTAGTCATTGTTGATCTTCGTAATCTCAAGTAAATAGAGGGCTGAAATTTAATCTAAAGTAAATATGGGGCTAAAATTACTTTTTTAGTATTTCTCCAAATTGTATAGAAAAATACTTCAGCGTATATTCTTTGGCAATCCATGTTTTGCTGCTATATACTCCACCGCCTCAATTTACGTAACATCATTTGATTTAACACAGAGTTTATAAAAGAAAAAAAGACTTTTAAAATGCATAATTTAAAAGAAGTCTTAAATAAATATATGACAGTAAATTATCTCATAAAGTTAAATTATTTTAAAATATAAAAATATTATATATATATATATATATATATATTTATTATTTTTTTAAAAAAAAAAAGTCTACCTAAGTTGGAACCGAAAAGATTAATAGGTAGGTGAGGTGAGACAAAACAAATACTACTATCACCAATGCAGCCATGTGGTCATCAGACATCAAGGGGTTGCAACTACTAAAAGTTAAAGGGGCCCCACGTTACAGAAAGCTGTATTTTTTGTATTCCTAAGGGACAAAGTAGTCCACACATCCAAAAAATTTAACAGCAGCTACAGTAACTCCCGTTGATAGCCAACTAATTCGAGATCTTTGATTAAAGAATTGTCGTCCATCTAATGCACTGCATTCTTTGGTTGTATAATATACTTTCACCAACTCCCATTTGCCCTCTCTTTCTATTTTTGGAACGTGTGCGTTTACATTTTTAGAGAAATTTGTGTGCTAATGAAAATAACAGCAGCTTTATTTGGATATATACAGCACTGGTAAGTGAACACATAATTAATTTGTCATCAGTATGAATTCTAAAATTATAGGCAAGCATTGTAGAAGAAGAATAACATATTGTACCTACTGCAATTTTTGAGGGAAAAAAATGGATATCAAGCCTAATTTAACAATTACAAAAATTAGGTTAAAATGTGAGCATTGTTCAAGACCATATAAAGATATCAAATTCCCTTAACCTACCGATGAGGGGCTCAACATGGGCATACCCATGATTGAACATCTAAAGTGTGAACAATATAAGATGGGCCCACATAAGATAAATCATGAATTAGAATTAGCCTGACTCTAATTAACATGATTAGAAAATGAATATTGAGTCAAACTTAACCTAAAAGTCAGCTCATGAGTTAATACTGCCATCGATAGAAAGTTAATATACACACACACACACAAATATATATATATATATATATATATATATATATATATATATATATATATGTGTTTGTTTGTACTTGATCAGGAGTATTAAGCCAAAAAGGGAGAAAACAAGTTGAGGGTGTTGACACTAAGTTGGTGTCATGTTTCATGACAAGTATTTTTTTTCCCCCAATGTATGTATGTTTCATGATAAGTATTTTCTTTTCCATTGTATGTATGTTTCATGACAAGTATAAGTTACTACTAATTACTGATAATTTTCATGGAAATTGTTGATATGCCGTTTTTTTATACATAGAAAGTTGAAAATGTTTTTCTGTAAACAAAATTTCAAAATAAGAGTTGATACATAACATTCTTTATGTTGTTAACAAACAAATTTATTAGAAATAAGAGTTGATACATAACATTTGGTTCAAAATAAGGCCAAATTGAAATAGCTTAACATGAACCTATGATGTAAGCAGTATAAAATGGACAGTTTTCATTTCAATTGATCCTTCACGGATTATCAAGTATGGTGAATAAATCAACTGTGAAAAAAATTAATATTAATTACAAGTGGCAAATAAATTAATTAGAACACACACCAAATGTTAAGTTAAAATAATCAAATATTGCTTTCTTGATACGTAACATTAATACTTAAGTAATACTTTTAATTGCAAGTGGATTGAAAATACGGCCGGTAGGGGCGGAACTAGGGAACCTAAGGAGTTCATTTCGCATCAGTTTTGTCATATATACGACATGTCATTTCATTATAATAAAAGTACATTGTTTCTTTCTACGAAAAATAATCTCTCTACCTTTTCGGTAGGGGTAAGACTTGCATCCATTCTACCATTTTCAAATCATACTGTGTGAAATTATACTAAATATGTTGTTGTATAATTGTTTAACTTTCATATCCAAAGAAGAAGAAGACGACGCCGACATGTTAACTTTCTGGACATCTTTGTTATGTTACTCGCGAAATAAAATTTTCCATCAAAGATTATGTACCATGTAGTTGGCAACTAGCATTTACTTTATACTACTAATAATACTAACAACAAATTAAGTAGTTAGGGTTCCCATAAGCTTATAGGCTACTAGAATATTTTGACTGATGAAAGCTTAAAGTAGCAAGCTGTGATACAATGTACAAATACTCCTTTTCAACTTTAACCACATATTGTCCAAACAGGTTAAAGTCCACTTCTCAAAAGTGTGCATATCCATCACTTGCAACATTCAAGCATAACCAATAGTTAACTTCGCAAGACAAGAAGACAATAAATATTACATCCAAATCTGGCCTTGTGATTTAGCTGAACAACATAAGCATAGCCTTAGCGGGAAAAAAAAAGGCACTTGTTATTGAACGTAGACAGTTAGCACATCTCAATGTAGCAAAGCCAGCATACAAAATCAGATGACCAATCTTTTCACAAAACCGTGAAGTTATGGAGGTAGAAAAAGATCCACTATAACTTTTAACTTGGGGATGAAATGGAGACTTGCTTCTGGAGTATTGTGCGATAAAAAGGTGCCACCAAAATTTAAAGACAAGTTCTATAGGGTGGTGGTTAGACCAACTATGTTGTATGGGGCGGAGTGTTTGTAAGTCAAGACTTCGCACATACAAAAGATGAAAGTTGCGGAGATGAGGATGCTGAGATGGATGTGCGGGCATGTAAGGAGTGATAGGATTGAAAATGATGATATCCGGGACAGAGTGGGAGTGGCCTCGATGGAGGATAAGATGCGAGAAGCGAGGTTGACATGGTTCGGGCATATGCAGAGGAGAGACACAAATGACCTAGTGCGGAGGTGTGAGAGATTGGCTACAGACGAGTTCAGGAGGGGGAGAAGTAGGCCGAAGAAGTATTGGGAGAGGTGATTAGATGAGATATGGCGTAAGTGCGACTTACTGAGGACATGACCTTAGATAGGGGATTGTGGAGGACACGTATTAGGGTGGAAGAATAGTAGGTAGTTGAGTGTAATCCTACTTACGCTTACATACTGATAGTTGTAATTGTATTATTGTAGATCTGTTTAGCCTATCGTACTAGTAGGCGCAGTATTGCTTTATAGTCCTCTGTCGTTTGATTCTTATTGCTTTGTCTTTTTCGGTGTACTTTGTTTATATTATCTACTTGCGTTAGTTATTGATTCTTTTGTTCAGAATGCTTTATCATGACTTATCCGCTTTTGTTACCATCATTGTCATACTGCTTTAAATTTCTTATCTGAATCTGACCGTTTCTCTTGCTTTGCTTGTGTTTATGTTGTGTCTTGAGCCGAAGCTCTTTTGAAACAGCTGCTCTACCTACCAAGGTAAGGTCTACACTCTACCTCCCCAAACCCCACGTTGTAGGATTTCACTGCATATGTTGTTGTAGAACTTTTAACTTAATCAATTTGATGAGAGACAGGAGATGGTGTATACTTGCTCTGGCGAACGACAACCAAAAAAAACTTTCAGAAACGCATGAAAGACTTCAATTATGAGAATTTAAGACGTCTTTTAACTGGAATCTACCTTGCCTACAATAGAAAATCAAGGGAGAATTTTTTTCCTTCGACGTGGGGTCTCTCTCTTGACAAACATCTTCTCGAACTCAACAAGGGGTCGACTGGAACCATCAGGTTGACTAACGAACTTCCAGCCACCACCATTCCCACGCTTGCCACGAGATCCTAGCATCTCAACAGTGAAGTTCCAGCCATTTGAAGGGCGCCTGCGGCTATACTTGTGGCATTTCACCTTTTTCACCATCTAAAACCAAAGCAAAACCAGAGTTTAGTAAAACAGAATAACAGTACACATAACAGATCAAAATCTTATTTTGGTTCAACAATAATTCAGATCATTATGGTTACAACTACTTGTTTCATAGACATGCTAACCTTCATCTTGTTGAAGTTCGTCCTTTGGACGAACTCTTGATACAACATCTCATCTTCCTTCATTGATATTTCAAGTGCACCTCATCAGGATCCCTGGTAGTCTCATCCCAACCCTCGGGCATGACCTTGAAGTCAGGTTTATAAGGTAGAGTTGCAACATGAAATTCCCTGTCATGATAATTGAAAAATCTGCAGAACAAGCAAGATAACAGTTTTTTAATAAAGTAATCATTTTCATAATAATGTCCAGCTGATCAGCACAAACATATTGCTAGACTAGCTGCTACCTCGAGCATGTCCGTGCTCGCTTTCACCATGATATAAATGAAGGTAAAGATGTGAGAGAAGAGTACCGCTGCTGCGCTTCCATAACAGTTTGACAATAAAACCTTGAACCACATCCGTTAAAACTTTTAACTTTTTCCAAGTTTGTTTTAGTGGATTTTCCAATTTATATTTAGCTTCGGACACATACCTACTAGGTTAGTAGTAAACAACTTTTTCATAGTGGCATAAACAAAATTTAATCAGGTAATACTGAGAATGTGTTTATCCAACAGCAAATAAAGAACCACTGATATGAACAATCAAATCCGATAATAAATCATGAGTCTATAGTGATGATTCGTTATGGAAAAACATAAGCAACGCAAGGCTTTTCCAGGTCTACTTGAAGGTTTATTGTTTTCAGGTAAAGCGAAGGTTTACTGTAATACCTCTACCCTGAGTGTGCCTTAAATATTAGTCCATGAAGTAATGTAGGGACGATAAAATCTTTTTTTAAAAAAAGGATACGGTATACTTGCTCTTTTGAGATTGGATCGATTAATAAGAATTCGATAAGTATGATCTTAGATAGTTTATTCTTACTACTTTTCCTTTCAAACAAATACCAAATTAGACTGTAAGGATCAATTAATACTTCTAATAGTGACACAAGATTAGAGACTTGAGTTATTTAGAGAACCTAAAAGCATTCTGGATGTAATATAATATGTATACCATATCTATCTAAGTTAGCCTTCCATCACCAGAGCATGGGTAGTCAGCCGATTTTATAATGTTCCATTACAATTACTTCAAAATTAAGTTAAAATAGGAGCTGAAAGTCTCAGCCGCTTAAAAAGTAAATAGATACTATATTCCAGAATCCTACTATTAAAATTATACTCCAACAACAACAACAATAAAGGATCCTTCTCAGTCTGGACTCCTTTAAAAGCACTGTGGAGGGCCCTGATAATCCAGTGTGGAATAGATCCAATAAAGGATCCTTCTCAATCAAATCAATAGAAGGAACCTTGAGACAGTGGTCTGGCCATGGAAATTCATCTGGAAAGTTAAAATTCTAACAGGGTATCTTGCTTTGTATGGCTGGTTATTAGGAGAGCATGTTTAACTCATGAGAGATTACAAAGAAGAGGTCTTCAGATTTGTTCAAGATGTCGGCTTTGTGGGCAAGAAGCTTTTTTTTGGTTTCCCACCTGGTGTCCGGTACCCGCATTGGAGCGGCAAGAAGCTGAGAACATTGAACACCTATTCCTGTATTCTAAGACAACTGTAAATCCTTGGCACATGTTCTTTTGTAAGTTGGGGGTGAACTGGGCAATGCCAAGAACAACTTTAACTTTTGAAGAACTGGAAGAGCATTGGAAGAAGAGAGGCAGAGGAAGATTGGTGGCAGAGTATGTTGGATATGTAAAGCAGCGACGAAAGTAAATAAATTTTACAAGTGTTCGAAAGGATAAACAAGTAGCCAATAATCAGAACTGCCGCAAGCTTGTTGAGCGTTGGATCTTGATAACCTGAAATCAAGAAACACTAAATCTGAATTGTTACAACTGTGTGCTGAGTCGAGTGATGACACTCTGTCTTTAAGACAAGATTGCCCCGTATATATGCTTTTACGTTAACGGGCAATAGTCTCCCAAGATAAAACAACACTTTAATCAACACTACAAAGCAAATAGGTTGATTCTGACGAAGAAAACAAATACGAATCGACTTCCTGAAGAAATGAAAAAGGAAGGAAGAGTTTTTTGTTTTCGTCCCAACGTTACTGCTCACGTTTTGGATTGTGTTTTACTCTTCTGTTTGTCTTTGTGTATATATTTATGTCTCGTTTTTCTGTGTCATATTCTGTATTTCTCTGTTTATGTAACACAATTGAGCCAAAATGCATCAATAAATAGCATAATTGAGGCTTCTCAACTGCCAAGACATGGTTGTTAATGGCCATTGAAGGAGGGAAGTAAACAGTCAAGTAATGACTGTTTATGGCCATTGAAGGAGGGTGTAATTCAGCTAAGTAATGGCTGTTAATGGAGGGAGTTAATCAGCCAAGTAATGGTTGGTTAATGCATAATAATGCCCCCAAAAATCAACACCAACGGTAGGCAAAAACTTTCTGCCTTCCGTCGTTCCCAAATTCAACATTCCAGAAACTCCAGGGACCAAACTGTAAATATTAAACAATTTGGGGTCCAAAGAGATAATACCAGAAGAAGCCTAAGCCCACGACCCGTGACCCGAGCCCTAGCCCGAGCCCGGACACATGGGTTACCCATTGGGGTCCCAAACCCTTAGCCTGTTTTGAGACTTATAAAGAGAGCAATTCTTCCTTTTCCCACCGATGTGGTAGATTTGTCCCACACCATATTTCTATGCCTCAAACACCTTACTTCATGGACCAATATCTCTTTCATTTCTCAACAAAATTTGATGATTCTTAACCCTACGGTCATCTACTCACTTAGTAGATTATGCACGTGTGAAGAGACAAAGCCTCAAACATGCGGAACCCTAGTGTTTAATTTATTAAATATGGGTGGACGCACCTCCCCATCAAAGGCAAATTTCCAACAATCCCCTTTTGAAAGAGATTTTAGCGCACACACAAGGTGCCTACTTTCACCAAAAGATATTGCATCAGGAGAGGTAACTTCTGCTTTGAACCTTCCCTAGTTGAATACCATCGGACTTACTTACTGGGCAGTGAACGTGATGTCTTGAACCGTCAGTGTTTAGTGTAAGCCAATACAATGATACCAACACAATAACTCTCCTTATTCGTTTTCTTCTTATAGTTTTGTTCGTTGTGGCCGTTGACACACTTGGATTCTTAAGTGCGTTCATTTGAGGCGGCTTGTCCTCGCACTTAAATAGATGATCTCTTACAAGGTATCCTGCTATACCCCACTTCACAAGTCTTAGGAATCATTAAAAGTTTCCCCAACCTTAACCTCAACCGTGTGAGGATCGTTTAAAGGTTTGGAATCTTAACCTTTACCCATCATGCAGGTAGCACTTTAATGTCTATCGCGGGAACAACTTTAGATTCATGTTTCCTTACAGAAATCATCATCCGAAGTGCTCTTGCTTCCACCGAAGCGCTCAACTGAACCTTTTTACAGCTTAGTTTTCCCATTGAACCAAATTCTTGGGATCTCCAATCAGTATGGTTAGGTTACCACCACAAAGGTTCGTATTATTTGAGTTTTAAGCCCATTCCCCTAGACAAGCAGAACACTTGATCTCCGGGTAGTCCTTTAGTTAAGAGGGTCCGCAATATCCTTTGATTAGTAATCAAGGAAGTGACACCCGTGATGATCAACTGTCATACGGTCTTATGTCTCCGACAGATCCTGACAGATATGTCCAGACGTCGTCATTCGTGTCCTTTCTAAAGCCGACCGGCTAGCCACAGTGTATAACTGCTGAAGGCACGAGTTCTCCCAATAAGGGACGTCCTCTAAGGAGTCGTGAAGTTACTCAACTTCTTTCATGCTTTATATAAAGCGATAAACTCCGATTCCATCATGAATCGGCCGATGCAAGTTTGTTTAGAGGATTTTCCAAGACCCACCATACACATTTACTTGTGGCTTTGGTGTTCTTCGTATCTGATGTCCAGTTTGCATCACAGTGTTCTCCAAGAACCGCTGGATATCCAGAATACTATAATCCGTAGATAAGCGAATATTTTAGATATCGTCATATCCGACTTAACGCCTTCTACCGATCATTTATTAAAATCATCAGTGAACCTTAGTTCAACTGATCTGCTTTGTAGGCCGATACCAGGTCAGTTGTAGTGTGTAACATACATTGAACTACATGTGACCTGCGCATATCGCACCTTGTATATGAGTGCACCATGATTTCAATCAATTATATAATTCATATCCATTGGTGGCTTCAACGAGACTGTTAACTATCTCACAACTGAGTTTGGAGTTTAGACCAGTCCGTTAGATGTCTTAGAAATCCAATTCCTAAGATGTCATTTGTGATACCCATATCTTTTGTTTCAATATAACTTCCACTCTTAGACTGTTGGTTTTCCAACTGTTGGCTTTCTAACTTGAGAGTCAATGTTTTTGTGGTCAAATTCATTGTTTATGTTTTATCTGAGACTTTTAGGACCAAAATGTAAACATTTCAGGGACCAAAATAAAAGTTCAGGAAGAAGCCCAACAGTCCAGCAAACCAACTCTGATTCTCCCCTTCCAACGCTCCGCTTAGGAAGGTTGTTTCAACATCCATGCCACTCAAGACTGCAATGGCCCTGGATGTTAAGCTATTCACATGGAAGCACAAGTACAAGTAGCCGAGGCCTTACACTCGTCAGTAGATCCATCTACTTTGTACTCACTTTTGAGTATCCTTTTTTCACAACCCAAAGGTTTTTTTCCCGGAGGAAGATCAACCATTACACAAGTATGGTGCTATATGATGGAATCTATTTCTCTTTGTAGCTTCTTTCCAAAGCAGCGCTTCTAGAGATGACAATTTTTTGTTAATTGTCCATGGTTCATTCTCAACCATACAAGCTAGAAGGCCCGGAACAAGTCTTTGTCCTCTTTTTGCTCCGTCTCGGTTCAACATCTAGAACCCCTGAGTTTTGTAGATCTGGAATATTAAGTTCCGGATAGACAGCAACTTCCGAGTCCTGTAGATACGGAACGTCTAGTTTCGGACAGTCAGGCACTCGCGGGTTCTTGTTAACCTCGAGCAATTACTCATTTTTCCTTTTCAAGGAAAGTTAACTTCAAAGAATTCAGCATTCTTTGACGCCAAGAGGCGATAAGCACTACTGTTATTTGCAGTTCCAGTTGATATGTAATTTACAGTCTTAGGTCCAACTTGACCTGTTTCGGTATTCCAACTTCTACCAAACCACCCCACATCACAATATTTGTATGTGAGATCCTTTCCATGTTTCACACGGAGGGTTATCCTTATCCTTATGTGGAGTTCTGTTGAGAATCGCATTAGCGGTAAGGATCGCCTTGTCCCACATAATTTGGGTGTACGGCTTTGCGCTTGGCTAACACTGTTAGACCGAGGTGAGTAATGAGCAGTCGTTTAATGAACAATGCTTCAGATTCTCCCCCTCTATCACTACGAATTCCTCAATCCGTAGGCTTAATTGATTTTCAACTTATGCTTTGTAGTGCTTATCCGTTTCAACAACTTCATCTTTGCTTTTCAACAAACAAAAGATACAATACGTTGTACCATCATCAATGAAGGTCACAAAGTACTTGTCTTCCCCCTCTATTTTGTATATACTTTAAATCACCCATGTAGGTATGACTAAGTTCTAGAGGAGCGGTGCTTCTTTCGCTATTCCTTTGACGGAATGGAAAGGTGATTTTGCCTCTTCGCCTACCTCACATTCATTTTGAGGGTTTATGTCGACAGAAGGCAACCATCTCAACTTCGTTAGCTTTTGAATGACTTTCTATTTAACGTATCTTAATCTATAATGGCATAGATGCACGGATTATAAATATCTCATTCATTTGGTTACAGACATACTATACCATTCTTAGTTCTTATAGACCTGTTGGACTAGTCTCAACCCAGCTTGACCAACAGCGTCCCTTAAACCAAGTTTGGGATATGTATCACCTCATCTGAACAACCTCTTACCCGTGGTTAGGGCGTAATCGGATCATATGTGATCTGGATACTCTGGCCCACTCCAGTTGCTTTGCCAGCCTGAGTGTCCAATTTCCTTTCTGTCTTTCTTTTGGCCTTTAGATCATTAGAGACCTGGATATTCTGGCCCACCACACTAGGTGTCCATTACTTTTCCTATGAAATGAATTCTGGCCCCACTCTAGTCACCCGTAGGCTTTGTATGACTGAGTGTCTAATATCATCCTATCAAAGGAATTTTGGCCCCACTCCAGTCGCCCGTAGGCTTTGTATGACTGAGTGTCCAATATCATCCTATGAAGGATCTTCTGCCAAATAGTGTGACAGGCTCAACGTCTTTAGCTTTTAGTCTTCTTCCATTATGATTGGTGCCCAGACAATTCTTGGCGCTTACTTAAGAGTGGTAATAACTTTCACACAGTCAGTGGATCTTTCTCCCTCGTATGTGCGAACATACTTTACACACTTTTAATAATTACATTTAAAAGAACAAATCTTTTTAAGTCGTTTACAAAATCCAATCTTTAAACGGGAAGGAAGGTGAGATTAAACTTCTGATTTTAAAGCGTAAGGAATATAAATTATTTCGGAAAATATTTTCATATTCCTCCTTACTTTAAGCCCTTTTTAATCAGACATCATTTAATCTTATTCTTGACAAGGAAGAAAAATTACTTATCCCAATTTCGGATTTTGGCCCACTTCATCGGACTGAGTGTCCATTTCCTCATTACCATAATTCAGATCCTTTGTCTGGGACAGATATAGGCCTTCTGCTACAAGATAAAACCACATCTTCAACCTTCTCCTCTTGTCCCAGTTGACATCCTCAACCTCTCGTGGGCGCTTGTTCCTACCACTCTCAGGAGCGGCGATACCATGAACACGTTGACCTTCAACATCATAATCACAACTCTCTTCTACCAGAAAACCACAACCATATCCAGATTTGGTCACACAACTTTTGACCGACATCTTTCAAACACTAATACAATCTTGTCAACTAATTGTTGGATATTGTAAAGCGGTACGGGAAGTAAATAAATATTACAAGTGTTCGAAAGGATAAACAAGTAGCCAATATTCAGAACTGTCGCAAGCTTGTTGAGCGTTGGATCTTGATAACCTGAAATCAAGAAACACTAAATCTGGATTGTTACAACTGTGTGTTGAGTCGAGTGATGGCATTCTGTCTTTAAGACAAGATTTCCCCATATTGTGCTTTTACGTTAACAGGCAATAGTCTCCCAAGATAAAACAACACTTTAATCAACACTACAAAGCAAATAGGTTGATTTTGACGAAGAAAACAAATACGAATCGACTTGCTGAAGAAATGGAAAAGGAAGGAAGAGTTTTCTGTTTTCGTCCCAACGTTACTGCTCACGTTTTGGACTATTTTACTCTTCCGTTTGTCTCTGTGTATATATTTCTGTCTCGTTTTTCTATATTTCTCTGTCTATGTAACACAATTGAGCTAAAAGGCATCAATATATAGCATAAGGAGGTTTCTCAACTGCCAAGACATGGCTGTTAATGGCCATTGAAGGAGGGTGTAATTCAGCCAAGTAATGGAAATATTAAACAATTTGGGGTCCAAAGAGATAATACCAGAAGAAGCCCAAGCCCGGACCGGACGGGCGGCGGCGCGCGTGTGGACTTAGCCTTGAACCCAAGCACATCTAGATCCTCCCTCCTTTAAACACATGGGTTACCCCTTGGGGTCCCAAACCCTTAGCCTATTTTGAGACTTATAAAGAGAGAAATTCTTTCTTTTCCCACCGATGTGGTAGATTTGTCCCACACCATATTTTCATGCCTTAAACACCTTACTTCGTGGACCAATATCTCTTTCATTTCTCAACGAAATTTGACGATTCTTGGCCCTACGATCATCTACTCACTTAGTAGATTATGCACGTGTGAAGAGACAAAGCCTCCAACATGCGGAATCCTAGTGTTTAATTCATTAAATATGGGTGGACGCACCTCCCCATCAAAGACAAATTTCCAACACTTATTAGAACATGGAGCAGAACCATAGAAAGCTGTGATCAAGGTAATTAGTAAGGAAATAACCGATCTCAGCGAATGGTCAGCTAGGAGGTGAGCGATGAAAAGAAAAGTACATAAACATGGCTGACAGTTGCTAAGAGTTCAGACATGGATAGGACCAGAGGATCTATATTGAGTGTGATCACCTAACTCGATCTTTATGAACAGAAATTAACTAAAGTCTAGTAATGAAACAAAAGTTTCCAGTTTGTAGAAAAGAAGACCAAAGGAATGAACTACTATTTAACATCATGTCCATTCTAAGTTGAGGTTGGGAGTATGCAAACCACCGGTGAAAGAAACTACACCAAACATGAGTCTTAACTCAATGTAGTAAATAACTACCCTAAAAGGGTATATAGAGTAATCTAATGACGGGCTCACTCCTATTCAGAAGACATGACGGGAAAAAAATGAGAACACCTTAAGGTGACTGTTCAAGGAAGAGAAGTCCAGGCACTAGAGGGAAACCAATCACAGGCTATTTATGCGATCCGCTTACTAAATGGGTATGATTACAGATGAGAAAATAGTACATGTGGCAAAAGAAAGGCACATTGTGTGTGCAAGACGAAGGTCCTAATTTGAAGACAAAGACGGATTTTATTATGTGAGAACTAACCTCACCGGGGAGGTACAAGTAAAATAGCATAACCACGTCGAAGATGTAAATGCGTGTGTAAAAGAAGTATGGAAAAAGAGATGTGTTGTAATCTCACGAGTTATTATCAGTACAGATTCAAGTATGAAGCGAAATATAAAGAAGTTGCACAATAAGTCATTATCATTTATTCCAACAGTTCTCATAGATTGAAAATAATTATTACAAACTAGAGTTTAACCCTATCAGTGAATACTATAAGAAGTTATCGACTTTTGCATATAGTACTTTACAGTCATCAATTTCCCTTAGTAACCATTCATGCTAACCTTAAGATTGCAGTTTTCAGATATTCACTGTTGTTATGATTCAACTATTTGGTTACAAGTCTCACAGTTTTCAGTATATCAGGATTCAGGTGAATATACATTGATGCCTTTTGGACAGATAGTTTCAGTTCAAGTTTCAGTATATGGCTAATGCAAAAAAAAAAAAAACTACGTTTCCTGTAAACAACTCAACGTATACATACAAAATGTTAAGTTATGCCAGGATAAAAAAAAAAAATTGAAGTTTTGCACTTGATCAAAAAGTCGCCAGTTCAATAGATCATATAGAAATTTTTAGAAAGTTGACGAGCGGCCTAGTAGTTGGCCTTATTCCTATAGTTACTCCTTGTTGACTCAGTGTGGGAAGTGTTGATGTTGAGAAAGGAGCTGAAAGCCACTCGCCTTTACTATAAGGAAGGACAGGAGCGGAAGGCCGAACGCAATGAATAAGAAATTGACAGCAGAGGGAATCAATGATTCTTATTCGACCGAGTTCTAGCTAGAAAGATGTAGATTACACACCGGAGGTTGGTAAGAACTGAGGTTTGGAACCCTAACCTAAGTAGGCCTACCAGCGAAGCAACAGGTACTTGATCGGGCGGGGGGCGGTTTGGTTTCGTGCAAGGCCCTCGCAGCCGGAAGAAGCAGTTGTCATTTGAAAGTAAAGGCTCTTCTCCTGTTTTACGAATCCTACAACTCTCTTTACTGAGCGAGATTCCATCCATATCCCTACGTTTGGTTTTTCTTTCATTCAATCATCACTTGTTTGACAGCTTAAACTAGGCTCCACTCTACGAGCACGAACCATCACAAGTTGATCTTTACTCTTCTTACAAAGAGATTTTGTTACAAACGTGGGCAATAAAATTTATGAGCTGAAGGTGAGACATGTAACTTCGAGTAATGTAGCACAGTGGAACCATAGTACAACAAAAGGTACTGTGGTGGCAGAGGTAAGTACAAAAACAGAACATCCTCACTTATCCATAATTAACCATAATTTACGCATGTTAGTTCCCTATGTGAAGAAAATACAAACCAGGCATAAGCTCATTTATGTATGTTTTTTTATGTGTCAAAAAGGGTGGAGTTAATACAGGAAAGACTTAGAACAACTCAGAGTCGTTAGAAGATTAATGACACCGGGAGCTCGAGTTAATGTAGGAGATCATACATTTTCGAAAATATCACCTATGGAAGTTGTTATGTGTACTGGCAAGAAAGGTAATCAAAATTTGTTGAAGTATTAGGAAAATGCACTCTAGTGCCTTAACTAATTGAGGATAGTCAAGGTTGTTGAGGAGGTAGTTAGTTGGTATAGTTAGTTACAAAGTTGGTTATGGAGTTAATTAAGTTGTTAGAAGTAATTAACAAAATCAGGTAATTAGATGATTCTAGAGTTGTAGAAGTGTATAAATACACATGCTTGTAAAGATATTTTCTTTCAACAAAAATAGAAGAGGAGACATTCTCACAAACACTTGTAATGCATTGAGTCCCAATTTCCTCTCTTGATCTATCACTTCTTTTCCTCTTCGACAATGCAACAGTCCTCTTCGACAATGCAGCAGTAGATACAACATCAACATATCTCTAATCCATCAATTCAACATGGTATCAAGGCCAGGTTGGTTATGCGATTGAACAAACTCGATCTGCAAAAAATATGTTCTTCATTCCTGAAATTCCAGAATCAAAATTCTGTGTGCAGAACTTAATGATTCATGCATGCAATAGTTTCTAGAAATGTTGTTGTTGATATTCATGGAGATACAGATACATGCATATTGAAATAGGAAGATAAATGCAGATCTGTGAAAACAGATCACTAACAATCGATCGCTGAGGTTCAATTATTTTTGTTCTGTTGTTGTTTGATATTATCACAACTTCACACAAGTTACATAGATAAAACTCTGTGTGTTGTGAATCATAATTGAAATATAGACTAGAAATAATGGAAAATAATGAAGGCAGAACAGCAGATGGAGTTCCGACAGTGATCAAAATAGATCACAATCATCCATTGTATCTCTTTCCTTCTGATGCACCTGGCTCCCTGTCTGTGGGTATTATTCTCACTGGAATGGACAATTATACAATGTGGAGTAGAACTATGAAGTTGTCACTCCTAGGGAAGAATAAGATAGGATTCATTGATGGAAGTGTAAAGACATTGATGGAAGTGTAAAGACATTGATGGAAGTGTAAAGAGAGAAACCTTCTATGGAGATTTGGCTAACCTATGGGACAGATGCAATGCAATTGTAGTGTCTTGGTTAATGGGGAATGTGAGTAAGAGCTTACTTACTGGAATACTTTATAATTCTGATTTATGCAACATATGGAAAGAACTACAAGAAAGATTTGACAAGATAAATAGCTCCAGGGCCTTCCAACTACACAAAGAAATATTCTCTATGAGGCAGGGGGCTCTATCTGTGTCGGCATATTACTCCAGGCTCAAGGATATGTGGGATGAATATGATTCCATCATACCAATCCCATCTTGTTGCCCCAAGTCAAGGGATTTTGTGGATAATTTACAGTATCAAAGATTGCTACAATTTCTCATGGGACTGGATGATAGTTACAGTCCAATAAGAAGTCAAATCCTCATTATACAACAAATACCTTCATTAAACCAAGTGTATGCTATGATAAATCAGGAAGAAAGTCAGAGAATGGTAACAGGAACTGGTAGGGTGATCTTTGAGTCAGTGGAATCATCTGCAATGTTCACATCTAGAAATGAGAATTTCAGAAGTGGAAATGGAGTTCAAAAACAGAAGAAACAATACAATTCTAATGCATATTATGACCATTGTCATCTTAAAGGACACACAAGATTGGAATGTTACAAACTAATGAAGTGTGATTATTGTCAAAAAATAGAACATGTACAAGAGGGTTGTTATAAGCTCATTGGATATCCAGAAAATTTTAACAATAAAGGGAAGAAAACTTATGCAGTCACATGGGGGAATATGTTGTCTGAGGACACTGGACAAGAAGGGGCACACCATCATTCATCAAAGCTTCTGCAACATGCACATCCATTCACAAGCTAGAAACACACTGCTGAAGCAGTGATACCACACAGCCAGTTTACTCCTAGCCAACATCAACAACTCCTTGACCTATTGAACAGAAATACAAATAATGTCAATGCCAACATGGCAGGTAAGTACATTACTGATTCAAGGAAGTTGATTCACTGGATAGTAGATACAGGTGCAACTAATCATATGATTGATGACCAGAAGTATTTACATAACAACATGTTGATAGAAGGAATAGGAAAAGTGCAACTGCCCACAGGAGATTCAGCTAGAATCTCACATGTTGGGGAGTACCACTTAGGAGGAGGTGATGTTCTTAGAAGTGTCTTATGTGTACCAACCTTCAAGTTCAATTTGTTGTCTGTTTAAAAAATGACTAGAGAACTGAATTGTAGTGTTACCTTCTTCCCAACATGTTGTGTATTTCAGGATCTCTCGTCTGGGAAGGTGAGGGGGATTGGTAATGATGAGGGAGGATTATACATACTATCACTGGATCCTCAGAACAAAGATGGAGAGTTGAGTAAATGCATGTCTGCAACTCAACAAGTTGATGCAGCTATTTGGCTTCAGAGATTGTGTCATGTGCCAATGAATGTCCTGAAGAAAATAGCATGTTTCAAAAATAACATTGATTTTGTCTTGAATAACTGTGAAGTATGTCATTTGGCTAGACAAACTAGATTGTCTTTTATTGCTAGCACTAGTAGAGCATCAAAGTCTTTTCAACTAATACATATGGATGTATGAGGACCTTACAAAATTGAAACATATAATGGAATGAGATATTTTCTAACCATTGTGGATGATCACACTAGATGGACTTGGATTTTTCTGATAAGACTGAAATCTGATGTTTATACACTGATCAAAAATTTTCTTGTTGAGGTTAACACTCAATTTGGAGCTAAAATTCAGAGAGTAAGATCAGATAATGGAACTGAGTTTTTTAATCAAAACTGTAGTGAGCTGTTTCTGAAATATGGCATCATTCATGAAAGTTCTTGTCCATACACACCACAACAGAATGGTGTGGTGGAGAGAAAATATAGACATATCTTAGAAACTGCTAGAGCCATTAAGATCCAGGGAGGATTCCCAAACAAGTTATGGGGATTGTGTGTAGAGAATGCAGTGTATATAATTAACAGAATCCCCTCCACTGTTATAAATAATAGATCTTCATTTGAAATATTATATAACAAGGTACCATAACTTGATCACTTGAGAGTATTAGGTTGTCTATGTTTTGCTACTATAAATAATAGGGATGATAAATTTGGTCCAAGGGCTGTAAGATCCATATCCCAAATATGGATCTGCTTAGAAAGGATATAAGCTTTATGACTTGGAAAACAGAAAACTATTCATGAGCAGGGATATGTTGGTCATGGAGACAAATTTTCTTTCAAAAGAGGCATAACTGAAAACACCAACCATATTAAGACACATGAATTTCCTTTCTATGAAGACTTATTTTGTCAACAGGATCTTGATAATTCAGAAACACATATCAGACAACATGAAGATGAACCACACATACAAGACAACATGCAGAATGTGCACATGCCTGATACAGTCCAGCATCATGGCACTTCATTATAAATTCAGGATCACCAGATATTGATATGGCCACGGTATCAGATCATGAAGTCAGGAGATCCACAAGGAGCAGCAAACCACCTATATGACACAAAGACTACATTACTACACATGGTTCTTCCAGTTGCTTGTACTCTATAATTGACAATGTTGCTTATGCTGGTCTTTCAGCAGGGTATCAAGAGTTTGTAGCCAAGGTTTCTCTTGACACAAAACCACAGAACTACTCTACAGCAGCAAAGGATCACAAATGGATTGAGGCAATGAAGGCAGAAATCAAAGCATTTGAGGACAATGGAACCTGGAAGTTGGTCATTCTACCAGAGGGAAAGAAGGACATAGGATGCAAATGGGTATACAAGATAAAGTACAAAACAACATGAGAAGTGGAGAGATTTAAAGCCAGATTGGTGGCAAAATGATACAATCAAAAGGAGGGACTTGATTATCAAGAGACTTTTTCACCAGTTGTCAAAATGACAACAGTGAGGACTGTGATTTCCATTGCAACAACACAACACTGGACAATCCATCAGATGGATGTATACAATGCATTCTTGCAAGGAGACTTGGTTGAAGAAGTGTGCATGGAAGTTCCAGAAGGATTTGCTGTTAAGAAAAGGAATGAGGAGGTATACAGATTGCTAAATCTCTCTATAGGCTAAAACAGGCATCAAGACAATGGAATATCAAGTTGACTATAACACTTATATCTTATGGTTTTCAGTAGAGACATAGAGACTATTCTCTTTTCACCAAGAAGGAAAACAGTAGTATTGTGATAGTGTTGATATATGTTGATGACTTATTGCTAACTGGAAATGATCCAGTGATGATTCAAACCACTAAAGAGACATTACAGTATACCTTCAAGATAAAGGATTTGGGGGAGCTTAGATATTTTCTTGGCATTGAGTTTGCCAGAAACTCACAGAGCATTCTCATGCATCAAAGGAAATATGCTTTAGAAATGATATCAGACATGGGACTTGCAGGGGAAAAACCTGCACCTTCTCATATGGATATGAATCAGAAGCTTACAACATGTTAGTTTGACAGACATATGGATGATACATCACATTCAGGGCCTATATCAGGAGTAAATCCTGATTCTGAGTTGTCAGATCCTAGTGTTTACAGAAGGCTGATTGGAAGACTACTATATTTGACAACTACTAGACCAGACATTACATTTGATGTGCACTGCCTGAGTCAATTCATGCATGCACCTAAGAAGTCACACGTGGAAATTGGTCTCAGAATTGTCATGTATATCAAGTAGGCACCAGGACTGGGAATTCTAATATCCAGTGCAAGTACTCCTCAACTCAAGGTATTTTGTGATGCAGATTGGGGGGCTTGTTTTAATACTAGAAGGTCTGTCACTGGTTATTTGGTAATGCATGGCTTATCACCAATCTCATGGAAGTCAAAGAAGCAGGACATTGTCTTCAGGAGTTCTGCAAAGGCAGAATATGGAGCTATGGCAGCCTCAGTAGCAGAGGTGGTATGGATCACAGGTTTACTTCAGGATCTTGGTGTGGAGGTTCAAACTCCAATACCAGTGCACACAGATAGAAAATCAGCCATTCAGATTGCAACAAATCCAGTGTTCCATGAAAGAACAAAGCATATTGACATTGATTGTCATTTCATTAGAGAGAAGATACAAGCAGGATTGATCAACACTATTTTTCTGCCATCTATGGACCAACCAGCTGATTTACTTACAAAGGCACTTAATGAACAACAACATAATGTTCTACTCTTCAAGCTAGGAATGAAGAACATATTCATGTCCTCTAGCTTGATGGAGGGTGTTGAAGTATTAGGAAAATGCACTCTAGTGCCTTAACTAATTGAGGATAGTCAAGGTTGTTGAGGAGGTAGTTAGTTGGTATAGTTGGTTATGGAGTTAATTAAGTTGTTAGGAGTAATTAACAAAATCAGGTAATTAGATGATTCTAGAGTTGTAGAAGTGTATAAATACACATGTTTGTAAAGATATTTTCTTTCAACAAAAATAGTAGAGGAGACATTCTCTCAAACACTTGTAATGCATTGAGTCCCAATTTCCTCTCTTGATCTATCACTTCTTTTCCTCTTCGACAATGCAGCAGTAGATACAACAGCAACATATCTCTAATCCATCAATTCAACAAAATTCGACATACATTGGGCTCGTATCTTATAAATTAGCTTTGTCACCAGAATAATCAACTTCCTTTCGTTGTTTCACGTTTTCATATTTACACCTACATGACCCGAGCCATATGGTACAAGTTTAGGAGTTTGAGATTGATAATACTCCGTTCTACGGGAGGTGCCTGTAGTTATCCTTGATAGATTTGTTCGGAGATTTTGAACCAATGATATTGCATCAGTTAAGATTAGGTGCTTATCGGACGGTTCGATTGGATATTTACAGTTAAGGGTTATATTTATCAGTTATCAGTTTTGAAATGTATTAAACAAAGCAATGTAATTAACAGGTAGTAGTAAAAATAAAGAATTCGAGACTATGCGAATACTAGGTAAAACTACTAAATAAGGAGAAGATGAGAAGAGGAGACTAGCTCCCTCCTTCTCCCTCGTAAAAGTACTACGACCACGGCTACATACTATCCTTTTACCATAATACTCGACCCTAGGGTCCTGTCCTATGTAAGAAAAAATCAAAAGCATTAAACAAAAAAGTTTTTATTTTTTAACGGTGGCAGTACAAAAATTATTAACAAAATCAGATTTTTGCACCCTCGGCAATTATCAGGTAGGTAACTGTCTACATTAAACATATCCCAAACCCCAATGAGGACAGGTTTATGAGAGAAGGTTACTACGGTGGTCATGTCGATACCTATAGGTGAGAAGCTACACTACTATGATGTAAACTCGCTTAGTGAATCTAGATTTGAGTATCATGTCGTAAGAAAAAAAATGAATCGGAAAAAAGATTTTTTTTTATTGAATTGAACGTGTTCATTCATTTTGACTACTTCATAGTTTTTCATTTCACCAGGCCCGTGAAAGGAGTTGATAAACCTAAAATTTATGGGTAGTAAAAAATCATTCTATATTAGTTAAATAATTGCTGAGGGTCTATCGGAAATAGCCTCTCTACCTTCCAAGGTAGAGGTAAGGTCTGCGTACACTATACCCTCCCCAAACCCCACTTTGTGTGATTTCAATGGGTATGTTGTTGTACTAGTTAAATAAATAAGAAGAAAAGTTTAAATTTATTTGTGTGACCTGCTTCATCAAAACACTAATATCCTTCATCCTCTCATCTTCACCCACCCTCATAGCCCCCACCCTCACCACCCCACACCTCCCATAGTATTTGTATAGATTCGCAGGTCATGTCACAAATAATACCAACTCCTTGTTTAGTTTGTCCATTTCCCTGCAGCGATTTGCGATTCATAAGCGGTCCGCAAATATTGCGTGTGGCATGACTTGCGGTTCGCATGTCATGTTTCTGACCTTTTTGCTCCTTTTCACGTGTATTTCATCTCCGCACTCTTTGTCCTACAACATAACACATATAAGTAAGAAATGACGTAAAGTATACTCTAAGATAAAAAAAAAAGCGTAAGTAAAAGATATCAAATGTACCGTGGTTTCACGGTACATCATTAACGGTTTATCGGTGCGGAGGCGAATTACTCAATTTTCTTATCGGGTAATCCGTTAACCCATTATGAGTTACTTCCCCGTCCCAAAAAGATTGACCTACTTTCCTTATTAGTTTGTCCTAAAAAGATTGACTCATTTCTATATTTTGAAACAATTTAACTTTATGAGATTATTTACAACCACACAAATATTTAAGATTTATTTTGGAACACACATTACAAAAGTATTTCTTTATTTCTTAAACTTTGTGTCAAGTCAAACTATGCCAATTTTTTTGGAACGAAGGGAGTATCATATTTACATTTTTAACCCTAAATGTATTAAGTATTTATGATAAACCCTAAGGGTAAAGCCCATTCACTCATTCAGTATTCTTAGCAGCAAAACTCCTCGTCACTTCTAACTTCTAAGCACAGCCGCTCCCTAAACTTGGTGAAGCGAAACAAGTCTTCTCTTAATCTCTTTTTTACTTTAACGTTTGAAATAATATAATTTGGTGATTCTCGTATTGGAAGTGTGTGGTTCTGATAATCAGTGAATGTTCTTCAAGAATAATATATTTTTTCCTGTTAGTGTAGCATAGAGATTTGGTCTGTTCTTGTTGGGGAAGAGATCTCATGATATATTTAATGGAAAAAGAGACATAACTAAAGCAATGACAGGTCTGTGGTTGTTGTGATTTTAAGTGAAGAATGAAGAGTAGTACAATAGTAGTAATTAAGATGTAAAGTCAGTGATGTAAGCAATTTGTGATTGAATGACAAAAGAGAGCGTTTTCATTTCAGTGAAATTAAGGAGCCAAGTTTAGTTTAGATTTACTCCAACAGTGAGAGACTATTTAGCCAATACACCATCCGATAATTGTTAACACGATAACGAACCAATCGATATCTTATTAGTGTTGGAAATTTGCCTTTGATGGGGAGGTGCGTCCACCCATATTTAATAAATTAAACACTAGGGTTCCGGATGTTGGAAACTTTATCTCTTCACACGTGCATAATCTACTAAGTGAGTAGATGACCGTAGGGCCAAGAATCGTCAAATTTCGTTGAGAAATGAAAGAGATATTGGTCCACGAAGTAAGGTGTTTGAGGCATGGAAATATGGTGTGGGACAAATCTACCACATCAGTGGGAAAAGGAAGAATTGCTCTCTTTATAAGTCTCAAAATTGGCTAAGGGTTTGGGACCCCAAGGTGTAACCCATGTGTTTAAAGGAGGGAGGACCTAGATGTGCTTGGGTTCGAGGCTAAGCCCACACGCGCGCCCGCCGCCCACTCGCCGCCGGGCTCGGGTCTCGTCCGGTCCGGGTCACGGATAACGGGTAATGGGTCATGCGTCTTGGGTCTTGGGCTTCTTCTGATATTATCTCTTTGGACCCCAAAGTGTTTAATATTTATAGTTTGGTCCCTGGAGTTTCTGAAATGTTGAATTTGGGAACGACGGAAGGCAGAAAGTTTTTGCCTACCGTTGGAGTTGATTTTTGGGGGCGTTATTATGCATTAACCAGCCATTACTTGGCTGATTAACTCCCTCCATTACTTGGCTGAATTACACCCTCCTTCAATGGCCATAAACATGCCATTACTTGGCTGTTTAATTCCTTCCTTCAATGGGCCATTAACAGCCATGTCTTGGCAATTGAGAGGTCTCTCCTTATGCTATATATTGATGCCTTTTGGCTCAATTATGTTACACAGAAAGTATACAGACACAAATACAGAAATATATACACAGATACAAACAGAAGAGTAAAAAACAGTCCAAAACGTGAGCGGTAACGTTTGGACGAAAAATAAAAACTCTTCATTCCTTTTTCATTTCTTCAGCAAGTCGATTCGTATTTGTTTTCTTCATCAAAATCAACCTATTTGCTTTGTAGTGTTGATTAAAGTGTTGTTTTATCTTGGGAGACTATTGCCAATTAACGTAAAAGCATATATACGGGGCAATCTTGTCTTAAAGACAGAGTGCCATCACTCGACTCAGTATACAGTTGTAACAATCCAGATTTAGTGTTTCTTGATTTCAGGTTATCAAGATTCAAGACTCAACAACTTTGCGGCAGTTCTAAACATTGGCCTATTTGTTTATCCTTTTGAACACTTGTAATATTTATTTACTTCCCGTACTGCTTTACAATATCCAACAATTAGTTGGCTAGTAGATTAGTACATTTGAAATCCGATATCTAATAAGCCAAACTATTAAGAGTAATTATCCGTATGATTAGCCCGATAAGCCGCCCTTGCTACTAATACACATGTTTAGATACAAAAGAAACCTGCAATAATATATATACATATGTTGCCTAAATCTAAGTTAAATGCAAGTTTTTACAATAGATGTTGCCTCAATCTAAGCACAGTTATTGCATGTCTTGTCAATCAGTTCTAGTTCTCCTCGAGCATTTCTTTATCCTATTTGTCTCTTGGTAGACTTATAATATATAGCATAGAGCAACAACTGAATAAGTCTTAGCAATAGTCCAATCATAGCTGGTATCTGAAACAAACAACTAAAATTTACAAAACGAACAACATACAAAAGTTGAAGGTAAGAAGCTTGTGGAGTAAACTTACAAGAATGAAAAGATCAAACCGGATGAGGGCATAAACAGCTCAAGTGAAGCTACTGAGTAATGAGAAAAAAGAAATGCAAAAGGGCATGTACTCCATGCTCTGAGTTATTATTGTTCGAATTTACTAATGTGGAATTAAGTTTATCCCATTATTTATGACTCGAACAATTGGGGCCTCGCACGTCGGAAATGTCGTTTTCACACACGTGAAATCTTAGTGTCAAGTATCGTAAATTTTGTTAATCAAAGATACATTGGTACGTAAGTGAAATGTTTGAGACACAGAATGATGGACGGTTATTGGCTAAATAACAAGTGTTCCACGTCGGTAAACGGAGGAAGGATTGTGCGAGGTGTAAGATGGTACGGGTCAAACCGCGAAGCCGAGAAGGGTCGCGGTGCCGACCGGACTGGGCCGCGGCGCCCCCCTAGCTGAGTCACGATGATAAATTATGTTTTGCATTCTGGAGCCGTGGCGCTAAATGCTGCAGCGCCGCGGCGCTTCCCAGGCAGTGACTGCTCGACGGAATCCCAAAAGGTTTGGTTGTTGAGCGAGTTTCAATGGCATTGAATCCACCCAATAATGGCCATTACTTGGACCATTATGTTGTTGCATTACTTGGGGTTAAATGTCATCCATTACATGACAATTGATTGCCATTATGGGGCATTTGAAAGGCCATCTTGCACTCCTATAAATTGAGGCCTTTGGCTCAATTTTATAGAAAAAACATGGAGACACCATGAACAGAAAAACAAGTTAACAACACCATAAAGAGATTAGATTTTTCTGATATCAATCCTTCTCTTAGCAATCTTCATTATTCTTATTCTTCACTGAGATCATTTTGTAGGCTTTGCACACTTGATAGTTTGTTGATTCATCGTGTGAGACTATTGTCCACACTTCTGTAAAGCCTATATACGGGGGCAATCTTTTCTTAAATACAGATAGCTATCTCTCGACTCAACCGGTGGTGTATTGTTTATCTAATTGGTTGCTAGGTGTTTCAGGTGTAAACTTAACAGTTGAATGACTCTTACCGTTTGGATTCTCAGCGGATCTACAAGCCACAAGTGTAGCAGTTCATGTTCTTGTATTCCTAATACAAGATCCATATTCGAAGTTCCAATTCAAGATCAAGATATTGATAACTTGTTGTTGTCATCTTTGTAGTTTATCCTTTCGATCACTGCAATAGTTATTTACTATTCCCGTACGTGCTTTAAATATTGCAACAATTTTAAGACAAGATTGTATTAGTGATTCGAAAGATGTTGGTCGACAAGTGTGTGACCAAATCTGGCTGTGGTTTTCTTCTTGAAAACAGTTCTGTTGATAGTTCAAACACTGTCTCTATTAACAACCGTGCTTTCAAATCGGGTCCTAGTTTTGGTTCTCTCTTTGACGACAGTTACAAAACTGTTTCCATCAAAGGTGGGATCTCTGGATCTGATGCTGAGCTTTAAGATACTGCTGATAGTCATACCGGTACGGCTAAAGATCAAGGACGAGTTGGTGTCACTGCTCCCGATGGTGTGGAAACAAACGTCCACGAGAGGCTGAGGATGTCAACTGGGACAAGAGGAGAAGGCTGAAGATTATGTTCTATCAAGTAGCAAAAGGCCTATATCTGTTCCAGACAAAGAATCCAAATTATGGTAAGGAGGATGTAGACACTCAGTCTGACTGAGTGGGCCAGAATCTAAAAGGTCTAAGTTAATAATCCTTCCTTATCTATAATGAGTTTAGTTAATATCTAAATAAAAGTGTGTAAAGCAAGGTTGGGAATATGAAAGTGTTTTCATTAAAAACTTATATTCCCTACACTCTAAAATCAGATATTGAACCTTCTTCATTCTCGTATAAAGATTGGACTATTGTAAACAAAACTTAAAAGATCCATTCTTTTGGGTGTAATTATTAAAAGTGTGTAAACTATGTTCGCACATACGAAGGAGAGAGATCCATTGACTGTGCGAAAACTATTACCACTCTTAAGTAAGCGTCAGGGATTTCTCTGGGCACCAATCACAAAGGAAGAAGACTAAAAGATAATGGCTTATCTTAAGACGTTGAACATGTCACACTATTTGACAGAATATCCTTCGTTTGATAGGATGATATTGGACACTCATTTGTACAAAGCCTACGGGCGATTGGAGTGGGCCAAAATTTATTTGATAGGATGAGATTGGACACTCAGTCGTACAAAGCCTACGATCGACTGGAGTGGGGCCAGAATTCATTTGACAGAAAAGTAATGGACACCTAGTGAGGTGGGCCAGAGTTTCCAGTTTTTAAATGATCTGAAGGCCAAAAGAAAGGCAGAAAAGTAATGGACACTTAGTGAGGTGGGCCAGAGTTTCCAGGTCTTAAATGATCTGAAGGCCAAAAGAAAGACAGAAAAGAAATTGGACACTCAGTCTGCCAAAGCACTGGAGTGGGCCAGAGTATCCAGATCACATATGATCCGGTTACGCCCTAACCACGGGCAAGAGGTTGTTCATGTGAAGCATAGTCACCTACAAAATAGAAGGGGTTGGAGAGGTTGTCCTTAATAGGACTTCAGGGAATGAGATCACTCTAAAAGGAGGTGATACATGTCCCAAACTTGGTTTCACGGTCGCTGTTGGTCAAGATGATTTGAGTCTAGTCCAACAGTCTATAATAACTAAGAATGGTACAATATATCTGTAACTAAATGAATGATACATTTGTAATATGTGCATCTATGTCATCATAGATTAAGATACGTTAAATAGAAAGTCATTCAAAAGCTAACGAAGTTGAGATTGTTGCCTTCTGTCGACATAAACCCTCAAAATAAATATGAGGTAGACGAAGAGGAAAAATCACCTTTACATTCCGTCAAATGAATAGCGAAAGAAACACCGCTCATCTAGAATTTAGTCAGACCTACATGGGTGATTTGAAGTTTGTACAAAATAGAAGGGGATACAAGTACTTTGGGACCTTCATTGATTATGGTACAACGTATTACATCATTTGTTTGTTGAAAAGCAAGGATGAAGTTGTTGAAGCAGATAAGCGCTACAAAGCAGAAGTTGAAAATCAACTAAGCCTACGGATTGAGGAATTCGTAGTGATAGAGGGGGAGAATGTAAAGCATCGTTCATCAAACGACTGCTCATTACTCACCTCAATCTAACGGTGTTAGCCAAGCGCAAAGCCGTGCGCCTAAGATATGTGGGGCAAGGCGATCCTTACCGCTAATGCGATTCTCAACAGAACTACGCATAAGGATAAGGATAAGGATAAGGATAAGGATAACCCTCCATGTGAAACATGTAAAGGATCTCACCTACAAATGTTGTGTTGTGGGGTGTCTTGGTAGTGGCTTGGAATACCAAAATAGGTCAAGTTTGACCTAAGACTGTAGATTGCATATCCACTGGATCTGCAAATAACATTAGTGCTTATCGCCTCTTTGTGTTAAAGAATGCTAAATTCTTTGAAGATAACTTTTCTTGAGAAGGAAAAAGAAGTAATTACTCGAGGTTAACAAGAACCCGCGAGGGCCTGACTATCCGAAACTAGACATTCCGTATCTACAGGACTCAGAAGTTGCTGACTTTCCGGAACTTAATATTCCAGATCTACAGAACTCATGGATTCTAGATGTTAAACGAGAAAGAAGCAAAGAGGGGACAACGACTTGTTCTAGGCCTTCTAGATTGTATGGTCGAGAATGAACCATGGATAATTAACAAAGAATTATCATCTCCAGAAGCGCTGCTTTGGAAATAATCTATAGAAAGAGAAATAAATTACATCATATAGAACCATAATTATGTAATGGTTGACATTCCTTCGGAAAAAGAACCTTTGGGTTGTAAAAGTGGATACTCAAAAGTGAGTACAAAGTAGATGGATCTACTGACGAGTATAAGGCCTCGGCTACTTGGATATGTGCTCCCCCATGAATAGCTTAACATCCAGGGCCATTGCAGTCTTATGTGACATGGATGTTGAAACAATCTTCCTAATCGGAGAGTTGGAAGGGGAGGATCAGAGTTGGTTTGTTGGACTTCTTCCTGAACTTTCATTTTGGTCCCTGAAATGTTTATATTTTGGTCCTAGAAGTTTCAGATAAAACAGAAATAATGAATCTGACAACAGAAACATTGAATCTGAAGTTAGAAAGCCAACAGTTGGGAAACAATAGTCTGAAAGTGGAAGTTATATTAAAACAAAAGTCTCGATATGAAAGATATGGGTATCACATATGACATCTTAGGAATTGGATTTCTAAAACATCTAACGGACTGGTCTAAACTCCAAACTCAGTTGTGAGATAGTTGACAGTCTCGTTAAAGCCACCAATGGATATGAATCATAGAACTTATTGGAATCATGGTGCACCCATATACAAAGAGCGATATGCGCAAGTCATATGTAGCTCAATGTATTGTACACACTACAACCGATCTGGTATCGGCCTACAAAGTGGATTAGTTGAACTAAGGTTCACTCGTGATTCTGGAAATGATCGAGAGAAGGCGTTAAGTCGGATATGACAAATATCTGAAATATTCGCTTATCTACGGAATTTGGTATTCTGGATGTTCAACAGTTCGGGAGAACACAATGATGCAAACTAGACATCAGATATGAAGAACACCAAAGCCATAAGTAAATATGTATGGTGGGTCTTGGAAAAATCCTCTAAGCAAACTTGCATCGGCCGATTCCTTATGGAATCAGAGTTTATCGCTTTATATAAAGCATGAAAAAAGTTGAGTAACTTCACGACTCCTTAGATGACGTCCCTTATTGGGAGAAACCCATGCCTTTAGCAGTTATACACTGTGGCTAGCCGATCGGCTTCAGAAAAGGGAACGGATGACGGCGTCTGGACATATCTGTCGGAGACATTAGACCGTATGGCAGTTGATCACCATGGGTGTCACCTCCTTAATTACTAATCAAAGGATATAGCGGACCCTTTTAACTAAGGGACTAGCCGAAGATCAAGAGTTTTGGCTGTCTAGGGGAATGGGCTTAAAACCCAAACAATACGAACCTTTGCAGTGGTAACCCAACCATACTGACTGGAGATCCCAAGAATTTGGTTCAATGGGAAGACTAAGCTGCAAAAGGTTCAGTTTAGCGCTTCGGTGGAAGCAAGAGCACTTCGAATGATGATGTTTGTAAAGAAACATGAATCCAAAGTCGATCCCGCGATAGACATTAAAGTGCTACCTGCATGGTGGGTAAATGTTAAGCTTCCAAACCTTTAACGATCCTCAAACGGTTGAGGTTAAAGTTGGGGAAACTTTTAATGATTCCTAACACTTGTGAAGTGGGGTATAACAGGATACCTTATAGGAGATCACCTATTTAAGTGAGAGGACAGGCCACCTCAAATGAATGCACTTAAGAATCCAAGTGTGTTCAGGACCACAGCGGACAGAACAAAAAGAAGAAATAGATAAAAGGGGAGGTATTGTGTTGGTACCGTTGTCTAGGCTTACAATAAACACTGACGGTTCAAGACATCACGTTCACCGCGCAGTAAGTAAGTCTGATGGTATTCAACTAGGGAAGGTTCAAAGCGGAAGCTACCTCTTCTGATGCAATATCTGTTCGCTGAAAGATTGCTGAAAGTAGGCACATTGTGTGTACGCCAAAATCTCTTTCAAGAGGGGATTGTTGAAAATTACTAATGTGGAATTAAGTTTATCCCATTATTTATGACTCGAACAATTGGGGCCCCATACGTCGGAAATGTCGTTTCCACACACGTGCAATCTTAGTGCCAAGTATCGTAAATTTCATTAATGAAAGAGATATTGGTACGTAAGTGAAATGTTTGAGACATAGAATGATGGACGGTTATTGGCTAAATAACAAGTGTTTCACGTCGGTAAACGAAGGAAGGATTGTGCGAGGTGTAAGATGGTACGGGTTGAACCGCGGCGCTAATTCATGTTTTGCATTCTGGAGCTGCGACGCTAAATGCTGCAACGCCGCGGCGCTTCCCAGGCAGTGACTGCTCGACGGAATCCCAAAAGGTTTGGCTATTGAGGGGGTTTCAATGGCATTGAATCCACCCAATAATGGTCATTACTTGGACCATTATGTTGCTGCATTACTTGGGGGTTAAATGTCATCCATTACATGGCAATTGATTGCCATTATGGGGCATTTGAAAGGTCATCTTGCACACCTATAATTGAGGCCTTTGGCTCAATTCTATAGAAAAACATGGAGAGACCATGAACAGAAAAACAAGTTAACAACACCACAAAGATATCAGATTTTCCTAATATCTATCCTTCTCTTAGCAATCTTCATTATTCGTGTTCTTCGCTGAGATCATTTGTGTAAGCTTTGCACACTTGATAGTTTGTTGTTTCATCTTTGGAGACTATTGTCCACACTTCCGTAAAGACTATATACGGGGGCAATCTTGTCTTAAAGACAGAGAGCCATCTCGCGACTCAGCCGGCGGTGTTGTGTTTATCTAATTGGTTGCTAAGTGTTTCAGGTGTAAACTTAACAGTCGAAGGACTCTAACCGTCCGGATTCTCAGCGGATCTACAAGCCACAAGTGTTGTTCATGTTCTTGTATTTCTTAATACAAGATCCATATTTGAAGTTCCAATTCAAGATCAAGATATTGACAACTTGTTGTTGTCATCTTTGTAATTTATCCTTTCGATCACTGTAATAGTTATTTACTATTTTCGTACGTGCTTTAAATATTGCAACAATTATCACCATCCTCTGGCAAAGGTACAATGTGAAGAAAAAAATTGTTTATTCCTTTTTCAGAGATTATGGTAAATTTCACAAATGATGATAATGTTTTTTTTGCACCAAAATCATATCATTTTATTTCATCACTTAAAAGTTATCACTATATTATAATTGTGACTTTAAAGTACAACATACCCAGTGAAATTCCACATTTGTTAAAATTTGTAAATTAAGTAAAATTATTTATCATGGTGGTCAAAAGAGAAACATACATCCAAATATTTATCATAATGGAGATGCTACCCATAACGACGGCTCATGTTTTGTGGTTATGAACCACAGTTAGGACGAGAATGACAAGTGAAATCAAGAAGATGATTTCATTTAAGAGTACAAAGGAAAATCTTCATTCTATTATTCCTTTTTGAGTATAAAAATACCAGCAGAAAGATTATTTCGATGCCGAGCCCTGGAGCGTGAGTCGTCAATACTTAAATTTTGTGAGGCTGGACGCTCGGGAGCCCATACAAAATCCTAACACGATATACGAAATAGGGGATTTAACTAAGTTGATTCTTAGGAAATGTCGAATCAAACCAATTTTCCTTATTTCAACAAAAGAAGCACGGGCTTCTTCGCAAGAAGAACTTTTTTTGGCTTGGTTCCAATTCAATACTAAATAAGTCCGAACTAATTGAATACTTGTGTCAGAAATTCCTCGAATCGGTTTGCCATTTCCATAAAGGATATAATTGACAATTCGAAGTTGCACATTATCCCTTTCCTGCAATGGATCCGGTGGAAAAAGGGTTGCTAAATTTATACTGTTCGTTATTTGATATGTGACAACAGATCGAACTAAAACAAAAAATATTTTCTTACTAGGTGTAATATGTTGGACATAGATCCAATTTTTAACTTTTTTGAATTCCTTGAAGAAAAAAAATCCCCTGGTGGTAGCATGTGGCTAGGTATGTCATCGGTGAGAATTGCTCGAGACCGATTTCTTCTTGTAAATACTAATAATTGTAAGCCTGATTTTTATATTAAAAAAAAGTTGGAAGTTATTGACATTTATATAGTGAAGAGCTTTAATGTGTCATGACAGATGATGAAAGGCTTCATATTCATACTAGGAACACATTTGGACAAATAACCCTTCAAAAAGTTGATTATAGTTATGGGTTTGATCGACGGATGATGGACTTTAAAAGCTAAGTATAAATGTTATTGATGTTATGGTTTACAATATTTTAGTAAGTCAATAATCATTATAAATTAAATTATATGCTAAAATATTGTGAATTCTCTTATTCTATAGGAGGGAGTTAGCAGGCTCCTCTCCGTTCTTGCAGATCATAGGGTTATTTCTGTCATTTTGTTGCAACTCTATTAAATCCGTTCCCGTTCTTATTAGGGATGGCAACGGATCGGATCTGAACCGGATCCTATTAGATTCAGATTCATTTTTCATACCTGGATCTAGATCCGGATCCAGATCCATCGGGTCCATAAAAATTAGATCCAAATCCGGATCCACGGATCGGATCTGAATCGACATTCTTGAGTGCATTTTCGACGCAATAATTTGCATGCTGCACATGGAGAATTGGACGATGACATCTTTGGCCTCCCTATATTGGTGTAGACAAATGAATGTCTCCTTGATTCTATAACAGCAAAAAAAAATCAGGAAGCCTCATAAAATGATAAAGACCTAATTAAATCTGAGAAACATGTACATATACTTGTAACAAATGCATTTTTCAGTATGATAGATAAAAAATTAAATAAGTAAACAAGAGATAATTTGAGTATGTTAAAGAATGCATGGTATTTAGAGAAGTTGTTTCATTTAACCATTTTGGAGTAGGAAGCATTAAAGTCATATTGAAGCAAACATGGAAAGTAAATATATTACAACACTAATTTATATCTATAGAATAAATTAAGAGGTCTGTTAATCTATTTATTCAAGGAAACTAAGAGGCGTGAGAATGGAAGCTGAGAGTGATTAGTGGAGTAATAAATTTGTTGTTCTAGCCAATTCTTCAAACCTGAATGTAAAATACATAAATTATGAATTTTTTAAAGAAAATACTTATAAAATTACATTCTAGGTTATGCATATATTTAATAAAGAATGGATCCACGAGTCGGATATGGACCGGATACGGATCTT
Source organism: Anisodus tanguticus (assembly GCA_034509755.1). Lineage (NCBI taxonomy): Eukaryota > Viridiplantae > Streptophyta > Magnoliopsida > Solanales > Solanaceae > Anisodus > Anisodus tanguticus. The sequence continues at coordinate 45,998,405 of CM067555.1, forward strand.
AAACATAAGATCCAGATCCAGATCCAATCCGTCAGAAACGGATCCGGGTCGATCCGGATCCGTCGGATCCAAATTTTGAAGATCCATAACCTATAAAATGAATCTGGATCCACCAGATCCGGACCGGGTCCAAGATCCACTGCCATCTCTTTGTGAAGGGGAAAGTCCCGAAGGCGAAATCCCCCTCCCCCCTGTACCAGAGGCCCTTTGACCAGGTGGGATGTAAATCGAGGGATATGCGTGAGTGACAGCCCTACAAGGGAGAGGACCAACGGGACACAAACCCAACAATAGCCTTTGCAATATTTCAGCAAAAACTGTCACCACACAGATTCGAACCCGCGATGTCGGAGTGATTGTACCCCAATCACCTTGCCACTTACCAACTCGTCTGTGCCCCTGGGGCGATCCACTGCCATCTCTAGCGGTTATGTTTTGCTTTACGCCTAAAGAGGTGGACATCTGCCACTAAATATCTAAACTACCCTTTGTCATGTGTTACTACCCTTTGTCATGTGTGCTTCTTGGGATTAACATTCAGTATGAGGATAGTTATGATATTTTGATAAATATGAAATTTCACTTAAAGTTAATTAGTTGTGCATTCTGCTTCCTTACACTGTCCCTATAACCGAAAGGACAAAAAACCCAGCTCTTTTAACATTTAGCTTTTGATGGGTATTATCATACACTAATCCTTCACAAAATTTATCCCAACTTAATTAGCATAATTCAGAAGGCATGCTACAAGTTACATTGAAAAGAACAATGGAAACCAATTTAAAAAGATATAGAAAGAGGAAACACGACTAAAATAATAAATATATGTTGTTTTTAAAAGGTTATTACTAGTTAACACGAGATGCACGGATATTTTTTACTAATTTTTCTAATGGTACACGTATTTATTTGTAAAATCATTTTCTTCTCCACCAACCTTTTCTAAGATATTTTCACCATATATTATACTCCGGATATTCTTGTTGGTTATTTTTGCTCTATAGTACTTTATAAAGCAGTACGGGAAGTATATAACTATTACAAGTATTCGAAAGGATAAACAAAGATTCAATAATTCAACTAGAAAGCTGAAAATTACAATAGAACCACAAAACTGAAATTACAATTTTGTTGAAGACGGAAAAATGGAAACTGTTTTTGCTGAGTCGAGTGTGGCACTCTGTCCTTAAGACAATATTGCTCCGTATGTATCCTTTATACGTCCTGGACAATTTGTCTCCCAAGATAAAATAGCAATGTAACACTTGAGCAAAGGAAACTCAAATGCTACCGTGAAGAATATTGAGTAACGAAATGATGCTTGGAAGTTGTAGGAAGAAAACTGTTTTGGTTGTGTATGCTTCTGTATTTTCGTGTATCATATATATTGCTCAACAATGGTGTAAGGGGTGTTTATATAGGTGAGGGAGGGGACTGAAAAATTGCCTCCATAATAGCCAAATAATGGCCATTATGGAGGTAGTAAAGTCACCAACATAAATGGTGAAAGACCAACGGATTTGGCCATTATAGGAGGAGTAATTCAGCCAAAATAAATGGCTGAATTGAGTGCTTGGCGTTTCTGTTATGACCGTCGAAATTCTGATTTTTTGAAAACTCCAGGGGACCAAACTCGTACATCTTGAAACTTCGGGGACCAAACTACACATCTGAAAGAATTCTGGTCCAAAACTGTACTTCTGAAACTTCTGGGATCAAACTGTACTTCTGGCAAAGTTCTCTGGTCCAAAAAGATAATATCAGAAGACCCACGACTCGTGGACCCGTGGACCCGGAACACGGAATCGGACCGGCCGGACGGGACGGGCGGGCGGCGGCGCGCGTGTGGTCTTTCCTCGAACCGAAGCACATCTAGGTCCTCCCTCCTTTAAACACATGGGATACCCCTTGGGGTCCCAAACCCCAAACCAATTTCGAGTCTTATATACACAACAATTCTTTCTTCCTCTACCGATGAGGGAGAATTACACACAATACCACACTTTTCCATGCTTCAAACACCTCACTTCGTGAACCAATATCTCTTTCATTTTCAATGAAATTTGACGATTCTTGGCCCTACGGTTATCTACGTACTTAGTAAATCATGCATGTGTGAAGAACCGGATTCTCCAACATACGTAACACTAGTGTTTAAGCCGTTAAAGTTGGTCGGTCGCAACTCCCGCCAAAGGCTAATTTCCAACAATCCCCTCTTGAAAGAGATTTTGGCGCACTCACATGATGTCTTTTCATTTCCAGCAATATTTCAGCGGACCGATGTTGCATAAGGAGAGGTAGCTTCACTTTGAACCTTCCATAGTTAAATACCATCGGACTTACTTACCGCGCGGTGAACGTGATGTCTTGAACCGTCGTTGTTTAGTGTAAGCCAAGACAATGGTACCAACACAACAAATTCCCTTACTCTCTTCTTCGTAATGTTTTGTCCTTTTGGCCATGGACAACGTCTTGGATTCTTAAGTGCGTTCATTTTGAGGCGGCCCGTCCTCGCACTTAAATAGGTGGTCTCCTACAATGTATCCTGCTATACCCCACTTCACAAGTGTTAGGAACCATTAAAAGTTTCCCAAGAACCTAACCTCAACTCGTTGAGGATCATTGCAGGTTTTGAAAACTTAACCTTTACCCATACCGCAAATAGCACTTAACGTCTATCGCGGGAACGGCTTTGGATTTGGTGTTTCTTTTCGTAAATCACTATCCGAAGTGCTCATACTTCCACCGAAGCGATCAACCGAACCTTTACAACTTAGTTTTCCCATTGAACCAAATTACCGGGATCTCCAGTTCGTAAGGTTGGGTTTCCACTGTATTGGTCCGTATATTTTGGGTTTTAAGCTCATTCCCCTAGACAGGCAAGAACACTTGATCTCCGGGTAGTCCCTTAGTTAGTAAATAAGGAAGTGACACCCGTGATGATCAACGACATACGGTCTTATGTCTCCGACGGATCCCGACAGATATGTCCGACGCCGTCATCCGTGTCCTTCCTGAAGCCGACCGGCTAGCCACAGTATATAATTGCTGAAGACACGGGTTTCTCCCAATATGGGACGTCCTCTAATGAGTCGTGAAGTTACTCAACTTCTTTCATGCTTTGTATAAAGCGATAAACTCCGATACCATCATGAATCGGTCGATGCAAGTTTGCTTAGAGGATTTTCCAAGAACCACCATACACATTTACTTATGGCTTTGGTGTTCTTCGGATCCGATGTCCGCTTGCATCACCGTGTTCTCTCGTAACCGCCGGACATCCGTAATACTATAATCTGTAGATAAGCAAATAATTCAGATATCGTCATATCCGACTTAACACCTTTCTATTAATCATGTATTGAAATCATCAGTGAACCTTAGTTCAACTGATCTGTTTGTAGGACGATACTAGGTCGGTTGTAGTGTGTACAATACATTGAACTACACATGACCTGTGCATATAACTCCTTGTCTATGGGTGCACCATGATTCCAATCAGTTCTATGATTCATATCCATTGGTGACTTCAACGAGACTGTCAACTATCGACCAGTCCGTTAGATGTCTTAGAAATCCAATTCCTAAGATGTCATCTGTGATACTCATATATTTCATATTGAGACTTTATTTCAATACGACTTTTACTTTCAGACGGTTGATTCTCCAACTGTTGGCTTTCTAATTTCAGAGTCAATGTTTCTGTGGTCAGATTCATTGTTCCTGTTTTATCTGAAACTTTCAGGACCAAAATGTACACATTTCGAGACCAAAATGAAAGTTCGGAAGAAGCCCAACAGATCCAAAGAAACCAATTCTGATTCTCTTCTTCCAACTCTCCGGTTGGGAAGGCTGTTTCAACATCCATGCCACGCAAGACTGCAATGGCCCTAGATGTTAAGCTACTCACAAGGGAGCACATTTTACAACCCAAAGGTTCTTTTCCCGGAGGAAGATCAACCATTACACATGTATGGTTCTATATGATTGAATATATTTCTCTCTTTAGCTTCTTTCCAAAGCAGTGCTTTTGGAGATGATAATTATTTGTTAATTGTTCATGGTTCATTATTAACCATACAAGCTAGAAGGACTGGAACAAGTCTTTGTCCCCTTCTTTGCTCCGTCTCGGTTCACCATCTAGAATCCCTGAGTTCTGTAGATCTGGAATATTAAGTTTCGGAGAGCCAGCAACTTTCGAGTCCTGTAGATACGGAACTTCTAGTTCCGGACAGTCAGGCCCTCGCGGGTTCTTGTTAACCTTGAGCAATTACTCCTTTTTCTTTTTCAAGGAAAGTTATCTCCAAAGAATTCAACATTCTTTGACGCCAAAAGGCGATGAAAACTACTGTTATTTGCAGATCCAGTGGATATGCAATCTACAGTCTTAGGTATGAAACCACCCCACATCACAACATTTGTATGTGAGATCCTTTATATGTCTCACACGGAGGGTTACCCTTATCCTTATGCGGAGTTCTATTGAGAATCGCATTAGCGGTAAGGATCGCCGTGCCCCACATAATTTGGGAGTACGGCTTTGCGCTTGGCTAACACCGTTAGACTGAGGTGAGTAATGAGCAGTCATTTAATAAATGATGCTCCACATTCTCCCCCTCTATCACTACGAATTTCTCAATCCATAGGCTTAGTTGATTCAACTTCTGCTTTGTAGCGCTTATCCGCTTCAACAACTTCATCTTTGCTTTTCAACAAACAAAGGATTCCATACGTTGTACCATCATCAATTAAGGTTACAAAGTACTTGTCTCCCCTCCTCTATTTTGTATGAACTTTAAATCACCCAAGTAGGTGTGACTAAGTTCTAGAGGAGCGGTGCTTTTTTCGCTATTCCCTTGACGGAATTTGGAAAGGTGATTTTGCCTCTTCAATCTACCTCACATTTATTTTGAGGGTTTATGTCGACAGAAAGCAACAATCTCAACATCGCTAGCTTTTGAATGACTTGCTATTTAACGTGTCTTAATCTATGATGACATAGATGCACGGATTACAAATATATCGTTCATACGGCTACAGACATACTGTACCATTCTTAGTTATTACAGACCTGTTGGAGTAGTCTCAAACCAGCTTGACCAACAGCGTCCCTTAAACCAAGTTAGAAACATGTAACACCTCTTTTTAGAGTGATCTCATTCCTTGAAGTCCTATTGAGGACAACCTCTCCACCCTTTGATTTTAGAGGTGGCGTTGCTTCACATGAACAACCTCTTGCCCGTGGTTAGGGCGTAACCGGATCATATGTGATCTCGATACTCGGGCCCACTCTAGTTGTTTTGGCAGACTGAGTGTCCAATTTCTTTATTGCCTTTCTTTAGGCCTTCAGATCATTTAGGACCTGGAAACTCGGCCCACCTTACTAGGTGTCCATTACTTTTCCTATGAAATGAATTCTGCCCCACTCCGCCGCCGGAGGCTTTGTATGACCGAGTGTCCAATATCATCATATCAAAGGAATTTTGGCCCACTCCGGTCGCCGGAGGCTTTGTATGACCGAGTGTCCAATATCATTCTATCAAAGGAATTTTGGCCCACTCCGGCTCGCCGGAGGCTTTGTATGACCGAGTGTCCAATATCATCCTATGAAGGATCTTCTGCCAAATAATATGACAGGCTCAACGTCATTAACTTTTAGACTTCTTCCGTTATGATTGGTGCCTAGATAATTCTTGGCGCTTACTTAAGTGTGGTAACAGTTTTCGCACAGTTAGTGGATCTTTCTCCCTCGTATGTGCGAACATACTTTACGCACTTTAATAATTACACTTAAAAGAACGGATCTTTTTAAGTCGTTTACAAAATCCAATCTTTAAACGGAAAAGAAGATGAGATTAAACTTCTGATTTGTTAAAGCGTAAGGAATATAAGTTATTTTCATATTCCTCCTTACTTTAATCCATTTTTAATCAGACATCATTTAATCTTTATTCTTGACAAGTAAGAAAAATACTTATCATTTAATCTTTATTGTTGACAAGTAAGAAAAATACTTATCCCAATTTCGGATTCTGGCTCACTTCAGTCACTTCATAAGACTGAGTGTCCATTTCCTTCTCACCATTATTCGGATCTTTTGTCTGGGACAGATATAGGCCTTCTACCGCAAGATAGAATAACATCTTCGCCTTCTCCTCTTGTCCCGAGTTGACATCCTCGTGCTCTCGTGAGCGCTTGTTCCCACCGATCTTGGTAGAGGTGACACCATGAACACGTTCATCATCATCACTCTCTTCTACCGTAAAAACCATTTCCATATCCGGTTTGGTCACACAACTTTTGACCGACATCTTTCGAACACTAATAGTAATACTATACAATATTGTCTTAAGTTGTTGGTTATTTTTGCTCTATGGTACTTTATAAAACAGTACGGAAAGTATATAACTATTACAAGTATTCGAAAGGATAAACAAAGATTCAATAATTCAACTAGAAAGCTGAAAATTACAATAGAACCACAAAACTGAAATTACAATTTTGTTGAAGACGGAAAAATGGAAACTGTTTTTGCTGAGTCGAGTGTGGAACTCTGTCCTTAAGACAATATTGCCCCGTATGTATCCTTTATACGTCCTGGACAATTTGTCTCCCAAGATAAAACAGCAATGGAACACTTGAGCAAAGGAAACTCAAATGCTACCGTGAAGAATATTGAGTAACGAAATGATGCTTGGAAGTTGTAGGAAGAAAACTGTTTTGGTTGTGTATGCTTCTGTATTTTTGTGTATCATATATATTGCTCAACAATGGTGTAAGGGGGTGTTTATATAGGTGAGGGAGGGGACTGAAAAACTGTGGCGTTTCTGTTCTGATTTTCTGAAAACTTTAGGGACCAAACTATACATCTGAAAGAATTCTGGTCCAAACTGTACTTCAGAAACTTCTGGGATCAAACTGTACTTCTGGCAAAGTTCTCTGGTCCAAAAAGATAATATCAGAAGACCCACGACTCGTGGACTCGTGGACCCGAAACACGGAACCGGACCGAGCCGGACGGGACGGGCGGGCGGCGGCGCGCGTGTGGTCTTTCCTCGAACCAAAGCACATCTAGGTCCTCCCTCCTTTAAACACATGGGATACCCCTTGGGGTCCCAAACCCCAAACCAATTTCGAGTCTTATAAACACAACAATTCTTTCTTCCTCTACCGATGAGGGAGAATTACACACAATACCACACTTTTCCATGCTTCAAACACCTCACTTCGTGAACCAATATCTCTTTCATTTCTCAATGAAATTTGACGATTTTTGGCCCTACGGTTATCTACGTACTTAGTAGATCATGCATGTGTGAAGAACCGGATTCTCCAACATACGTAACACTAGTGTTTAAGCCGTTAAAGTTGGTCGGTCGCAACTCCCGCCAAAGGCTAATTTCCAACAATTCTCTCCCCTTTTTTCACTCTTAAATAAAGCATTTCCCTACACAAAATCAGTTTCAATCGTTTCTTTTTGGCTCAGATTTTTGAAAGATGAAGTTCCATTTTGCGTTATAACTTCTTCTATTCATTTAGGTCTTGAATTTTCTACATCTTTTTTGTAGTACAGAAGGTGATGCAGTTTTGTTGGCTTTAAAGAAAGTCTAAAGTCTAAACCCACCTCCAGAACTGGGTTGGTTGAACAAAAATTTTGAAAACCTTTTATCATTTATTTGTATATTTTTCTTCTAATTTAGTTTTATACCTCCACACAGTTTCTAATAATAATATTATTTAAAAACATCTTATTAATTAATATGAGATGTATTTATAATTTTATTAAATATATTTAAAATCTCTTATTAAGATTTGATTTTAGATTACTAATTTCATTTACCTTTATAGTATTGGATCACTTTGGGCCGTATATATCATTGGTCGCTTCATCTTTGCAACGTTACTACATGCATTGCAAGTTTGCAACTACAAAGCTTCTCTTTTTCCAAAGCAAGTCTTTTAGAATGTGTTTGAAAAACTTGCAAGTGAAAATGGTATCCTTGCTTTTAGACCATCATAAATTTAGTGGCTATGCTTTGATTGCTTCCCCCAAAAGTAGTAGTAAATACTTCAAAATTAGATAAGTATTTGTCTATGACTAATAATTAGATTTTTGAGTAACTTTGAAGTTGGTCCAACAAGCTTTTAAGCTCTCGTTTGGTCATACATTTTGGTAGCATATTTTTTCAAATCTTTGTTTGCCCATAAACTTCATACAGATTTTGAAAACAAATTTCAAATCCTGCCTCAAATCTATTTTTGGGACAAGATCTATCAATTGACCTTCTTAATATTTTTAAAACTACCCCAAACTTTTGTATTTTGTAAAAAAGGCCCAATCAATTTGTGGCTCAACTAATTCGTATATACTATGTTTTCCCTGTTAATCAAGAATATTTCAAAACGTAAGAATTATTGAAGCTATTTCCCAAGCAGTCACTATTGTTTATATCCCAAAAATCATGTCATTGCTTGTACTGTCAATAACTAATTATTAAGTCTTTATATTTAAAAATATCTTACATTTGCACAAATTAAAATGCAGAAAACAGTACGATTCAACAATAAAATTACACAAATTGAGATGCATGCAACAAGAAAATTAGTAAAATAAGAGTACTGACACCAAATTCAACAACAAATTAAAATATAAAAAAATAATTTGGGATTAACAAGTATGCTTATTTGGTATGGTTGGTATTCTTGACAATTTTTAAAACTTATGGGTATAAGTCATGTTTCATATTTTTTTTAAAAAAAATTAAATATCTTTTTAAAAACTATGTCCAAACACATTTTTAAAAATTTAATCCCACGTCTTATTTTCAATAAGAGCATTATATTCATCAGTCATAGCCAATTTCCAAATCGGGTCATTTAATGCGGACACAGGGTTACGCGGGAGGGCAGATTTAAGGACATTAGAATTGAGACTAAAATATCGTTTTGGTTTTAAAATACCCCTTTGACTACGAGTGACGGGCCCTTGACTAGAGGAGGAATTGGATGAATTTTGGGCAATGTGTGGAACGGGGACGGACTGGCCAACAGGCAGTGGGTCTGCTGGCCCAACAACTGGAACAAAACAGTAATAGGCTCAGGATAGGGCTGAAACACTGGAACAAGATGCGAGATCGATCGGGATCGTGTCATCGGCCCACTAGGCAGAACAGTGGTTGCAGTAGACTGTGGGCCAGCAGACAGTGGGTCTGCTGGCATAGTTTAGTCACTGGACAAGTCAGAAAAATGGTGGATAATATATGGTGAGTCATCGTCATCTAAAAAAATATATGAACTCAGCATGGGACTACTCACTTTAGTAAAATAAAATTGGGCTTCATCAAAAATAACATGGAGACTAATTATGATTTTATTAGATGATAAATCAAAACATTTGTAATCACGATAATTAGACGGATAACTCAAAAATACACAAGCGGTAGAACAGGCCTAAAGTTTGTTAATTGTAGTTGACGGAAAAAGTGGATAGCATAAACACCCAAAGACCCAAAGATGAGAATACGAAAGATCCTTATTATAGAGAATTTTAAGGGGAGATTTAGATGCTAATCCTTTGGTAGGAAGTACGTTAAGGATGTAAGTAGCCATTTGTAGTGCATGATGCCAAAAAGAAGGGGGTACAAAAGCATGTGCTAATAAAGTCCGGACAATATTATTAATGGTACGAATTTTTCATTCGGCTTTCCCATTTTGTGAGGACGTACGAGGACAAGAAAAATAAAAAACTATGTCATTAGCATCACAAAATTCCCGAAACAACCCATTATCATGTTCCTTGCCATTATCACATTGAATACTTTTAATTTTCCGTTCGAATTGGGTACAGATAAATGCTCTAAATTTTAAGAATGTGGAAAAAATATGAGACTTTTTCGATAATGGAAAGGTCCATAAAAAATTATAATAATCATCAAAAAATAGGATATAATAACGATGGCCGACATAACTTCACACGGGGATGTCCATAAATCACTATGAATAATGTCAAACGGCATCAAAGTACTAGAAGTAGAAGTTACAAATGGTAATTTAACATGTTTCCCTAACGGACAAGAAGGACAAAGTGGAGTACTATGCATACCCCTACAAGAAATAAAAAAAAATTATGCAAAGAAGAAATAACAGACGATCCCGGATGACCCAAACGGGCATGCCACAAGGAAGGAGCAAGAGTGGAAAAAGTAGACGGTATGTCTTGACTCGCGGAAGTGGTGGTATTTGTGATAAGATAAAACTCTCCCTTACTATTGCATCTCATTAAAGGTATCCTCATGTTGAAATCCTTCACAAAAAACCCAAAGGGATCAAAATTAACGCATGAAGGATATTTTTCAAAACTAGAGGTGGATGTGGGGAAGACAAAGTTGTATGTCGATAACCGCGGAATTGGTATTTAATACCACGATTTTTGAAATTGAAATAAGATACTTTGGTTAAGCTCTGTCCATATACCAATTCACGTAGGATTTAATCCAAGCGTGTGCATCTCATTAAAGATACGCCTGCGGAGGCCGAGGCCCAAGCCCGGCGGCCTGAAGTGGATCTCGTTGCCAAGTATTTGGACCCGAGAAACTGGGTCTAGCATGTTGCTGGAGCTGGGCCCAGTTACCCGGGTAAGGGCTGTGAGCAAAATAGGGACTATTGGGCCAATGGCCACTGGCCCAGTTCCACGACCAGGGGGCCCACAACTGGGACCAGTTGGCTAACTTGGCCTACGGCCCACTGCCGCTGCCACCATTGTTTCGGCCACCTCCGTTACCATCACGATTGTCACCACGGTTTTTGCCATTATTTTTACGATGTCGACCCATTTTGCCACCACCGTTGTTACGGTGTTGGCCAGAATTCTTGGAGAATGAGTGAGGGTCGTCTGACGTGGTCATCTTGGCGACGGAATTTGCACTTGTAATCGCCTTTTTAGCTAAGTCGGCTTCTTCTAACGTAAGCATAGAACGGGTCTGATAAAAGGGTGATAGAGGGTTACTGTGACGAAGTAGTGTGCCAACGCCGTTATAGGCCTCAGACAGGCCTGCAACCATTTGGAGAACAAGATGATCATTGATAACTGACGCACCAACGTTGCGGAGTTGTTCTGCCAATTCCTTAAGCCTTTTACAATAGACCGAAACGTTAGGAAAATCTACCACGTGGACATGTGAAAATTCCTGCTCGAGGGTAACAACACGGGAATTCTTGTTATCTTGAAATATATCATGCACCCTATTCCAAGTTTCCATTGCCGTAGTGTCGAGTTCAATAATCATTTGTAGGAGGTCGATAGAAATAGTGGAATAAATCCACTGAAGAACGGTAGCATCAAGTGTCGTCCATAACGTAGGATTTTCCTCGGGGTTAGGCACCTCTTCTGTGCCAGGTGTCGAGGGAATTATGTGATGGAGGACTTGATGCGAGCGTGCGTGAATTTTGAATAATTCCGCCCATATCGCGTATTAGACGTTTTCCATCTCAAAAACAATAGGGATGTGGTTCCTGATGTTGGAAACTATAAGGGCTGAATGAAATAGGTTCTTTGACGTAGACATAACGAAAGAACAATAGGAGAATTAGGGATTAGGAAGAAAATTTGGGAAGGGAGGAGGAAGAAGTCGGTCGAAAACCGAGAAGGATTTTCTGAATTTGAGCTGAGAGTAGCAGAAGAAAATTGAAAAAGGATGTAGTCTAGACCTAGACTTTTGATACCATTAAAGAATTAATCCCTTAATTATTCTTATTGAATGAATAAGTATATATACAAGTTACAATCTCCAAATATGAAATTTTTTATTCCTACTAAACTTCTAATATCCTAGTTATACTTGTACAAGAATTCTACAATTATGATTAATTATACAACATAATTTACAACTTCTATTTATGATACATGACTAATCAAAATCGTGTATATTTTAAAGATACACACGATATTCTATCGGTATAGAAGGACCTATAATTTCTTAGGATTCATGTCTACCATCGAAATTGTGATATTTTTGCTTATCTACCTTCAACGGATGGACCTAACATGAAATCCAATACTTATACACAGAAAACGAATTATATTTATGAAGAATTATCAAAAATATAACAAGTATAAACTCATAATTTCAAACGCACAATAATTTATTGCTCAGAATTTTAAATATCGAACTAATCAAATTTAAACTTTAAATCCGTTTTAATCCACCTTGATTCTCATTTACTTTTTTTTTTCACCTATAACACAAAACAATAATTATCCAATGCCATTGCCACTATCAAATCCTGGTCGTGCAGGATAACTCCTGCCTTAGACCAATGATTATGTCTCCAGATTTTGACAGTTTTGACCCTAAGTTAGAGTTGATTATTACTTTTCAAACAATTATACGAGTAATACTTTTTTAAGTTTTTTTCCATATCTATGTCAATCCGTGTTTTAATAAATAATTAAACATTTTAACCTAGAAATAGTAAGGTCAAATAAGAATCCAGACGCCAAAATCCTTTCATTTTCAAGTTAGTACTACAAAATCTTAAAATAGATTTCTTTTGGTATTATCACTTTCTACCAGTCAATTCTTGTATGTGGAGAAGTCAATGTAGTGGTCCTGTCCGGCTTGAGAGATGATTACAACGGGATTCAAATTCTCACCAATAAAATAAAAATTTAATAGACAATCAACTTAACTATTAAATTCTTATAAATATTTTTTTATATCTTTTCTATGTATTTATTTTATTTTGAAATTTTCAGTTTTATGCACTTGCCCGGTAAAATATGAAAAAGCTTCGATGCAAAAATTTGATTGTATTATTTGTATACGCTAAAATTACCGACTACCTTTTCCAGCTTACCAATTCCTTTTTAGTGTAGATATATACCTATGGTTTATTTTCTTAAGTTAATTCTATTTATTTCGTCATTACATAAAACTTGAAGTCAATTTTTACAATGTTAATATGAAGAGAGCAATTCGGATGTACAGTTGATGATCTTCGAATGAAAACTATGTGAGACCAATCTTTAAATTTCAATAGAGATAAAATAAGTCAGGTATAATTTATTCCTAACTGCTTAAACCGACACCTATATGAGCAAAAGAGTTGAAAAAATCTAGATACTCAATAAAAGAGACTCCATTCGTCCTATGTTATGGAACACATTTTTTTTAGTCTATGACAAAAAAAATTACATTTTCGGTATTCAAAAATAATTTAACTTTAAAATTTTAATTAATTGTTAATGACATAATTTTAATTAGGGGTGGGCATATATCGATTTATATCGATTTTGTATCCGAAAAATATGAACCGAATAAAAATCGAATTTTAAAAAAAAAACTGAATCCAACTTTTAAAAAAAAAATTATATGTTCGATTTATATCGCCGAACGTATCGGATTATATCGGTTTTTTCTAATGGGGCGGGGCGAGGCGGGTCATGGAATTTTTTATTATTTTTAAAAAAATTGAATTTCCAAAACTGAAATTGACATTCACACCTACACTATCATGAAATTTCAACGTTGAAATCTATTGTGTATCGTGAGATATTTACTAAAAAAAGGAAAATTAGAAATCGATTTGGAGAAAAACACAAATTGATTGGAAAAACGGACATTTTTCTAAAAATTGGCTGTGCCAAACCGCCTAGTGGCTGTTTGGACCGGCCCCGTCTCGAAAAATACCCAAAATAAAAAAAAAATGGGTAAAACGGACATCCGAGCGCAGAGTTATGACCATTTAAAGTTTTACCAATTTACAACTACTTTCTCTCCCTACATTTTATGTCAATGCTTCCGTGATATGTTAATCAAGTTCATGCCGCATTCGACTTCCATAAAAGTTTCATAGATTGGTTTCAATGGCTATGATTCAAGAGATAGTAGTAGCCTAAAATAAAAAAATAAGATTAACTACATATTTAATTCTGTTTTTTGGTTCGGTTAGTATCCAAAATTAAAAAATCGAACCGAATCACTAAATCCTGTTCGGTTCGGTTTTTCAAAAAATTGATTTTATTTTTTAAAATGAATAAAAACCGAACCGAAATTCGGTTCGATTTTTGACTTTTTTCGGTTCTCCGGGTTTTTTGTCCACCCCTAATTTTAATTTGTAACCACAAAATGCATATGATATATTTTACACCACATCATCGAACTTTATGTTCGATCAAATACCTTCGTATAAATCAAAACAAATATAGAATAATCTAAATGTGAGCGAGTTCTCTTGGACACGGCCACTTATTTCAAAGGAAAGATGAAAGACAGATAAATACAGTCAAACCTCTTTATAACAATATCGTTTCTTTCAAATTTTTTGTTGTTGATATAGTAAAATGCTGGTTATCGAGAATATAAAATATAACATAACATAACATAAAATATCAGTTTCACGAAAAAATGGACTGTCATAATGAAGTACTGATATAAGTGTTATAGAGAGGTCTAACGATAGTGTTCAAATTATAATTTTCTTATGATGATGTTGGTCGGATTAGCTTACACATATATCGACTATTTCTTCGAATGCTTACTACCTCTCATCAATTGATCAACATAAATATAAAATAATTCTACGAACCAAAACTTACTCAGACGAAAAAACACACACAACATTTTCTATTGTCTCTGTTATAATTTCAACTTGAACCGGTTCAAATTACTCCAATGAGATGGCTACGCATGCATTAGGCATTGCAACTTTGCAAGTTATACCAACCTAAAACGCGTCGTTTTCGCTTTCTTATCCGCGTTTAGTTTCTATTCACACACATTTCCCTTTTTAAGCAACCTCAAAAATTCTGGTTATAGATATAAATAAAGCACAAATTTGGCTATAATATTCAGCACAAATTAAAGAAGAGAAAGAGAACTTACAAAAATGGCGCATTACTATATTGAAGAAGCATGGAAATGTCTAAAACACCCTTCGAAGAAACGGCGAAACACAACTGGAGTTTGTTCAGTTTGCCTCCGTGATAAACTTTCCAAACTTTGCCCTAACTGTGCTAACGTGCGCCCTTGTTCTAATTGCGCTAACGTGCGCCTTTATTCTCCGACTTCGTCTCGTCTTCCGGCAAATGCGACGGTGAGGCAGCGTTTTTTAAGTCAAAGTCTGTCAGAATTCCGTTCCTTACTAATTGCGTCGCCGCCTCTACGACGTTGTCATCTTCCTCCGGCGTCGACGGTGAACCGGCGTTCTGTAGATCAAAATCCGTCGGAATTCCGTTTCTAAAATCGCGAAATGTTAATTCCGGCTACCGGAGGAATGAGAAGAGTACGAAAATGACGTCGTCATCTTCCTCCGGCGAAATAAACAGCGGCAGAGTAGGATGCGACAGCGAACCGGCTTTTTTCCGATCAATATCGCGAAATGTTAGCTCGGAGACCGAGAAGGGTAGGAAAACCGCGTCGTCATCTTCGTCCGGCAAAATTAACGGCGGAGACGGCGAGGTGGCTTTTTTCCGATCAAAATCCGTCGGAATTCCGTTACTTAAATCGCTAAATACTAAGAGTACGAAAACGGCGTCGTTTTGGTGGATTTTTAAGTCAAGGAGGAGAGGGAAAGAGAACGAATTAGAAATGAAAGCGAAAGGTGTTAACGATAATAAGTACTACTGCAATGATACGAGGATTAAGGAATTCTCGATGACGGTGATGAGATCGAGATCGAGATCGGTGAATGTGGCAATGACGTCAGTCTCCGGCGGAAATGATGTCAGTGACTCGCCGGAGAAGTTGAAAGGATGGTATTTGCTAAGTCCGATGAAAGTTTTCCGGCAATCGAAGGCGCCAAAGTTGGTTATTTAAAAGAACCATCGTATTACAAAGGTTTTCTTTCTCAAATACAATTACTAGTAGAAAACGGGATTTAACTATGGATAAAATTCCGTAGTTAAACATAAAAAAAAATTCATACTAATCTTGTTTAATTATGAAATATCGATTAATTCTATAGCTAATTTCATGTTTTCTAGTAGTTAAGTTGAAAGTAACGATTAGTGATTAGTGAATTAAGATTTCTATAGCTTCTTATGGATATGAAGCAACATTTGCATTTTGCCCAACTGTTTTGGCGGGAAGATTGCAATTTTACGTGGTAAAATTTTGATTATATTTGATGTTTATATTAAATTAATGAATAAAATATAAAAACAAATATTATTGCCTACGTTAAATTTAAAGTGTTTGTTTCAGAACTTCTCTCTAAAAGCATTGATACAAAATAAAGGAAATTATTTTTCTTTAAAATAAAAATATAACCCCATTAGCACAAAATACAGAAAGTTAAGAAAAAAAATAAAATTACCTTTCGATTAGCAAAATAAAAGCGCAAAATAAAATTAGTCCTACTCAAGTCATGATTTTAAAACCTATCAAAATTTCTTGAAAATTCTCTGATATAAACATACAAATGCATTGAATTAAATGGGAAGAAGAAGCTTTTCATGAGATGTCTAATAAAGTTTGATTGTCATTTGACCATTGTGATTTTCAGGATTTAATTAAAGTTATGATTAAGACGATTAAAAGTCACATTTGTTTGAAACTTGAGCGTCATATTATCATCATATTTTCATATTTCTCACAACTTTTACTTTATAACATAATTGAACAATATAAATGTAAAACGACAAATCAAAAGAGAAAAATATGATCATTAATGAAATTGATAATCGGATGAAAAGCAATCACAAAACTTCTTTGATCTTAATCCAAAAACTTGATAGGTTAATATAAATGTTTGGCAGTGATTCTTTCACAATATTTCTGGATCCAAATATGAAATGAAAAGGATAATGTTGGCTAGAGGATATTCATGAAACAAAAATATGATTTTATAAATAATTCACAAGAACTATTAAAATACTATATATGAGCGCAAAAGATTACACTAGGAAAAAAAAGAATCGATAGAAAATTTGTGCTTAATGTGATGAGAGAGCAAAACTCTGATTAACTTTGTAAAATGCGTGTTTTTCTTTCTATAAAATGTGTGATTTCTACATGAAAATCACTTCCCACTTTGAGAGTTCTTTATGTTGAAATAACACTTTGTTCCGTTTATCAAAAGCTCGCTCCTTCCAAGTAAATGCATTTTTGGTTGGTCATGACTCATGACATTTTACATGAAATTATCCTCTATCTAAAAAGTTCATAAGGTTTCTTTTTGAAATTGCAGATTATAGATTATACTAACGTAAATTTCAGCATAGATGACGATCTTAAACCAGTCTTCTCCATTGACGATGAGCTCATGAAGGCAACAAATCACCTGCACCTCTAAAATCTACATACAAGAAAGAAAATAATATTATTAATTTTAATATGCATTAACAAATAGAATAAGGAACCATAGCGCGTAAAACCTCTTTTGAATATTTACAGTGTCCAAAAATAATTATCAACAAATACACAAAATATTTAAAAAGAAGATGAGATCAAAGATAAGATAATACCGGATGTGATTAATTTCTGTTGGTGCGGGCAAATGTATATATTTTCTACTCTTTGAAAACCAATTCAATTACCATGGTAGCATCTATATTTTTCAAGAGATAGAGAAAATTTTCATTTAAAAAAGAAAAGCAGCAAAATAATATTCTAATAAATGATGAGAAAATAAAGTTCTGCATATGTTCAAAGCTTTTGGTATAGACATTACTTAAATACGTTAGAATTCAAAGAGACAATTATTTAGGAGGTAATTGCATCATTATATTCACTTATTGAGCCGATAAACTCTTCCTTGAAAGAGAAAATTAATCTTATATATTGAATAAGAGAAATAAAAGTAAAGGCTAAATAACTTTTTCTAACGTAGGAGCCATGTAGGTAACATACTATTGTGGCTTAATTAATAGTATCAGTATTTAGCATTTTGAGTATTTCTATCTCCACATTTTGTAGTAATTACTTTTCAATTAAATTCTCATTATCTACTTCTTTCCCATTTGTTATATACTAATTGCCAATTAAACTGCCATTACTTACTTTCTCAAATGTAACCTTTATACCCATTAAATCACATTTAACCTTTTTACTTATCAATAGTCTTCTATTAAGAGAGGGATTTCATGAAATGAATGTCAATGATAAAGAAAGATATATTAAATATTCTTTGGGGGTTTTAGGACAAAAAAATGAGAAAAAAATTCAAAATTATGAGAAAAAAGATAAATAGTGATACTGACCAATGAGACATGTCACATCGCCTTTTTCATTCCCAGCTTTATAGTTATTGTTGAGAGTCCTAGATCGAAAATGGAATGAGAATTTGGACTCTTTATATAGACTTGGACAATCCCTCCTCATAAGCTAGCTTTTGGGGTTGAGTTAATCTCAAGATCAATTCTTTACATTGTATTAGAGTCAGGCTCATTCCAAGTCTATGTTCATCGATGTTGGGTCCCCCAATTATGTCATTCACGCTTCAGTTAACGGGCTCGGTTTCCATTTCGGTTATAGGTGTAACCAACCTGCTATTAAGGATATGGCAGAAATAAATAATAGAAAAAGAGCGCTTGGACGTGCTTGGAGTGTTAATAGTCTCAGATCGGAAATGGAATGAGAATTTGGACTCCTTATATGGACTTGGATAATCCTCTCCTCATAAGCTAATTTTTGGGGTTGAGTTAAGCCCAAGATCAATTCTTTACAGTTATATATAGATTAGTAAAATTATCCACGCTTCGCAGTCGTAAAAAAACTTATTTCATATATAAGAAATTTTTATTCCACTTCACATCAGAGTAAAAAACGGTTACATGAATCAAGATAACATTAATCATGAATATTTATAGGCTCGGAGAAATATAAAGGTTTATAACTAATATGAAATTACAATGCGAATGAAATTCAATAAATAGAACAAATAAAATATGTCTAAGAGTATTTAAGGTGTGTTTTTCTAGCTCTTTAATATAGTATGTTTCAATTGCTTTTCATATTGCATATAAATATCATTTAACATAATTAACAGTGTTAAAAGAGTTATTTTTTAGTTTTTAAACATAAGTACGTTAATGAAAAAAATAGGTTAAAGGCCAAAAAAGAAGTAGAAAGATATTGTATTTCTTAGCCAATAGTAGATATATCAACTATGTTTAAGACGAACATGCTCAGTTAGAGCACATATTGAAATTGTTCTCCTACATAATATATTCATAAAATAATTAGCAGGATAATAATGAATTTTGATATTATTCCTCTTTCCTATGAAAAAACACATTTATAAACATCATATATTTGAATTATTGAAAGTAATCATCCTGACAATCAAAGAAGTTGTCTTACATATATCTATCCATATTGATGTTAGGATTAAAGAATGTTATTACTCTCTTTAATCAAAACCTTAGCTCCAAGATTGCTTGCAATAATTTTTGAAATAGAATGAAAGATCGCGCAAATCTCAAATTAGTATGCACATAAGATGTAAGATGTAACTAAAAAGGAAGAGTTAAAATTTTATTTTAGTGACAAAACATCAACAAAAAAATGGTCATTTATATTGAACACACATTCCAACACATCCAGATTGACTAATGACTTTTTCCTCAGTGCCGATAAATTTTCGCTCGAAAATTAAATACTAATACTATGAAGTTTCAAAACAAATAATCTGATTCACTTTTACGAATTTAGCTTTTGATCTATAAATATTAAATATTATAAAATAAATGAGGTAATATAAAAAAAAAATCAAAAAATCAACATTGGTATTGTACACATATTTTATTTTCATGCCATCTCACATAATTAGTCTTAAAAAGTAGTTACTTCATGTCTTAACTAATTACTCCAAATTGACAGCAATTTTCACATGCTCTCAATAAATTTACACATAATTATGCCATACAAATTTATTGAAGATCACTTATTTTTCTAAAATTAATTGGTCTTCTTAGAACTTTATACTTCACGAAAAGGTACACACACGCTATATAAAACTTACAACGCCAACTCATAAAAGAAAAAAATAAAAAGAGAACTAATCTTTCAAATTTGATTTATTCTCGTTGTTGTTGAAAAAATATTATTCGGGTCTATTCCATGGCTCGGACAGAAATCCACGAGAAAATATCCACATAATCATCACTTTACACGAACAAGAAGATTCTAAACAACATATATAAAATGGGGCATACCTTTTCAGATTAAAAAATATTGAAGCGGTCACAACAACATGCAGAACATATTAGTATAAATATTGTGTAGCTATCAAAGTGTTCTTAAACTTAATGAATAATCTCTAATTTTTGGCAAATAACAAAAGATTAAAATTCAAACAAATATAAAGTTATAACAGATCGTATAAGATAGTCCGACGCCAAAATATAGAATAAACAATAATTTATCAAAGACGATACAATTGAGTATTTCACGGAAAATTTAGAACATTATCATTAGTATAGCTTTTAAGAGATTTAACAACAAAAAAAAGCATTAAGTAGAAACTTCATCCTCCTTTTCCATAATTGTAGACAATCTTGTATCAATCACATGTTTCTTCTTTTCAGCCTTATAGCAGCATCTTCAGCCTAATCTTTTTTCTTGGGTTTTCTAAATCATATTCTTTTTAATTCCCTTCATTTTCACAAGAAGCAACACCTAAATAGTAAATACAATACCTTAATGATTGAGGAGTTACAAAACCCATTAACAATGACTTTTGGGCTTTCTAAACTGAAAAAGAATAATTAAGAGAATGTAATTAAGAATTTTTTAGGTTTTTTAATATATAATATAAATAGGACAATTAAGAAAAATATCAAAAATTTGAAATAAATAAATAAATGTTATTCTTGACTTTAGAGGCATGCCACATCACCTTTCCTATTCCTAACTTTATTATATATATTGATTGACTATACTATTAATTTATTATAATTAAGTAATTTAATAAGGTGATAATATGTATATATCAGTTAGTCATATTCTTAATGAATAATATGTATGTGCAAGTGTATATATATATATATATAAATATATGTGTGTGTGATTTGATATTAGTACCTAATATGAATAAAAAAATTATTTTACGGTGAAGTTAGAAATTCTCTCAGCTTAAACTAGCAAGTTGCCCTTTTAACTAGAGGCATCACGTTTGGCCCTTTGAAAATGATTATTTTTTTTGTTGGGAGCATTGCCTCATAAATAAATTCTTTTAACGTGAGATTCGAATTTAGTTGAGTCGCAATGCGAATATCAAAAACTAAGTGAGAAATAAAAATACAAGGTACCGCAATGAATTTATCGCTTTCTTTCTTTTGCGTTTGAGGAGCCTTTGGATAAAATTTGATGGAAATTAGAAAAAAAAAAGTATTTCAAATTGAAGTATATTGGAAAATGATGTAAAAATTCTATACATATCATTGTGACTTCACATTCATCAGCTTTCTTATGTTACCAAAACTTGTGCGTTGCCATTAGCTTTTAACTTCTTTTATTTTATGATTTTAATGGATTTAACTTATATATAATAATAGAGTAATGAAAATCTTATATTATCATTACTATTTAACATACTATAAAAAATTACTCGACAAATTTAGCCTAGGCACTATAGAGGTTACTCACCTTATATTTCATGTTATTAATTTTACTTACTATGAGTAAATACTTATAGCTTTATTTACTACTATAGTAAACACTTATTAATCTTTCTTTGATGATTTATTTAGTTAGTAATTTAATCACATTCTTGATTTGCAGATTGTATTCTTGATTAGCATTCAACGTTTGTTTATAACATCAAATTGTTGTGAATTGAGATCAGTGTTTTAAAAGGCGGGGCGTTTTACATATGCCTCAGCGAGGAGTAAGTCCCATAGGTATTTAATTTTTAGTATTTCATAAAATAATATAATTACAATAAATATTTTTAAATAGGTAAAATTATATAAAATAAAAGAAGATTATATATATATAGTCGTGTGTGTGCGCGCGTGCTTGATGATCACAAAAAAACTAATCAAAGCAATCCGTTATACGCCACTTACAACTTATAATTATATATAACATAATTTTACAAGTATAAACAATACAATGAAATAAAAGCTATTACGAAATTCAAATCAACTCTAATATCTTAACTATGAAACAATGAAAAAATCACAATTTCTTAAAACAATATTACTATCATACTATTCATTTTATCTCCCTATAAGCAAATAATCAATAAACTTTATCAGTATTATAATTAAAACGTAACTACTTCATGAATACAAATAAAATTACTTTCAAATAGCGAAATAATAAAATATGATAATTTTGATACATAGGACAAAAGACCAATGACAAGTGAAATGTACAATTCGACTATGTATTTTTAAAAGAAATATTAAGTGATATTCACCCTCACAATGTTCTTAAATAATAAATATGCAATACTACGACTTGTTATTTGAGTTATGCCCAATCTTCTTATTTCTATAGATGAAAAACTATTATCATACATTTGTTAAAGAATTATGAGGGTCAACAATTTTAATTAAGAAAATTAACATATAATTTGTGTAAGAACTATTAGGCGAGCCCCGAGTGTTGGGCGCAAGGCGTGTTTAGGACGTACAGTCGGACGCTTAGGACGTAAGCCTCACAGGAACTAAGCCCTGCACGTGAGCTCCTGGGCGTTTTGACAGTGCCCCTCCCTAAGGCGTGCCTCGAAGCGAGTCCTGAAATTGCCTTTTAAAATACTAATTGAGATCATAATATAAAAAAACGAAAATGTGGAATATTATGTGTATCTTTTTTTTTTTTTTACATCAACATGGTTTTTTTCATGGGGCCACAAGTTGGTACTACTACTATATCAGAAAAATGATATGATCTTGCAATATTCCTGAGGATGATATTGATTCTAGAGAACTAGATACTGATCAAATTGTTATTTAGTTAATGTAGAATTGTGATTGAGACCTTTTTTGGAGTCTACTAATTAATTAGTAGATAAAGATGAAAATGTGGTCAACAATAAATTGATAATAACTTGAGAGATATCAAAGCAAATCCCAGCCATAGCACATGCAAGGTGTTGTCTTTTTTAGTGTAGAAAAAAACCACATATCATTTCATACATTAGGGTATCACATCGTGTTTAATATTGGGATCGTGACACAAAGGGATACGGTGAAATGGATGTTGGAAATTTACTAAATGTGAAATTAAGTATATCTCATTAATTTATGACTCGAACAATTGGGGCCCCGCACGTCGAAAATGTCGTTTCCACACACATGCACACGAAGTGCCAAGTATCGCAAATTTCATTAGTGAAAGAGATATTGATACGTATACGTTTGAGACATAGAATTATTGACGGTTATTGGTCAAATGACAAAGTATTCCACGTTGGTAAACGAAGGAAGAAGTGTACAGAGTGTAAAATGAAACGAGTCGGAAATCGCCGTGAAGGGCCGCGGCGCCACACCGTCGGAGCCACGGTGCAAATTGGTTGGTCGGTCACTGGAGCCGCGGCGCTTCGGAGGCAGAAAGCTGCGACGGGAAGTTGGAAAAATCTGACCTTTGGCTAGTTTTGGAGAATTGATTCTCCATTACTTGGCACATGAATTTAGTCATTATTTGGCTGAATGTAACCCCTCAATCAAATGCAATTACATGGCTATTGAAGGCCATTAGTTGGCTAGTTGAGAGGTCTTCTACTTACACTATAAATTGAGGCATTTGGCTCAATTGAACAACACTCAACACTTAGAAAATACTCCAGAATTTTTAGAGTTCATATTCTTCCTCTCTAGCAAAGTTACTAGACTCAAAGTTCTTCAAGAATAACACTTGAGTTTCCTTTAATCATTTGTTAAGTTGTTGTTGTATCTTGGGAGACTATTGCCCAACACCGTAAAAGAAGATATACAGGGCAATCTTGTCTTAAAGAGAGAGTGTCATCACTCGACTCAGCAAATCACACAAGCAGTTTGTTAAGGTTTTGATTTTCAGTTTTATTGTAATAGTTTGTTTATCCTTTCTACTATTGTAATAGTTACTTACTTCCCATTCCCTACAACAATTGTATCCCAACAATTTTAAGACAAGATTTATTGTAAGTAAGTTAGAAAGATGACTGGCATAAATCAAACTGCTTCTGATTCTGATTCTGCTGCTGCTGCTCAAGGCAATCCCTCTGCCTTCCCCACTGCTCAAGGCACTCCTAATGCCTTTCCGGTTGCTCAAGGCTCATCCAACGCCTTTATTGTCGCTCAAGGGAATGTTGTCGTTCCTCCACCCGCTGGATTTCACCATGAACGCCCTGAAAAGTTCATGGGGTCAAACTTCAAGAGATGGCAACAAAAGATGCTATTATATCTGACTGTTATGGGAATGACACGTTTCCTAACAGAAGATCCTCCACAAGCTGGAGATGAAATGGACCCTTCGCCTTCTGAAACGGGTGAAGGGGGCCTAGGTATCCATGTCATTAATGGCATGAAGATGGTTCTAAATGCATGGAGTCATAGTGATTTCATGTGTAAGAATTACATATTGAACTGCATGTCATACCCTCTCTACACGGTGTATTGCACCGTTGGCACTGCCAAAGAGTTGTGGGAGAAGCTGCAGAAGAAGTACAACGCACAAGATACAGGTACTAAGAAATTCATCGTTGGGAAATTTCTGAAATTTCAAATGGTGGATAGTAAAACAGTGATGTCCCATGTCCAGGAATTCCAAATGATTCTACATCACCTGGATTTGGAAGGAATGAAACCAAATGAGCAGTTTTTGGTTGCATCACTGATTGAAAAGTTACCTCCTTCATAGAATGAGTTTATGAGTTACTTAAAACTCAAGACAAAGGAAATGACCTTTGAAGAACTTATTATCAAACTCCAAATTCAGGAAGATAATAAGAAGTCCTTGCCTACGGGTAAACAACCCGCTGAGGCAAAGAATCAAGTTATACATGCAAGAGATTATTAGAGGAATACACCTTGTGCATAATCGGTTATATTAAAAAATTTAAGAGAATTTATAATATTTTGGATCACTCCACGTATTGTCTTAAGACTTTGAACTACATGTCTAGACTATCTCATAAAGATGCACACTGAAAGTTCATATGTAGGAGTAACGTTTAGATTGTTATTTATGGATTGCATACTCGAAGATTAATAACCTCCAGAAGCATATACTAGGTATGTGAGAAACTTTTCTTCCACCAATTACATATGTAGGAGTAACGTTTAGATTGTTATTTATGGATTGCATACTTGAAGATCAATAACCTCCACAAGCATATACTAGGGATGTGAGAAACTTTTCTTCCACCAATTACATATGTAGGAGTAACGTTTAGATTGTTATTTATGGATTGCATACCCGAAGATCAATAACCTCCCATATACTAGGGATGTGAGAAACTTTTCTTCCACCAATTACACATGTAAATATGTATCGCGAAGGTACAAATCAGTCAAGCCAGACACCAATTAGGGTATGCACCAGTATCAGAAAACTCGGCAAAGGAGTAGATCGCAAAAAGAGTTGGCAGGTAACCGCGGTAACAATTTAGACAGTTGACTAATTACTGATACCATCAAGGAGTGTGGTAGAATAGATAGAATCTCTCCACAAATCAAATATTTTGTGATCAATTCCTGAAATGGAGAAACTCTTGATAGAGTGCTTCCTCAGTCTCCGAGGCACAAATCCGAATTAATCGGGCCAATGAAATTTGAATATTGTATGCATAAAGCAAAATGCATATATATATGCCACGCTGATATAAGAGAATAAAATCTAATTGCACATCACATTGACAAAAAAGGTTTTCACTAGTTTACAATTCCCTGATTTCACGACTCGGACACCACCTAGTACACAGTAAATTGTTGAACAAAGCTCTACGAGCCTCATCAAGAACTAAACGAAGAAAAAGCAAAAAGACACGTACAATAAAGATTTTTTTTTTTAATAAGACAAGACCAGCTTCTTCAAAGCCTAAAGAGTTCTAAATCTTATTTGTTCATCTTCTGAAAGAATTTCATACAAAATGTTCACATCCAGCGTGACTCCTCACATGATTCTGTCCTGTAGATCGGAAATTAGGATTGATGCCAACGAGCCAAGTCTCTTTCCAGTTTCTCCAGCAATGTTTTTCAGAGAGGACATGTCTTGTTGTGCCTGAAAACATAGAGACAAACGTAAGAACGATATTTTCAACACCTGCGTGTGAGAATTTGAAAAGTATTGACATTTGGCGTCATAATTGCTTCTATACCTGGAATGAGAGCCGGTTAATGAGATCGCCAGCAGTGAGGTCCAGATCAGATCTATCATCGTTACCGAAAAGGTCTGCACTTGAAATGGCACTTGAACCCTGAGAACAGATAGCAGTAGAACACATTTTTAGGAGCATGAATCGGATTTATCCATCTTTAAGTGAACCTCCTCTGTCAACAATCTTCTTCTTTTGTCTATATTAATACCCGAGAAATTCCCAAGAGCCAACCGACGCACGGTTCTAAAGGATAATAGGCCCCCTTTACCATGATCCACTTTAACACCAGGTTTGTCCCCAGCAAGGTTTCATCAGCGTACTTTTTTGATGGGTCACGTTCAAGTAATATACTGAACTTGTTCGCGAGTCGACAATATGACGAATCTTCCTCCGTCAGTCAGACGAATGAAAGCAATAGATAGTCTAAGGTAACAAGTAACCTGATTTAGGGCTAATGCTATAGCTGGGCAGATCATTTTAGCTTACAGATCATATTTATTTGCTGAAGTTGCAAATATAAGCTCCTTAGACGAAATTTGAGTGTTTTAAAAAGAATACAGGGGTTTAGATATTCCGTAGTACATCAGGTCAGCAGCATTTAGACTACTTGTCATGCAAATGATCATAAGCAATTCTGAAGCAAACAAGCAAGAGATTAGTAAGACACCATTATCATCTCACGTGATGGCAAGTGGTCTTCATGAATCTCTACAAATGGAATTTCTAGAACTATCTCCACCAGTAAACAGCATAAATAAGCTATCTTCGACATGCAGATACACATGATTCTGCAACCCAAGTACTGGTACTTTGATAAGTTCCATTTATAAGGCTCTCACAGTAACCTCTGAACAGTCTTTTCAAGTTACACAAATTCGAAGCAAATGATAGCATGGGAAGAAGTATAGTGCATTAGCACAAAAGGGACTGTGAACAGGGAGAAACATAGGGCATATTTGTTTTTGTGACGATAGAGAACTATTTCTAATTAATAGGACAAGGACTCTAACAATGATAATGGAAGCGGAAAGGGAGAGGGCCAATTCAATCTTTGCATGCGGACTAAGAAACCAGCTACGCCCTTAAATATATGAAAACATTATGTACAATAAGCAAGCATACCGAGTACTTCTGCAGAGAAACCGAGGCTTCCATATCAGCTTTGCTCTGATCACCAAAGAATTGGGCGGATGAAATGGCTTTTGCATTAGAAAATTTCTTCCTTGCTTCATCAGTTTCCTCAATCTGATTAAAATAGGATGAGAGTTAATTAAGTAAAACAAACACCGTCGGGGAACATGATAAAGGAGATGAGAGCAGATAAAAGTGTGGGGTCATGAAGTGGGGGAGAACCAAGAGTCTCAGGTTCAAACCCAACCAGACAAAAAACTCTAGGTGATTTCTTCCCATCTGCCCAAGCCCAGTACTTGTGCTAGTGGGAGATAGCATGTACCCGGTTGAATTAGTAGGGTGCCACAAGCGGGCCCAGACCACCGTCAACCAAAGAAAAAAACTTGAAGAATACAGAAACAACTTAGGCAAAGCAACTCAGAGATCAGGAGCAAAAGAAGAATTAAGTGAGAACAATAAATCACAAACTAAAGGAAAAATCCAACACCAACTGAGGTGATTAAAAAAATTCCGGGCAACCTAAATGACAAAGAAAACATCCAAAAGTTGTTTTTATTTTTATTTTCATTAGGAACCAAACACTTGAAATTTGCACTGCGAACATTTTGGAAGTAATATTTATTTGTTCTTGAATGACTAAAAAGCTAGAGATACACTAACGATTTGGGTCAACCTTAATGAAAAATTGAAAATGTTTCTTCGACGGGGAAGTGAGTCGGGAAATAAGTATTATATCCAGAGAGCTAATGGGTAGTTTCATTTAAAAGAGGAAGAAAAAAATGGACTGTCACAGAAGAATTCGAAGTTCCCAAGGGCAACAATCTTTTTTTTACCAATAACAATCCATGTACTCATTGACAACACAGGATGCCGGAATAGGATAAAAAAACAACAAATCTCACACAAGCCACTGCCCCTACCTTTGCATTGATCAAAATACAGTCAACCACCTAACTGGTGCATCTATATATACATCGGTTACACTTCTGCTCCCAATACAGAACCTCAAGGGTAAAATTAAACCACAAACCAATCAAGCTTGATTTTTCTTTTACTGATTGTGAAAATAAAAAATTGTTTATCTTGGATAACACTTATGCAGGTCGAGAAAAAACTTGAGGCAGCTCCAGATAGATCAAATGTAGAAGTATAGTAGGTAATAGGATGTGAAAAAGGCATGATCATACCAAGGAATTAATATTCCTGAGGATACCAAGGTGCTTGATGAAGTTTATATCTTTACCTTCTAACTAAGTCCGACACTACTTTCTTTGTATCTCTCATGCCAATATTAAAATTTCACTGTAACAGCTTTATTAGAATCCTTGTATGACAGTGAACATAAAAACTAGAATAAGAACTCACTTGAACTTTTGAAGAATTCGAGCTTTTCTTTGTGAAACCGCTGTCCATTCCGTAGTCCGAAAAAAAATTGGAGGACATTGGAGGGGATACATGGTTCAGGACACGTCCAGAACTTATCTCAGAGGGTTGGACATTGTCTGTGTACTCGAAGCGAGATACGAATGATGAGCCACCAGTTGGTGCATTACTTGCAGAGTTGGAAGAAGAAACTTGAACAGGCGGTTCTTCAGGCTTCTGGTCGTACAGACTTTCACTTGGCTGTAAAGATGCTCAATCAATTAATTTAAATTCCAAATTTATTAAACACCTTAATCTAAACTGCACATATTAATCTTCATTTCAGAGTATGCAATTTATACCCTGCATCCATTTCTCTAGCTTGGAAGACTAAGATGTACCTTTTTAGTAAGTTTCCGAGCTCCAAGTCCACCTGGCTTGTCAGATTTCTTTGCACCTATAGGCTTCTTCATCGAAGTAGTAAAAACTGATTGTGATGCTTTGCGTGAAGCAGAAACCTCCCGAGTTTCATCCTTAAATGATGAAGTTATTTTTGGAGTTTCACTAGTCTTAATATCAGAAAATCCATTTGTAGTCTGCACAGCCTGAGAGGCAACAGGTGATGCTGGCAAACCTGCGTGCTCTGCTTTACTTTTAGCAACTTCTTTTGATAGTAATTGTTTATACAATTCGGCAGCCCTGGAGGTATACTTGGCTTCAATCTTGCCTCCATCCGTCCATCCGTGCTGCTTGAAAAAAACTTGAGCACGGTTATTTCCACCAAAGTACATCATCTTTAACTGATCTGGAGACCATGAATCTAAATTTGTTGACCTGCAAGAATCAAATCATCAGAAAATGGACCGAGTTAGAAATGCCAAAATAACATAGAGAAAGCAGTATATATTTGTTTGCTGGCCATACTAAAAAGAACAGTACACTTCTATATTTGGTAACAATTGAATTTAAACTTCTCATTTAACTATTACGGAGAAATTTTTATAGCCACACTAATGTTATGACATGTTTAAGACCACAAATTTCAAAAGTTATGGCATGTTTAAGAACACAAGTTTTAAAGTTTTCATTTCTTTCTTAAACTTCGTGCCTAGTCAAACTATACCAAACAAATTGGAACGGAGGGAGTACAAAAGAAAAGGAGGTGGGGCCGAGGGCAAAAGATAACCCTCGGCCAGTAACAAATATCTCAACCATGATTAAGGAAACGCAAAGCTATATTATCAACCCTTCCTTTCTCTAACACATACTAACAGATACATGCACTCAAACTCTTATCTTCAGCTCCTGTCCCCCCACCCACCCACCCACTTTCAAACAAGCCCATATAGACAGCAAAAACACCTCAAAGTTTAGCCTTCATGGCCTTCCATAGTCTCCCATTGCCAATCGTTCTCATAATCAATCAAATCAGGTTCGGTTTAACAGGTATCCAGATTCATCATTAACCATGCCATTCTTGTCATCACTTTTCTTTTTCTGATAAGGTAAATAATTTTATTCACAAATGGGTAAACCCCGTATACAAGCAGTATACCAAAAGAAGAGAACCTACATCACAATATGGTTCTCAACAAAGGAGGTCCAATCCTCTATACAAATAGGGACCTTGTAAGTACACCAAAAAGTAAATAGAGACAACACACTCCTATACAATTTTACAAAATCATGTTCCACCCCATCAAAAGTCCTCATATTCCTCTCTTTCCAAATGACTCATCACTTTTCTTATAAGGTAAATAGTTTTATTGGCTATTTTGTTGTCACCCCATCAAAAGCCCTCCTACTAGTGACAATATAATGTGAAGAACTAGCCCGTGGATGAAAGAGAAGGCTCCACTCCCTCCTCCAAAGAAAGAAAATGGGCATTTTCAATGAGAAGGTTGAAAATGGGCATTTTCAATGAGAAGGAAGAAAATGGGCATTTTCAATGAGAAGGAAGAAAATGTGTTGAGAAGAACAATAGCCAGATTACAGTGGCTCACATTTTTTTGAGGTACCGGTACCATGATAGGTAGGGAGCTGAAGCTAAAGTTGACAGGAAGAGTCTATCTCACTCCTTTCTTTTATAATGATTAAGAAATCACCGAGGTTCAGTGGCGCACGGTTTGGAACTCGGTGGATAGTCAGCCCGCCCTCTACTTTTCTCTACCTAAATACTAAGCTTTTTCCTACGACTTGATTCAAATCCGTGACATCCGCCAAATCCATACATCACGAGTTGTGCTCTTACCACTAGACCAAAGCCCTGGGGGGCAAACACAAGAAGTCTCTTGAGGTGGTCATACCAATTGTTTGGTCAAATGAAGAAGCGCTAGCTTTGGAGCTGTTGTAGCAGAATGTAGAATCGAGATGACAACCAACCTTCTGAGATACCAACTATTTTTTCTTTTTGACAAATGTAAGGTATTTTATTATTAAAATCACTAAGATGGTGCACAAAAATATACAAGAATAAATATCGAAAGCACGGCATCCCTTAACTATGCAGGAAGCCCAAATCGTCTAACACTTCATCCATGTCGTATGCAACATCAGTCTTACTTCAACAATACAAAAGCTGAATTAGTTGCTGAACTGTCTTTCTTCCATTTGCAAACAATCTATTATTGTTTTCTTCTTTCCTAACATCCCAGATTATGCAAAGGGGAATAGACAGCCACAGTGACCTACCGATCATCTGAACAACTGGTAATTTCCAGCTCCACAAAGGCAACAAAAGCTGCCAAGCTACCTGGGATCTCCAACCTGTTGGATAGCACTATCTAGAAGTCTAACATTTTACTCCTTGTACAGTCATAATTGAGGAAACTCCAGTTACTGTAACTCTCAATGTTACTTCCAATTCATTGCAAGTTCCGTTTAAAGATACATTGTATTATTTTGTTTTCCAGCTATATTCTCTCAACACTTCCTATAACATTAACTTCCTCCTTCACCGGTAAAGATTATCCCTGCAACTCATAAACTGATGGAAATACTGTTTTTTTTGGTAGGCATCTACCATAGGGTCTTGTCTTTAATTTAACTATCAAGAAATTTTAGCTGTTGACTATACTAATATGTTGGCCTATTATAACATGGATCTTTCATTTTCCCTGACGTATCATGTCAAGTAAATGTATATGTTGCAGGTGCACCAAGCAGATTAAAAAAAGCACCTACAAGTGCGAATAATTGTGCACACCTAGCAAAATCCATGTAACATAAATTTCGGGAGATTAATCCAACTTATGTTGGATTTCATCTTTGTCTACTTTAACATCCATCAAAGGTTGGAGTATCCGTTGCTCGATATGAAGGCCAGCTAACGAGGTATTCATGCGTACGAAAAAAATTCATTTGGATAGAGTGTTAAATCAACTATATATTTGACGCAACTTTTCCCCAAAGCCAAAACAACGGCGAGTGCATCTATGGTAATTAGGGGATAAATAAGGATACCAATTAGTAATATCTGAATCCTTCATAGTTTCAGTCTTCCACATAAAAGATAGCCCTCGACTAAAAATATCAGATGTTACGGTGAAATCCGTTCTGTTTTCCTCCTTCAATATGATTATATCTGAATTAACCAATCTGCAAGAACCATTCCCCCCGACACCAATTGATATAACTATGTGAAGACTTCTTGACATTATCTTTTTAAGTGCTCCTTACATAATACCATTCATTTTCCATCGGTAGTTTTCTTGAGTTTAACCCTCCTCTCATCCAATAAACCAGAAGACCTAAACGAAAATAATGGATTTGAACCAAAAAATGCTCCACATGAGAAACTAGCTTGACTACAATATCACTTGTTACGGCAGAATAAAAGGTTAAACACGAGCTCCCATTATGTTGGTCTTTCTCCGTTCTTCACTCCCTACAATCCTTTTTCTTTCTTCAGTATCATTATTTGAATTCTAACCAATCCGCAAGGACCCCCGACACCGTTTGGTGAGAGAATCGACTTCACTACGTGCATAATTACCCGGTACCTCTGTTGGTGGGTGTTGGTGGATGTTGGTGGGAGGTAGCAGATACCCGTGGAATTAATCGAGGAGCCCACAAGCGGACACTGCCTCATCAAATAGAAATGGATGTTCTAAACTCTATCTATAGTCATGATTGCCTAGCACATGCATCTTTGGATGGGAGAATCAACTTCAAGGACCCTAATACCAATTGGTGGGAGAATCAACTTCACTTTGTGCATAGTTACTCGGTACCTCTAATGGTGGGAGCTAACACATACCTGTGAAATTAATCGAGGTAGCCGGCTGCAAGCTAGCCCGGACACCGTCAACAAAAAGAAATTGATGTCCTAAACTAAATCTATAGTCATGATTGTCTGGCACACATTCATCCAAAGATGCAATTTTTTAATACATCCTCGTGCTAATTGCAACATTGAGGCTCCTAACCAGTTTATTCTAATAATTTCAACATTTCTAATCGTTTTTTTCTAATAAAACCTAAAACTCGTTGTCTTATACGACTCCCCAAACAAAATTCATTGGAAAAGTCACCATATAAACAAGAACACAGGTAAAAAATCAGCTCATCGAGCCAAAAAACAATAAACAAACGAATAAACCGAAGAGTAAAGTGATCAAACTTCAAAATATACCTAACAAAACTGACGTGAACACCAAGGCTACGATGTGTTGCAGAACAATCAATGCACAAGAAGATCCCATACGTAACCGACGCCCACGTAGGATTCTTCGCATTGCAATCAAAGCACATCTGATATAAAATTCAAACAAAAATAAATAAAATTTCAAATTAAAATAATTCATAAAACAAAAGATCTACATTCTACTTAGCATAAACACTAGATCTAAATCAGATCTCAAATTTCTAAACCAATTCAAACAAAAATATAAACAATAAAACAGAAAAAAATCAAATTCAAATGAAAAAAATATAATTTTTCAATCAAATTAAAATATAGACGACGAATAATATACAAAATCAGATCTCAAATTTCCAAACCAATTCAACCAAAAATATAAACAAAAAAACACAATTTTCAATCAAATCAAAATATACAAGACGGAAAAATAGAAAATTCATCAATAAATAAGAAAATTTTACCTTGTTATCGGGCTTGGATTTGAGTTTCCGGAAAACGGAGTTTCTGTCGCTGAAGTTATCGGCGGTAGACATAGCTGTATGTAATTGTAGAGAGAGAGAGTGATGTTCCGAGAGGAGGGATGTGTTTTTAGAGAGCGAAAGAAGCCGTACAAAGAAAAATTTGTTTGGAGTATTTAATAATACTCTCTTCTCACCGAGTTTCAAGAGATAAATGTACACTTTTAAATTTTATAATATAAAATAAGTTTAAAATATTTATGTGATTATAAATATATGTTATGTTTAAAAAGTAAATTATATCATATAAATTAAAATATATGGAGCATATTATTCGGAAATGAGCCACAAATATGTTAACCTATGGAAAATGGCTTAATAGGTGGGTGGGTTAATTTTAAACTAAATATTTATAATCAATCATAATAAGCCATGTGACTTATTTATATTAAAAAAAGTATAAGAGGTTAGTTTGAGGGGGGTATTTTTGAGAAAAAAATAGATTGAATTACTTTTAGACCAATACATGGATGAAGGATATTTATAAGTCATTTTCCATTAGTTAGGAGTAACTTTTGGCCCTTATCTTTTTTTTTTTTTGTTGACGAAGGAACCGCGTCGCTTTCTCTCGAGTGCGCATGAGTAAACCCCGGACCGACGCAATATAGCCTCGCAAACCACGTCGGTCGATTAACCACACTTGACAAGCCAGCGATATGACAGGCTCAACCAAGAAGGTTTATGCGGGGATCGAACTCGTGGCGACTTGCGCGTCCCGCGCTTTCTAGCTACTTCTGTACGGCTTTAACTCGCTTATCCTTGCGGGTACTTTTGGCCCTTATCTATATATTATATCATGTGATATAATATCGTACTGTATTGCATTCCTGACAATATTATTAGCAATTTAAAAGATAATCTTATAAGAAAAGTAAAGATAAAATGACAAAAAGAAATAAAGTAATTGATCGTTACATAAAATGAAACATTTCATTATATAACGTTAGATTTAATGATACAATACAATAATTGCATCGACAAACTGCTAAAGATACAATAAAATAAACAGAGTTTTATGACAAAGGAATACTAGAAAAGTGGGGAAGAGAATCGACAAACTGCTAAAGATCGATTCCTGCACATCCTCCACGCAAGAATTTGCATCGAGATCCCTCTATATCTACCGGTTAAAACTTCCATCACCATCGCCAACATAAGCAGGTCATCGTCTATGAAGGAAAGGGGGTCCTTGTACTAGTTGCAGTAGATTGGGGCATACACTTGCGGGGTGTATATTTAAAACTTCACCAAAGAACACCTCAGTGGAGGCCAGTTCATTAACCCAACAAGGGCTAGGAGAGGGAAATGCAGAAGAAAATCTTCAAACAAAGGAGACAGCTAATGAACGCGAGCAAGTCCAGGTAAAAACATTCGATGGAACAACAGGTAAGTTCCTAAATACCTAAACTTTTCAATATGTTGACCGAAAAAATAGGGAAGGGACTCGTACAAACCCTAGGGCCGGCCGAATAACAAATGCTAACCAAATGGGCACAGAACCGATTACAAACTGGCCTATGCTAAAACAGGCCCAAAATTTCAAAATGGGGACCCAAAACTCTAGGCTCTGGAAACAAATAATTACTTCAAAACCCTTGAAGCCCAAACCTCAGAAGATTTTCATGGCCCAAACCAAAAAGGCTCGCTTCCTGCTTTAACTCAAGCCGTCCAAGCCCAGTTGAACATTAAGTCAACTGATGTCAAATCCTTTAGGCACCAAACATCTGATGGGGCGTCTATTGACCCCAAAGCTCTCGACAATAATCCTCATTTTTTGCGCCATCAACTAACCCCTTATAGCAAAAATGTAGGCCCAGTGGCCAATACATTAGGGTATTGCTGTCTGAGGTTCCGTGTTCGAGTCCTCTGATCAGCGAGAGCGGAACTGTGTTCCCAAAAAATCCCTCCATACGCGTAGGGCCAAGCGGTGTATACTAATCCGTAGGGCCAGGCCGGAGGTGGGATTTTCTGGGGTATGGGGCCGTAATGCGGTGGGATCAGTCACTTTAAAAAAAAGTTTACCCTACCACGGTTTATCCCAGAAAACTGGCCACCGGAGGCACATCCCGCGATTTACCGGTAATAGTGTTGAAGGACCGGTGCTATTACCTCCAGGACGTCTGGGTAATACTAGTGAAGTAGTCAGGCGCAAGCCTGAAAACCTGGATTATCAAAAAAAAAAAAAAAATGTAGAGGCTTCTCATTCCTCGAGAAACATGTCTCAGGTGATCATAGGGAATAGTAATTTATATGATGACTCCTACTGCCTTTTCCAAGACCCAGTCCAATCAAAACCCCACTCCCATCACCCTAAGTGACTTTTTAATAAAGTTGTCATTTCCTTCTAATGCGACATTGCCTTCTCTCACTCTTTCTTTGAATTCGCATACCTCATCTAAGCTTGAAAATGGAACAGAACTTCCAAATGCCAGAACCTCTAACTTTTATATCAGCTCCTCTCCCATAGGGCCATGTTCCAGCTTCATGGCTGGAGATGGGACTACAAGGACAAGACCTGACCCTAGTGCTCTTAGTGAGGAGAGACAGATTTCTTAGCTCATGTAATCACAGAGGGTCTGAACCAAGGAATGCAGAACTATGATCATCATCTATGGATGTTGACATTACTAAGGGCTTTAGGCCAGGACCAGAATCAGGGTATGACTCCGCAAACCCTCTCAACCCTAATGGTAAAAGTAGCCCAACAAACTCATTTCTTTCCAATAACCAACCCAGACTTCCTCCAAACCAACCCCTTCTTCATCTCATGCAACTCAGACCAACCTTCGAGCCACATGCAAGTGGATTCGACAGTGGTTTTAGTCCAGTAGAGTACACTCATTACCTTGGAGAAACCCAAAGGGCTCGCTCTAGAAGTCCGAAAAGCAAGAAACAAAGAGCCGGAAGTGATGATAGCTTCCATGAAAGTACCCAAGTTAAATGCACTGACCCTAAAAAGTCTCCATCTTCTAGAGTTCAACAACCCTATCAGCCAGCTCCTAATAGTTTTTTGCCCCAAAAAGCTGACCAGGTTTGGGCTAGGCATCAAAACTCCTTTGATCCCAACCACAAGGAACTTTGTTGTAGTGCTGATCCCAATTGCAACTGTGACCCCACAAAAAATAGTAGCAGAGACAGAAGCCTCATCTTCCAAGGGATAGGATTTTAGTTCTTCAGGATGAGGGGGGAAACTAGGGGTGGCCAGTGGGCTGGGCTCGGGTCTGGCAGGGTTGGGGCGGGAGAAGGGGTCGGGTCTGGCGGGACTTGCTCCCGTCCCGATCCCGTCGGTATCGGGGCGGGTCGGGCTCGGGGGCGGGGTCCGGCGGGTTTTCTTTTTTTTTTTAAAAAAAAAAAACATATGTATAAAAAAAACTCAATAAACAAAATAAGATAGTGTAATAAAAACATCTCAAGGCTGTTTTTGTGCCTCTTATATTATTTAATAGACCTATGATTTTTTTGTAATACAAATACAATTTTCTAAATTGCAACTTTGTGGTGTTGTCCAAAAGTTGCAAATTACATAATAAAATTGCAATTAAAAAAATTACATTCTCAAAAAAACCTGTTCTAATTGCTTGATGATTTCCTGTGGTTCTTCGGTTGGAATTGGTATTTGTTGGTCAAATTGATCCACGTCGCTTCCACTACCTTCGGTTAAGATTTCGTTGTAGTTTTCATCTTCTTCTTCGTTGATCTCCGGTTGACTGCACCTTCTCCGCTCCCCTCGTATCCAATCTCTGAATAATACTGCAATTTCCAAGCTATCTCCCAGGCTAATGAGTGTCTCGTGGTCTCCTATTTGATATCTGCCGTGACGAAAAAGCGCTTTCGAACGCGATTGATGACGCTTGAATGTTCAAAATATCTCGGGCCATCAATGAAAGTGTCGGAAAGATCTTCTCATTCCCCCTCCAAAGATTTCGACAAGTCTTCATGTCCATCTTCATTGATAACTTCTTGATACGGTACGAACCACGCAAAATAAAAATATCCAACTCGCTAATTTGGTTAGTAGTAGAGGTACGGCCGCATATTCTATTTCTGAGGTTTTCAATACTAGCCGCAGAAACAACATGTCTTTTGTGAGGTTGTGTTGAAGATGAAGAAGATGGTATGGAAGCCGGTAAGTTACTAGCATTTTCTTGTTGATAAAATCTATATATATTTTTGCATTGGTGTTCTACGTTAGACAACACTTCTTCTTTAGTTTGTTCAATAGGTGGTGGGTGATTTAGATTTTTGGGACTTGGAGGTGGTAGTACTTCTATACAATCGTAAATAGTTTCAATTAGTGATTTAGTACCGTCTATTTTAATAGTAGGATTTAATACAGAACCAATAATATAAATAGAAGGAACAGGAATAAAATACTTTTTTATTTTGACAAACATTTTTGTAATAGCTGCCTTATAAGCTTGTTTTTCCATATATTCACTAAGTAATAAAAATATTAGAGTTATATAAAACAACATAGTTGAAATAGTAGGATAATATATACCGGAAATTTCTTTTGTTGCTTGAAAAAATTTCTCTAAAAATACAATAAGTTCTGAAATTTTTACCCAATCACTATCTAAAATCATATCAGCTGTATTTTTATTATGAGAGTTAAAAATAAAGTTATAGGTATTCTATAGTCATAAGCAACAAGTAGTTGCTCGTATAAAGAATTCCACCTAGTGAATACTTCTTGTGGAATTTTTCTATAAGGTAGTCCACAATCGTGACAAGTTTTTTTATATTCTTTTCTACGTTGTACTTTATTACTTTTAAAAATAAAGTTTATAGCAAATTGTATTTTACTAAGAATGTCTTCAAAAAGTGATAGGCCATCCTTTACAATTAAGTTATATATATGGCACGCGCATTTTATATGAAAATGATCTGGAAAAGATGAAGTTAAACTATTTTTAAAAATTGTAATTGCGTAATTGTTAGAAGAAGCGTTATCTAATGTAATAGTCATAATTTTATCGGTAATTCCGTAATAATGGCACACTTGATAAATATTATCTGCAATAAAAGTACCAGTATGCCTATCATCTATAAATCTATACGCTAAAATACGTTTTTGCATAGACCATTTATAATCTATCCAATGACAAGTTACAGTTAAATAATCATGGTCGTTAGTACTACGACCTATATCAGACGTGATAGATACTTTGCCATTAAAATGATATAATGAAAAACGTAAATATTGTTGATATTCATGCGGGAATTTAAATACATCTCTCTTAACGATTGATCTAGGAAAACCGCTAAAAGCGGATTATATATATCTCTAATGTAATGAATAAAATCGGGAGATGAAGGAAATGAAAAAGGCAAACCCTCCACAACAACTAATTTTGATATTGCTTCCCTATCTCTATGTTTATTGTATTTAGAGCCTACAATTCCCCCCGTCATAGGGTTAATTTGACCACATACTTGGTTCGGGACGATATCGGTATGTGAATCTTGTCCCGATGGAGCGGCGTTTGCGCACCCGGTTTTGAAGCCTAGTATTGGGCATACCTAGTGGATGAGGACTTACTACGTGTCTAATTAAACCCCCCGTCCCACCGTGACCTTTTCCAGTTTTAAATTTTAAAATATTTTTACAAATTTTACATATAGCTACTTGATTCTCTACGTCCCTATTAAAAAATGTCCATGCATCTGATTTTAATGATCGTTTTGCTGGACCTCGTCTCATACTAGGGGAAATAGGAGGTATTTCAGTTAAAGGTGCACTAGTGGGTGTGTTGTCATCAACATTAGTGGGTGTATCATCTAAATCATCGTCTAAATTAAAGTCTTCTTGAGTTCCAGAAAATAGTTCCTCGTCTAAATCTAATGGTATTGTAGGAAAATGTTGAGTATCAACAAAATCATCCTGTGTAGGAATAAGATGACTAGAAGAAGTACCCTTGCCCTGGTTGTCGCCCCTACTAGAAGAAGTCTTACCCTTACCCTTAAACATACCTCTAATTCCTTCCATTTTAATTATATGCTAACAAATAATTAAAGTAAATGAAATTAAGTGCGCTAAATAAAATAAACAGACAATAATAATTTAATGAAGAAACGAATGTACCAAACGCCGACGTAACGTCAACGTGTAATCGAGAGGTTGAAAATTGAAACTTTGCTCAATGGAAGATCCTCAAGCTAGTTGCCAACTTCACTCCCAATTCCCAAATGAATAAATAAAATTGAATATTTAGCAAACAATGTAGACTTGTAGAGAGATATATTGAGAGATTAGAGAGATTGTAGGAAGATTTGTGAGAAAGATGAAGAGAAAATGAGTTATTTATAGTTGAAAAATTGGGTTAAAGTGTAAATATAATAACTTATGGGTTAAAAATAAATATTAAGGGGTAGGGGGGTTGGGGGAGGGGGGAGGCCTAAAATGGCCGTTGGCCAACGGCCAAAATCTAAAATGGTCGTTGGTGCAACGGTCATATTTGCAAAGGGGGACAAAGGGCGGGGTCGGGGTCGGGTCGAGTGGGCCTGGGGCGGGCTCGGGTCTGGCGGGACGAGACATTGTCCCGTCCCGAGTTCGAATCCCGCCACCGTTCTTTCTTTTTTTTTAGCGGGGTCGGGGCGGGACCGGGGCGAGGTCGGGTCGGGGTCGGGCCGGCCCACTGGCCACCCCTGGGGGAAACTGGTCTTACAATAGTGATGTCATAAAACATAAAATCTTATCATATTACTACAACCTTTATAGGTTTGAACATGTGTCTGCCAAGTTAATTAGTGACAACAACCCCTCTAATTTTGGGTCACTAAGTATGATTGAAAATATCAATTTGGATTCCAACATTACCACCATGGAAATAAAGAAAGCTACATTCTTATTTAAACCAATGAAGGCCCCGGGGCCAGATGGCACCCACTTCATCTTTTATCAAAAATACTGGAACATTCTTGGGAATCATGTTTTAAGCTTTTGTAACACTGTTTTCACTAATAAAACCATGGATGATAAGGTCAACACTACCTATGTTTGCTTGATTCCCAAATGTGCTAATGCCAATATCTTTAAAATTTCTAGGCCTATCGGACTTTGCAATACCCAGTATAAAATTATTACAAAGATCATTGTCCATAGAATTAAGTTTATGCTTCCTAACATTATTGGCCCTAATCAAGCTAACTTCATATATAACAGAAGAGCTTCTGATAATGCTATCATAGTCCAGGAATACAATAACCAATTTGGTAAAATGAAAGGGAATAATGCCAATATGATTCTCAAGATTGACCTTGAAAAAGACTTTGACATGATAGAATGGTCTTTCATTAGAGACACCTTAAACCTTTTCAACTCCCCCCATGATTACCAAACTTAACTTTTCTTGCATTAGCACCTCCTCCATCGATGTCATGGTAAATAGGGAAAGAACTAACTTCTTTAAACAACCTAAAGGCATAAGACAAGGGGATCATATACAACAACAACATACCCAGTGAAATCGAACTATATAGGGTCTGGGAGGGTAAAGTGTACACAGACCGTACCCCCACCTTAGTAAGAAGGCTGTTTCTGAAAGATCCTCGGTTCAAGAAAAAGCATGACAAAAAGACGGTCAGATACAGACAAGCAATTCAAAGCAAAAAACAGTATGAAAATGAAAATAGCGAACACAAAAAAGCTATGATAAAGTAGTTTGAAAATGAGTAGTAGATAAATAAGATAATCAAAGTATAAGGGACAACACATAATATCATAAATCAAAGGACAAGAAACTATAGAGCAAAACTGCGACTACTCATACAAAAGAATAAGTGAGCTACCTACTATCCTAATATGAGTCCTCCATAACCCCCTATCTAAGGTCATGTCCTCGGTAAGCTGGAACTACGCCATATCTTGTACAATCACATCTCCCCAATACTTTTTTGGCCTACATATACCTCTCTTGAAATCATCCACAGCCAACCTCTCACACCTCCACAATGGGGCATTGGTGTCACTCATCTTCACGTGCCTAAACCATCTCAGTATTGCCTCCCGAATCTTATCCTATACCGAGACCACACTCACCTTGTCTTGAATATCTTTATTCCTAATCTTATCTCTCTTAGTGTGCCCACACATCCATCACAACATTCTCATTTCCACAACTTCCATTTTCTGAACGTGATAGTTCTTGACTGGCCAACACTCCACCTCATGAAACAGAGTCGGTCTAACCACCACTTTGTAGAACTTGCCTTTAAGTTTTGGTGGAACATTCTTATCACACAACACTCCATAAGCGAGCCTACATTTCATTCATCCTGCACCAATACGATGTGTGACATCCTCGTCAATATCCCAATTCATTTGTAAAAAGACACAAGATAATTGAAACTTTCTTTCTTTTGGATGACTTGGGTACCAAGCATCACTTCCCCGTCAGCATCACACGATACATCGCCTAAAATTTCACTCCAGGTACTCGGTCCTTGTCCTACTCAATTTGAACCTTTAGACTCCAAAGTTTGTCTCCAACCTTTCAACTTAGAGTTGATTCCGCTGCAAGTCTCATCAATCAAGACTAAATCATCCACAAATAATATACACCATGGAACCTCACTTTGAATATGCCGCGTCAATTCATCCATCACCAAGGCAAATAGAAATGGGCTAAAAGTTGATCCCTGGTGCAACCCCATCACAACTGGGAAGTGCTCCGAGTCTCCTCTCATTGTCCTTACCCTGGTCTTAGCTCCATCACACATGTCCTTGATCGCACTAATGTATGCCACAAGTACACCTCTAGCCTCCAAGCATATCCATAAAACCTCTCTTGGCACTTTGTCGTAAACATTTTCTAGATCGATGAATACCATGTGTATGTCCCTCTTCCTCTCTCTATACTGTTTCACTAGTCTTCTTATAAGATGAATGACTTCTGTAGTTGAATGTCCTGACATGAATCCAAACTGATTCTTTGAAATAGACACGCCTCTCCTCATCCTCATCTCCACCACCATTTTACACACTTTCATAGTGTGGCTTAGTAGCTTGATACCTCTATAGTTGTTGCAACTTTAAATGTCACCCTTGTTCTTGTATAAATGAATCATTGTACTCAACCTCCATTCTTCGAGCATCTTTGCCATCTTAAAAATGATATTAAATAACCCAGTAAGCCACTCCAAACCTGCTATGCCTGCACTCTTCCAAAATTCTCCAGGAATTTCGTCTGGCCCAGTCGATCTTCCCCCGCGTATCCTATGAACAACACCCTTAACCTCCACAATCTTTATACTTCTACAATACCTAAAATCGTGACTTCTCTCAGAGGACTCCAAATCTCCCAACACTATGTCTATGTACCTTTTTTCGTTCAAAAGTTTATAAATGTATGACTATCATCTCCATTTAATAAGAGCTTCCTACACCAATACTTTTCTATCCTCGTCCTTGATGCACTTCACTTGGTCTAGATCACAACCCCGCCTCTCCATTGTCTTGGCTAGCCTGAATAACCTTTTATCCCCGCCTTTGTCCTCTAGTTCAACATCTAGGCATTTAAAAGCTACCATTTTTGCGGTCGAAACCGCCAATCT
Organism: Anisodus tanguticus; assembly: GCA_034509755.1. Classification (NCBI taxonomy): domain Eukaryota; kingdom Viridiplantae; phylum Streptophyta; class Magnoliopsida; order Solanales; family Solanaceae; genus Anisodus; species Anisodus tanguticus. The sequence goes on from CM067555.1 coordinate 46,041,860, forward strand.
TGCCTCCTTTCATGCCATCTTATACCTTTCCCTATTAACCCACTTCTGTTCATCATCCTTGCTGTCTACCAACTTCGCATACACCACCTTCTTTGCTTCCACCTTCCTTGGACTTCTCCATTCTACCACCAGTCCCCTTGATGCTTACCACAATAACCTCTAGATACCCCCAGAACCTCTCTAGTTATTTTCCTAATACAACTGGTTGTCCTATCCCATATACTACTCGCATCCCCCTACTCTCCCATGCCCCCATAGTCATCAATTGTGACAGTCACCAAAAAAGAGCTTTATGCAATCAGCCTCCAAATCAAGCCTATCCAGACCTTTGGGAAATACCTAGGCTTTTCCATCTTTCACCAAAGGCCCATTCATGCTGACTTCCAATTCATTATTGACAACCTGAATACTAAGCTGGCTGGAAAATAAATTTTCTAAACATAACTGGTAGGACCACTCTTACCAAAGCTTCTCTAAGTAGTATCCCCAATCATGTCATGCAGCACATCAAGCTTCCTACTTACACCAACAAATTGATTAATAAAACCCAAAGGAACTTTATAGGACCAATGCCAAGAAAAGAATGCATTTTGTGGGATGACAGACTATTACCAAGCCTAAAGGGGAAGGGGGTGGGTATCCAAAAAGCTAAAATAAAAAATGCAGCCCTCCACACCAGTCTGGCCTGGATATTGCTTAAAAGGACTAACACCCTTTGGGCTAAGGTCTTTATTGCCAGGAATTGTCATGACATGAGCACCAATACGGGAATCAAATCCAGGACTTGGAAATATATCTTAGAAGGCTATGAAACTGTTAGAAAAGCCTCTCATTGGGCCATCCATTAAGGAAAAAGAGTTAATATGTGGACTGATAACTGGATTACTTCCATGCCTTCCCTCAGAAGCTCTATCCCTTCTTAATAAAGGGGAAGAAAATCTGAAAGTTTATAATATCTGAAAAGATGGGGGATGAGATTTCAATAATATCTTGACATCCCCATGGTGTTTAGGCCGGGGATTAACATGTCCATTTCAAATGATGCCTTACAGGAAGACATCATATGCTATAGGCCTAATAAGGATGGCCTTTTTAGCTATAAATCAGCCTACAAGCTTATTGACCCCAGTACCTCCATGGGGACAACCTCACTTCTATCTACTTTAATTGGGTTCTGACGGGGTATCCCAAGAGCTACCAACAATTTATCAGAGCTATTAGCTTTGTTGCAGGGACTCAAAATAGCCTGGCAAAACAACCTCATGCCACTGGAAATAAACTCTTGACTCGATGGAGGTAATCAACATGTTAAAAAATGACCATGCAACTTATAGTGATTTTATTGTTGAATGCAGGTTATTGCTCCAAAGGCTAGGAAATCCAGAGCCAAGGCACACTTACAGATAGCAGAACAAAGTAGCTGATCTTCTAGCTAAGGAGGGGCAAGGAAGAATTATTTTGGAAGCGTTAAGATTTTTGTAGTTCCTCCTATGGAAGCGTTAAGATTTACCATATGGAACACAAATATACATGTAGAAACTACTAAAATGTTGGCAAGTATTAAATTTTGAATCTATAATCTTAAAGGTGCAATTATTTCTATTGCTTAATTAGGGCCACCATCATATTTTGTTTTCTGAATATAAATGCGATGAGACATTGTTGTCTTGTTAGTTAGAAACGTAAATACTCCAATGTGTTTGATAGGTGAGAACAGCCTATTGGTTATTATTGGAGTTTGACAGCATGTCTTTTGCTAAATACACGTAAATTTGCTAATTATAGATAACTTGCCAGTATCAATTGATTATCGTAAACTTTTTGAGCCTAAAGTAAACCTTATTTTAACGGAAAAGGTTCAAATATGTCATTGAACAATCGAAAATGGCTCATTAATGATACTCGTCAATAGTTTGGCTCATTTATGCAATCATCGTTACAAAAATGGCTCATCCATACCATTTTTCATTAACGATGATTTTACAATACTAAATATGACATGTGACATTCAATTAAAGGTCCACGTCATTTAGTTAAACCATCCCAATTTTAAATCTCAAATTAATAAAAAATCTGACCCATACACCCGACCACCCATAATCATAATCTAGTTAGAGGCCATGTGCCATATATGGTATTGTAAAATCGATGTTAATGAAAAATGGCATGGATAAGTCATTTGGGTAATGATGATGACATAAATGAGCCAAACTATTGACGAGTGGCATACATGAGCTATTTCCGATAGTTCAATGACATATTTGAGCCTTTTCTGTTATTTTAATCTTCAACATCAAATGCCAAGAGGCCATCAAACTCATCATACGAAGCAAAAAAAAAAAAAAAAACAGTCTAGTGTTGAAAGTCAAAAACGCAATTAAGAGTATAACTTAGCAGTCATCTTGAAGGTTAGAATTTGATAAAGATAAAAAATGTAAAGTAATTTTATTTATCTAAATCTTGATGAATATAGTTAAATAACACCTATATTGATGAGAGATAGCAGATCTTCAATGAAATAGTTGACATGTGAGAAAATAATGAGCAGAATCGCTTGTTATTCATATCGATTACGATAGCAAATACTTGGAAAAATAGTTAAAGTGGGTAAAAATTGATTTGGAAATAACAATATAAAAAAACATGTCGAGAGTCAAATATTTTGTTCATTTTAGCTTTTTTCGTATTGGTTACTTCATTCTTGTTTGTAGTGCTCTTGATTTGTGGAGTAAATAAATGTGGTTGTATTTATAGTATGCCTCCATTACTACATTCGAACTTCCGAATACTATCTCGTCAAATGCAAAACAACATTAATTCATTAAATCAACCTATAGAAAAGTACAAACTATATCTACTTTGTGTCATTGTCCATCACAACATCAATAACATATCAAGTGTAATCCCACAAAATAAAATTTGAGGAGGGTAGAATGTACGCAAACCTTACATCTATCTTTGTGGGGCATGAAGATTATTTCCGTTTATAACCTAAAGTTAAAATTTAACGTACTCCAAATTAAACCGATAAGTTTTTCTTTACCTTGCACCTCCCTTCCAAGAAATATAATCAAACACATTGTAAAGAGATCAAATCTTATTTGCACCTGATGTTGATACGAAACTAATAAATGTAAAACATGTGTCTATTATAAACACACATTTAACTTGTGGCCTAGTAAAATCTAGTGAAAGATAGTTAATCGATCACCCTTGTCGAAAATTTATGTTATGTATATAAAAAATTATACTTAGTATATAGGTAAAAAATTATTTTATATATTCATGGATGGACAAAGATTATTACTTGTTGGTTAGAATGACTCTCTTTTGCTTAGATCCTATATTTATATAATTATTTTTTATTAAATATATATAAATATTTATTGAGTAAAAGATCATTTAACAATAAGCAAGAGGGAGAAGGAAGTGGAAAAGAAACTTGCTAATTAGTTGGCCCAGATAGAAGCTGTCTACTTTCATCATCAGCCCAATAGATATTCTGGGTCAATCCAACAAAGGCGCATAAGCTTTGAGAGAGTTGGACTTGCCAATAAGTAATCTGTAAGATAGCCAAATTTGCCCAAAAGATAACTTGTAAGATGATCGTCATTATTGGGTCATTTGCACATTGCCCTGATTTTGTACTGGTCTTTAATTTTTGCTCCTCAAATGCAAATTATTTCTTCGTGGTTATAAGTTCTTTAAAGAATTCGACACAAGTTATCCCGATCCTGTAAAAAATTTATGCTCCAGAAGGCATAAATTCCATTTGAGTGGCAAAGATTAAAGACCATCCCACTTGAAGGAAAGCCCATGCAATTTTTGGTAACCCTCATAAGGGGAGTGATTTTGAACTTTTGGATCCGATTAAAAATTCTTTAAGAATGATCTTTGTTCCCATCAAGTATGAATTAGGTTTACCTCTGAGGTAGGAGTTCGAGATATTTCAATAAGTCAGAGACAATGAATTTGTTCAATTAGCAACAAGTTCAGATTTATAGGTAAAGTGGTATGTCTTGGTCATTTGTTCATAAGTCAATACAACTGAACTTTTGTTCAATAGGTAACACATTACACTATCTTCACTATTTATAACTTCTTGAAATGTCTCAGTTTCCTGTCTTATAGGTAATCCTAACTTATGCTCACACCACAACTAAAACTTATTCTGATGGACAACATAGGTTACTTTTTACAAAATTATTAAGTTGGGCCAGAAGTTTAAGACTATCCCTTAAGTCATCCTATTTCTACAATTTTTTCTCCAAAGTACTTCATGCTCAGAGAACTATGGGCTTCAAATATACATTAAAAGTAGGCCATCAAGAGCTTGTTGGGTGGATATGTTGTTGAAATGTAGTATTAATTAGCAAGCTAATCATGGTTAGGATTAGTTAAATATAGTTTGTTAGAGGTAGTTAGTTACAACTAACTCTAATGATGAAAGAAGAAGAAGCATGCATATATATATGATGTAGACACAAAAGGTCAATCACAATTCACCGTGGGTCAGAATTTCTTCGAATATGTTCTTGAATTCGATATATAGAGAATAAGAGAAGGATAGAGGAAGAGAGGATGGAAATTCAAGTATTAGTTAGCACTACCTCAGATGGAGAGGGATTCGAACCCCCGGTATTTCACAAAATACTTCGAAAAATGGGTCAAATTCTACAGGATCAAACCTATGGGTGATCCATGGATCTCCGATCGGGGAATTGAACCTACGAATTCGCCAATTATCTTACACAAATGTAAAAATTCTCTTACTATAACTGCTTTTTATCTCTCTCTCTGGGTACTCTTCTACACAGAAGGGATATGTTTTGTTTGACATTCATACTCATTCTTTCTTTGTTAATAAGCATGTCATCTTTAAGGAGGACATCTTTCCTTTCAAACACATGCAAGTAGGCTCCAATCATGTGTTTCCTGTATTGGAACTAGTGTCTCATGATACACAGAGTGAACAAAGTGTCATTATCACCACTTCTTCCCAGTTTCCACAAATTCATCTCCCTCTTCAACTGAGTGATCCTACTATTAATGTCACACCTGAGCTTCTTCCACCTGCTAATGAGTCTTGTCCTCCTCTTAGTACACATCCTCCTTCTACTACACACACATATATTAGAAAGTCTTCTAGAAATGTCAAAACACCTCTTTAGATGCAAGACTACATTGTTCCATCTAAACCACAGGGCAACACTTGTCTTTATCCCTTGTCTGCTCACATTTCCTATGATGACTTGTCCTCATCCTATAATCAAACTCTGTCTGCATACTCTGCCATTGTGGAATCATCATCTTTTAAGGAAGCTTCCACTGATCCCCTATGGGTGAAAGCAATGCAGTTGGAAATGGAGGCATTAGAAAATAACAAAACATGGAGTATAGTGGATCTTCCTCTTGGCAAGAAACTATTTGGTTGTAGATGGATTTATAAAATGAAGTACAAATCTACTGGTGAGGTGAAAAGATATAAGGCAAGACTTGTGGCAAAGGGGTATAGCTCAAAGGAGTGGCTTGATTATGGTGAAACTTTTAACTAGTAGCTAAAATGGTCACTGTAAGATTAGTGGTAGCACTTGCAGCAGCTAAATAATGGAGCATCTATCAAATGGATGTTCATAATGCATTTCTCAATGGTGATCTACTAGAAGAGGTGTATATGAAAGTTCCAGATGGGTTTGTCAGAAGGGGGAGTCCAAGAAGGTCTGCAAACTCCACAAGTCACTATATGGCCTCAAACAAGTCCCTATGCAGTGGAATTTGAAACTAACTGAGTCTTTGGTGGATCTTGGATTTCAACAAAGTCATTATGACTGCTATTTGTTCACCAAGAAGATTGAAATAGATATTGTAGTGGACCTAGTGTATGTGGATGATCTATTGGTGACTGGTAATAATGATCAACTCCTAAGTGACACAAGAAAACAGCTGCAGTAGAAGTTCAAGATGAAAGATCTTGGTAAACTCAAGTTCTTTCTTGGAATTGAGTGTGCAAGGTCTCATAGGGTCATTGTTTTGTCTCAAAGAAAATATGCACTTAGCTTGATCTCTGAGTCTGGGCTAGGAGGAACCAAGCCTACTGGCCCTTCCTTAGAATTCAATCAAAAGTTAACATCTATGCAGTATGATGAATGTATACAGGACAACACTACACATGATGATCCAGTACTTCAAGATCCTAGCATCTATCAGAGGTTAGTAGGAAGACTTTGTATCTTACAATGACTAGGCCAGACCCGTCATTCTCAGTTTAAGTGTTGAGTCAGTATATGCACTGCCCAAAAGAATCTCACATGAATGCAACACTTAGAGTGGTGAGATACATAAAGGAAGCATTAGATGTAGGACTGTTTATGCTTGCAGATGACACCTCCCAGTTAATTGCCTTTTGTGACTCTGACTGAGGAGTATGTTTGGAGAGTAGAATATCAGTGACAAACTATCTAGTTAAATTTGGTGGAGCCTTTGTGTCATGGAAGTCAAAGAAACAAGAGACAATTTCCAGAAGTTTAGCCTGAGTTTAGAAGTATGGCAACTTGTGCAACAGAGGTTACATGGCTTATTGGACTATTTAGTGAACTAGGAGTTGCAGTAAAGACACCAGTAAAGATGTTTTTTGACAGCAAAGCTGCTATACAAATAGCAGCTAATCCTATTTTCCATGAGAGAACAAAGCTCCTTGACATTGATTGACATTTTGTGAGGGAAAGAATCAGCCAAGTGATGATACAAACTCAATTTGTACATATAAAAGATCAACTAGCTGACTTGCTTACTAAGGGACTGGGAAAGTCACAACATCAGTACTTAGTGAATCAACTAGGCATGCTATATTTGTTCCCATCATGAGCTTGAGAGGGAGTTTTTAACATCTAGTCTTGGTTAACGAGCTAATCATGGTTAGGATTAGTTAAATCTAGTTATATATATATGATGTAGACACAAAAGATCAATCATAATTCATTCTTACATAAACGTAAAAATTCTCACTATAAATGCTTTCTCTTTCTCCTCTTCTCTTCTTCATTTCTCTCGATAATACTATTCCATTGGTTTCCTTCTTCATCAAGCTTCCATGCATGGTGAAGCTTGATGTAAACCTCCATTGATGAGGTCATCATATGTGTCCTAAAATTGGCCCATCTTATCCCATACAAGCCCACTTATTTTTTGATAAGAAAAGCCCTTTACTATGTTTTAAGGATGAATATCAAATCAAAAAGGGTTGATCACCTTGGCGATTTAAGTTTCAAATGGTGAAATGTCCACGTATAATTATGGGCACCATTAAGATCTCGACGCCTGCAAGAAAGTATTTACTTTTGTTTTAATGTCACTTAAAAAGAGATCTTAACATATTGACTTACCATTACGGTTTAGAGCCACAACTTATAAATATTTGTAATTTCATTTGCAATAATTGTTTAGCTTGTACGCATCTAGTAGCTCAGTTGGTTAGTTATCTGAACTTTCATCTTATTGGTAATTACTCGAATTCACACGTTGTAATCCCCTCCCCATTTTTCATTCCCCTACCTCCTATGTAATTTTTTTTTAAATTAAACAAATAATAATACTTGTTTGGATTTTTAACTCTATCCGATACTCATGTTGTTTTGTTTCCCATGAAGGTGATGCTCGAAATGATTTGTGCATATTTTGATTATTTTATCGAATATCTGTTAATTTTTATCGACATAGATATCATGTATAACTTTGCTGACAAAAAATCAACATATGATGAGAAATCATCAAATATTTTTTTATCTGTATTGGAAATGATAGTGTTATATATAAGTTTTAAGCAGTTTAACATTTTAAAGAAGTGAATAAATAAATAAATTAAAAATGAAATTCGATGTTATTAATAAAACAACAATTCAAGAATATTACCATAACACTTCATTTTTGGTCTATCAAAGGATTAATTCTTATGGTTGTGGAGTTAGAAGTCCATTCCTTTTCAACATTAAATTTTTATATTTTAATAAATGACTTTAATTCTTTTTTGAAATATACGTGTTCAAGTTGAGACTAAATATTCCAACTTAATGTAAGCTAGCATTGTCTAGTAAGATTAGTGTAAGATTGTATTAATCTCTCTTAAGGAGTCTTTCTCATTAATACAAATATATATAGTGTGTACAATGCGGATTCCTAATACAATAAGGATCCTATATCTACCATAATTATACAACACTAAATATTATAAAAAATATGGATTATATTTATAATATACGTTAATACACCCCCTCAGTCGGAGCGGGAGGAGGCCGGGCGCTAAGACTGAATCTGAAGTCGAGGAATAGCTGTCTATGAAGACCTTTCGTGAAGATATCCATCCGCATACTGATATGAAGAAGGCACTTGCAACACCTTAACATGACCGAGAGCAACCTTCTCACGAACAAAGTGGATATCCATCTCAATATGCTTGGTTTGTTGATGCTGAACCGGATTATGAGATAAATATATGGCGGATATGTTATCACAGTAAACCAAAGACGGCTTACGCAAGGGACTGAAGCTCCAAAAGAAGGTTTCAGAGCCAACAGATCTCAACAACAACATCTGCAACGCCTCTGTACTTTGCTTCTGCACTCGAACGTGATAATGTGGCTTGCCTCTTGGCAGACCAAGAAATGAGATTATCCCCTAAGAACACATAATAGCCGGAGGTGGAGCGTCGCGTGTCTGGACAACCTGCCTAATCAACATCTGTATATGATAACAACCTGGTAGGTGCTGAGGGGTATAGATGTAATCCATAATCAAGTGTGCCCTTAACGTATCGAATGATACGTTTAAGGGCAGTAAAACGAGGCTCCCTGGGGGCATGCATGAATAATCACACCTGTTGAACAACATAAACAATGTCAGGCCTAGTGAAAGTAAGATACTATAGTGCACCAGCAAGTCTCCTGTAAAGGGTGGGATTAGTCACTAGATTACCATCAACAACATTAAGCTTTGATTTAGAGTCAACCGGAGTGGACATTATCTTGCAGTTCGCCATTTTATCCATGTACACTATCTCCTCTGCATATTTGCGTTGGTACAAGAACATATTATCTGCATACCTAGTCACTAATATACCTAAAAAATAACTCAACTTCCCAAAGTCAGTCATAGCAAATTCGGTTTTAATCAATGCAATAATCTCATTTTTCAATAAATCAGAGGAGGTAGTAAGCATAATGTCATCCAGATATAACAATAAATAAGAAATGCTACTACCGCGATGAAAAATAAATAGAGAATTGTCACACTTGCTGCATACAAACTCAATCCGCATAATATATTGTGCAAAGCGATCATACCACGCTCGATGGGCCTGTTTCAAACCATAAAGTGACTTACGAAGACGACATACATACTGAGGGGTTGCCGGATGGATAAAACCAAGTGGTTGCTACATATAAACAGTTTCTTTCAAATCCCCATATAGAAATGCACTCTTGACATCAAGTTGATGAATCGGCCAGTGCTTACCCATAGCAATACTCAGAACTGTGTGAATGGTAATAGGTTTAACAACCGGACTGAACGTCTCACCACAATCAATACCCTCATGCTGATTAGTGTCATTAGCCACAAGTCTCGCATTATATCTCTCAAGATCATCACTGTCTCTGTATTTGTGACTAAAAAGCCACATGCAATGGATCACATTCACCCCCTCCGGTCTAGGAACTAAATCCCAAGTGTGCTGTTTTGTTAAAACATTAAATTCTTCATGCATGGCCGCATTCCAAATAGGGTCTAGTTTGGCTAATTTTGGGCTTTTTAGAATTGGGGATATGGTTTGTGCGGATAGGTTAAACTGGGCTTTGAGTTTGAAAATCCTGTATTGGGCACGAGTTTCCATATGATGTGTGGGGGCAGAGGAGGTTGGATACTGTGGGAAGGTGTCGGATCAGGTGTTCTAGTGGCAGGTGCGGTGTCTGGTGGGTGTTGGGTATGGTCGACAAAATATGGGACAGATCAGAGAGTGTCGGGTGTTCGGATCTAGGTATTTTGGGTCAGGGAGTTGGTGCGATCTGGTGGGTTGGGACTATGGGTTGACGGAGCCGGTGACGGGGAATGGTGGGGTTGACATGGTTCTGGGTGCTGACACTGTTGGGTGGTCGGGTTTCCGGTACAGTGGTGGTGTCAGTGGTGGGGACACTAGGTTGACTGGAAGGGTGGCAGTGACAGTGGCCAGTGGGTGGTCGGGGTGATGACCGATCGTCATAGTGGGACACTGGGCCGACGGTGGAGGTGGCAGTTGGCGATTGCAGAGATGAGGATAGAGACGGTAGAAGAGAGGCAGATACGCCACCGAAACTGGCAGGGGTAGGTGACAGAGACAGTGGTACAGTGGTGGACTGACTCAGTTCGTGATGTATGACGGGGGAAGTGTCTTACTCGTCAAGAAAGGTATAGTCTGTGTTACAGAATTTTTGAATGTTTGCGAATGAAAATATCATCTCGTCGAATGTAATGTGACGGGAGACGTGAATTTGACAAGTGGACAAGTCATAGCACAAATAACCCTTATGATTAGACGGGAAACCTACGAACACACAGAATGGTTCGGGGTTATTATTTATGAGGGGCGGTGGATGCATGGTTTGGATAGCAAAGGCAATCGAAAATCTGAAGGTGATCATAGAATGGGATCCGACGGTATAATATTTCGGTTGGGGTCATGTTATGAAAAGTACTAGTAGGTAAAATATTAAGGACATATTCTACCATTTTTACTGCATAGACCCAAAATGGGAGGGGGTAGATAAGCATGAAACAAGAAAGTACGAACCATGTTATTAATGGTGCAAATGATTCGTTTAGCTTGGTCATTTTGAGGGGATGTGTGGCGACACGAATATTGAAAACCATACCATTATTTTTGTAATATTTTTTAAACGTGGAATTATTAAATTCACGACCATTATCATATTGAAAAGATTTGATGACTTTTTCAAATTGTGTTTTAATAAAAATGCGAAACTCAAAACATTTGGCAAACACTTCTGACTTGAACTTTAGTGGGTAAATCCAAATAAAGATCTGTTAATGAGAGACGTACATAAATTAGCATGAACAATATCGAAAGGAGCAAACGTAACAGTAAGAAATGATTTAAACAGAAGGCGAACATATTTGTCTAACTGACAAGAAACACAGTTTTGGGCAAGTTTTTCATTATTACAACGAATAAAATTATTACTTCTAAGAAAATTAAAGACAGGAGCTCCTGGGTGTCCAAGCCTATTGTGCCAAGTCGACGGAGAGATAACACCAATTGAGGTGTGGGAGTGGGAACTGGCAGCGGAGATGGATGAGAAATGATAGAGATCCCCCGTGTTATTGCATTTCGTAAGAGGTGTCCCCATACAAATATCATTCATAGTAAAATCAAAAGGGTCAAAGTCAATATAGCCGGAATTATTACGAGTAAATTTTTGGACATATATTAGGTTCTTAATAATGTTGGGAGCATATATGACGTTATTTAGAGAAAAAAATGGGTGTGGCGGTTGAGTGTAGGTTGTACCATAGCCCTGAATTGGAATGCGATGTCCATTACCAATAGTAATATATTAATGATACTTTAACTGAAACAGTTTGGGAAGATTACCTACCGAGTGGGTGAGGTGAGATGTGGCACCCGTGTCTATGTACTAATTTTCATCGGGCTGCTGTGCATGTTTAAAGTACCGAAAGCCTGGCCTAAATCAGATTGAGCCAGACCGTGGTTTTGCTGGGCTGGACTGGAGGTAGACAGGTGGGCCTACTGGGCATTCGGTATTTGCTGTCGTGGTCATGGTCCCTGACCCAGAATGCTAGGTGGCCAGGCCTGCAGGTACTGTCCAACGACTGCAAGGTGTAGGCCGTAGGCTGAGGCCCAATTTCCTAAATTTGACTAGGGATATGGGCCAGGCCACGGACACTACTTGGTTGGGGCAGGCTGCTAGGCCTTTCCTCTGCCACGACCCTTGTCTCTTTTACCATTACCACGGCCTTTGTCGCCCCTTCCTCCACTGAGGCTGTCTCGTGACTGGTGGTAGTCCGACAGTGGTGGCTAGGTGGTAGGGGCCGCTTTTGTGACTGGATTCTCAACCGCTAATGCTTTTTTATTGTGGGCGTCCTTCTTGGCACGTCGGGTTTCCTCCAGAAGTAATTGTGATCGTGCCCTATTGAAACTCGATAGTGGGTCGGCTTGTTGAATCATAGTAGCTAGCGTATCGTATTCTCTTTTCGGTAAGCCAGCAACAAGTTGTAGGACCATCTTTGTTTCGGAGACGGGTGTCCCCACGTTGGATAATTGGTCTGCAACTAGTTTCAACTGTTTACAATATTCGGACATATTGGAAAAATTCTCAAGATGTGTATTATTAAACTGTTCCTCCAAATACACAACCCGAGTATTTTTGTTGTCCTAAAATATTTCTTCCAAGCGTACCCATAATTCATGAGCCGAGGCACCTATTTTTATAATTGTATGAAGCAAATCTTTGGAGATGATGCCGTAAATCCACTGTTTAACTATAGCGTCAAGACGACACTAAGTAGAGTCTGCAACGTCAATGGGACAAGAAAGAGAGTCGTCAATGTTGTCAAGCACGTTATACGTGCAGGCGTGAATACGAAAGAGTTCGACCCACGAGGAGCATTGACTGTCTTCTTGATCAAGAATGATGAGAATGAAATTCTTGATACTTCTAACGGCAAATGCCTGATGGAAAGAAGATGTGGAGGAGGTGGGAGTTTTAGGAGAGGGAGGAGTAGACATGGTAGCCACAAGAATTGGACACAAAACAGGAAAAAAGACAAAAAATTAATCAAAGCCGATTGGCCAAGGGGGAAGGGGGTGGCCGGCGGCTTTGGGTAGAAGAAAGTAGGGTTTAGGTGTTTTAGGGTTTGACTCTTGATACCATGTAAGATTATATTAATCTCCCATGGGAAGTCTTTCTCATTAATACAAATATATATAGTGTGTAAAATGCGGAATCCTAATACAATAAGGATCTTATATCTACCATAATTATATAATACTAAATGTTACAAAATATATGGATTATATTTATAATATACGTTAATAATTAGGAAGTGCATTTTTTTCAATACCTTCAAGTTATATTATTTATATATTTAGTGTTGTTTATTTATATAAGATAAAATTTTCCGCCCAAACTTTGTCACCGAGCTGCATCATTTGGCCTAAGGTGCTCCGCCCTGAGGATTGAACTCGGGGGTGTGTTTGGTATGGAGAAAAACATTTTCTGGAAAAGTGTTTTTCAATTTTCTCATATTTAGTTGGCCAAAATCTTTGAAAAACATTTTTCTCAAAAATGAGGAAAATGACTTCCTTAATGTAAGTAGAGAAAACAAGTTATATAAGTGACATTCCAAGTTCATTGTCTCTCCCCACCCACCCAACGCCATCAATCCCCACCCGTTGACCAACCGAACCCCCGCTACACCCAAACCCCCACTCCTCACTCCATCTCACCCGCATAGTGTTTTGCTAGATCACATTCAAATGCTATTAGGATGATATTTTTTTCTTTTTTACCAAATATTAGAAAATTCCTTCATACCATACACACCCCTAGTCTTTCGTGATTTTTACCTACCTTTACTGACAGCCAGGACACATTCTTGAGTGCTAACACTCATATTCTATTTTCATCACCCTCTCTATTTAGTATTTAAAGGTCCATTGCACCTAAAATTTAATTTTTAAAAAGTAAAAAGAAGGCTTTCCATTTATATAAAAACACATAAAAAGGTTGTTGAGAAGCTTTCTTGATTTTGGGCGTAGGGTTAGGTGAGAATATGATACAACCCCATATCTATTCTCCATCCCCATATCTATTCTCTATAGTAGTATTATTCTCTAACCCCAAAACAAAAAACTCCGGAACAACAAGGTGCCCGGTAAGTTTTGAATTCGAACCTTGGATTTGTCAGCTCTTTAGACTTATGATAGGTTCTTGTTATTTTTGTACGAGCTGATATTTCCTCTTTTTTTGTAACTATGCATCTCTTTGATGCCGTTGTGATTATAAAATAAATTCATAAAAAAGTAATTAATTATCTTTGACTCGCCAAGTCGACATCTCTATAATTTTTTATATCTTATCTTAAAAGTAATAATAAACTCACCCTCTTGAAATCCTGAATTCGCGGCCATACACAACAAATACATTGTATCATTAGGCTTATGAAACAATATAATTGGTTATTTTATATTCTCATGTCACTTCATGATATTTTTTTGTTGCTGTTGTAGAGACACTTTGCTTTATTATAATTATAAAGAAATCTCTCTCATTAAAATATGAGAATTTTTTTCATAAAAAAACTTTTATAAAGTTGATTTTTACGATTATGAAGTTAGGATTCATTTCTTTTCACCATCATCTTTATTTATTTTTAATAAATGAGGCTAAAAAATATAAAATATAGATGTTCGGCACCCCGACCTAATTTAAGCTAGTAACGAGCTTGACCAACAAGACTAGAATGTGCTGTTTGTTCAATACTGTCATGTTATATTATGTATACGATTATTTACATTTCAATTATATGTATAAAATAATTCAACAAAGTGGTGTCATCGGAAACCACTTGAGCTAACGTGCTCTTCCCATGGGGATTGAATGCTAGTCTCCCACAATTTTTACCTAGCTATTTCATTGATAGTTAAGACACAACATTTGAGTGCTGACACTCATATTCTAATTTCACCTCCCTTGAAGAACGAATATATATATATTTTTTGTAGTGTTCCTCTGCCTTCAAATTTTGGTGTCTGCCTTTGTTCTAACTTAAAATTTTAAAAATGAAAGAGAAGGCAGACTATTTATATAAAAACAAATGGATACTGAAATAAATAATCTCTGAATTATTTTCATTAATGAAAGAGTATATATACAATTTACAATTTTTCATAATATGAAAATTTTATTCCTATTCTACTCTCAAAACCTTATTCTAGTTGTACAAGAATCTTATACATATGGTAAGTGTACAAACCTAATTTTAATACAATATATACACCATAATTAATGTCCAAAACCGTGATATACACGGGTTAGTATACCGTGTATACCACGGTTTCACACTTGGTTTATTTCCTTATGAAACCGTGATATACATGGTATAACCCATGTATATCACGTGTATATCTAACACACCCCGCAGTCATAGCGGGCGGTCTTCGTACGCTGAGACTGTCCCTAAAATCTTCAAAGAATACAGACAGAAGACCTTTGGTAAAGATGTCTGCAATTTGATACCTGGAAGGGACATAACAGACACGTACTTGTCCACGAGCTACCTTTTCGCGAATAAAGTGAATATCCATTTCGATGTGTTTAGTGCGCTGGTGTTAAACCGGATTACCAGAAAGGTAGATGACACTAACATTATCGCAATAAACTAATGTAGCTTTCTGAATAGGACAATGAAGCTGTTAAAGAAGATTACGTAACCAACAGGATTCAGATACCACATTGGCTACCCCTCGATACTCGGCCTCTGCACTAGAACGAGACAATGTAGACTGACGCTTCGCAGACCATGAGACCAAGTTATTACAAATAAACATACAATAGCCGGACGTGGAACATCTGGTATCTGGACAGCCACCCCAATCAACATCGGTATACGAGACAAGTGTAGATGTAGATGAATGATATAAATGTAAGTCATAGTCAAGTGTCCCCTGGATGTATCGAATAATGCGTTTGAGCGCATTCATATACTCAACCCTGGGATCATGCATAAATAAACACACATGTTGGGCGGCATACGTAATATCCAATCTCGTGAAAGTAAGATACTGAAGATCCCCTGCAAGACTGCGATAGCGGGTCGGATCCTTATATGGTGAGCCAGCCGCAACACCCAGCTTGGGCTTAGTATCGACAGGAGTGGAAGTAGACTTACACGAGGACATGCCAGCACACTCAATAATCTCAGCGGCATACTTTCATTGAGATAAGAACAACCCACCTGCATGACGAGAAACAACAATCCCCAAAAAGTAATTCAAGGGTCCCAAGTCTTTCATAGCAAACTCAGAACTGAGCATGGTCATGATAGACTTGCGCAAAACATTAGTGGAGGTCGTCAAGATAATATCATCCACATATAATAAAATATAAGCCAGGGAAGAACCACGACGATATATGAACAATGAATTATCAAAGTTGTTGTGTGAAAACCCAATAGACGAAATATAATCTGTAAATCTCTTATACCATGCTCGTGGGGCCTAATTAAGCCCATACAAGGACTTCTTAAATAAACATATATGATGAGGATATGTAGGGTCTCAAAAACCCAAAGGCAGATGCATATAAACGGTCTCCTTAAGATCAACATGTAAGAAAGCATTATTCACATCTAACTGATGAACGGGCCAAGCCTTCGAAAGAGTTAGACTGAGAACAGTGCAAATGGTAGCCGGTTTGACCACCGGACTGAACGTCTCACCACACCACAATCCACGCCAACCTGTGAGTCTTACCATCACCGACAAGACGAGCCTTATGCCTCGCAAAAAGAACCGTCAGAATTATCATTATGAGTAAAAATCCACATAGACCGAATAATATTAACACCAGAAGGACGGGGTACCAACTCCCACGTCTTATTCACAATAAGAGCATCATATTCGTCGGTCATAGCCAATTTCCAATTCGGGCCATTTACGGCGGACACGGGGTTACGGGGTAGAGTGGATTTAAGAACATTAGAATTTAAATTAAAATATTTTTTCGGTTTAAAAATACTTCGTTGACTACGAGTGATCGATCTGTGACTCGGGGGGAGAATTGAGTGAATTTTGAGAAATATCGGGACAAGTGACGGACTGACCAGCAGATAGTGGGCCTGCTGGCCCAACACGGGAACTGGAAACTGGAGCCGAAGCAGGGACTGGAACTGGGCAAGAACTGGGCTGGAGAGGCGGCCCAATTGTTGGACCCACGATGGTGGACTGTGACGGTCCTGGAGAACCATCGGGTAGTGGGCCCGCTGGCGGATTTGGGGTGCGGGACATGTCTGATAAATGGTGGATAATGTACGATGAGACATTGTCATCTAAAAAATTATACGAACTAGGCACATGACTACTTACTTTAGCAAATGGAAATTGGGATTCATCAAAAATAATATGGCGACTAATGATGATTTTATTAGACGATAAATCAAAACATTTGTAACCACGATGATTAGACGGATAACCCAAAAACACACAAGGGGTAGACCAGGCTTGAAGATTGTTAATTGTGGTGGATGGAAATATTGGATAACATAAGCACCTAAAGACCCTAAGATGTGAATACGAAGGAGTCTTATTATATAATATATGAAGGGGGAAGAATATGCCAAACCTTTGGTAGGAAGAATGTTAATGAGATAAGTAGACATTTGTAGAGCATGATGCCAAAAGGAAAGAGGGGCAGAAGAATGGACCAATAACATTCGGACAATATTATTAATGGTATGAATTTTGCGTTCTCATTTTGTGAGGACGTATGAGGACAAGAGAAATGAAAATTGACACCATTATTACAACAGAAATCCCGAAACAACCCATTATCATATTCTTTTCCATTATCACATTGAATATTCTTAATTTCTCGGTCGATTTGGTACGGATGAAAGCTCTAAATTTTAAAAAGGTGAAAAAATGTGAGATTTTTTCGCTAACGGAAAAGTCCATAAAATTTTAGAATAATCATCCAAAAAAAGAACATAATAACGATGGCCCAAATAACTAATAATATGATATGTCCATAAATCGCTATGAATAGTATCAACTGACATTAAAGTACGAGAATAAGAGTCTACAAACGACAATCTAACAATTTTTCCTAGAGAACAAGATTGACAAATCGGAGCACTACGCGTACCCTTACAAGAAATAAAATTATGTTTATGTAAGGAAGAAACAATTGACGACCCAGGATGACCTAGACGTGCATGCCACAAGAAAAGAGTAAGAGCTACAAAAGTAGATGGGAAGGCTTGACTTGAGAGACCGGATGTGGACGTGATAGGATAAAGATCTCCACTACTATCACATCTCATAAGAGGAATCCCCGTCTTGAAATTCTTCACAAAAAATCCAAAAGGATAAAAAACAACAGAAACTGAATTATCAGTGGTGAATTTACGGACAGACACCAAATTTTTAATTAATTTAGGAGCATGAAGGGTATTTTTCAAGACAAGAGGTGGATGGGAGGGGGGGAGACAAAGTTTTATGACCGTAACCACGAATTGGAATTGAATTTCCATTACCAACAATTATGCCACGATTGTTGCTCAAATTAGAATAAGACGAGAGAGTACCTTGGTCGGACGTCATGTGAGTAGTGGCTCCGGTGTCCATGTACTAATTCGGGTCCGAGGGATTTAATCCAAGTGTGTGCATTGCGACCTCAATGTCGGTAGGTGTGGGGCCCACTATATGATGGGCTTGCGGAGGTCGAGGCCCAAACACACTAGCCTGCTGCCCCGACCCAGAACTTACTCCGGTACCCACTGATTCTGGGCAGAATTGGGCCTAGAAGATGGATATGGAAACTGGGCCCAATAAGGAGGTTGGGAAGACGACGGGAAATACGAGTTGTGTGGCCCAGGCCCACTAACCCAGTTCCACGGCCATAGGCCCCAAGGTTGTGGCCAGGTGGCTTGCGGCCCACTGCCCCGAGGCCCATTGCCACCTCCGTTATTCCCTCCTCGATTTCCGTCACGGTTTTTGCCACTATTTTTGTGATTCTAACCCTTTTTGCCGCCACCGTTGTTGCAGTTTTTGCCGGAATTATTGGAGACGAATGGATAAAAATCGGACTCGGCTGCCATGACGACTGAAGGGCCCCAGTGGTCGCTTTCTTAGCCAAGCCGGCTTCTTCGAGCGTGAGCATGGAACGGGCCTGATAAAACTGCGGAAGAGGACTGCTCTGACGAAGAAGCGCTCCGACGCTACTACAGGCCTCAGAGAGGCCTGCAACCATCTGAAGAACAAGACGATCGTTGGTAACGGGCGCACCAACGTTGCTGAGTGGTCTACCAATTCTTTCAACCTTTGCAGTATGCTGAAACGTTGGGGAAATCTTCCATAGTGAAGTGAGAGAATTCCTGCGCAAGGGTAACAACACGAGAGTTTTGATTATCTTGGAATATGTCACGCACTCTACTCCAAGCATCCATCGTCGTAGCGCCTGGTTCAATAATCTTCTGCAATAGGTCGGTAGATGTAGTGGAGTAAATCCAATTAAGAACGGTAGCATCAAGTGTCCTCCATAACTTAAGATCATCCTCGGGTTTTGGCACCTCCGTATCAGTAGGAGCCGCGGGGATAATGTGATGGAGGACTTGTTGCGAGAGTGCGTGAACTTTGAAAAGTTCAGCCCACGTCGCGTATTGGACGTTTTCTATTTCAAGAATGATAGGGATGTGATTATTGATGTTAGAAACAGTAAGGGCAGGGTGAACCGTGTTCTTAGCCATAATAGCAACACAAGACGTGATGTAGGGATTTGGAAGAAAATTTTGGGAAGAGAGAGGACACTGTCGGACACAAAAACCGAGAATAGAAGCTCAGAATTCGAGGCAAAGTCGACGGAATTTTGGGTGAGGATTTTGAAACCTAGACTTTTGATACCATGAAAAAAATAACTCTTTGATTATTTTCATTAATGAAAGAATATATATAAAAATATACATGATATAGTAAAAATATATATATGATATAGTAACCCATGTATATCACGTGTATATCTAACAGATAGATTAGAAAAAGGTTATTGGGACGCTTTCTTGATTTTGGTTGCAGGGGTTGGGGAGAATATTGCTTGATGGCATGAGACACCAAATGTACATTTTATCATTTTCTTTTGAAACAATTGGTTTCTTTAGTATTTTGGTGTCACTTCATATGATCTTTCTTTTAGTAGTTGACACTTTGCTTCCTTTTTTTCCCACTTTGACACTTTGCTTCTATTCATGTAGTTTATGTTTTATTGTCACCCACGTGCTTTTAGTACAATTCTCCTGCTTCCCAACGGCCCACAATGAAAAACAAACAATGAAAAATGTGTCCTTGGCATAGGAATTAAGCTTCTTTTCATTCGACAACATGGTGGATCGAAAACAATATATCTAGCTATTTCGAAAAGGTATAGAGGTAAAGTTTATCCATATCATATCCCTTATAAACCCCCATTTGTAGGATTACATCGAATATATTGTTATTATTTTTATCGAAATAAATAACTTTTGTGTGGTATGGGTACAATAATAACAACAACAACATATTCAGTGAAATCTCATAACATGGGGTCTGGGGAGGGTAGAGTGTACGCAGACCTTACCTCTACCTTGGTAGGTAGAGCGACTGTTTCTGAGAGACTCTCGGCTCAAGACAAAGAACAAGCACGAGTAAAGTAAAACAAACAAAATGACTAAGTCATGATAGCGAATTCTAAAAAAGAAGCAATAACTAATGCAGGTAAATACGATTTGTGTGGTCTGGGTGGTAGCTTAAAAAAGAAAGCAAGTAGCTTAAATTATTAGAATCAATCAAACTACACTTTCATTAGTATAAGAAGCCGTGGATATACTTCTTGATAATGAAATCCGTGAATAACCAATGAGGAATGGTTATAATAAAGTACAAGTCATTTTTAGATATAATTGAAATTAAGGAGGGAAGATTTTGTAAGACTCTGATTGGCAGATGAATCGATCATTTCGTGTAAAAATAATTATCTGACTCAAAAGAATATAGCTACTTGCTTTCATGGGTTCAAGCTGTGGAAACAACCTGTCACGACCCGACCCGACGGGCCGCGACTAACTGCCCTAATGACGTCATTATACTAACCTGTCACACATAATCTAACTAACCCTTAATGAGTCTGAAATCCGGCAGCATAACGTCGCAATAACAACATATGCCAGGGTAGGCAAGCCGACAAGGCTGCCATTTACCCCCGAATGCACCTGTCTCCTGAGGAGTCACAATTAGCCAATATAAAATAACAAGCAAGCCGACAAGGCTTCCACCAGATAGTAACGTATAAACATGGGAACACCCCGGCACAGAATACAATAACATGACTGACCCAAACAGAGTCATAACCCTTACATACGTACAACCCACCACTGTTTACAGACCTCTATAAGAAGAAGAACGATATATGACGGGACAGGGCCCCGTCGTGCCCCTAAATACAAACAGAAGCTCTAAAGAGATTCGATACCAACATGACAAAACTCTGGATCAAGGAGCTTTCCAACCTGCTGAGTAGGAAACTAGGCCTGAGGTTCACCAAACTGAGAGCATGTACCTGCGGGCATGAAACGCAGCCCCCCCGAGGAAAGGGGGGTCAGTACGAAATAATGTACTGAGCATGTAAAACATGAAGCTGTAAAAGAGATCATAAGTAGCCAACGAAAACATGAGATCAGTATAAAAATCGGGATTCAAATCCAACCGTGCCATAAACCACAAAAGTCACCGTGCCTTATAAAAATGTGAGTCAAGGCAAGAAAACATGAGTGTCTGTCCATATACATATATATACATCTGTAACGTAACCCGGCCCACTAGTGCGGGACTCGGTGGAATCATATCATAACCCGGCCCATGCTGGGACTCGGTAAAGTCATCTCTCATCTATGGATCCATCCTACGTAACCCGGCCCTCTAGTGAGGGTCTCGGTGAACAATACAAGGCTGTGCACGAGTCGTAACCCGGCCCGGGACTCGGTGAGGTGAAGTAGTAACACTTAGCACGAGTAGATATCATGAGTGCCACGCAAGTAAAAATCATCATTTGACTCTCCATACAATCATTACAATAATGTCATAATAAACTCTTTGCTGAAGAATCATAGGCACTTCTCATAACAATCCTCTTTAGGAATTAAACTATATAAGAATTAAGTACGTCCGCCGTACTTTCATTAAAGCATGCCAAAAGAAAGAAGTAAGGGTTTCACATACCTCTTAGACGAATTAATCGACTCAATATTAGCGTACGCCTCGTTTTAGAACTTCAACCTTGTTGCCGAATTTATCTAAGTTCCGCGGGTCCTTGTAAGCCCCTATGAATGCTTATCTACATCATACGGATGATTTAAATCATAATCGACTCAACATACTAAAAGCAGATTCTTAGGGATATTCTAACGAAAACTTTGAAAGCGTAGAACCTATATTCCTCCTATTTCGAAATCTGAGTAGAGAAACATCCAACTCTCTTAATCCCCCTTCTTATACTACTAAAATCTCCGAAACAGTACCACAATTTCACATGCAAACCCAGTAACTCCCAATTACAACAGTCCTAACGATACCCAACCCAAATTCGCATTTTCGACAATCGTCTTTAGAACTAATAGCAAGAATCAAGTCTAGAACTTGTACAAACTTAGAGAATAAGGAAGATTACCTCTCTTAAACGCAGTGACGAGTGTCGTCGAACCTGTCATCCCAACAGCTTCCGGAAAAAAAAACTGAAACAGAATCCCCAAAATCGATTCGCCCCGGAATCCTTTCGCATTCAAGGTTTCTTGTTTAGCTTCTGAGTTTCTAAGCTCGTTCTTGGATTCGATTCTACTGGAATCAAAGCCCAGAACACCCTGAGTTCTCCCTCGTTTTGGTTATATGGAAGCTTCCGAAAATCCCTAATTTTTGGTCGAAAATTTCAGAAACCCATCAACTGAGCTTGCTCATGTTGCTAGAAATGTGACCCTTTAATCCCTCCTGGGTTCTTGAAGAAGATGAAGGTTGAAGAAATTGAGTGAAGAAATGGAGAAAAAAAAATGGAGAAGGAGGGCTTACGGTTGCTGTCGATCGATCGGTTTGGGGGCTTTGCCACCCCAAATCGTTTATAAAACTCCCTCTTACCAACTCCCACTATAAATTGTCCCCTTCCTAATTAATTAATCCCACAATTAATTAATTATACACACCATTAAACTTCCGGTCTCCAATTATTTAAATCCCGACGATTACTAAAATCCTCATATGTCAATATCATACTTCCCGTAATAAAATACCAGTCTATACTCTCTACGGGATACACAATTATTTAAACTCCGTCGTCATACTTACTAAATCCCAAAATTATTTTGGGATCACGCCCTTTTATATACTAATCCTCTTATTAATATATACCAGTACAACGAAATTTTCCCGGGTCCGGGTCTACTTACCTACGCTACGAGTTCAACCGCTATCCGAAAATACGGGGTGTTACACAACCGCTTGCAGAAATGTGAGGTAAGACTGCATAGAATAGATCCTTGTGGTCCGGCCCTTTCCCAGACCCCGCGCATAGCGGGAGCTTAGTGCACCGAGCTGTTTTTTTAAAAGAATATAATGAAATTCTAAGAGTAACCACCATCACTTATCAAAAGAACATACTCATATGAAAGTTTCCCGGAAAAAAATGATTGTTGTTGAATTAACTTAATATTATTTAATTTGTTTATTTAATCTACACTTATTTTTTACACCTTAATAACATGATAGCTAAAAATCTTTTACAGTGTTAACATCCTATCGTCCCGAAATGGACCAAAAAAGTAGGCAATAATGGAGCATTGTAAGGCTTGGCTTGTATCTAAGGAGAGTGGTCTTTTGAGAAATGTCTCTATATAATCCACGTGTTATATATCTTTGTGTCCAAGAATTGCTAACTTCTAAATAACCTATCATATTCTAATGAAACATGAAAGTAACTCACGCATGATTCATCTATTTCATTTCACTTTCTCTTATCTCACAATTTCCTAATTTATCATGTTATAACTAGTTTAATGTAATCCTTCAATTTTTGTTCTTCCAATATTTGAGAATTACTTCCTATTAAGTTCATTTTCTCATTTTAGTTAACATTAAATCTAAATTATAAGTGTAGGGGGAAATTCTCTATACAGTTGGGTGGGAGAGGTCAATGTTAGAGTCAGGAATTTGACGAAGGGTGTGCAGATTTTCTTTTTGCTTGTGTTAATGGTGTGCAAAATTAAATATATACTCATTATAACTAACATTTAACCTATGTACACTGCGTAATTTTTCGGCGAAGGATGTGCACCTGACCATCCTTCGCCTAAGGTGGTTCCGCCCATGATCCGGGGATACCACAATTGTTCTGTAGTCAACTCACTTGGTCACTTCCTGCTCTTTCGGGTCATTTGATATTCTCAGTTACACTCGGGCATACTCTTTCATAGGCTCGACACTGATGGGTCAACGAGAAAATGGGAACAACGACTTAAGCCATTTGGTTGTAAACTATTAAAAAAGGCATGGCATGACTGCCTCGAGTAATTCATTGTGGATTTTTTTGTTGTAATTCATTCACTTCAAAACTAGTTCTGAACGCCTGCGTAAGGAGACACTCCTCTCCCTCAGCTCCCTCCTTAACGGCTCGAGCAGGACAAACAATCTCAGTTTTCACAGTACTACCATAGAGAAGGGAAGGTCGCGCTCTACCACTGAGCTAATAGCCCGTCGTGCGAGCCTCCCACTGGGGCCCGCTATGCCAAAACCGAGAATAATTTTTGCATTGAACCCACAAATGTCTGTATTTTTTAGTTACCTCGAGATCATTAGAACTTTCTCTTATAGTTAACTCACTGCCCTTCGTGCGAGTTTCCATCCCTTGGATAGATAGAGAGGGAGGGCAGAACTTTTGTTTTTTTCATGTTGTCACATAGTTGAACAATGGTATTTTCGTGTTGTCAAAGATTTGAACAATGAAAATAGATGGCAAGTGCCTGATCGAATTGATCATGTCATGTAGGAACAAGATTCAAGTCTACCGTTCTGTTAGGATACCTCAGCTGCATACATCACTGCACTTTCACTTGACACCTAATCGTAATGATAAATGGATCGTCTCGAGCAAAGAGCGGACCATAAGTTCAGGGGGTCATTTTGTATGATTTGTTTGTTGGTTATTGTAAAGCAGTACTGGAAGTAAATAAATATTACAAGTGTTCGAAAAGATAAACAAATAGGCCAATGTTTAGAACTGCCGCAAGCTTGTTGTGTCTTGAATCTTGATAACCTGAAATCAAGAAACACTAAATCTGGATGGTTACAACTGTGTGCTGAGTCGAGTGATTGCACTTTATCCTTAAGACAAGATTGCCCCGTATATATGCTTTTACGTTAGCGGGAAATAGTCTCCCAAGATAAAACAACACTTTAAACTCAACGCTACACAACAAATAGGTTGAGTCTGACGAAGAAAACAAATATGAATCGACTTGCTGAAGAAATGGAAAAGGAAGGAAGAGTTTCTGTTTTCGTCCAACGTTTTTGGACTGACTTTCTCTTCTGTTTAGTCTCTGTGTATATAGTGTGTCTCTGTTGTGTATATCTTGTGTATATGTGTGTCTTTCCTCACTGTTTTTCGTCACTGTTTTGTGCTGCTATTTTCATGTTTTTATATGTAACACAATTGAGCCAAAAGGCATTAATATATAGCATGGATGAGGGACTCCTCAACTGCCACAAACAAGGCTGTTAATGGCATTAGTGAGGGCTGTTAATGACCATTAGAGAGGCTGATTATGGTCATTGAAGGAGGGCTGTTTATGGAGTAGTTAACAGACAAGTAATGACTGGTTAATGCTCCAAAAAATAGCCCAAACGGTAGGCAGAAAGTTTATGCCTTCCGTCATTCCCAAAATCAACTTTCCAGAAACTCTAAGGACCAAACTGTAAATATTAAGCAATTTGGGGTCCAAAAAGATAATATCAGAAAGTCCCCGTTCCCCCGTGACGGGCGGGGCGGCGTGCGTGTGGGCTTAGCCTTGAACCCAAGCACATCTAGGTCCTCCCTCCTTTAAACACATGGGATACCCCTTGGGGTCCCAAACCCTTAAACACTTTAGAGACTTATAAAGAGAGCAATTCTTCCTTTTTCCACCGATGTGGTAGATTTGTCGCACACCATATTTCCATGCCTCAAACACCTTACTTCGTGGACCAATACCTCTTTCATTTCTCAACGAAATTTGACGATTCTTGGCCCTACGGTCATCTACTCACTTAGTAGATTATGCATGTGAGAAGAGACAAAACCTCCAACATGCGGAACACTAGTGTTTAATTCATTAAATATGAGTGGACGTACCTCATCACCAAAGACAAATTTCCAACATTATTTTATAATAGGCGCAGAGCCTTTCGATGGATCAGATCCGGAGACCGTATGTCCAGGCATGCACCGAGAATGTACAATTTCTTGCCACTATAGTACAATAAGTCTAGGCATATTTGGCTAATGACATGTGATGAACAAAAAGGTATTTAATTAATATTAGATTTCAACCCCCCGTATTTATTTGATGTGTAACCTAAGATGTAAATTTTCAATCAATATATGTTGGTAGTGGTTATCCGTGGTGTGTCATCCCTTTTGAACTTGAGAGAGAAAAGGGGTGATTATTGGTAGTCGATATTGCTTTTATAAGACGTACACGTCAATCACAATTATTATTATTTTGATGAAGTTGATGAACAATATTTATAATAATCGCGACCCTTTAAAGTTTAAACCGGAGAGAGAAAAAGGGTATTTAGTTGTGGTTGATATTGCTCTCATACGTAAACGTCAATCACAATACTTACTTTTTTTTATGAAGTCGATGAGTGATATTTATAGTATTCACGAAAGATACAAATACAACATATAGCCTGTAAAATCCTCTGTCTTCTTAGGGTCGAAGAGAATACAATCTTAAATTCCTCTATCTTCTTTTAAATTAGAGGGTAGAAGAAATATAGCCTGTAAAATCCTCCATTTCTTCTTCTAAGCAAAATATGGAAGTGCAATAATTATTAATTTAGCGTTTAAGTGGTAACATATAAATGAAATGAAGTGCATACAATGTTTAGTGCAAGAAGGATAATTCATCATTCTTTGATAATGGTTCACACATATTTATATTATTAACGCAAGATACTAGTACGACATATTATGCAATGACTTATTCTTTTGTACATATACTCTCTGAGTTTAAACGTACACGAAATATCTTTTGTTCACAAGCTGGTTATAAATGACAAATAACAATGGTTGTTTTATTGAATTCAACAACAACAACAACAACATGCCCAGTGAAATCCCACATCGTGGGGTCTGAGGAGGGTAGAGTGTACGCAGACCTTATCTCTACCTTGGTAGGTAGAGCGGTTGTTTCTAAGAGACCCTCGGCTCAAGACAGGCATATGCACAAGCAAAAATAAGAAAAAACAGTCAAACACGATCAAGAAATTTAAAGCAGTAAGAAAATGCTGGTATCAAAAGTGAATACGTAATGATAACGCATTTTGAAAAAAAAAATAACTAACACATAGCAGCAGAAATCAAACTACAGGGGACTACAAAACAATAATACGCTTATTCGAATGATATGCTAAGCGGACCTACAATAATAACACTACAACTACCCGTCTGTAAGCGTAAGTAGGACTACACTCGACTACCTACTACCCTTCTACCATAATCCGTGTCACCCACAACCCTCTATCTAATGTCATGTCCTCAGTCAGTTGCACCTGTGCCATATCCCGTCTAATCACCTCTCCCCAATATTTCTTCGGCCTACCTCTACCCTCTTTAACCCGTCCATAGCCAATCTCACACACCTCCATACTGGTGCATTTTTGTCTCTCCTTTGTACATGCCCAAACCATCTCAACCTCGCTTCACGCATCTTATCCTCCACCGAGACCACTCCACTTTGTCCCGGATATCACCATTTCTAATCATATCCCTCCTTGTGTGCCCATACATCCATCTCAGCATCCTCATCTCCGCCACTCTCATATTTTGGATGTGCGACATCTTGACTAACCAACAATCCGCCTCATACAACATTGTCGGTCTAACCACCACCCTATAAAACTTGCCTTTAAGTTTTGGTGGCACCTTTTTGTCGCACAAGACTCCAGATGCGAACCTCCATTTCATCCACCCTGCCTCAATACGATGTGTGACACATCATCATCAATCTCTTCATTCCCTTAGATAATAGACCCGAGGTATTTGAAGCTTTTTTTTTCGGAATGACCTGAGTACCAAGCCTCACCTCCTCGCATGTCTCAGGCTCGTTCCCGTTACTGAACTTGCACTCCAAGTATTCTGTCTTGGTCCTACTCAGCCTAAACCCTTTAGACTTCAGAGTATGTTTTCAAACCTCCAGCTTAGCGTTCACTCCGCTGCGAGTCTCATCGGTAAGTTTCACTTATAGTCCTATAGTCAAAGTGGTGGCATGCTCAAAGCGACACGTCAAAAAGAATACAGCCTGTAAAGTCCCTCCCCCTCTCTTCTTTTAAAGCGAAAGATCGGAGTGAATACAACCTGTAAAGTCCTTTTTCCTTTTAAAGTGAATTAGGGTTAAGTAGTCTTTTCTTGTAAGAGAAATATCAGAGTGCAATAATTACAATCTTACTATTTACGTAGTAACATATAAATGAAATAATATGCATACAATATCGAGTGCAAAAAGGATAATTCATCAATCTTTGAAAGATGGTTCATACACATACAAGGATGTTTGAATCAAAAAGTGGATTCGTGCTGCTACTTTTAGAAGCTGAGACGAAATTGCATCTCCTTTCGTAGGATACTATTACACATTTAATAAAAGACCAAAAAGGACAAAAGGTAGTGTCAAATCCTAATACAATATAAGCACGTGATGAATTGAGTGTCTTTTAAATTCTTTGTGAGGGGGAAAGTCCTTAAGGTAAAAACCCCAATGGTACGAGAGGCCTCTTGACCAAATGAGATGTAAATCGAGGGATATGCGCGAATGGCGACGCACCTGCAAGGAGAGACCAACGGGACACGAACCCAAAGAACAACCCTTGCAATATTTCAGCAAAGGCTGTCACCACAAGGATTCGAACCCGCGACGTCGGAGTGGTTGTACTCAATCACCTTGCCACTTACCAACTCGCATGTGCCTTGGGGGCTAGTGTCTTTTAAATTCTGATTGGTCACTTACATCAGGACTTTTCACAAACCATGTGCCAATTTGCGTATTTTTGGCCCACCATTGGACGGAAGTGATATTTTGTTTTTATACAAATAAAATTTGCGGACATTTTATACCAAAAAAAAGTGTTTTGGAATCATAACAATTTTAGTTGGCGGAGTAAAAATAATGTACAAACTGATTATAACAGATAATAATGATTATACAATGCATACTATCTCGAATTTATAAGAAATGAAGACTAATACTATTTTTGTTGTGAGTTTTGTTGGGTTGTTGTCTAGTACTGTAAAAATCGCTTAAACATATCGTAGTAGTTGTATGACTGTTGTGGCCCACAACTTTCACTTTCAACGTTTTGCTTTTAGGCCCATAATAGTTTTGGGGGGCCCTAATAGTAAATCTTTGATTTTTTTGTTGATATGTGTACTCAGTTGCCGCGCCGCGTCAGTTCTGGTCAAAGTTTCGTGTTGAATTTGAATTGATAGGATAAAAAAATAAGTGAAACTTACACAAATTATTATACTTTGGGATTTTTTAGGCATAGATATACTTTTGATAATAACATTTTGTAGCTACATTAAAGTGTATTCAAAATTCTTTTCGCTGTATTTAAGTCATATTTCATTATATTCAAGTCAGATGTATTCAACTCATCAACTCAACTGTATTCTAGTTGAATGTATTTTACTCAGTTGTATTCATTTGTAACTACTTTTACACTGTATTCAATTTATTATATTTTAAATGTATTCGAATTCACTTTATTTGTATACAAAAAAAATCTCCTTCAAAATACAAGCAAAAAAATTTTACACTAAAAATTTAACGAATACACTTGAATATTGAATACGAAATAAAATACACCCACATATGAGATACAAGAAAACAAAATATGCTCCGATTTGAAATACATAGCATAACTGCTTTTCTGATTTGGGATCGGCTTTTTCGGTGAGCAATGGTGTCTGGCGGAAAACGATCGAAAAATGATGAGATCTGAAAATCGTCGCTGCTCCGGCAGTGGGGCGGCGATGAAAAGAGGGACGGAGAGAGAGAGAGAGAAAGGTGAGGGAGAAGAGAAGAATGAGGGATAAATACAAGTCATAAACCTAATGTATTTTGGTATAACTATGGATGGTAATTAACATATAACTTTTAGCTATGGGATGTAATTAAAATAAACTATAGTTACTAAATATAATTAGATACTGATAGTTAGTCATGCCACATAAATTTTCCAAAAATGAATAATTATGGTTGAATATCATCCATTCATCTAGTTTACGTATAGGTTGTGTATATTTTATACTAAATATATACATATGCACAAAGAATTCTGCATTAGCAGAGTCGGAGGAAGGGCCGCGTCCCAGAAGTGTGGCGTAGACAACCTACCTTAATATAAGCATTATTGGCTACTTCTACGATTATAGAGAGAGAAATAGTACCTAGAGGAATGAAATGAATTATAAAAATAGTAGCAAAATGATATAGTTATACGATTAATGTTAAATATACATATGATATACAATATATCATATGTATATTATCGTGTCCGTGTTGTTGTACATATTGAGTAGATGATATTTGGGTGTAATTAGTATTGTATATTTATCATAATTGTATAGTTAGTGTCCAAGTAGAATAAAGTTTTAGGAGTAGAATAGGAATAAGATTCTACTATTATGAAAAGATGTAAAATGTATATATACTCTTTCAATTAATGAAAATAATCAAGGGATTAGTGTCCAAGTAGAATAAGGTTTGAGGAGTAGAATAAAATAGAATTCTACTATTATGGTAATACAATTATGATAAATATGCAATACTAAGTACACTCAAATATCACCCACTCAATATGTACAGCAACACGGACACGGCAATATACATATGATATATTGTATATAATATGTATATTTAACAATTAGAGAACAGATAATCACAAAAAACGAAGCGGAATAATTTGGGAGATTCTTTTACCTGTCCTGTCAAAATGCAGAATCGACTGGGACTTGCTCTTACTTTAGCTTTAGAAGAAATCTTGAGGTTTTAAACATTATTTACATTTGGTTTATATAAATTTCTCATTAAAAATAAAATAAAAAATTAAAGTTATTTCAAATATAAAAATATTTCATTCTTCCTTTAACAAACTAATAAAAAGACAATGTCAAATAAATTAGAAACGACTATTTGGTTGTTTGCGTAGATCTATAAAAGTGAAAAAGTTATTTCGAGGTGAAAAATGAATGATAACTCTATAATTTATCTTGAAAGTCCTCTTCGGTCTTCACTGGACTGTCGTAAGACCTCTCATGCTTAAAAGATCATTTAAATAAAAAGTTTGTATAAGGAGTATGATATTTAGTATGATATTTAGCAACAATAAAAAGTATGATATTTAGTTGACTTTATGTGAAAAAATTACTCTTTAATTTATGTAATGTTTGATTGGTGGGATTAAACAACATATGCTAATACTATTTTTATAAGCATTTATATATTATTCTTCAATGAAATGATAGTTTATATATTGTGAAAATTTCACAAATAACAAATAGCTATAGTTTAAGGATTTAAAATTTCGCCTACCTATAGTTTGCATAATTACATAGCGTAGTTAGTTTTTTTGTAGATACAACGAGTGTAATGAATATGTACTCATAAATATTTCTCGTTGAATTCATGAATACAACGATTAACAACAACATATCCAGTGAAATCCCACACCGTGGGTCTGGGGAGGGTAGAGTGTACACATACCTTACCTCCATCTTGGTAGGTAGAGCGGCAGTTTCCGGATGACCCCCGGCTCAAGACAAAGCAAAATCACAAGCAAGTCAATCAAAACAAAGCAAGAGTAAAGAGTAAAGAGTAAAGCAAGAGAAACGGTCAGACTCAGATAAGGAATTAAAGCAGTATAAAGCGCATTCGAACAAAAGGGAGCAGTAGTTAACACAACTAAATAAGCTAAACAAAATACCCTAAAGAACACATAGCAGCAGAAATCAAACTACAGTGGATTATAAAAGCAATAATGTGCCTATAAGTGTGATAGGCTAATCGGGTCTGCAATAATAACACTACAACTATCAATTTGTAAGTATAAGTAGGACTACACTCGAGTACCTACTACTCTTCCACCCTAATCCGTGTCCTCCACAACCCTCTATCTAAGGTCATGTCCTCAGTAAGTTGCACCTGCGTCATATCCCATCTAATCACCTCTCCCCAATACTTCTTCGGCCTACCTCTACCCCTCCTGAACCCGTCCATAGCCAGCCTCTCACACCTCTGCACTGGGGCATCTGTGTCTCTCATCTGCACATGCCCGAACCATCTCAACCTCGCTTCCCGCATCTTGTCATCCAGCGAGGCCACTCCCACTTTCTCCAGGATATCATCATTTCTAATCTTATCTCTCTTTGCATGCCCATACATCCATCTCGGCATCCCCATCTTCGCAACTTTCATCTTTTGTATGTGCGATGTCTTGACTGGATAACACTCCGCCACATACAACATAGTTGGTATAACCACCACCCTATAGAACTTGCCTTTAAGTTTTAGTGGTACCTTTTTGTCGCACAAGACTCTAGATGTGAGCCTCCATTTCATCCACCCTGCCCCAATACGATGTGTGATATCGTCATCAATCTCTCTATTCCCTTGGATAATAGACCCTAGGTACTTGAAGCTTCCTTTCTTTGGAATGACCTGAGTACCAATCCTTACCTCCACGCATGTCTCAGGGTCGCTCCCGTTGCTGAACTTGCACTCCAAATATTCTGTCTTAGTCCTACTCAAACTGAACCCTTTAGACTCCAAAGTCTATCTCCAAATCTCCAATTTGGCGTTCACTCCGTTGTGAGTCTCATCAATCAGGACTATATATCTGTGAATAACATACACCATGGTACCTCCACTTGGATTTGTCGCGTCCGTCCGTCCGTCCATCAAGGCAAATAGGAATGGGCTAAGAGCTGATCCCTGGTGCAGCCCTATCATCACTGGGAAGTACTCCGAGTCTCCTCCTATTGTCCGTACTCTAGTCTTGGATACATCATACATATCTTTGATTGCCCTAGTGTACGCCATAGGTACACCTATAACCTCCAAACATCCTCATAGAACCTCCCTCGGGACTTTGTCATATGCCTTCTCGAGATAGATGAAAACCATATGTAAGTCTTTCTTCCTCTCTCTATACTGATCCACCAACCTCCTAATAAGATGAATGGCTTTGGTAGTCGAATGCCCTGGCATGAATCTAAACTGGTTCTCGGAAATAGATACGCCTTTCCTCACCCTCATCTCCACGACTCTTTCCCAAACTTTCATAGAGTGGCTCAGCAACTTGATACCCTATACCCCTATAGTTATTGCAACTCTAGTTATCACATTTGTTTTTGTACAAGGGAATCATTGTACTCCACCTCCATTCTTCGGGCATTCTTGCCGTCTTAAAAATGACGTTAAACAACTCAGTCAGCCACTCCAAACCAGCCATGCCTGCGCTCTTCCAAAATTCAACTGGGATCTCATCAGGCCCGGTCGCTCGTCCCCTGCGCATCCTGCGAATAACACTTGTTACCTCCTCAACTTTAATGCTTCTACAATACCCAAAATCCTTATGCCTACCAGAATGCTCCAGATCTCCCAACACAATGTCTCCATCTCCTTTTTCGTTCAAGAGTTTGTGAAAGTAAGCCTGCCACCCTCGCCAAATCTGCGCTTCCTCCACCGGTACTTTGTCATCCTCGTCCTTGATGCACCTCACTTGATCCAAGTCACGGGCCCTCCTCTCCCTTGTCTCGGCTAGTCTGTACAACTTTTTATCCCCGTCTTTCTCCTCTAATTCCACATATAGGCGTTCAAAAGCCGTCATTTTCGCCGCCGTAACCGCTAGTTTTGCCTCCTTCCTCGCCATCTTATACAGTTCCCTATTCGTCCACTTCTCCACCTCATCTCTGCTTTCTACCAATTTTACATACGCCGCTTTCTTCGCTTCCACCTTCTCTTGAACTTCAACATTCCACCACCAGTCCCCTCGATGTCCACCACGATAACA
This sequence comes from Anisodus tanguticus, assembly GCA_034509755.1. Lineage (NCBI taxonomy): Eukaryota > Viridiplantae > Streptophyta > Magnoliopsida > Solanales > Solanaceae > Anisodus > Anisodus tanguticus. Next base: position 46,075,989 of record CM067555.1, read on the forward strand.
CCGCGAGACTCCTAGCACTTCTCTGGCTACCTTACGAATTCAACTGGCTGTCCTGTCCCACATACATGTCGCATCCCCACTACTCCCCCAAGCCCCATTGGCCATCAACCTCTCCCACGTCTCTTTTGCACTAGCCATGGTCAAACTCCCCCATTTGATTCTTAACCTGTCATCCACAACCCTCTTCTTCTCCAACTTGATCTCCAAATCCATCACCAAAAGCTTATGTCGGGTTGTAAGGTCCTCCTTCAGAATAACTTTACAGTCTTTACAAAGACCTTTGTCAACTTTCCTAAGGAGCAAAAATTCTATTTGAGTATTAGCCACCGAACTACGGAAAGTCACCAAGTGTTCCTCCTTCTTCAGGAATCTAGAATTTGCTATCACCATTCCACAAGCTCTAGCGAACTCTAAAAGTGAGACGCCTTCCCCATTCCTGACCTCGAGTCCAAATCTTCCATGCACGTCGTCATAACCCCTTGAAGTGACCCGATATGTCCATTGAAATCCCCTCCTACAAATAACTTCTCAGTGGGTGGTATACCTCCCACCACTTCGTCTAAATCCTCTAAAAATGTCTCTTCTTCTCTTCGTCCAATCTCGTCTGTGGCGCATAAGCACTAATAATGTTCATAGTGAACCCTCCAACTACCAACTTAATCGAAATTATCCTGTCATTGACCTTCCTCACCTCTACCACCTGATCCCTTAGTTCGCTGTCTATCAAAATGTCTACCCTATTCCTATACTTCGACTTACCCGAGAACCATAACTTATATCCGTCTACATTTTTAGCCTTAGGTCCTACCCATTTGGTCTCCTAGACACAAGCTATACAAATCCTCCTCTTTTTAAGAATCTTAACTAGTTCTATGGTTTTCCCCGTTAAAGTCCCAATATTCCAAGACCCTTTTCTCAACCTAGTATCTCCCTTACCCCACTTAACCCCCCAACCCCTTGCCCCCGTCCCCGACTGAGAACATGACCATAGTATACCATCATTCACCAAAGCCACTAGGTCAAAGACACAAAGAATACTAATTCAAGATTAACGCTAACACACACGAGAAGCAATACTAGAGCACAAGTTAGCAAGAATCTAGAGGTAAGTCAGGCTACTACAGATCCGATTGATAAAACAAAGGGCAACAAGAATACATGCAAGAATGTAAAGTTCAGATTCAATAAAACGCAACACGCAAAATTGAACAACACGAATAAGAACAAATATTGAGTATAGACAACTGGAGGTACCAACTCCAGACTGATAAAACCTGTTCACACGGCAGAAATTATTGTTCACGCACCAGAAAACACTGTTCACTGCCTAAAATCATTGTTCCTACCGGAAACCATTGTTCGCTGCCATACAACGTCGCAGATCTAGTGATACCTGCAAAAAAAAGGGCGAGAGAGAGACCGCCGGAGACTGCCTGTCGGCGTAGGAACTACTGAAAACTGTCGGAGATGGGATGGGTCAGATAAAAAAAAGATGGCGAACACCACAACAATCAAGATCTGTTGAAATATGGTATGTGACAAAATATTATGCAGAACATCCACCGGAATCCAGAAACCCTCACCGGAAAATAGAGAAAGTCATCGGAAACCCGTAGAGCAAAAATAATCTTCTCCAGGCATCGAACTGAGGCGAGGCGTTGAATCCGCTCGGAGTAGTTTTTGTTGTTGAGAGAAGAGTAAGATCGAAATATAGAAAATAAAAAGAGACTCCGAATAGTCTTGATCAAGAGGGATTTTTCCAAATAAAAAGCTTGTTCAAAGGGGGACAATAAGCACAAAAATTATAAAGAAGATTTTGAACAGCTACAAGAAAAATTAGCTAAAATCGTGGGATGTGATATGTTAAACATGGAAAACAAAATAAATTGTTCCCCAAATCACGCTGAACATGTCTCCTTCCATATTTTCACAAGGCTCTTTGTTCAACCATACGTTCAATTTGAAATTCAAATTTCTACCATCATTATCATCAAAACAGAGCACTTCAGTACCAAATTTGAATTCAATTAAAACAAACTTGTGTATTACGATTATGTCAAGATAATTCTCGATACGATTTTGTTGCTGTATATGCTATTTTGATTTGTTCTTATGAGGTTATACATAATTCCTTATTGTTGACATATAACGATATGGTTCAACTATTTTCGTATCAATTATAATCCGAAGTACGATCATAGAGACAACATTCAGTAGGTATTAAACTTAAAATTTAATTAATGTTGATGCTTTTAATTGTCAAATTGAACTGGTTAAATTGATCAGTTGTTTCTGTATTTTTGTGTTTTTGAAGTTTCTGATTTACAGTATTGAATTCGAATAGAAAAATGTCAAACATAACGACGTTAATTTGACATTCTGGTAGTTGGAACGATGAGAATTGTTTTGTGAATTACACTATTAATGCAATTATTTTCAAAGAGTATGTGGAGTTGATTGCTGCAATAGCAAATCGAGCTTGAATAGAAACGAGTTTAAAAATAATTAATATCAAATATATGATCAAAGGTAATTCTATGCCATTGGAAATACACAACGACATGAGTGTCAGGGTGTATGTTGAAATCAAGAAAGAAAATAGGCAATTCAACATGCATCTGTTGTGTGTAAGTACAACTGATAAGGTGAATGAATACAATGTGTCGGGTGAAAGTGTTGTTCGAAATGACCTAGTGCAAATCGAATACGGGCATGACATACAAGCTATGTATGCATATGATTCGATGGCACTGGCGACATTAAATTCTAGTCAACCAATAATTGTATTCGAAGGGGTCAATAATCACAAAGAGGTCATGGTAGATCCGGTATACATTGGTAAAGAAACTTTAAAATATGTGATGGCGAAGTATGCAATAAGGAACATATTTCAATTCCGTACAGAGCGATCAAATTCTATAAGGTCAGTTGTATTCATAATTTAAATATTGTATTCGTGTATGTATATAAATATGTATTTGTGAATATTAATTTAGTGTATTAAAGTGGTTGATATTATACCTATATAGACTGTTTTGCGAGTACATTGTGTATATATATTAAATTTTAATATTCAACTGATTGTATATGTATACAAATTCGCATTTGCAGCTATACACTTGTAAGCATATCATAACAATGTGAGTGAAATTTCAAGGCTTCTAGTATTAACAAATCATTCATGTTCAAAGTGAGGGAGTTTGTGTATGAACATACATGTCCATTGAAGGATAAGGTCTATTCGCGACATCAAGGTAGTAGTGGGTTTATAGCTGGTGTTATCAAGCCCATAATTTCAAATTATAAAAGAAAGTATACGCCACGTGATATAGTAGACGATGTGAGAAATGAATTTAGTATGGAAGTGCCATACATGAAGGCCTGGTGTGCTAAGGAAAAGGCTATGATGGACTTGAGGGGGGATTCAACTGATACTTATAAAAAATTACTAGGATATGTATACATTTTGGATAAATCGTATCCAGGTTCGCATATAAGAATGCACAAATCGACTGCAAATGAGTTTTTGTATCTATTGTAGTACTATATGCCTTTATCAAAGGGTTCGACTGTTGTCGACCTATTGTCGTTGTAGACGACAACCACCTTAAAACATCGTTTAATGGTACATTTGTTTCAGCCAGCACGTTGGATGGTGCAAGTATATGGAATACATGTTAATATATTATTGAATACATGTATACAGATTGAAAAATATTATTAATTTTTTAGCATTTATTCAACTATTTCTGTAGGGAATATAATGCCTCTAGCATATGGAGGAGTGATTGATTTTAAAAATGATAAGTCCTTGAGATGTTTTTTAAACATTTCAAGGAAGTTTATGGTGAACGGGAGAACATGTGTGTTGTATCTGATAGACATGAAAGCATCATAAAGGTTGTATCTAGAGTATATCCTAATGTTCCCCATTATGCATGCATTTGACATCTTTTGCAAAATGTATACAAAAAACATAGGAACAGTCACGATGTATTGGGTGGGGTGTTCTATTTAATGACAAAAGCATATACACATGATGCGTTTGATATGCTAATGGAAAAAATTGAGCAGGTGGATATTCGTGTCAAAAGGTACTTGCAATTAGCGGGAAGAGAAAAGTGGGATAGGTTTTATGCTACTGTTAATCGAGGATGGACAATGACTTCCAATATTGTTGAGTCAATTAACAAGGCACTATTACTAGCGCGAGAATTGCCTATTTTGATTTTCTTGAAGAAGTTAGGATGATGTTTGGAAGATGGAATTGCACCAACCGAAATAATGGTTCGTATATATTCACAACTCTTGGGAAAAGTTCCAAGAGTTGCTCTCCATCAATGAATTTCAGTCAATGCACATAACGATTTATTTTTTAATATTTGTTCATGTTATTAATTGATTTGAATAAATTACAGAATCTGTTTTTCTTGTTGTATCTGTTTGTATAGATTTATACATCTAAATTTTTTTAATACAGTCATACAATACTGAAAAATTATAATGAATACACATAATAATTAATTAGTTAGTTATTGCTTTTTCGTGAATAGGTAATACCAACAACGGAGTACTTGCATACATTAATAGATGAAGGACGACGTTTCATTGTGGGTATTGAAAATAAAACTTGTAGCTGTAAAAGGTTTCAAATGAAAAAGATGTCATGCCCACATGCTTGGGTAGTTCTTAAAAGCAAGAATCTACCAGTAGATAACTACTGCTCATACTTATACAAATCGGAAACTGTGATGAAAACGTATGATGTCTAGGTTATTCCTCTCCCAGATTTGAGTGAATGAAAAATACCTATACATATCTCCGAAGAGGAAGTTTTTCCACCAAGATACAAGAGACCTCCTAGAAGGCCTAAGAAGAAGCGCGGTAAGCCTTTATATGAATTGCTACCTAATAAACGACCAAATTCATGCAGTATATGTGGACATACTGGACACAATAGGCGTTCTTGTAGGAATGAACCTCGAAGAAAGTAGTTTTTATTTTTTATATAATTAATAATGGATGAATACTTCTTGTATTTGACCGAGATGCTTATCAAATGACATGAATGTTTTCGATTTTTGTTCTTCTATACAAAATTTTATGTAGTTAATAATGAATTCATTAATGTTGTATGTGTTGCAATATAGTGTATTAACTGTATTCATTTTAATGGATTCAAATGATGAATACATTACATTAATGAATATTGAGGCTATATATCGACAATAGAATCCAAACAGTGAATATAATAAAAACTTAATACAATTTGCTAATGGTAAAATGACAGCAATTTTGATTTTGAAAACACAGTTGACAGTGATAGATTTGTATCTGTCATTTAGTTCATACTTGGCTTTCTTCCGTAGGTAGTAAAAGATGACGTCAACGTGCTGTGAAAACATAGTGAAAAACAAGTTAGAATTATTAAACAAAATACTGTAAAATGGTAAAATGCACTATAATATATTACACTGAACTTCGTCATGCCATGACTATTCATCAATTGCCATAAGGTAGAAGCAATTCTTGTCATTGATTTTTTGAATACCACACGCCATGAACACTGACAGTGCTGCCTTACCCTTCTTGTAATGGTCATCATATTTCTTTCTAAATAGTAAATACAAGATACATACCAATCAGTTTATGATTGTATCTATATATATCTAATCGCAAATACTTAATATGAAATAATTTACTTGGCATTGTGTCTAGAAAGCAGACCATCTCTAATTCATTTTGATAATTCATTAAAAAGCACCGTATTATGCGGCCCCGTGATGCAATTATTCTCAAATGATGTTTCTTGTTAAATATCTCAGAAATTTGTATTGAGCTACCTACATGAATACAATGAAATTATATTAAGTACGAGTACAGTATAATAATCAGAAGGTATGTAATATGTTATAATACTAACTTGATACGGAACCAAACTTCATCAAATAAGAGGATATATGGCTCAGGCCAGGACGTCTCTCCTCGCGCAATAACATCACAATTCTTGTTGGTGGTACTTGAGAAGGAAGGAATTAGTTGGGCAACTCAAACTGAGAGTACAACACTAATTTCTGAGATGTCTGCAAGTCATTAAACTCTCCTACTTCATCACTCATCGGGACAGCACCAATAGGTACAGAAGATAAACTAACATCGGAGGGTGCACTGTCAAATTTTTCATCTATTGACACATGAGTTTCTTCTTAGCTAAGTATGCCAGAATCAAGAGACGTATTTTGAAATGTTTCGATTAGTATCCGAGAACCAAAACCCTATAAATATATGGACAATTATTATTTTTCATAAGAATACATAATATGTATTGCAACAAAATAAAAATAAGCATGATCCTGCTGATTGACATCAACTTGTTCATTTGCTAAGATTGATTCCTTGGTAGGCATTTGTTATGACCTCCAACATCCTGTTAATCAATAATAGAGTACATAAATGTCTTAAAGTGACCTAATGTTTGAATACACAGTTGAATTATTTATTAAATAAATCTGAATACCTCTGATTCAATTAGTTTTCCCGAAAGGTCACCACCTTCTTAACTCTTATGTTGAGGCCCTTAGGGTATCACCACTTGAGTTTTCTTTATTAATTCCAACATCACCCATTAAGACATGTATTTATATTGCAATGCCCTACAATTTTTTTAATATAGTATTAAAACGTTGTAACGAGATCGACAAAATAAAAAATTAATACAGTGTACATATATGTATGTATTAGAGTTTATTACATTCATCAATACATCAGATAATGAATATATTTTGCATCAAAACATTCATTTAACATGACATCAAATACTTGAATACATTATACTTGAATTCATGTATATAGCTACATCAAACAGATCAAAAACATGAATATATTATGGATATATGGATACAAATTCTAATTAGTATTTATGTTGACACATCAACAAATGTATCTGTATGCAACCTGTATTCATTTTTCATGTAAGTCTTTATTCATTATCTAACCATACAAAAAAATCAATACGGTAAGCCATGAAAAATAAATATAGTATGCATACAATAAAAAAATTGATTCATCAACTACATGAAAACTGAATACAAACAACAAAATGTAACAACAACATGAAAGTGAATACATTTACAACAACAACAACAACAACATACCCAGTGAAATCTCACAATGTGGGGTCTGGGGAAGGTAGAGTGTACACCTGACCTTACTTCTATCTTGCTAGGTAGAACGGTTGTTTCCGAGAGACCCTCGGCTCAAGACAAAGTGAATACATTTCTTATCAGAAATACAATAAATGAATACAGTGTGAATATCAACAAAATGTATCCACAACATAAAATAGTATTCATATGTATTCATCTATTCAATTGGATCATAACATAAAAATAAATACAATAAACATCAACTACGGTTAAATGACATTACCTCTGTTTCAATATGAACTATGTCATGATCTGTTTGAATTGGTGAATTGTTGCGTAAGTTTTTATCTACTATTCGGTGAAATACACAGTCATGTTGATGAAGTGGAGCTTCGTTGTCAGCACGCTATACAACAAGAATATGTTTATGTACATTACAATTGAATTTTGATATTAAGAAACTGATAATTGACTTGTATTACCATTTCAGAATCATTGTTGCCTTTAATTGATTGAAGAATCTTTATGAAGTTGTCGTTCATCAAGTTGCGAAGATCCTTGAACTCTTCCTTCACCTAAAAATTCAATTAGAGTTCAATTTAGTATGAATACCATAAAATTTCAAAATACAATACGTAAAATAAACTAAAGCGATAAATATGACACTTACAGATTCCTTAAACACATTCAGTTCTCGCCTTATGGGAGACACCTCATCTTAATTGCTGGTTGTCGGGACGTCGGGCGGGATAGATGGGGATCCTATTGGACTTGTTCATTGGCATTCTCTGACAGTCCTCTTAGTTGAATTCTTTCCACGGGGAGTACTCATATAAATTGGAACTGTATCGGAGAGCGGATTTTTTTCTTTATTGATAAAGTTTTGAAAGACAACTGCTTACGCTTCTTTTGCGGTGGAGATTTTGAAGATATAACTCCCTTTTGACGTGTGTTCTTAGACATAGGTGGTGGGGTAGAACTAAAATCATCAAAACCATCATCTACATTTTCTTGGGCAGCGGCGTCGGTGATTTCAAAGCAGAGATGACAATACATTTTCGGGTAGTATTTTTATTTGGATTCGGATCAGTGGTTGTATTCCATGCTATCGGAGCGACAATAGGGGGAAATTGAAGCGCAACAATCTCATTGATTGTCGGTGATATGTTAGCGCATATATGCATATCCCAATGAACAAGTAAAATTGTCAAATCTTGTATATAACATTTAAATACATGTGAGAGATGTATTTTCATTCAATTACATTCAAAATACAGAAAATTAAAAAAATATTAGATATATCCAAAAATATGAATACAAGAAAATTATTGGATCATCGCCTATTTTAAACATGTCGTCCATCAGGTCATTAATTATTGGTTGACTTTTGATTGTCATCCAATTGAGCATTCTGGGAATGTGGTTACGATTAATTCTGACTGCAATAGTGTTGTCAACTAATGAACAACACTCGTACAACCATATTTGCACGAAAAGAGGCATTCCGTGAAGCCTATAATACTTCTTGACTGAATCCATCTTATGCCGGATACCTCTCACCAAATCACGAAATGCTTTTATGTCCCATGGGTATTCACTATATCTTTCAGTCTCCACCAAATTAAAATGCAGTCTTGGAACGTTAATTGTGCTCAGTTCATCGGACAAAATATACTGGTGAGTGAAATATAGGATTGCTATTGCTATCTTAACAGCATCGCCATCATTTTGGCCGCAATCTTTATCTTTAAAATATTTACACAAAGCTGTTTTTGGACAATATTTTCGATCCCCCAAAATACCTTTTCATTAGCCTGATTTTCTTTCCTGGTACAACTTTGAAATCACTCAAATTTCCAGTTACAATAGCAAACTCTCTAATGGTAAACGTCAATTCCCTACCATTTATCTCCATCAAGAAGACATCTGGAGTACTTGCTTTCAGCTCTTCCAACATAACGAACTATATGTGCTTGAACTTCGCAATGGTGCATTCATAGGAATACACCAAAGTAAGTTTCTGCAAATAATCTATATTGTCATTCGGTAAGTGTGTCTTTCAGTTCTTTAAACACGCCAGTGTTTGTATAATAACTCATGTACACATGATGTGTAGGAAGATATCTTACGAAGAATTTCTTATCATGTATTCAATTAAACAAATATTTTGTAAACATAAAAATAACACAACAATCATGATGGTATTTATGACACAGAAAGTCTTAAGGTGTATACAATAACAATAAATACATTCTATGTATATATAAAGTTCATAAAAAACTTGTATTAGTCAATGAAAAAAATAAAACTTATCAAACACATTGTATCCTTAATGTATTGTATTCAGAAAGCAAACAAAGTGTATCCATAGTTATACTAAAAGATACATTAGCAATGTGTCTATAAACAGTGTATCTGCTAATCAACAATGTATGCATAAATTCAATTTATATTGTATATATAATACATTATATGCATTTTTACAATAATCAATGTATATCAAAAAATATAATGTATTCACTGTTAAAAATATACAATATCCATAATGTATTGTATTCAGAAAGCCATCAAAGTGTATCTATATTTATACTCAATGATACATTAGCAAGGTATCTATAAAAAGTGTATCTGATAATCAGCAATGTATACATAAATTCAATCCTATGGTGTATATATAATATATTTTATGTATTTTAATATATATCAAAAAATACAATGTATTCACTGTTAAAAATATACATACATAATATACATGAATAAAAATTGTATAAATATAATATCCATATGAAGTTGAAAGATATAGAACAATGAATACATAAATACATTGTATTCATCAGAGTGACTGAAACTGCAATACCTGTGATTTCACCAACACTGATTTCAGAGGTTCTTCCGCATCATCATTTTTAGGCTCGCTACCCGACGCATCCGCATCAACATTTTTAGGCTTACTCGATGAAGCGGCATGAATGACTTTTCAACGGTTATTTATATTTGATATTGAGGCTTTAAATTTAGATGGAGTTTGAACAACCTCCTTCCGCGTGGGAGATTTTGAGACATCAGATTCATGGCGCATCTTAAAAGTACTCTCAACAGACATTTTATCAACAGAGCATGCAATTTTACCACCATCTTGAGTGATACACAAACCAAAAGAAGGAGCATCATCAATATTGGGTATACCTCTAGTAACTCTAGTTGGAGTACTTCGGTCCACCATTAACATGCAATTCTAAGCTCTTTCAGGTTAAAACCCTAACAATAGCGTAAAATTGAGGATTAAAATACGAGAAATTGAAGAAGTTATGAACAAAATACGGTGTAAAAGAACTAAAACTATCCAATAATTTACTTATTAGTGCGCTGCAATGATTTAGGAGAAATTAATTGTGTGTGTATCGTGCATAAGAAAAATGGAGGAAAATAGGAGAAGATTGATATTGAATGAGAGAGAAATTGGTTTAAATATGGATGTATTGGGTAAACCGCCGTATGTTGCGGTTGGGTAAGAGTTTTACCGTGTTTCTTTTTAAATAGCTATTAATTATATTTAATATAAACCTTTTAGCTATAGGATGTAATTAATAAAAACTATAGTTACTAAATATAATTATGTACTAATAGTTAGTTATGCCATGTAATTTTTTCTTATATATTATTATGAACCATGTTCTCTATATGTCTATTGTAGTTTCATTTCCATACTTGATTTTATTATGCTTTACTTGAGCGGACGATCTATCGGAAACAACCTCTCTACCTTGATCACAAGGTAGGTGTTTACACACCACTCTTTCTAGACCCCACATGTGAAATTACGTTAGGTATGTATTGTTGTTTATTATTATTAACCACATAAGCACACAATTCTTATATTATAACTATTGCATGACTAGTCCATATGTATACTTTTGGTGCATCTATGAAAGTCCACATACATGAATCAAACATTACAAACAAAAAAATGAAATTAATTACGAATTTTGTGGCTAATCTGTCGTTAAATAGGATTATTGATAAATTTTATGGTCTCTAATTCTTGTTTTATTAGTAGTGAAATGACCCTAATACTTCTTATACTTGTGCTAAGCTTCATCTAAAGTTGCTTAAATTTGAACACTAATTATCATAATATATCTCCTTGATTAATCCTTTAGTTATTATATTAGTAATATTTTATAAAGTTGGTAATGGTCTTAGTTGCCTTGACAACACATACATAATTTTTTTTAAAAATTAAAAAGGTAGCTTAACTTTAAGCTATGTTTAGCTAGTCTTTAAGATTAATTACGAATAAAATAAACACGGCACAAAGCACATGTCCCACGACTAATGTGCATCAACATTTTATAAAAGATTTAAGATATATATATCAAAAGACGATGTAAAATTATTTACATAATCAAGTCGCTTATAGTTACGTAGTTACAAGTAAATTTTATGGTAAACATTAATTTGCTGGATAAAGAATACTAAATTACCTTTTATAATAGATATGGTAAAAAAATTACGCTGTCATTAAATATAAATTTACGCAAATATTTGCCTTTTAGATTACCATTTTGATTTTGTCTCTATTTTCAGAAATTGTGAAAATATAGCTTGTACTGACAAAACATTAGACTATCATCTAACGTCTACAAAAATTTAAACCGTGTTCTAGCACATTCATGATCTTCGAGAAAAGTAGGTCATTTACTAAGCAGTTATCCAATAAGAGAATATCAAACAAAAAATCCTGATTAAATTCATTAATAAAATGCATTTCTTTTTTTTCAATGTGAGCCACCTAATACGATAGCTCAATCAAGAAGCCCAACATTAGTAAAATATTCCGGAGTTTCAGATCTAATCAAATGCAAATTACTTTTTTAATCACCAGCGTGTGCTCATTCACGCATGTAAAATGGTATAATTCTCAATTGGGGCCTTGGAATGACTTATTAATTGCCAAATCATTTAACTAGAGACATAACATGACGTTGTTTAAAAAATATCTAAAAAAATTAGAGACTTCCCCTCTGGTTTCACTTCGTAACATTGACCTCCCTTGTTATCTATGATATTAGCCTTATCTCCCTTAATTCAATTTATTTGTAATCTTTTAACTATTTATTATTAATGTATAAAAATTATGATTTAACTAAATTATCCTCTTCAATATACCCTTTGTTTGATCAATTTTAGTTCTTGTGAATTTGAGATAGATGGATAAGCATATTTAACCATCAATTATATTAACTAAAATATGTATTTTTTTCTCCCTTTATATAGGAACTATGTTATATTGGGTTGGTTTAGACTATCTTATTATTATATATAAAATAACAAGTTTAATATAATACATTTGTAATTAAATAGTAAAACAATTGATAATAACGATAAATTTCGCTTAAATATATATAGAGCACTTAGTGGACTTTTCATAATGTGATGTAAATGTCCTGTGGTGCATGTAGTTTTCTTACGTATATTGATTTTGTGACATGCAATTAAATCACTTTTGCAAAACTTTATTAACTTTTATAATATGTTTGTGAGTTTTATTAATTGTGTGCAGTGATAGTCGTAGGAAAGTAATTCCTTCATTAATATTCTGCCAAAGGTACAATATATATACAATCATCTAATATAGGAATAATGGAAGACTAATCTATCTTACCTAAATTATAAGATACTAATTACAAAATATTTACCCAATCAATTATCATTAATGAGTAATAGAGGTAATTATGGGATTGCTCCCATAATTATTCTAACAGTCCCCCGCAATCTTAGCGGGAGGTTCGCGAATGATGAGACTGTCCCGAAAATCATCAAAGAGTACGCGCGGAAGACCTTTTGTAAAGATGTCAGCAATCTGATAACATGGACCTAACCACTGACAACTTTTTCTCGCACAAATAAGATGTCCATTTCAATATGTTTCATGCGCTGATGCTAGACAGGATTTCCAGATAATTAGATCGCACTCACATTGTCACAATAGATCACTGTTGCTTTGTCAATCGGACAATGCAACTCCAACAGAAGATTTTGAAGCCAACATGATTCAGCGACTACATTTGCTACCCCTCGATATTCCACCTCAGCACTTGATCGAGATAGTGTGGATTGGCGTTTGGATGACCATGAAATGAGATTGTCACCCAAGAACACACAATAATCGGAAGTGGAACGCCGTGTATCCGGGCAGCCACCCCAGTCTGCATCTGTGTAGGCAGAAAGACTCGAGATGGAGGACTTATACAGATGAAGTCCGAAATGGAGAGTCCCCTTAATGTATCGCAGAATCCGTTTGAGAGCCCCCATATGTTCCTCCTTTGGATCATGCATGTGTAAGCAAATCTGTTGAACCGCATAAGAAATATCTAGTCTCGTAAAAGTCAGATACTGCAAGGCCCCTGCAAGGTACGGTAGTGGGTAGGATCGATGTACGGAGTTCCATCATCCTTGCTCAATTTTGCCTTTGTGTCAACTGGAGTGTGTGAGGGTTTGCAGGATGACATCCCTGCTTTGTCAATTATTTCTTCGGCATATTTCTTTTGGCTGAGAAACAAGCCACCTTCATATTGAGTGACAACAATGCCAAGAAAATAATTTAACGAACCCAAGTCCTTCATCACAAATTCTTCTGCAATGAGGGACATAATGGACTGGCGAAGGGAAATGGATGATGTTGTGAGAATAATATCATCGACATACAAAAGGATACATACCATGTCAGCGCCTTTCCGATAAATGAACAATGACTGATCAGATTTGCTGTGAGAGAATTCCAACTTGGAAATAAATTATGCAAATCTGTTATACTATGTCCTAAGTGCTTGTTTCAAACCGTATAAGGATTTCTTCAATAAGCAAACATGATTCGATCGTGTATAATCACGGAAACCCATCAGCTGATGCATGTACACTGTCTCCTGTAAGTGGACATGTAAGAATGCATTTTTAACATCCAACTGATGAATGGTCCAAGATTTGGAAAGAGCCAAGCTGAGAATAGTCTAGATATTTGCTAGCTTAACCACTGGACTGAATGTTTCACCACAATCAACCCCAACCTGCTGAGACCTGCCATCACCAACAAGACAAGTTTTGTATCTCGCAAAAGAACCATCAGAATTCTTCTTATGACAAAAAACCCACATAGATCGAATGACATTCACATTAGACGGACGTGGTACTAATTCCCACGTCTTATTGTTAATAAGATCATTAAATTCGTCTAACATGACAATTTTCCAATTCAGACCGGACAAGGCAGCTTTGGGATTTTTTGGTAAAGGTGATGGTTGAACAGAGGATATTAGGTTAAATTGGCGTTTGGGCAGAAAAATATCGTGCATGGCACGGGTTTCAACTGTCCGAGGTTGTGCCGTCACTGGTTGGGTAGTAGGAGTCTCGATCCTGGGCTGGGCTCCAGAGTTGGTTTGGGTTAAGGGCGTGATTGAGGTAGTAGTGGACCGCCCTAATTGGGTCGGCCTGCTGTCACGACCCGACCCGACGGGCCGCGACTAACCGCCCTAATGACGTCATTATACTTACCTGTCACACATAATCCAACTAACCCTTAATGAGTCGGAAATCCGGCGGCACAACGCTGCAATAACAACATATGCCAGGGTAGGCAAGCCGACAAGGCTGCCTTTACCCCCGAATGCACCTGTCTCCTGAGGAGTCACAACTAGCCAACACAACATAACAAGCAAGCCGACAAGGCTGCCACCAGATAGTAACGTATATACATGGGAACACCCCAGCACATAATACAATAACATGACCGACCCAAACGAGTCATAACCCTTACATACGTACAACCCACCCCGTACGGACCTCTATAAGAAGAAGAACGACATATGACGGGACGGGGCCCCGTCGTGCCCCTAAATACAACGAAGCTCTAAAGAGATTCGGTACCAACATGACAAAACTACGGATCAAAGGAGCTTTCCAACTGCCGAGTAGGAACCTAGGCACGAGGTTCACCAAGGCGAGAGCATGTACTGCGGGCATGAAACGCGGCCCCCCGAGGAAAGGGGGTCGGTGCGAAATAATGTCTTGAGTATGTAAAACATGAAGGTTTGTAAAATAAATCATAAGTAGCCAACGAAACATGAGATCGGTATAAAAATCGGGATCCAAATCCAACTGTGCCATAAACCATAAAAGTCAGTGTGCCTTATAAACATGAGAGGCAAGTCAAGAAAAACATGCATGCTGTCCATATACATATATATACCCGTAACGTAACCGGCCCACTAATGCGGGACTCGGTGAATCATATCATAACCCGGCCCATGCGGGACTCGGTAAATCATCTCTCATCTATGGATCCATCCTACGTAACCCGGCCCTCTAGTGAGGGTCTCGGTGAACAATGCAAGGCTGTGTGCACGAGTCGTAACCGGCCGGGACTCGGTGAGGTGAAGTAGTAACACTTAGCACGAGTAGATATCATGAGTGCCATGCAAGTAAAATCATCATTTGACTCTCAATAAAATCATTACAATAATGTCATAATAAACTCTTTGCTGAAAAATCATAGGCACTTCTCATAACAATCCTCTTTAGGAATTAAACTATATAAGAATTAAGTACGTCCGCCGTACTTTCATTAAAGCATGCCAAAAGAAAGAAGTAAGGGTTTCACATACCTCTCAGACGAATTAATCGACTCAATATTAGCGTACGCCTCGTTTTAGAACTTCAACCTTGTCGTCGAATTTATCTAAGTTCCGCGGGTCCTTGTAAGCCCCTATGAATGCTTATCTACATCATACGGATGATTTAAATCATAATCGACACAACATATTGAAAACAGATTCTTAGGGATATTCTAACGAACACCTTAACAGCGTAGAACCTATATTCCTTCTATATCGAAATCTATGTAGTGAAACATCCAACTCTCTTAATCCTCCTTCTTATACTACTACAATCTCCAAAACAGTACCACAATTTCACATGCAAACTCAGTAACTCCCAATTAAAGCAGTCCTAACGATACCCGACCCAAATTCGCATTTGTCGACAATCGTCTTAAGAACTAATAGCAAGAATCAAGTCCAAAACTTGTACCAACTTAGAGAATAAAGAAGATTACCTCTCTGTTAGACGCAGTGACGAGAATCGCCGGAAAGCCTTGCGCTTTCGCCGGATTCCGACAACCAGAAATAGAACCAAAAATCGATTTGCGCCAGAATCCTTTCGCATTCAAGGTTCTTGTAAAGCTCCTGAGTTTCTAAGCCTGTTCTTAGCTTCGATTCTACTGGAATCAAAGCCTAGAACACCTTGAATTCTCCCTCGTTTTGGTTATACGGAAGCTCCGAAAATCCCCAATTTTTGGTCGAAATTTCGAGAAAACCATCAACCGAGCTTACTCTTGTTGCTAGAAATGAATTTGGTGAAGGAGTTTGGTAGAGATGAAGAGAACTCGAAGGATCCATTGTTGTTCATTATAGAGAAGAGAGGAGTTAGAGAAATGAAAAGAGAAAGAAAAAAATGGAGAAGAGAAGGCATCGGACGGTCGATTTGGTTTGGGGCTTGGTTCCCCCAAATCGTTTATTAAACTCCCTCTTACCAACTCCCACTATAATTTGTCCCCTTCCTAATTAATTAATCCCACAATTAATTAATTATACACACAATTAAACCTCCGATCTCCAATTATTTAAATCCCGACGATTACTAAAATCCTCATATGTCAATATCCTACTTCCCGTAATAAAAATATCAGTCTATACTCACTTCGGGGACACACAATTTTTTTTCAACTCTGTCGTCACTCTTACTAAATCCCAAAATTATTTCGGGATCACGCCCTTTTATATACTAATCCTCTTATTAATACACATAAGTACAACGAAAATTTTCCCGGGTCCGGGTCTACTTACCTACGCTATGAGTTCAACCGCTATCCGAAAATACGGGGCGTTACATCCTTCCCCCCTTAGAAACATTCGTCCTCGAATGTCGGTACGGCATTTCTAACCTTTGACACCATACAAAAAGAATACACAAATTGCTATTCCAATTCCTCAAAAACAAGGGGTACGACATTCAGGGATTAATTCAAACTATCTTTTAAACTGTGGGGAGATACATATCCATCCATAACAACTTCTAAAGAAATAGACTCCAGTTTCATATGCGAACCAAAATAAACACATGGTGACTACATTCTTTAAATTCAAACAATAGGTAAAGGAGGTAGAAGGTCCTAATATCTAATTTTAGAGTTCTATACGCAACCTAGTTATTTATAAAAGCTCACACCTCAATACAATTAGCCATGCAACTGTTTTTATACCATTGCGGTTGATTCTTTTATTGCACTGTTTTTGGGCTAGAGTGCAGCACACAACTGCTGATTGATTTTTTTTTCACTCTGCCCCTGCCCAGAATTTCAGCCTACGGTTGTCTCAAAATAAAGGCAGCAACATGTGTTTTTGCTGGGCACAATTTCACCAAAATACAGCAGGGATTACAGTAGCAAAACAGCAGCAAAATAGCAGTCAACTGGTAGCCAAAACAATGACTAAATAACGAAGCGAGAAAATGAGCTCAAATAACGGTCCAAACACCAACCCGACACGAGCAGACTAATAACGAGCAGGAAAATGAGCTCAAATAACAGCCAAATTATCAGCCAAAACAGCGACTAAATACAGCGAGAAAGTGAGCTCAATTTACAGTCAAAACAATGACGACTAAATACAACGAGAAAATGAGCTCAATTTACGGTCAAAACAGCGACTAAATACAGCAGAAAGTGAGCTCAATTTATAGTCAAAACAAAGAAATGAATACGGCGAGAAAGTGAGCTCAATTTATAGTCAAAACAACGACCAAATACGGCGACCACAAAGAAGGTAGAATGCAGCAAAATTTGGTCACCATGCGGCCACTACTTACCCCATGGCACAATGACCCGGACCCTCACTCAAATACTATACCTCACACAACACATCACAATGTCTTCCTATAGTGTAGTATCTCGTCTTATCCTTGAGGAAAGGACAAGACTCATCAAGATCATGTCTTGCAGAAAATATCTTTGCGACACCTTGATAAGAATGCAACATTTTGTAATCAAAATAGAATGGCCCAAAAATTTTGCAATAAGTCATACCCAAAGTAAAGTGTTAATGGCTAAGGTATAGCAGGTCCTCAAGGTCTAAAATTATCTCAAAATATGACAGGTTCCACCTTAAACACACGGCATTTATCACCTCAATCGCTGCAAAGAACTATAATTCGAATTCGGTATTTTAAGAGACACAAGCCTTAACAAGGAATGTAGATAACTAGGGGAGCACAACATGCTTGAAAATAGGACCTTTGAGACCGAAAAAGGGCAGCAACATATGTGCCAACCGAGGCAATAATATGTGATTAAAGACCCACAGAGAGACAACAATAGCGAAACAAAACAATAGCTAATCGCGATATAAGACTAGTCTAAACATGCTAGACATTTCATAAACCAGCGGGTCCTTAGGCAACATAAAAACAAGTAACTAAATGCAACCTACTGCGGTTAGGTATGCGAAATGGGGCTTGACCATGCTTTGAGCCTCTATTTCAAGCATAAACGATCGGCACCTTAATTAGTACAGATTCATTTACCAAATTCGGGTCTAGATTGGTTGTGCCACTCACCTATGGACATGGTTATGTAAAGCCTAACATCAGAGAAAAAAAAGTAAGCAACTTGAAATGCAAATACTAAGTCAAACAACCCTTTATACCATAGTTAATAGACATCAAATACTTGCCGAATTAATCTTGCTTCAATATCTGCACCTAACCTATGATCACACCATATCCGGGGCCACAACAAATACCCTAAGAGGCTGCATACCAACAGTCCATATAAGCAGAATTACAGGGTCCAAAGGAATTTTCCGAATCACCCCTTTAATGGCCATCATGCTGAAATTAGCCTAAGTTATCATTTTAACTTGTTAGGAGCACATGTCAACTAGCATAGTGGTTCTAAGCTTTTATTCCTACTTATACATGCACTTAACTAGGTGGATTGGTTTACACATTGGCAATGATAACATGGATACATGAATGGGTGCGAAATACTCTTTTCTAGGCATTCATAACATAACTTCAACATTCGGACCACATAAAGTTCAAGTTACAAGAACATAGATACAACAAGTACATACCTAAGAAAACAACTTAGGAACTAAACTTCCCTTTGGACATACCACAACCTCTTGGGTCGTGTTAAGCTCATAAATTCCAACAATAAACTAAAATAAGTCCTTTGGTTTAAAAACAAAAATTCCGGTTTATATCACAAAGGTATGCATCCATAGAAGTAACAAAGATATCAATAGCACGACAGGGACATTATGTAGTCATAATTGAAGCTAAACATGTCATTGGAGACCACATGTAGGCTACATCATTCCAAATTACCGGATACCACATAGAAAAACCAAAAACAGAAGCCGACATATTCTCTAAGCTTATACTCAACCAAGGTTACTATCGTACTTATATGAAAAATGTAATAGAAGCCACACCGATCTTTTTACTATAACCAATAAGTCATAGGTTACTCCTAACTTTAGGTTAGATTCATATCACGTCGGAATTGTATCTACCAACACTAATCACTTCGAAATCAATCCAAACAAGGTTATTATCGCTTAACTTATGCATACAATAGTTTAAAAGTCATTTCATGATTCAACTAAAATTACACCGGACTATACAACAACCTTATCAACCAACATGCAAAATCCACATATTCCTTTTTGATTAATCCAAACATATAACCATTTATTTAGGCATGCTTAGTCATGTCTTCTAACATACCCCAAATCGGTAAAGCGAGGCTCGGAATCTAGGTAATATTCATAATTCACAATCATCACATAGGCTACCCTTTATCAATTCCCGTCATAATTAACATCACATAACCTCAACCATATCAACACACTTAAGTCATTCTCTTCTAGTTTTAAATTATCATATCGACGATATAAGACAAGTTTTGCTAAATAGGACAACTAATCTTGCTCTTAATTAGAGGCGCTTGTTTTAGGTAGATAATATGACCAAACGACTTACGAGATAGCCAAAGAGTTTCCAAAATAATATATCGGTCATCACATTAATTTAAATAACCCATACATGCTAAACCTAACTTCAATCGAACCTGCCAATCCATGTCATGCTAACCTCATCACTACTCACTTAATAACTTAACCAAATCGGCGGAAAGCAAGGAATGCACATAGTTGAGGAACTACTCGGATATTCATCTTTCATTTTTCATTGGGACATGCCAAGGATAGATATGACCCTTTACCCAGCAAAACATACACCAAATAGGCTCCTAAACTATCCTTCAAGATCACGACACACTTAAACAAAACACACATCCATTTCAAAGTCATTAGGTGATCCTATCATAATTATAACAACATCCTTATGCTAAATCTTAGTTCCCTTATTATAGGCGAGATAACTAAATAACTAAAAGCATTAAGCCCTTCAATCATTTACACGGGTCATACAAGGTCAAATGACTCGTAAACCTAACAAGACAACCACTTAACACAAATAATCGTCACACAATACTCTAACATTGTTTTCATCAACTGAACCCGCTAGACATTAATAGAGTAGTCACAAATAGCCACGTATTCACATATATTACATAATGCTTGGCATAATATATTCAAGGTTTAATAGTTAACTAAATAAGTAAACCGTTTATTGCAGCAGCCAGTCATTCCTGGAATTATGTAAATACTCAATTTCCCACTCCCTTAAGCAACTATTGACAACATGTTTAGAGGTAGTTACACTTAGCAAAATTGGCAAGGATAGGTCCTAACACAAGTGATTTATACTCAACCCACATACTGTACAGGGACATTAACAGACCACCCCTGTTTCGAAAGAAGTATGACCAAAACGGAATACATTTATACATAACATGGATAGCATAACTCATAAGAAAAGTGGAACACATCAACTTAAACCGGGTAATATTACAACATGTAGAGGACCATCTACTCCTAAGCCCCATCCACAAGTAGGACAACCCGTTAACGACTATCAACTACCTGTTTGAACAAATTTCAAGGACTTATCCGGACAACTTGCTCCAGAGACAACAAACCTTATATGTACAACAAGATAGCAATTCCAATTTTTGGCATATCTCATATTCCTATTCATTTTAACATAAGCATACCAAGGAGTCATCACAACTAATAGACTTCACATATACCACGTACTATAACCCGGATCAAACATAAAATATTTTACTCAAGAAGGCCTTGTATATCTAAGGTCTCAACGATTATCTAATATTCTAAGAGTCTCAAATATTCCATGTCCCAAGCTTACATTATTTCTTCCGTATACGTGTAAGATAGTTTCTCATAACCTCAAATTCATATTGCTCTTCCGGCGCCTGTCGCTTTCTTTGGAGGCATAGTAACACATTAATACGTCGAGAGGGAATAACCTAATAACATAGCTCTATCGCACGATCTTAGAGTAAGAAGAATAGAAACCAATCTAAAATATCCGGCGACCTCCTCGCGTATAAGTATGGTGCACAACATACCCATACACAAGACTCTACTAGACACGGTGCGTAGACATTCCGAGGACTAACTGCTCGATACCACTTTTGTCACGACCCGACCCGACGGGCCGCGACTAACCGCCCTAATGACGTCATTATACTTACATGTCACACATAATCCAACTAACCCTTAATGAGTCGGAAATCCGGCAAAGACAACGCTGCAATAACAACATATGCCGGGGTAGGCAAGCCGACAAGGCCGCCTTTACCCCCGAATGCACTGTCTCCCGAGGAGTCACAACTAGCCAACACAACATAACAAGCAAGCCGACAAGGTCGCCACCGTATAGTAACGTATATACATGGGAACACCCCGGCACATAATACAATAACATGACCGACCCAAACGAGTCATAACCCTTACATACGTACAACCCACCACTCGTCTGGCGACCTCTATAAGAAGAAGAACGACATATGACGGGACAGGCCCCGTCGTGCCCCTAAATACAACGAAGCTCTAAAGAGATTCGGTACCAACATGACAAAACTCGGATCAAAGGAGCTTTCCAACTCGCCGAGTAGGAACCTAGGCCCGAGGTTCACCAACCGAGAGCATGTACCGCGGGCATGAAACGCAGCCCCCGAGGAAAGGGGGGTCGCACGAAATAATGTACCGAGTATGTAAAACATGAAGTCGTAAAATAAATCATAAGTAGCCAACGAAACATGAGATCGGTATAAAAATCGGATCCAAATCCAACCGTGCCATAAACCATAAAAGTCACCGTGCCTTATAAACATGAGAGGCAAGTCAAGAAAAACATGCATGCCCGTCCATATACATATATATACACAAACGTAACCCGGCCCACTAATGCGGGACTCGGTGAATCATATCATAACCCGGCCCATGCCGGGACTCGGTAAATCATCTCTCATCTATGGATCCATCCTACGTAACCCGGCCCTCTAGTGAGGGTCTCGGTGAACAATGCAAGGCCGTGCACGAGTCGTAACCCGGCCGGGACTCGGTGAGGTGAAGTAGTAACACTTAGCACGAGTAGATATCATGAGTGCCATGCAAGTAAAATCATCATTTGACTCTCAATAAAATCATTACAATAATGTCATAATAAACTCTTTGCTTTGAAAAATCATAGGCACTTCTCATAACAATCCTCTTTAGGAATTAAACTATATAAGAATTAAGTACGTCCGCCGTACTTTCATTAAAGCATGCCAAAAGAAAGAAGTAAGGGTTTCACATACCTCTCAGACGAATTAATCGACTCAATATTAGCGTACGCCTCGTTTTAGAACTTCAACCTTGTCGTCGAATTTATCTAAGTTCCGCGGGTCCTTGTAAGCCCCTATGAATGCTTATCTACATCATACGGATGATTTAAATCATAATCGACACAACATATTGAAAACAGATTCTTAGGGATATTCTAACGAACACCTTAACAGCGTAGAACCTATATTCCTTCTATATCGAAATCTATGTAGTGAAACATCCAACTCTCTTAATCCTCCTTCTTATACTACTACAATCTCCAAAACAGTACCACAATTTCACATGCAAACTCAGTAACTCCCAATTAAAGCAGTCCTAACGATACCCGACCCAAATTCGCATTTGTCGACAATCGTCTTAAGAACTAATAGCAAGAATCAAGTCCAAAACTTGTACCAACTTAGAGAATAAAGAAGATTACCTCTCTGTTAGACGCAGTGACGAGAATCGCCGGAAAGCCTTGCGCTTTCGCCGGATTCCGACAACCAGAAATAGAACCAAAAATCGATTTGCGCCAGAATCCTTTCGCATTCAAGGTTCTTGTAAAGCTCCTGAGTTTCTAAGCCTGTTCTTAGCTTCGATTCTACTGGAATCAAAGCCTAGAACACCTTGAATTCTCCCTCGTTTTGGTTATACGGAAGCTCCCGAAAATCCCCAATTTTTGGTCGAAATTTCAGAAAACCATCAACTGAGCTTACTCTTGTTGCTAGAAATGAATTTGGTGAAGGAGTTTGGTAGAGATGAAGAGAACTCTGAAGGATCCATTGTTGTTCATTATAGAGAAGAGAGGAGTTAGAGAAATGAAAAGAGAAAGAAAAAAATGGAGAAGAGAAGGCATCGGACGGTCGATTTGGTTTGGGGCTTGGTTCCCCCAAATCGTTTATTAAACTCCCTCTTACCAACTCCCACTATAATTTGTCCCCTTCCTAATTAATTAATCCCACAATTAATTAATTATACACACAATTAAACCTCCGATCTCCAATTATTTAAATCCCGACGATTACTAAAATCCTCATATGTCAATATCCTACTTCCCGTAATAAAAATATCAGTCTATACTCACTTCGGGGACACACAATTTTTTTTCAACTCTGTCGTCACTCTTACTAAATCCCAAAATTATTTCGGGATCACGCCCTTTTATATACTAATCCTCTTATTAATACACATAAGTACAACGAAAATTTTCCCGGGTCCGGGTCTACTTACCTACGCTATGAGTTCAACCGCTATCCGAAAATACGGGGCGTTACAGGAACGGGACTGGTCCGAGATCATCGGTAACAAGGCAATGGTCTCTAGTCCAATCCCATTTAGTGGTTTGGCCGAATGTTGTTGGGTTGGTTGCATATGGGTTTGTTCATTAAGGTGGTGGTGTAAAATGAGATGTATTCCATTGTCCAGAAAATCATATGAAGGTGAGGATGTCACATGAGACTTAGCAAACGGGAATGTAGACTCATCAAAAATCACATGACGACAGACAATTATTTTCCCATTCATCAAATCATAACATTTATATCCCCTATGATTTTGTGGGTATCCCAAAAACACATAAGGAGTTGAACGAGCCTGCAACTTGTTAATGGATGTAGAAGGAAACAAAGGATAACACAAACATCCAAACACCCTCAATGTTTAAAAGACAAGAGACGATGATATAACATTTGTGTAGGAGACACATTGAAAAGTAATTTACTAGGAAGAATATTTAAAAGGTATGTAGCCATTTGAAGTGCATGGTGCCAAAATTTTGGTGGTGTGGATGAATGCACAAGAATAGAGCGAATCATATTATTAATCATTCGAATTTTCCTTTCGGTTTTCCCATTTTGTGGTGAGGTATGGGGACACGAAAGAAGACATCCCATTTTGGTGATAAAAATTATTAAAATGAGTATTTATGAATTCCCCCTCCCCCCACCCCCACCCCCCACCCCATTGTCACAATGAAAACATTTAATGCTTTTGCCAAATTGAGTTTTGATAAAAACACTAAATTATTTTAAAATGGTGTAGGTTTGTGATTTATATCCTAATGGAAAAGTCCACAAAAAATTCGAATAATCATCTAGAATAAGCAGATAGTACTTATGACCCTCAGAACTCAAAACCGATGATGTCCACAAATCACAATGCACAATATCAAATGGCATAAAAGTATGAGAATTAGAAGATGCAAAAGGAAGTTAACATGTTTACCAAACACGCAAGATTGGAAAACAGAGGAGTCCAAAGATTTATTACAAGAAACCAAATTATTCTTCCTAAGATTATTAAAAACTTGTGCTCCTGGGTGTCCCAATCGATTGTGTCATATAGTAGGAGAAATGGCATCAAAGGTTGATGATTTGTTCATGCTATTTTTGGGAACAGAGGTGATGAGATACAAGTCCCCCGTGCTATTGCATCTCATAAGTGGAATACCCGTCTGAAAATCCTTCACAAAAAGCCAAATAGATCAAAATTTACAGAAACATTATTGTCAATTGTAAAACATCTAACGGAAATTAGGTTTTGAATTAGATTTGGTGCATGTAAGACATTTTTCAAGTGTAATGATGGGTGTGGAGAAGGTAGTGTTACCTGACCAATACTACGAATTGGAATTTCCCGCCCATTGCCGACAATAATATTTTTATTATTATTACTCATTAAAATAAGACGAGAGAGTACCTTGAGATGCCGTCATGTGTGACGTAGCCCATGTGTCTATGTATCATGACTCATCGGGAACACTTAGATGCATATTGTTCATGGCTTGTTCAATATCTGTGGGTGTATAACCAACAGAAGATGGTGCCTAAGCCACAAACGCATGTTGTGGACGAGATTCAAGAATACGGGGTTGGCGAGTTGAAGGTGGAGGCCTGGCCCACGAAGAAGTAGGGTACGGACATGGCAGGGCAACCTACTGTGGGGCCCAAGACCACGGTGGGTACTTCCCCCACTTATTACCACCGCTGCTGCCTGGACGCCACTGCCGCCGGCGGGTTGGCTACCGTCACAGCCTCGTTCCTTTCCACCATTATTTTTTCCTTTGTTATTGTTACGGTTTGAACCCCATTTTTGGCCATTATTTTGACGATTATTATTGCCCCCGAACCAGATTTTTGTGGCTCCGAATCTGTGGAAGATGAGTTGGTGGAGACGAGAGCGGTTCCGACGGTGGTTTCTCCCGATGATGCCTGCTTTGTTTTCCGCATTTCCTCAAAAATTAACCTCGAACGGGCTTCGTAGAAGGGAGGCAACAGATTGTTTTGCTGAATGAACGTAGCAACACCATCATATTGTTCGTTCAACCCCGCAATCAACTGAAGGACCAACCTTTGATTCGTCACGGGCGAACCAATGTTGGATAGTTGGTCCGCAAGTACCTTTAATTTTTTACAATAGTCTGAGATGTTGGAAAAGTCATCCAATTTAACATTTATAAATTGGTGTTCAAGATAGACGACCCTAGAAACTTTGTTATCTTGAAAAATATTTTGTAACTTTTCTCACGCATGTTGAGCCGTAGAATTTGGTTCTAAGATGGTATGGAGAAGATCATTCGAAATTGTGCCCTAAATCCATTGAAAGACTATAGCATCTAATCGAGACCATAATTTTGTATCTACCGTAGTGGTATCCGACGGTGATTCGGACGGGATGATATGGTCAATTACTTCATAAGTGCGGCATCGAATTTTGAAGAGTTCTGCCCAAGAAGTATACTGCCCTTTCTCCATTTCAAGAGTTATGGAGATAAAGTTCTTGACGTTATTAACGGCAAGAGCGGGATGAAAAGTTTGTTTTTCGGCCATTGGTCCACAAGAAATCAAACTAGAGAATGAAAGAAGTAGTGTTTGATGTTTGTGGAGTGGAAAAATCCTAGGGTTTCGGATAGAGGCTAGCCGAGGGATGTGTTTTGAGAAAGGTGGCTAGGGTTTTGAGATGGTTTAGGGTTTTGGTTTGGGAGTCTTGGCCGAAATTTACAAGAAAGAGAGGGGGAAAATCGGTTTAGAGGGAGAAGTAATTAGGGCTAAGGATTTAGACTCTTGATATCATGTAGGAAAGTAATTCCTTGATTAATATTCTCCAAAGGTACAATATATATACAATCATCTAATGTAGGAATAATGAAAGACTAATCTACATTACCTAAATTATAAGATGCTAATTATAATTATACTAATTATAAAATATTTACCCTATCAATTATCCTTAATGAGTAATAGAGGTAATTATGGGATTGCTCCCATAATTATTCTAACAATAGTGTATGTATAGTTTGTTTTATATTGTGAAGTTTAAATGATATTCAATATAATAACATGTAACTGTCTATAGTAATGTTAACCTAAAAAATAAAGTAAATTAATTTGTTATAATAGATTAAAATAATATTGATAATGTATATAAAAAATAAATTTCAAATTTTGGAATTTCTCTAGCCAATAAATATATATAGAGTCCACTACCAACTTAAAATGTGGCAACTAAAACCCGTAATCAATAAAAGATAGAGTAATTCTTTTTTAGATTATTTTATTTTATATCCATGATCTTTTCTCCTCATACTTCAATTGTTTTTTTACTAGAAAAATTAAAATTCACAAACAAACAGAGAGCGTGACAAAATATACAATAGGAAATGGCTGGAGGAGTAGTTTATTCAAATTTAATTATATTTGGCTGGCATTATAATGGTGGTTCACATGCCAAGTTGCAATTATTATATTATTAAAATAAAAAATATCAACGTTATTTTCACGCTTGGCATCCACCAAAATGTGCCTTAATAATTTAATATGCCCAATACACTTGCAAGAAAAAAAGCTTTCTAGGCTTTTCTTCTGTCTCCGAAACAAACGATCTATTTATTGATGGGTGAACCACGTATCTCCAAATATTATTAAACTTTCTGAACAAAACAATTAGAAGTAGGACCAGTCAATGATTCCATAACGTGACGCCAACGCGTACAAATAGATTTTTTTTTGGATTAACTTCTATATGCACTCATGTGTAACAAGTTTTTAGACAGTCAAACATGTTTTAACATGTTATTTATTCGTTCTTAATTAGAGTTTCGAGTTCAAATCTGGGGTAGGAATTTTTTAAATAGAGAGTGATTTCCTTCTTAATTGATTTTATGCAACGCATTCAAATTAGAGAACCTAATGAACAAAAACGTTTAAATTACTCTATTGTACTTAATATGATTTAATTCATTGTAGGTAATTTAATTACTTTAATTTAAAGGTGCAGGGAATAACTATACAATATTTTTTTAATAATGGCACATATTTTGTGAAGAATATTTATGATGAACAAGTTCATTATAAAATTTTGACGATTTTATTGAAAAAAAATCATTAATGTGCACTAAATTTGTGATGGACTAATAATTTTATTATGATCTTATTTTGTCGTGACATATTTTTTTACGAGACATGGATTTGTGATGGATTCTTCTCTCACAAATATTATTCTTTTCTCATAGTGATTGGCTTTTAATTCACTATAACTTAAAAGAATAATGCAAATACATACATGAGTGGTTATAAAAAGAAAAGATAAAAAAAGTAAGATTACTTAGAGAGTATAAAGGAGAAGTGTCTAACAATTTGAGCATTTACTTTTAAGATAACGTAATTTGGCTAAAATAAATAATCTTCTTTCTTTTTAGGCGAGTAGTTGAGAATACGACCGACGATTAATCGGAGTATTGCTTGGTGGCTTTTTCTTGGAAGCTGAAAGCTCACTTCTCTTTTTTTTTTTTACTATAAAGGAATTATTATATTTGGCCCTCACAAAGTTTAGATTTTTACTGTAAATATTTGTATCGGAGCTGTGGTTCAGTTAATATATATATATATATATATATATATATATAACACGTAACGAAGTCAAAGTTTGATGTAGATATGTGTAAGATATTTAAGTTGACAATGATAGAAGTATGGGTTCGAATTTGTGTAAACCGTGATATTTAAAAGTCATGGGTTCATAGTTCAAAACTAATCGTAAACAAAAATATGATATTTACGATAATAAAGATAGAGGATATGGTTCTGGACTTGAACTAAAAGCCTCGCCCGTGAAGTAATTATCGCACCTATGATTCAATCAATTGGGAGAGTCAATAGATTTTTTTTTTCCCGAGAGCACGAAGAATATACAACTCTGTGAGATGTATTACTTTAGAAATTCCAACAATTTCTTTAGCCGATACAAATTGTGACCGCGTAGCGAATTCGAATTCTGCATGAACTAAAGCAAGTATTTAAATAGAGAATGCTAGAGGGACAAACTCATTATTCACCAAGTTTTGAAGTGTGAAAAAAGTCAACACATGACGTACGAATTAGGATTAGAGCTGTAAAAATGGGTTGGCCCAACCCATCCGGGCTAGTCCATGCGGGGTTTGAAATCTAACGGGTCAAGTTGGGATGACCCATCTTTTTATGGGCCTTAAAATAGCAAGCCCAACCCATCGCTACGTGGGTTGCGGTCTAGTTGAGCCAACCCACCTTTTATTAATTATTTTTTTATAATTCTTTTAATTTAAATTCGAATTTAAAATGCTACTCCCTCCGTCCCATTTTAAATGTCTTAGTTTGACTATGCACGGAGTTTAAAAAATAAAAGAAGATTTTTGAATCTTGTGATTTTAAATTAAAGATGTGTGTAGTCCTTTAAATCTTATGGTCTAAAATTTGTCAAAACTTACTAAAATAAAAAGATGCACTTTTTCGGGACAAACAAAAAAGGAAGGTAAGACACTAAAATGGGATGGAGGGAGTAATATTTACAAGATAATATCACATGATGTTACTACTTGCTAACTAAGTTTCAAGCATTGTTTTCAAATGCGTTTTTGGGGCGAGTCCGAGGTGCGGTGTACCAAAAAATGCTTCATGGCATAAATGAAAGGTGTAGATCCATAAACGCACACCCTAGAGTTTGAGGAGTAAGTCCTCGGCGCAAAAGCGTAAGCTTCGGACGTTAAATTTAATGTTTATTATTTTAATAGTATTTTTTATCATTATTGATGTGACGTTATACCCTGCCGCCATCGCTACTCAAGCCCACAGGCCAGCCTAACCCATCGTCGCTCGATATCATAGGCCATCGGGCTTTTTCGGGGAACTAAAAAGCCTCGTTTTTAAATGAGCTTCAAAAATCTTAGCCAAACCTTATGAGATTACGGGTTAGACTGGGTAGGCCCAACAAGCCTAGCCCTTATTGATGGCTCTAATTAGGATAGGTTCAAATCGGATAAAAATCTGATATTTATGTGAATAAGGAGATTTGAATTTTAGCGAAGAAAAAATTAATATTAAATAAAAAAGATTAAAAAACATTATTCATCGGATTTTGAAGGGTGAGTCACTATACTTTCGAGAAACTTTTAATGTAAGTTCAAAAGAGTTTATTTATTACTATCTCCTTTTAACTTAGAGGGGCTATGGCCAACATCTTGAACAGTTTGATGCAACTCGGCCATAATGAAGTGCAAGCTAAAGGATTAATATTTTCCTTAAGAATGGTGCAATAATTTAACATATGGTTTGAGATAGAAGTGGCACAATTTTCTTTTTCAATATGCGACATAAGAATACCATGAAATGAGCATAGCCTTCCTGCAATATATTTGTCAACTGGAAGAATAAAAGCAGGGTTTTGAGTTTGCCCACCAACTTTATCCAACATCAGGTTGTTTTTTACTCCCCTCCTTGTCGAAAGCTGTAAAGAAAGTTTACATTAATACATATAATTATATATTCCATTGGAAATGAATTTAATTCACTTTGCAGTGGGACAAGAGATTTCTAAGGAACTGTTTAAGATGATGTATAACACCCAATACACTTCCAGCTCTCTCGAATCCTATTTGTGCTTTCTTTTGGTAAAAAGAAAACAACTTGGAGTGAAATAGCCAGCAAAATAACTATTATAAAGCTAGCAAAAACAGCATGGAATCCATAATGAAGCTCAATTTTTAGCGACGTGGAGCTCAGCAAGATCATACTTTTACTGAACTCTCAAAATAATCACTAGTTCAATTTAATTGCTCAAAGGGGATGAAATAATATCTGATCTACATATTCATTTATTTCTTTCCATGTATAGAATAATTCCTTCAGAACATAAAGCCTTCATGTTGGAGATATGCTAAGTTAATATTTCCTGGAAATTAATTAACTTGTTTCTCTTTCTAAGTTGAAACATGGAACTGCTACACATTAATAGTACCACTTTAATAAATATGGTTATTATTAACCGTGTATATCATTACCATAATTAGAATATATGTCATATATTATGTAATATTTAGTGATGTATTATTATGGTACATATAAGATCCTTATTGTAAACTATATATATTTGTATTAATGAGAAAGGCTCCCCAAGGAGATTAATACATTCTTACATGGTATCAAGAGCTAATAATCCTTCCCAACCTAAAACCTAAACTTCGGTCGTCCTTACCTTGCTATTTCTGCGCCAAACCACCAGTATACCTCCGATATACACTGATATACAACTGTCCAGCCCTCCGATTCTACAAACAGCCATGTATACATCTGGTATATCTCTGATATACATGGCTTTCTTATTCCCTATCTCTATCACAGGTCGTATACCGTATACAGCTCATACATGCTGATATACACTCTATATACGTCTGTTACACCCTTTCAGTCACTGTATACTGCCAGTATACAACTTTCTTAAGCCGATATACACCCCGTATATGGCCGATACTGCCTCAAATCTATACGTCTCGACCCCCCATATTTTTTTCTTGTCTCTCGCCTCCTCTCCGTAGAGAACAACCTTGGGTGTGGCAGTAGCCACCGAGGTCGTGGTGGCAGAATGGCTCAGGCAAGCCACTGGTGGCAGCAAGCGTCCAATTGCCTGGGCACACACTCAATGGGCCACAACAAAAAAATGTCCTCAGCGGCCCCCCATCAAGGCGGGCCACAGCACGCAGACCCCAACCAGTCGATGGGCCTTAATCATCTAGTCCAGTATCGTGAGGTCCAACAGTGGTCCATCAGACAAGGAGCCCCATCAATGGGCCACAACACGCATATCCAACTTCATGGAGCTCAGCAGTCCGCTCTAGGCCCTCTCCAATCCAATTTTGGCCAGGATTTCACCACATTGACTCCTCGGCAGCGCGATAACGCGTGGTATATGGATACAGGCGCCACGTCTCACCTCACCATCAATTCTGGTAATCTTACTCAACTGCAAAACTTAAATACTCCGCAGTCTATTATGGTCAGAAACAATCATCGCATTCCAATTCAAGGGTTTAGCCACACGCTGACCCTACCACCACATTCCTACTTCTCCCTAAATAACGTCCTATATGCCCCACATATTATCAAAAATCTAATCTCTGTTAGAAAATTTGCCACAGATAATTATGTATCAATTAATTTTGACCCGTTTGGGTTTCCTGTAACGGACCTACGTGTCGGGATTCGCTGCCAGTGTCTCATCTCCCACATCTTTAACTGCCCAAGTCTATTCTCCTACCGCTTTAGCAACAATCTCTCTGTCGACTTGGCACAATAGACTTGGACACCTAGGAGCTCCTGTTTTTAATTTTCTTCGGAAAAATAATTTTATTCGTTGTTCTAGTGGGAAATCTGCCCAACGGTATTTTTCTTGCCCTTTAGGCAAACACGTTCGCCTCCCTTTTCAGTCTTCGTTAAGTGTTACGTTTTTCCCGTTTGATATTGTTCATGCAGACTTATGGACATCTCATGTTATTAGTTCTCTAGGTCATAAATTTTACCTGGTGTTATTAGATGACTTTTCTCATTTCACCTGGATTTAACCTCTAAAATTCAAGTAGTGGATCCTGGACCCGGTCCGGATCTGGTGAATCCAGATCCGTTTTATAGGATATGGCTCTTCAAAATTTGGACCCGATGGATCCGGATCGGACCCGGATCCATTTCTGACTGATCGGATCTGGATCTGGATCTTGTATTTGAGATCCGTATCCGGTCCAGATCCGACCCGTGGATCCATTTTTTATTAAATATATCCATAACCTAAAATGTAATTTTATAAGTATTTTCTTACAAAATTTCATATTTTTTGTAAAATCCGATAATTGATCCGTGCTTACTGTTTTTGGATAGTTGTTGTCCTAAAATTTTATTACATTTACCTAGTTATGTATTTGAGTTATCAATAGGTTAATATGAGTTGTTGGTCTCTTCTAAAGGTTCTGCCAGTGTTTCCCTTTGAGGTTCTAAGAAATGATCTTGGAAACTATCTTTTTTCTAAACACTATTAACATGTTGTCGAGGATTTCATAAGTTACTATGCTACTTATTTTTGTTTGGCTTTTGTTGCTATTTATCATGATTTGGAATAGAAAAAAATACTTTTGATAAAATCTGAGGAATGCCTACTATTTGCACCTAGTTTAAATTAGTTTAGTTCTTGGTGTGTGTTTCATCTATATGTTTCCCTGAAGCTAGATTGATAATTGTCTTAATATCCTTTGGCAAAATTTTTTACATGTGGATCCAGATCCGATCCGTGGACCCGGTGGATCAGATGGATTCGGATTTGGATCTGATTTTTATGGACCCGATGGATTTGGATCCATGTATGAAAAACGGATCTGGATCTGGATCTAGTATAATCCGGTCTAGATCCGATCCATTGCCATCCCTATTCGTAACTTTATCAAAACACAATTTGAAAAATCCATTAAATCATTCCAATGTGACAACGGTCGTGAGTTTAATAATTTCGCATTTCATAAGTTTTGCACCAAGAATGGCATGGTCTTCCATTTCTCGTGTCCCCAAACCTCACCCCAAAATGGAAAAGCCGAATGAACTCTCCGTACTATCAATAACATGGTTCGCACTATTATTTTTCATGTCTCTCTCCCCACGTCATTCTGGGTCTATGTAGTCAAAATGTTAGAATACATCCTTAATATTTTGCCTACTAGCACTCTCACAACAAAGCCCCCACCGAAATTCTCTAACGTCGGATCCCGTATTATGACCACCTTAGAATTTTCAGTTGTCTGTGCTACCCAAATCTTGCATCCACAACTCCTCATAAATTAGTACCTCGTACTACCCCGTGTGTCTTCTTAGGATTCCCACCCAATCATAGGGGGTATCTGTGTGTTATGACGTGTCTACTCATAAGAACACCGTGTCCCGTCATGTCACATTTAACGAGGAAATCTTCTCATTCGCCAATCTCCAAAAATTTCGGACTACCGATTGCCACTGCTTCGAGGCTGTCCCATCTCCAGCAAGTCCGACCATCGCATTATCCACCCTCAGACAACCGTCACCCATCATTCCAGTGTCACCACCACTTTGTGCGCCACTCCAGTCAACCCCAGTATTCCTGTTCACCCGATCACGTCATAGATCTCCCCACCACTGTTGCTCCAATCAAACCCGGTTCCCCACACCCATCTGTCTACGACATCTCTCCCACACTCAACCAACCAGTTACCGCCACCCGTACCACACCATACACTAGAAAACCAACAACCAAACCTCACCACGTCACCACTCATCGATCCCACCTACCAATCTCGGTCACCTCGTCACCCACATACCGTCGATCCATCTCAACAGACAACCGAAGCCACTGCCTCCACCAACCCGACCCAATAAATAAGCCAACAAGCAGACCCGATATCACATCGTGATCCAAACCCAATACCTAGCAGATATACCCAGACTACCCCTGCCCCCTCGCACCATATGGAAACTCATGCCCAACACGAGATTTTCAAACCCAAAGTCCAATTTAACCTATCCACACAAACCATATCCCCAATTCTCAAAAACCCAAAATTAGCCAAACTAGACCCAAATTGGAATGCGAACATGTGTAAGGAATTTAATGCGTTAAACGAAATAGCACACTTGAGATTTGGTTCCTAGACCGGAGGGGGTGGCTGTGATCCGATGCATGTGGCTTTTTCATCACAAATACAGAGATAGTAATGACCTAGATAGATATAAGGTGATGCTTGTGGCTATTGCCACTAATCAACATGAGGGTATTGATTGTGGTGAGATATTAAGTCCGGTTGTTAAATCGACTATCATTCGCAAAGTTCTGAGTATTGTTATGGGTAAGCATTGGTCGATTCATTAGTTTGATGTGAAGAATGCGTTTCTACATGGGGATTTGAAGGAAACTGTTTACATGCACCAGCCGCCTGATTTTGTTCATCCTGCAGCCCTTCAGTATATATGTCATCTCTGTAAGTCACTGTATGGTTTAAAATAGGCCCCCAGAGCGTGGTATGATCGCTTTACACAGTATATTGTGCGGATTGGGTTTGTATGCAGCAAATGCAATAATTCTCTGTTTATTTTTTATAGAGGTAGTAGCATTGCTTATTTTTTGTTATATGTGGATGACATTGTGCTTACTGCCTAGACTGATTTGTTGAAAAATGAGATCTAGAACTGCTTAAAACCGAATTTGCCATGACTGACTTGGGGAAATTGAGCTATTTTGGGGGATTTCAGTGACTAGAACTGCAGATACTATGTTTTTTTGTCAGCGTAAGTATGCAGGGGAGATTATGTACAAGGCTAAAATGGCGAATTGCAAGATCATGTCCACTCTAGTTGACTCTAAATCGAAGCTTAGTGATGCTGATGGTGATCCAGTGTCAGATCCCACTCTTTACATGAGTCTTGCAGGTGCACTACGGTACCTTACTTTCACCAGGCCTGATATTTCTTATGTTGTTCAGCAGATATGCTTATTCATGCATGCCCCCATGGAGCCTCATTTTACTGCTCTTAAACGTATCATTCGATACGTTAAGGGCACACTTGATTATGGATTGCATCTATACCCTTCAGCACCGATCAGGTTGTTATCATATACGGATGCTGATTGGGCTGGCTGTCCGGACACGAGACACTCACTTCAGGCTACCGTGTGTTCTTAGGGGATAATCTCATTTCTTGGTATGTCAAGAGACAAACCACATTATCCCGTTCGAGTTTAGAAGCAGAGTACATAGGCGTTACTAATGTTGTTGCTAAGATTTGTTGGCTCCGAAACCTTATTTCAGAGCTTCAGTGTCCCTTGCGTAAAGCGTCTTTGATGTATTGTGATAACATATCCGCCATATATTTATCTCATAATTCAGTTCAGCATCAGCGAATCAAGCGTATTGAGATGAATATTTACTTTGTTCGTGAAAGGTTGCTCTCGGTCATGTTAAGGTATTGCATGTGCCTTCTTCATATGTATACATATATATTCACTAAAGGCCTTCCTATACAGCTCTTCCTCGACTTTAGATCCAGTCTTAGCGTCCGGCCTCCTCCTGCTCAGACTGAGGGGGTGTATTAACCGTGTACATCATTACCATAATTAGAATATATGTCATATATTATGTAATATTTAGTGATGTATAATTATGGTAGATATATGATTCTTATTATATTAAAATTCATCATTGTACACTATATATAATTGTATTAATGAGAAATGCTCCCCAAGGGAGATTCAAATAATATTCATTGACCCTGGCAAATATTGGAAACTTTTGGTGCTTGTCTATTATTCTTTTTATAACTAGGCATATATAATAATAACACGTAGGAATATGTTTATTGCCTTTTATTGATTATTGTGTATAATATATATAGTGTTATATAATTACAAACTAATTAACTAAATCTTTTTAATTATAATTGGAATATAAATTTACCTAATATAAAAGATATACAAAATATATTAATATTCTATCAATTGTAATATACCAGATATGATAATATTCTATCGTAACTAAATCAGACTATTAAACAATTTGATAACTTAAAATGAGAGAACACAATGAATGTAGCGGAATTTTAAATGCTGAATTCCTTTTATTAATTTTCAGTTTCTTGATCTGTCAATCTATACAACTATTAACATAAACTAGAATATAAAGCTTATTATAATAAATAAAATCACATTCTCCATGTATAACTTTTGTTATACTTCTTCCATTTTATTTTATGTTTCTTATTTTGATAAGAGATAAAATATTTGAATTTACAAACTTACTACATAGGGAAATAAGTCCCTTTTTATTGAAATATATTAAAAATAAACATAACCACATAAATTGAACAGAGGGATCGATATCTTTTAGTACTGCTTTTTAGGGGTGCTTATCGGTTGATTTGGTTCGATTTTATGTATTATCGATTCGGTTTATCGATTTTCGATTTGTAAATACGCTAAATCAATAACCAAACCAATAAGATATTCGTTATCGGTTTTTAATTTATCGGTTTTTGGTCCTTAATGGTTTGATTTTCGATTTAACTAGTAAGAAAATGCTCCGCTAATTTCATTTATTTTCTCTTGTTTTCATTTGTTCTAATATACACTGCCTTCATACATAAAAATTTACACAAATTATAATACAAAAACTGGAAAATGCACTATAACAATTAAGCAACAAATTATCAATTGATAATGGACTTTCAAATTGTTTAATGCATTCTAAACGGTAAAAGTATAAATAATAAGCGAATTGAGAATTGAGAGAATAAGTGAGCATGCGGTAAGAATTTATAAATAGAGTTTATAATTAAAAATTGAAATTTAAAGCCACTATAATATAATTAGGGATAAAAAGATAATTTTAATATAAGCTTATTGGATTATCGGTTTAACCATTAACTAAATCCTTAAATCGAAAACTGAAACGATAACCCAATAAAAAATTTATAAAATCGTTTACAAACCGTTAATCTAATAAGCCGATACTGATAAACCAATAACATTTTTATTGGTTCGGTTTATCGGTTAAATCAATTTTTACACAGCCTTAGTGCCTTTGTTCCTTTTTACTAATCCTCTATCGATTTGACATTCACTTTGAGAAATCACTTAACTAAGACTTATTTTACTAAATTATTTATATTATGGAAATCTAAATTTGACTACTAATATTTCATGTAGCTACTTAATAAGAAGAGTAATAATCAAATGAAAAATATTTTTTATTTTATTAAAATGAACAAGTAAAAATATATATTTTAATATAAGACTAATAAAAGGAAACAGTGGGAGTATAATATACCTTTTATTTAGAAAGTTTATCAAGGTTAAGCTTATTCTATTCCAAAAATAGCGGATTCTATAACAGCATTCTGCCTTTTCGAAGACAGAGCACTCGTGACACACACTTGGCCCTTTGTAGTGGACGGGTAGAGTGGTAAGTACTCTTTCATTTCATAAATTTCGAGTTCATTCAAACAACAATAACAAATACAGTGTAATCCCCATAAGTGGAATTTGGAAAATAGTGGGGTAAGTACTCTTTCATTTCATAAATTTCGAGTTCATTCAAACAACAATAACAAATACAATGTAATCCCCATAAGTGGAATTTGGAAAATAGTTGGTACACATCTTATCACTACCTTAATAGATACTTTCTCCGTTCCGAAAAGATTGTTCTACTTTCCTTATAAGTTTGTCTCAGAAAAATTGGTGCTAAAACAATTTAACTTCATAAGAGTCACACAAATATCTAACGCTTGTTTTAAACCACACATTTCAAAAGTCTTCCTATATTTCATAAACTCCGTGTCAAGTCAAAATTAAGACAATCTTTTTGAGAGATGGAGTACTTAATAATATATAGAAGGAAAAATGCTCAAATATGTCATCGAACTATCGGAAATGACTTATTTATGTCACTCGTTAATAGATTGGCTCATTTATGCCATCGTTGTTACCAAAATGAATATCCATGCCATTTTTTATTGCCGACGTTAATGAAAATTTTTATTGTAAAATCGACATTAATGAAAAAATTGCATTGATGAGCAATTTTAGTAACGGCAGTGACATAAATGAGTCAAACGAGTGGCATAAATGAACCATTTCCGATAGTTCGATAACATATTTGAGCTTTTTACGTAGATAGAAAAACCGTTTTCAATAGACCCCGCTCAAAGAAAACAAATCAAAATAGTTGAAGTAAATGATTGTCAAAAAAAAAAAACTTTACCTACATAATTAGGACTCTATTAGTATAGGTAACTAAGATTTAGTAAAGTCCTAGGTTGGTGAGATAATAGTAGTAAAAAAACCGTATTAATCGTGCCGGCTTTTCCTTATTTTCCCGATTAAATCGTCCCTCTTAACCCTTTCGTAGAACCCTCTTACCTTTGTCCACTCACTTTCCTTTCTTCAAATTCAGCTCAAATTCACCCACATAATATATTACACCCACTCACAACGCAATCATTTCTATCCCTAACAAACATATCCCCAAAGCTTTCTCTCTCTAAAACCCAATATTTCTCTCTCTAAAAAAACAGCAAAAAATTTCTGGGCTTTGTTTTTTTAGTTTTTGTAGATTACCAACAATGAATATATGGAGTAATACTAGTAGTAATAATACTATATCTGATGATAACATGATGGAAGCTTTTTTATCTTCCGATCCGTCGTCGTTTTGGCCCGGAACCGGAACTACTACACCCACTCCGACCCGAACTTCAATTTCTCCTCCGACCGGCGGAGACGCACCGTTTTTTAACCAAGAATCGCTTCAACAGCGACTACAAACCTTAATTGAAGGTGCTAGAGAATCGTGGGCTTACGCGATTTTCTGGCAATCTTCGGTTGTTGATTTTGCGAGCCCGTCGGTGTTGGGTTGGGGAGATGGGTATTATAAAGGTGAAGAAGATAAGAACAACAACAAGCGTAGTAGTAAAACGGTGTCGTCTTCGCCTAATTTTATCGCTGAGCAAGAGCACCGAAAAAAGGTTCTCCGGGACCTGAATTCTTTAATTTCCGGCGTAGAAACCGGCAGCCCTGACGATGCTGTGGATGAAGAAGTGACGGATACTGAATGGTTTTTTCTGATTTCAATGACCCAATCGTTCGTTAACGGAAACGGGCTTCCGGGCCTGGCGATGTACAGCTCAAGCCCGATTTGGGTTACTGGAACAGAGAGATTAGCTGCTTCGCATTGCGAACGGGCCCGGCAAGCCCAAGGGTTCGGGATTCAGACTATTGTTTGTATTCCTTCAGCTAATGGTGTAGTTGAGCTCGGGTCGACTGAGCTGATATTCCAGAGCTCAGATTTGATGAACAAGGTTAAAGTTTTGTTCAATTTCAATATTGATATGGGCTCGGTTACGGGCTCAGGTTTGGGCTCGTGTGCTGTACAGCCCGAGCCCGATCCCTCGGCCCTTTGGCTTACGGATCCTTCTTCCTCAGTTGTGGAAGTTAAGGATTCGTTAAATACAGTTCCTTCAAGTAATAGTACTAAGCAACTTGTGGTTGGAAATGAGAATTCTCAAAATCAACAGCATTCTCAGCAAACACAAGGATATTTTACTAAGGAGTTAAATTTTTCTGGATACGGATTTGATGGAAGTAGTACTAGGAATAAAAACGGGAATTCATCGATTTCTTGTAAGCCGGAGTCGGGGGAAATTTTGAATTTTGGTGATAGTAGTAAGAGAAGTGCTTGTAGTGCAAATGGGAGCTTGTTTTCGGGCCAGTCGCAGTTCGGGCATGGGCCCGTGCTTGTGGGGGAGAACAAGAACAAGAGAAGGTCAGCTGCATCAAGGGGAAGCAATGAAGAAGGAATGCTTTCGTTTGTTTCAGGTGTGATTTTGCCAACTTCAACCACGGGGAAGTCCGGTGGAGGTGGAGATTCGGATCACTCAGACCTCGAGGCCTCGGTGGTGAAGGAGGACGTTGTAGAACCCGAAAAGAGGCCGAGGAAGCGAGGGAGGAAACCGGCCAACGGAAGGGAGGAGCCATTGAATCACGTGGAGGCGGAGAGGCAAAGGAGGGAGAAGTTGAACCAAAGATTCTACGCACTCAGAGCTGTCGTCCCAAATGTGTCGAAAATGGACAAGGCATCACTTCTTGGAGATGCGATTGCATACATCAATGAGTTGAAATCAAAGGTTCAAGATTCAGATTCGGATAAAGAGGACTTGAGGAGCCAAATTGAATCTTTAAGGAAGGAATTAGCCAACAAGGGATCATCAAACTATCCCGGCTCCCAACCGCCAAATCAAGATCTCAAGATTGTTGATATGGACATAGACATTAAGGTGATCGGATGGGATGCTATGATTCGTATACAATGTAGTAAAAAGAACCATCCAGCCGCGAGGTTAATGGCAGCCCTCAAAGACTTGGACCTAGAAGTGCACCACGCTAGTGTTTCCGTCGTGAATGATTTGATGATCCAACAAGCCACGGTTAAAATGGGGAGCCGGCTTTACTCGCAAGAGCAGCTTAGGATAGCATTGACATCGAAAATTGCTGAATCGCGATGAAATTATCTCGGTAGTGAGCTCTTTATAAAGTGGAAAGCTGTGTAATTTGAGATATCCTCTTAGTTTTGGGTATTTTTCATCTTGTATATCTAGTTTGTTATTCCACATTTTCTGTACATAAATGTGAAACCAATATTAGAGATCTTAAGTTCAGGCTTTTAGTTAATGTAAAATTATGAGATATTATTATGCAGCTTCATCTTCTTCTATTAAAGGTCTGCTCCATCCTTTTGTATTCTTTATTCTGGAAATAAATGAGAAAGCAATTGGTGGCTGATGGATTTGATGTTATTAACAAGTTTCATGGCTTTCATACCAAGAGATATTGAATGTTTAGTCTCATCATTTTGGATCTCTTTTATGACCGTTCAAGTTCCAGCTAGCTTGCGTGTATCTAACTTCGACTATTTCATTGGGTATTTGTTCTATCCCACCATTACAGGTACCAAACTACCACCGTCGACTATTCCATTGGGTATATGTTGTCTCCCACCATTACGAGTACCAAACTATCACCAACAACATGCTTGATGTAGTATCTTCACCTTTTGTAACGATCAATGCTTGTAAGTTCATCGGTCTATAAAACTGTCCATGCACCAGTAGAACCGTGGCACCTGCTTCTTCAAGTGGAACTCCAGGTTGAGGAGTTACTCTAAATGTTGTCAATATATCAGTATTTGATTTGGTACTCAAGATCATAATAAGTCGATTTGTACTTTTTAACACCAACTTTGAATCCAACACTTGCTTTAAGTGTCTCTACCACCGAGTCCCAAAAATTAGGCAAATTGGAAGAAAGCACTTCGCACTTTTTAAATTTGGATTCTTCTATTCCTATTTTCAGATGTGTCTGTGAGTCTTTTACGCCATTTGAAGAAAAGGTTACATTCTAACTCACATTTTTACTGGACTCCAAACACTGCATAAATTGCAGGTAATGAAAAATGTCAATATCAATCAACTATTTAATTTTAAGCTATAGTGATGAAAAGCTTTAATTCAGTTGTAAGAGCTCAACGACTGATATGTGGACTACTCAATTTCTCGCACAGACAGAAGCCTTGCATTTTAGTGGACAAGGATAGAGGGCAGACCGATTATGCGTTGAGTTTCGAGTCATGCGCCAATTAGTCCTCGAAATTTCTCAATTATCAAAAAATATGAAGATAAAATGAAAAAGAAAAAAACTAAGCCATATTGATATTTGCACCAAAATGAATACGAGACATGGATCTTAATTACATTTTGACGACGCAGAATTTTCACTAAGGAGATTCATTATCAACTTTATATATAAGGTCAAATAATATAAAAATTCAAAGAATATTTGACCTTATATATAATATAATTTTCTGAGAAAGTGGTTCGGTTGAACGCTTTTCCCTCTCTGGCTTCGCACCTATTTTTGTATGAACTTTTATTATATTTAATCATGATCGACTGATATGTATCTTTAGAACTCAAGGTTAAGGATGTAGATAAAAAAAAATTCAAAATATTTTTTGGTCGGCTTGGATGTTTTCTATTAATTATAATGGATATATTAATTTTTGGGTATACTAAGCTACGTGTCCGGTGCACGGAGAACTGCCTTCGATCCCCCAAACTTACTTACTCGTGACAACCTTCCGGCCTCTCAAGTCATCTTTGTTAGAGAGCGATTTATTTCTTAATGTGGTATTTTTTTACGCGAATTTAAATTTAATCGAATCCGATCCTGAATTCCGAAAAACCGGTGGAAACAAAAATGTAGTAAATATTAGTTGGCAGTTGCTTGTTTTAGTCTAGAAGAAAGCACCAACAAGGGGTAGGCTGCATTTTCATTCAGAGAATTCATTGAATGTGGTCCAATCCTAGCTGTATTCATTGGACCAAGAAATATTTAAAAGTATATAGTATTATTATAATGTCATGAGTATCATTTGATTTGAAGTGACATTAGCTTTTTAAGTGCAGTTAATTTAGGCACGAGCTTTGTTATATTATTTTATTTCTATGAATTGTGTGACAAACAGTAGTACTATCTCTTAACCAAATGGCCAGGAATTGATAGGTGTGACAAAGATTCGTTTTGTTCAAGGTTTATAAACGTTGTATAGTTTGATTATGTAAACACAAGTAACAAAATATGATTAAGTTATATATAAATAACTATATACCCCACCGTCTCAATTTAAGTGTCTTACTTTTCTTTTTAGTCTGTCTCAAAAAGAATATTTTTTCTATATTTAATAAGTTTTTTAATTCCAAGATAAGTTTAAAATCACAAGATTTAAAAGAGCTCACACATCTTTAATTTAAGACCACAAGATTCAAAATTCTACCTTTATTTTTTAAACTCCGTGTTAAGTCAAACTAAAATACTTAAATTGAGACGGAAGGAGTATAACTCAAGAATTCAAGTGCATTTTGTAGGGATTAGCTCTGTAATGAGTAGTGTTAAGGGTAGTGTGGTACAATAATATGCATTTCTTTATCCTTCCCGACTAGTACATCACTCCAAATCTCTCGTACTTAAGTATTACCAGCGGTATTGAGATGAATATGGACGAGTCAAAATGAGCTTAATTGATATTTGAGCGGGTCATTAACTTGCTTAAAGGTTATTTGAGCTGAGATGAGCTTTGTCAAGATGAGCTAGACAATAGTTATAGCCAAACCACTTAACTCTTACGTTTTGTTTATTTGTTTTCTTATATTTTTTTTCATTATCAAGCAAAACTAAAAAAATTAAATTCTTCTTTATCATGGCTATAAATATAATACATTAAATGAAAAAACTAAGATACTTTGATAAGATTTTTAATGGATTAATTTGAGTACATATTCAACCCAAATTTTAAGTAAATTGAATTAAACGGGTCAGAATGAGCTAAATAAATAAAATGAGTAGGTCATTACCTCGTCTAAATTCAAAAAATGAATCATGTGTTTATGCTTAATTTTACTACACCCTACTACATACCATTTATGAATCCCTTATCTTATTTTCTTGTTACCCCATCATTTGTCAATTGACTTTCACCTCACATGATCAAGATTCTTTTTTGACAAGGGCGACATTCCGTCCAATTCGTGTGTGTACAACTTTTTAGAGAGAAGTATCGTGTAATTCTAAATATTAAGATTTAAGTCGTTGTCGATGCACGTCGGGCTAGGACATCAATCTATGTTGTTGCACGTCGGGCTAGGATGTCGGCCTACGTCGCTGCACGTCGGCCTAAGACTTTGGCCTATGTTGCTGTCCGTCGACCTATGTCGTTGCACGTCCA
Organism: Anisodus tanguticus; assembly: GCA_034509755.1. Taxonomy (NCBI): domain Eukaryota; kingdom Viridiplantae; phylum Streptophyta; class Magnoliopsida; order Solanales; family Solanaceae; genus Anisodus; species Anisodus tanguticus. The sequence goes on from CM067555.1 coordinate 46,120,634, forward strand.
TTCAATTTTTACCTTGTGAATTTAACTTCATTTCTTAAGTTATCATTCAAACTATTCGATAAATCACATTCTTGAATGTGAAAAAACCAAGATTTTGTAGTCAAAATTTTAACTTCAACCTACAATATTTTATATGGGTGTTGGTCCTTATCATTAAAAAGGAAATAAAAGTAAAATAAATGGGAGTTACATCAGTTTATATAGCTGAATTTTGCAGAGAAATGATACACTGAACAAACAGAATACGAACAAAATCATTTCCACCACTATCTATAATATTTTAGTTGAAAAAGAAAGAAAAATTATTAGTGTGGATAACAAAAAAATAACTTGATGTCTAGAGCGAATTTTATTGACCGGATAAAATTGACTTGAAGACCAAAATTGAATTGTTGAATATAATATAATAATTTTTTTTTAAAAAGACCATGCTTTACATGTGAATCCATTTATAATTTAGTCTTATAAAATGTTATGAGACGCCACACTGTTGGGTCCATTTTGTGTTCACATCTTCTTTTTTATAGTAAACTCTTTTTGTTTTTCTCTCTTTAAGAAAATGTATAAATAAATTATTTAACTAAAAAAATAGAATTCTATTTAGTTGGTGAATGAGTCCACAGTGTATAAATGTATATTTTATATTATATAGTTTAGAGTTGGGGAGTCAGTGTAGTGTATGGTGTGGTAGGTGGATACTTTTTTAAAATTTTATTTTTTGTGTATATATTGTTTCAACATGAAAATTCATGAGTTAGGTCCCATCATAAAGCTACTATTTCTACGATTCTTGGTTTTCTAAACGTCTCTTTATTACAATCAAAATAGAAAGTTGAATTTTATGATTCTTTTGTGTGGAACCTAATAAAAATCATAACTAACAAACTATAATATTGAAAAAACTTAACTATAAAGTAAGCACAAGCCACTAATGTCAATTCAATTCCAAATAAAAGGTTGATATCTCAGTAAAAGAGAAGATTCATTATTTATTAAATTTCAAAATCGTGCATCACTGACCTCAGAATTAATTTTTTAAAAAAATTAATAGTAAAAATGACATTTTCCTTGGTCAGATAAAGTAACAATATCCATTGCCTAAAAAATTCATTCACCTTTATTTTAGGGTATTTTAGGGTACAAACCAAAAAAGAATGGTCATTATTAACACAAGACCTTTAAAGTCTCCAATAAAATGGGAGAGAAAAAAATAAAGAACCAACCCTTAACCTCAACCTCCTCAAAATAACATTACTATCACATATCAATTTCCCCATATCATATGCATTATCTATTACCTTCTAAACTTTTTCTTATTCTTTTTCTTTTCTTCTTCTTTTTTAATATAACAATAACAATGACTCTCAATTGCTTGACCTGCCAAGTTCTAAAAAGGACAGATTCACATGATGAATTAAGGGAAAGAATCAATAATGTTAAGGGACAAAAGTCAAATAATCGCCTTTTTTCAGGAGGAATCGATAGGAACTGGTCGGGAAACTTGGTACCAAAGCCTAGGTTTGAAAAAACGAGGGCCAAGTCGCTTCTAGGACAAGAAAATAAGGTGAAAAAAGATTCGCGTAGGATTCATAACAGTGATCCAATGGAGTTCATGGGCGATACACCAAAATTGGCAAGGAGCTCTGGGATGAGAAGGGATTGGAGTTTTGAGGATCTGAGGCAGACAATTAAGCGTTGATTAATACTACAACAACAACATACTCGGTAAAATCCCACAATGTGGGGTCTGGGGTTGATTAATACTACAGTATGTAATTATAAGATCATGTACATGTTCTTGATGAACATATTTAATAATACTAAACAAATTTGTAATTATACTATATGTTCTAGTTTCAAAGTTATCTCTTTGCATTTCATTTGTCTGTACATATACAGAGATCAAATGCAGATATTAATTGCATATCTGTTAGATTCTAGGTGGTGAAATGGGAGAAACTGTTTACTAGCAATTTATTTGGACACCTTTTATTTTCTTTTCAAAAACTCGAAATCTCCAATTTTTCAGAGTGTTGTTTTATCTTGTATGGGGATAAAGTAGCCTAAGTAGAAAGGAATGGATAATTGAATTTCTTTCTCGTCTGCTCAAGTTTTGATGGTCAAAGTTATCCGATATTTATACGATGGAAAGCAAATAAGAAATTGGTGAAACAATCAAAGTGCACACAAGTTGATTTTGACACTACTGGTATAAAAAGAACGTCATACTCCTTTGTTCCAATTTATGTGATGTGTGCTTTCCTTCGTTAGTATATCCCTAAAAAGAATGATACATTTCTATATGTAGAAACAATTGAACTTTAAATTTCTCATTTTTACCTTTAATGAGATGATCTACGACCACACAAATTTCTATGATTTGTTTATGACCACAAGTTTAAAAATTCTTTCGTTCTTTCTTGAGCACCGTGTCTAGTCAAAATTCATCACATAAATTAGGACGGGGGAGTATAATGGACCTACCAAATGATTTAGGATTTAGGCATAGTAATTGATTGATTGTGTCATCTTACTTAAAGAATTGGGAAGAGCACTATACTATCAAAGATGCAACAAAACTATGGAAAACACTTTTTTTTATATAAATATATATGAACTGTTGAATCTCCTAAACAACACATATCTTCCTTTTTTAAATCTCCTTGATGAATTTTCTGACTCCGCCACTGAAATAAAGCCTAGCTTAATCATATGCTACAAAACTCTTTATATGAGCATAATCAATAATACTCCCCCTAAGGAAAACCATATGCAAAATTCAAACTCAATATCTAGGCAAAGTTCAAACACTGAAATGTTCCTTCACTTAAACAGATAAACCAAAGAAAGCAACAAATCTTGAAGGATAGTTCCTTGAGTGACAAATCGGATCAGGGATGATCGATCCACATACAACAGATATATGTACAGAGATACACGGTCAGAGTCTCGTGAAACATATGAAGATTCGCTTAGTCTGAAGAAAGTAAGTCCTAACCACTTAAGTTCTAGCAGCAGAAGAGTATCCTAAAGTTACTCTAAAACCTAACCTCTTACCTGACCAAACCTGGACATAAGCAACAAAAATTTCCCAAAGCAATGCTCAGGATCTTCTCACTTGGTTGAACAGAAAACAATAAGTTAAGAGCCACACAAGCCGTTCATCCGATATCTGCAGTAACATAAATTGCACCAGTTAGAGAGTGCACGAAAATAAACAACAAATATGAAATGCACCAACATACAGAACCCCCCCCCCCCCCCAAACCCACAAAGGAAGGACGGGAAAAGGTCCAAGTTTATCACTCTCTATTATAGGAAATAGCTTAAATTTACCCTCCGTTATAGTTTCACGCCATTCACACCCTTACTGTTAGTTATTAGTATGTACTTGCCCTTGTCTTTAACGGAGCTCTAATATTAGATTGACCGTGTCAAGAAACATCACCAAAAAGGTCCATATTTACCCCTATACTTTTGACTATGGTTTAAATTATACTTTACGTGGAGCTCTATTAGTGTCAAGGGCAAGTATGAGACAATTTGTTAACAACAAGGGTATGAATGACCCTAAAATATAGGAGGATGAAATTAAGGTGTTTTGTATAGTAGAAGAGTATATTTGACCCTTTTCTCAAAAATGATTACAAGAAAAACACTTACAATATCATCCAAAGTTCATCGGTCCTTCCAATGTTGTACATAATGAGATTACAACAATGCTGCTAATAATTGATGATCTTCTGCGATATACTTGACCTAACTTATTGTCAACAATTTCAGCTCTTCTTATTTCTAGCTTCTGCTTTCCAATTTCTCCTGCTTGGCATAGATTTGGGTGTTCCATTATTTTCCGGTGCAGTCACTGTTGAAGAAACTACATTACTCAATGCTACATTATTTGACTGTTCAATGCAGGCTAAATCTGGTGAAACCATATTATTAGTACTAACTTCTTTCTGCCTCACATCATGGGCCTTTCGGGCATCACGTTTCCAATTCCGTCCAGAGTAAACACGGGTGGTGACGGAGTCCCGGGGAGCACCGTGCACTGGCTTCACACATTCTCCGGAAGTAACATCCACTGGCGTTACATAAGCCCGGGGAGCGACATTCACTGGTATTGAAGAGCCGAGTGAAGCAACATTTACTGGAACTGAAGAGTCCAAAGGAGCAACATTTACTGGAACCGAAGAGTCAAGAGGAGCAACATTCACAGGCAGTTTACTATCCTGAGGAGCAACAATCACGGGCACCTCAACCGGCAATAAAGCTAATTGGTTTGTTTCCAACACCTTCATTGTATCAGCTTTAAGACGTTTCCTTTCTCTATATCTTCGTTGACGCTCTCGATTTTTTAGCCTCTTAGCCAAAAGGTCATCACTGATTGAGGTTTTCTTCCCATTATCCTGAGGTTTCTTCACGGGAACATCCATAACTGAAGTTCAATTATCGATTCAAACTACTAATAGTTGCTTATTCCAAGGAACAACCTCATGGAACAGTACAAATATATGATGTCTTAACCATTAGCTCAGAGAGTGAATCAAACAAATAAAAACCTTCATTTCGCCCTTTACGAGTACTACAAGGTTCAAACACCCCTACGATTTTGATCCACAAGGAATACACGTCAACTAGGACAAATATTAGTATGAAATGTTCATGTTTCAGTCATCTAGGCATTTCATCAAACTTAGCGTGGATAAAACCCTACAACCTTCATCAATGGTTACACCATAGGATAAGGCACCTTCAGTCACTGGCTCATATCGTCCACAAGGTAAAGCAACTAAAGCACCTTAATTGTTGAAGAATACACTTTGGGTATAGTCAACTGAAAATTATCAATTCCGCAGGCACAACTCCATAGAGATTAAGCAGTTCATCTTGCAAGACATACCTAAATGATGGCTAAAGAGAACCACTCCACCTTAAAAAAAACAATTGGCAAGCAGCAGTTGAGGCCAATGTTAACTTAGTGTGCAATTCAACAATCGAGCAGCGTCTACAGAGAACTAATATACATCAGCTTGACGGGCAGACTTCAGACATGTCCTGTACAAAAAAAGATAAAAAAATCAACCATCACAGGCTAACCAAAATTATCTTGCATGTCAGTTCGCCTTCATATGGCAGCACAGAATACTGATAATAACTAAATGATGACATATTGAATTAGACGCCGAGGGTCTATCAGAAACAGCCTCTACCTTCATGGTAGGGGTAAAGTCTGCGTGCACTCTACCCTCCCCAGACCCCACTTGTGGGTTACACTGGGTATGTTGGTGTTGACACATTGAATTAGACATGGAAGCTCAATTACTAAAATAGCAAAATAATAATAATTCAAAAATCCAAATTCACCACTGAAAAAAATACAGCTGCCTATCATAGTTAAAAAAGGTTGTGTTTGGACTTTGGTATGAAGGAAAATGTTTTCCACGGAAGATGAATTCCTGAAAAATAAATGGCTTTCTTACTTATTTTCTTGTGCTCGGTATGTAAGCAGAAAATATTATCCCAAAAGCATTTGTAAATAATCTAGACAAACACTATAGGGATGGGGTGCGAGGTAAGATGTGCGGGTGGTGGGAATGGGGGCTATGGGGGTAGGGGTGGGGTGTGTTGGAGGGTGGGAGGAGACAATTAGTGTGGAATGTTACTTGTGGAATTTGTTTACCTAAAGAAAATGTTTTCCAAATATTTTGACTAACCAAGCATGGAAATTGAAAAACATTTCCTGGAAAATGTTTTACTCCGTACCAAAACACATCAAGATTCAAAGTTTCCCATTTCACAGAAGTTGCTTCTTCCTGACTGCCAATTTTACATCGATTGCCCTTCTTAAGATGCTCAAGCATTTGTCTAGATGATTTTGTAAGTATCTCTCTGAAATATTCTATATATTGCATTACTCTTTCCTTGAGTAAGTTGTTGATAAAATCAAATTCATTTCATCTGTACACCACTGATCTGAATTTTGTTCTCATTCTTCCGCCTAGTAGAAACAACCAAAAGAAAATCAACTAAGCAACTGCCCCAATCTACAACAAATTTATTGGTCAAATAAACAGATTTTCTTTTACTTTAATTAAGTCGCTATGACGTCATTTCTTACTTATTACCACAGGGTACCAAATCTTAGAGAACCTTTTCTCGTTTCTTTGGTGGTCGAAGCCAAAACCTAATATCTTTCCCTTCACTATTTTTTTCCCAGAAGCAAGAGTAAACTATTTCATTAGGACAGTGTGCAACCAGTTTTTTCTAGTCTAAGATGAGATGAAGGAAATCAAATGCATACTGAACCCATATTCTAAACCAAAGTAACTCTCAAAGACTCTTTAACTGTATGCTTGTACACAATAAAATCTACACCCTGTATAATAATAAGCTGAAATTTCAGGACAAGTCATAAACTTATTTAAGCTCAATAATGCAGACCATAGGAAAAAAAAAGACTTTCTTCCACTATTTTCACATCATTACGTTTTCCAGCCCACGTTTGTATAGACCCTTCTTTCCATGGGTCAATGCTTCTCTTGCTGAGAGCAGACACAAAACTAAAGATGGTCCTTGCTCCCACCCGGCACCCCCCTTCCTCACTCATCTTAAGGTATACATATGATACCTAAGATATTCTATGACCTCACAAGTAGGGACGAATTTAGGTATAAAAATGGGTCACGTGAACCCATGGTCACTCGACCAAACTCGGTATATTATGTGTATGATTCTTAAAATATATCTAATATTAACTGAAGGAACACATGGTCAAATGAGGTTAAGTGATGCACTGGTAAAGTATTGAGTTTAATTTCTCAAGGTTTAGGGATCAAACCCAACTAGCTACACTTTTGTGTCTTTTTTTTAAAGGTGCTCTTGAAATCTTGAAATCTTGGATTCGCCTCTGCTCACAAGTCAAAGGTGATACTCGCTAATACACTCCATTTTCTGCAACTACTTATCTTAAGCAGCAAATTTTCTAGTTGAAAGCACAAGAAAGAATCTGTTTAATTAAAACAGCAAATCTTTAAGGAATGAAAATCATACAGCAATAAAGAAATTAGCATAGCACATAAAGGAACACAATTTTTTAAAACTTAATGTAGGAAAAGACACAACTTTGCATAGTTGGTACTTGAAAGCTTGATGCTAACACCTCCATCTAAAGTTCTTCAAATTAAGGATTTGCACCCATATTTTAGCTGTTTAGTTGTTTCTTTACAATTTACTCAAAAAATTGGTCCTGCGAGCAACAGTTACTGTACATCACAGTATTTACTCATCATGTACACATAACTACTGCTACACTGCCATATGTTTTCGAAGCAGAGACACATTATCAGTCTTTAAAATTTCATGTATTACTTGTTAACTAAATTATGTGAAGTTGCATTTCATAAACTTCTTACTACTTCATTTCTGGTTATTCAAATGTTGTGGTTGGGTCTACTGAAATTATCTGTATATGCTTTAAATAGCATTTTTCCCTTATAAGAACTAGTTATCATCCTTATTGAAGTGCACACAAGTTCGCACAGACACCATAGCTATCAAAAAAAATGGTTACTCATCCTTTATCCTTAGGTAATTATGGCCATTTTTTATCCAGTAAATTTTACTAGCTTACACTTTCATAAATTTGCATAACTTTCTCCAATTTGACAGCAAAGTGGAAGGAGCAGAAACCTTTACTGATACACATTCTCTGTTCATGTAGTCCATTTTGGGAAATATATCATGCCAATAAGAATTACCATATCAGAAGCATTATATGCACATGTTATTAATTCTCTCAGTTCACAATCACAATAAAACTCACCACAACGGTTTCCATTTGCTTTACATCATAAAAGCACTATCCAATTGCAGAGATCTTAAAGAGTTTGTTCAACTTACACAAAATGGCGAGTCAATAGACAGAGTTTGCAAATAAAGTTTGTGAATAGGGAAAAAATCATGTCAGAGCATATACAAGATTGAGTTAATGGTTGTAATTCTAAGAAATTAAATTAGTGAGCAAATGCTGGAATTTGTAGAAGTGCTTAAAGCATGTGGCAGCAACCCAAAAGAGCAAGTATATCACACAAAATGGGAATTACAAGGTAAAAGCAGTAAAACATAAAGTACAAACTACTCTAACATGTCAAACTTTCCATCAATAAGTTCCATTCAGACTCTTGATTAATCAAGGCCCAATACTCCCAATTTCATGGTTTGTTGAAAAGAAAACTCTTTTTTTCACATGCATAGCATCTACGACCTAAATAACTAAAGAAATTCAGCTCAGAATTAAGGTAAGAGAAAGATTGCAACTTTCGAGTGAAAAAAAAAAAAGGACTAAAAAGCTTCCATCTTTACCTTTTATCCATTTATGGAGTGAATAGGCAGAGTTTGCAAATAAAGTTTGTGAATACAAGAAAATCACATCACAGCATAAACAAGATTGAGTTAATGATTGTAATTCTAAAAAATTAAATCGGTGAGCATGAAGCAGCAACCAAAAGAGCAAGTATATCACAAATACAAGGCACAAGCTGTAAAACATAAAGTACAAACTACTCTAACATAACACGATCTCCCATTGTTCTAAGACCCTTGATTAGAAACCTAAAGCATTTTTAATCAAAGGCCCAATATTCTCAAATTTCAGGAGTTTGTGAAAAATAAAACTCTTTTTTTACATGCGTAGCATCTACGGCCTAAACAACTAAAGAAACTCAGCTCAGAATTAAGGTAAGTGAAAGATGGAAACTTTCCAGCGAAAAAAAGAAGAAAAAGATTCATCTTTGCCATTTTTTCTCACTTTCTTTTCCATTTATGGGGTGAATAGGGGCAAGTTCAATTAAAGAAAGACAACAAATGAAATGGACATAACAAGAGAATGATACTTCGAAAAGAAATGAATTCTATAGGAAGGGAAAAAATCTAATCACAGCATAAACAAGAATGAGTTAAAGCATGAAGCAGTAACCAAAGAAGAAGTATATAAAAAATATAAGGTATAATCTGTGAAACATAAAGTACAAATTACTCTAACATACCACTACCTCCCATTATTCTAAGTTCCATTAAGACCCTTGTTTAGAATCCTCAAGCATTTTTTATCAAGACCCAATAGCATTTTCGACATAAATAACTAAAGAAACTCAGCTCAAAATTAGGTAAGTGAACAAAAAGACTAAAAAGATTCCATATTTACCCTTTTTTCTCACTTTTCTTTCCATTTACGGGGTGAATAGGTGCAAGTTTAATAAAAAGATTTGAGTTAATGATTGTAATTCTAAAACATTAAATTGGTGAGCAAATAATGGAATTTGTAGAATTACTTAAAATATGCAGCAGCAACACAAAAGAGCAAGTATATCACAGATACAAGGTATAAGCTGTAAAACATAAGGTACAAACTACTCTAACATACCGCTACCTCCCATTGTTCTAAGTTATCATTAAGACCCTTGATTAGAATCCTAAAAAGCATTTTAAATCAAGACTCAATAGCATTTACCACCTAATTACTAAAAAGATTCAATCTTTACCCTTTTCTCTCACTTTTTTTTTTCCATTTATGGGGTGAATAGGTGCAAGTTTAATGAAAAACTTTGAGTTAATGATTGTAATTCTTAAAAAATTAAACTGGTGAGCAAAATAATGGAATTTGTACATGTAGCAGCAACCCAAAAGAGCAAGTATATCACAGATACAAGGTACAAGCTGTAAAGCATAAAGTACAAACTACTCTAACATAACACTACCTCCCATTGTTCTAAGTTGTCATAAAGACCCTTGATTAGAATCCTAAAAAACATTTTTAATCAAGAACCAATAGAATTTACCACCTAAATACTAAAAAGATTCAATCTTTACCCTTTTTCACATTTTTTTTCATTTCTAAGGTGAATATAGGAAAAATTGCATCAAAGAAAGAATTATATAGAAAGAGCAAAAAAAATGTACCTTGAATGGGGTTTATTTTGTGATGAAAGAGAGATTTGAAAACCCTAGACAGACATGTAAGAAGAGAGCAAGAAAGAACAATGGTGTTTTTGGGCAAAGTATTCTTGTCCTTTTGACTTCTGCTTTAAGATGTGAACAGCGCGGATAAATTTATTAAATAATGGTTTGTTGACAGTTGGGGTGGTGGCGCAGTTGGCTAGCGCGTAGGTCTCATAGCTTCTGAGTTATCCTGAGGTCGAGAGTTTGAGCCTCTCTCACCCCATTATCCTTTTTTCCCTATTTTTGTTGTCACTTAGTTTCTAGGACCCACGTAAGGATTCGATTGATTTGATTTCTCATCGAAAAGTCTCACTTTAGTGATAGAAAGTACTACTTCTTATTAAAATGAGTCAATTCCCAAGACTTGAATATTACAACAAAGATACAAAAAAAATAAGACAATAAAATATTCATATATAAAGTAAATGGATACACACATAAATAGTGAGAGTCTACGCGATACCTAAACAATATGACTAAGAAATGGAGAAGAAGAGGCTAACCATCTACCCTTCCCACACATTACTGACAAAAATTCAACTACTCACTAACTTTCTATCTTAATTCTCGACCTCCAAATCTTCCTATTTAAGGTTATGTCCTTGGCCAGCTGGACTTGTACCATGTCGTGTCTAATCACCTCCCCCATTTCTTTTTCGGCCTACCTCTACCTCTCCGAATTCCTGTTACCTCCAATCTCTCACACCTTCTGACTGGTGCATCCTCGCACCTTCTCTTCACATGTCCGAACCATCTCAATATCGATTCCCTCATCTTATCCTCTACGGAGGCCACTCCGACCTTGTCCCATATTCTAGTCATATCTCTCCTAGTATGACCACACATCCATCTACGCATCCTCATCCCAGCTACCTTCATCTTCTAAACATGGACGTTCTTGACTACCCAACATTCTGTCCCATACAACAATGCTGGTCTAATCACCACTCTGTAGAACTTGCCTTTCAGCCTTGGCGACATCTTCTTATCGCAAAGCACCCAGAGGCGAGCCGACATTTCATCCATCCTGCTCCACTACGGTACGCGACATCATCGTCAATCTCCATGTCTCCTTGAATTATAGATCCAAGATACTTGAAGTTTTCTCTTTTAGGTATAACTTTTGTCTCGATCTTTACTTATACGTCGGCCTCCCGCCTCACGTCACTGAACTTACACTTCATGTACTCCGTCTTCGTCCTGCTTAACCTAAAATCTTTAGACTATAAGGTCGTCCTCCAAACTTCCAACCTATCATTAACTCCATTGTGTGTCTCGTCAATCAAAACTAGGTCATCTGCGAATAACATACACCACGGCACCTCCTCTTGAATATGTCATGTCAATTCGTCCATCACTAATGCAAACAAAAATGGGCTAAGGGTTGATCCCTGATGCAACCCTATCACGACCGAAAAATATTCTGAATCGCCTCCGACTATCCTAACTCTGGTCTTGGCACCCTCGTACATGTCCTTAATTGCCCTGATATATGTCACTGGCACACCTCTAGACTCCAAGCATCTCTAAAGAATCTCCCGAGGGACTTTATCATACGCCTTCTCAAGATCAATGAACACCATATGTAAATCTCTCTTTTTGTCCCTATACTGCTCCAACAATCTCCTGACAAGATGAATCGCTTTTGTAGTCGATTGTCAGTCATGAATTTAAACTGGTTCTCGAATATAGACACATCCGTCCTCATCCTCATCTCGATCACCCTCTCTCAAACGTTCATAGTGTGGCTTAGCAGCTTAATACCCCTAGACTTCCACATTCCCAATACTTGAATGCGAGTCAATATTTCCTATTGGAATGACTCTATAACATCCCATAATTTTAGGCGATGGTTTGAGCACCTACACGTAGGCAGGTAGACCGGGCCTCGGGGAATTTATGTTATATTTACGTATGCTAATAAAGAGATTAGTATATAAAAGGATTAAAGCCCGAAATAATTTTGGATGTAACAAGTGTGACGACGGAGATTAGTAATATTTTTGTGTATTCCGAAAAGAGGCTATGGACTAGTGGTATATCGCATGATTGTGATAATGAATATATGAATATTTTATAAGTTATCAAGATTTAAGTGAATTGGGATCAAGAATTAATTATGCGATGAGTTTAATTATTAGTGGGGAACAAGACTAAGTGGGCTGATGACAAGACTTAGTGGGGGTATCTACGTGTGGCATGTAGATAAAGTCCCTAAGTGACTAACTTAATATAATCTAGTAGGTGGTAGCCTATTATGGAGAATGGGTAGTATGAGGTTATCAATTAGTGGACACACTGCTAATAGTGACGTTTCAATTAGAGCCAGCATTCAAGAGAAGTGTCGGATTCAATTTCACAAATGATAGTCATATAGAAGACGAGATTATTAAACATGCAAGGCAGAATGAATTTAGTGACATTCAATGGTACCCTTCAAAACATAATGTTGTGTACAGAAATGATAATAGAGTCCCCTTAGACACATCTGGCGGTGGTGTCAATGATTTTCTTGGATTTCAATCTAGTCCTATTTTGCTATCCAAGTCTGTTCGAGCCACAGAGTGAAGGCAACAACGTGATCTTTGGATGACAAGAGAAACGACATTTTACAAAGAGCAGCAATGTGATTTACTTCTTAGTTGCAGCTAGATAATTGGTTTCATAGGCAACGGTTTGTATTAAAAGCTATCGAAGAGGGAATTATTCAGGTATGTTAAGGCAAATTATTTCTTCTTTTGGCATGTTCCATGAAACGAACGTAATCGTGATATTATTCCATAAGTTATTCTACTCCTAGTAGTTAAGAATGATCATGTTATTGATTTCTATGTTAAAAACATGTCTAAATATGTTCCTAAATCCTTATTGAGGTATATGAGAAAGATGTTAATATTTCCAATGTTAGCTGAAGGTACAAGGATAGTATGTCATCCTATAAGTTCAGAATGTTTTATTGTCATTCATGCATTTTCATTTGTATTATATTCATATATTACCCTAGACCCACATGTGTTATATACACTACTATATGGTATCAATATATATATGTAGGGGATGGCGAAAAAGGAAAGACATTATATACGCGTCACCACCTGCAGCTGGTACAGATATCACAAAAAGAAAGATGCCCATGTGAGGGCAATATTGATGCCCTTATGTGGCCAATATGATATGATGCCCTTGTGTGGCCGATATAACCTGATGCCCACAGAGGCGGTTATTGGAAGGAAGATGCCCTTGTGTGGCCAATATTTATATGTATACCGCATTTGCATTGTGCATAACATTTAGGCATATGTATTAGGGCCCTCAGAGGCATTTACTGCTAGTCGACTGCTTTTGTTTCAGTTTATTGTTATATCCCTGTTATGCTATTATTCATGTCTGACATACTCAGTACATCAGTTAACTGGACCGCCGCGTTCCTCGCGTAGCGCCATTCGCCCGAGGTCGGGTTTGTATTCGTAATATAGGAAACGAGGGTACTGACGTCCCTTTTGTCGGGGGACGCTGCGTTTCATGCCCGCAGGTTCAGTTAAAGAGAGCGGCGGTTCGCACTAGTAGGTTGATGGTTCCGCTGATATTGGAGCACTCTGTTTGCTTCGGAGTTGCAGTCTAGTCGTGGTATGGTATTTTGCATATGAATATGGGTATGGCGGGGTCCTGTCCCGTCCTAGTGATGTTATGTACTATTTAGAGTCTTATAGGCAGTTATCTTGTGTATAGTAGTTGTGTTGTGTATGGCCTTGTCGGCTGTGATGTATGTTATGTGTCAACCGAATATTTGGTAACGGCCCTTGCGGCCCTGATTGATTTCGGTTAGCTGGTAAGTATGTGAAGGGTGGTGCCCGACTGATAAGGCCTGGATGCCCGTCGCGGCCCTCCTATTTAAATCGTGACAGACTTGAACGCGAGTCTCGCTTTTGAGATAAGGCAACCCCTATAAAAAAAATGACTGTGTTCTCAAGACTCGCACTATTCACTATGATGGAACGAAAAAGACCATAAAGGAGATATGGTAGTTTGGTTTGTTCAACTTTCATTTTAACTCTTCATCGATAGCTGGTTTTCCCCGTCTAAAATGACGACCCTCACTATTAAAATTACTAATAAAATATTGAGATTAAAAACTTGTTAGATGATATTTCAAGATACCAGTGATTTTTACTCAAAAAAGTTGAACTTTTTCTAGAATGAAATTCATGTTCAAATACCATTTTAACTTCAAAATCACTCTTTTTCAACTCTAACTTTATAGTAATTCTTTTTATTCAATTTCAACCAAACATTGTCTATATGCCTACTTAATTGGTGATCATGTTTAGATTGGTTTTATAATAACTTCATGTGATGTCCTAATAAAGTAATTAACTAAATCATATATTTAATATTTTTGTTCAATTTAGTCTCTTTTTAAAGTTTGTTCTATGTAAAAGTTGAGCGACATTGAAACAGATTCTCTCATACGAGATATCTAATTTCAAGCTTATTTAAGCAATTCTCGAACCTTATCAAGTAATATGCCCCGTGATTATATATTTAGTGATTAATTTTTTTATTTCAAAATGTTAATTTAGGGTGAAATTGCTCTGATTGTGATTTCCTTCATATTCTTGCTTCTCGGTTAATTTTGTAGATTTGACTTACTTCAAATCTCTTTGATTAATTTGTGACTGCTTTGCTTTCTGATTGATTTCAAATCGCTAACTTTATAATTCTTTTTATTCAATTTCAACCAATCATTGTCCATATGCCTACTTAATTTGTGATCATGTTTAGATTGGTTTTAGTATAACTTCACGTGATGTTCATGGGTGGCTCAAGGATAAGGCTACTAAATCATTTGTTTTAGGCCTTCAAGAGTCAAAGGTCCTCTACTATTATTATATAACTAATCTGTACGCATTTATAGCTCTATATGCAAACAATTAGTATAACATATCTTATTATATAACTTGAAAAATGTTCTTTCAAGTTAAGAAACAGTTAGCCATGTACTGCAATACAATACCTTGATTCTTGTTTTTAAAATTTTTATTGGTAAATATTAAGACTTAGGTAGTTTAATTTAAAGTTCAAAAATATTAGGCAAAGTTTTACGATCATTTAACTACAAATTTAAAAATTGATTTTTTTTTACTACATCTCTAATGTCATGACTATACAGGAAATGATGAACTTTTCAAAATAATAATTGTAACTTTGTAATGCAGAGTAATTTTCTAGTGGTTATAAGAAGACTTTTGTTGAAGAATTAAAATTAATTGTGACTTGAGATATTGAAATAAAGACTTGATAATAGGGAAGAAGATTTAATGTATTGATATGTCACTATACAAAAATTATAACTTTTTATATTAAGAAGACTTGACAATGATATTTAATTCTATATAATATATATATTTTTTCTAATTATCATAAATAAAAATGTTATTATTAAATTTTTTTTAGTTTGGGTTGTTCAAACAAGTGACCAATTAGGTTAAGTTTCTATGTCTCATAAATGCCTAAAATACATTTCAACCTTTGCCCGAATTTGTTGTAACACACTTAACCTTTATGGTGGTCCTATTAACCCTCTGAATATATTTTAAAGCATTTATTTGACATTTATCTGAAAAATTGAATTAAAATCCAACGCTACACAAACCAAGACTTGATTATGAAAGAATATATTGATTCACAAGATCAAATTTTAAGAGAATCAACGGCTTTCTCCATAAAAAAATTAAGAGTGTATGAGAGAATTCTAATTTTTTATTTTGCTAGAAGAGTGAAATGACCTGAAAATAATCGGACTCCTTTGATTTTTGGCCTTTTGTTTAGTACGTATTTGAATTGTTATCCAGCTCACTCGATAAATGCGAAATAAATTCCATAAAAATATAACTAGGGGAGAATAGGATCCTCGTAAAGGTTAGGTGTGTTACAGTAAATTCGGACAAAGATTGGAGTGTATTTTAGACATTTTCCCTTAATTTGTATATATACCTACCTCGTTGGTTATGATTTCTCCTTCTTCCGGTACATTCATTTTTTTTTTTTGTTTATGGTGATTTTATATACCTTTTTAAACTCAATTTTCTGAATTACTATTTTTATTTGTCCATGAAAAAAATATTTAAATGAAATAATTCTTAAAATGATTACTTTATAGCTTTTCATCTAAAAGGGTTAAAAAGATGAATTTCGGAAAAAAAATATACATGAATTCATTAAAAACATTTATGATATCTTATCAAGTTTTGGCTTTAGGCCCCTAATTGTATTGAGTCGTCCATGGTGATGTCCTCGTAAAGTAATTAACTCAATCATATATTTTAAATTTTTGTTCAATTTAGTCTCTTTTTAAAATTTGTCGTATGTAAAAGTATAACGATATTGATGGGAATTCTGTCATAAGAGATATCTAATCCTGTCTTTGTGGAAGGATCAACTTATTTGGTTACAAGTTTGACATATGCAAATTATAATGTTTTTATTACTATCGAGTAAGAAAGTCATATATCTCTGGTATGTATCACATAATGTATTTAGTCATTTTTGTTCCAGAGAGATCTCTTTGAAGATTAGGTATCCTGCAAGTATGTTAGGCAAAACTTGTTACTCGATAGATTATCAACTTAACAAGTTAAATGATATAGAAACAGAATGTGTTGATGCTGGTGAACACATTTTTGAAACTTTTCAAGTTTCAACCATCATTGGTAAACTTCCGCCTTCATGGAAAGATTACTAAAAGAAACTAAAACACAAGAAGAGGTCTATCTCTTTGGATGAACTTCTTCAGGGCATTCAAATTGAGATCGAAAGCCTTAGAAGTAGAGATGACAGTGGATCCTGGACCCGGTGGATCCAGATCCGTTTTATAGGATATGGATTTTCAAAATTTGGACCCGACGGATCCGGATCCGTTTCTGACGGATCGGATCTGGATCTGGATCTTGTATTTGAGATCCGTATCCGATCCAGATCCGACCCGTGGATCCGTTTTTTATTAAATATATTCATAACCTAGAATATAATTTTATAAGTATTTTCTTAAAATTGCTAAGCACATCCTTGCAAGTTTAATTCTCAAAACAAGTTTAATTTATCCCCGCGTTAACTCAAAAACCAAAAAATAAAGAGGTAACTTCGATAATAAAATCAATGTTATATCAGTGAATGACTAACATCTCCATAGACAAGTAGTTAAAATTATATTCACTTCATTTGTGAAGATTCCAAGTACATGCAAATTCTGCATTGTGGAAATACTAGTAAGCATTTTTCACAACTATTGTCATTGTCCAACATTTTCAATTAATAGCTCACAATCAAAACGAGACAACGAACAAAATATCTCATATGAACATTTCAAAATTAAAACACAATAAACTGTTAGCTAAGTAGAAATCGTTTGTCAGTTCAAAAAAAATTCTTAGCAATATTGTACATACCCTGTGGATCCGATGGATCCGGATTTGGATCTGATTTTTATGAACCCGATGGATCTGGATCCGGATCTAGATTCAGGTATGAAAAACAGATCTGGATCTGGATCTAGTAGGATCTGGTCCAGATCCTATCCGTTGCCATCCCTACTTAGAAGATATGGTTCAGTTTCTTCGAAGAATGATGGTGTGAATCATGTTTATGAGAAAAACCTTCATGGAACTTCTAAGGGAAACAAAGGAACGTCCAAGAAGAGGAAATTCTTTAAGAAAAATGAGAATGAGGATAACAGAAACAACAAAAAGAAAGGCAGTTGTTATGTTTGTGACAAACCTGGCCACTATTCTAGGAAATGCCATCACCGTAAGGGGAAAGACAAGAAAAAGGAACAAACCAATGTGGTTGATGACAAAGACTTTGTCGCTGTCATGTCTGAAATATGTCTTGTCAACGATGACACTACTGATTGGTAGGTGGACTCAGGTGCTACCTATCATGTTACTCCAAACAAAAGTTTGTTCAAGACATATGAAATGGTGAAAGAGGCCAAGGCTGTCTACATGAGAAATGCGTCATCAAGCGAAGTTCTTGGCGTAGGCACTGTTGTTCTTCCCCTCACTTTGGAAAATACTTTAACTCTGAAAAATGTGTATGATATCCCCTCTTTGAGGAAGAGTCTTGTATCGGTCCACAAATTGGACGAAAATGATTTCAAAGTAGCATTTGGTTCCCAAAAGTGACTATCACTAAGAATGAGAAGTTTGTAGGAAAAGGGCTACGTGAAAGACAAAATGTACTTGTTAAATGTTGACTATATAATAAGACTGCATCTTCTGCTTACTTTTTTGATGTTTTACTTAATGTTGATAATCATGTTAATTGAAATTATAGAGTAGAGAATGTTGGTATAAATGCTATGAATCGCATGTCCCACCCGTTTTTTACCGCGGTTCGCGACGTGATGGTCCGATTCCCCCTTGGATTGATTAAATCTGTTAAAGCTATTGAAGAGTCGCCACCTAATTATTCTACGGTGAATTAGGACACCTAAATATTAACTAAGTGCTGCAAAGTGAACTCCAATTTATGGTCTGCGAAATTATGAGATTCTGGGTAAAGATTCTTTATTATCCTAAAGGGAAGGAGTTAGACATCCTTTAAGACCCGCTAACTTACGATTATCCGGTCAAACTCAGATTACTTATTATGCTAAAAAAATGTATGTTTTTAAAAATATAAAGTTAAAATTGATGTTGCAAGTAGTTAATAAAGGGATGCATTTTGTAAAAGTATGCATATGTATGACATTGTTAAAAAAATGTGTAAAATTGATTTTAGATAAAGGTATGCATACATGACATTTATTTATAAAAGATGTAAAGTTGAAAAAAGTATGCATTTGTATGGAATTATTTATGAAATATATGACAAATTGATTTTTGGATGAAAAGCTTGCTAGTAAGGAGAAAAGCAATTTATTTGTAATGCAAAGGAAGTGATTTTTTGAAAGTCATTTCATAGCGAATTGGATAAAAACAAGACGTCATTTCGTATGATTAATAGTGTGGGTAAAATATGACCAAATTATCTTAAAAGATTGAAACATGCATGGCGAGCCTAAATGAACAAGCGCCGGATTTTTGATTTTAAAACTGTCCGAGCCTAAAATAAATAAGCTAGAGAAGGGTTTCCAATTTTAAACTACCCTATTGATTATCCATTCATAGCCTAATTATTCTAAATGTCCTAACAATGACACAAACATTAACTAATTATTACAACCCCAAAAATAGAAATAACGGAATTAAAGAATAATAATAAAAGGGGACTAAGGCGGATGACGATGTCATCTCGCCCTATTTGTTTAGAAATCCCGAGGTTGAAGAATGCAAGGAATGTGGATGCGGGTCTTTGTTTGTCAAGGTCATGACGAGTCTCATAATGAGACACTTTGTTGCTCCGATGCATTTCATGTAAAATAAAGAAAAGAAAAGAATTAGTCGACTGGACATAAAAATATATATCTAAAACTGTAAACAAATAATTCATGTGAGGTGAATATGTTGTTGGCCTCTCCGAATTTTGGGAAAATCAGCGAGATGTGGCACCCGTGGGCCCATGTTCATGCGAAGGGAATAAAGGGAGGGGGAAACATACATATGAGTTAGATGATATCCAGACTTATCAGATATAAATACAATACTGGAAATTAAACATTTATTTTATATTAATCTTAGCAGTCCTAGCGATCACAACATCGGCTTAAGGTCTGGTGGGCTTTACACACCATGCGCAAAAATGAAAGAGGGGCCCAAATGTAATTTGCAGTCTTAAAGAAGGGGAAGCAGACCAGCCCACTATGTGATAAGCCCAAATCTCAGACAATTATGCAAATCCATATTTACAAGTGATATATAAAAGGTCTCATCGATAAAAGGGTATACCCATAGGTATACAAAGTACGTGACTCGAATATACATCGGGTGTATACTCAAATCTATATCCTTTGTACACTAACAAATATATCACAACATAGAAAATTCCCATGGAAAGGAAGAGAGAATTAATTGAATGTTAATCACATAACAGAGAAGGATTTTACACATTTAATATCCAAAACAAGCCTATATAAGCAGAACTCAGGTTCAACATATGGAAGAAAAGAAAACAGGCTGGGATTATCTATCACTGACACAGTATTCGACTATTTGATAAGCTACTATCACATCCAACACAAGAACTGATCCATGGAAATGAGGGTAAATCCGCAGGCTCAGCAGGTATATCAAGCAGGTTGAGTATTATCATAGAATATAGACCTTTTATCTAATCAAAGTCAACTATATCAGATCTGTAGGCAGGTTTCAACTGTTCTAAACACACCTAAGCATTCTTAAAGAAAAGAAATACAAGATCAAAACTTGAGTATGTGTAGCGGGGGGCGGGGGCGGGGGGCGCTCTTGATTAACATGCTATGAACTGGTTCCAGCAGAGGGGGTGCCAATAAAGGTAATTAATATCCCAATCCCTTTAAATAGGTACTAGCGGCATCTTCAGCACATTACGCTAAATGCAATACTAGTCTTGAGCTTAATGGAACAGACAAA
Organism: Anisodus tanguticus; assembly: GCA_034509755.1. Classification (NCBI taxonomy): domain Eukaryota; kingdom Viridiplantae; phylum Streptophyta; class Magnoliopsida; order Solanales; family Solanaceae; genus Anisodus; species Anisodus tanguticus. Next base: position 46,141,180 of record CM067555.1, read on the forward strand.
AATACATATATACAATAGTAATTAACTAAACATGCTGTCATACTTATCCTAGCTTAGACATGAAAGAACACAACAACATGCATAAACTACTACATATGACCCATACAACAAAGAAAGCACGAAAATGCAGAAAAATAAATAGAGAGATGTATTTACGGACCTTTTCCGGGCAGCGAACCGAGGCGTCGTCTCGAATCATGGATCCCACTTGGAGAGGTTTTGTTTATGCGATTATAAGGAAATAAAGGCTTAAGTATTTCGTGGCTTTGTCAAGCCGAGAATGAGAGTAAAAGAAGGAATTTTTCAAAATCGAAACTTGTTCAAGAAAGGATTTTTGGCTCTCTGGATTCTTTAGATAATAAAGGATGGTCGATTTTTGTTCTGCCTTTTTTGAAAAAAACAGACCCCCTTTTTTCAAAGAACCCCCCTAAGAAAAAATCGATTTTTGTTCTGCTTTTGAAAAAGACAAGAAAGAAACCCCCCCCCCCCTCAAACACAACCCAAAAGGTTGTATTTATAGCCAAGATCGAGGGGTTTCAACAGCTTCTTCAAGAAGCTTTTGAGTTTGAAATTCGAATTCAAAAAGAAGGGAAAAGTTCTGGGAATTCTGGCATTGAAAGCATGAAAAGGGGATAGGCTTTTCAGGTTTTGCAGAGACTGATTGTAAAGGGAGAGAGCCGTTGGTCCCGTTTGGCGTTTGGATTCGACGGGGTCAACCTTGAATCCAAAGGATTTTGAGGTTCCTTCTTTCCAGTTACCTAACAGAGCTTTTGCAGCTCTTCAGACGCCTCAAAAGGTCATGGGTGATGGTGAGGGTGATGGGGAAAAGGAGATTGGTGGCAGGGGTGTCGCTGAGGCGTTTATCCGGCGGTCCGTTGGGTTACCGGTGTAAAGGGTCGTTTGGTTTGGGCTCAGTTTCTGGTTACGTTTCTTGCTGGTTTTGGGGACGATTTGGTTGAAAATGGGATTTAGGGGTTTTAGTTGGGGCCGGTTCGGTTGGGGGACTTGGGCTGGTGGGTGTTGGGCCGATTGGGTTCTTTCGGTGGGTTGGGGTGGAATGTTTTGGATTGAAATATAAAAGGGAGTTTATTATAATAAAAAATGCTTTGAAAAAGCGTAAATTATAACGATAAAAACAACGATGTGATAATAATAAAAATATAATATTTGTGAAATGCTTAATGGTTAATTTAAATAAAAAATGCGATGTCGTTTTGTGAAAGTAAAATAACGTAAAATATTATGGCAAAAACTATGATTAGGATATTAAAAGGCGAATGATAGTAAAAAATATGAATAATAATAACGATGATATGAATAATATATATATATATATATATGCGCATGTATGTATATAAATTAAATTTGTTTTGAGGTGTCAAAATATTTAAAATTGCAAATAAATAACGGAAAAGATGGGACAAAATTGGGTGTCAACAACATGATTTCAAATGATTTTATTCCAAAATTTTCTAAAACTTTTACCACAAAAACTTGTGAATGTTGCTCTCAATCCAAATTGATTAAATCTTCTTTCAAAAGTGGTGTTAGAACAAATGGTTTACTTGAACTTATTCATACGGATATTTGTGATAATAAAGAGCATATTACTAAAGGTGGTAAAAGATATTTCATAACTTTTATTGATGATTATTCAAAATTCACCTATGTGTATTTGCTTAAAACCAAAGATGAGGCTTTTAATAAGTTAAAAATCTTCAAGGAGGAGGTTGAAAATAAAACCAATTTAAGGATCAAATGTTTGAGATCGAACAGGGGTGGTGAATATCTATCTAACGAGTTTATATCATTTTATTTACAAAATGAAATTGTTAGAGAATTTTCAGCACCTAATACTCCACCACAAAATGGAGTGGCCGAAAGAAAAAATAGATCCTTAATGAAAATGGTTAGTGCCATGCTAATACATTCAAAATTACAAATGAGTTATTGGGGATATGCACTATTGAGTTCTTGTTACATTACTAACAGGATTGTAAACAAGAAACATATGAAAACTCCATTTGAGTTATTTATTGGGCGTAAGCCTAGTATTAAACATCTAAGGGTATGGGGTTGTATTGCATATGTTTTGGACGCAACTTTGAAAAGGCCAAAACTTGATAGTAGAGCAGTTAAATCTGTTTTTATTGGTTATTCTGCTATGAGTAAAACATATAGATTTCTTAAGCTTCATGATAATAGTGTATTTGAGGTTGCGCATGCTATATTTTATGAACACTTGAATATTCGTGATGCTGATAAAATAGAAATAAATAATGATTTATTTGGTGAACTTGATATTAATGAACATGCAACCGAAAATGAAATTGTGAATGATGAGAATTTAGAAGAAAAGGAGAATGATGAAATAATCGAATTAAGGAGAAGTAATAGATATATAATTGAAAAGAATTTTGGTCATGATATGTTGACTTACATGTTAGAAGATGATCCAAAAACTTTTCAAGAAGCTATGTCACAATCAGATTCTGATATGTGGGAAAGAGCCATGGATGATGAAATCAAGTCTATACTTGAAAACCAAACCTAGACTCCTTTTGATTCACCTCCTATGACTAACCCTATTGGTTGCAATTTCAAGAAGCTATGTCACAATCAGATTCTGATATATGGGAAAGAGCCATGGATGATGAAATCAAGTCTATACTTGAAAACCAAACCTAGACTCCTTTTGATTCACCTCCTATGACTAACCCTATTGGTTGCAAGTGGGTTCTGAAAAAGAAACTCAAAACTGATGGTACTATTGATAAATACAATGCTAGATTGGTAGCCAAAGGTTATAGTAAAAAAAAGAGATTGATTATTTCGAGACATTCTCCCCCGTTTCTAAATTCACATCAATCAAAATCGTGTTTGCTATTACATCCATGTATGGATTAGAGGTTCATCAAATGGATGTTAAAACTGCGTTCTTAAACGGAGACTTGGATGAGGAAATTTATTTGCATCAACCTGAAGGTTATGTCGTTAAGCGTGAAGAACATAAAGTATGCAAATTTAAAAAGTCTCTGTATGGGCTTAAACAAGCACCACGACAATGGTACAAAAAATTTAAGCAAGAAATTAAAAGGTTTGGATTTAAGAGTAGCAAAGTAGAAAATTATATTTTTACTAAGGTTACTCTTGAGTATAAAGTAGTGGTGACTTTATACGTTGATGACTTGTTTATCTTTGGTTCTGACATAAAATGTGTGAATGAGACCAAAGAGTTTTTAAAAACAAGCTTTTGACATAAAGGATTTAGGTCCTGTTGATGTCATATTGGGAGTCAAAGTCCTCAAGAGAGGAGGAACTTACATTCTAACACAATCTCATTACATTGAGAAAGTGTTAAAGAAGTTTAATTACTTTGACCGCAAGGATAATACAAGTCCTATCAATTCAATCGTAAAATTAGTTCTAAATGAAGGAGAAACTGTAAATAAAGAAGAATATGTCAAAATAATCGGTAGTATTATGTATGTGGTGAATCACACAAGACATGATCTTGCATGTTCCATTGGCATATTGAGTAGATTTACTAACAATCGGGGAGAAGATCATTGGAAGGAACTAAAACAAGTACTAAGGTACTTGAAGTCAACAAGGAATTATTGTCTGAATTACAAATGCAATGCATCTACATTTGAGTGTTTTAGTGATGCCAAATTGGACATCAGATGCAAGTGATTCTAAACAGAGACAAGAAGTGTTTTGCAGCAACAAACAAACCAACAGAGATAGAAATTGGGTGCTGAATATACTTAGAAATACTACATAACAGATGATAGGAAAATACGCAATTGTACAAATGAGAAGTAGTTAGGTAGAGAAGGGTACTGCTGTGTTTATTATCATTGTATTTGTTCGTGTGGGGATCAATAAAAGTTTTTTCTTCACAAAAAAAAAGATAGTTGAATAAGAATCTGGGATTAGTAATTAAAACAACTAAAATGACCAATATAATTAACTCTCATGTATTAAACACATTTTTTTCTAAAAATAGATAAAATATATTTCTTATTATCATCTATGCATAACTTGTCTCTAGACCAAACTCTCACTATTTATGAATTGTTATTCCTTAATCATCATTAGATAATTTAATAGTGGAAAATGATTTTACACTATTAGTGTATAGGAGACAAAGTCGAAACTACTAATAATATTTAATTATGAGTTTAAGTTATATGTATTGACAATGAAAAAAACACATAATAAGGTTATCCCGTTATAAACAGGTAAATCCTAAAGATGAATATCAATTGATAAAGTAATAAAAATAGTAACTAACTTATCGACACAAAGTGAATTTTTGATGATTATTATAACTGGAGGAAATATTTTACCTGAAGAAGTCGAGTTTCGAGAGAATTAATTCGTTCCAAGAGTGAATTTTTGGTTGAAGCCTCTTGAAGTGCCACTTCTATTGGCACAAATTGTTCTTCTCCTCTGCAGCATATTGATACTGTTTTCTGGCTTTTAATAATTCTCCTTTTCACCTTCTCTTTACCTTCAAACGTTTCACCTTTGAATAATGAACCAAATGAAAAAACAAAAGTAATTAAAAAAATTGAACATAATTATTCACTATCAAGAATGTAGGGGATGCCCTTTTACTTTTAATCAGAGATGTCGGATTCAAAATCAAATCATAAAAATATCATGGTGCGAAGCTTAATGCGCCCTTTAATGAGTCTTATATTGCACGAATGGGAGATTAAAAAAGTTCCTTGAATTAATTGGTGGTGATAGGGCTATGTGGTATCTTGAAAATTGGGATTTGATGGTTTATGTAGAGCGAATACCATGGGCTGCTAAAATCAGAGTATGATGGCAAAAATTGATCAATCCGAGCTATTGACAGAATATAAAAGATGACCACAAACTTGTATAAACATCTCAACAAGTCGGGATTCCATAACAAACACAGAACACCGAATATAAGAAAAAAATTTGTAGCATACAAAATTAAAGATGATAAGTTTCAAGAAATGAATTTACAACAAGAGAATCTAAGGGATCCATTCTTGAGACAAGAAGACTAGTGAGGTGAATTTGTTTTAAGTTACTTATGTTTTCTTTTTGGTGTGCACTTATTTATTGGGCTGTTAAGATATAAAACAACTGAAATTTTATGGGGACTTTTTCCAAAACTGTTAATATTTTCCCATAAATCTCTCATCTTTGTTGATCAAAGTTTGGGCTTTGGATCTTTTTGTGGGGGAAGAAATTCTATACACATCTAGGTCAATTAATTTAGGGTTTAACTTGTATGTCATAATATTGTAAAATTAAATTAATAATATTTGATCAACTGTGAGAGTTTATTATGAATTGACTAGTTTAATGTTCGTTCCTATCCTTCCGCAAGTCTCCTCTTTTATCTAGGCTTGATGCTGCCGGTGTGAGAGAACTCAACAAAAGCAGAGTTGAATGTCTAAGGTCGGGTCTGGATCAGGGACCTCTAGGGCATGAGACCAAGTGACCAACGCAGTAAGCTAGTACTTTTTATCTCTATTTTTCTTTTGTATTATGTTGAGTTAAGATACATTTAAATGGAGAGATATGATTAAGGAGTTTATATATAGTCGATCCTAACTTATTTGAGCTGAAAGTGTATATTATTATCTAGACACTTAAAAGGTACAATAATTAAATGTTATAAGACTATTTATAACAAGTGAAGTTAGTAACGTGAAAAATGAGACAAGTGACTTTGAAGGTCTAATTTTGCTCGAAGAACATGTATAAAATAAAAAGTTCCAAACTAAAATAAATTCTTATATAATATGGATATATTTTATAAATGGTCACATAACTATGATTTTTTTTCATCAAAGTTACATAACTATATATGTTTTCTAACAGAAAAAAATCACAAAACTTTCACCCTACTAACACAAAAGTCACAATTACCGAAAAATCGAACAAGAAATATTCTTTTCTAATATAAAGTTAAAAAATGGAAAAAAAAAACTTTAAATTGAAAGGAAAAAAAAAGAAATTTTGACTTTTGAAAAGCATCAATTATTGCAGAAAGAGTTTGAACAAATCGGAATAAAGAAAAGACAATTTTTATATAGCCATTTAGAAACGTATTCTCAGGAACATGTTTTCTTTCTGTCACCTCTAAGCAAAGTTCATTGAATCCCATTGAAGCTCAAAAACAAAAGTGTTACGCAAGAAAATTGTCAACCCAAAAAAAAATGCAGAAAACGTTCTAGCCAATATGATGAGTAAATTAAAGGTTCCCGTAAGCGATACGACAATAGAAGATCCTTAGACATAATAGCCCTCCTAGTCTATTGTTGTCAGCCTCACGTTGTGCCTGATTGACGAGTCTACCGTCTTCATGGCTTTTCCAACTTACCAGGGGCACTTATAGAGATTAGTGTAAGACCGTAATCCACAAACCAACACGTGGGACTCACCCAGTATCATAGAGGACTGACTACAGTTCTACTCGAATTCAAGCTTTGAGATCATAGAGAAATTTTTAGTAAGGAATGCATTTTCCTTTAATGAGTAATGTGTATCCGCATTAGACGAGCTAGTGAGATGACAACGGCAGATCAAACAAGACTTGATAAATGAAATCTGATGTAAAAAAGAATCTTTTGTCCATGATAATAACCCAGGACTAATGGTGATGATAGAGCTGATGTGGTATCTCGGAAATCAAATTTCTATAGAGTGAATATCATGGACATATCGGATGGAAGTTGGTTGAATATGATGTGATGCAAGTGAACATCTACGATAATCGTAAAGTATTATTCTTCGTTCAGTCGTTGATTAATCTACCACTTATAATCATATACCGCTATGTCATTGTATGATTTTTAGTTGTCTAATCACAATAAGTTATTCACCGTATGATAAAAAAAAAACTATAAATCTATAATGCATACTCTCAAACTCCCCAACACACGCACAAAGAAATATTTCCCAATTTGAAATATATTCTCCTATGTACGTGGTGCATTTTTGGTGGCAGGATTTTACACAAGTTTTGTGTTTTAAGTTCTTCCAACATGTTTAACTAGTGAGACGTTGCGTATTTCAATGAAACTTAACAAAATATTAAAGCCAATACTTACGTGACTATTAAGGTATTTTAGTTTGAATTATTACATTTCATTAATTGGATTGAGTGTGTTATTTATCATTGGTGTTACCTTTTAAATATTACATAAACACTAATAGATTGTACTATTAGGGGTTCTTTGGTTCACAGACTAAATTATCTCAAGATTATAGTCCTAGATTATATAATCATTGGACTAATTAATCTCATCTGATAAAATAATTCCAAATTTAATAGAATAGGATGAGATATTCATAATTAAATTTGAAATTAAATTTATATTGTGTTTGGTTGAAGATATATTTAGTCTCTTATCATTGATAGCCATTTATTTATGTGAATAATCAAATTCAACTCGAAAAAAAGTAAATTGTACTACTTGTCCCTTTATGCACAAATTTCAATTTTGGTCCATTTAATATTTAATTAAGTATATTTAATTTTTAATTAATTTTAAAAATACACGTTTGCTCTTTCAACTTTTTATTTCCCGCAAATTCAATAGATAATTAGTCGTTAACATATGCTCTGTTAAATTTGAACTTTCAATTCATTAACTGACGGTAATATTGTAAAGTAATTATGTTTCTTGTATATAAGAAGATAGAAAAACACACATATTAATCAATTAAAGGTTAGAAGTTCTTAGCTGAATATCAGAAGGACAAAAATAGAACCTCACCAAAAATTGAGGGACCAAAATTGAAATTATTCCTTTTAATTATGTGAAATTAATTTATTTAATAGAGTAATCAAATGACGAATTCTTACAATTAATAAACTAAACAACTGATGAGTGATGACACTGTTGATTTTGATTAATATAATCAAAATTGGCTAAGTGGGAAAGATCCGAAGTCTTGACTGTTGGGGAAAGTAGATGTTTATTCTGCTACATATTTTAATAAATTAAATATAGAGATAATTTCACTAATTATAAACGATACTGTAATTACTTTAAAGAGCAAGTTCTATAATCCATTGTGATTAATGACAATAATCAAATTTGATAAATAAGCAACAACAACAACATATCCAGTGTAATCCCACAAGTGGGGTCTGTGAGGTTAAGATGTACGCAGACCTTACATCTACCTTTGCAGAATAGAGAGACTATTTTCGATAGACCCTCGGCTCAAGAGGAACGTAGTCAAAGCAGGAAAAATAAAATAGCAAAAAATCAAGAAACAAAATAAATGGCGCAACATGATAATAGCCACATAAAGATAATGATCTACACGATACCAAATTAGTACAACTAAGAAAAGGAGACGAGGAGATGGAAAAGCTAGCCCCCACCTCTCTCACACACAACGCAACAAACTCAAATACCAATTAACCTTCTATCATAATCCTCGACCTCCAGGTCTTCCTATCTAAGGTCATGTCCTCAGTCAGCTGGAGTTGAGCCATATCCTGTCTAATCACCTCCCCCAACTCTTTTTTGGCCTACCTCTACCTCTCCTACCTCCTGTGACCGCCAATCTCTCACACCTCCTAACTGGCGCATCCTCACCCCTTCTCTTCATATGCCCGAACTATCTCAGTCTCGATTCCCTCATTTTGTTTTCCATGGAGGCCACTCCGATCTTGTCCCGTATATCTTCATTCCTAATCATATCTCTTCTAGTATGACCACACATCCATCTCAACATCCGCATCTCCGCTAACTTTATCTTCTGAACGTGAACGCTTTTGACTGGCCGGCATTCTGCCCCATACAACAATGCTGGTCTAACCACCACTCTGTAGAACTTACATTTCAGCCTAGGTGCCACATTCTTATCGCAAAACACCCCAGAGGCGAGCCTCTATTTCATCCACCCTACTCCAATACGGTGAGCGACATCATTATCAATCTCCCCGTTTTCTTAGATAATAGACCCAAGATACTTGAAACTATCTCTTTTGGGTATAACTTGAACCTCAATCTTCACCTCCACATATGTCTCTTGCGTCACGTCACTGAACTTGCACTCCGTGTACTCCATCTTAGTCCTGCTCAACCTGAAACCCTTGGACTCTAACGTCGTCCTCCAAACTTTCAGCCTATCATTAACGCACTACGCATCTCGTCAATCAAAACTATGTCATCTGCAAATAACATACACCACGGCACCTCCTCTTGAATATGTTGTGTCAATACATCCATCACTAAGGCAAATAGAAATGGGCTAAGGGTTGTTCCTTGGTGCAACCCCATTACGACCGGAAAGTGTTCTGAATCACCTCCCACTATCATCACCCGAGTCTTGGCACCCTCATACATTCCTTGATTGCCCTGATGTAGGCCACATGTACACCTTTAGACTCCAAGCATCTTCAAAGGACCTCCCGAGGGATTTTATCATATGCATTCTTCAGGTCAATAAACACCATGTGTAAGTCTCTCTTCTTGTCTCTATACTGCTCCACCAATCTCCTGATAAGATGAATAGCTTATGTAGTCGATTGGCCCGGCATGAATTCGAACTGGTTTTCGGATATTGACACATCCCTCCTCATCCTCAACTCAATCACCCTCTCCCAGACATTCATAGTATGACTTAGCAACTTAATACCCCTGTAGTTATTACAACTTTGAATATCACCCTTGTTCTTGTACAATGAGACCATTGTATTCCACCTCCACTCCTCTGACATCCTAATCGTCTGAAATATGACATTAAACAACCTAGTCAACAACTCCATATTGCACTCTTCCAAAAATTTGATAAATAAGCAATCCGGAAAATTAGGAAAATGAAGTTTGAAAGGACATATTTTAGTAGATCAATTGTTATACGTAGCAAACCACAATCTGTCTAATAACAATTTTCATATGGAATTTTGTTATCTTTAAAGAATGAATTCAATAGTCAATAAATTACAATTTAAACTGTATTAGCAGGTGGTAACTTATAAACTGGTCAAATCAGTTTAGATTTTTTAAAAAACATTATCTATGTACTTGGTAAATATTGAAAGAAATAATCCCTTAATTATTTAATTAATAAAAAAGTATATATACAATTTACAATTTTCATAATATGGAAAATCCTATTCCTATTCTACTCCCAAAACCCTATTCTATTTGTACAAGAGTTCTATAATTATGGTAAGTGTACAATGCTAATTATATACAAAAACCTATTACCAAAACTACCATATACACGGTGTGTATACCGTGTATATGATGCACGTATATGGTGGTATATTTTCAAACATAAAAATGCTTATAAGTCAAACTCGTATAAATCAAAAGCAGTTAAGAACTCTCATATTTTGGCCAATCAAAAACTCTCATTTTCAGAAGATACAAGTTGTGGAAATGAGTTGCTGAGATGAATATGTGAGCATACTAGGGGAGATAAGATTAAGAATTGAAGATATCGAGGACAAGGTCGGAGTGACCTCCATGAGTGGTGGACAATATGAGAGAAGCGATCTTGAGATTATTTGGGCATGTGAAGAGGAGATGAGCAGATGCCCCAGTGAAAAAGTGTGAGAGGTTGGATATAGTAGGTATGAAGAGAGGTAGAGGTAGGGCGAATAAGTATTAGGGAGAGGTGATCAGACAAAACACGACGTAACTTCAACTTACCGAGGATATGGCCTTAGATAAGAGAATTTGGAAGTTGCAGATTATGGTAGAAGGTTGGTAGGTAGTTGAGGGTTGTCTAGCTTTTCCGATGGGGGAGGGGGAAAGAGGCTTGGTGCTAGTCTGGAGCATCGTGTCTGTCGTAATATTAGCCTTATTAGCCGAGGGCCTTTCGGAAACAACCTCCCTACCTCGTGGAGGTAGGGGTAAGGTCTGACGTAAACGCTACTCTCTTCAGACCCCACTTATAAAATTATATTGGATATATTGTTGTTGTTATATCTTTTGTAATTTTTGAAGTATCCTTTCCAAAACAAAACCCCCACCCCTCTCCATTCAATTTTTATCTTTGTTCGTCGTCAATTTCGAAAACGTACTTTTAATTTACTTCTTTGCATAATAGCTTTCACTTTGAACTTCTCATTTTATCCCTAATCATATAATTTATATTCACATAAATATATTTTTTATTTTCAATTATAAGTTTTAAAAATCATTCATTCTTTCTTTACTTTCGTGATTAATCAAGAATACCCCCATCAACTAAAACACATAAAATAATTGTCAAGGGCTTTTCATCAACTGCTATTATCACCTAAAACTGACGAGTTCATTCCACTTTTTGTCATCCTACACCTCATTTGTATTTTAGTAGAAAAGTATAAAAGAATTCTTAAAATTGATTGGAATCATTTTCTTTAGGAGTGGGCAAAAACCCGAGAATCGAAAAAATCGAACCGAATCGAACCGAACCGAACCGAACCGAAATTCGATTAGGTTTTTTCTCGGTTTTTAATTTTTTTTTTGAAAAATCGAACCGAATAAGAATTTAGTGATTCAGTTCGGTTTTTAAATTTTGGATACGAACCGAACCGAACCAAAAAAACCGAATTAAATATATAATTATTCTTATTTTTTATTTTAGGCTACTACTATCTCTTGAATCATAGCCATTGAAGTCAATCTATAAAACTTTTGTGGAAGTAGAATGCGGCATAAACTTGATTAACATATCACGGAAGCATTGACATAAAATGTAGGGAGAGAAAATAGTTGTAAATTGGTGAAACTTTAAATGATCATAACTCTGCGCTCAGATGTCTATTTTACCCGATGTTTTTTTTTTGGTATTTTTTCTAGACGGGGCCGGCCCAAACTACCAGAAGGCGGTTTGGCGCATCCAATTTTTACGAAAACGTCCGTTTTCCCAATCAATTTGTGTTTTTCCCCAAATCGGTTTCTAATTTTCCTTTTTCTTTAGTAAACATCTCACGATACACAATAGATTTCAACGTCGAAATTTCATGGTAGTGTAGGTGTAAATGTCAATTTCAATTTTGGAAATTTAATTTATCTTTAAAAATAAAAAATTCCTCGACCCGACCCGATCCACTAGTAAAAACCGATATAATCCGATACGTTCGACGATATAAACGGAACATATCATTTTTTTTTAAAAAAGTTGTATTCATTTTTTTTTTTAAATTAATTTTTATTCGGTTCATATTTTTCGAATACAAAACCGAACCGTTATACGCCCGACACTAATTTTCGTACTAATTTTCTCCATACATATGTTTTATCTTTCAAAAATCCCCAAGTATCACTATTGTCCAATAGAGTTTATTACATTATCTCCACATGGCACATTTGCATTGGTCATCTAGATATCCCGTCAACTACAAACAATCACACATCTAACTGGACCCCACACTTTCACCCTCTCCTCAAATCTCCACCGTTAATCACATCATCAAATCAAACCAAAACAACAACGTTGACCGACTACACGGTTGATAATAATTCATTCTTCTTCGTCAGTTACAATTGTTTTTCATCACAATATGCACAACGACGCCGGAGAAGAAGACGAAGCAGCTGAAACGACCACGTTTTGCTCATTTTCCGGTTCGCTATCAGTTCCGGTTAGTAACTTAGTATCTCTACTTCCTTTCAATTTTCGTTAAGCGCTGTGACACATTTTTATAATTTAATTATAATCAACACACTTTAGTACTATCGTGCAGACCTGATTAATTACTTGCTCTGATATTACAGAGAACATACTTTTATTATTTAATTATATTCTCAACAGGTTTGAATCGGAGAGTTTGTCAACATGGAGTTTCCGTTGATATCTCGATGTGCGAATAAGCATACTCCTACTCCGTCAACGACGTCGTTTTTGGGAAGTAAAGTTTGTTTATTTGATTTTCCGATAAGGAGTAATCGAAATAAGGGGAAATTAAATGAGAAATATTCGGTGTTGAGAGTTAAAGCTATGACGGAGAAGTCGAGAACTACAGGTGACGTGGAAATTAGGGAGAGAGAAAGTGGTGGTGGAGGAGGGTACACGGGGACTACTATGGAGGTGACTACATTTAATCAGAGCTTCAGTGATGCACAGTTACCAGTTTGGGAGAAGATTGGTGCTGTTGTTAGACTCAGTTATGGAATCGGTGAGTGCACTCAACTCAGTCTGCTTTTTGGAAAGTAGTCAATGAATATTCATATAGATATATGGCTTTTAGCTTCTTTTTTTCTTCAAAAAATATCTTGTGTTTGGAAATTTACTGGCTCTATTATTTCCTATTCACGTCGTAGAAAGTGTACTATATGGAATATAGTATTTCGTAAGTTTCAATTGTTGTGATATAGTTTGATTGTGCACATAGTTTAAAAAATAAAAAAATATTTTTGAATTTTGTGGTCTAAAAAACAAATTAAAAATATATGTGTGGTTATAAATAATCTCATTAAGCGTAAAAATTAAGTTTAAAATTAAATTGTTGTCAAATAAGAAAATGTATCATTCTTTTTTGGACAGATTAAAAAGGAAAGTGTATCACCCATAAAGAGAATTACATTCCCGTACTCTAATTTGAAATATGTGGTTAATACCGTATCACAGAAATAGAATCGTGATTTTTAGTTTATGAATTCTGGACTTGCTTATTAGATTCTGAATAGATAATTATTTATGTATATTGAATAGATTTTTTAAACATAAATAGATATTTGAGCGAAAATACTGAGATTCATCGAATCCATAATTATAATTGTGGCTCTGTCCGGATTGTATCATGCCTTTTGGTGGTGACTTTTGATTGTAATTACGGCTTCATTCAGTTTTAATTGTCACATTTTGACTTTACACATTTATTAAGGAGTCAAAATAGAATAAAATGTTTACCATATTACCCCTAATTATTGTTAATTATGTAATGATTGAAATCAATTAAAATTTACTAAAAAATATATGCAATCAACTAATTAAGTAATGAGTTCCAACAATTCACATATTTCCCATAAAAAAGTAGTGTTGGAAAAAAGAATTAAAAATTTTGACTTATTAATTACTAAGGATAAAATAAGAAAAAATGGTAAATTATCTCTTGATTTTCTAAAATGGACAAGTAAAATTGGATAACTACTTTTAGTATAGTGGACAAATAAAATGACGGAGGGAGTATTAGCTACCCTCACAGACCTCACTTATGGGATTACACCGGATATGTTATCATTGTTTGTTGTTACCAAGGGGTGTGATGGAGATGAATGAGCTTCCACCATTTTTAGCTAGAAGTTTCGGGTTTGGATTTGAGCCTTGATAATGAAAAACTATTAGTATGATAGGGAGTACTTTCCCCTTAAATGAGCCCTAAATTAATCGAGCATGTGATTATACTAAAAATAAGAAACGAAATAGCCTATTCTGAGTTCTGTCTGAATTTAGTAGTTCCAGTGTGACCGATGATATAATGCTGTTCTTGGTTTGAAATATCTAAACAACTAACAAGTAAAATACAAGTTTTTGATTCTAAAGGATTAGGTAATATTTCCATATTTGTTTTGTATTTCTGATTATGATTTCTAGCCCAGCTTGGAATTAATTTGCTATATACTGCTTTTTATTGACAGAACATGATAATTTTGTTCATCCCCCTCTCCCAAAACCATCTCTATAAAAACCCAATGTATTTCTAGGTGTATTTAGAATTTTAAGTCAGTGATTATAAAGTACTGTTATAGTACTCTTTTATAGCTATGAGGAACAACATAGCATAAGTAGATTTCAAAATTACTTTAGGATTTATATATGCATATAGTTCAACTTAATCCTAAGTTTCAGTGAGTATAATTATTCGTTGTGTGTACTGATAAAAGATACTAATAGAAAGCGCATTATGCTCCGCTTCAACTTAGGAGAGTTTTCGGTGGAACCGGTGAACCACGCGAGCTGATTAGATGCGTGGGACAGAGGGCTCGTAGTACCTGCTAGTACGAAATAAATCAGATTGATAAAAGTACCATGTGAAATCTTCGGTTTTTCCCCTTCCTCGATCCCTATCCCATAGGTACAGTGTTTAAATCAATAGAGAACCTTTGTTTCTATTGCATTCTATCTCATTTTATCACATTCTGTTCTGCGAGATTGTAAAATCACCATCAATACCTCGGTCTAGGTCCGAGATAATCCTTGGGCCTAACTCAAATCCAAAAGCTAGCTTATAGGGTGAGGATTGTCCAAGTCCATATAAGGAGTCCATGTTCCCTTCCATATCCGAGGGCCCCCAACCTCATCCACTGTACCACATCCTTTGGTGATGGGTTGTTCGACTATTCAATTGAATGTCTGTTAAGACTCTCACATCGGATATGGAAGGGAACATGGACTCCTTATATGGACTTGGACAATCCTCACCCTACAAGCTAGCTTTTGGGGTTGAGTTAGACCCAAGATCTATTCCTTTATGGTATCAGAACCAGGCTCATTCCAATTCTTTGTTCACCAGATCCTCAAATTTTATTATCCACGCTCCAGTTAACTAGGTCTGGGCGTGCGGAGAAGTGTTAAGAGTCCACATTGGAAATGAAATGGGAACATGGACTTGGACAATCCTCACCCTACAAGCTAGCTTTTGGGGTTGATTTAGGCCGAAGATCCATTCTTTACCTTTACACTTTACTTTGTAATAAAACTATTATGCTAATACCCACTTTACTTATTATGTAAACTTTAAAACAAAAATAACTCTAAAACAGCATGCATTAGAGAGTAAGTGTTTGGATAGCTTTACAGAAGAAATCCTGCAATCATTTTCTCTGATGTTCAGTTTGTTTTTGAAACTCAGGAATTTATGGAGCAATGGCTTTAGCAGGAAAGTTCATATGCTCAATATCGGGAATTGACTGCACAGGAGGGTTCACTCCATCATTAGATGCCATTGTTGAAGGACTAGGATATGCAGCTCCACCCATTATGGCCCTTCTGTTTATACTAGATGTATGTTCAACTCTTCCCTTTCTTTTTCTGCCACAGAAATGGTTAAGCATCCCATATTGGTCGAGGAAATGCTTTGTTGTCTCATATTATGAATTCTCATAAGCTAGTTTTTTCTGGTTTATGTAGCCAAAAGTTCTTTTTTTCCCCACATTGTATCAGAACTAGAACTAGATTCATCATGTTCTTAGTTTACATAACGTTGAACCTGTATGTTTATTGTCCACGCACCAAGTGTATAGTCTTGAGTGTGCGGTGGCATTAAATGCCCCACATTGGTTGAAAGAAGACTGTTGCCTCCTTATATGATCCTGAAAAATCCTCATCCTATAAGCTAGTTTCTTGTGTCGAATTAGGTGCGACATCCCTTTATTTTACAAGATTTAACAACATTCTTGGCATCTTTAACTTGACTTATTTTCTTCTATCTACATATGCCTTCACTAACTCTTACTGTGAAAATGCAAAAACGTTAGCCTTATGTATTTGTAGCCCTTCAACCTTTGTCCATATGGCATTCTTGGATTATGTAATCGATGTTTTAGAACAAATCATGAGTGTTTATAGGATGAAGTTGTGAAACTATCACCTCATGCTCGAGCAATCAGGGATGTTGAGGATGAAGAGCTACGGAACTTCTTTTATGGAATGTCACCTTGGCAGGTAAAACATCTATTAATTTCAGCATCAATAGTTATGTCAATAAAAAAGTGAAAGGCTAATAGATTGTGTTGCGATGTTACAGTTCATTCTGATTGTCGCTGCAAGCTCTGTTGGAGAGGAGCTTTTCTACCGCGCTGCTGTTCAGGTCAGTGTAAATTATCTATTTCATTGCACTCAGAAGGTTGAATTGACTTGTTTATTTGCAGCCTTCTATGTTAACTGTTCCTTTTATTGATAGTGCAAGCCATCTGAAAGCATATACCTGAAATCCATTTGATTAAGTTTATGTACTTTTTTCAGTTTCTATTATCAAAACTGTAACCTATGAAACTTGATCAATCCCAAGGAAATGCTTATCAGAAGAGTTATCTTTCTCTCAGATTATACACCTTTATCTCATTTTATGTGACATTATTATTTGCTAATCAAACAGTTCTGACTATAACTTTTTCGAACAGTTTTTAAATATTTTTACGTAATTTTTAAAAACTGTGATATAAAGAGTACTTTTTGTTTGTTTGTTGAATATGTAAATTTTATTACAAAGAAGAATTTAAGGGGATCAATATCCTATTCACATGAAAATTGGATGTTTTAATTCTTGTACTTGAACCTTAAGTAGGGGAGAGTAATTTTTTCTGCTGCTTTCTCTTACTACGTTTGCGATTACAGGGAGCTTTGGCTGACATTTTCTTAAGGAGTACTGATTTGGTGACTGATGCTCGAGGGATGGCAGCATTGGTAATTCTATTTCTAGCATCCTTCTTCCACTGTCGTTTGGACTCTCCAAAAATGTTATCACATTCATGTCAAATCCTCAAAAGATACACTACTTTGGAAGGATTCGACACGCACCTGTCGACATTTTTGAAGAGTCCGAGCAACATACTCAGACTCCAACTTACAAAATATTCAAACTTTTCTGATGCCCTGACACATTTTGTTTACTTAAAATGTAGACTGGTGTTTTGCCACCTTATGTACCATTTGCTCAAGCATTTGCAGCTGTAACTACTGCAGCTCTCACCGGTTCATTATATTATATTGCTGCCTCTCCAAAAGGTCAGTTTCATAGGCTGCAGATTCAGTGTCTTCATTTTCCTCTGCTCTAACATGCTTAATCACTTGGCTATTTGTTATTTTCACTTTCAGATCCAACCTATGTTGTTGCGCCCGTCCTGAAGTCCCGTTCAGGTCGTGAAGATCTGAAAAAACTCTTTGCAGGTTCGATATCTCTTCTATGCTCGTGGCAAAGTTAAGACGGATCACACTCGTGATGTTTTGAGTCTAAACCTAATTAACATAATGCTCTGAATCTGGGGATTGGGAGTCAAGTCTAATAAAGCTAATGGGATATAAAGGATTAGTATAACCGATATCGACTAGGAATAGAAGAGATAAGTATGTCCCTTAGCCTAGTCTGTATCCACAGCTGACCAACTAAAATAAAATGGTCACGACTTACTTAGAATTAAAAAAAAAGGTGAAGGGTTAGACACAAAGCAAAAGTCTCTCTATCATAGTTGCAAGAGTTCCAAATCCTCCTCTCGGTCGTTGGTCTACTGCATCTGACCCGTCCTCTAGGCACTTTTGGAAGGCAGATAGTGTGACAATGTACACACTTTCCTTTAATCCATACACCATAGGGCCTTCTCAGGCCTTCGCGTGTAAGAATAGCTCTATCTAAACTATTTCACTTGTTCAAATAACAATTAAGGTGATACCCCCAAAGCTAAGGCTAGAACTCTTCCCGCCAAAAATAAGGGAACATACTTCTCATTCTATGCAGTAACATATATGGAGTCCCCTCTCTGTATACTGGAGGGGATCGCTTCACGAATGTCAGCAAAGATAGTAAGGAGAGATTGGATCAAAGAGAAATAGGTTTTTTATTGAGCTTATTTAGGCAGAATTGATTGATGCTAGTCTGAGCCTCTGAGGGGTTTAACCAAATAATCTTGAATAGCTAGTACTGGAAACATTCAGCGTAGGTTCTGGTTCAAACCTTGTATTTCTCATAAGAAATTCATTCAATATGTACAAATTATTATTTAGAACCGATAACTCAAAAGGACTAGTATATTTCAATCCCATAAGCTTCAAATCCTGGTCTTCCTTCGCCTTTGCATTAAACTCATTTTCATCTACCTGAATATTTTGCAGCTTGGTATGAGAGGCGGCAGATGAAGAAGATATACTCTCCTTTACTAGAAGCAATATTAGCCCTTTACCTTGGGTTTGAATGGATACAGGTAACATGAATTTCACTTTGTGTTGATTACTACTAGTCTAATCTTCTATGTTGCTTGGACCCTTCAAAAATGTTTCCGCACTGTGTCGTATCGTTAAAAATTGAATTAGCTTTTGGAGGATCCTACACATACGAGGTATTTTTGAAGAGTCTAAGCAGCATAGTTGATCCTTGAAGGTTGTGTCTGCATGAAATTTGGGTAAATATAGCTTATTTTTTCTTGTGGAAGCAACAGACAAACAACATTCTTGCACCTATAATCACGCATGGGATATACTCTGCTGTAATTCTCGGACACGGACTTTGGAAAATCCACGATCATCGGAGAAGGCTACACCAGAGAATCCAACAACTTAAACAAGATGACAAGAATTCGAGTAACTTGTAAAGTTCTTACATAATAGGAAGAATGAATAAATTAGCGTCGTATGCAGGATTTTTCTGAATTGTACTGGAGGAGAGATCATAGTACTGTATAAAATCTGTAACACATTTGAATTATACGTAGGTGCATGGCTCAAGTCATTTGTATGCATTAGGCTAGCAACTATATACATGTATACCCCCGTTAAAATTGACCTCTTGCACATTCTGACCTTGTAATGAGAAAGTCAGTCAACTTTCAGCTTCCATAATTGCAAAAAATATTATATGCAGTTCAAAATGATTATTCCATTCATGATCTTTTAATCTGTCGGATTTCTAAAGGTATGTTGTCACTTGTATTTGCAAAAGAAGAAAGGTTCAAAATTGGCCCATGTACTATCCAAGTCTTTAGATTTATTCTCCATTATACTTTGAGTTTACTGTTAACAAATTGTCAGTATGTGCCTTTGCTATTTACAGGGTTTCACCGCAAAATAGATGACTCTATGTGCCAAAATATTTGAGAAAAATATCTAAATTTGTCCTACTTTTAACTACGGTTAAAAATTATCCTCATATTAGAACTTCAGTAAGGGTCAATCAGTAGCGAAAATTGAGACTTTTTCCAAACAGCAGGATAAGATTAGATCCAAAGTATAATGATAGATAAAATTGCTCAATTTCAAATAATACAAGGCAACTCCCTTTTGAAAAATATATAGCCTCGTGATTATTTTGAACAAAAGTATTTTATCATGCTTGATGTTTAAATTATACGAACGAGAAAAAGAAAAAAATAAGGTACCTCTCTATAATGGGTCAACCAACCATCAAATATCCACTTTAACTTTTACATTTTTTTTCTTACTTCAATTCACATTTTTTAAAATTTCAAATCAAGTATAATATGGTATGCACCAAAAGTTTCGAGGTTACATAGGGTTTGGAGAAGGATCGTATTTTTTAAGATTTGAGGTAAACAACTTACTTGACATAAATATTAGTAACTAATTTCACAACGGACTCAAATTAATTCATAACCTACAAGTCACATGAAAATAATTTATCATACTTTAAAATTGTCCTTGAACGAGAGTCTTGAAATAACGGTAAAAGTTGTTCTCGTGTCACCTATATATTATGGGTTCGAGCGTGTAAGCATTATTAATGCTTACATTAAGATAGTCTATCTTTTTTTTTTTTTTTTTAACCTCTATCCCTGGAGCTCCCCCTTTGCTCCCTTGATGACTCGAACTCGCAACCTTCGAATTGAAAGTGGAGGGCGCTTATCATCTGAGCAACCCCCTCTTGTCAAGATAGTCTATCTAAATCACATCTTTTGGGTGCGGCCCTTTTTCGAACCATGACAACACCAAAAGTTGTTTCCATGCTACCTATATGTTACGAGTTCGAGCCGTGAAAACAACCATTAATTCTTGTATTAAGGTAGTCTATTTAAATTGTACAAAGGATAAAGATCATGTAGGTCCCACATGAATGAGAAACATGTATTAGTAGGGAAAAGGTCAATTTCGATAAGAGCCGGTGCTTCCCCTAGAACAAAAAAAATTTTCACGTCATGAAAGGAGGTGGAAAAGGATAAAACCTTAAGTATGTGAAAATACAAAATAAAAAAGTTGAGGCCCTTTATGACAATTGAGCCACATGATCTCCATTGGATTGTGCGCCACGTGCATTGCACATGAGCACTTTTGTATCCTGTCCCTTTTGTCCTTGTGAGTTTGATTTTAACCTTTTTACCTAATTCCAAAAAAAGAAAAAAGTTCAATTAATAGAAATCACATATATTCATGATTTTTCATTAAATTCAATATTATTCGAAGTGCACCTGAAAATAAAGTTCTGAATAAAAAGAAAATTTTATAATTTTTTAAATATTAGTTTATATTATTTTTCAGTAAAAAGGTTTATATAATTAAAATAACATTCGTAAAAGTGGCCATCTTCCCTTCCCTCTCCTCCGACACCCTGTTTTTTTTTTTTTTAAATATTGTACTATTATTAGTTAAGACAAATTGAGTAAAAATGTGAATATGTTAGTGAGGAAGAAATAGCTTTAACTGGTCATTTTTCAATTTTTTGCGCAGATTTCCTTCAAAGGCACATCAGACATCATCTGGCTGGGTCTTGCCGGTATCAACAAAAAAAAAAAAACCAAAAACCACAACTAACTATGGCTCTTGGGGGTTTTAATTTTTGCCTCCTAAATTGTTGGTATTTAATTTTTATCCTTTACTTAAAAAAGGAGATGAAAATAGCCCGAGGTCCCGAGTTCGAACCCCATCTCAGTCAAAAATTCACAAGGCATAGTTTGTATTTCACAAGAGTTTGCCTTCAGTCATAAGACAAACTTTATCTTAAGGTAGAGTTTGTCTTATGCTTAAAGGCAAACTATACCACAACAACAACAACATACCCAGTGTAATCCCACAAAGTGCGATCTGGGGATGGTAGGATGTACGTAGACCTTACATTTACCTTTGTGGAGTAAAGAGGTTGTTTTCGATAGACCGTCGGCTCAAGAGGAGAGTAGTGGATGCAGGATTGCAAGGAAAATAGGAGAGTAGTGGATGCATGATTGGAAGGAAAATAAGACAAAAAAATATGAAGATACAAAATAAATGAAGTAACTCATAATAATGCACACAAAAAGAATAGGGATCTACGCGATACATAAATAATACTACTAAGAGAAGGAGAAGAGGAGGTGAAGAGGCTAGCCCCCTGCTTCTTCCACACTATGCGACATAAACTCCACTACTCACTAACCTTCTACCTTAATTCTCGACCTCCAAATCTTCCTATCTAGGGTTATGTGTTAAGTCAGCTGAAGTTGTGTCATGTCCTGTCTAATCACCTCCCCCAGTTCTCCTGAAGTCAAACTATGTATTGCGAAATCCAAACTTTGTCTTGCGATTTTTTTATTTTTTGATTAAGCTAGGATTCGAAGCCAGAACCCAGAGATTTTAAGCAAGGGAAAAATATTAAAGATTTAATATTTGAGAGGTAAAAAATAAATACCATCCCGAAAGAGGGACATTTGTGCGAATTCTGTTATTTTTCTGTTACATCTTTAGAAAAATAGTCGATATTTTGAAGTTTTAAATTTTAGAACAGAAACACCATGACAATATTCTATAGTTTCACTTGTAGAAGTTGAAACTTCAGGACAATAGCGATTTTTTCAATTACAGAGTTTGAAGGGGTCATTTGCCTTTTTGGCCTCATAACAAACAATTGTTTCGCGGACATAAATTTATATTTTCGCATTATAATATTCACAAGTTATATCACACCCTTTAAAAAACATACGTCCCGCTAGATATACATTTGATTTTGAAGGATAAAAATTAAAGATCAGCATTTGAAGGCAAAAATTAAAGACCAACACATATGAGGGTCAAACCGTGCAATTTATTCGATTGAAGGTAGCTATTTATAAATTTTACATGTTAGTAAATGAAATTGGGCTTTATTTGAATTTTGTGCTGTACAGGCCCAACATAATTGATTGCGGGCCTTAATATGCTCGATCTAAAATATACTAAGTAGTAATTAAGAGTTTCTGTTATCTCGTAAATAAAAGTAGAATTGGCTCTAAAAAGAAATTTTAGACAAAAACATAACATCGTAAAACTACTTCAAATTATCGTAGGATTAAAAAATGATTATTTTTATCATCATTATGACATTTTCTTCCGTTTCCTCAATTTTCCAACGATTTATCAGTTTTTCGGGTGCTAATGGACTAATAAGTATTGTATTGGGTGAAAATATCCCCAGGATATCTTATGCATCCGAGAACTCCAACTGTTAAGAGTCTAACATAGAAAATGGAATGAAAACATGGACTCCTTATATGAACTTGAACAATACTCACACTACAAGCTAGTTTTTGGGTTGAGTTGGGCTCAATATTCATAAGTTACCCCAACGATCTCGAGTCTCTGTACATCTATCTCCCACTCCCAACAACCTCCATCACATTAGTCCTCCTCGAACAGAGCGCGGCGGAGCGCATGGGCACAGTGACATCGACCCGCTCACGTCATCATAACTTTAGGGAGGGGGCTTAGAAGAGAAGGAAGACGCATTGTATTCTCTCAAAAGCTCACCTTTGTAACTAAGATCTCGATCTCCAAGCAATATACCACTCCAAGCTCTGATTCTTACTTTATTCATTGTCCATTTCGAATCTTGCTTATTTACACATTTTTACTTGCTTATTCTCGTATTTATTTTAACCTTTTATTTTATACATACGTAACCTAACTAGCAATTCCACACTCACTAAAGAGAGTCTCCGAATCAGATACAACCTACTTGTCTTTAAACCCTAGAATACAAAACTCTAATTTTTTTATTGTGCAAATATATTTTACACTACTAATTCGTAGAACTTACACTTTTTTCACAGGGAGAAAACAAAAGAAAGAACAAAAAAGATGGAATGACATGATTACCTAGATCTTTAATTATCATAATAAAACAACAATGTGGTCCTAATCAACACCATGTGCAGCTCATTTTCACTGTCTTAAGTAAATATTTTTCTATTAAATTGTCTTTTTAGACACTTTTAAGATTCCACGCACATGAAAAACCATGAGATACAACAAGGTTGTATTTGTTTAATTGCTATTTTTGTTTGTAGGACCTTTCTTTATAGGATACAATAATAATTAATAGAGCTAGTTCATTACTTGGCTTTGGTGAAAGCAATTTCTTAAAGCTCATGAATTTTAGGTTTCTTAACCAAGGCATATATGTATAGCCTTTTGCTCATGGCATGCACTAGGGTTCCTATCAAGGCATCTGTACCCTTCTATATATTTGTCAAAAAAATTCCTTATATTTTTTGTCCGAGCTAATAGCAGTGAGTTCAGTCGAATTCATCGCATATAATTTGGATTCTCTAGAAGAGTTGTAAAGTCAGTTCAAAATTTTAAGTGCGGGAGTTTTATGAGTAGAATTACAAGTGGTCAGAAACAGAAATTAGCGATGGACAATTTACAAAAAAAATATTATTGAACCTATTTAGTGATGGATTATTAGAAAATCTTGTTAGCTACATACTATTTGACAATAGATTAAAGATAAATTTCGTAACTAATTCCTTCTTTTTAAGTGTGTTCTTAATTTAGATGTTGATAAGACTTGCAACAAAATAAATTACAATAGTCTTGCAAAATGACTAACATGAAAACTCAAAATCAGCCCTTCTGTAATAATTATTTCAAGGAGAAGTTACAACAATAGCAACATACCCAGTGTAATCTCACAAGTAGGGTCTAAGGAGGGTAGAGTGTATGCAAATCTTACTTTTATTATGAGAAGTAGAGAGGTTGTTTCTGAAAGATCCTCGGCTCAAAGAAAAACAAAGCAAAACAGTCCGGAAAAAGAAATAACAAAAGTAAAGAAGTCATGACAAAATACTAGATAAAACATGACAAAGCAGTCTAAAAAAAAGGAACAATAACGTAGCTACCACAAAATCATACTACAATCGAAGTAGAAGAAACAAGAGATAATAACAGAAAAAGGACAGGAAACAACAAGAGTAATATTAAACGTGACAACGCTCAACTACCTACTAGCCTTCTACCCTGATTTATGTCCTCCATAACCTCCTGTCTAAGGTCATGTCCTCAGTGAGCTGAACTACGACGCGTCTTGCCTAACAACCTCCCTCAATACTTCTTCAATCTACCTCTACATCTCTTGAAATCATCCATAGTCAACATCTCACACCTCCGCACTGGGACATTCGTGCATCTGCTCTTCACATGCCCGGACCATCTCAGTCTCGCTTCCCTCATCTTGTCCTCCACCGAGACCACCCCCACATTGTCCCGAATATCTTAATTTCTAATAGTATCTCTTGTCGTATGCCAATACATCCACCACAACTACCTCATTTCCGCCACCTTCATCTTCTGAACATGAGAGTTCTTGACTAGCCAACACTCGCTCATACACCATAGTTGGTCTATCACCACTCTTTAGAACTCATCTTTAAGTTTTGGTGGCACATTCTTATCACACAAGACTTCGGATGCAAGCCTCCATTTCATTCACCCTGCACCAATACGATGTATGACATCTTCATTTATCATCCCATTTCCTTGAATAATTGACCCAAGATACCTGAAACCTCCTCTCTTATGAACAACCTGAGTATCAAGCTTCACTTCCATGCCAGCCTAATATTCTACATCACTGAACTTGCACTCTAAATATTTCATCTTGGTCCTGCTCAACCTGAACCCTTTAGATTCTAGGCTTTGTCTCCAAATTACCTCCAGCTTAGCGATTTCAAGGAGAAGCTAATAAAATTAACAATTCTTAAGTTCAGTCAGACCTCTTTATTATCCTTTATAATAGTATTTCACCATAACGGTCAATTCTTTTTAGAATTGATTTTTCATGTTATATTATATCAAATATTTTCTATAACAATATTTTGCCACAATAAAAAAATATATCATAACAAATAATATCGTTATAGAGAAGTTTGACTGTAACGACTAGAAAAGAAAAATAAAATAAAAAGTAAGAAGAAGAAAGAACAGAAGAACTAAAAAAACATAATTAATTAATGAAATTGGTCATTCTGCTAAATCCAATATCAGAAATGTTTGAATTGGCTTCTGTTGTTCACTTTTGTGTGTGAGAGATAGACTATTACAATTATTACATTAAAATGTTACTCGTCTTATTCCTTGAAATAGTAGGTTATATTTAATTAACATATGACAATTAGATAAGCTCATATATTCTTTAAAATGTTTCTTAATTAGTGCATATTCGATAATCCAACTATTTTTTACTTTACGTACTGAAACTTGTACTTGACATTCATGAATTTTCAAAAGAGCCGTCATAGTTACAGAGTGAACTTTCTTTTAATATATTAATTCTAACAAAAGTTATATTTTTTTTCAACTTTGATAAAATACACATAATAATTTTTTAATATTTGACCATATTATTTTTAATCATACATTTGTTTCAGTGTCTGTTATGATGAGTACTTAATAATACCAATCTTTTGTCAAGATATTTTATTTTAAAAAATAGATAATTCACCACTATATATTAAAATCATATAATCCACAACAAGTAGAGATATGGTTTAAATTATCCTCATTTAATTGGATAATTGATCCAAGAAAAGAAAGAGGTCAAATACTTTAACTAATAACGGCAAGATCTATGTAAGTCTTTTAATTTTCGATAGGGTAATAGTAAATATAATACTAATTTAAGTGATTAATTAATTAATTTGTTAGTTAGGTTTCAAGTCTAAAGTACTTATGATTAAATCATTTGTTATCATCCGAGGTTCAATCCATATAGAAAAGACTTTTAAAATTGTAAAAAACATTTATTAATTGAATACTCTATTAAAATTTTACTCTTTAATTGTAGTTCACATATTTGTTTAAGGAAATATGTGGTTACCAATACCAAGCTTTATTCTTGTTTAAAAAGTTATTTGAAAGTTACACTTGACATTGAAGGATCTTTCTCCAGATTATGCTTTTGATTAACGCGGTTAATTGATTAATTAATTAAATTTTTTAATATAAAATCTAGTTTGTAGGACCCTTACATTTAAATATAATTAGAGGTAATTAGCCAACGACAAGAACTATAGCTAGTGGTTGAACATGATAATAATGTCATTGATATTATCAAGAAATTTATCGTTAATACATGCTTAATTATTCGCTAAGCGACAACTAATTAATATAATAAGGTCATTTACTTGGACTTATATTAGGTCCATGTGATGTGAGCACTTAGAAAGAATCAAAAGGTGCCTCAATTCTCTCATCAATTATTTGATTTTTAGTTAATTAAGATGGATGGATAACATTTTATTTCATTGGATTCTCTTTTCTAATCTAATCTTATTTCAAACCCTTAAGACTAAAAAATAAAGAACAATAATTAGATAAGAAATTCGTCATTAATCTGTCACTAAATACTTTGTAGTTAATTTTTTTGTTGTTCATAATTCTAATCTGTCATTAAGTAGAATTAGCAACAATTTTTTTATTGTTTCTAATCTAATCTTGTTTCAGACCCTTAAGACTACAAAAAATAAAATAGAAATTAGCTACGGTATTCGTCACTAAATGATCGGAGCTAACATATTTTTACGATGATCGATCATTAATGCGTTGTTAAATATGATTTGTTTGATAGAATAATTTCCCTTAGTGATTCCTTTCATTATTCACAATATATATAATTGTACAAAGGTTGATTCCTAATACAGTATGAATCCTAACTTACCTTAAATGGTTGATTCATAATACAATAAGAATCCTAATTTACCTTAAATATACATCTATCATAATTACAAAATATACGGAGAATATTCGCTAATACTCCCCCTCAGACGGAGCGGGAGGAGGCCGAACGCTAAGGCTGGATCGGAAGTCGGTGAAGAGCTGTCGCGGTAGTCCCTTTGTGAAAATGTCTGCATACTGATACAAGGAAGACACGTGTAATATTTTGACCTGACCACGGGCAACCTTCTCTCGCACAAAGTAGATATCCATCTCAATATGCTTAGTCCGCTGATGTTGGACCGGATTATGAGACATATAGATGACAGATATGTTGTCACAATAGACTATAGACGTCTTTCGTAGTGGACACTAGAGCTCCAGAAGAAGATTTCGGAGACAACATATCTCGGCAACGACATTAGGAACTCCGCGATATTCTGCTTCAGCACTCGAACGGGATAGTGTGGTCTGCCGCTTGGTGGACCATGAGATAAGATTATCCCCAAGAAATACACAGTACCCTGAGGTGGAGCGACGTGTGTCGGGGCATCTCCCCCAATCTGCATCCGTATAAGCGAGTAGCTTGGTTGGGGCAGAGGGGTATAGATGTAATCCAAAGTCTAGCGTGCCCTTAACGTATCTGATAATACGTTTGAGGCAGGCAAAATAGGACTCTCGGAGGTCGTGCAAAAACAGACACACCTGATGAACGACATGTGTAATATCATGCCTAGTGAATGTAAGATACTGAAGGGCACCTGCAAGACTCCGATATAGAGTGGGATCAGAAACTGGCGCACCGTCATTGACACTAAGCTTGGATTTTGAGTCCACCGGAGTTGGCATAAGTTTACAATTTGCCATCTTGTCCCTGAACACTATCTCTTCTGCATACTTACGCAGACACAGGAACATAGTGGTTGCAGATCTGGTCACCGATATACCCAAAAAATAACTTAGCTTGCCCAAGTCAGTCATAGCAAATTCAGTTTTGAGTAGAGCAATGATTTCATTCTTCAAACCGTCAGATGAGGCAGTAAGAACAATGTCATCGACATATAATAGCAAATATGCAGTGTTGCTACCTCGCTGAAAAGTGAAGAGAGAGTTATCACATCTGCTACATACAAAACCAATCTGCAGAAGATACATGGCAAACCGATCATACCAAGCGCGGGGTGCCTGTTTCAATCCATACAATGACTTTCTGAGATGACATACAAACTGTGAAACTGCCGGATGAACAAAGCCAGGGGACTGATGCATGTACACAGTTTCTTTCAAATCCCCATGAAGAAATGCATTCTTGACATCAAGCTGATGAATCGGCCAATGCATGCCCATAGCAATACTGAGAATAGTCCGAATAGTGGCCGGTTTAACAACCGGACTGAATGTGTCACCACAATCAATACCCTCCTGCTGATTAGTGTCATTGGCAACTAGTCTTGCCTTATACCTCTCTAAGTCACCATTGTCTCTGAACTTGTGACGAAATAGCCACATACACCGGATAACATTCACACTGTCTGGTCTAGGTACCAAATCCCAAGTGTTCTGCTTGGTTAAAACGTTAAATTCCTCGCACATGGCCGCATTCCAATTAGGGTCCAATTTTGCTAGTTTTGGATTTTTTGGAATGGGTGATAAGGTTTGTGTGGAGAGATTGAAGTGAATCTTGGGTTTGAAGATCTCGTGTTGTGCACGAGTCTCCATGCGATGAGAGGGCAGTAGTGGGAGGTCGGGGTTGGGAGGTTGTAGGTCCACTGGTTCGGACCAGTGGGCAGCAGTGCTGTGGGACTGGTAGGCTGCGGGCTTATGATATCTGGACTAGGGGACTGGTAGGCTGTTGGGGGTGCAGGAGACACGGCTGTTGGGGGTGTCGGAGACACGACTGGATGCAGCAGAGGTGTTGTTGGGGTGTTGGACCGAGAGCAGGGAACTGTTTGGGTGGTGCCGACAGTGTTGGAACTGTTGGAACTGTTGGAGCAGTGTGCTGCTGTTGATATAGAGTTTGGATGGCCGGGGACAGACTCTGTTCATCGAGAAAGATGTAATCGGTGGTCTGAAATTTTTGAAGATTTGAAAAAGGAAAGGTTGTCTCGTCAAAGGTGACGTGACGGGAGACGATGATTTTGCGAGTGGCAATGTCATAGCACAGGTAGCCCCGATGATTATGAGATAGACCAATGAAGACAAAGGGAAGAGTGCGAGGGGCAAGTTTGTGAGGTGCAGTGAAGGCTATGTTAGGGTAGCATAAGCATCCAAAAATGCGTAGGTGATCATATGATGGTAGCCTACGGTATAAGATTTCGGTAGAGGT
Organism: Anisodus tanguticus; assembly: GCA_034509755.1. Taxonomy (NCBI): domain Eukaryota; kingdom Viridiplantae; phylum Streptophyta; class Magnoliopsida; order Solanales; family Solanaceae; genus Anisodus; species Anisodus tanguticus. The sequence goes on from CM067555.1 coordinate 46,171,067, forward strand.
TTTGTTTTGGAGAGTGCTAGTTGGTAAAATATTATGAAGGGATTCTACCATTTTAACAGCATAAACCCAAAAAGACGGTGATAGACAAGCATGAAACAGAAGGGTGCGAACCATGTTATTGATGGTACGTATAATTCGTTCAGCCTTTCCATTTTGGGAGGAAGTATAGGGACAAGAAAAATGGAAAATCATACCTTGTTTAGAACATAAATTGTGAAATGTCGAGTTATTAAATTCACGTCCATTATCACATTGGAATGATTTGATAGATTTTTCAAATTGTGTTTTAATGAATTTTTGAAACTCAAGGAATTTGGCAAAAACTTCAGATTTGAATTTCAGTGGGTAAATCCAGACAAAATGTGAAAAATCATCTAAGAATACTAGATAGAATTTGTGACCCAAAGAGCTAGCAATCGGAGATGTCCACAAATCAGCATGAACAATATCAAAAGGAGAAAAAGTAACACTGTTTGATGATATAAATGGAAGACGAGTATGCTTGCCTAGTGGTAAGAAAAACAGTGTTGGGCAATTTTTCCATTATTACATTGAATACGCTAGTCCTAAGAAAAGTAAAAATTGGGTCTCCGGGGTGTCCGAGTCTGTTGTGCCAAGTTGAGGGAGAGATCACCGCAAGGGATAGAGGTGCTTGTGGTCTGACAGCGAAAGATTGAGTAAATGGGTAGAGGTCTCCCACACTATTGCAGTGTGTAAGAATTTTCTCCGTATTGAGTTCCTTCACAGAAAAACCAAAAGGGTCAAATTTGACAGACACTGAGTTATTGCTAGTGAATTTTCTAACAGAGATTAAGTTTTTAATGATGTTAGGGGTGTATAGGACGTGGTTTAGGGAGAAAGGCGGATGTGGATGTTTGGTGTGTGTGTTACCGTAACCTTCAATTAGAATGTGATGACCATTGCCGACAGTAATAAATTGAGGACACTTTAACCGAAGTAGTTGAGATAAGTTACCTGACGACCGAGTGAGGTGAGATGTGGCTCCGGTGTCCATGTACCAATTTTCGTCGGGTTGTTGAAGTCTCACGGTGTTGTAGGCCTGACCCAAATCAGTGGGACCCAAGCTGCTGCCTTGCGGTTGCTGCTTTGGACGGTGATCGGTGGGCTCGCCGCTGCTCGCCGCGGGCTCTGCTGTTCGGCCGGGGCAGAGCCCAACAGGCCAGACGACCAAGGCTGCTGGAACTGGGCCCCTGCAGTTGGATATGGGCTTGCAGGCGAGGCCCAGTTATGCTGGTTGGGTCATGCTGGTTGCTGTCCAACCCACTGGAAATAGGTAGGATATGGATCTGGCTGATGTCCAGCCCACTGGTTGCGTTGGCCCTTGCCTTTGTTGTTCTTGCCACGGCCTCTGCCGCCACTACCTCCGCCACGGGACTGCTGTTGTTGGTGGTCATACGGTGATGACGGGGTGGTGTTGATCGCCGGTGATGTCATCCCTTCAACGGCTAACGCCTTTTGATTATGCTCCTCTTATTTAGCACGTCGAGTTTCTTCCAACAATAGTTGTGAACATGCCTTGGTGAAACTAGGTAGTGGATCAGCCTGTTGAATCATTGTTGCAAGTGTATCGTATTCACCTTTCGGTAGACCAGCAACTAATTGGAGTACCATCTTGGTTTCAGAAATAGATGTCCCGACGTTGGACAGTTGGTCGGCTATGAGTTTTAGTTGTTTGCAATATTCAGACATATTGTTAAAATTCTCGAGGCGCGTATTGTTGAATTGTTCTTTCAAATACACGGCCCTAGTATTTTTGTTATCCTTAAAAAGTTCTTCCAACCGTACCCAAAGGTCACGTGCCGTGGCGCCCATTTTCATGATAGTACACAACAAGTCTTTTGAGATGGTGTCGTATATCCACTATTTGACGATAGCGTCAAGGCGACGCCATGTTGGTTCGGTAATGTCGGTGGGACGAGGAACAGAGTCATCAATATGGCCGAGCACGGTGTACGCACATGCATGAATATAGAATAGTTCTGTCCACATGGAATATTGACAGTCTTCTTGATCAAGAATTATAGGGATATAGTTCTTGATGTTTGTAACGGCGAAAGCCGGGTAAAAAGGAGACGATGATCGTTGAGAGGAGTTGTCAAAAGTGCCAGTGGAGGAACTGGAATTTGTAGGGGAAGACATAGTGGTTACCGGTGTGCCGTCGTCCGACGGGAAAAAAAATTCGAGAGAGTGGGGGTGGGTCGTCGGCTGTTATTGAGAGAGAGAGAGGAGAGGAAAGAAAAATTAGGTTTAGGCTCTTGATACCATGTTTGATAGAATAATTTCCCTTGGGGATTCTTTTCATTATTCACAATATATATAGTTGTACAAATGTTGATTCCTAATACGTACGAATTCTAACTTACCTTAAATGGTTGATTCCTAATACAATAAGAATCCTAAGTTACCTTAAATATATATCAATCATAATTACAAAATATATGGAGACTATTCACTAATATGATTAGCACATGCTATTTATTATTTAGTAACAAAAGTTACCCGTTGCTAATATTTATGGTATTATATGATAGCTAGTAATCAAAATTTGACCAACATAATTGTACACACCTAGTCACATATTACTAGACTAGATAATGTTCTAGGAGTAAAATACTAATTACATGATAATGACTCTGAAGTCGTGCACGTATCAATTTTTAACTCTCTTTCTTCTTCATAATTATTGGTTTCCTATTTTTAGGTTCTATAAAATTGTAACATTGATTATTCAACATTAAAGGACATGTTTGATGTTCCTATTGTTTTTTTGGACAATTTTATTAAATCTTGCTAATAATCATGATTTTGTACTTTAAGTAGTAATACCTATCCAGCTATTAAGAATGTGGAGAACTACTTAAAAACACAAATATCTATATCTCTATTCTTTTAACTTAATCACTAATATATGAAGACAGTGGATGATAGCTGCAGAATATTAACAATGATAGATAAATTAATTAAGAATACATTTGACTATAAGTAATTTAATTTATTCATGTCAAATGGGGAGTAAACTAAAGAATAATTGCACGATGAGGATAATGGATAAATAATTACTGCATGAGAAGATCTACTATATAGTTTAGTAGAGATGCACAAGAAAAAGTAGTTTGTGAAACTAGATAATTAATAGTATTTAATTGGGGGACATCTATCATTTTCTATCCACGTCCGCTGTCAGTATCAACCCTTCCACATCTCTAATTGTCCTCGTCAATCCTCCCACCGCTTTCGCAACAATATCTCCATCAACGTGGCATAGCGGACTTGGTCATCCGGGTGCTCATATTTTTTATTCCCTCAGAAACCGAAATTTAATCAAATGTAATAAAGAGAACCTTTCTCATAGTTGCTCCTCTTGTCATCTAGGGAAACATGTTAGACTACCATTTACGCTTTCTCTAAGTATTACGTTCTCTTCCTTTGATATTATTCATGCAGATTTATGGACTTCTCCTATAACTAGCAACCTAGGCCACAAATATTATTTGGTATTTTTGATTGGTTTCTCTCACTTCCTTTGGGTCTATCCGCTTAAACTCAAATCTCAAGTGTTCTCCAAATTCATTGAATTTCGTACACTAGTTAAAACACAATTTGAAAAAGACATCAACACGTTTCAATGTGATAATGATCGTGAGTTCAATAATACCCTTTTTTCATAAATTTTGTGCGACTAATGGCATGATCTTTCGTTTCTCGTGCCCCCATACCTCCCCTCAAAATGGTAAAGCCGAAAGAATTCTCCGTACCATTAATTATATGATTCATACCCTTCTTTTTCATGTGTCTCTCCCCCTACCTTTTGGGTATATGCATTAAAAATGGTGTAACATATTCTTAATATCTTACCTACCCGTGCGATTCAAAATAGGACACCCACCGAAATTTTCTACCGTCGGATCCCTACCTATGATCACCTTAGAATTTTCCGTTGTCTGTGCCATCCAAATCTGACATCCACGCCCCCCACAAATTAGCACCTTAGTCCACTCCGAGTGCATTCCTAGGTTTCCCGTCAAACCATAGGGGGTACTTGTGCTATGAACTATCCACCGACAAAATCATAATCTCACGCCACGTCACAAATTAGCACCTCGGTCACCTTTGCTGAGTCACTAATTACAGATTCCTTAATGATTATGACACATCACCGCTTGTCTACCATGAACTCCGTCGTGCAGCCACTGCTCCGGCAGCAGCCGACGCACCCACTTCCACCACAGCTCAATCACCTCTCGGTCAGGTCACTGCCAGCACCGGCAGTCTGTCGGACAACCCAGTCAGTCCCATCAATATCTCTGTCACCACACCCACTATGTTGGACGACCATCGACTCCGACCCATCCACCGGTACAACCAACCGACACCATTTGCGTCACCATCATCTCCCACCGCCACTCCAGTCACCCAACACCGCAACAGTACCTGACCTCAAAATCAGTCCCTGTTCCGGCAACCCAACCCAGACCCCCGTAACTGTAACCCGTCACTATACTAGTAACCAAACTAGGTCACCACCATCTCCACCTCGACACACATCTCCCCACCCATCGCCGACACCGACTCACCCCAACCACACGATATAACCAGATCACAAACCGCACCACACTCTTCGTGATCACCCGAACCCATCCTCCATACCCCGCACTATGTCAACCTAACCCAACGACTATCGGCCACCGTCACTGCCCCAAATAACCCAGACCAGCCACCCCACTAGAATACCCATCCTGCCCCTACCTCCATACACCAGATGGAAACCCGTGCCCAACACGAGATTTTCAAACCAAAAGTCCAGTTTAACTTATCTACACAAACCATTTTCCCAATTCCCAAAAATCCAAAATTAGCCAAACTAGACCCAAATTGAAATGAGGCCATGTGTGAGAAATTTAATGCTTTACCGAAACAACACACTTGGGATTTGGTTCCTATACCGGAGGGGGTGAATGTGATATGATGCATGTGGCTTTTTCATTACAAATATAGAGACAGTAGTGATCTAGAGAGATATAAGGCGAGACTTGTGGCTAATGTCACTAATCAGCAGGAGGGTATTGATTGTTGTGAGATGTTCATTTCGGTTGTTAAACCGGCTACCATTCACACAGTTCTGAGTATTGTTATGGGTATGCATTGGTTGATTCATCAGCTTGATGTGAAAAATATGTTTCTACATGGGCATTTGAAAGACATTGTTTACATGCACCAGCCGCCTGGTTTTGTCCATCCAGCAGCCTCTCAGTATGTATGTCATCTTCATAAGTCACTTTATGGTTTGAAACATGCCCCTAGAGCGTGATATTATCACTTTGCACAGTACATTATGCAGATTGGGTTTGTCTTTAGCAAGTGTGATAATTATCTATTTATTTTTTATAGAGGTAGTAGCATTTCTTATTTGTTGTTATATGTGGATGACGGTGTGCTTACTACATCATCTGATTTGTTGAAAATGAGATCATTGCACTGCTTAAAACTGAATTTACTATGACTGACTTGGGGAAATTAAGTTATTTTTTGAGGATATCAGTTACTAGATCTGCAGATACTATGTTTTTGTGTCAACGCAAATATGCAGAGGAGATAGTGTACAGGGTTAAAATGGCAAACTGCAAGATAATGTCCACTCTGGTTTACTCTAAATCAAAGCTTAATGCTATTGATGGTGATCCGGTGTCCGATCCCACCATTTATAAGAGTCTTGCAGGTGCACTATAATATCTTACATTCATCAGGCCTGATATTGCTTATGTTATTCAGCAGGTGTGCTTATTCATGCATGCCCATAGGGAGCCTAACTTTACTGCTTTTAAGTGTATCATTCGATATGTTAAGGGCACACTTGATTATGGATTGCATCTATATCCCTTTGCACCGACCATGTTGTTGTCATATACGAATGCAAATTAAGCAGGGTGTTCGGACACGCGACGCTCCACCTCCGTCTATTGTGTGTTCTTAGGGGATAATCTTATTTCATGGTCTGCCAAGAGGCAAGCCCCCCTATCCCGTTCGAGTGCAGAAGCAGAGTATATAAGTGTTGCTAATGTTGTTGCTGAGATCTGCTGGCTCCGAAACCTTTTTTTGGAGCTTCAGTGTCCCTTGCGTAAGGCGTCTTTGGTATACTGTGATAACATATCCGTCATATATTTATCTCATAATCCGATTCAGCATCAGCGAACCAAGCACATAGAGATGGATATACATTTTGTTCGTGAGAAGGTTGCTATAGGACTTGTTAAGGTGTTGCATGTGCCATCTTCTTATCAGTATATGGATATCTTCACTAAAGGACTACCTAGAAAACTATTCCTCGACTTCAGATCCAGTCTAAGCGTCTGACCTTCTCCCGCTTGGACTGAGGGGGTGTATTAGTGAATATTATTTAAATATTCACCATATCTCTTGTAATTATTAGTGATGTATAATTATGGAAGAAATAGGATTCCTATTGTATTATGATTTCACATTGTACACACTATATATATTTGTATTAATGAAAAGACTCTCCAAGGGAGATTAATACAATTCTACAAATAGTATTCAATTACTTAAAAATATTGCAAGTCCGTTGACATTAATAAAAAATAATTAGAAAAACACCTTCTGCAGTTTCATTCCATGACCTGATATACTCCCTCCGGATAAAAAATAGTGTGCACTCAGACAAAAAAAAACTCACCCATCTCTCTCTATTCACCGACAACACCACATAGGCTCATCCATCGTCTCAGCACCTCCTCCGACAACACCACATAGGCTCCTCAACCCCTGTTTTATCCCTAGCCCATGAAATCAATTTCCCTCAACTCCCAACACGTGCTCATCCAAATTCCCAACCAAACCCAACAACCCAACAACCCAAAAGCCCCCTTTCACTATCACTCACCAACATAATCCCCGGGAATGGAGTTATTACCATAGGGGCTTACGATGTGAGACATGTTTTTATTGACTTTGACAATATAGAGGATCACCTAGATGTTGCATCAAGAAAGTATATACCCCTAGGAGGTGAAGTTGTGATGATTGAGAAATAGAACACTAAATGTAAACCAAAACCAAATACTACTAGGGTCGTTGTTTGGATTACATTACCCGACTTACCATGGCATTACTACGAGTGGGATGCTATCAGTCGTATAGTTGGACCCATTGGAATCCTACTCGACATGGACAAAGCTACAATATCAAAATCAAGACCGACTACTGCCAAATTAAGGGTGGAAATTGATCTTGCAATGCCAATACTACATGAAGTTATGGTGCAGATCAGAAACAAAAATAGTAACGGTAAAATGCATGGGCACAATGATAGTACTTGTAGAATTCTTCATCCGAAATTGAGAGAGGAACCCAGAGGAGGTGAGAACTCTCAAACTACTAAATTTAGCCTATTTGGTTATGGGAGAAATGACAAATACAAAGACCAGAGGAAATTTCATGCTCTTAGAAGGGAAGGAAATCAAGACAATGTCAGAAACAATCAAATTGGATCAACAAATGCCAACAAGCTTAGTGAATCAGATACACAAACTACTACTAACTCACAGAACAATGAGGAGGACGAAGGATGGCAGACAATTGCAAGAAGGAAATGTAGGACTACAAATCCTAACACATCTAATCATGCTCAGGGAAAGGGATCACATCCAAATTTAAAGCGAGTGGAGTAAGTGATGCTCAGGCCACCAAATCTACTGGAAATTAGAATATTGTTATAGTTGCTCAAAACAATTCAGGGGAGTTGGCAAGAGGTTGTTAATATAGAAAACTCTTAAACTATTCATGAAGAACAACTACAGGGAAACCTGAAGAATCAAATGCATACAAGACTAGACAAAGAAAGGGAAATCGAAAAAAGAAAACAAAATGCAAAGCTCTCTACCACCAGAAAGAACACCAAAAAGATTGTCGAGGAGAAACAAATTGAATTTTCAGAAGCTGAAGACCAATGGAAAATCATGAACACTTCTCTTGTCGAAGTGAATATGGAAGAGGTAAAAAATGTTAACAAAAAAGGAAGAAAGTTTGCCTCCAAAGCTTCTATACCCAATGATGTAATCCTAGGTAATGAACAACAAGAAGTTATCACCAACAATAATGTTCAATGCCCCAACTTTGGTCTTGATCTGAAATTAGCTGAAAGGTATGCAGGATGGAGGAATAGAGAAAGTGGTTATGAACATCACTTGCTAGAGGATCCACTTGGGATTCAAGATCCATGAGGCAGTAGCTCTGAAGTTAACAAGATGTGCAATATTAGTGAAGTTCCTCCTATCAACACTGATCAAGACCATGATATGGTCATGGTAAACTTATCAGAGGATTTTGGTCATTCCAAGTCAGATGATGAGCAAACTAGAGGAACAAGAGGACATCTTATGTGTAATCCTATTCGGAAAGCTTTTGATGCGACCTGATATCGGAGAAAAATTAGAAATTTATTGAAAGTAACCTCTCTACTCACAACGTAGAGCTAAGATCTACGTATACCGCACGCTCCCCAAGTCTCAACATGTGAGATCATACTTATTATGTTATTGTTAACTGTCGATAGACCAGTAAGGATAAAGGCTTAGGGTTGGAATTATTTAACAGTATTGTGGCATCAAAGTGCGAACGGTGTGCGGATGCACTCAGAGTTGAACGACTCATGCGTGACCAATGCGCGACAGTGGAGCAACTCCAGAGAGTTAGCACGATCAGATCACAGTCGTGCCACCTGATTCCAAAGTAGAAAAAGGTATGTTGGAGACCTGGTCTCTTTACACATGCATGATCTACGAAGTGAGTAGATGACCGTAGGGCCAAGAATCGTCTAATTTCGTTGAGAAATGAAAGAGATATTGGTTCACGAAGTAAGGTGTTTGAGACATGAAAATGTGGTGTGGGACAAATCTACCACATCGGTGGGAATAGGAAGAATTGCTCTCTATATAAGTCTCTAATGTGGTAAAGGGTTTGGATCCCCAAGGGGTATCCCATGTGTTTAAAGGAGGGAAGACCTAGATGTGCTTGGGTTCAAAGCTAAGCCCACACGCGCGCCGCCGCCGCCCGCCCGTCCGGTCCGGTCTCGGGCTCGGCACGGTCACGGGTCGTGGGTCGTGGGTCGTGGGTCGTGGGTCGTGGGTCGTGGGTCGTGGGTCGTGGGTCGTGGGTCGTGGGGCCGTGGGCCTTTCTTTCGATATTATCTTTTTGGACCGAGAACTCGCCGATGTACGCTTTGATCCCCGAAGAAGTTTCATATAACAAAAAGATCCTACTAGCTTCTATTTGGCTATGTCGATCTTTGAAAATCCAATGTCATGAAATTTTAAATTTCACATGTGAATTTTGGAATTTAATGATAATAGTTATTTTTCAATTACAAAATCTAAAAAATAACTATTTGTAAGTTTAAGAGAACTCGAACTCAATTATATTTTTTTGTCTTTTATTATGAGTCCCATTTACCCATTTAATTTGGGAAACACTTGGTACGTACTTAAATAGGACTATAATGGAGTATGTTATGTATTCCACAATAGATTTAGTAGCTTTGTCAATTGCTTCTAGAAAAACAAAAATATGATAGTACTATAAGCAACCAAGAAAAATAGAAAAATTGAGTAGAGAAAATCAGGAGATGGATGTGAGGGAAACGTGAAGGAATGGAGGAAGTTGGTGGAGTATCTTTCCAAGTACAAAATCAATCAGATCACAATAGCTTCTCTACTTACTACCTCTAGTGGTGACAAATCTACACTACTAAATAAACTTCACCCGTCGTATTTATATTAAATATAATTATTAAACATACGGCAAGAGATTTGAGAATTTAAAAACTTCTTTGATCAAAATGTTTTATCTTTTTAACGGTTGTTCATAACACAAATTCAAATTAATTAAATTAACAAATTTTGTGAAGGATATTTAACAAGGAAAAAGACAAAATAAAAACTAAAAAATAAAACAAAAATAGCTTGTTAGAGTAGGTGAGTAAAGTACCCCCACAAATAAAGGAGAGAACTCCCGAGTTTTAAGGGCTCAAGAAAAAAAAAGATTTTTTATTTTACCAATTCCCAATATATAACTCACAAAGAGAGACATTTGACCTGCATAAACTTTCTTGGTTGAGTCAGTCACATATGGCTTGTCAAGTGTGGTTAATTGGCTGCCGTGATTTGTAGGCTACTGCGTCAGTCCGGGGTTTACTCGCGCACTCGAGAGAATAGCGGCTGCGGGTTCCTTCGTCAAAAAAAAAAAAAAAAGAGACATTTGAAGGTTATTGTTGGGGTGACAAATAGTCTTTCATCATTAATCAAAGATATCGAATTTAATGATCTCTGAATATGAAGTTACCTTTGATAAAAAAAATTACATTTTAATATAACATTTTAATGAATTTAAATTTAGTTAGACTTCAATACAAACTTACTTAAAAACAAAATTACAATTTAAGATTATAAGAATGGCCTGTCTGGCCGACAACTCCCCGGTGGCCTCCACCTCTGTTTTGACTTCAATCCACCCCCCACGTGCCCACCTGCTTCCCTTTAATTTTTCCTTCCAACACTTCCCTTCCTATTTCATGTTATTTCTTACTACTTGGTAACCTACTTTGACTCAATGTCGAAGCGGTAAAAAGGACAGTTCTGTGTATAAAATATTTTATATTAATATGATTCGAGAATAGTTATATCTTAAAAGATATGATGTAGATAGTTTATTTAAATATAAGTATTATTGATTGCTTTCATAACTCAAATTTATAATCTATATGTCACATAAAAATAATTTTATTATCGCTCCAAGACCCCCTCCCGTTTCGAGTTTCGAATGCTGTAGTAGGATGAATGATTTCATCATTCTTAATTATACTTCTCGAAATCAAGTTGGAAAAAATCTTGGTAAGAGCTCTTTTCTCTTTGATACGTCTTACGTAGTATACATTTAGATAACCAAGACATCAACACCGATATCGAATATATTTTGACTCACTGTCAAGGATTATAGTGGAATGAATAAAATTCTTCTATTTTTTAATCATAGATCTCACGATCGAGCCGCATGAATGAAAATTATCTTGATAGAGAGCTCTCCCTCCTCTAATAGGCCTTGCAAAAATTCAGATTAATTGAGACACTACAACATGTACCAAATATACTTTGACTCATCCAGTTAGTTATCTAGATCGCATCTTAAAATTACTGTATAGTGTAATAAAATGATAAAGGTTAATTGATATTCAACTAAAAATTTCAAACTTGTGTCTCGAGAATGGAGTCTCTTATTGTAGGGAGTATCAAAACCTTGTAAATAGTGAGATTTCTGATACGTCCAAATTATATCTCCGAAAAAAATATAAAGTGATCGAATGTAAATATATAACCCAATTAAGGTTGGAGTCGAATTCCACATGAAATACGACGAGAAAAAGTACAATTTAAACTTAAGGCTCAATATTTGGTCTAGATTTCAAAGATGTTTGAAAATATTTGTTTGTTTGATTATGATCGAATATTTGATTCAAGAAAGTAATGATGCAAATTTGTAATTCAAGTTGTGGGAGAACTAGGTTTGTGTTCCCTCTGGGTGAATCAATGCAATTGGAGCTATGCTTGATGTCAATTGAATACTTATTTACTAGACTATGAGCCAATTTAAGGTTTATCACAAGTTTTCTAACCTATGTGATAAATTCCATCACTGGGCTTTCCCAAGCCCTAGAATGTGCAATTCAATACACCCATTCAAATCTCACATCACACATTTTATTTCTAGCTTTGGGTATTAGATAGGAGTTAAATTCCTAAATCCATGTCATTAATATTTTTCCCATCAATTATTCTTTTCCAAGCAATAATATGCTATAGGCACTACCAAAATTGACCACCATTGATATCATGACATAATGAAACATTAATGGAGTATAACATTGATTAAAAATCTAATCAAGCATTTAAAACACCCAATACATTAATATCACCCATGAGGTCCACAACCCTAGCTATATGCTTAGCTACTCATAATAAATGAAACAAAAACATTAAATAGGTATGAAATCATTGTAACTTACAAAGTAGTTAAGAATTAAATTGAAGTTGAAATCCAAAGTTGTTAATCTACTCAAAAGCATCAAAACAAGAGCAATGAAATGTTTGGAGTCTTGAAAATTCAAACTGAAATTAAATAATCAAATACAAAATCCTAAGCAATTAGTTATTGTCCTTAAGGAATTTAATCCCCTCACTGTACCCGAGGTTATGGATTACTTCCTCCCAGGATAAAACGGATATACATGCGCAGAGTAGCGGTACGTCAAACGCCTTCGACTTCGACGAACTCAAAGTTGGCAACGAAACACAAGTAAGACTCGATAGTTTTATTTGTGAAAAAAGAATGCGAGAATTTCGGATGCAGAAATTTTTGGTTTTGGTATGTTTAAAATGAGGTATTGCCTTAGTTTATATAGCCTTGAAGGTGCCTCTTCGAATAGGTTGGTGATCTGTTCGGAAAGGTTGCCTTCCATTTCTCATTCACACCAACTTGGCTAGTTTTATTCATTAACTAGCTTTAACAATCCCCCACATGAATGGGGAATGGCTATATGATGAAAAACATGCATGACAAAAAACTCGTGTGATTCGTAAGCAAGGATTAATCGCATCCGGATAAGTAGATTTCTCTTTGAACTTTCCGTAGTGAACATATGTCGATATACTCGGTCAATCGGTAGATGTGATATCCTTGAACCGTCGAGCTTTGGTGTATACCTAGACAACCACATGTCACACAATTAACCCTTTAACCGTCTTTGGTTCTCATTGTTTTGTTCGTTTCACCATGAACACCGCCCTGGTTCATAAGTGCGTAGAGAATTGGCCTTACATAATTCTCCTTGAAGCGGCTTACACTTCACACTTACATAGGTGATTCCTAAATGTGTCATCCCGTAGATACACTATTTGATATACCCCGTACCAAACTTAGGAACCATTAAAAAGCCGCAATGCTTTATCCTGGTATCGAACATTGTCTCATCACGAGAATGGACCAAAGAGTTATTGTGACAATGTTGAACCGTCATTAATGACTTTGTTTGATCTCTTTGAACCTAGATCTTGGGATCTCCAGTCTTCTAGGTAGAGTTACCGTCACGATGACTTGTCCTCGGCCATAGTCCCATTCCCTTGATGATCTTTCAACTACCTCTCTAGTTAGGCCTTTAGTTAGTGGATCCGACACATTATCTCTTGACTTAACATAGTCAATTGTGATAATTCCACTAGAGAGTAGTTGTCTAACGGTATTATGTCTTCGTCGTATGTGACGAGACTTTCTGTTGTACATAAGGCTCCCGCTCTTCCTATTGCCGCTTGGCTATCGCAATGTATGCATATAGGAGCCAACGGTTTGGGCCAAAATGGAATATCTTCTAAGAAATTCCGAGCCATTCAAACCTTCTTCACCGGCTTTGTCTAAAGCTATGAACTCGATTCCATTGTAGAGCGGGCGATACATGTCCGTTTGGATGACTTCCAAGACACTCGCTCCTCCACCTATGGTAAAAACATATCCACTTGTGGATTTAGTTTCGCTAAACCGGTGATCCAATTTGCATCACCGTATCCTTCAATAACTGCAGGATACCTGTTATAATGCAAAGCAAAGTTTTGAGTATGTTTTAAATACCCCAAAACTCGTTTCATCGCCAACAATGTTTTTGGTCGGGATTACTAGTGTAGCGACTTAGTTTACTTATAGCACATGCAATATCGTGTCGCGTACAGTTCATGATATACATCAAACTTCCCAACACTCGGCATAATCCAATTGAGAATGACTTTCACCTTTATTCTTTGCAAGAGCAAGGTTCATATCAATTGGCGTCTTTGCAACTTTAAAGTCCAAATACTTGAACTTTTCAAGTACCGTTTCAATATAATGAGATTGAGACAATGCTAGACCTTGAGGAGTCTTATGGATTTTAATTCCCGAATTAAATCGGCAACTCCTAAGTCTTTCATATCAAACTTACTAGCAAGCATGCGCTTAGTAGCATTTATGTTAGCAATGTCGTTACTCATTATCAACATATCATCCACGTACAAACAAACAATGACTACGTGGTTTGGAGTGTTCTTAATGTAGACACATTTATCACACTCATTTATCTTGAATCCATTTGACAAGCATTGTATGGTCAAATTTTGCATGCCACATGTTTGGGTGCTTGTTTTAGTCCGTAAAGAGACTTAACAAGTCGACACACCTTCTTCTCTTTCCCTGGAACTACAAACCCTCAAAGTTGTTCCATGTAAATTTCTTCCTCTAACTCTCCATTTAAGAAGGTGTTTTCACATCCATTTGATGGATTTCAAGACCGTACACGGCGGCTAACGCTACTAACACCCGAATAGATGTAATCCTCGTTACCGGCGAGTATGTATCAAAGTAATCAAGACCTTCTCGTTGTCTAAACCCTTTAACAACTAGTCTTGCCTTATATTTATCAATAGTACCATCGCTTTCATTTTCTCGCTTGAAAATCCATTTGGAACCTAAAGGTTTATTCCCTCGAGGAAGGTCAACCAATTCCCAAGTATGGTTGTTTAAGATGGATTCTATCTCACTATTGATTGCCTCTTTCCAAAATTGAGCTTCCGATGAAGACATAGCTTCGTTGAAGGTTCGAGGCTCATTCTCCAACAAAAATGTTAGAAATTCTCGGTCCAAATGAAGTAGACGTCCTTTGACGTTTGCTGCGTCTCGCTTTTTCCTCATCGTGAATATTTTCCTTTGTTTCTTCCCGAGGTCGTTTAGATTCTTTGCTAGACGACTCACATTCCTTTTTATACGGATATATGGTTTCAAAGAAGTCGCATTATCCGATTCAATTACCGTATTTACTCGAATGTCGGGATTTTCCGATTTGTGAACTGAAATCGATATGCCTTACTATTTGTGGCATATCCTATGAAAACACAATCAATGGTTTTAGGTCCTATTTTTACCCTTTTGGGTTTAGGAATTTGCACCTTGGCCAAACACCCCCACACTTTGAAGTATCCCAAATTGGGCTTCCTTCCTTTCCACTTTTCGTATGGAATAGATTTTGTTTTGCTATGGGGCACTCGATTGAGTATTCGGCTAGTCGTTAGAATGGCTTCCCCCCACAAGTTCTCGGGGTAAACAAGAACTTATTAACAGGGCATTCATAATTTCTTTCGTGGTTCTATTTTTCCTTTCCGCAATTCCGTTTGATTGTGGCGAGTAAGGGCGCTTGTTTGATGAATAATGCCATGTTCCAAACATATTTGTTCAAAAGGAGATTCATATTCACCGCCCCTATCACTCCTTATCATTTTAATCTTTTTGTTAAGTTGAGTCTCAACTTCGCTTTGTATTGCTCGAATGCTTCAATTGCTTCATCTTTACTATTAAGTAAATAAACGTAGCAATACCGCGTACTATCGTCGAAGAAAAGTTATGAAATACTTCTTTCCACCGCGAGATGTGATTGACTTCATGTCACAAATATCTCGTATAGATTAAGTCTAAAGGACTTGAATTCCTTTCAACCGACTTATAAGGATGTTTAACATACTTAGACTCAACACAGATTTGACATTTTGATTGATTGCATTCAAACTTAGGCAATACTTCCAAACTAATCATTTTTCGCAAGGTTCGTAATTGACATGTCCTAAACGTGAATGCCATAAATTATTTGACTCAAGTAAGTAAGACGAAGCGTAAACTTTATTATTATTGGCAACGACCATTACATTCGCCTTTGAAAAGGCCCTCTGAGGTAACCTTTTCCTATGTACATCTCGTTCTTACTTATTACAACCTTGTCGAAACAAAAACACACTTAAAACCGTTCTTTACTAGAAGTCCGGTAGATACTAGATTTTTCCTAATTTCGGGAACATGACAGACGTTGTTAAGAGTCACCACCTTGCCGTATGTCATCTTCGCAGATCTTTCCATAACCTTCAATTTTGGCCGTTGCGAATTTCCCATATATATGGTATCGTCTTGATCTTGGCGGGAGCATATGAAGCAAAGGCTTCTCTAGCAAGACAAATGTGGCGAGTGGCGCCAGAGTCAATCCACCACTCTTTCGGATTTCCCACTAAGTTGCACTCAGACAACATAGCGCACAAGTCATCAACTTCCTCGTTTGTTTCAACCATATTAGCCTGACCCTTCTTCTTTACCTTTTTCGGAGCACGACAGTCTGCAACTTTGTGTCCGATTTTTCCACAATTGTGGCGCTTTCCCTTGAATTTCTTCTTGTTGGGATAGCTCCTTGGTCCCGATGCATTTTTCCTCTTTTTCGCATTAGTTGGGCGGTTTCAACAATATGTGCTCCCCCTATGGTTGATCTCACATTTGCCTTCTTCTCCGCTGCCTTGTTATCTTCCTCGATTCTCAAACGGACGATGAGATCCTCCAGTGTCATCTCCTTTCGCTTGTGTTTCAAGTAATTTTTGAAGTCCTTCCATGAAGGAGGCAACTTCTCTATTACCGCCGCAACTTGAAACGCCCCACTAATCACCAAACCTTCAAATGAGTAGATCGTGGATGATAACCTCGCAACTCTTGAACTTGAGTAACAACAGACTTGCCATCTACCATTTTGTAGTCCGTAAACTTGGCAAATGATAAATTTCTTTAATCCAAAGATCTTCTCGTTTTATATTTCTTTTCCAACGCATCCCATAGATCTTTTGATGTTTCCACATTACTATAGACGTTGTAAAGATCATCCTCCAAATCCGCTAAGAATATAATTCTTGCACAAAAAATCTGAGTGCTTCCATGCCTCGATTCTACAACAAAACGTTCATTCTCGTGTGTTGATTCCAAAAATCGGAACGACCTCCTTAATAAACTTTTGGAGGTTTAAAGTAGTTAAATAGAAGAACATCTTTTGTTGCCATCGTTTGAAATCAATTCCGGTGAATTTTCCAGGCTTCTCTGCCGAGCCGGTCTTTGGTGCAAAGACGACCGGAGGACGCAAAGATTGCTCGTAGAACCAACCATGGGGCTAGTGTGGCGCAAGCAGTAGCATTCAAATTTGGAGTCATGTCTCCCATTTCGCCGTCAAAACGAAGCAACAGAAAAAGTTTAATAAACGGTGAAGACTTCAAACCGAATCAGTTTTGACAAAAAGAGATGTAATACACAATGGTGAAGATTTTATTTCTTCAAACCGAATCAAGGTTACACAAACAGATTTAAAATCCTTGAAACGAAATGCGTAAATTGTATGTTGTATACTTGATGAAGTTTTTATATCTTCAAATCAAGTACCCAAATGAGTAGAAAATTATGAAAACTTTAATCTCAACCTAGAGTAAAAATTCGAAGATTTTAGTCTCCAAACAACATATTAGTTCGTTACACCGAAACAACAAACACCTTTTTTTTTTCCAATAAATTGTATGTTGTATACTTGATGAAGTTTTTATATCTTCAAATCAAGTACCCAACGGAGTAGAAAGTTATGGAAACTTTAATCTCAACCGGAGTAGAAAATCCAAAGATTTTAGTCTCCAAACAACATACAAGTTCGTTACATCGAAACAACAAACATACACCTTTTTTTTTTCCAAGTAAATTGTATGTTGTATACTTGATGAAGTTTTTATATCTTCAAATCAAGTACCCAACGGAGTAGAAAGTTATGAAAACTTTAATCTCAATCGGAGTATTCATTAGCCCCCCCCAAAATCCATGCACACAAATTTGACAAAAATATCCATGCGTCAGCATCAGCGAACCGCAGATCAATTCGCAAGTCGTGCAATTCCACCGCGGGCTGTGTCATCTTTTAGGTCTTCAGTGACATGGTTTGTTGTTCGCAGACACGACCTGCGACATCGCAGGTCATGCCACAGACCAGCCTTTGTCTTGTTTAGTTTCTTCATTTTCCTATTGCGGTTTGCGATGCATCTGCGATCCGAAATAATTGCTGCGGCATGACTGCGGAGCGCAAGTCATGTTTTCTGGTCTTTTTGCTCTTTTTCGCTTGCATTTAATCTCTGCACTCCTTGTCCTACAAAACAACACATATACGTAAGAAATGACGTAAAATATACTTTAAGATAAACAAAAGCGTAAGTAAAAGACATCAATTATACCGTAATTTTACGGTACATCAATTTCTATTGCAAATAATCGGATTAGTTGAGTCAAGGAATTCCGGATACTGAATGATTAAATCAGCGAAAATATAATATACTTAGAACATCAATTACAAAGCATCAAAAGATTTGCTCAGTAGATTGGACCCAAAATCAAAACTTATGAGCTTTTCTATCAATCTAAGTTAATATTATACTCTATTTGTTTCAAAATATTTGTCTTATTTTTCTTTTTAGTTTGTTTAAAAAATATATTTCTTTTCTTTTTTGATAACTCTTTAATTTCAATTTTTCACGTGTCATGTTTAGGACCATAAGATTAAATAACATTTTCATATACTACATATCTTTAGTTAACAACCACAAGATTCAAAAGTCTTTTTTATTTTTTTAAATTCTGTGTCAAGTTAAAATCAGACAAACATTTTAAAACTGAAGAAATAATTAAATTTATAATTAAATATTACTAATAATCTTTTTTTAAAATAAATAAATTAAAATTGTTGTGTTCATGTTAATCAACTCCCTGAAACTGTCCTGAGTAAGATATGGATAAGACAAATTCATAGTAGGACTAGCTGCTGCTATTTAGTTCGTGAGGTTACGTGGGGTTCATTTTTGGATTTGACATCTATGATTCTGTGTTCCAAATCCTCCTCTTTTTTTAAAAAAAAGGATTCAAGATAGTGTGTATATATATATATATACTCCTAAGAAGGAAGGGCGGGGGTGGTACGGTATTAAAAATTTTGGTTAGGTAATTTTGATTTTTAATTTTTTAAAATACAATATTATTATCATACCAAAATTCGATATGGTTCAATATTTTTTAGTTGGATTTTGGTATTTTGCAATACAGTAATTTGATCGACTTCGACTTACATATAATCATATAATAAATAATTATGACTTCGACTTTTCAGAAAACGTTTCAATTATATCATACTAAAACCTTAAACATGTAAAAATATTTAAAAGAAAGTACAAATAACTACCTTCGTTAATCAATTACACAAAAAAGCAATATTTCAATCAAGATAGAGTAGTCAAAGTTTCAACTTATAAACAATTAACACTAGTTTATAAATTTGCTAGTATTATAATAATAATATATATGCATTGTATATATGACTATATAATTCGATACAATATTTGATATTTAAACATTTTCTTATAAATACCAAGCATCGTACCGAATATCAATCTTTTTTAAAAATACATATCAAATATCATAATATCGAGGATGTAAGCTCATTTTCATTCTTGGTTCAATCGGGAAACTTAAAGAGGCAATGGTTATAATAATATTATGGCAAATGTTAGTGGTCCGAGTCCACATCAAGCCTGAATCGATCTTTTTTATTCAATCTAGATCCCCATATAATTGATATGTGCGATATCAAGTATGCTAACACGAATCTTGAACGGTCGTAATCAAATCTCTCAATCGTTAACTTGACATACTTTGATTAAATATAAAATTTTAGAGAAAGAAAGATTTTTGTAATATATCATGAGATTTATGCTATAAAAAAATGTCTTTATGAATAAAATGAAAATATCAAAGTTAAATTATTTTTAAATATAAAAAAATATTGGGATAAAATAATTGAAATAGTTCTACAGAAAATGAAATAGTGAAAAGTGTAAGAGGAAATTTAGACGAACAGCCAGTTGTGGATGTAGAGGGTAATAGTTCATATTTAATTTATTATAATAGTTTCGTAATCGTTTTACTCAAGTTACCTATTACTAATGTTTACTATAGAAATTATTAGTTATTACCTTTAATTTGCTTTTTAGCGTTTATGCTTATCATCATTAGTTTAATTTTGTGTTTATAATATGTAGATCATTTCTCTTGTAATTTACGAACCTCCACTTTAGAACTGGCATCGCCATAAAGAGAAGGGAGTTTCCTATAGTAAGGTGTAGTTATAAAGTTGTTAACTAATACAACCACTTTGAATTACATGGAATGTCGATAATCCATTGTACAAGGAAATACTAAGAATAACGTATTTTAAGATTATCTTGGTCTTACTTTTTCAGTTTATGCATGGGGTATATTTGGAATAGTATTTATTTATTCATTCATTTATCCAAATTTTTTTTGTAACTAATACGTACAGTATACAAAAATTTACTCGATATATACCATTTACTTGATAAGAATTACTAGATAACTTCTTTTATTAGTTATCATCATACGAGAAACATTATTAATTATTATAATGTGTAAAATATCTTAACCAGACACTATCCTATGTAACTTTAAGCCCATATATTTTCTAAGATATATAAAATGGTGGCATGAGTTTTATTGAGATGGTTTTCTCATGGGTTCATGAATAAATATGATTTACCAACAAGAGTCGTGATGGAGTAGTACACTCTCTTTCATTTTTAACCAAAAGTTTAATTTATGCTTGATCCCCGCGTATTAATCGCTTTTATTAGGGAGTGCTTCATTTTTTAATGTAGAATTTTCGATCCTGGCGTGAATTCGAATTTAATTGAACTCATATATGAATATCGAACATCGAGTAGGAAATAAAAATAAATAAATAATAGAGTATGATGTAATTTGGTGTGCAATAAAGGTGCAATCAGATAAACTTCTAATTACTAAATTAAATTTGTTTTGAGTCAAAATTATTGAATTTAAATGAACCGGTAACTTAAGGTTACATTCGCATTTAATGAACCGATGCGATGAATTTGGGGCTAATTGGTATCAGATACCAAATGATTATAACAAGTCTTGGAATGTGTTAGACAGCAAAATACTTGAGCATGTATATATGACTTCAATTATAATCTAGAGAAGAACATGAATGTATGTGTGTGTGTTTAGGACCATGAGCAGCTATAATTCAAGACAGGTACGCCAAGAAGTTAATAAATTCAATTTGCATTCTCATATTATGTAGTTGTCAAAGACAACCTCAATTCTTTAGCAAACAAAGGGTAGCATATTGATGCTGGAAGCTTCAATATATATAGGATCATGCCATATTAATTGAATATCTTAATAAACATTGGACTTTGTTTCTCTTACTCTTATTTCTTCTCATGTCTTGATTTGGAGAGAATAGTCTAGAATCATCACCTCTCTTTCACTATAAAAAAAAACATGTATTAACTGATCATATTGTATATTTTATGATGACATTTTATGTTGAAGAAGTAAGCAACCCTAATTTATCTATCATTTCTATTAAATAAAACGTTTTATAACAGACACAATTAGTCTACAAAGGTGTCATTCAAAGGAATATGTACAATTGTTTATCTAAACATGTGCCAATTTCAACATCAATCGTTCATATTTAGGGCAATTAATATCTTAAACGTAGTGTTCTACACTCCTCAAAACCTAAAATTACCCCATTGTTCTAACAGTAAACACATCAATAAAGTTTATCATTCAGAGCTATCTATTCAATGTGGAGGCAAATTAGGATTTTAAGTCAGTGGATGCAGTCTTCTAGGTAACATATCGGATTTCGTCTTAGTGTTTGTGAGTGTATGTATTCATATATAATGTATGTGTACGCATGTATATATATATATCTATATATAAAGATATATATATAATTTGAGTTGGACAATACCGAGCGTATACTCATCCAAATACATCCGCACCAATATTCTTGTTTGTAACTATACTGAGACTGTTTCTTAGAACGAATAAATATCGTAATAACTAGTCTTTGTTAATAATATTATCTACGTTACAAATTAAAAAAGATAAATAACGTTGTAAACGGAGGAAATTACGTCTAATATTCATGATGATGGTTTTATTTTCAACATTATTGATTGTTACACATAAATTAAAACTTAATTTTTATTGCCTCCTATTATGTGAAAAGTGTACCGACACCCTTTTTGTTTCATCATGGGTTCATGGTTTGTTGACTTTGTTCACATTCAACTTTAGACCTAAACCTTTTTAAAAAGAAAAACATTAAGTCCACTTGACTACTCCAACACTGAAATGTGCGTAATACTTTTGTTTTTATTAAAAAATAATTTATTAAAATATAAAATACTTAATGTTGATCTTGTTAAACAAAGCAGCCCATTCTCGGCTGAATCTTACCAAACAAATAAGTGTATATATGGTATATATATTATAGTATATTGTAGTATAAAAGGTTACCTTAATTAGTGTTATACACCTACCATAATTGTATAGATAGAATTATGGTAAAATAAGGATTTAGAAGTAGAATAGGAAAATGATTTTCCTATTATGGAAATATGTAACTTGTATATATAGCCTTTCAATTAATGAAAATAATCAAGGGGATTATTTCTTTCATGGTATCAAGAGACTAGGTCTAAACAAAAGTTTTCTTCTCTCAAACTTTTGTATCCTTGGCCGAGAACCCCCCCCCCCTTCCCTCGGGTTTTTCTCTCCAAATATCTCGTCTTCCGCTCTCAAAAAAACCTCTCTTAAATTTCCCATCCTTCTTTGTTCTTTCAATATGTCTAAGAACAATTTTCACCCTGCCCTCACGGTTTCCAATATCAAGCTCAGTGTCCCTATTGTCCTTGAGATGGAAAACGTTCAATATGCAACGTGGGCG
The DNA here is from genome assembly GCA_034509755.1 of Anisodus tanguticus. Taxonomy (NCBI): domain Eukaryota; kingdom Viridiplantae; phylum Streptophyta; class Magnoliopsida; order Solanales; family Solanaceae; genus Anisodus; species Anisodus tanguticus. The sequence continues at coordinate 46,193,838 of CM067555.1, forward strand.
GAGTTGTTTAAAATTCACGCTATCTCTTATCAAGTTCTTCATCACATCATTCCTCCCGCTAGACCCCTTCCCCGCGGAGGATCCCGAGGTATGGATTACACTTGATGCTACCGTTCTTCGGTGGATATACGCCACTATTTCAGTGGACCTTCTACAGACGATTATGGAGCCCGATACCACAGCTATGGCTGCATGGAATAGATTGCGTGACATATTCCAAGACAACCAACATTCCCGTGTCGTCACACTCGAGCAGAATTCTCTCTCGTTCGAATGTATGTATTTCCGAACGTTTCGCATATTGCAAGAAACTAAAGGAATTGCGATCAACTCCGTAATGTTGGCGCACCGGTGACAAATAATCGTCTAGTTCTACAATTGGTTGCCGGTCTTTCGGAGGCCTATAATGGTGTTGGAACTCTCCTTCGCCAAAGCAACCCTCTTCCCGACTTTCATCAAGCCCGCTCCATGCGCGTTGGAAGAAGCCGGTTTGGCTAAAAAGGCGGCTACGGAGGAAGCCCGGTTGTCATGGTGGCATCCTCTCCTAGTCCTTCGGGTTTTGTTAATAATTCGGGCCAAAATCATATTAATGGTAGAGGCAAGAATAATCGCAAAAATAACAAAAAACGAGGGGGCAAACGAGGCGGTTCGGGTGGCGGTGATCAACAAACAGGAGGTGGGTCCCATCCGGGGTACAGTGGCCCACCACCACCGTGGGCCCAAAGCGGTGGGGCCGGTGGCGTGTCACCCCCACCCTCCGGCGGTTTCGCCGCGCGGCGGTGGGCGGCCAACAGTCCATGCCCAACGCCCAGCAGTGGCGGCCCACTGGCCAGTGGCCCAACAACAGCGTATCCAGCACCTACGGCCCAGCAGCATCACGGAATGGCGTCCTTGGGCCCCGTCCTCCTCAAGCCCATCATGCAGCAGGCCCCACTCAGACCGATATCGAGGCCGCGATGCACACGTTGGGATTGTCCCAACCGGACCCAAATTGGTACATGGACACCGGGGCCACTACTCACATGACTTCCGAATCAGGTACTCTCTCATCTTATTCCAATTTGAGCACCCCTCGGGATAATTGTTGGTAATGGCGCTTCTATTCCAATTCTAGGGTATGGTCGAAAAACATTATCTCCTCCTAATCCACCACTCCTCTTGAAAAATACTTTACATGCTCCTAAATTGATTAAAAATTTAGTGTCTGTCCGAAAATTCACAAATGACAATTCTGTTTCTGTTGAATTTGATCCTTTCGGTTTCTCTGTGAAGGATTTCAAGACGGGGAGTCATCTCATGAGGTGTGATAGTAGGGGGGATCTATATCCTATCATGCCCGGTTTCGACCATCGAGTCCACCTTGCCATCGACTTTTTCACCATCTCTCCTTCCATGTGGCATGCTCGTCCGGGTCATCCGGGATCTTCTATTTTATCACTTTAAATAAAAATAGCTTTATTTCTTGTAAGGGTACAAGTCGTACTCCAATTTGTCGGTCTTGTTCATTAGGAAAAATTGTTAAGTTGCCATTTGTAGACTCCAATTCCCATACTTCTATGCCATTTGACATTATTCATAGCGACTTATGGACATCTCCTGTTCTTAGTTCAATGGGTCATCGATATTATGTTCTCTTTTTAGATGATTATTCTAGATTTTTGTGGACGTTTCCAATTGCGAATAAATCACAAGTGTTTTCCGTCTTCATAAAATTTAGAGCGTTCATTCGTACTCAATTCGAAAGAGAAATAAAAAATATTCAATGTGATAATGGGAAAGAGTATGACAATAGGGAGTTTCGAGAGTTTTGTGCTACTCATGGGATAAATTTTCGTTTTTCATGCCCTCATACATCTTCACAAAATGGGAAAGCCGAACGCAAAATTCGTTCCATAAATAACATTGTCCGAACTCTCCTAATACATGCCTCCATACCTCCATATTTTTGGCATCATGCTCTACAAATGGCCACATATCTTCTTAACATAATTCCTTCTAAGGGTCGACATATTCTTCCCCCTAAAAATACTATATAATAAAAACCCATCTTATTCTCATCTTCGGATTTTTGGGTGCTTGTGTTATCCGTTATTCCCATCCACCACAATTAACAAACTTCGGCTCGGTCTACTCCGTGTGTATTTTTGGGTTATCCGTCAAATCATCGTGGTTATAAGTGTTTTGATTTATCCTCCAAGAAAATCATAATCAATCGCCATGTCATTTTCGATGAAACTCAATTTCCATTTACGGAAGTTCATACTCCCGAACCTAAGTCATATAATTTTTTGGATGACCAAATATCCCCGTATATTATTCAGAATTTTTCGGACATCCACTTATTCCAGCCACTGGAACAGTTCCAGCAACTAGGCCGGTCCAGCCCAGTTCTGGAACTGGTCCGTGTTCGAGTCCAGCCATTTCCGATTTGGGCCAGCAGGCCCACTGCCTGCTGGCCAGACTACCCCGAGCCCAGAAAATTCCCAAAATTCCCTTAATTCTTCCTCGAGTCATAGACCGGTCACTCGTAGTCAGCGGGGTATTTTTACACCTAAAAGACATTTTAATTTACATTCTGATGTCTCTAAATCCCCCTTACCCCGCAATCCTGTGTCCGCATTAAATGATCCTAATTGGAAAATTGCTATGACTGATGAATATAATGCTCTTATTGATAATAAGACGTGGGAGTTGGTGCCCCGTCCATATGGTATTAATGTTATCAGGTCTATGTGGATTTTTTCTCATAAGGAGAATTCAGATGGCTCATTTGCTCGGCATAAGGCACGACTTGTTGGTGATGGTAAGACTCAGCAGGTTGGAATTGATTGTGGTGAGACGTTTAGTCCGGTGGTCAAACCGGCTACTATTCGCACTGTGCTTAGCTTGGCTCTGTCAAAGACGTGGCCAATTCATCAGTTGGATGTCAAGAATGCTTTCCTACACGGTGATCTCAAGGAAACAGTCTATATGCATCAGCCTTTGGGTTTCAGGGATCCAAATCGTCCTCATCATGTATGTTTGTTGAAGAAGTCCTTATATGGGCTTAAGCGGTCTCAGGGCCTGGTACACGAGGTTTGCTGACTTTGTTTCCACTATTGGGTTCACTCACAGCCGGTCGATAATTCCTTGTTCATCTACCGTCGTGGTTCTTCGTTGGCCTACATTCTTGTTGTATGTGGATGATATCATCTTGACCGCCTCTTCCGATGCCTTGCGCTAGTCTATCATGACCATGCTCGCCCGAGTTCGCTATGAAAGATTTAGGGCCTTTGAGTTATTTTTTGGGGATTGCCGTCCAACGTCATTCCGATGGGTTATTTCTGTCTCAACGGAAGTTTGCTGCTGAGATCATCGAAAGGGCTGGGATGTCATCCTGTAAATCCACTTCCACGCCAGTTGATGCAAACCCAAAGCTAAGTGCCACAGCAGGTGCACCATACGAGGACCCCACCCGCTATCGCAGTCTTGCAGGGGGCCCTCCGATCTTACCTTTACCGGACCCGATATTACATATGCGACGACGGTGTGTTTATTCATGCATGACCCCAGAGTTGAGCACATGAATGCAATCAAACGCATCATACGGTATATTCAGGGGACACTGGATTATGGTTTGCACTTATATCCTTCATCTACATCCACACTTGTCTCTTACACGGATGCTGATTGGGGTGGTTGTCCCGACACCAGACGGTCGACTTCGGCTACCGTATGTTCCTTGGCAACAACTTGGTCTCATGGTCGGCAAAACGTCAAGCAACTCTGTCACGCTCCGGTGCGGAGGCGAATATCGAGGGTAGCGAATGTGGTCTCCGAGTCATGTTGGCTACGTAATTTGCTTTTGGAGCTTCATTGTCCCATTCGAAGGCAACCTTGGTATATTGCGATAACATTAGTGCCATCTACCTTTCGGGTAACCCGAGTTCAACACCGGCGCACCAAGCATATCGAAATGGACATTCACTTTGTCCGTGAAAAGGTTGCAAAAGGTCAAGTTCGCGTATGTCATGTTCCGTCTCGTTATCAAATTGCGTACATCTTTACAAAGGGTCTACCAGGCGGTTCTCTTTGAAGATTTTAGGGACGAGTCTCGGCGTTCGAAAACCGCCCGCTATGATGCGGGGGTGTGTTAAACAAAGCGGCCCATTCTCTACCGAATCTTACCAAACAAATAAGTGTATATATGGTATATATATTATAGTATATTGTAGTATAAAAGGTTACCTTAATTAGTGTTATACACCTACCATAATTGTATAGATAGAATTATGGTAAAATAAGGATTTAGAAGTAGAATAGGAAAAGGATTTTCCTATTATGGAAATATGTAACTTGTATATATAGCCTTTCAATTAATGAAAATAATCAAGGGGATTATTTCTTTCAGATCTAAGTTGAATACTGGAGCTCAATAATTGGCCACTGTTTTGGTTAAATTAGTCTGACGCTATTTTAATAAAAATGTAAAATAAAATTGAGATTTAATATATATAAATAGGGTAGCTAGTTTTGAAGTGTTGACCCCCTGTGGAATAATTTTAGTAGATAGTCTTGTTTTCTTATTTCCGTTGCAATTTATGAATCTGTTAGATCATGGTCTAAAGATTGTTTTTGAGCAAACAATAAAATCTTATGATAAAATGTTAGATTACGGTCTAAAATTTTGTTAGTTATTGCAAACGTTAGACGATGTTTTAATGTGTTGTCTCGTGTCTATAAGGTTCAACAATATATAAGCAAATTTTAGATCCGGATTTAACATTATTCGAAAGGCTGATTTCCCAAAAGTAATATTTGCACACCTTTTTAAAATAAAGATAAAATCTGAACGGTAACCTAAAAGGGGTATTTTCGTAGATCAGCCTAGCTATTTTAGTCAAATATCCCAACAAATGGGACAAATTAAGATGGCATATCTTTGAGTAGATTGTTATTCACCTTATCAATCTCCAAATCTTGAAAGGCTATCATGCAAATATTTAGTCAGTTATTAATTTTAGACATACCATTAGAATAGAAAGGAAAAAGAGAGAGCACCCAATATTTAATTTTGAATGTTTCGAAAAAAAACAATTCTTTTATCAACATTATATATACATGTTTCAGTGACTGAAAATGATATATTCCTTGTTTTTAACACTTGCCACAGACAGAGCATATTGTATTCAATAGAAACCTAAATAAAAATAAAGGTGAATGCCTTTGCACCTTTATCTATGTGTTGAATAACAAGTAGCTATATATAAGCAACTAAAGTACAAAACCAAATGTTGTGCGTTTGCTCAACATAGAAGTATGGGGGTTGGATTCCTAATCTAAGAATAAATTAAGAAAATGTATCTCATCTATAGTAGTTTAAAACTTTTGTAGCAGAACAAAATTTATTAACTTGATATCAGAGTAAGTAAATGTTTTGAATTTGAGTCTCATCGTCGTCATTAAGAAACATGACTAACAATGAAAAATCAAATCAACACGAGAAAACATATTTGAGATCTAAAAATGGTAGATTATAGCCATGTTAAAATGTTTATATATATATATATATATAGATAGATTTGAGCCTCATAGCCACCATTAGAAAAATATTTCGATGTAGTTGACAAGAAAAATCATATCAATACGAGAGATCAAGAGGGAATGTGTTCGAGTCATTCTAAAACAATCAATATCTAGTTTCATTCATTCTTCAACCACTCTATTCTTCCGAAAGAAAGCAAGACTTCATTTGTTCCATTTTTCTGGATGAGTAGTGAAGAAGTATAGGAAATTCTAATTTAGTATTGACCACCGTAAATAATGAGAAGAAAATAAAGAATTTACATTATTACAATCTAACAAGTTAAACTTTATATGAGACCTTTCACAATTAGTTTATATGGTGTCTGGTACTCCCTTCTAAGCTTGATTAATTCGAATTCACATAGAAAAATCTCACTTTGGAGTAAGGTTATTTAAGAAGCGAGATCAGGATGGTCATGGACTTATAAACTGGTCCCAAACGACGCCTAAGGGTGCTTTTTCTTAGGGACCGGTCCTAGAGATTTCAAGGAGTGGCCCACTATCGATTCATAGTGGGCCGGTCCTTCGGTACCCCCTTAGTGGTCCTTAGCCTAGCCCCTAACCCCTTAGTGGTCAGGGCCTGGTCTCGGAATCAGGTGGGGCTGGATGGTTTAGAGCGACTCGACCTCTTAGACATTTATATTTTCAGAATGAAGTATTTTTTTCTTTTTTATTAAAAATGATTACATACTCAAAATATGAATCTGAGATCTCTAACTAAAGATAAATGAATACATATTTACCACCTAACCATGACCTTTTGATGGTGATTAGGGGTCAAATCATTGGTTCTTAGGCAACAAATGCCAAAAATTAAGCAAAGTCAAGCAAGGACGGCCCAAAGTGAAAGAAAGACTACAAAGAAAGCCGTCCAGGGTGGTGAAGTCACGACAAATGTGGGATCCGCTCGCTGCTACCCACTTGGCCACTCTTCCCCATCCACTAATTTTGTTTTCTAATATAAAATTTGTTTTAACATATAGTATAGTACTACATTAAAGTATTGCAATTACTTTAATTAACATATATAGTCTCTCATCTTCACGTTTTTCTCTGCGTAAGCATTAATTAAAATCTGGTCAAAACTTTGATATCCGATTAAGTTTTGTACACCTCACAAATCAATCAAACAACATCTAACCCTACCCACATAAATTCAATCAAGGTTTCATTTGATCATTTACTACTAAAATAAATGCCATCACCTTCGAACAGTGACGGAGACAAGATTTCACTTAAGAATTTAAATCTAAAATAAATGCCTTCATTTCATTTATATATATATATATATATATGATTTAAATTTCTAAGTGAAAATCTTGCTTATGTCACTTTTCCACGGTGAAGGCATTTATTTTAGTAGTAAATGATCAAATGAAACCTTAATTGAATTTATGTGGGTAGGGTTAGATGTTGTTTGATTGATTTGTGAGGTAAATTCGATGAAAAGAGTCCGGGCGAATCCCCTTTTCCCCTTCTAGCTCTATTCCTGCCACCGAGGATATCATGCAATGGCTGTGATCCCTCAATTTTTAACCAGAATCTTCGGACTCGATTCCTGCAAATTGAAACACTATTAAAAGGCAAAGATTTAACTGATAATGTTTGTCGGAATTTGACTTGTCTATAATGTTTCCAACAAAATGTTTTCGCCAGAAATGTCCGTCGAAACTTCCTCTCTTTTTTAGTAGGTAGAACTTTTTTTGTGGAGAGCGTTTTACCTCATCCCTTAATGAACCTACCCAATATGAATTTAAATTAATTGAGCCAATGAATTTTGAATATATCAAATGACCGCAAGTTAAAGAAAAAGGCTCCTTCATTATCATGTTCACTAATTAATTTAAATACACTTGGAAAACATGAAAGCGATGACTTCCTACGCACCCTAATAATCCAACTTGCTCTAGGTTCCCAAATCTTGACTTCTTATAAATATTAATTAATAATAAACATTGTCATTCATTTCACGCAATTTTTATAATTTTCAACTGTTTACTGTCGCCAGCCACCAAATCTTGGCTTAGAGTCTGTTTGGAAAGTCACTCTGTAATTGAGTGTAATTATATAATTTTGACATGTTTGTCTGATCAAGTAATTACTTGATGATTATGTAATTGAGGGGTTATAATTATATTATGCAATTCTCAAGAAAAGACTGAGAATTGTTGGTAATTACATGGTGTAATTACAAGGTTATCTTTTTAATCTTTTTTTTAATTTGCTTTTTATTTCTATTCTTTTTCCTTTTTAATTTATTTTTATTTTAACTTTTCAAATTCTTTTTAAAATATTATTCTTACATTTTTTAAAATATTTTATGTTTCATTCCCCAACCTTTATTTCATGTGCTTCTACATAATTTCTCATATTTTACTTCTTATTCATTTTTCTATATTTTTTTCATTTCACTTGCTATGTTATATTTCTTATAATTTGTTTTTCTTTAGTTTTTTCATTTTGCTTAGCTATGTTATTATTCTTTTTTTTTAAAAAAAAAAAATTGCACCTCCCAATCTTAAAAAGAATAAATCATCCACAAACTTGGCTTATAATGAGAGATATCGTTAAAGTTGAAATTTGTTGTTGGATAATGTTATATACAAACTTAGCTTATACCAAGTGATGTTAAAATTAATAGATTAATTTTTAACATTTAAACAATATACAAAAATATGATTGTAATTATTTTTTGTCAATATGTTGTACATGATGTAATTGCAAAATGTGTGTATATTTAGAAGTTCTTATTAATTGGTTCAATTAAAGTATTATTTATTTTGTACATATCAAGTTTGTTTTCACAATATTAGTTACAAATTTATAATTATTGAGTTTTATATTTTCTAAATAATATGTGTCTCGAATACATAGCTATAGATAAAATTAAGTAATATTTCTTATATAAACATATATTTATCAAATATTAATGTTTAGTTGTTCATAATCAACTTTATTTTTAAATTTTAAAATATTTAATCTAGTAATTACACTTGTACAATCAAATTTGTAATTACACTGTAATTATGTTATGACAAACAAACAGGTCGTCGTAATTACTATATTGTGTAATTACTAGGTTGTGTAATTACTACCCTAGTAATTACACCAATTCCGATTATAGTAAATGTATTATATATGTCAATATTATAAATAATTTTTATACGATTAATGTAATTTAATCAACTAAGCTATAGCATATTAGTATTATATTTTTTTGAGTTACCACATCAAATTTTGCTAAAAGTTCCACAATAGAGTATGTATACTCGCTAGAAAAAATAAAATTAGTTACGAAATTCGTCACTAGCTATCGTCAAATACCCACGTAGTTAACATAATTTTTTATTTCCGTCGCTACTTCTAATTGAGGATAAGGCTTAGTATATGTATTATATTCGTCAATATTGGTTAACAATTTTCTATACGATTAATTAATGTTATTTAATCAACTATGCTATAACATATTAGTATTATATTTTTGAGTTACCACATGATCAGTTTTTGCAACTAAAAGTTTCATATTGAAGTATGTAAACTCGTTCAAAAAAATAGTTACAAATTTCATCGCTAGTCTGTCGTTAAATAGTTTGTATCTTTTTTAGATATCTATCGCTAATCCTATTTTTTATTATTTAACAATAGAAATAATGCCATCACTAATTCCCAGTAGTCTTTTTTTAGTGACTTAATCTGATAGTGTAAATTAAAAATTTATAAATTGTCATTACATAAAACCTGAAGTCTTTTCTATCATATTGCCGTTGATTATTTTGGACTAAAATCTAGCAAAAATTAAGACTTAAAATTGTGGAGTCTATATTGTTTTTATATTTCATCGTCAAAGTTGATTAATTTCAAACCAAAGAATATATTATTACTACTATAATTTCAAACACAAATTGTCAACTAACATATTCCTATCAATAAATCTGGTTCTTTCGACGCGCTATGTAATAACAAGCTTAATTTACCACCTAATCTTTTTGAATTTAACTATACACACCAATATCATAAAAAAATATATATTATTACTGTATTTTAACTTATTGTGATTGGTAACCTATTAACTATATATCTTACTTTCTATAAATTGTTATATGTAATTGTTTTTTAGGTCCTGACCTAATGGTGCAAATTTAGATAGAGGTAGATTCAATATTTAAAATTTATGAGTTCGAAATGTTAGGACAACGATCTCAAATAGTAATAACCGAGTTTGAAATTTAATATATGTGTATATTTAATGAATTTCTTAACTCACACATTATATACAAGGTTAGGCCAAAGCTACAAAGATTCGACCGAAACAAGGCGCGAAGCTACAATATTGGGTATGCATTGGATTGTTGGATCAAACCCAATAGCTTTTGCTTTGACATTGTATTTGTATTAGGAGACTACATAAAATATGTATAAATAGTTATTTGGCAAGTTCAGAAAGATAAAAGCTTATCAACGCCAAGTGTTTACACCTAACTAAATAATTAACTTTAAAAATTAACAAATCAAACTAATACATCACCTAACCATGATTAAGTGTTAAAAAGTGTATTGTATATGCTAAACATGTGTCTTATATTCATTAACTTGGTGTAAGTATCCGCTACGAATCAATTATTACCAATCTTAAAATCTATAAATTTTAAATTCTCAATCCGCTAGTGATCGATCCCATAACTTACAAGGTAGATCTGCTCCTATCTACCTATAGAAATTAAACTCAATTATTTTTCTTTTTAAAACCAACTACTATAGTAGTTGAATAAACAACAATTTCCCATCCTCCTATTATTTTTATATACTGATATATTTATAAACTTTAGGTTGAGTGAAAGAAATGCCTGCGTTTGTTTGAGTCTTTGTCTCCCTGTCTCTCTCTCTCCTTCTTCCCTTCCCTTTCTTTCCACTCAAAAACCAAATCTCCATAGCAAGGTTCTTCTTGTTTTCTAAATCTCATATTCAAATCCCCCACACAAAAAAATATCCCATTTTCTAAAGCCTTATATTAAATAAAACCAAAGAAAAAAACATGTACTAGTTTTAAATATTTTCATTTGGTTTTGTTTTTTTTAGTTTTTTTCCCCCTCTTGTGTTTCTTGTACTTTTGATGTTTTAGTCATGGCTGGTTTGGATTTAAGCACTGCTTCTCGTTATGTTCATCAACTTCACCATCCAGCTGACTTCAATCTACAAAGACAACCAGATGATGAAGCTAACAAGAACCAATTTTCTGATGACCATCACCACGAGGATAACGATCATCAGAATCAAGGTAGAGAGAAAACACTTTTATTTACTTAATCTTGAATCACCACGCCCTTTCAACCGTGCTGACTGATTCCTTTTTATGAATCAAGCTCGGAGAATTTTTTTTAGTTAATAGGTGGTCGTGATCAGTGAGATTTGAGTCGAAGACCTTCGGTCTGTTTTGATATCATGTTGAACTATTTGACTGATCATTTTATCTAAAAAAAACTAAACGATGAGATAGAAGCCGTTTTTATTCACTTAATTCTATCTTCAACTAGCACACCTTTCGCCTGTGTTAGCCTGATTTTTAATTTATTCTTTATGAATTAAGCACGTAATTTATTTTTTTCTTGATAATAGGTGACGGTAACCAGTAAAACTTGAGTCCAAGATTTTCTGTCATTTTTAATATCATGTTGAACTATCTAACTAGTCATCTCATCCAAAATTTAAACGATTAGAGAAAGCATACTTTAATTAATTTACGTAATTATGTTTTGGATAGACACATTCTCTTGGCTGTGCTCGCCTGTTTCTTTTTTTTTTTCTTGATTATATTCAAGCAACTAGACTTTTTAAAGTAATAAGAGGTGCTTGGTGGTGATTTTTGAATCCAAAACCTTATGCTTATTTTGATATCATGTTGAATTATATGAACTATTATTTCATCTAACAATTTAAACGATTCGAGATAATAAATTTTTTATTTACTTAATTATGCCTGAAATAACAGGTGATATCGTTGGCCGGAGACCTAGAGGACGGCCACCGGGATCGAAGAACAAGCCAAAACCACCAGTAATTATCACTAGAGAAAGTGCAAACACATTAAGAGCACATATATTGGAGATTGGAAATGGATGTGATGTATTTGAGTGTGTTTCGACTTATGCTCGGAGAAGACAAAGAGGGATCTGTATATTAAGTGGTAGTGGGACAGTAACAAATGTTAGCATAAGACAACCTGCTGCAGCTGGTTCTGTAGCAACATTGCATGGAAGATTTGAGATTCTTTCACTTTCTGGCTCATTCTTGCCTCCACCCGCTCCACCAGGTACCAATTTGTGTGACCATCTCATCAAAAGATTTAATCGGTTAAATAAAAATCCAGTATTGGAAGTTAACATCAACGAAGAAAGAGGTTCAGTTGAATCCTCTTTGTTGAAAAACTATACTATAGTGATAGGGTAACTTTGTAATGGAGCTAAGTGCTATGAAGGGGGTTCAGTTGAAATCCTCTAAAAAGGGCAGTCCGATGCACTAAGCTCCCGCTATGTGCGGGGTCTGTGGAAGGGCCGAACCACAAGGGTCTATTGTACGCAGTCTTACCTTACATTTCTGCAAGAGGCTGTTTTCACGGCTTGAACACATAACCTCCTGGTCACATGACAACAACTTTATCAGTTACTCCAAGACTCCCCTTCTCAGTTGAAATCCTCTATTGTCGAAAAAGTAATTTCTTTAAGTATATTTGTATGTTCTTGAATCACCTTAACATAAGAGAATGCATAAGGTCACTAGTTAGAATCCTATATGTGACGACATTCTTATGTTTTCTTGAATCCCTCTATTAGAGAGAAAGTCGGCGACAAACCTAAGTTCAATGAAGCGAGTTCAAATGAATCCTCTTGATTGAAAAATTATACTATTGTAGTTGTTGAGTTCTCCCACATCGGTGGAATAAGTGGTCATTGGTCTTCATTGTATGGCTTGGGCAATCCTCCTCTTTTCAAGCTAGCTTTTAGGGTTGAGTTAGGCTCAAGATTCATTCCTTACATGATATCGAGTTAGACCCATTCAAATTCTTTGTTCATCAATATTGGGCCTGCAAATTGTATTATCCACGCTTCAGTTAACAAGGTCTGGGCATGCTAGGGAGTGTTAAGAGTCTCACATCGGATATGGAATGGGAATATGGACTCCTTATATGGACTTGGACAATTCTCACCCTACAAGCTAGTTTTTGTGGTTGAGTTAGGCCCGAGATCCATTATTTATATTTTAGGCTCAAAATCCATTCTTTACATGGTATTAAAGCCAGTCTCATTCCAATTCTCTGTTTATCGATGTTGGGCTCTCAAATTATATTATCCATGCTCCAGTTAATAAGGTATGTGCATGCAGGGGGAGTGTTAAGAGTTCTACATCGGATATGGAATGGGAACATGAACTCCTTATATTCACTTAGACAACCATCACCCTACAAGATAGTTTTTGGGGTTGAGTTAGGTTGAGTCAGGCCCAAGATCCATTATTTACATGGTATTAGAGTCAGACCCGTCCCAATTTATTGTTTCCGATGTTGAGTCCCCCTCTTATATTGTCCACGCTCTAGATGTTCAGCCTTGGGCGTGAGGCGGGGTGTTGAGTTCTCCCACATCGGTGGGATAATTGGTCATTGGTCTCCTTATATGGCTTGAGCAATTGTCCTCCCTTGAAGCTAGCTTTTGGGATTGAGTTAGGCTCAAAATCTATTTTTTACAGTAGTAATAGGTAAAAAGTTATGTTTTTTGTATACCGCTGACATACGAAGTTACATCATGTTACAAGTTTGAATGCTAGCTACACGCGACAACATTCTTATATTATTTTCTTTGAATCCCTTTATTAGCTAGGTTTTGTGATTCAATAAAACTCACGGTTTTATTTACTTAATTATGCCTTCAACAACTGTTTTGAGCTAACTTTATGATTGTCTCTCATATGGTAGTTTAAGCTGTTAGAGAAAATATTATTTTATTTACTTAATTATGACTTCCAACAACTCCACCAGGTTTTATGAATTAACTTTGTGAACGTATGATAAACACAATTGTATTTACTTAATTATGTCTTCAAACAGGAGCGACGAGTCTGACGATTTTCTTGGCCGGTGGTCAAGGGCAAGTTGTTGGAGGAAGTGTGGTAGGGGAACTGATTGCTTCAGGACCAGTTATTGTTATAGCTTCATCTTTTACAAATGTTGCTTATGAGAGATTGCCATTAGAGGAAGAAGAAGGAGGAGGACTTCAAATTCAGCCACAAGTATCACAAGTCTCTAGTGGCAATAATGACCCTAATAGTGGTGGTGTTAATAATAATAATAATAATAATAGCCAATTTCCTGACCCTTCATCTGGATTTCCATTCTTTAATCTTCCTTTGAATATGCCTAATGGTCAACTACCATTTGGAGTCTAATTGCTACATGTTCTTGAAGATTAGAGTAATTGGTCGTGTTGACTTCTGTTATCTGTGTGCATCATGGCGTTAGATCACACTACTATCTTCGAGAAGCTGATGTCGAACTGTTGTTGATATCGTATGAGAAATGATCAGATCGACGAAGAAATTAGGGGATTTTGAAATCATATAAAGGTCAGAAATATTTTAATGTACCATGTTTGTCATAGTGATGAATCTAGTGATTGTTGGATTTTCTCCATTTCTTTTTTTTGGGGGATTTTTAATGTTTTCTTGTTTTGTTCTTCTTGGTTTTGTAACTATGGAATTCTAAAAATAGTGATGATCTACTCTTAATGTTCTTTATGGAACTCTTTTCTACAAAGAAATGATTTGAGAATGCAATATTCCTCAGATTAATTCACCTTTGTTGTCACTTAAGAAAATTAAAAAGACACTAGTGTTAGCTACTATATAGTTTGTGTTATCTAACTTATTATCTGATGTATGTTTCTCTCAATGTTTTCCTAGTTTTCCTATTTGTAGATTATATATAATAGACAGAAAAGATACTTATTTGAAATTAGTCTTAAGGAGATCTTGGATGGTAGACTTTTTTCCCCCATTGTTTTCAAGAATAGTACCCCCTCCGTCTCAATTTATATTACACATTTTGCTTTTCTAAAGTCAATTTGATTCATCTTTGAAGTTAAATTAAATTAGATATATCAACTCGATATTTTAAAATTTAAATTTAAATATTCATAAACTATACGAAAAATAATGTAAGTTGCAATTCTTCTCATATTGAAAAATATATTTTAAATTATTAGTCAAAGCTCACATAATTTAAATCTTGAGAATTGAAAAGTCAGGGAAATAACTATACATAACATTACAAAGTAAATATATGTAGTAATATAAGCCAATAGGGTTTTCACCATAGTGGGGTTGTTATTCTAGTTTGATGAAATTAAACGTTCATGTTGTGGAGGTTCTATTAATAACATGTCTTACATTAATGTTTGAGCTAAATTTCTTGATTTTGCTACTACTTTTTTGGGAATTTGATCCACCACTGGTCAATTGCTGAAAACAATGCTTTCTGTCAGCTAATTGACCTTTAGAACCTTTAGAAAAATGGGACACATGACATGTTTTCTCTTTCAAATATTTGTACTATCAATGGAGTAACAAATATTTGAAATAATAAAGAAGAAGGGTGTTTTCACGGTTTGACCTCGTGATCTCTAGTCACATGACAATAATTTTACCAGTTACGTTAATATATATATATATATGTGTGTGTGTTAGTAGTCTTGAGTTCTCAAGTTCTCTCTAATAACACGCTTTTAGTTGTGAGCAGTTTTATAAAGTTTTTTTGATGGACAACATAAAATAGGATTTCATTTTCGTACTCGAGAATACATTTTGCTCTAAGGATTTCATTTTCTTGATGGACAACATGAAATAGGACAAGTTTTCATTTTCATTTTGTTCCGTATTCCACTATGTTGTTTTAATTTGTATATATATCGCCGTTATGGTTGGATGGATATAATTCCTCCACCTAGAGGTTTTGAGTTCAGTACTGGAAATGAAAAAAAAAATAGTAGGTAGCGCTTCTCTTCTTTAATGAGTCTTACATGACTCGAATATGTATAAAGCAAGTACTAAACACAGAATGAAAAACTTTTTTAAAAAGTATGTAATTGTTTGGTAGGACAAGTTCAATTTCCTTATATATCCAGCATTGTTCTTTTCCCGCCCATGATTAACCAGGGGTGATATTTAAAATTTAGAGTCACCGAGTTAAGCATGAGTAAAATTATATAATATAATATATATATATATATATATATATTAGGTTTTTTCTTGCATATATGTATATTAGATGGCCCGTGTCTGTGCATAGCACGGGCGTACGCCCGATATAGCTGTGTGCATTATTTGTGTAATTACAAGATCACTAAAAAAAGGTTCAAGACTGATGAATAAGTTAGCTAAAGCAACTGTTGCTGTTGCATTATTTGTGTAATTACAAGATCACTAAAAAAGGTTCAACACTGATGAATAAGTTGGCTAAAGCAACTGTTACTGAACTGCAACAATTTAGACAAATATTATAGCAGTCTCATCATCAGCTACTTTACTCTGAATACTTCAACTACTCCAGCTGCTTCCTTGTGAACAAAAAAATATAAGTAAAGATCATGGTTTGCTGGTTTGTTTCAAAGGAGATTTGTCCATCATTTTGGGACCAAAATCTTCATTGTCTTCAGTGAGTTAGAAATGGTTGGGTTTAGTAAATCAACTTAGTCATGCCCCTTAAAAAATAAAACTCAGTAAATCTCCACAATTTTCTACTCTGAGTGTATTCAGAATATAATTTCAAAGACTAAGAGCATGTTTGGATCGACTGATTTAGGTGCTTTTATGCCATAATAGCTTTTAAGCACTTCTCTAGTGTTTGGATAAAGGTAAAAAAGTGTTTTAAAGCCAAAATAACAAAAATAAGTCATAAGTTAGGATTATCAGCTTATGCTTATAAGTCATAAGTTATAAGCTCATCCAAACAGGGTCTAATACAATCGATAGGCATAGTAACCCTATAGAACAACAGAAAGATATAAATTCACAACACAGAGGAACATAACAAGATCATATTCACTGATCGGCGTCGTAGACATCGTTGTCTCCCTCTCTATGAATTGACATGTATTTGATCTTTCTCTGAGCATTATCACCAAAAAAGAGGAAGAGTAACTGAAAGCCAGGGAAAAAAGAGAAGAAATTGATAAAATCAAACTATGAAGGTGGGCGAATTTACGACAACAACTTCAGAACATTGGAAACCAAAAATGAGCAGAAATGGAAGAGAAAAATAGAACTCATCAGAAAGTAGAGAAAAGAATGGGAGAAGAACAACGATATGGTATAAATATGAAATATGAATTTTCCTTTGATATAAGTATAAATATGAAATATGAATTTTCCTTTGATATAGTATAAATATGAAATATATCCCTATAAATGAAATATCATGACCATCATTATCAAAACTATAGTGGCTGGAGAAAATTCTTCTACTTTACTGAGGAAGCAAATAGTTCATTTCCTTACCTCTTAATATGAGTTTTCCGCAGTTGACCACGCACCTGAATGACAATATGACATAATATTACTCAGTGTTGCATAAACCACAGGGAGAGTCAGTGAGTCCATCTCCTACATTAACATATAATAAAAACAACTTGCTTCTAAAAAATCACATATCATCAAGAAAAGCCACAACAGAAAAATTACATTTCATTTATGGAAATAAATCGACGCAAGCAAGGAGTTGAGATATCACAATTACTGCATTTAGTAATCATTAGGTTGACAAACAAATTAAAAGTATTGTCTGGATACGGATTTCTCCACCAAAATATTTGAAAGAAATAATCCCTTTGATTATTTTCATTAATGAATTAGTATATATACAATTTATAATTTTTTCATAATATGAAAAATCATATTCCTATTCTACTCTCAAAACCCTATTCTATTTGTACAAAAATTCTACAATTATGGTAAGTGTACAATGCTAATTAAATACAAATAACATGTTACCAAATAGAGCTCCAAACCGTGATATACTTGGCATGTATATCACAAATTGTTTTGCCCAAACTATTTTGTGTTTCCGTGATATACACGGTATACACAAGGCATTGTATATGTCGTGTATACCGTGTATATCATGGTATACTTTCACACCCCTGAAGTCATAGCGGGCGGTCTTCGTACACTGAGACTGTCCTTAAAATCTTCAAACAGAACCGAGGGAAGACCCTTAGTAAAAATGTCTGCAATTTGGTACCTAGAAGGGACATGTAAGACGCGTACTTGTCCACGAGCTACCTTTTCTCGAACGAAGTGGATATCCATCTTGATATGTTTAGTGCGTTGATGTTGAACAGGAGTACCAGAAAGATAGACGACACTAATATTATAACAAATGTGTTAGACTTGAAGGAGAAAAAAGAAGGGGGGGGGGGGGGGGTGGCGCAGATCGTACTACCTTCTTGTTAATCTATATAAACTTCTCTTTCGAGCACACACAATGAAATCATAGACAGACAAATAAGTGAAATTCAATCAACTTTTATTATTGAGTCATAATCAATAGTCATATTCTTTTAATTATTATATGTTGCTTGGACTCTTCAAAAATGTGGTTGCATGGGCGTCAAATCCTTCAAAAATGCACTACTTATGAAGGATCCGACATTCACTCATTTACATTTTTAAAAAGTCCGAGCAACTTAACTTTTTAACAATCTTGGGCATAGAAGTCAATGATCTCTTTGAGATTGAGTTGAAACAAAGAAGAACAATCATTTTGCATCAGCCACAACATATGTTCAAACAAGATAGCATCCACATCAACAAAAATCACTCTATTTTCCTTATTCTCATTCAATTCCCTTCTATCTTCTTTCTTCCTCACCATTGCAATCAAAATCTTAAAAGGGCTTTCCTCCAACACAAATGCCTCCACCAAAAATTCCCTCTTATCTTTTCCGACTATCACTGTCACCTGATCAGTATTTGAATCTCCATAACCATTTTTTGAGAGTGATTGGTAACCTAATTGGCCCGAGCAACGCCTTTTCAAGATTGATACCGGAAGAATTATGCAATCCATAAGGTGAAGAAGTTGCAAAATGATCTAGCTAGAAACTTGTATATTTAGCTAACTACTTTGAATATGAGATTTTCTTGAACTTTTCTTGAAGGTGTTGGACTTGGTTTATAGTTGTTATTTGACTTGTTGTTTGATGATGAAAGAGTTGAGGGTATGGATGAGAGGTATATATATATATATATATATATATATATATGCAAATAAATTAAAGTGAAATACTATGGGTTTTAGGAACTAATTTTGAATAACTACTGATGTGGATTAATTTCAATGCTAAATTTTGATGGAAATTGAACCGTTTTGAGTGCAAAGATGGTAGGAATTTGGAAAGTGACAGACAATATGATAAATGGCAAGGCCAATGGAGTTAGGCAATTAGGAGCTCTCAATTTCACATCAATTGTTTAATTGTGTAACTATTGGTGAGTCTTTTTCATGAGCCAAACAAATGTACATACAGTGGCGGATACAAACTGATATAATAATTCACTTTAGTAGTCACTGTTGTTAGGCTATTGACACCACTGCAACCAAAACACTAGTGCTAACGGTAGAGACGAATTCAGGATTTGAATTTTATGAGCTTCTACAGTGATCTTTAGTTAGTATACAATAAATATTGGATTCACAATTTAATATTTCTATATATAGAGAGAATTTCTTACTAAAAAGAATGATATAGACAAAAGTTACTGAATTCACGTAAATCCAATGCTTTAAGGCTAAATCAGCTCTTTGGCTGGCCAGGTTGCAATTAAAATTAGAAGAAAAAAAATCACTTTTCAATCCCTGAAATTGAATAATAGCCACGGATATGACGTTTCGAATTTTACAAGTAGAATTCCATAGTAATATGGAGTTTCAATTCCACACGTGAAATTCCATAATATTTATCAAGAAGTTTCATCTGTGAAATTTGAAACTCCATGATAACGAATATTTTCAAAGATAGGGCCAAAACACCATCTTGACACCACCACAACAAAACATTGTTACTGGTCGTGTGGAGGATTTAGAATACAAGGTACGGGTTTATGGAAATCCAGTAATTTTTGCCAATAAGGATATATAAGTTTTTTATTAAGTACTTTAATATTTTATTTTCACTTTAGTTATCGTTATATACTAATTCGAGATCGTTATAGAAATTTATAAATTTAAAATCTTGAATCTGTATCTGTGTTGGTCATGTTGCAATTTTGGCTAACTTGTGAATGCTGCCTATTGTGCGTGTCTAACTTGGACCACTTCATTGTCATAGTCAACCTTAATCACCATTAGTGTGTTGCTGTATTCCAGCAAAGTATGATGTCTGGCAGATAATCAATTTCCAACCAACTTGACTACTGACTAGTTGGGAGTTCCTTAACTTGGTAAAAATCGAATTGTTGAATCGAAATTGAACAATTTACATCACAAAAATCGAAATCGAACAAAATAAAAACGAGTAGAGAATTACAGAATCACACCGAATTTGGTTCTAGTATAGTATTGTTTCAACATTGAATACCTAAAATGTTGAATTTAAAATCTTCAGAATCGTATCGTCGTCTTTAATTTCAAAATTTACATAGAATAAAAATATAAACAGAAAGAAAGACATCATATGATTATTAGAAAATAATTGTATCAATGAATATCTCATGACACGTATGATTAAGCGATGGATTAGAAAATCTCTGTATAACCTCGATGTGGCTTCCATGTCATCTAAGTTGTCTATAATGTTGTGTCGATGTATAACCACATCATCATGGCCATAGTTTTATCACGTTGTCCATGTAGCATCCCACCTTAGCATACCGTCGTATATTGTTCTTTCCACGTGGATTTTTTGAAAGGACAACTGCATATAGTTCTACTCTAATCATACAACATTTATTCATTGCGTTTATTAAAAACTTATAAGAAATGATATTCAGCTTAATACCGTCCTTGTATTCACGATGGTATTTAGATGATAATACGATGTATTCACAATCGTGTGTGGCCCTTTTTATTGTGATGTAAACTCGTATCAAACAAATTGAAATAGAAACAGGTAAAATCCTAATCATGCGGATTTAATTAGGTTTAATTTTGACATAGTATTTTAAGAAATCTAATATCAAAAAAATTCAATATCGTACCAAACCAACCAGTTAACACTCCTAACTAATGTTACGTTAGTTTATCCTCACCAATTACAAAAACAAATTTCTCATGCATCCAAGGCTAAGTCATGACTTAAAACTTTTAACTTAGCACAAAAGAAAAAAGTGAATGCTTGATTAGCAAGTTTTTGTTCTTAACTTGGAGTTCATAAAATTCAGTCAATCATTTAACAAAGCTAAATAAAGAGGACAAACACATAATAAGGGTGGCCAGTGGGCCGGGTCGGTCCGATCCCGACTCCACCCCAATCCTCCTAAAAAAAAATTAACGGTGTCGGGACTCGAAATCGGGACGGGACCTGGGCTCGTCCCACCCGGCCCGCTTCTTCCCGTCCCGTCCCGATCCCGATCCCCCTTCCCCGTTGCAAAACTAACAATTGCAACAACGACCAAATTTAGATTTTGGTCGTTGTGCAACGGTCCAAATGGACATTTTTGGCCCTCCCACCCCATAAACCCCCTACCCCCTTAATATTTATTTTTAACCCCTAAGTTAGTGTATTTACACTTTAACCCAATTTTCAACTATAAATATCTCATTTTCTCTTCATTTTATCTCACAAATCTTCCTACAATATCTCTAATCTCTCAATGTATCTCTCTACAAGTCTACATTGTCTATTAAATATTTTATTTTATTACTCATTTGTATAATTGTATCAAAGTTAAAAAAAATTGGGACTGAAGATCATCCATCGAGCAAAGTTTCAATTTTCAACCTCGATTACACGTCTACATTACGTCGGCGTGTGGTAACTTCGTTCCTTCTTTAAATTATTATTGTTACATTATTTTAGTTATCGCACTTAATTTCATTATCTTTAATTATTTATTTGCATAATTAAAATAGAAGGATTAAAATGTACGATTATGGGTAAAGATAAGGGTGCTTCTTCTAGTATGGGTAACAAGGGCAGGGGTACTTCTTCTAGTCATCCTATTCCTAAACAGAATGATTTGATTAATTACACTCATATAGATGAAACTGATTTTTTTAATAATATACCATTAGATGATGAGATATATTCTGCAACTGAATCAGACTTTAATTTAGAAGATAATCTGGATGACACATCCACTAGTGCACCTCAACAACCTCAACCTCAGACTGAGTCTCAGCCTCAAACTGAAACTGAAACGCCCCATATTCCCCCTATTATGAGACGAGGCCCCACACACAGAAAATTAAAATCAGCTGCATCGGTTTTTTTTATAGGGACCAAGAGAATCAAGTAGTTAGATGTAAAATTTATAAAAAAATTTATAAATTTAAAATAGGAAAAGGTCAGGGTGGACGGGAGGTTTATTGAGACATGTGCAAGGCTTTCGCAAAGCTAAGTGAGATGAATACGAGGCTACAAAGTCGGGTGCGCCAATGCGCTCTCAGTCGGAACAAGGTTCACATAGTGTCCCAGATCAAGTACATGGTCAAATTAACCCGACAACGGGGGGAATTGTAGGTCCTAAATACGATAAACACAAAGATAGGGAAGCAATAGCAAAATTAGTTGGGGGGGTTGCCTTCTTGTGTTTCCTTCATCTCCTGGTTTTATTCATTACATTAGAAAAATGTATAATCATGCTTTTAACGATTTTCCTAGATCAATTGTTAGGAGAGACGTTTTTAAATTTGCACATGAATATCAACAATATTTACGTTATTCATTATATCATTTTCCTGGCAAAGTATCTATCACCTCTGATATAGGCCGTAGAACTAACGACAATGATTATTTAACTGTAACATGTCATTGGATAGATCATAATTGGTCTATGCAAAAACGTATTTTAGCATATAGATATATTGATGATAGGCACACTGAAATTTTATTGCACAAAATATTCATAAAGTTTGCGATTATTGTGGTATAACTGACAAAATAATGACTGTTACGTTAGATAATGTTTCTTCTAATAATTATGTTGTTAGACTTTTAAAAGATCTATTAACTTCATCTTTTCCTAATCATTTTCATATAAAATGTGTGTGTCATATTTATAACTTAATTGTAAATGATGATCTATCACTTTTTGAAGACATTCTTAATAAAGTACAATTTGCTATAAACTTTATTTTTAGAAGTAATAGAATACAAAGAAAAAAAGAATATAAAAAAACTTGTCACGATTGTGGATTACATTTTAGAAAAAATCCGAAAAAGTAGCGACTAGGTAGAATTCTCTGTATGAACAACTACTTGTTGCTTACGATTATAGAAGACCTATAACTTTATTTTTTAATACTCATAATCGAAATCCAACTGATATGCTTGTAGATAATGATTGAAAAAAATTTAGAACTTATTAGATTTTTAGAGAATTTTTTCAAGCAACTAAAGAATTTTTTTAGTATATATTATCCTACTATTTCAACTATGTTATTTTATATAGCTCTAATATTTTTTATTACTTAATGAATATATGAAAAAATCATCTTATAAGGCACCTATTAAAAAAATGTTTATCAAATTTAAAAAATGTTTTTTTCCTATTCTCACTATTTATATTATTGGTGTTGTATTAAATTCGACTATTAAAATAGACGGTTGTAAAGCACTTATTGAAATTATTTATGATTGTATAACAGTAGTTCCACCTCCAACTCCAAAAAAACTCAAATGAACAACCCCCTAAGGAACCAACCAAAGAAGAAGTTTTGTCTAGCATACACGATAATACAAAAAAGTATATATGCATTACCAACAAGAAAGTGCTAGCAACCAACAGGCTTTTATATCATCTTCTTCTTCTTCAATACAACCTTATAAAAGACATGATGTTTCTGCGACTGGTATTGAAAACCTTAGAAATATAATGTTTAGTGGTTCCACTGCTAATCAAGTTAGCGAGTTTGATATTTTTGTTTTGCAAGGTGTTGTACTGTACCAAGCAGTTCTCAATAAAGAAGGACGTGAAGACTTGCTTAAATACTGAAGAAAAAATGAGAAGACATTTCCGATACTATCAAAGATGGTCCGAGATGTGTTGAATATTCAAGCGTCATCAACAGCGTCTGAAAGCATTTTTTCTGCCGAAAATTTCAAATAGGAGAGCACATACACTCATTAGCAGGAGACAGCTTGGAGATTGCAATTTTATTCAGAGATTGGATACGAACAAAGCTTAGAAGGTGCAGTCAACCAGAGATAACAAAAAAATGATTTAAACTACAATGAAATATTATCCGAGAGAACCTGAAGCGACGTCGATCAATTTGACCAACAAATTTCAATTCCAACCGAAGAACCATAAAACATTGTAAAGAAATTAGAAAATGTATTTATAACTATATAATTTTTTAATTGCACCCACTATTTCTTTTTTGAATTCTTTTATTTACTAGATTTTTGATACCTAGGAAAATACAATTTATTATTTCTTTCTTATTTCAGAGTGAAATACCTTAAAAAAAATCGTGGTCGGGAAGGTTAGAGTAGCCAAAGCCATTAGAATTTTGATTTTATACATTGGAAAAATCCGTTTTGTTATTAATAAACTAGGGAGGGGAAAAGAATTTTACTATGTGATTTGCCACTTTTGAACAACACCACAAAGTTGCAATTTTAAAATTGTATTACAAAAAAAATCATATTTCTATTAAATAATACAAGAGGCACAAAAAGCAGCCTTGAGATATTTTTATTACACTATCTTATTCAATTATTTAAGTGTATATTCAGAGCTTTTTTGAAATTAAGTGTAAAAAAAAAGAATCCCGAAACCCGACCCGACCCCGCCCCGCCAACACCGGTTCCCTTTTCCGACGGGACATTGGCCTATCCCGACCCTTCCCAGTCCCGCCGGGTCCCGCCCCGAACCCGGGCCCACTGGCCACCCTTAATAATAAGAAAGAAAGCACTATTATGGCAGAAAGGGGTAATTGCAATAAGACCTAATCTAGAAAAAAGTTGCAAATAAAATTGGTTTGTAAATCTAGGAATAAACAAAATGCTCAACCAAAGGTTACCTAACATATAATAAGACTAAGGATAGTAAAAAAGTAAGAAAAGAAAAAAAAAAGTTATAAGCAAACTTAAGTCAAGAACTTGATCCAACGCTTAAACTCTGCCCATTAGCATTTGCGATCAACTGCCTATTCGAGGGGAATCAAGAAGTCAAATACCCATTGAACGTCATGTCGGTTAAGGAAGCTTTTTCACATTGTTTGACCCCAGTATGTTGGTGGCATAGCGTGCATCGGTTCAGCAGCATTACCGAAAGGTCCCTGTTCGTGGCTGAGAGGACTACCACCATTCTCATCAGATGAGTCGCTTGAGGCACCTGGAGAAGGAGAGCTAGCTTCAGTGCCCGGAGCACCAAAATTCAACATATTGGGAGGTGGAGTTAAAGATGGTGCCTTAGACTTGGGTTTTCCTTTTCGGCGATGAAGCTGCCTACAACCACCTGGTAGTGAACTAAAAACTGTTAGCAAGTATCAAACATGAGGGCAGAAGCAGATGAAGGCATGCAGCTAGTTTACAAGGATCAACTGAACCCGGTATTTTCAACACGAAGCGTAAATAGATATGTTAAAAATTACTAAACTTTCAATAAATATTAATTGTGAACCCCTAATTTCAAAAGTTCAATAGGTCCAACAGTAAGAACTTAAGGTTAAACGCATCAAGTTTAAATTCTAAACCTGCCTCTCGGACAAGGACAAAGGTACTTAAAGTATTTTTAATTTGCATTAATGGTGCATCAACATTTTTCTCCAAGTGCAATTCATGTCAAAACACAACAACCTCCACCAAAGGAAAAATTGTGATATAACAACATAAGCCCACTAATTACCCCTTTTAGCAATACTTTTAAATTATTACAAAAAATAGTTAGATTTTTCATTTTATAGCATATTTTTACTGTATGTATGCATGCATGCATGATGGCCAGTGTATGTATGTATGTATGTATGTATGGGAAAAAAACGGTTGCTATGTTTTGAAAACTCAACAATACCGCCATAATTTGTTATTAGGGGCATAAATAGTGCTACTTATGAACAGTTACCACTTACCAGTTTCAAAAAAAATAGTGCTAATGAAAATTCCCTAGTTAGAATAGAACCTGTACTGGAGTGGCAGCCATGAGCATTCCTGCAACTCCACCACCCAAAACTCTACCATCTGGCCCAGCCAGAGACACGCTTAGACCACCTGTTCTGCTTCTGCTACCATTACTTTCTGATAGCAAGAATGAACCCGATAATGAGATGATTTCAAATCGACCCTGCATATAACAACCATGCTCGATGACCAATGCCAAACAGGTATATAAGATAATCAGTATACACACAACTATCACCTTTAAAAAAATCAAGCATTAGAATACAGTAAACACTTCACAACTTTTACAATAGACGTATCCAACTACTTGCGAACATTATACGACTCGTTCCAGATTATTTCAGAACTCAAAACTACCCAAAGCAATTGTTTCCCCATTGTAGTTGCTCTCATTGTTTCTGTCTACATAACAAAATGACAAGGTAATCCTTCATAAAGTAAAATGATCAAATATACCTAAAATTTATTAACCAATTACTACTAATTGATATCTCAAGTGTAAGAACTAGGCTGCTTAAAGAAAAAAGAAGTCTCTATCTAAGGTTTTATTGTGTTTCTTCCCACTTCCAAGTACATTCATCATACCTATGAGCAAAGCGCTTCTAACAGAAAAAAGGACAAGGAGAAGGGAAAAGTAAATAAGATTTTCACGTCCTGAAACTGTGGTGGGACATAATTGACACTCGACCCTAACAGACCGTCAAGTGAACCCCTGTATCTAACTGAAGGTAAGGTAATTTAACTGAATTATCAGATTTACTTGAAAAGGCAATGTAATTAATAATACTTGATCATTCGAGTTTGAATCTGAATACTGACACCTGGAACGTGGTCGGTTATATCAGCGTCCAAGATAATGGAAGTAGGCCCTCACGGGCTAAGTACTACTATAAAGATACCTAGTAGGTCTCATAGACTACCTCCTAAAAAGGTAGAGCAAGACTTTTCGGAAAAACATAATATGCAAGAAATCATTTTCGCCAATAATCATGTAAATAAATTCGAGCATATTGCAAGAAATCAGCTATCAACTTACAGTTTTAGTTAAATAACAATATACTCTCTTCTTAAAAAAAAAAGAGAGTTGTTATTTAACTAAAACGGTTATTTTACAAAAAAATAACTTTCCTGAAAAGGAGTTACACATAGTGGCCTGAGTATGTGAGATCTAGCAACACACATGGGGGAAGTGTTGGTCTATTTTCCTCGTAAACAATAGCCCCCACGAACGTGGGGTAGCTAACCTAGGTGCTCATGGCACTCACCCAAGGGGAGGTTGGCTAGCTATCCCTTCTAAGTCTGGATGTGATCAACAAGCAAGCAATTGCACATAACAAGTGGTATTTCACAACAACATACCCAGTATAATACCACCAGGTGGGGTACCCTACCTTGTGACGGGTAGAGAGGTTGTTTCCGAAAGACCTCCGGCTCAAGTAGAAATGGAAAAACAACAGTAATAATAAGCAGTAATAGAAGCAAGAAAACAAGATAACGAAGTGAAAGAAGCAATCAAGTAGTAATAGAAAACTAAGAATAAGAAATACGAGAATACTAAAATAAAAATGACGGAAATAATATTGATCCGTCATGAAAGGATAATAATACTAATCCTACTACTAGCCTTCTACCCTAATCCTCGACTTCCATAGCCTCCTATCTAGGGTCATGCTTACCTCCTATCTAGGGTCATGTCTTGGTAAGCAGAAGACTCGGCATATCCTGTCTGATCACCTCTCCCCAATACTTCTTCGGCCTACCTCTACCTCTCTTCCAGCCCTCCATCGCCAACCTCTCACACCTTCTCACCGGAGAAGGTCTGTGACTCTCCTTTGGTCAATGTCCGAACCATCTCAGCCTCGCCTCCCGCATCTTGTCTGTCATGGAGGCCACTCTCACTTTGTCCCGAATTCTTCATTTCTAACCATATCTCTCCTAGTAAACCCACACATCCATCTCAGCATCCTTATTTCTGCAACTTTCATCTTCTCGACATTAGAGTTCTTAACTGGCCAACACTCCGCCCCATACAACGTCGGTCTAACCACTACTATGTAGAACTTACCTTTCAGTCTTGTTAGCACCTTCTTATCACACAAGTGGTAAGGCACGTGAACATTTATTTTGTTGTAAACTAAGGCAAGTAACACACAAGTCACGTAAGGCTGCATAAATCACATGTATTTATATAAACGTGGTGAACGAAGCACTTGCTTGGCTTATAAATACATGTGATATATGTTAGATACCCCATGCTCGTAGGGGCTATTGTTTGTTTGGAAGATAGGCAGACACTCGTATGTGCGTGTTTCTAGATCTCACGTCGTAGAGCCACTTTGTGCAACTCCTTTTCAGAGAAGTTTTTTTTATGTAAAATACTCAGCTCAGCTATCAAATTACAGTTTCAGTTAAATAACAATACACAGTTTTCAGACATGAACTTATTTACATTATTTACTAATACGATTTCTTGCCTATTATGTTTTGCCTAGAGAATCTTGCTCCACCTTTTTAGGAGGTAGTCTGTGAAACTTAATGGTGATCAGTGGTACTTAGCCGTGAGTACCTGCCTGCTTCCATTTTCTTGGATGCAAATATAGCACACTAGGTTCAAGGTTCTACTAGTTAGGATCAGCTCACGGTCCAGCTTCACCCCGCTTCTCTTTATGGTGGGAGTTCCAGACTTGTTGCTTATTTTTTCAGTATTCCGGGGATGCCCTGAGGACATGTTTTATCAGACTCTTTGTCAGTATTTTTTATAGGCTCAAGACTTGGCCTAGTAGGTGTTTATGAATTTCAATCTCAGTGTTAGAATTCAGATTCGAACGATTAAGTATTATTAATTACATTGCCCTTCAATCAAATTATCTTACAGCCAGTTAGAAACAGGGGCTCGCTCGACAGTCAGTTTGAATCTGGCGCCAATCATGTCCCACCCCAGTTTTGGGGCGTGGCATTGTTGCTATACATTTACACAATTTTATAACAATGTGTCTTAAAAACTATTCACTTCAAACAGAGTACTGCTGAGTGAATAAATGACTAGAGAGAGAAATAACGATCAGGAGGCAACAAGATTCCCAAAATGTTAAATGAGGTAAAATTAATTTCGGAGCAGACAATCAAAAGAGAATAACATTTACCCCAGTAATTTTTCCACAATATCATCACGTATTCTAAAGATTAACAAGTATTCCCTCTGTCACAAAATGAATAATATTTGGATCTACATAAAAGTACTATAAATCACAATCTTTTATAATTAAAGACTTTGAAGTATTTGAAAATAGGAGTTAAAGAAGACTGATTAATTCATGAAAAGGTATAAATGGGCCAGAGGGAGTACATTTAAAATGATATAATCTAACAATTTTTTTCTTTAATGTCAAAAGCAATTGCTACGTGACTATAAATCGGAATAAACGCCAGAAAATCAAATTTCGATATCACACAGCCAGCAAACTCCAGTAAAAAGACTGCAACATAGGCATAGACTGAAACTCATAAATACCTCATAAGTCACAGTGCCACCACCCATTGAAGGTTGCCGGAGGGTGACATTACATACGACTCCAGTTGCAGACAGGATACAAACTGCCCGTGGTCCTTGCTGTGAGAAAGTCATTACCTTTGATGCTATGTCCTGCGGCCAAGGTAACAGATTCGCATCATATAATAAAAGTCAACCAAAAAATTCACAAGACTGGGACATCAATTCAAGTCAACCTTAAACAAGAAGTTTGATTATCGGTAAAGACTTAGTTGATACAAACCTATGAATAGGAAAACGAAGACGGGTGGATCTATATAAATATTGTGTACGCCCTCTGTTCCAATTTGTTTGTCTTACTTTACTTTTTCTTTCTGTTTCAAAAAAAAAATACCTCTTTCCTAATTTGATAACTCTTTAATTTCAACATTCCACATGTGTTTAAGACCACGAGATTAAAGGAATTTTTGTATATTATACATATCTTTAATTTAAGACAATAAGATTCAAATGTGTTCTTTACTTTCTTAAACTCCATGCCCAATCAAACTAAGACAAACAAATTGAAACGGAAGGAGTATTAGTTACATTAGACATTTTAGTTTTAAGAAATGGAGTTGTGAGCCCAAAATATTTTTCATCATTCACTGCTTCTTTATTCACCGATCGACACAACTCATTCATCTTCCTCCTTCGGTAACTTTACATCAAGAAACCCTCCCTCTAATATATCTCATGATGCCATTTTGGTAAACTCGAAACTTGCAAAACAAACAAAAACACCAATCCTTTATCGAACCAACAAATCAAATCCTAATTATACCAAGTTCCAAAAAAAGATTGACTAAAGATCAAAAATCAATATCCATGGGCAGACGGCCCTAACTCTACTCCTCTTGTCGCAAACCACACCCAAGCCTCATCAAACACCTCAAATCAAAGAATGGACTAGGCATTAGAATAAAGGTGAGAAAATGGTCCTTTATCTTTGATAGTAGGGTCAAAATGATCCTTTCAATTTGGTTAGATTGCCAAATAAGGTGGTTACAATTGTAACAAAAAGGCTCCATTTTAAATCCAATTCGGCCAACCTTTAAATCCCATGACCAGCCCATTTTTTTCTTTTGCTTCCATAACCCATCTAAAACATTGACCCGGCCCATTCCCTCTTTGTTTCAACCAAAATGACCCCAACTCTCACTCACTTCCCTCATCTGCCGGCCCATGCCACCTCCATTCCCAAGTTTGGATGAGCTTGACGAGGGAAATAATTTCACCACTACTCAACAAGTCCAAAGTGCTTCAAATACGCCCCTCTTGTACACATTTGCCCCTCCAAAAGCTCAAAACGTATCACTGACACAACATGCTCCACTAGTGTATACTAATGCCACAGCTCCGCCTATGACACAAACCCAAGGGATATGGCGCCCGAATGTTGAAACCGAAAGGGAGGCAAGGGCGATTAGTGATACAATGGTCAACAAAAAGCTCAAAAGTTTAGAAGATGCTATGAGAGGTCTGTGCGGGTCGATAGTAATCAAAGTGTGAAGTACGAAGACTTGTGCGCATTTCTGAGGTCGAGTTGCCACCACCACCACCAACATACCGAGTGAAATCCCACAACGTGGGGTCTGGGGAGGGTAGAGTATACACAGACCTTAACTCTACCTTGGTAGGTAGAGCGGTTATTTCCGGGAGACCCTCGGCTCAAGACAAAGCAGAATCACAATCAAGCAAGCATTACAAAGCAAAAGAAACGGTCATAGACAAAATTAAAGTTGTATGAACATGCTGATAACAAAATCGAATAAGTCATGGTAGCGCATTCTAACAAAAGGAAGCAGTAGCTAACACAGCTAAATAAGATAAACAAAGTACACTAAAGAACACATAGTAACAGAAATCAAACTACAGGGGACTATAAAACAATATTGCGCCTATAAATGTAATAGGCTAATCGGGTCTACAATAAGAGCACTACAACAATCATTTTGTAAGCGCAAGTAAGAATACACTCGACAACCTACTATCATTTTACCCTAATCCGTATCCTCCACAACCCCCTATCTAAGGTCATGTCCTCGGTAAGTTGCACTTGCGTCATATCCCGTCTAATCACCTCTCCCCAATACATCTTCGGCCTACCTCTACCCCTCCTGAACTCGTCTATAGCCAACCTCTCACACCTCCGCACTGGGGCATCTGTGTCTCTTCTCTGCACATGCCCGAACCATCTCAACCTCGCTTTCCGCATCTTATCCTCCACTGAGGCCACTCCTACTTTGTCCCAGATATCATCATTTCTAATCATATTTCTTCTTGTATGCCCACACATCCATCTCCACATCCCCGCAACTTTCATCTTTTTGGTGTGCGAAGTCTTGACCGGCCAACACTCCACCATATAAAACTTGCCTTTAAGTTTTGGTGGCACTTTTTTGTAGCACAAGACTCCAGATGCGAGCCTCCATTTCATCCACCCTACCTCAATACGATGTGTGACATCGTCATCAATCTCTCCATTCCCTTGAATAATAGACCCGAGGCACTTGAAGCTTCCTTTCTTTGGAATGACCTGAGTCCCAAGATTCGCCTCCACGCATGTCTCAGGGTCACTCCCATTGCTGAACTTGCACTCTAAATATTCAATCTTGGTCCTACTCAACCTGAATCCTTTAGACTGTCTCCAAACATCCAGCTTGGCGTTCACTCCGCTACGAGTCTTATCAATCAGGACTATGTCGTCTGCGAATAACATACATCATGGCAACTCCCTTCGAATTTGTCGCGTCAGTCCGTCCATCCATCACCGAGACAAATAGGAATTGGCTAAGAGTTGATCCCTGGTACAGCCACATCATCACTAGAAAGTGCTCCGAGTCTCCTATTGTCCGTACCCTAGTCTTGGCTCCATCATACATATCCATGATCGCCCTAGTGTATGCCACACGTACACCTCTAACCTCCAAACATCTCTAAGGACTTTGTCATATGCCTTCTCGAGGTCGATGAAAATCATATGTAAGTCTCTCTTCCTCTCCCTATATTGCTCTACCAACCTCTTAATAAGATGAATGGCTTCAGTAGTCGAACGTCCCGGCATGAATCCAAACTGGTTCTCGAAAATAGACACGCCTCTCCTCAACCTCATCTCCACAACCCTTTCCCAAACTTTCATAGTATGGCTTAGCAGCTTGATACCCCTATAGTTGTTGCAGATCTGGATATCACCTTTGTTCTTATACAACGGGATCATTGTACTCCACCTCCATTCCTTGGGCATTCTTGCCGTCTTAAAATGACGTTAAACAACTGAGTCAACCACTCCAAACATGTCCTGTCTACGGCTACGCTCTTCCACTGCGCATCCTGCGAACACCTTTAACCTCCTCAACCTTGATGATTCTACAATACCCAAAATCCCGATACCTACCGGATTGGTTCAGATCTCCCCGCACGATGTCACTATCTCTTTTTTCGTTCAAGAGCATGTTACAAAATTCCAAGTTCAAAAAGTTTGATAGGTCGGGAAACCCTTTCTTCCACTTGAAAGTATATTGTGAAAAGTTAATTGGTGTAGGAAAAGATCAAGGAATAAGAGTCAAGCTCTTCAATCAAAGTTTGAATGGGATGGCTTTAAAGTGGTACTCTATACGTTGGAGGGAGGAAGAATCGAGGGTGCACCACCAATGGAGGAAATAAAAATGGTCATCTTCTTCATTCCGGCACAAGAACCTGAATATTATTAATGAATGGTCACAATGGGTGGAAAGACCTTTGTTGAAGTTATCAAAGCCGGAGAAATGATAGAAGATGGCATCAGGATTGGAAGAATAACTAGTCTAGCAGCAATACAAGCTACCAACAGGGCCCTCCAAACTGGCGCTTCCGAAAGTGGAAAGAAAAAGGAGAAAGCAGTTATGGCTCTAGGAGGTACATTATATCACCACCAACAAACTTCGCCATAATATACTTCCTCATCTTACGAGCCTCAGTCACCCCGTCTACAACGCACAACCAACATATCGATCTGTCCAACCACCACAAAATATCTCATTTTCTCAGAACAACGCACTTCAAAAGGAAACCTCTCAGAGTGTTCACACCATTGATGGAATCATAGACTCAACTTCATGAAAGTTTGAAAAAGGCAGGGATATTTAATCCAGTGAAAGCAGAATCCGACAATCCTTCGGCCAATTGGTATGACCCAAGCAAACAATGTGCCTACCACTCTAGAGTAGTTGGGCACGACACCGAGAAGTGTATCACCCTTAGACACAAGATCCAGGATATGATTGATAATGATAACAAGGTGATAAAGGTTGAAGAATCTCCACCAAATATGAACAACAATCCGTTGCCTACTCACAATGGTTAATTGTTGGCTTGACCAGCCGCGAGGAAGATTTATGTTTCTAGGCAGTCGCACTTTTGGACATGCACAGACCGCATCCGATATGGACTACCTACAGTATCTCGCCAGTTACGTAGTTCATATTACAAGGAATATTATTTGATTTTTATAACGCAAAAGTGGACCAATCGCGATATGGGTTTTCTACGTTATCTCTGTTGTAAAGTGATTAGGTCGGGCGTAGTCCAACTTACAAATAAAAGTGCAGTTACAAAGGAAAAAAAGAAATAAGTGCATGTTCAAAAGTGCGACTGCCTAGAAACATAAATATTCCTCGTGGTTGGTCATGCCAACAATTAACCCTTGTGATTGGACAACGGATTGTTGTTCACATTTGGTGGAGATTCTTCAACATTTATCACCTTGTTATCAATCATGTCCTGGATCTTGTGTCTAAGGGTGATACACTTCTCAGTGTCATGCCCAACTACTCCAGAGTGGTAGGCACATCGTTTGCTTGGATCATACCAATTGTCCGAAGGATTTTCGATTTTGCTTCCACTGGATTAAATATCCCTACCGTTTTCAACCTTTCATGAAGTTGAGTCTATGATTCCATCAATGGTGTGAAGACTCTGGGAGGTTTCCTTTCGAAGTGTGTTGTTCTGACAGTTCTGAGAAAATGAGACATTTTGTGGTGGTGGTACAGATCGATATGTTGGTTGTGCGTTGTAGACGGGGTGTGACATTTGGGGTGACTGAGGCTCGTAAGATGAGGAAGTATATTATGGCAAAGTTTGTTGGTGGTGATATAATATACCTCCTAGAGCCATAACTGCTTTTTCCTTTATCTTTCCACTTTCAGAAGAGCTAGTTTGGAGGGCCCTGTTGGTAGCTTGTCTGCTAGATTGGTTATTCTTCCAATCCTGATGCCATCTATCATTTCTCCGGCTTTGATCACTTCAGCAAAGGTCTTTCCACCCATTGTGACCATTCGTTAATAATATTCAGGTTCTTGTGCCGAAATGAAGAAGATGACCATTTTTGTTTCCTCCATGGGTAGGTGCACTCTCGATGCTTCCTCACTCCAACATATAGCATATTCTCGAAATTATTCAGTTGACATCAACTTTAGCTTTGAAATTGAGATTCGGTCAGGAGCGATCTCAACATGAAACTTGTAATGGTCAACAAAGGCATTTGCCAAATCATCCCAACTACGCCATGTGGTTGTATCTTGCTTAGAGTACCACTCTAAATCCCTCCCACTCAAACTTTGATTGAAGAGCTTGGCTCTTATCTCTTGATCTTTTCCTACACCAATTAACTTTTCACAATACTTTCAAGTGGAAGAAAGGGTTTCCCGACCCATCAAACTTTTCGAACTTGGGAATTTTGTAGCAGGGTGGCAACTCGACCTCAGAAATGCGCACAAGTCTTCATACTTCACACATTGATTACAACCGACCCGGGCAGACCTCTCATAGCATCTTCTAAACTTTTGAGCTTTTTGTTGACCATTTTATCACTAATCGCCCATGCCTCCCTTTCGATTTCAACATAAGGATCAACATCCGAGCATCAAAGCCCTGGGTTTGTGTCATAGGCGGAGCTGTAGCATAAGTATACACTAGTGGAGCATGTTGTGTCAGCGATACGTTTTGAGCCTTTGGAGGGGCAAATGTGTACAAGATAGGCGTATTTGAAGCACTTTGGACTTGTTGAGTAGTGGTCAAATGGAGGGGCATGGGCCGGTAGATGAGGGAAATGAGTGAGAGTTGGGGTCATTTTGGTTGAAACAAAGAGGGAATGGGCCGGGTCAATATTTTAGATGGGATATGCAAAAGAAAAATGGGTTGGTAATGGGATTTAAAGGTTGGCCGAATTGAATTTAAAATGGAGCCTTTTTGTTACAATTGTAACCACCTTATTTGGCAATATAACCAAATTAAACTCAAATTGAAATCTATTGTTTTCGTTAAAACCATTCAACAATTAGACTAAATATATAATTGAGATGAATTAATTATTCGATTAATTAATTAAGATTCTTAACTTTAACTAATTAAAATATTTATTTGCAAAGATGGACTAATTATAATAACTAAGTCGTGAATGACTTAAAACTGGTCAATTAAAATACGTACGTAACTAAATACTTATTTCTTGGACTAACATGATTTTCCAAAATTGGCAAACACATTTGTACGCAAGAAAATAATATGTAATTACGCAAAGAATATATATTGGGGTATTTCGTCAAATAAAATGGTAAAATAACGCCAAAACCAATTATGAAAATATTTTTGACTTTTTAAACAAATATTTTACTTTATTTAAAATTTAAGAAGCTCGACTAATTAATTAAACATATGGACGGCCAAAATTGGGTGTCAACACACGATTTCTTAAAAAAAGCTTTTCATCGCCAATAGAAAATTCCATAGACCACTTTACGTTTAACCTAGCAACTC
The DNA here is from genome assembly GCA_034509755.1 of Anisodus tanguticus. Taxonomy (NCBI): domain Eukaryota; kingdom Viridiplantae; phylum Streptophyta; class Magnoliopsida; order Solanales; family Solanaceae; genus Anisodus; species Anisodus tanguticus. Next base: position 46,230,054 of record CM067555.1, read on the forward strand.
AATCACCAATATACTACCTCTATTTAAAGTTTATACCTTAACATCCACAAGCAAACAATCTAATGGAAGTCAACTCTGACAAAATTTGATCAAAAAGATGAAAAGTACATCCTCCAAGTAATTCATTAAACAGGTTCGCTAAAACATAAGGAGGCCAAGGAAGAGAGAAAATCAGTTGCAACCAAAAAGAGATGTTAAGATGGAAGGAACAGAAGTTGTCCTAAACAAATAAAAGGAAAAAGAATAATGATGGTTGGAAAGAACACAAACGAATCTCTGATGTGTAACTTATTTAGCTCATGAAAGATGAAAAGGTAACTTATCAAAAAAAGGATATTTTTTTCAATTTCAAACTTAGAAAATATCCAAAGATGTCTCAGCCTTTCCAAACCACTGTATAGCAACTCGGAACAGTTGCACAAATATTATAGTTTGGTTCTTTTATTTCATCCTAGAATACTTGTCCATCAATTAATTATTGGTGTATCAACCCAAAAGACAAAGAAAGGAAGCCGACAAAAGAATAAATACAGAAGTAAATTAATCTCTTCCTTTTTTCTCTCATAAGAAAGTCGAAACTCAAGCCTGTTGCAGAAACAACAATTTACAGCACAAAATATGCAGATTCGTGAATTTGTAAAATAAAAAAGATGCATCTTTAATAAAAGATCAATAACATATTTTACCTCCCCGATGTTCACAGTGATTAAATGCGGTGTAAAGCCAAATCCAACTGCACCTGTCAACCATCAAGAAACCCAATAATCACTACGACGCATGTGCTAAATTGGTAAATATTCGGCACTTTTCACTTTCTGAGATTCAAACTAAGTGAACTTTGACCAACATCTTAAAATATTTTCTTTCACTCTTCCTATAATAATTGCAATGTTTACTACTTTTCAATGTATTCAAATAGCTAAACTTCAATTTTTAAAAATTAAATAAATCTAATATATCTGGCCCCTAATGTTGGTCAACCTGACTCTACTATGCAAATAGTGCCAAGCAAATTGGGACATAGGAAAAAGTTTGAGGAAACAAAAAGGCAATCCTAAAATTTAGCAACCTAAAATATACAGCACTAACTACAGTAATAGAGTTAAATTTCTTTATGTTATCCGTGCATATAATTTGAATTCTTTACGTTACCAATGTATATAAATTAAATCCTTCCCAAATTAGAAGCTAGATACATAATTGAAGCAATAATGAAGATATATGTATACCTAAAGCTTCTAGTTGTTTCTTAATTCTTTACATTATAGGTGTATATAAGTTAAATTATTTATGTTATCAATGTATATAAGTTAAATCCTTCCCAAATTAGAAGCTAGATATATATTACAGAGCAATAAAGATAGATATACCTAAAGCTTCTACTTATTTCTTAATTATTTACCTTATCAGTGTATATAAGTTAAATCCTCCAGAAAGTAGAAGCTAGATACATAATTAAAGCAGTAATGAAGTCATATACCTAAAGCTTCTATCTTTTTCTTAGTTCTTTACATTACCAGTGTAAGTTCTTTACGTTATCGATGTATATAAGCTAAATATTTTCCAATGTAGAAGCTAGATACATAATTAAAGCAATAATGAAGTTATTTACCTAAAGCTTCTAGCTTTTACTTAATTCTATACATCACTTTTTTTATCTACCTCCCACCTGCAACATGTACAAGTTAACTCGGTCCACCAAGGCTTAGACAAATGAGAAAAAATCACCTAGTGGTTTTGGCTCCACTGGAATTCTTAATTCCTTACATTAAGAGTTAATATCACTATCAATGTATATTTGTTAAATCCTTCCCAAATTAGAAGCTTTTACATAATTAAAGCAATAATGAAGACATATTTACCTAAAGCTTTTAGTTGCTTCTTAATTCTTTAATTATCCGTGTATACAAGTTAAATTCTTTACAATATCAATATTTCGTCAAACCTCTCTATAACAACATTTCACTACAAAGGTCGAGTTTCCTTTGGAACCAATTTTTTATATTATGTTATATTATATGTTCTCTATAATAACATTTGCTATGACAAGCAAAAAATATTAACACAAACTGCATTGTTATAGAGAGGTTTGACTATATATAAGTTAAATTATTTACAAATTAGAAGCTACATACATAATTAAAGGAATAATGAAAACATAATACCTAAAGCTTCTACCTTTTTCCTAGCTCTTTACATTATCCCTGTAAGTTAAATATGTTATCAATGTAAATAAGTTAATTTTTTTCCAAAGTAGAAGCTAGATACATAATAAAGCAATAAATGAGGTTATATACCTTAGATAGTAGGTTGTGGAGAACACAGATTAGGGTAGAAGGTTACATGTAGTTTCTTATCCTTTGATTTCTGCTACTATCTACTATCTCTTGTTATTTGCTTAGCATACTATTTTGTCGTAGTTATTGTTCCTTTTTCCAGTTTGACCTGCTTTGTTTTAGCTTTATCCTGAGCCGATTGTATATCGAAAGGGTAAGGTCTGCATACACTCTACCCTCCCCAGACACCACTTGTGGGATCATATTGGGTATGTTGTTGTATCTTTAGTTCCACGGGATAGGTGCTACCTCCCACGTGTACCAGTTAACTCAGAAATCACCTCCACTGGGATTCTTAATTCTTTATAATAATGTATATAAGTTAACTCCTTTACGTTATCAATGTATATAAGTTAAATCATTTCTAAAATTAGAAGCTAGATACATAATTGAGGAACTAATGAACACACACACACACATATATATATATATAAAGCTTCTTGCTGCTGCTTCTTTCCAGAGCCCGGTGGTCTAGCACGCCCCTTCGTAGAAGGGTTCTCTGAAGAAGCAGCACCATTATACCTAAAGCTTCTAGTTGTTTCTTAATTCTTTACATTACGAGTGTATATATTACGATATCAGTATATTATCAGACCTCTCACAGTCATCATCTATAACAACATTTCACTATAAGTTTCCTTTGGAACCAATTTTCTATACTATGTTATATTATATGCTCTATATAATAGCATTTCCCTATGCAGCTAAAAAATATTAACATAAACTACATTGGTATAGAGAGGTTTGACTATATATAGGTTAAATTCTTCCCAAATTAGAAGCTAGACACATAATTCAAGAACTAATGAAGACATATATATATATATATACCTAAATCTTCTTGCTGCTGCTTCTTTCCGGACCCCAGTGGCCTACCACGCCCCTTCTTAGACGGATTCTCCGACGAAGCAGCACCATTAACACCACCACCACCACCAGAATCAGTATGGCCCGCCACTGAAGAAATCTGACTAACTGGAGTTGGAGAAAGGCCTAAACCAATGTTGTTATCATTGGTTTGAGAGTACTTTCTTGGTCTACCTCTTTTCTTCTTAGCTGCCTCAATAGAAGATCCATCAGAGTAATCAAGATTGGGTTTTGGGTTTTGACCAGACATTGAATTGAATGGAAATTGAAGGTTTTGTTGTTGTTGTTGAGATTGTTGTTGGAATATGTTGTTTGTTGGGATGTTAAGGTTGTTGTTGTTGTTGTTGTTGGGGAGAATGTAGGAGTTGTTAGGTTTGTTGTTCTTGTTGTTGGTGGGGTTGTTGGTGGGGGTGGGGTGGTGGGGTTGGGGGTGGTGGTGACACCATTGGTGGTTGATGGGGGTGGTGGGGGTGGGGTGGTAGATATTGGAGGTGGTGGGGTGGGTGGTGTACTGGTGGGGATTCTTGGGAATCCATAGGTCAGAAAAAGAATATACTTTTAAGAGTGAAAAGGGGTTTTCAAGAATCAAGATGAAGTTTAGATTTTGTTGTGATTGTGGTGGGGTTTGGGGGGTGATAGGGTTTTGGGGTGGGGTGATGGTAGTGTTGTTTACTGAAAAACTATGTTGCTGAGGGAGAGAATACAGTGAAGCAAAAGGAGGGGAGGGGGGGGAGGGGTTGCAAAATTTAGGGTTTTATCAACGAGTTTAGGGTGTATAAAAATATTGATATGATTAGGTTACTTTATAAGATAGTAATAATTGTATAAATGAGTTTTAAGTTTTATGTCTAATTGTCCTAGAATTTTGATAAGTAGGTTAACTATAAGTCATAGATGAGTTTAAGGAGCCGCCGGGAGAATTATTCATTTTATTATTTTAAAATTTTAATTTTATTTTATTCAAAATTAATAGTATTTAGTTATAAATTTTCAAATCCAATTTGGAGTTAGATCTCAAATTTTGAGAAGTGCTCCAAACTTGTTTTTCAACTCCTCTTCATAAATTCCAAATAAAATATTCTCTTCTCTTATGGCAAAAAGTATAATCAAATACAATTACATCTTTATTTACCGCTAAAAATGATTTTAGAATATTCAATTAGATTAATTAAGAGATGGGTTAAAGACAAGTAGGTTGTGTTCGATTTTGGTACCCTTATTACATTTGTGGTGAACCCGGAGGCTACAGACAATAAAATATAAATGAGATTGCATAAAATGATGAAAGTAACTTGGCTAAAAGCACTAAATGATATTTCCTTATCCCATAATAAGTGTTATCTTAGCAAAAATAGTTTGTCCCAAAATAAGTGTCACCTTAGGAATTCAAGACATAAATTATTGTTGTTTTCTTACTATACTGACAAGTTCTCTATTCAAGAAATATTTACTGGCAAGTTCTCTATTCAAGATATAAATGATTACTAATCATACAGCTTTAATCAAGAGGGAAAAGTAATCTATTTTATTAAATAGAAATAATTTGGTAAACTTTACATTTCATTATTGATTTCTTAATATATGTGTTTTTGATAGGGTGACACTTATTATGGGACGGAGGAGGTATGTTCTATTCGGACCTTGAGAGTGAAAAATATTGCTAGAATTACAAGTGTGGAAGATAGGATTCCTTCTCCTAGAAGATATATTAGTTGTTTGCTAGAATTTCAACGACTAAATTCTACCGAACCCCTACCTCTCCCCCGGAGTGTAACCAAGGTCTCCCACCGCGTGGGACCCGCGCCCCCATGTGACATTCTTTTATGGCGTCACCTGTCATACTCAGATTTCCGTAATACAATTTTCAACTCTAACTTCATAAACTTTAAATAAAGTGAGAAAATTATTTGGAATCTATGACCAAACGCCTACTAAATTTTATGTCTAATTGTCATTGAATATTGATGCGATGCAATTAAGTTATCTATAAGATTATATGTAAATTTCTATGACGGATAATATGATAGAAATTGTAATAACTAATGTACAATTATTCACATTCAGTCTATCTTTACTGTAGTTATTTCCTAGTATAATTAAGTTATAACTCTATTGAAAAACCTTCACAAGGTTAAATACTTATATGTAGTGTTTACATTAAACTGCTTAAATATATTATAGTGAAGTAATTAATGAGATGAGAATAAATATTAATTAATCATAATTAAATATTAAAAGTTCATACACAAATACATATCATGCATCTATTAGCCTCGTATAAATATCTAAGTGTGAATAATTTTTTATCTCTTCACAAGTCTCTCTCGTTTACTTTAATAGGAGCAATTAAACAGGACCAATTGCAAATAGGAGGAGTCCTATCTTAGGTGTATGGTAGTTAGTTATCCTATTAACCCATCCCCACTAATGCAACGGATATTAGGATTTAGAGTCAATTCTCTAAATGGTCATTAAATTTGTACAAAAGTTTCATTAAAGTAACTTTTGAATATTTTTGAATAATAAGATCATCAAACTATGTACATATTTTCAATAAAGTAAAACAATTCATTTTGGACATAAAATCCCTAACCTTGTTTTTAAATTATAAAATTCTATCTAGGCACAATTTTTTTATACTCTGAAATTCTTGTTCAAATTACTCTTTTCATGTTTAAAATAGAAATATTCAACATAATATTTCAAACTATAAGAATAAAATAATATAATCATTCGAACTTTAAGTATGCTATAAGCTTTTCTTCGTTATATCAATGTCTTTTGAACTATTTTGATATTTTTCATTGTTCATACTCGAAAATTAAACATTTTAATGAATGAAAGTGAATTAAAATAAGCTTGCTTTATTAGTAGAATATTTAGATAAAAAATTTCAAGAAAAAAATTGTGTTGGATAACTACTTTGTAATAATGAAAACACTTTTACAATTAGTTGTATTTATGCTTTCTAAAAATATAAAAAATTATATTGATTGTAATCCACTTATTTATAAAACATAAATAAAATCAAAAATACTACAAGTTCATCTCCAAAAAAATAAAATAGTAAATAGTTTTTGATAATTGAAAATTTTATATATCTGAGATAATTACTTACAATCAGTTAGAAAACTTATGATTAAGCATTGTGCTCAGTTCTAATACCATTCAATTGTATCCTTTTATTGTCTACTTATATACAATTTACAATATTCTAATTTTTTTGTTTGAATTAATATTTTCCACATTTTAAAAATAAAAAAGAAATATTCAAATGAGTTTTACAATTTAAAAATGGGCTAAGGATTCTTTAAGTCTAAAAATAGATTGTTTTACTTTATTGGAAATATGAGCATAGTTTGATGACCTTGTTGTCCAAAAAAATTCAAAAGTTACTTTAGTGGATTTTTCTACAAGTTCAATGACCATTTGAGGAATTGACTCTAGGATTTACTCCCCCGTCCTGTTTTATTTGTCCACTATATTAAAAATAGTTATCCAATTTTACTTGTCCACTTTAAAAAATCGAGAGATAATTTACCCCTTCTTTCCTATTTTATCTTTAGTATTAAATAAGTCAAAATTTTCAATTTCTTTTTTCAATATTACTTTTTACGGGGAATACGTAAATTGATGAAACCTATTAAAATAGTGTTGACTTAATATTAAAATGTTTAATATTTTAAAGAAACAAATGTAATAGAAGTACTCTCTCCGTCCTAATTTATGTGATATAGTTTGACTACGCACATAGTTTAAGAAAGAGATGAATACTTTTAAAACTTGTGGTCTAAAATAAGTCATAGATATTTATGTAGTTGTAAATCATTTCATTAAGAGTAAAAGGAGAAGTTTCAAGTTAAATTATTTTTAATATAGAAATGTATCAATTATTTGGAACAGACCAAAAAAGAAAATGTATCGCATAAATTAGATAGAGGGAGTATAACACTATCATAATACTAAATAGAGACTATCTTATATATCAATCTAAAATTAAAATAAAAGAAAAATGTGATTACCAATTTTAACATTTTTCACCTATGTTTGAGCCCGTGCACAACACGAATTTTTTAATCTAGTTTTTATAATAATTGCTAAGCTATATGTGTGAGGCAGTGGAAAAGGATTTTTTATAGTTCTTATTTCCTGCCTAATAACATCTCCCACGGGTGTTGTGAGCAATATTTATGAAGTTGCTCCCGAAGTTATTATGAGCTCTCTTTCCATTTCGGGAATCATTCTGGGAGTGAAGTCTGCTAAAACTTAAGACTTTATAGTCGTTCCAGGTCTATATTATATATCATATCTACTAATTCCTACCGCCTATTTAACTAATCTACCTGATAATTTTAATTTATGCATTATAATATCGAGTGTGAATAAATTTTTACCGCTTCACAAGTCCCTCTTCTTTACTTTAATAAGAGCAATTAAACAGGACCAATTGCAAATAGGAGGAGTCCTATCTTAGGTGTATGGTAGTTAGTTATCCTATTAACCCATCCCCACTAATTTTTTGGTTGACCAGTTGTATCGTCTTTAACAAGATAGTTGACAAATGTAACCAATATTAATAATAAGATAGTTGACTAGTATAGCCGATATTAGGATTGGAGGTTAGATTCAGGTCTCTCTCCTCTGCATTATTTTGTTTATGGTAATGAATAGTGAAATTTACATAAATGACCACACGTTGAGTTTTTTTTTTTAGGTATAGCTATACTTTTGATAATTATATTTCGGAGCTATAGTAAAGTGTATTAAAAATTCGGCTCGCTGTACTCAAATCAGATTTCGTTGTATTCAAGTCAGATGTATTCAACTCAGCTTTGTATTCATTTATAGCTACTTTTACATTGTATTCAATTTATTACATTTAAAAATTGTATTCAAATTCACTTTATTTATTTGTACACAAAAAATCTCCTTCAAAATACAAACAAAAACTGAATACAAGAAATAAAATACACCCCGAACATTGAATTTTACACCAAAAAATTATGAATACGCTCAAAGACTGAATACAAAAATTAAAATACACCCTAATATGAGATACAAGAAAATAAAATACACTCCAATCGAAAAATAAAATTCTCTGATCTATCGGGAGGGATCTCCGACGAAGCTCAAATTTGGACGGAGAGAGAGAGGTTACCGGCACCAGCCAAATCGGTAGGGAGGCGAGGCGATGATGGCGATGACCGATATGAGAGGGTTCTCCGATATGACGGGAGGGATCAACGGCGAAGCTCAGATCTGAACGGGGAGAGAGAGAGGTGACAGGTGAAGCTCAAATCTGACGGTGGTTATCTCTGCTCCGGAGATGACGACAGTGGGGTGGCGGCAGAGAGAGGTGAGGGAGAATAGAAGAGTGAGGGATAAATACAAGCCATATGATAAACCTAATGTATTTTGATATAACTATGGATGATAATTAACATATAACTTTTAGCTTTGGGATGTAGTTAAAATAAATTATAATTACTAAATATAATTAGGTACTAATAGTTAATGATGCTACGTAAATTTTCCTAATGAATATACGTGGTAGGATTCAATATCAAACGTCTTATCACCGCAGAAGGTAAAAGGCTGAATGAATTAATTTTAGTGAAACTTACACAAATGACTATAGTTTAGGGGTTTTAAATTTGTCATAGCTATAGTTTCAATATTTATAGAGTGTAGCTATTTTTTAGTTGCTATAAAGTCTGTTTATCTGGTGTATTCATAAATCTGCTCAATAAAGTGTATTCAAAACAGAAAAATCTCTTTCAAAATACAAAATACAACAAAAAAAATTGAATACAAGAAATAAAATACATCCCAAAACACTGAATTTTACAAAAACAATTACAAATACATTCAAAAATTGAAATACAAAAAATAAAATACATAACGAAAAATTGAATTTTACACTAGAAAAAAATGAACACTCTAAAAACACTTTAAATTCATTGTATTCATTTGTATACAAAAAGATATCCTTCTAAATATATGCGAATAAAATGTATTTTTCGCTCAAATCTGGACAATAAAATTTATTTTAACAAACACAACAAAAAACAGAATACAAAAAAAATGACTACAAGAAACTGAAATACATGTGAAAACCAAATTACTGAATACGTTCTTGAGCTTCCACTTTAGAAATCACATTTTTTTGTTGTTGTGGGAGTGTATTGGGTATTTGCTATAAAAGACAAAGTGTAGCTATGAATGGTAATTTTTTAAAGTATACCTACGAATGGTAATTACAGATACAAGTTAGCTACACCATGTAATTATTCCTTAATTTTAACTATTAAAAACACTAATAGTGTAAATAACTGTTAATTATCTATGTTTATAACTAGATCTTTTATGAATTTGAATTTGATTTTGATTTTGATTTTGATTTCATGAGTACTAGTGGACTTTTTTCTGTATTGTGTTACTTTTTATTTATTTAAAAGAAAAAAGAAATTTCTATTACATTAAGGAATTAGGGAAAGAAAAAGGGAGAAATGGATAGCAGATTGAACTCAATTAACATAGAATTTCATTTATGGAACTTGTCTTTCCTTTAACCAAGAAAGTCATTTTCCTAATTTGCAACTTCTTTTCCCAGGAAAAAATATTTTAACCAACCAAATATTAAAATTTTGAAATTTCCCTGTCAGTTTTTTTTAACAATATGTCATTAACCCACATATGACAGAACAAAAACAAAACATTTCAATTAAAAGAAGGTTAAATTTTCTGAATCTGGCATTTAAGATAAGAAAGAAAAATTCAAATGGACCAGAAGAGATTGTGGCTGCAGCACTAAATTACTAACACCAGCTTCTAATTCATTTCTAGGAACAAGACAAGATATAGTAATTTGTGTGGGAAATATATATATATATATATATATATATATATATATATATATATATATATATATATATATGATGATTCAATGTTAATGACCTCATTCAATCTTTTTTTTGAGCCTTCACTATTGTGGGCTAGATGGATAGCTAGTAGTTATGAGCAGCAGTCCCGACTATAGATAGGAAAAGATGTAGAGGTGCGTGCCACACTCACGAGGGACTGAGAAGTTGACGAAGTAGCGAGTTAAATGAGAGGCTAAGTCAAAGGCGAGCCAATGAGCTTCTCAGTTAATGAAGAGCTTCCCTTGATGTGAGCAGAATATAAGAAGGCAAAACTAGACCAGTATTCCATAAAGGTCTCTTCTAAGTCCTCATAAAGAACTCACCACAACAAAAAAAAAGTTAATCAAGCTCCACCTCAATTCCAAACTAGTTGGGGTCAACAATAGATGAAACATGATAACATTCCGCGAGTCACCCATCCTAGTATTACCTCGCCCAAGCATATTTAAGGTTCTGATGAATTCTGGTGCATTAGTGCTGGTATGATTGCATCCCTCAAATAGATTAATTTTTACACTGGCTATTAATCGACAAGCAACCTCAAACTCACGTAAGTTGTTTCATCTTAGCACCTAATCTCATAAGAACCAGCTTTGGTGATATAACGAACCCATTCAACTGTGTTGTAGCCACTCTTCTCCCACACCTGCACAGAACTGACTACATTAACCGAATTTCATACCAAAAAAACAGCACAATTGAATTGTAAGTTTGGCAAACATACCTTGAGAAACCGAACACGCAATCCAGATGCTGTAAACATGGGAACCTGTAAAGAACAAGGAATCAGTCATGAAATCTAGAACCAATAGAATAAACCATGGTAAAACAAGGAAAATCCATAAATGTTGGAGACGATTATCACTTATTAGTGCCATAATTAAGTCTTGAATCAGGTCCTTTTTAACCATAACCTACAAGAACTACACCCTGCAATGACTCAACAACAACACACACACACACACACACACACCATAAATGTTGGAGACGATTATCACTTATTAGCGCCATAATTAAGTCTTGAATCATGTCCTTTTTAACCATAACCTACAAGAACTACACCCTGCAATGACTCAACATACACACCCATACGCAAACCCCCTCCAAAAGATTTATTAAAGGGATAAAGAAAATCGTCAACTGTAAGGGAACAGGGGTTATCAGGTCTGTCAGAAGGGCAGATATTTCACCTGAAATTCCATCTGAATTGGCGGCCGAGTCAAGGACTTCTTCTCTGTAATTGTCGAAATTAACTCAACCTCAGCACTCAATGTTGACTCAGTTTGCCCTGGAAATTTTCTTATCCTGCACCAAGTTTGTCCATATTGAAGATCATATTTTTGAAGAAACTAGCTTTAATGCAGAAGAATGTACAAATACAGATAGGTGCCTACTAGCAAATACAAAACATGGTCATTGCAATATTCAATCGCATTAACCATAAACTCTTAAATATTTAGCAAAATAAAAGTACACACTTCTGTATGCTCTACTATGACCAAGAAATTTTAAGGACTCGTTTGGACACATTGTTTTGCTTTTTTCAAAAATTTGTTTGGTACATCGTGTCAATTCTTCATTCAAACTTGAAAGTTTGAAGAACTGGTTAAAAAAATTCCCTCACAAATTTTACAACATTTTTCAAGTAAAAAGCATGTCCAAACACAAACTTCAACTTCTAAATACTACTCCCTCAGTCCCAATTTAGGTGATATAGTTTGACTCGGCACAGACTTTAAGAAATAAAGGAAGATTTTTGAATCTTGTGGTCTAAAACAAGTCAAAAATATTTGTGTGGTTATAGATCATCTCAATATGCGTAAAAGGTAAAAGTTAAAGTTAAATTGTTGCAAAATAAGGAAATGTATCATTCTTTTTGGGACGGACTAAAAAGGAAAGTGTATCACATAAATTGGGATAGAGGGAGTACTTTTTTTTTTTTTCAAATATCACCCAACTCGTGTCCAAACACCTACTAAGTAGTAAATATATTCAAATATAAACACAAAAAGGAAGATGTAATTGGGAAGAAAATAAACATATAGGAATTTCCGAACAATTGAGCCATCTGTTACTATATAAATCCAAGACCTAGAGAAATTATCCACCTCTTTCTGGATTATTTTATATTACACACAGCTGAGCTTAGGTAAATTAAATTCGTCCAATTAGCCACAATCAGGAAGATAAGTGTTACCATTGATTTATCCTACTGTCCAGGAGACATATGGACAAACCAAACAGGAAGGTTCCACTCTTCTTCACCATATCTTCAAGATATATGTCAATAGAGGTCGAGAATAGGGGTGTCAAATGGGTGGCTTGGGCTGAATTTGAACAGGTCAAAATGAATTGAGTTAATAAATGGGCGGGTCAAAGTTACTTGGGTTGAAATGGTCTAAAAATGGGTCACAACCCACCGCCCAATTCATACTGAGTTTTAATTTCTTTATTTTTTGTTATAATTTGTTTAAGTACCTAATAGGACCTTTTAATTTATTATGACTATATACAACATATCAAAGAAAAAATGTCTTTTAACAATATTTTGACAAGGTTTCTCATCGGTCAATTTGGACTACATATCAGCCCAACTTTTAAATGGGCTAAATTGGATGGGTAAAAATGAGCTGAATTAATAAATGGGCCGGTTGGGCAGACCATGTTTTCATGGGTTAATTTCGGCAATCCTAGTCAAGAATCATGACAATCATGATTAAGCAATTGAATACTCACTTCCAGACCAAACAGTCAATGGCTGGATTATACTTTGCTCTCCCTGACGTCACCTGGAAGTTTGTTTTTGCAGTTTGCTTTGGAACTGGAATTTTAATAACGACTCCAAGAGAAAACATTTTTGCACCAAACACACTCTTAACCTGAAAAACAATCAAAATTAGCAATAGTCAGTCATGTAATTAAACACAGATTGATGTTTCAAATGATAATTCATTGCATATCGAACCTTAACATTCACTTCCATACGTGTACGGCCTAATTCTTTGATAGTTGGTAATACGCGGAAAGGAAGATTTACTCCTTCAGTAATGCGGTACCTGAAGATAAACACAGTTCAACAATTTCAGGCACTTTTTATAAAAGTCTGCCCAAATCACCCTTCATATTATCCTTATATCCGTAATAAACACCTTATGATTTCATTAACACTTAAAAAAAAACATTAAATTTTACCCTATATATCCACTTTATAGGAAGAACCAAAAACACGATAAAAAATAATCTTTGCATTACAATCCTTGCATTACTAATCCATGTATTACAATCAAATCTAAACAACCCCTTGATTTACTGTGACGTGAAACCATTTTTCAAGGAAGTTCAGCAATTGCTACTAGAATATAATGAGGAACCACAGCTTCAGCCTTCTGGCTTGAGATGAGAGAAAAAGAATAGAGTCCAGAAAATAAAAATGTATAGATAGAAATATGAACTTACTTCATCAATTCAAATTCACCATCAGGCGGGACAAAGCTGACAGTCTTTTCCGAGTTGAATCTTGTTAAATTTACACATTGGTGGAAAGTAACATCATCGAGCTCAATAGTTTTACCGCTGCACCAAGCAGCAGAGCAATATACTATGTTAACAAACAGAAATAATTAACTAAACATGTAGCTGCTGAAACTAATTGGAGACCGAACTGCTAGATAATCACATGTTTGAGCACAGCATTGAAAATATGCATATAAGGAGAAACAACTGAAAGAAGCAGAATGGCAATGGAGAGGATTATTATCTTTACTCTTTAAGGTAAATTAATTGAGGAGATGAATGACAGGGATAGATAATGATTAACTTTTTCCTTTTTGAGAAGATCAATTTTGGACTTTGAAAGAACTAAAAGATTCAACTTTCTCCAGGAAACAAATGGTATAGATGAAACACAGAGGGCACTATCATTCAAGTGAACTTTCCAGAAACAACTAGCTCAAGAAGCTATGACGAAACACACAATTATCTTTTTGATCAGGTAAGGTAACTGTATTTCAATCATAAAAATGGCCAAAAATCTGTTCGTTTACAAGGGGTATGAAACACACAATTATTCAGACACTACCTCTTAGTCGGACGGGACTTGAGCTGTGACTCTTTCTCAAGACCAATTTTATCATTTAAGCCCAACTTCAGATCAGGCATTCCAGAAAGGAAGCATTTCATGAGAACCTTCCCAGTTACATCACAACGGAGGACGCTACCTGCAAGTATAGTATTATTAATCGAGAACAAAAAAATGGGGATAAAAGGGAACCTACCAAACTACAAAACTTCTACCTTGTGAAGACATAAGGAGATTCACACTCTCCACAATATCCAGAAATACCTGTTGAATATATAAACCTTCATCAAATGCTGGTATACTAGGGAAGATAAAATATCGTAGAAATTTAAGAAATACAGAGCCAAAAACCACCTCATTCTTCTTATAAACAAGACCCTCCCTGCGCCAACCGACCGCACCAGTGACTTGCAATGTCGCATTTGGAACTGGTTTATCTACATGCTGCAGGATTTTGTTGCATTGTTAAGGGGAAAAACAGAGTAATATTATACTCAAAATTCATCTTTACTATCTCACTGCATGATACTTCTCATGAATTATTCTATTAAGTTAATCAAACAGGAAGCTTAACAAAAAAAAAAGTAAGTAAATCAAACAGGTAGATAATCTAAATCTTTTGTTCAACAATTTTGGTCATACTACAAAAGCAAGCACATTAGAAAACAACAAACCTTGGATGAAAAGGATGACCGAACACCTTCCTGAGTAATGTAGAGTTTCAAAATTTCAGGTGAAAGATTTTGAGGGTAACCAAAATCCATAATTTCTGCGGTTTTAGACAAATAAAGGAAAATTCGATTACTCTATTAGACATAAAAAAGATTATATTAAAAAAACATGAAGCAATACACATTGCACTCGGTAAGTTACAATAAACAATTATCTACCTTGGAAAATATGTGTACTTAACGTTTTCATAAGCAGTCTCGAAAAGCAACAAAAAATTGCCAATAGATTGTGTAAAATTTCTATGAACTGAAAAGTTGGTAAACGGACACAGTACAGGAATACATTCTTTATTGACACCGCGCCCCAGTATATAGTTCTAACTAGGGCTAGAAGATGGAAGACTAGCTAGTCAAGTAAGCAGAACGTTGAACATTTTGTGCAGACGGAGTAGACAGACCACCAGCCGCAAGTCAAATTTTGCAGAGAGTGGTTGAAGAGAGATCCACTTCAGGATATCATAAAGAAATATTTTGATATCAGCAACTAGAGGGTATGCCAAAGAGGATCTATGCACATGTTCAAGTGCACTGAGCAATAATTCTTGGAAGGATAAATTAATGATACAAAAATAGGGTCTCACCAAAGAAAACCAAAGTCCCTGTCCACGTATTTCTTTCCTTTCAATTATAAAAGAGGTTTCAAAACATTCTTAACCAAGACCAAAATATTATTCCACTATACCTAATTCATCTCTATAGACATGCTTTGGGCCTATAACGCTGCTCTCAACATTAGTGATGTTATATGCACACAACCCCCTGTTAAAGCCAGACCAAAAGGAGCATAGGCAACCAGGGTAAATGAACATTACAACCAGAGGTGGGTCCATATTTAAAGTTTATGGGTTCCTATAACGACTTGTCAAACCCTGATAAAATGTCAAATGCTAAATAATCTCTGCAAACCTTACCGTCCAATAGCTCGTAAATCAAAACAAAATTATCGCGGATGGCATCTTCATCAAAGGCACCACCAAAATAAGATTTGAATAGTGTAACAGCCTGCATGAGAATTGGAGATTGCAATTCTATTATTCTTGTGGTAAAAAGAAAACACTGACAGAACACGCAGAGATACACATTTACGTAATAAAGTCATTGTCATGGCATTATGTTTATCACCTCCATTTCTTAGGGTGTACCAGGAATGCTTCTTTAGAAGAGAGAATGTAAAAGGTGCGCTAATTCAATATAATATTTTTTTCTTAACATAGTGTTCGAGCCAGCTTGCTGCACCTCGACTAATGCTAATTCAATATAACTAAAACATTGGAATCTAAGATACTGGTCCTGAAATGCTTCTAATCCGTAAGATAAACACATAAAACTGCTCATTTGAAACAGGTCTTCTTTTTAATAACAGTAAAAGGCTATTATTATCGTTTTAGTAGCACCTAAAAAGCAAAGATAACACTAGTCAACTAAAGCAGAGGAAGTAACCAAAAGTAGAAAGGGGGGAAAATAAGAGAAAACTACTCCAACTATATTACCCAACAAAACGCTCCCCGTCCTCCACTTAGCAACAAAAACCTGATGCTAAGAGAGCACAAATCTACCTTCTCCACTTACTCCAGAGAGAGAGAGAGAGAGAGAGAAGCACATGAAAGCTTTCGTTACAAAAAAATAACAAGCAGTGGTTCAGATCAAAGTCATCAGTCAGAGTGCAAGTATGATTCTAATGAGCAGTAGATAGTTTACCTCAACAACAAACTTGAATGCACATGCAACATTTGCATTGCTGCTAACAACAATCACAATATAGACATTGCTAATTCTCATGTACAAGAAAGAGCAGCCTCCAATCTGCCGGACGGGACATGTACCAAGTTCTTTTGACTGCATTATGTGCATCCGGAAGGCATCTACCATATTCCCCCTAATAAAATTTGAATAGGTTCAAGTTAAATGAAAATTATATAGCAGAGTGATGTAGTAACTGACTTCTTTATTCTGACAGGTGACATGATGATTGAATTCACATGCATTTTATTTGAAAGAGGAACTTAGCTTACTTCATACAAACACAAGCACTAAATAACATGACAACCAAAAATAATGAGTAGAAGTTATTTAAAAGTACTTATGCTGATGGCACTGAATATCAAAAACTCAAAGCAAAGACTTTAACAGATACAAGCTACAAAATGATCAAAATTTCTAGATTAGCAGGCCAAGAAGTACATACTTCTCACATGTGAACATTTTTGTATTAGAAACAGAACTGATATGCAAGGGACTGAGGCACCAATTAGACATGTGTTTGACTGAAGATAAATCATGATGAACTAAACACGTTTTCACCACTTCCTGAAGAGGCAAGATTAAAGCTTAAAGAGATTCTAATTTTTTGGACAGTGGGTCAAAATTGAGAAACAAGAAACAATGAAGAATATTGATCCTCCATTGCCAAATTAAGAAATCCATAAACACCGCAATTAGTTAGTGAGAGTGCCCCGAACGAAATGACTTGCTATGGTTTTTACAGTCAGTTTGATGAACAAAAGATATCAAAGTGGAAAGTCATTAATCTTTTGGATAATAATCAGAAGAAAAAACCTAGAAGATGCAAGGTTTTGCATTTCTAGAGTGTCTATTAGAGATTCATTAAGAACTTGATCAAAGAAATTATGTCGAGTCACGAAGAGAGTAACAAGACATTGATTTCTTAAACATAACAGGTATAAGAAAGTACAATTTTCATTAGAAATGCTATTTCAACCAGTCAATTTGGTGAAAAGCACTATCCTCATCTTTTTACTCCTAGGAAGATGACACTTCAAGCTACATTTACAGCTATATAAGAAGAATGTACAGGAAATTGTAGACAGATTAGCAACTCCTTTGCTTCTAATTTTAATTTTAATTATATTGTCAATGTAACCAAAACAAAAGGAGGGGGGGGGGGGGGGGGGGGGCGCTCCTCTTACAATATATTTGCATTGTATTCTTCAAAAGGCAAGTATTTGGTATATCAATAAAGATTATAAGGTGATGATAAATTTAGATCTCAGGTCGGCGATTAGGCAGAGGATATAGGAGTTGCTGATCCCTAATGCTACTGGGAAATGTTCCACTGCAACTTCATTATGTTAAAAGCTTAATATTCTCCTTATCAAGGTAAAAAAAAGGTTAATATTCTCTGAGGATGTACGTTTCTGACTTTTTAATCTCTTGAAATCTCACCTCTATCACCTCCAAGCATTATTTAACTCAAGTCAGACTGAAGCATATTGCATTCTATCTTTGTGTTCTTCATTTCCCTTCTTCTCCAGCTGACAATAAGTACTCAAGAGTGATCTTTGGACCACACAGCTGCTCAACTCAAACACTAGCTGTAAAGTCTACCAGAAATGTTCCATGTGCGCTTTCAACTAGGAAAATACTTAACAACTTCATATATTTCCTTTATCTCACTCATTTCTAAGAAAATGTAAGAGTTAAAAATGTTAATTCCTCTAAAGGAAACAAATAAAGAATCCTAATTTTGTTGCTCTTGACTGAGGCAAAAGGCTGGCAAGCTGGTTTTTCCTTTTACTTTTAGGACGGCGAAAATGCCCAAGGAATGGAGGTGGAGTACAATGGTTCCTTTGTAGAAGAACAAGGGCGACATTCAGAGTTGCAACAACTATAGGGGTATCAAGCTGCTAAGCCACACTATGAAAGTTTGGGAGAGGGTGGTGGAGATGAGGGTGCGAAGAGGCGTGTCTATTTCTGAGAACCAGTTCGGATTCATGCCGGGGCGCTCGAATACAAAAGCCATCCATCTTGTAAGGAGATTGGTAAAGTAGTTTAGAGAGAGGAAGAGGGATCTTCATGTGGTATTCATCAGCCTAGAGAAGGCATACGACAAAGTACCAAGAGAAGTTCTATGGAAATGCTTGGAGGCTAGAGGTGTACTGGTGGCATATACTAGGGCGATCAAGGATATGTATGATATAGCCAAGAACAGGGTAAGGATAATGGGAGGAGACTCGGAGCACTTTCCAGTAATGATGGGGTTGCACCAGGGATCGGCTCTCAGTCCGTTTCTATTTGCCTTGGTGATGGATGGATTGACGCGGCAAATCCAAGGTGAGGTGTCAAGATGTATGTTATTCGCGGATGACATAATTCTGATTGACGAGACTCGTAGCGGAGTTAATGATAAGCTGGAGGTTTGACGAGAAACCCTGGGGTCTAAAGGGTTCAGGTTGAGTAAGACCAAGACGGAATATTTGGAGTGCAAGTTCAGCGACGCAACACTTGAGGCTGGCGTAGAAATGAGGCTTGGTACCCAGGTCATTCAAAAGAAAGGAACTTTCAAGTATCTTGGGTCTATAATCCAAGGGAATGGGGAAATTGATGATGATATCACACATCGTATTGGGGAAGGGTGGATGAAATGAAGGCTAGCATTCGGAGTTTTGTGCAACAAAAAGGTGTCTCCAAAACTTAAAGTTCTACAGAGCGGTGGTTAGATCAACTATGTTGTACGGGGCAGAGTGTTGGCCAATCAAAAACTCTCACGTCCAGAAGATGAAAGTTGCGGAAATGAGGATGTTGCGATGGATGTGTGGGCATACTCGAAGATCATTCAGGATATTTGGCATATGTGTTGCCCTTGTAAACATTCAATGGGTTAAATTTTAAAATTAAAAATTAAAAATTAAAATCAACATTGTTTGTCTTTTAACTAGTTAGGCAAAATTTTACTCCAAGACTTAATTTTTCTTATACAACAATACAAACAATCTGCTACATTTAACAACGTCAACAAGTAAACCTTAATCTAACTAACTGGTAGGCATAAGATTAAAAAAAGGTTCCAGCTTTGAGCTTACCACACCACACATCACAAAAACTTTCTAGCAGCAGACTACAATTCATTCATCAAAATTCAAAAGATAAATTAACTATCATTTCTCTTAAACTAATCCCCTAAATCAAAATCAAAGTAAAAGTGAGCAAGGAAATAAAACTTTTGATTTAGTTAGGCAAAATTTTACACCCGGACTTGTTTTTCTTATACAGCATTACAAACAATCTACTATGTTTAACAACTAAACCTTAACTAACCGGCATTACCTGATCTAATGGCATAAGATAAACAAAGCTCCCACCTTTGAACTTACTACACACAAGGGCGGAGCTAGGGGGTGCAATAGGTCCATCCGAACCCTTTTCCGGAAAACTACACCATACATATAAAAGTCAAATTTCAAAATGAGTTTTTTAGGGAAAAGGGTCAAAAATACCCCTCTACTTTGGGGAAAGGGCTAAAAATACCTTCTGTTACGAATTTGGGTTAAAAATACCCCTCCCGTCATTAAAGTTTTCAAATATACCCCTCTTAACGGAAATTCCCAAATCCCCTAAAATAACCCGATTTCATTTTTTAAACCCGCTCCATTATTTAAACCGACCCAACTAAATAATAACCCATAGATTCTTTGCCTGTTTGTTCTCCTAACCCTGCTCTTTTGGGGTTACAACGCATAACAGTACTCATCCAGTGTACAAGAGTACCTTTTTGGTACACATCACTAATAGTATTGATTTATTACGATTGTTTTCTCTGTGTTTCTAAAGATACCTTTTTGGATCTTCTTCTAGAAATATAACATATGATCTACAATGATTCATGTAACTACTGATCACGTGATATTGGATAGATATGTGGGTTTTTGTCAAGTTTAGCTCTAAAGGTGTATGGTACAACTTGGGAAATTGTTAAGCCATGAATTAGTTGGTAGCTGTACTATTTAGTTGGTCGGTTTAAATAATGGAGCGGGTTTAAAAAATGAAATCGGGTTATTTTGGGGGATTTCTGTTTAGAGGGTATATTTGAAAATTTTAATGACAGGAGGGGTATTTTTTACCCAAATTCGTAACGGAGGGTATTTTTAGCCCTTTTCCCAAAGTAGAGGGGTATTTTTTATCCTTTTCCCCCGTTTTTATGTATATACAATAGATGTTCCCTTAGCTTCTTCACGTGTTTACTTATTTATATTTTGAATAATCTAAGTGAAAATTCTGGCTCTCATTACGAAAACTTTCTAGCAGCAGATTAGAACTCATTCATCAAATTTGAAAAGATAAATCAACAATAGTTTCTCTTAAACTAAGTCCTAAATCAAAATCAAGTAACATTGAGCAAACAAAGAAATTGGGTATAATATTAGAATATACTCGACATCTCGCGGTAGAGGCGGTCAATATCCACACAGGAAATCAAACTTCTAATTAGTTACGCAAAATTCCACACCAAGACTTAGTTTTTTCTTACACTGCAGTACAAACAATCTGTTATGTTTAACAACTTTAACAACTAAACCTTAACCTAACTAACGGGGAATCACCTGATCTAATGGCAACAACAACAACAACAACAACATACCCAGTGAAATTCACAACGTGGGGTTTGGGGAGGGTAGAGTGTACGCAGACCTTACCTCTACCTTGGTAGGTAGAGCGGCTGTTTCCGAGAGACCCTTGGCTCAAGACAAAGCACAAGCAAAGCAAGAGAAACGGTCAGACTCGGACAAGCAATTTAAAACACTATGAAAATGCTGGTATCAAAAGCGAATAAGTCATGATAGCACATTCTGAAAAAAGAAGCAATAACTAACGCATGTAAATAAGATAAACAAAGTACACTAGAGAACACATAGCAACAGAAATCAAACGATAGGGGATTATAAAGCAATACTGCGCCTACTAGTATGATAGGAAATTAGAAAGTGCAAATAATCAACCGACTTCTGTACCATCTTCTACTACTTCGCTGCAACCTTATAAAAAACATGTGGTTTCTGCTACTAGAATTCAAGGCCTTAGAAATAAAATGTTTAGTGGTTCAACTTCTTCACAAGTTAGCGAATTTGATATTTATATTTTGCAGGGTGTTGTACCGTACGAATTAATTGTCAATGATGAAGGACATGAAGACTTGCTGAAATACTAGAGGGACAATGAGAAGATATTTCCGACACTAGCAAAGATGACCCGAGATGTGTTGAACAGTCAAGCGTCATCAACAACGTCTGAAAGAATTTTTTCTACAGAAAGATTTCAAATAGGAGAACACAAACATTCATTGGCGGAAGACACATTGGAGATTGTAGTTCTATTAAGAGATTGGATTCGAGCGGAGCGTAGAAGGTGCGGTCAACCGGAGATCAACGAAGAAGAAGACTACAACTACAACGAAATCTTGTCCGAGGGAATAGGAAGCGACGTCGAACAATTTGACCAACAACTTCCAATTCCAACCGAAGATCCTCAAGTGATTGTGAGAAAATTAGAAAAAGTATGGTTAATTACGTAATTTTTTTAATTGCAATTTTACTATGTGATTTGCAACTTTTGAACAACACCACAAAGTTGTAATTGTATTACAAAAAAATTATATTTCTATTAATATAAGAGGCAAAAAAAATGAAAACCTGATCCCGCCCCGCCCGTCCCCCAACACCAGTCCCCTTTTCCGGCAGGATGTGGGACGGGACATCTGCTTGTCCCGCTAATCCCGGCCCTCCTGTCCCGCCGGAGACCCAATCCCGACCCTTCCCTCCGTCCCGTCGGGTCCCATCCCGCCAAGACCCGCTAACCACCCCTATCTGCAATAGCATACACCATGACACATCCACTTGCATTTGTCGCGTCAGTCCATCCATCACCAAGGCAAATAGGAATGGGCTAAGAGTTTATCTCTAGTGCAGCCCCATCATCACTGAGAAGTGTTCCGAGTCTCCTCCTATTGTCCGTACCCTGATCTTGGCTTCATCATACATATCCTTGATCGCCCTAGTGTACGCCACAAGTACACCTCTAACCTCCAAACATCTCCATAGAACCTCCCTAGGGACTTTGTTGTATGCCTTCTCGAGGTCGATGAAAACCATATGTAAGTCTATCTTCTTCTCCATATATTGCTCCACCAACCTCCTAATAAAATGAATGGATTCTGTACTCGAAAGCCCCGGCATGAATCCAAACTGGTTCTCAAAATAGACATGCCTCTTCTCACCCTCATCTCCACGATCCTTTCCTAAACTTTGATAATGTGGCTTAGCAGCTTGATACCCCTATAGTTGTTGCAACTCTGGATATCACCTCTGTTCTTGTATAAAGGAATCATTGTACTTCACCTCCACTCTTCAGGCATTCTCGCTGTCTTAAAAATGACGTTAAACAACTCGGTCAGCCACTCCAAACCTACCCTGCATGCGCTCTTCCAAAATTCAATTGGGATCTCATCAGGCCTGGTCGCTCGTCCCCTGCACATCATGCGAACAACACCGTTAACCTCCTCAACCTTAATACTTCTACAATATCCAAAATCCCGATACCTACCAGATTGCTCCAGATCTCCCAGCACAACGTCTCTATCTCCTTTTTCGTTCAAGAATTTATGGAAGTAAGACTGCCACCTCCGCCTAATATGCGCGTCCTCCACCAGTACTTTGTCGTCCTCGTCCTTGTTGCACCTCACGTGATCCAAGTCACGGGCCCTCATCTCCCTCGCCTTGGCTAATTTTACAACTTATCCCCGCCTTTTGCCTCTAATTCCACATACATGCATTCAAAAGCCGCTGTTTTTGCCGCCGTAACCGCTAGCTTTGCCTCCTTCCTCACCATCTTATACAATTCCCTATTCGTCCACTTCTCCATCTCATCCTTGCTTTCTATCAATTTTGCATACGCCGCTTTCTTCGCTTCTACCTTCTCTTGAACTTTATCATTCCACCACCAGTCCCCTCGATGCCCACCATGACTACCCCGCGAAACCCCTAGCACTTCTCTAGCTACCTCTCAAATGCAACTGGCCGTCCTGTCCCACATACCGGTCGCATCCCCGCTACTCCCCCAAGCCCCCTTGGCCACCAACCTCTCCTATATCTCCTTTGCACTAGCCATGGTCAAACTCCTCATTTGATTCTTAACCTGTCATCCACAACCCTCCTCTTATGCTCCATCTTAATTTTCAAATTCATCACCAAAAGCTTATGTCGCGTTGTAAGATACTCTCTCGGAATAACCTTGCAGTCTTTACAAAGACTGTTGTCAACCTTCCTAAGGAGCAAAAAGTCTATCTGAGTCTTAGTCATCGAACTACGGAAAGTCACCAAGTGTTCCTCCTTCTTCAAGAATCTCAAATTGGCTATCACCATCTCAAAAGCTCTAGCAAACTCCAAAAGTGAGACGTCTCCCCATTCCTGTCCCCGAGGCCAAAGCCTCCATGCACATCATAATAACCCCTCGGAAGTGACCCGCTATGCCCATTGAAATCCCCTCCTACAAATAACTTCTCAGTGGGTGATATATCTCCCACCACTTCGTCCAAATCCTCCCTAAAGCGCCTCTTCTCCTCCTTATCCACGCCCGCCTACAGCGCGTACACACTAATAATGTTCATAGTGAACCCTCCAACTACCAACTTAATCGTCATCATCCTGTCATTGACCCTCCTAACCTCTACCACCTGATCCCTTAACTCGTTGTCTACCAAAATGCCTACCCCATTCCTATACTTCGACATACCCGAGAACCATAACTTATACCCGTCTACATCCTTAGCCTTAGGTCCTACCCATTTGGTCTCCTGAACACAGACTATATTAATCCTCCTTTTCTTAAGAATCTTAACTAGCTCTATGAAATTTTCCGTCAAAGTCACAATGTTCCAAGACCCTATTCTCAGCCTAGCATCTCCCTTACCCCCCTAACCCTCGCCCCCGTCCCCGACCGAGAACATGACCCTAGTCTACCATCATTCACCAAAGCCACTAGAGCAAAAAAAAAAATACCACTCAAAGGTTAACGCTAACACACACGGAAACCAATACTAAAGCACAAGTTAGCAAGAATCAAGAGGTAAGTCAGACTACTACATACCAGAATGATAAAACAAAGGACAAGAAGAATAAAGGCAAGAATGTAAAATCAAGATTCAATAAAACGCAACACGCAAAAATTTAACTACAAGGATAAGAACAAATATTGAGTAAGGGCAA
The DNA here is from genome assembly GCA_034509755.1 of Anisodus tanguticus. Lineage (NCBI taxonomy): Eukaryota > Viridiplantae > Streptophyta > Magnoliopsida > Solanales > Solanaceae > Anisodus > Anisodus tanguticus. Next base: position 46,254,984 of record CM067555.1, read on the forward strand.
CCAAAATAAAATAAAAAATGTTCCAACTTTAAGCGTATCACACATAACATAACGAAAACTTTCTAGCTAGAATTCATTCATCAAACTTCAAAAGATAAATCAACATTGTTCTTCTTAAACTAACCCCCTAAATCAAAATCAAAGTAAAAGTGACCAAGGAAATAAACGCAAAATTTTACCCCAAGACTTAATTTGTCTCATATAGCACTATAAACAATGTGATACATTTAACAACTTCAACAACTAAACCTTAACTATCTAACCGGTATCACCTGATCTAATGGCATTATATAAAAATGGTTCCAACTTTGAGCTTAACACACATAGGGGCGGAGCCAGGAGGCACACTGCGCGAGGGGTTCATCTGAACCCCCTTTTCCGAAAACTTATACTGTATGTACAAAGTCAATATGTCTTTTTATATGCATATATATATATATAATAGATGTTCCCTTAGCTTCTTCACGTATTTACTTATATTTTGAATTGCTTAGTGAACATTCTGGCTTCGCCACTAACCACACATTACGAAAACTTTCTACAGCAAGAACTCATTCATCAAATTTCAAAAATAAATCAAAATAAAGTAAAATTGAGAAAATGGGTATAAAATGAGAATATACCCAACATCATCGCGATAGAGGCGGTTAATAAGAACATCGCCACGAAGATTTAACAAGTATATTGCTGAAGCCACCACTGGCATGCCTGCTAATTAATTAAAGGTGGTGATCCAATTTTACAATAATTGATCGATTAAATCAGATCAAAATGGAGATTTTGTTACGAAAATAATGAGATTTATTTTGGGGAAAAAAGTTGTTCGATTTTGGGAAAAGAAACTGTTTTGGACTGAAAAATATGAAAATGAAATGAAACTGTTTGAGATCTTTAATTATTTGTATTTTTTAAATTTGTTTATACAGCATGTGCTGCTTTGCACTTTAGAAATATTTACAAGGAAAATTCAAAAGTGTTCATCCCCCTTGTTATAAAATAATAAACCAAGAAGAACAATATTGTAGAGAAAGACACAAAAAATGATAATTCTTTATTTATCTTGAGGAATGTAAATAGAACATATTTATTTATAATAAAAAATTGATTTGTTCCAAAATTACTAATTCTTAACTTTTCTTGTAGATATAAATATTCATAATAATAAATATTATTTATAACACTGCTTTGGAAATGCCTATTTGATAGATAATGTGTCTTATTAAAATCCTACTAGAAAAATTCTAGTGAAGGAAAAATAGTACACATTTCTAATAATACACATTTCTAGTTGCCTCATTAAAAACCTTACAAAAAAAAATCCAATGAGACAAAAACCTGAAAAAGGAAAAAAGAGTAAAACGTGTATTAACTCCTCCTGATGAGAACTTGAATCTTCACATCTCAATCTTGTATATCATCTTCTCGAAAGTTGCAGTTGGTAGAGATTTGGTGAATAAATCAATCATATTATCATTCGAATGAATTTGTTGCACGTTGATATCACTCTTCTTCTGGAGCTCGTGTGAAGAATTGTTTTGGTGAAATATGATGTGTTCTATCACCTTTATGAATCCTTCCTTTAGCTGGACTGTGTATGTTGCATCTCCACTCTTTTGAAAGAGTTGCATTATCAACATATAATATTGTTGGAATCACGCCAAATATATTTCTAACTTGCTTTATAAACGAATGTTATCTTTATCGATTTGACTGTCATGTAAAACAACATCGTATTACTGTAATCCCTCATAGGCATAGCAAAATATATAAATGCATCAATTACATAAAGATACGCACTTCATGAGCAAAAAGTTCTGCAAGTTTCTCATTTCAACTTCTTTCAGCAGATAATCTATTGCTTTTGAAAACTCTTCAAGAATTCTAATTAATATACAAGTCATTAACTTGCACAACAATATAAGAGATTCCGATTTTCATAAAAACGTAAGGATAAATAGAGTCATTTGTACCCTTAGTAGTCAATGAATATTCATTGAGGTGATTAAATCACATTCATCTTGCTTGATTTAATTTATATAAGAATTATGAACAAACTTCTAGATCTTGTATATGCTTCAGGCATTTAAAATTCTTCAAGAATTTTTATATAAATTTTGTCAAGTGACCATATCCATTAATATTTACATGGGTGACATTTTCTGCTGTCTGGACTGCAGGTCCAATAAGCTTTACGCTTACCAAGGTGTGTCATTTTACTTGGTAATTATTTCTATGTCAACACGATTTAACATATATAGAATTCAGATCCTCACATTTTTTACAATATTGCGCGTTATATTATATTAAAGATATCATCGACGATATATTATCTTGTATCGGTTCGCAATATGACATAACTTATTGAGATCTCATCACTATCATTATTTTAGGTAGCTAAACTTCTCATGAGGTTTTATGAAGTGTTATGTTGTAGGCTCTTCAAAAGCAAATTGCCTTCTTAATATGACCATTTTGATCATTTGCCCCTCTTTCTTTTCAAGGATTATTTCATTTGGAACGATTGATATACCACACTTCATGCATGTTATAGTCTCTGTCATTCAGGGACATGAATTTTAGTAGGAGTGCATTTTGCAGCTGAAATATAAAATTAGTTTTGGATCAGTGATGCTTCTAGGATTTAACTTGAATTACCTTTTGAATCTCCCCCTTATGTTAGAGAAACTAACATATATCCCATCTTCTTTGAGGGAACCCATCTTTTGTGCATCATGGTAAATTAATCAATCATGTACCACACATAAAAAATTGTCAGATGAAAATATCTCATTCCTGACCCTGAACCAATTGTGAGGGATAATGTATCATAATTTATTGATTTGAAGCATACAAGTGATATTGTATATAATATATCATATCTCAGACCAGCACATGAAGCTTTGTTCTCATAAGCAACCATTTAGCTATTTATTGGAGGCATCCAATATTAAATCAACTTTGATATGAACCAGCATTATCAAGAGGAACTGTCTTGATTATATCATCTGAACATTGTGCTCTTAACTCAATTATTTTGAGCAAACAATTATGCATATGTCAAACTACAGGTTGACTATAAGTACACATGTGACTATCTCATAGATGCATCTATTTAATATCACATAATAGGTAAACGGGTCCATATTCACCCTGTTTTTCTCAAAATATAGGAAATTCAATTTCAATATTAGTTGGTATATTCAACTTATCATGAGAACAAGCAACACAAACAAATTCTTGAAGAATCTTCTAGTCTTCAATATATGTCGAATACTTATTTGCACATCATATTTGAATCGGGATGACAAAATTGCTCATGCCAATTGATGAAATTATTTATACTAGTAAACTTCAAGTTTACATGACATGTGCTATTTATTTAAATAAACTTCTGATTTACTATGACATAAATTGTATATCAATATAAACTTCTAATTTACTGTGGCATGTGATTTATCATGCTTACATTTGTAATACAAATCGGGTAACCTTTCATATACATATTTCGTACCCACAATGATTTGAAGATATTTAAATCTCTCAACGTTTATAGCTTCAATATGATTTTCATTTACTCTAGTAAACTTTGGGTTTACTACAACTTGAGTTTCGATCATAACAATTTAGTATATTTCAATCTAGAACGAATGACATAATAGTATGTAAGCTCTTCGAGTGTCTTCAATCTATTTTTAATTATAGGATATTATTTGGACGCTACTGGTGTCATGATTTTTTATAGACAAACAATTAGGCTCTTCAGGAGACCTTGATCATTACCTTTTTGTACTGTCAAATATTTCTTAGACATGTACTGCTCGTACCATTAAGGAAAATTTAGTTAGACACTGCTGGTGTCTTGAAAGAAAATAGTAATCAAATTGAAATTTAAAAACAATTGTAGATTCATAAATCACGAAAAGTAAATAGTAAGTTCTAAACTTCAATATTTTAAATGTCCCTTTTGGAGAGACTAATTAACATCTAAATATTTTGTATCAAAATGACAACAAGATATTAACTACGTCCTTCAGGGAAAAGATACATGAATTGCGAGGAAATCTATAACATATTGTAGGAACACTCAACAAGATTTGTTGCATATGCGTCAAAATGATACTTAATAAAATTAATCAAGATATTTATATGTATGACATGTATGTGTTGCAATACATTTTATACCACAAGAATTGTATGTATATCTTTTATTATTCTATCTCTCGAAGAGGTAAGTTGTGATTTTCTTTTATTCACTTTCGGGAATCAAAACTGATCATTTAAATACACTTTTTATACAACTTTTAATAACTCGTTATTTTTCTCAAGCACAAGAAAACATTGCTTTAGAATATTTCTTAGACATTTTCAATGACTTACTACTTCGGGAGTAAATTTTAAAATTCTACTACTTTGAGAGTAAATTGAAGAGTTCTACTACTTCAGAGTAAATTTTAGTGTCTTACTACTTTGGGAGTAACTTTCAGATTTGCTACTTCAAGGGTAAATTTTAAAGTTTTACTACTTTTATAGTTCTACTACTCGGAGTAGAGTTCAAAGTTATATAACTTAAGATTCAAAATTTGCTACTTTGGGAGCAAATTTTTAAGTTTGTTACTTCGGGAGCAGATTTTAAAATTTGCTACTTTAGGAGTAGATTTATGAGTTTGCTACTTCAGGAGCATATTTCTAAGTTTACTACTTCGGGAGTAAAATATAAAATATTTAGAATATTTTTTCTCAATTATTCTATCTCTTCTGAAAGTGAGTCACGCACGTCCGTATATATAAGCTTTACTACACTGTCACATTCATTTAAGAGAATGTGCTATATTTGTAACATTAACCAAAAGTTCTTATTCTTTAGAAATGAAACATAATCATGTAAACGTGTCTTAAGCATATCAAATCGTGATAGCTTAAAACCTATTTTAAGATACTGCTACATCAGGAGCAAATTGAAGCATATATATAATGTAGAGAACTTTTCTCTAACATATCTTCAGTTGTTATCACAATAAATCTATAAAAATATACCACTTCTGATGATTATATGCATAAATAAATTTAGTCTAATGAGACTTAGAAAATATCGTCACTTCTGATGATCGATCATATATTTCTTTTCATAATATTATTTTTTAGGAATGAGTAAACCAATTAGGTTCCTCACATTGAATGAACAAAATCAATTACGTTAATAATATTAAATCAAGAACAAGCAAAAGGTTCATATATAATACTTTAGTAGTATTGTGTTGGTCACCTCAATCGCTTAAAGTTAGTGACACAAACAGTAGTAAAATCATTATATATATTCTTAACATATACTTATATCTATTCTTAACATATATACTAAATAATTATATCAATTCTAACATATATACTAACTGCCAGCACTTAAACATATAATAGATTAATATATAGTTAATTATAAACGTCATATTCACCCGAACATTAACTAGTATTAGGTAGAACGTAGTGAAACATTTGCTTTAAATTGAAACTAGCATGACAACGTGAAGATTAGACACATACCAGATGAAGGAGTCTACTTAGCTTGGAAAGACGGGAGTGAAGGTAGAGACTCATGTTAATAACGTGTTATAAAATAATAAAGCAAGAAGAATAATATTGTAGAGAAAGAGAGAAGAGAGAAGATGTTTTCCGGTGAAAATGATTCTAACAAAAAATACAGTTAGAGATTTGTATTCAAGGGTTTAAAGACAAGTAGGTTGTATCCCATCCGGAAACCCTCTTGAATAAGTCCAAGATTACCAGTGAGGTTACAGATGTGTAAGAAAAAGGAGTAAGCAGATATGAAAGTAAACAAGTAAAGTGAGCTAGATCTAAAATGAACAATGTAAGAACAAAAGTTGAGAATGGTGTATTTGCTAGAGAGAGATCTTAGTTACAAGTGCAGGCTTAGAGAGAATACAATGTGTCTTTCTTCTTTTCTAAGTCTCATCAATATAAGACAACTAGACTATTATGTCTCCCTAAAGTTATGACGACGTGAGGGTAATGACGTCACCGCACCCACGCGCACCGCGACAATCTGATCTAGGAGGGTTGATGTGATAGGAGTTGTTGGGAGTGGAAGACAGTTATGCTAAAGCTCCGGAACTATCAGGCTTCTTGAATATGCTATTACTTTCGGAGGCGGTTCTACCCAATACAGATAGTCCTCCACTTTTTGGGACCTTTGAACTCATGGGACCGGGAAGTGGAAGAGTCCTTCAACCGTCAATTCTGGATTTTAACATGTCATCTCTTGGGATTGATGCACCAATTCAGCCGATTGTTGTCATTTCACACGTCATCCCTTCGCATTAAATGCTCTGCTATACTTGCATCACTCACTTTACATGTGTCGCATATCTATCGACATCTTTCCTCGGGAGCAGATGACTTAATGATGGCCTGATTTCCTTTCCTTTAAACCAAACATTACCCCTTCTCTGACCTTTCTATGTACCATTTCTCATACAAGTATTCTCTTTCATTCCATCTGATCTTCAGACGCTTTCAAAAAAGATGTTGTCCCTTTCTCTTACTTAGCTAAATTTTCTCACCATGTCTTCGGATTCTTCAGTTGCTGGTGGTGCCACCACTCGAACTCAAAGCCTAGCCCGTGGTGATTCAGATGTCCCTATTCAAAAGGTTTCTATGATAGATTCCCTATCGTCGACCAGCAAGACATCGAGGAAGAAGAAATCAATGGCTCATTCTTATAATCAGCATGTTAACGCCTACCTTCCTAGTAGTTGGTCTTCTTTAAAAGATCTCACAAAGCGCCCGGTCTCTATAGATTCAGAGTGATCACGGCCGACCTGTACGTACAAATCTTCTGTTAGTGCTTGTTATCTGAGTTGGGTGCAGGTGGATTGTGGCTAGACTAATATAGAATTAGTCCTCCCTAGAGAAGGAGAGGGTATCACTTCCTACCGATAGAGATACTCATTTGTGTACACATACCTCTTTTCCTTGCGGCTGGGTAAACTTATCAATCCCGTAATTTTGGAATTTTGTCAGAAATACAAAGTGTGCCTAGCCCAGATCGGCCTAGCCTTTTAGAGGACGTTAGCATGTCTCCGGTTCCTTTCTTCTCAGGTGGGGGATGACTTTACCCTTGCCCACTTAATTCGCCTTTATTCTCCTAATTTTTTAGAGTGTGGGTTATTCAGTTATACCGTCGTGACCAAAATGCATTGATTGCTAGCATTAATAATAACTCCGACCGTGAGTGGACAGAGAAATATATTATTATCGCGACAAGGAATCTAGTCAAGCCACTAGAGGCGCCTATCCCAGAGCGATGAAATTTTGACTGTAAGTACTCTGTTCAGGCCCACCCTTATTATTTTGTCTTCCTCGATTCTTAACGATGCATCTGACTTTCATTCTTCTTCTTTTGTCAGCCATAGCCTGGACACCTAAACCAATGTCGGGTCTAAAAAATTCTGGATTACACACATTCTTCCCTCCGAACGTGGCAGGAGATTGCACCAAAACATAACTGGAAAATGAAGAATCATGGTATTCCAAATGGAGCATCAATCCGGTCATACGTTGAGGTTCCTGAAGATCCAGATGTGGCACTTCAGCAAATTGCATCATAACTGGGTTGAAACCTGAATGTTATGAACACTGTCGGGTAAAAAAGGTCATTGTATCATTCTTCCCCTTCCCCAGCTAAAAGAACCAAACCGAGTGCTGTGGGGCGAGATATTCAGGGGCCGACCTCAGCAGCTCAAGCCATTCCTCTCATGGCCATCAACTTGGCGACTGATGGCAGCGAGGAAGAAGAGGATCCTACCCCAGAACTTATCCTCAAAAGGACTGACACTGTCGCCACCGGTCTTTTCAGAGAGATGGATTTATCGGATAAGATGAACTCATGCATTTATTTTTCTCTTACTCTCGCCCAGGTTGGAGGTGTGACTTCAGACCCCATTTCTATTTCTTGTATTCCGTTGTCATCTCGGGTCGCTGCTGCTCTAGTTCCTCAAAGACGAGCCCCTACCCCTCAAGGTTCCTGTGTCTAGGGGGCGAACTGAGGGTCCCAACACTGGCACTCATGGTGAGGGCCTGTAGATCTCCCGTAGATCGTTTCTAGTAGATACTTATCCTTCCTCAATCCGTAATCCTATGATTTATTGGCAGGTTATCCTTTCAGTTCTTCAGGAATGCAACCTTCTTTCATGGCTGGTAGGGGTGGCCAGCTATTTGCGGTCCTTGGCTAATGAGCGGGATAATGAGAAGACGAGGAGGGTCTCTGGCGACTGTCTTCTCAATGTTGGTGCTCATGCGGCCGTGAAGGTACACTTTCTTTTCTCTTCATGGTCTGCTCTTTAAGTTTGCTTTCACATCACGATATTTGATTTTTTTTATTGCTCTTCTCTTTAGACGAGCCTTTTTACCATGAAAGGTTTTCAACGAAAGCTTGTCGAAGAGAGGGAGAAGATGCTGGAGTACCATAAGTTGCAAGAGCGACTCACGATTCTAGAGAGCCAACTGATTTCAACGGAGGACCTGGAGGCCAAGTTGGCCCAATCAGAACAGGATAGGAAAATTTACAGTGAGGAGGCTGCCAAATTTCATAAAGAGCTCCTGGATCTTCAGAAAAAGTGGGCCAAGCATCAAGAGCATTTTGCCAATGTGGTTCAGAGAGAAACATACACGGCTGAGCGAATTTTGGTTATGGGTATTGAAATCGAGACTTGCCAGAGAGATAAAGCTTATGCGGAAAGGGCTTTAAATGCACTCGAGGGGAGGTATAAGAGCTTGTCAACTCGTTATGACAAGCATGTTAAGCACAACCAGGATCTGATCAAAAGTAACACTTCTCTCCGTGCGATAATGCAGAAAATGGATATGTCCGATGCGGACGCCCGAATTTAGCAGCTGAAATTGAACTTTGTCCTTGAAAAAACCCATACGGTGTATCAAACTCACCGACAAGTTCTCTAGTAGATTCAAGAGGGCTTAATAAATGTTGAAGCGACCCTGGCCGATGCTTTTTGGGTAGAAGATACAGCTCATAAGGCTTTGCCCGTGTGTGCCCCATCCGTGGACCTTGTTCAGTCTTCTGATGATGAAAGTTGGTCTCACGATGGTGAAGGGGAAACCCCGACCAGATGCGAGGTACACTCTTATGAGATTCCCATGGCTGAGAGTGAGAGCGGTAAAGGTAACGAGGAGGATGCCCATTCTGAAAACCCTTCCGAAGTTTCAGAGGTGGGAGAAGATGACATTTAAGTAACCCCCTCGAAGGATACCCCGACACCTTGACTCCAGAGATACACGCCCCTATTAGAACCCCTGAAGCCCATGTTGCTAATACTTAATCTCTGTACTCTATACGTGGAGTTTTTTTTTAAATGTTTTGTATATATTCGCTCATTTTTTGGAAGATATTTTGTTTTGTTCTACCGGTATGGACCATGTTTTTGGGTCTTTTTCGTTGAATGCCTTCTCGCGACCACGTATTTGTTTATTTCTTGAATAGTAGGTTTTTTGGGCCAAATTGTCTAAGACCCGTATGAGAGGCATTAATCATTACTTATCACTCTGGTTATGTTGGTATGCTTTGTGGTCTGGTGTAAGAATTACTCGGTCCTTTAAAGTGGAGTAGTTCAACCATAGGGATCCTTCCACCCAAGGACCCCCTCATCAGGGCTATGCTCTATGGCGAATTTGAATATTTGTGTTTAAGTTCCACAATTTGTATTTTTATTTCTTCCCAATGTGTGCGGGATTCCGAGCAATCGCTTCCCCCAATCCGGGAATGTTACTTCTGGCCGCGTATTTTATGATTGGGAATTTAAATCATCAATTTCATAATAAAAAGAGGGCCATATTTGTTCGGTGTCGATGAGGAGGACGTCTTGACCTCATCTTATATTAGTATAAGGATATGTTTCCTTCATGCTCTGAGGCCTGAAGGGCGTGTCGTGTGTTCGAGGTGGATATTATTTGGTCCGAGAGGACACGTTCATACCAACAACTTTAGAGTGTAGGAAGCTAAAAGCAAACCTATTTTTATTTATTGCATTCGGTATGCAGATCCGAGTACATGTATGCTTTTGATGAAACTAAAAAAGTGCAAAAAAGGTGAAGGCCCTCGGTCCCTTCAGCTAGGGGAAGAACGTCTTCCCTTGTGTTTGCATTTCCATGGAGAGTTCTTCTAAGTAAAATGCTTTACAGTTGTTACCTCGTTAAAAACCTCGCTAACAAAAACCCATTTGGGAAAAAAGCCGGTCAAGGAAAAGAGTGCAACATGTATTTTCTGGTCTTCATTTCGACGTCCTCTTGCCCAGAATTTGCACACCCAGTCCCATTCTTGATGCCAGTTCCAGTCCTATGATCACAAAAGGTTACGGAAAATGAAAAAGTGAAAAGAGGACGAATTCACACCTTGCGATTTTCAGGGTTGTATTATGGGGACGAAATTGACCGTGAACTTGGGCAGGCTCGGTATTCGTATCATTGGTCGGGGTTGATATGTCAGATTATATTCACTTATATCAACTAACCATTTTGATAGTTGACTCATGAGATTCTCCCTTTGCAATAGGGCCTGTAGTGGGGCATCTGTCATGACAGTTATCGGATGGCAATAAAATTATAGTTGTTGCTACTGCATAGCCGTGACGAGGGCTAGGGATAGCTTCTCTGTGTCCAAATATTGTAACACGGTCACGGATAATGTCTTACTTGCATAATAAATGGAGAGATGTGCTTCTCCTTCTTCCCATATGAGGGCGATGCTAACAAACACAGTTGAGATAGTCATGTGGGTGATCATTTTATTTTGGGTTTGGCCATTACATGAGGGCTAGCTATGTAATCCTTGAGGTCCTGCTGGCTTCGGTTTCACTCTTGCGTCCACTGGAAACGGTGATCCTTCTTCATGAGTTTGAAAAATTCATGACATCGATTTGTAGATCGTGATATGAATCTTCCCAAGGTCGCAACTTTCCCTGCTAATCATTGCACCATTTTAATGTTGTTTAATGCGTCTAGCATCTCCAGTATAGTCTTAACTTTTTTAGGGTTCATCTCGATGCCGCGGCTAGAGACGAGAAAACCCAAGAACTTTCTAAACCTGACCCTAAAGGCGCATTTTTTCGGGTTTAACTTTATGTCGTGGCATCGCAGGACGTCAAATGTTTTGACTAAGGAGTCCAAGTGGGTATCTGCTTCTCGAGATTTGACTAGCATGTCATCGATGTATACTTCCATAATATGGATGATTTGTGTTTATTCACCAATCTTTAGTAAGTGGCCTATGCATTCTTTAGACCGAACGACATCACATTGTAACAAAAATTATCGTGATTGGTCATGGAAAAAGTTTTTTCTTGATCTTCTAGATGAAAACTGATCTGGTTGTATCCGGAGTATGCATCCATGAAGCTAAGCAGTTCATGTCCGGTCGTAGCGTTAATCGTCTGATCAATATGCGGCAAAGGAAATGAATCCTTAGGGCATGCCTCATTCAGGTCCTTAAAGTCCACATACATTATAAATTTGTTGAGCTTTTTGGGGACCACCACCACGTTTGCCAGCCATGCAGGTTCCTCGACACTCTGTACTAACCCTATATTAAGTAGGTGCATCACTTTGTTTTTTCATAAATTGATCCCTGGCCACAGATATCAACCACTTCCTTTGTCTCACTAGGGTATGGTTAGGATCAACGCTCAACCGGTGAATATCTATCTCTAGGGGGATTGCTGTTATGTCAAGGTGAGACCAAGAAAAATAATCCAAGTTAGTTGTTAAATAATATAAAAATGCACTCCTGAGCCTGTACGAGAGCTTTCTAATTCTTCGATGGTCGAATCTACGGGATCCTTGTTTGATGGAAAAATAAAACCTTTCGGGGTGACCAGATCTGAATGCCTTTCTTCCGCAAGTTGTTCCCTCCCTTATCTGAGCATCTTACTTGAGCCCGGCTATTATGATTGCTATTTATCCTCCTTTGGTTCCTATAGAATTGTCACTACTAACGTATCATCGGGAACAACTGTTACTTCCTCTGATTTCTCCAATTCCCCAAGGCGTAGAGAACTTGACCTTCTGATGATAAGTTGAATGGACTGCCTACATTGCGTGCAACCATGGCTTCCCAAGTATTGCGTTATATGTCATGTCTCCGGACACGCCGTCGAAGGTCGTGACCTACTTCACTCCATCAACGTGAACCGTTAATTCAACTTTCCCCTTTGTCAGCTTGTTGGACATATTGAATTGTGCCAGTACCTTT